>OX387241.1:200607681-201857681 GCA_947561735.1 Cenchrus americanus
GCGAAAGCATTGCAGCCCAAGCCCCTATGAAAGTTGTCTTCCACGTAGGTGCAGAATGCCAGGTGATACGAGCGATACCTGTCGATGTGGCAAAAGTATCTTGTGTGATAGAGGCAATGCTCTACAGCCCAGGAGTGCAGTCTAGCTCTGAAACTGTTACAATTATTGACACACACCCTGATGGCTTCTCGGACCTGATCAAATATGCTAGGGAAGGATCACTCCCGGAGGAGGCTGATTTATGGGACACTCCTGCCAATGCCTGACCTTATTTACTCTCGATCGCCGACATGAACCAAGTCGAAAGGTTGAAGTTGCATTATGCGTCAAAGATGTGGGACATGGCAAGCGAGAAAATTGTGACATCATTTTTATGATGGGCAGTTCAAGCTAACTACACACAGTTGCAGGACAAGTGCATGTCTCTCAAAGAGCGAATCTTTCCTCATGGAATACTCACATATGATTGGGCGGTCGTATGCATGGACCATCTCGAATTTATGCACAATCTCCATAGAAGATTACCTGAAGGGTTGTACCAGGGTCCCTTGTAGTTTTAATGTTTTGTTTAAGTGTTTTTAGTCATGTAATAAATAGTTGAAATGGTACGCTAATTTGTTGCAGTGAGTACACTTACATGCAATAATCGGATCATCTGTCTAATGTGAATATGAAGTAGAGTATAGTCTTGTGTGTGTTTGTCCATTCCAGGATTCATGGTGGCATGGACAACCCAGTCAACAACTTGCCTCTCTGCGTAAGGTCACTGATGTTTGGGTTCGACACCCAAGTGGTCTTTCGTTTGGGTCACTGACGTTTGGGTCCTTGATCCAAAATCTTTCGTTTCCTCTCTGGAGCACAAAGGTGGGACTTGAAATTGTGAATTCCCACTCCTCCTTCTGGTCTTCCTCATTTATATATACAACAAAGAGGGAAACTAGGCCTCCTAATTTTGTCTTGGTAATTTTTCAAAATTAGGGTATCTTCTTCTCGAACGCCGAAGAGACCTAGTAGATTTGCGACGGAAGTAGCAACGACGACCTAGCTACCGATGACGACTTCCTCTGCTATGAGCGGCAGCATTCCTCTTCTACGAGCGGCGGCCTTCCTCGATAACGTCCTTGAAGCTGCAAGATGGTTCAAACACGTTGCTCCGTCGGCTCCCCCGAGGCTCACCCTGGCAGCCGCAGATCTGCAACAGTTGCGCAAAAAATCATGCTCAAGGCGCAAGGTCGGGCTGCTAAATCGAGATGACATTCAGCACCTTCTGACCTTCCTATTGGTCAGGTCTGTGGTCTCCTCCCTATATTGATTGATTCAATTAGATTGCTTCCCCATGCTTTTTGGCTTTCTATAATATTCTCTCATGTTTGGGTGATTGTGGATCTATTGTACCCCATCGCAAGAATTTGTTCAAAGTCATTTTATTTGAAGTTTGAAAAAATTTGTGGATGAAATTAATGGACTGCTTCCTCATGCTCTTTGCCTTTGAATATTGTTGTTGCATACTTGGGTGATTGTGGATCTTCTGTTCCCTATTGCAAGAGATTGTTCCAAGTCAACTTATTTGAGGTTTGTAGAAATTAAAGGATGAAATTATTATATTGCTTACCCAAGCTCTTTGGATTTCCATATTTTTGTTGCATGCTTGGGTGATGATGGATTGGGTGTGATTGTTCATGTACCGCATTGAAACTTAATAGATGAAATTTCTTCCGATTGCTAATGATCTCAACCCTTATCTCTTGTTCTTGTACTTGTTTCAGGAGGCCAAAGGGTCAACATCTGTAGTCGCTCCTGTTCAGACCTACTCCAAGGTAACAAACTCAACACCTTCTTTGTTCCCCATTGCGAATGATCTCAACCCTTACCTCTTGTTCATGTACTTTTTTCAGCCGACCAAAGGCTCAACATCTGAAGTCGCTCCTGTTCAGACCTGCTCCAAGGTAACAAACTTAACACCTTTGTTTCTCTAGTTCGAATCAATTACAAGGTCCTAATCTGACTTGGGATCCACTGTTGCTAGATGGAATATACCAAGTCAACGATGTTTCTTCCCGAACAAATTAAAACAGAGGCAACCAAGTACTCAAGAATGAGTACCAAATCCTTATGTAGTAGTGTTGATGAAGAGTGTGTTGACGCTCCCAATCAGGATGGGGTACAACTTCGACAACAGTTTATTACTAACTAGAAAGAGTTATGTAGCTTGAAGAAGAAGACCGAAGAATCAGAATGAACTCTGAAAATGCAGTCAGCTGAGATTAAGAGGTTGCAAAAGCTAATCGAAGCTAATCGAAGACAGTGAGGACCTCCTTCATCTAGTGCTTAGCAGTAAAAGATGAAGAGGTTAAGATCATTAGATCAAATCTCCACTTTCTCTTTGTGATTGTGACCTAAATTTAGCTTTGTTAATCAGTATTCCTTGTGATACTGTTATCTTGTATTAGTGCGTGATATGTGATGAACAATATGATCATGCTTGGTAGTAAAGAACAGTTTGCTTTATTGTGTAAAGAAATATGTGTTGCTTACTATTTTGTGATCAGAATTATTCTAAGAAAAGATCATAATTGAAATGAAATATATTAATACTGATGCATGATTAGTTAATTATATGTTGTCCTTCAATGGGCTTAGCCCACTTTTAGTTGGGCCACAAGTCAATTTTTTAAATTAATGTGACACAGTAGGCCGCAACAATGTACGCACCTGTTGTACTCGACCCTACAAAAATGGGCCCACCCTAATCAAATTTCATCTTAAAACAACGATAGCTTATAGGAACAGTTTTGGGCTCAACCTAGCTACAAACAGGACAAATTCGTTTTATGACGCATACAGTTTGTCACAATTGCCATGCCACATCAGATTATGTCCAGCATGGCAAAGCTGCAAGAATGAAGTTATGATGCTTTGTGTAGACGATTTTGCACGCGTCATTAAACCCACGACGCCGCAAAATATGGTCTCGTCATTAATCACAGTTTATGACGCTTGATTAATGACAGAAGGTTTTCATAACAATCGGCGTTATTTATCGTTTTATGACAAGAAACGGCCTTTTTCCGTTACTAGTCGTCATATTTCTCATAGTAATAAGGCAGCACAACCACCATCTTGGTGCACTCAGCCTTACCATGTGACGCCCCAGGTTTTTAATTAACCCTAACAGCCGGTCAACCCAGCTGACAGCGGTCAAATCACGGTCAACCTGGGCCCTCACCTCGAAAAACTAACTAACCTACTCTAGTGAACCCTTTTGACTAGTAGACACACTTGTGGGGCCAACCCATGGCCAAAGACTTGGTCAAACCCCTTTGACACCCTAGTGTCCACATATGTCTGTCGGAACTTTTGTTGCGTTCTCCAAAATTCACGTAAACACTTCAAATTCTACCTTTATGAACGTTGTCAATCTTGTTGAGGGACACAACTTTCATGTAGATTGGCATTTCAAATTTTGAGTGGAAAAGCTTGAAAAATTGGTTCCAAAGGCAGGATCTACTGTTCAGTCAAATAGGCTGACATTCAAAGTTGGCATTTGAATTTCTCTCTCGATTTGAATCCAAATCACATTCGGGTTTAGCCAAATTATAGAGGGTAGATCCATCTACAACTTTCATGTCTACTGGTTGTGAAGCTTACATGTAATTTTTTGAGAAAAATTCCCTCAAACAGGCACCAGCAACACGTGCACGCCAGGGCGCCGCCGCGCGCGACATCGTGCGCGTCCTTGCGCCACGGCCGCGCGCCGGTCGGTCTCGGCATCCGCGCCCGCGCCGCCCAAGGCCACCGCCGCCCGAGGCACGCACCTCCCCATGCGCCGCACCCCGAGACTCCTCGGAGTCCTCCCGGGGCCTCGCGCGCCGCGCCGCACGCCCGGGGCTCGCCGCGGACCGGCGGTCCGTCGGCGGCACCCCGCCGTACGCGCGCCGGCCGAGGCCACCGTGCTACGGAGGCGTCTTGCGCCGTCACCACATCGTCACCGGAGTGAGCGCACCTATAAAATCCGAGCCACACTCCTCCCCGCGCCGCCACCACCCTCCTCCGTGCCTGCCATTGCCGGCCACCGGCGAGCTCGCCTCCCCGCCCCTTCTCCAGTGCGACCAACCCTCCAGGCCTGCTCCCTAGTAGCCATAGAAGCTTGCGCCGCCACCCATTGCGCGACATTGCCATTTCCCCACCGGAACCGCAGCCCGCCGCGGGTGTCACCGCCGGCCGCCGCCGCGCGCCCTCGCCGGGAGCCTTCCCCGCTCAAACCCCGCACTCCCCCGCGCCCTAGGTTAGCCTGTGACCGCACCCCACCACCTCCCCGGCTGGGAGCGCGGACGGCTCGCCAGAATTCGGCCGGCGTCGCCGCTTCCCACGGTCGAGGGACCCAATTGCACAACCCTTATTCTTTACAGGGGCCCCGATGTAAAATTCCATCTTCTATAGTGTTGCAGCTTTGCAGGAATTTGTAAAATGTGTATAAAATCGTAGGAAATTCAGGAAAATGCAAAACGAAATTTGTTAGATTCATGGTGAGAAATACAACAACTTTTGTTATTCTCACAAATTCTGATTCTGGATATTTTTAGCATGAAAAATAAGAATGTGCAATACCTAGATCTGCCATAACTCAAAACCTATAACTTCTCTGCATCCAAATTTTGGACATGTTGAGAATCATGTCATTACTAGCTCCAGTGCCAAAAATTGCATAAAGTTATGAAGTAAATCTTTTTATATAAATTGTTTCCCTTTCATGCAGAATCTGCCTAGATAATTTTTGTAGCTAAAAACATTTATGTTTTTGTTGCCAACTTGTGCATGCTGCTTTGCGATGTCAAAACACACCTCTGGTGAATTAATCATGATTTTTGGTTTACCAGAAATAATTATTCTTAATTTGTGCATGTTGTCCTTTGTAAATTAGTGAAGCAAGTTCAGTAGAGATTCTAGGTGTACTTGCTGGTTCTTTAGGCTTGTTTAGGACTAGAGAGCATGCATGAGAAAGTTTGGATCATTTTGATGCTTATTTCTTTTTTATGCATTTAATTTGAATCAGTAGCTAGTCTTTGTTATTTTTCCAAAGTATTTTATTTTCTAGCTTCCAAGCCTGGCATGTAGGCCCAGTGGTTCAGTATGGGTATTGTTATGTTTAAGAAACACTTCTTTAAAATTTTAGTGATTTATTGCTTAATAAAAAGCTTTAAAGCCCTTTTAAAGATTAAAGCTTAAATAAGTTAGGAAAATGCTTTAATTCTTTTCCCTTTTTGGAAAGTATAACCTAACTTAATCAAAGGCTAAGAAAACACTCTTGCTGATAAAGGAATTAAATTATAAATAAATATCCTTGTACACACCTTACTAGTGAGAGGTAAAAGGTTTCAACCCCCACATGAAATGACAAGTATAAAAGAAACATTAATTCAAGTGTGCAATAAAAGAATAAACCTCATGGAATTAATAACCTTCCTAAAAGAGATGTAATATTTAAATATTTGTTAAGGTGAATATGACCAACAAGAGTTGGGTAAGATAACAAACTGTCACATCACTTGAACCTTGCATTGCATTCCGTGTAGATCTTCCGGACGGTGACTACTCCCTCGTCCTGTAATCCAAGGAAGGAGGAGCTGAAGCTTCGCTGCAGTACGTGGAAGTACTCGACGACACCGAGGGTGCCCAGGCTAACCTAGCTGACGAAGGGAAGCTCGGTGCATCTAACCTAGTTTTCAATTTTTGTTATTCAAATATCTATGGATGATTGTGCATTTAAGTTCAGGAGTTGAACGAAACTCTAGATGCATGATCCCTAGGTACCTTGTCCTTACTAGTATGATAGGTCGATAGCTGCTAAGCTATAGGACCGTTACAAGTCGGGTGATGACCTCACTCGCGAGAATAGGTTCCTAGATAGGAATCACAATATATCCTTAATTGGATTGCTCATGTGGTAATAGCATGGGATTTGGGCTCCGACCCAATGGCTATTGTGGGTTAAGTGTTTGAACATACTAAGCACTTGTCGAGAATGGGACCGATAAGCCTAGTACCTTAATGAGACGGCTAGGGATTTAACTGTCACTACTCTTGGGGTTTGTCTCACGGCTAGCTACCGGTGGTGCATGGTGAGTCCGGGTACTTTGCGGGGGTATTTCGGATAGCCCGCACCAAAGACTCGTGGCCTTTCATCCCGACCCAAGGATTTTTGGGAACTACTTGGGAAGTTGTCCTTGCGAGGGCGACCTACCGTGTGTTTAGGTCTACCTTGCAAGGTTTGAATCAATCGATTGTCGGCCTCTCACCGTTATCCGAGATCGCTTACTCCACTAGCCATGAGATCCCTAATGATGGAAGTTGATGAATACTATGCTTGATTAATTGTATTGCACAACTTGTCCGTACTAGATGACTAATTTCGTAAAGATTAAACCCACTAGAACTTGTGCTAAAATCTTGAAAGTAAGGACATACTCTTTGTTACTTTTCAACAAAAGAAACTCGGTGGCCAAAAGCCTTTCATGTCTAGAGTTGGTGAAGTAGTTATCACCGACGGGTAAGTCTTGCTGAGTATTAGTATACTCAGCCTTGCTTTAATATGTTGATCCAGGTAATGCTTTCTGTGATGTGTGGCCCGGAGAGATCCCGCCCGGCTGGGAGCTGGAGTGGGTGGAGGATGACGACTGAAGGCATCATGGATGGCCTCCCGTGGTGTTTCCTCTTTCCGTTAGTTTAATTCCGCTGTTTCAAAACTCTGAACTACTTCTTTATGGCAAAAACTTCGGTTTGTAATAATTAAACCCTTCGGGGTACAAATTCGGATGTTAATGATGATGTATCTCTGGACTCGCCTTCGAGTGAGTTTTAATGCATATATGTCGATCCTTGTTGCTATTCAAGTGATTTACCGGGCGTTAACCCGACGACTAATGACAGGATGATACTTTATTATCGCTTAATGACCAAAGTGGATTGGTTTAGGCGATAATACGGTATTTTTCTGGGCGGGTTGTCACAGACCATCACCATCACACGGAGATTCACTGGTGGAGGGGCCTACGCCCGTTGGCTCGATTGGGAGAAGGATGCAGAATTAAAGGAACAGTTTTGGGCTCAACCTAGTTACAAACGGGCCAAATTCGTTTTATGACGCATACAATTTGTCACAATTGCCATGCCACATCAGATTATGTCCAACATGGCAAAGCTGCAAGAACGAAGTTATGATGCTTTGTATAGACGATTTTGCATGCGTCATTAAAGCCACGACGCCGCAAATTATGGTCTCGTCATTAATCACAGTTTATGACGCTCGATTAATGACAGAAGGTTTTCATAACAATTGGCGTTATTTATCGTTTTATGACAACAAAGGCCTTTTTTCTGTTACTAGTCGTCATATTTCTCGTAGTAATAAGGCAGCACAACCACCATTAATAACAAATTCCACTTTGCTAGACCATCATTTTCGCCAAGATGAGCCATGTGGGTAAAATGATTGCATAAAATGATTGTTATTATACCAATTAATTTTCATAAAAATATTATAAATTTTTTTAATATGTGATTTTGTGCGTATATAGTATAAGAATGAACAACCATCGGTCTAAAAACTTTAGTCTGTCAAAAGAAAAACAAGGGTGTCATTAATAACAAATTCCACTTTGCTAGCTGCTATCCGCAATCGGATACTATATACTCCTTCTGTGCCAAATTACTATTCATTTTGGATTTTTTGTGCATATATTTTTTTTATACATCTAAGTATATATTATGTCCTGATACATAATGAAAGTTATGCATGCAGAAAAATCAAAATAAATAGTAATTTAGGATCGAGGGAGTGCAAAGCAAGTAAAATGCACCGACCCATGGTGATTAACTTAATAAACTCTGCACCATACAGTATTATATACTAGCTAGATCCTAAAACAGACAGTTCTTTTTACTCACCAGCGTTGGTGGAGAATCATTTGAAAAAAAAAGAACCCTAACCACTATCTAATGCCAAGGAAAAGAAAAAAAATGGATAGTCCAAAAGATAGTATTAGATGACTCAAGGAGGTACACCAATTAATTAGTGCTAATGATCCCAAGGGCGGCTATTTGCAATGATCATCATCATCATATATAGGCAATCATTGTAGTGGGGTCGCACAAATAAATTTGACTCATATTATGCGTAGCTTTAGGTCCATCTCATACGAGCAATGAAAGCCACTACCCGAAACGCGGCCTTTGCCGTGCGTTCAAATCTTTGCCGTGCGTCTTTTATCGGGCGCACGGCAAAAAAGCTCTCTGCCGTGCGCCGAACAAAACGCACGGCAAAGAATCTTTGCCGTGCGTCTTATTTTTGACGCACGGCAAAGATTCTTTGGCGTGCGTTTTAATTTCGGGCGCACGGCAAAGATTTTTTTCCTTCCCCCACTTTTGCAATAAACGGCCGTTAGTCTTTGCCGTGCGTTTTAATTTCCGGCGCACGGCAAAGATTTTTTCCTTCCTCCACTTTTTCAATAAACAGTAGTTAAAAAAATTAATTTTTGTACTTCGTTTTGTTTCTCCACCTCAAAAACATTATTTTATAGTCTATATTTCAATCTTATGCATGTCTTGATAAATTTACTATTTTTAACAATTATGTGTCACTTAAAGAATTTTTGCCGCATACGTCAAATTTGAACTGCAAGTGCATAAAGTAACGGAGTAAAATTTGTGGAAAAATGATATTCATGTAATTTAGTTATTTTTATTACCTTATCCATGAAATTGGGTGGAATTTTGAACATTTTGCGCGAATCATGAAAATCCACATGCAGTTGCCATGTTTTTTAATTGTACAAAATGCAAATAAATTTTGAAAATCATGAGATTCGTCTAGGGCTCATGATATCCTGTGTGAAGCTTGTGATAAATCACATAGAGTGTTTTGAGCAAGTCGTCATGGATGGTGTTTAGAAACCGAAGTATCTCACTAGAAGTTTCAGAGTGTTTCATAGAGTCACGAAAGATATGGTTAGATTTGTACGTGACACGACATTCAAATTAAGTTTTGACTTCAAATCTTGTTTCTATAAGCAATATACAACATAAATTGGCTTGTCTTCATTTTATAATTTTTTAAAAATTATTTGATAATTTTTATGAATTTTATAAAATCGTAGAAAATTCTTTGCCGTGCGCCGGCGCACGGCAAAGAAAAATTACCGTGCGGTTTTTACGAGGCGCACGGCAAAGAAATAGCTTTGATGTGCGTTTTATAAGTGGCGCACGGCAAAGAATTCTATGCCGTGCGCCTCTTGTCAAACGCACGGCAAAGACCCGGAGGCCCATTTCCCCCTTCCCCACCGCCGGCCCATTTCCCCCTCCCCACCGCCGGCCCATTCGCCCCTCCCCCCGCCGGCCTATTTAACCCTCAAACCCTAGCCCCACCCCCCGCCCCCATCCCCGTCCCCGCCCCCTCTCATCGGCCCGACGCCGCCCCCTCCCATCTCCTCCCATGGCGTCACCGCCCCCTCCCACCTCCTCTTCCACGGCGACCATCGACGACGACGGCGGTGCGCGCGGGCGCACGACGGCACATGCACGGGCGCACGACGCGCGCGCGCGCGGGCACACGCCGGCGGCGTGCGAGCGGGCGCCGGTGGCGGGCGCATGGCGGCCTCGCTCTCCGGCTTGTGGTCGCCGGCGCCGTCTCCCTCACCCTCGACCGGCTCCCCTAGGCACGGAAGACGACGGCGGCGAGCTCCTCACCACCGGCACGCCCGCCTCCGGATCCGGGCGCGGCGGGCCTCCTCCGCCCCCGGCCGGCCGGCGCGGCGGCGCGCCTCCTCCCCCGACGGCCGGCGCGCGCGAAGGCCCACCCCGCGCGGATCCGGCAGCCCCCCTCCCCGCGGCCGCGCGCGCGGAGGCCCACCGGCGCGCATCCGGCGGCACCCTCCCCCCGTGGCCGGTGCGCGGAGGCCCACCGGCACGGATCCGGCGGCACCCTCCCTTGCGGCCGGCGCGAATCCGGCGGCCCCCTCCCCTGCGGCCCGCGCGCGGAGGCTCCTCGCTCCGTCCGCCTCCTTCCCCACCGGCGTGTGGCCGGCGGTCTTGCCTCCCTCCTCGTGCGGCGTTCTCATCCTCTCTGGCAGCGACGCTGGGAGGAGCCGGAGGAGCCACGACGGTGTGGTGGTGGTGGAGTCGCTGGTGTGGGGCTGGCGTGGGGAACGGAGGACCGGCGGCCGGCGACGGCGTGGTAGTGGCCTGGCGGAGGCGGGCCCCGGCCTGCCTTGCTTTTTTTTCTTTTTTTCTTTTTCTGTGCCGTGAGTATTTGTGGGTGGCGCACGGCAAAGAGCGGGTGACGCCGTCTCACCGGGGACGGCCGTCAACACCTTTCTTTGCCGTGCGTCACAAATTACGCACGGCAAAGAACTGTACCGTGCGTCGCCTTTTTCCAAAGCGCGCGACAAAGTTTTTTGCCGGGTAAAAATGCGCCGAGCGCCCTTTGCCATGCGCTCGATCAAAATGCGCACGGCAAAGGCTGTGCCGTGTGTATTCTTGTCTTTGCCGTGCGCCGCCGGCGCACGGCAAAGCGCGCGAATCCGGTAGTGAGCTTACTTACTCCGCGTTTGTTCTTTATGATTATTGGACCAAGTACTAGATCTTCCAAGTTACATAGAGAATGGAGGTAGTCCTAAATAGACCGGAGTCGTTTGCCGGAGATGTGGAAGAAGAGGTAGAGAAGCAAACTCACTGCACGGTGGCAAACTGGTGGCAAGAAAATTTGTGTTGGAAACTCGATTTTCTTTTTACAGTTCTACACTTTAAGAATAAAATTCCAAGGGAAAAAATGGGCCTAGGTTCTAAACTCCATATAAGCCCCACTTCAAATTCTTTTAGTAAAAAGTATTCCCTTCGTCCCACGAAGACCGTTCAGTCAGAAAATTTTGAACACACTAGTAGTTGTCATAAGTGACCATAATACCCTTAATTACTTTGCTTGGTTTTTTTTTGCCAATTGATCATTTCATTGGCTCTATGTACATTTCAATGCACTTATGTAATTGAGATAAGTGTTGCTTCTGATTAGATTAGCTTCACTACAAGCTAAATGAACACTCTTTGTGAAAAAAATGAAAGCTAAACAAACACTCTTTTGTGGGACGGAGGGGGTACAAATTTAGAACACTATTCACTTAAAAACTTTAAGACATGAAAGTAGCATTGCTAAAAGTTCAAAAGACAACTAATAACTTTTTTTAATTGGGCAAATTGTTGAGTTGAATTAATTAAGCATACATGCTTGTAGTAATCTTCACACCTATCATTCTTTCGTATTTAGCACATCGCTCGGACATCGAATAGTGGAAGTATTACGAGGCTGTGTTGACTTTTCTAAGTTAGGGAGCTGCTAGCGCCCGGACGTCCGATCCGGGCGCTAGCATCAGACGGGTTCGCAGCCGCTAGATCCAGGATGCTCAATCATCAGCTGCTAGATCTAAAGTCCATCGGGTAAATGTTGCGAGCATGTTGCGGACGTGTTGCGAAAATGTTGTGAACGCGGTTATGTGCAACATCCAACATCAGGACACCAATTGCAACATCTCCGAACAACGATTGCAACATCACCGCGCAGCAGCTTGCCTCGCCCAGGACGAGGAGGGGGTTGGCGCGGAGGTGAAGGGAGAACCTCCCGCCGACGCGCACAGGGAGCTCGACCGGCAGAGGGAGCGATGGGGCGAGGGCCGGCGCACGGCTCGCCGGCTATCGACCGCGGGGAGCGGCGGTGGGGGCTCGCCCCGCCCCTCCGGCCCGCAGGGAGCCCCCGCGTGTGGGAGGACGGCGGCGGTTGGCGCGGGGCCGGCGTCGGGCTCGGGGAGGAAGGGGAGGTGAGCCAGCGGAGAGGGGTCCTCATCGTCGAGGAGCTCGCGAATCACCACCATGGCGGCGAAGAGGCGGTGGAGCGCCCCGACCACGACGAGCGGCGCCGCGGCGGGTGCCCGATCTCTGCGCACACACCACGAGAGGAGGCGAAACCGGAGGGAATGGAGACGTGGAGCAGCGGGGATCACAGATCGGGGCTTGGTTCGAGCGGAGGTGACCGGAGGAGGGACATCCGGCGGCGGAGGAGGGGCCGGGAAGCGGCGGAGGGGGCGCGCGGCTCGTAACGGCGTGGGGGCTGCGGCTCTTTTTTATTCTCGCGATATAGGAGCGTGCGTGAGGCGCGGAGCGTGGGAACCACGTCCGGGCGTCCGGACGGAAGCATTTCCGTCTAAGTTATATATGGATACTCTTTGTGAGATAAGTTTTGGAAGCTAAACGAGTAGTTCTTATAGGACCGATGGAGTATATCAAAATCAAAGACACATGTGCCCAAGAGGATCAACAAAGACTCGCTTCGTCCTCTAGATTTTTTTCATCCATCCATGATTCAAACATTAAATTAATTTTATTTTTGTTGTCCTAGGAACTTACATACCAACTTTCACCTGAACCGCAAAGGTGCTGAACTCAGTAGTCAGCACTACTGACATAGCCGCCGGATGAGCTATTTGGTGACGCATAATTGGCCTACCAACTGCAATATAAATCGAGGCGCCAACAAGCCTACTTCACTCAACTTAAACTAGTGCTCATCAGCTCAATTAGCAGAGAGCTCGTCTAGCTACCAAGATTGTTCTAGCAAGTGACCCGCCAGCCATGGCTGCTGCTCCAGTGACGGTGCCGCGCATGAAGCTGGGCTCGCAGGGGCTGGAGGTCTCTGCGCTAGGCCTAGGCTGCATGGGCATGTCCGCCTACTACGGCCCGCCCAAGCCTGAGCCGGAGATGATCGCGCTCATCCACCATGCCGTCGCTGCCGGCGTCACCCTCCTCGACACCTCCGATGTCTACGGGCCCCACACCAACGAGCTCCTCCTCGGCAAGGCGCTGCAGGGCGGCGTGAGGGAGAAGGTGCAGCTCGCCACCAAGTTCGGCATCTCTTCCGGCGAGGGGATGGAGGTGCGCGGCGAGCCGGCGTGCGTGCGCGCGGCGTGCGAGGGCAGCCTGAAGCGGCTCGGCGTCGACTGCATCGACCTCTATTACCAGCACCGAATTGACACCAGGGTGCCCATAGAAGTCACGGTGAGCCCCACTTGCATATGCTCAGGCTGACCTTGATTTGAAATTGGAAGTTTTCGTTTATTGTTAACCCAATGGCTTAAACAATCAGTAGGGACCTGTGAGTCCACATCTAGAGAAGAAAATAATGGAACTTCAAATAGATGAAATGATTCAAAGTTTGAGAACCAGAAACAGAGGTTGTTACTGGTTAGGGGCCAAGATGGTTCCCCTGCTTCTGCGTGCACTTTGCAGAACTGGACTATTTGATCTACAACCTTCCCCAGAAATATGATAAATAGCTCGTATTCTTGACACTTCTCCAGGTAGGTGAACTCAAGAAACTAGTCGAGGAGGGTAAGATAAAGTACATTGGCCTGTCTGAAGCATCGGCATCGACAATCAGGAGGGCACACGCAGTTCATCCCATCACTGCTGTCCAGATTGAGTGGTCTCTCTGGTCAAGAGATGTTGAGGCAGAGATAATCCCAACTTGCAGGTTTTGTTTTCATCACCTAGGTTTTTTTGAGCCATTCAAAGTTTCTATAATATGATCTTAAGAACCATCCACTTGTGAAAATTACTTCCAGGGAGCTCGGCATTGGAATAGTGGCATACAGTCCATTAGGCAGAGGGTTCTTGTCAAGCGGGCCTAACCTGGTCAACACACTTTCCGACCAAGATTTCCGCAAGGTTTATATCTCTAACAACCTTCTAACGACACATTATCTCTGCATCACATAATAACCTTTACAATGTCCTGTACCCATTTTCAGGATTTGCCAAGGTTTCAGCCAGAAAACCTCAAGAAGAATGCCTTGATATTTGAGCAAGTCAATGCAATGGCAGTAAGGAAGGGGTGCACCCCATCTCAGCTGGCGTTGGCTTGGGTTCACCACCAGGGAACTGATGTCTGCCCCATCCCTGGGACAACAAAGATTGAGAATTTCAACAATAATGTAGCGGCATTGTCCGTGAAGCTCACCCCTGAAGACATGGCTGAGCTTGAATCCTATGCTTCTGAGGAAGTTCAGGGTGATCGATACCATGACTTCCTCGACACCTGGACCGATTCTGAGACCCCTCCTTTGTCCTCCTGGAAGGCTGAGTGACAACTAGTTTCAGGCACGGCCTGATACAATGAGGCTATGTTTATGCTACCTGATCGAAGTCGTTTAATTTCACGGTGCTCGTTGGTGTTGGCAAAGTGCAAGAGCATTTTTGAGTTGCACGTTTGAGGGGTTGATACTATTGTATGTTGGTGTACGTGATCTCGTTGTTGCATGCAGAAGTGAGAAATAATGCACTGTATGAATTACCTGTGCACCCATGTGTTTGCTTCAAAATCCGAAAAATATTTGACCCTTGTTACGATTTCCCGATAATGCTAAGAGCAAACAAGAGGTACTTTCACAAAAACTGTATATATATATATATATATATATATATATATATATATATATATATATATATATATATATATATATATATATATATATATATATATATATATATACCCAGGTGCATTCTGTATAGCAAATGCACAGACCCTGCGGTTGCAACTTCGTAGCTTAACCAATTGCAACTCGACGTGAACCAATTGCAACTCAACGCGAACCAATTGCAACTAGACCCATTGCAACTAGGCCCGAACCAGTTGCAACAAAGAAACTAACCGATTGCAACTGTGACATTACACTAATTGCAACTCGACGGAACTAATTACAACGAATTTGACTCCGTTGCAATTGGACACGAACCAATTGCAACTAGACTCCTATTTCCAACCCGACGTGAACAAATTGCAACCAGAATAAGCTCCAGTTACAACTGGACAAGACCTGGTTGCAATAAGGGTGGGTGCATTCTCTATACAGAATGCACCAAGGTGCACTATAGCAAAAGTGTGTGTGTGTCTACATACATACATACATACATACATACATACATACATACATACATACATACATACATACATACATACATACATACATACATACATACATACATACATACATACATACATACATACATACATACATACATACATACATACATACATACATACAACCCGTATGGGCCTATCCATCCTGTTTTCTTAGAAAATATTAATAAACCAAGGAAATTAGGTGTGGGTGCTGGACATTAGTGATACAAAATAAAACTAATAGACTAAAGAGCAGCCTTTAGTCCCGGGTGGTGTTCCCACACGAGACTAAAGGGTGCCTCTTTAGTCTCGAGTAGGAACACCAACTTGGAATAAAGATTTTGTCTCGGGTGGTGTTTTAACTCGAGACTAAAGCCTCTTCACCACAGCTGGCTTCCCTTTACTCTCCCTTATCTAGTCAACTCCTCCTTCATCTCCTCTCATTTTGTTATCTTCTCATCTCTATCCTCTTGCACAAGTGGAGGCCGTTGGCTCGCGGTGCGGGGCGAGGCCACCGGCGTGCGGGCCTTCGGCGTGCAGTGTGGGAGGCCGCCGGTGAGTTGAGAAGTTGATTGTGCTGAGAATCAAAATTTGTATTTTTGCTGGTGAATCGAAACAAGCATTGCGTATTTTTCGGTGAAGTCTTGAATCAAATCAAAATTGTGTGATGATTATATTATGTGATGTGAATGTGTTGTGAATCAGATCAAACTTATGCTTGTGGTACAATTGATTCACCGGGACTAAAAAGAGGGGCCTTTTGTTTCTCACCTTTAGGCAAGAGCTCTATCGGTGTACTTTTAAATTCGAGCAAATACAATTTATGGAATTTGACATTAGAATGCATAAAAAGGACTAGCGATTCTTGTTGTGATACTACTAAATATGAAATCAAATGCTCGTTCACACACAAAATGGGAGTTTTTCTTCCATTGTAAGGAATCGGATGCTGGTAACTTAAGAGGGGGAGGGGGGTGAATTAGGCAACTTAAAACCTTATCCTATGGCTTCATTACTTTTGCATAAGGTAAACTAGATCAAATCTATCTAGATGTGCAATCTAAGGTTGATCTAGTGAGAAACCCTCTTCCCAAAATAAGTTTTGCAACCTATAGTCAATCCTAGCATGATACTACTCTAGGAAAGTAAAGGCAAGCAATGATTGCAAGAGAGTAATGCGGGGACGTAAAGAGGGATGAGAGGAAGCAAACTCTTGACACGCGATTAATCCCGTGGTATCGGTAGTTGTATATTCTCCGTCCATTCATCTATGCAAGGCCTATTATAAAATCCCAAAAGTACATTTTTGCAAGGCCTATTCTCATTTTTCCTTGGGAGTGATGCTTTGGGAATCGATATAGCAGTAATGCATTGCATGCACACATCGGGAGTGGAAGCACATGCAGAGAGTAAAAGAATTCACAATAAAAGAAAATTGTTTTTTCCAAAGAAAAACTATTGATGGGAGTATTTTCTTGGTCTTTGAGCCAAGCAAAAATAGGCCTTGCATAGATAAATGGAGGGGAGTATATAATTGGTACTCACTATCAATTTCTCCCACCTCTCAACGCGCCACGTCATAACTAACCCACTACACTCCATGTCACTATCAACTATAAGTCATTGCAACATCCACCAAATCATATATTTATGTCTTTGTCGATTTTCTATGACTAATAGCATGTTGTATTTGTGAGTAGCACACCATAAAATTCTCGCAGTTGAAATACATTTAGGATCAATCATTAAGAATGGTTCTCTCTCAACAAAATTAACATGCTTTCATATATAATGTTGTTTACAGATGAATATCACCTTAAAATTTTGTTTAAAATTCCCGCATTTTCCAGCAATGCGCGGGGTGTCACCTAGTTATGATTGACTGCAAGAATCTGTAAACATTAAGGAGCATTTTCCAGGATTTACTAGCTGACTTGTAGCCTTACAAAAGGTGCTAATTTGGATTTTAATTATGAGTTAATGATAAATTTCGTTTGTTTTCCCCAAAGGTGATACAAATTGAAACTTATATGCATGTGATTAATCAGACCAAAGTAGGGTTAATTTCGTGCTTTTATGTGCATCTTATTGTGCTATTACTGAAACATTAAGTTATCATAATTTTCAGGTGAGGATATTGCAGACGTCTTAAGAGCCATCATTCATCTAAATGGCAAAATGTCCATGCCTGGAAGAGAGATGTGCAAGAAGTTCTCATGATTCTTGACTTTGATTATGTATTACGTGAGGATAAGCATGTTGCTCCTGCTTTGTGTAACAATTTGGAATGTGCTCATGAGTTTGAGAAATTCATTGTTGACATTGAGAAGTGGGAGGAATCCAACAGAATTGCCAAAAGGATCATTAAGGAATCGATCTTAGTAGGCATAAGGGAAGGCATTCCAGATAAGAAGGATGGGAGTTGGATGCTAATGAACTACTAAAGTCAGTTGAGAAAAATTGTAAGAGTTCTTTTGAGATGTATTCCAACATCCTGATTACGAAAATGTCCTCAAGTTATGATGGTAGGAGGAGTCATGAGACATATTTTGAGCATATTTGACATGGCAAATGAGTTAAAATCACTTGGAGTTGACCTCACTGATGGTCTTCTTGTGGAAAGTATTATGTCATCTTTGCCAGCTTGTTATGCTCCTATCAAGACTAGCTACAGTACTAATGAGGAGACTTGAAACATTATTGATCTCATTAGTTTCATAAATAATGAAGAATTAGATCCTTAAGTAAGTGTCTGCAAATCATGTTGATTTTATTATTTCATTTTGGCTAAGTTTCTTAGCAAATTATCTTTCCTTAGTGGTGGATAAAGGTGCAGTTGTACACATCATTTGCAGATTCTGCATAATGATCTATAAGAATAAGGAGTGCAAAGTATTACTAATGGATAAAATTGATGTCAAAAGTGCCATGAAATTCTTATGAGAATTAGCTAGTGACTCTAATATTTAGCTTGATGATGTATTAGATAGTTTAAGAGAAACTTTAGTTTATTTCATTAATATGTCACATTATGTTTTGTGGTATTAATAAATTAATCACAAGTGTATACATTGTATTGTTTGCTATTTGGCAAATAAAAGTTTTATGTGCTCTCTTATATGATATAATTATGTGGTGTGTGTGCATAATTAAATGATGAGACCTTGTCGAATTTGTGGCTCACTTTCGTTTAGAGCACAATTCGAAGGGGAGAATGGAATGTCTCATCAATAAAGAGATACTCCATACATTATGTATACTGCACTAATTGTATTAAGTGAAATAATGCTAAGATAATAAAGGAGCTATAAGTTCTCTCACTCGTTTTTATTTACCCATAAAGTTGAATTAAAATATTCAAAAGGCTGAAATAAAAAAATTAGCATAAAGCATGGGTGAATAAGTTGAGAGAATGCTCACTTAATACCATGGTGATAGGAGAGATACTCCAAAATTACCAATCATCTCAAATAGTTAGTGTGACATTTATTCATTATTTCTGGCCATCCCTAATTAATGAGTACATGTTCACAAGGTTCTTGTTGTTCTGGTTCATTTCTGGCCATCACTGTTTTGAACTTGTTCAATGACGCACGAGATTTTTAAAGGATGGATTATATTCATCATTCTGGCCATCCTTGATTGTGAATATTTAACCATAGCTTTGCTACTCTAGTTCATTCTCTGGCCATCGTTGTGTGGGCTAGATTGGTGAAGGAAGTTCATCAGTGGTATGCAAACAAGATAAAAGTAACATTTTTCTAAAGTTTAAAAAAATAGAAGAGCTACCATTTACGGATACCCCAACAAGTTTAAGGGATACCACATCTACTATTCTAAATCAATTCACTAAGAGCATTGAGAAAAATTAGATGTATTCTAAAAGAATACAGAAATTAGTGGGAGCTCACAGAGGCGGAAGAGAAATCTTGAGGAGACACATACTTAGTTTTATGCATCAACGAATCAAGACGTCATTTCTT
Source organism: Cenchrus americanus (assembly GCA_947561735.1). Lineage (NCBI taxonomy): Eukaryota > Viridiplantae > Streptophyta > Magnoliopsida > Poales > Poaceae > Cenchrus > Cenchrus americanus. The sequence goes on from OX387241.1 coordinate 200,626,663, forward strand.
TTAGTTTGTGCTATAAGTTAGTTTACCTCCATTTCAAACTACTAACTTTCGGTGAGAGTTCTCATTATTTGATTAACCATACCAGAAAATGTACTATACAATAATTGAGTACAAGAAAAGAGCCTATAAGTTTGGATTATTAGCATAAATTTCTAATGGAGTCAACACAATGGACTATAAGGGTCTACATTTTAATAGTGATTCCAAAGAAAAAAGATATTAAGCATGTTGCTCACTATGATTTAGAGTTATCCTAAGATTGATTAAAGGTGGAAAAGATTATTATCCTAATACTCAAAATGAATGTTACTCTTAAGTACCAATAAGTGTAGCTGCAAAAGAGAAATCATTAAATTATATATAAAGATGTTTTGGTGTAAGCCTTTTATGTTTTGGGCACTAGTTATACACTAAGATTGGACAAAAGGGAGTGTTAGGATTTTTGTCGCTAAAGCATAAGTTGATATAATTGCTCAAGCGACGTCATACTTATGAATAGAGCCACACACTTGTTTTATTTTGCATTATGCAACAAAATATTTGGTTTTATTCCAAATACACTAAGATTAAGATAAGACAAAGGATGTTCCTTTTCTTCAACCATTGAAAATTGTATGTTAAAAGTCTATAAGTATTTGACTTTGCTGGAATGCTTGACAAAATATTAGTTTAATCCAAATGAGGTCCATTGAAATGGTGCTAATATAAGTTAAAGCGCCAAAAATAGCATGCTCATTTATTATGAAATAATCAGAAGAGATTTTGTAAAAGTGTATGGATATAAGAGTGCACAATTAGATTATATCCTTCACTCTTGCAAAAAGAGCGATTCTAGAAAAACTCTAAACAAAGTTAGCATAATGAAAATCTAAGTTTGTATATAGCATGTTCAAAACTACAAGACATAAAAATTATATTCCAGTATTAAGAAACAATATCCAACAATAATAAGTTGATATTAATATTGTTGTATTACTTCAAGTAGCAACATATTCATAAATGGTGTCAAGTCCATTCACAATTCTATATTGTGTTGTGAAAGATATATCCTAGGATCCATTTGTTAAGAAATAAATAATAATGCTAGCAAATCTGTCTACTAAAAGGCTTACTATTTATCCCAATGTTCGAGAAATTAGTTTGGGATTTATAACAAGTTCGGAGAAACAACTTCACACCTACAAGGACTCCACCTCCTTATGCATTTAGGACTCTCGCACCATAATTGGCAGGTGCACCTAATGTGTTCTACTTGCAATCGGCCCCGACCCTACAGTGCGTTATATATATGAGTTTGGGGTGCCTGTGCACCAATTAACCCAATCTCGAAATTGGTACAACACCAATAAATTAGGGCACTGGCGGGGTTGGAAGCTCGATCTCCATATTCTTCATTGAGATTAATAGAAGGTGACGTCCAGGAGGGTATTGTTCGTCGTCAACAAATAAGTCTTCATCAGGCAGGAGTAAAAGCTCTAATCTGATGAAGACTAGAGCTTTACTTCATCATCTATATCAGCCCTACAGATGGCGTCTTCAGGCTCTGGTTAGTTTAATCTAAGTATTCCACATTAAGTAAATTAGTTATCATGTTTAGGCTAAGCTAAGATCCTATTTTAAGATTAATGGTTAGACTGGTTAGACTAAGCAAATTTTAACACTCAAAGCTATTTTGATAGTAGAGGCTTGCTCCGCATTAGCTTTAAAAAAGAGTAGGATGTCATCTGCGAAAAGAAGATGAGAAAGCCCAGGTGCCCTTCGCGTCACTTTAACTGGACTGATTGTAGTTGCCATGACTTCATTCTTCATGATCATAAATAGAGAGCATCAACAACAAATAGGAACAAATACGGAGATAAAGGATCACCATGGCGCAATCCTCTTGTCAGTTGAATGGAGTTCTAAGGAACCCATTGAAGCAAACTGCATAACGTAGAGTGGTATCACAACTCATAACCCACTGCGCCCATTGCCTTCGAAAACCCAGCTTCGAAGGAACCTTTTCCAAGAAATCCCAATTCACACAGTCATATGCCTTGGACACATTCAGCTTGTAAGCACACATATTATTTTCCTCCCTCTTGTATTGTTGGATTGAGTGCATACATTCAAAAGCAATAATAGCATATCCGTGGTGAGCCTGCTCGGGACAAAAGCTCTTTGGTTTGTTGAGATGATATCATGTAGCAGGCTCCTGAGTCAATTTATCATACATTTATCCACCACATTATAAACGACTCCTTCAGTTCTTCCGGTTGATTTATCTTCGCGATTAGTACAATGGACTTATTAACGTCATCAAGCATTTGTCCTTCTGCTTCAAAAAATATTTTCATAGCACGTACCACATCGGCCTTGAGCACTGCCAGTTCCTCTGAAAAAAACCGTGCAGGGAAGCCATCGAGTCCAAGGGCCTTTAGAGAACCAATTTGAAATAGAGCATCACAAATTTCTTGGTTGGAAAAAGGTTTACATAGGTCATCATTCATATGGTCTGACACAACCTCCTCAAACAAATTAATTACCAGAGCATCATCAACTATAGGGTCTCTAGTGAATAAATTCCTGAAATAAGTAGCCATACGCTCCATTTCATCTGGCAATTCAGTCCAGCTACCATCCTCCTTTCGTAGTGTTGACACCTTTTCGAGATCAACAGGCGTACAGAGGAAGCTCGCTGCAACTCCTCTATGCAGGGCAGTCAGACCGCCTGGGTAGGGCGGTTAGACCGGGGTGCCGGGATGAACCGTCCGTACACCTAGGAACGTCGGCTCGGGAGGGACCCCGTCGGAGCTGATGCTTGTAGGGTTGCTCCAGGATCGGCAGGCCACCTAGAACGCCTTCAATCGTCGCGGAGACAAAGGAAGGACAACAAGTAGTAGATTGGAAAAGTTTGAGGCAAAGAGAAAGGGTAAAAATATAAAAGGTAGATTGATTTGATCGATTGATGATATAATCGGCTGTGGCCCTTTATATTTATAGGGAGGGGAGGTCTTGCCATTAGGAGTCGAAACCCTTACAAAATCCTATGGAAATACAACTTCTAACCAGTTTTGTCAGTACGGGGCAGTCTAACCGCATATGAGGGGCGGTCTAACCACCTCTGCGGCGTTCAGATCTTCCAGAAGCCATATCTCCTTCGTCCGGACTCCGAATTGGACGTTCTATATATGGATCTTGATGTACTCAATGAGACCTATCCAATGGTGAAGTACAAATTGCCTTTTGAGTACTTTGACCGGGGCGGTCTGACCGGATGGGCCCACCGGTTAGACCGGCCTACCTAGTCTTGTCAATTTTGGGTGTCAACATATGCTCCCCTGTTCTATGGCAAAGCTTGCGTGCCAAGAAACATCTGTAATGATTAAAATTGGCAGAAAACGATGATTAAAAATACATTGTCCATATTTTTTCTCGTAAGGGCGATAATTGCTTAATCGACCACGAACTTGCTATGAACTCATGGAACAACTTGTTTTGGTCTCCATAGCTTCTTAGTTGCTGACCTTGCTGGTATGACCGCTGTAGATTGCTCCATTGATCCTTGCTTTCGTATCCATTGTAATCTCCTTTTTTGAGTGCGTGGTAAGCCTGAGGGACACCACCTCGGCTGCATACCCATAGAATTTTGCTCATTGCTACCCCACCTTGCTTGATAGTAGCACATACATTATTTTTGACCATATTCTTGTTGTAAGCAATCGGTCTTTGCAATTTACCATAATTTAGATGTGCAATAGGATATTGAATCATATATGGTTTCGTGTACATACTACTATAATCGATAGGTGAGTAATAGCAAGGATAATACCAAGAATATGGTGTAATTGATCCAACAAATGGATAAACAAAAGGAAAAAGTCCATTTTTGACCATCCAACTTTTGCCTCAGTTTGGTTTTGGCCATCGAACTTCAAAACCAGATATCTTTGACCATCCAACTCTTAAACCCGTTCATAATTGGCCATTGGGCGGTTTTAATAAGTGGTTTTAACTTTTTATTTACAATTTAGTCCTTAGAACTTAAAATGATAACTACTTTTTCCTTGTAGCTCCGATTTAGGTGATTCTTGCGGTCATGTGTTCATAACAATGAGCTTTATCTTCTAAAAATGTTATTTGTACTATTTAATCACCATTTGTTATATTATTCTTATGTTGTTATGTAAAAACAACAATATAAGAAAAGTATAACAAACAATTACAAAATAATATGAACACATTTTTAAAGATAAAGCTCATCGTTATTAACGTATGATTGCCTACCTAGTCTTGCCAATTTTGGGTGTCAACATGTAGATTCTTAATTTTATTTTTCCGAGCTCTCCAAACAGCCTTACGATGGAAGAATTTTGTATTTCTAGTAGGCATGGGCATTTGGGTTGCCCGATTTTTTTGGGTCGGGTATATCAAAATTTGAGTAGTGAAAATTGCTACCAGATATTAGTCTTAAAAGCACTATCAGAAATATTAGAGATATTGTGAATATCCTAAATAGCTTACCTTGTATAAGTGATAGACTTGCCTTGTACACTTGATTGTATCCTTGTATTGCAAGCCTCCTAGGCTATATAATGAAGGTCAAACACAACACCCCCTATAATTAGAGGGTGAGGTTTTTTCCCTAAATCCTACCCTTCTACATGGTATCACAAGTCCAAGTTTCTTCTATTCCTCTTCCACTTGCCTCATCTCGTGCCTCCTCTATTTCTCCGCGCACCTGCCCCCTCGTTGTCGCTCCTCCGGCTGCGCCCCTCCCCCACGCCGCCACTCCTCTAACCGCGTGTCAGCACCCCTGGCTATGCCCTGCCTCACCTCCGCACCTCGCCAGTCCGCCAAGCTCCACCTCCCCGATCCCCCTTTCTAGGATCCGGGACCCGCCGCCACCTCTGTACATCCATCTGCGGCGCGACACTCCTCCTCTGTCACCATGTCGAAGTCCTCCTCCACGTCCGCGACCTCTAGGGTTCTCAGCTACTAGACCACGTGTGACGCCCTTGATTTTTAATTACCGTCATTAACGCTAATGACCGGATATGCCGAGTCAAACCGGTCAAACACCGGTCAAACCTAGGTCAACCTGGGTCATCACCCCGAAAACCTCGCCAATGAACCCTAATGAACCCTTGACCAAGTCTACACACACCCGTAATGGACCCTTGGCCAAAGACACGGTCAAAACCGGCTTAACCGTTGACGTCAGCGAATGTCGTCCGGAACTTTTGCCGCGTTCCCCAAATTTCACCTAAACACTTCAAAATCTACCTTTATGAAAGTTGTCCATCTTGTTGAGGGACACAACTTTCATGTAGATTGGCATTTCAAATTTTGAGTGGAATTTGGTGAAAAACTTGATCGACTGACAGTACCTCCTGTTTTCCAAAACAGGTTGGCATTCAATGTTCGCACGACGTTCCTGCAAAATCCGTTGAGAAAAACACCCTATAGCCTTTTTGAAAGTTGTAGAGGGTGACTAGATCTACAACTTTCGTATTCAAAGCTTAGTCAAGTTCTATACAAAACTTTGGAGAAAAGTTAGTTCAAACAGGGGCACCCTGAAAGTTTTTCGGCGCCAGAGCGCGACGTCGCGCCGCGTCGCCCGCGCCGCCGCGCCGCGCGCGCCGGCACCCGCCCGCCTCGGCGTCCGAGCCCCCTCGCGCCTTCCCGAGGTTCGTTCCTCGAAGCCACGCGCGTCCCAAGGCGGTCTCGAAGTTCCCCCCCTCCTCCTCACGCCGCGCGGCCGGGACAGCATTGGACGGACCACCGGTCCCTTCTAGTCGGTCCGCCGCCCGTCCGTGCTGCCCGCGCGCCCCCCAAGCACTACCCGTGCCCGGTCCTCCCTTCTCCACTCCGCGCAGCAAGGGGTGTCGAGCCGCTATAAAGGATGCGCCACAAGGCCAGCTCCTCCTGCGCCCGCCGTCCACGGCCTGAGCCGCCGCCGGCGCCATTAGAGGCAGTCGCGGCGAGCTCTGGGCTCGGCCGGCTGCAGCCCAAACCGAGCGTGTCCCCAGCCTCCCTTGCCTCTACCATAGCTCGCCGTCCCACTCGCCCAACAAACCGAGCTGCAGTCTCGCCGGAAACGGTCACCGCCGCGGCCACCTCCCTGGGCCGCCGGCATGCCCGCCCTCCCGGCTACTCCAAGCACCAACCGAGCCCAAGAATCGAGCCTTAGCAACCTAGGGACCCTCCCCCGCCCGTGCCCGGCCGGCCCCGGCCGGCGGTTGGCCGGAATTTGGCCGGACCGCCGCTGCCCGGCCGCCAGGGACTACATTGCAAAGAAGAAAAACTTCTCAGGGGCCCAACTGCAAAAGGTTAACTCCAATAGTAAAACCCTTTGGCTGTTTCTTGTAAATTTCGTAGAAAATCACAGACAAATCAGAAAAATGTAAAACCAATTTTGTTGGATTCATGGTGAATTATCCTACAACTTTTGTTATTCTGGACTGAGCTAGTTCCTGATAGTTTTTGCATGAAAAATACAAATGTGAAAACCCTAGATCTGCAATATCTCAAAAACCATAAATACTCTATAGCTAATTATTGGATATGTTGTGTGTTAGGTCATGTCTAGCTCCTATGCCAAAAATTGCACAAATTTATGATGTAAATCTTTTTATAAAAATGATTTTCCGTTTCTGGCAGATCTGCCTAAATGATTTTTCTTGCTAAATATATTTATGTTTGTGAGCTCAACTTGTGCACACTGTCTTGGAATACCAAAATACACATCTTGTGAATTAATCATGATTTTTGGCTTAATAGAAATAATCATTCTCAATTTAGGCATGTTTTCTTTTGTAAATTAATAAACCAAGATCAGTAAAATTCCTATATGTATGTGCTGGTTCTTTAGGCTTGTTTAGGACCAGAGAGCATGCACGAAAAAGTTTGGATCATTTTGATGCTTATTTATTTTTATATGCATTTATTTTGAATCACTAGCTAGCCCTTTGTTATTTTCAATAATATTTAATTTCCTAGCATCCAACACTCACATGTGGGTCCAATGGACCAGGATAGGTGCTAATATGGTTAAGAAACATTTCCATAATTTTTGGTAATTTAATTGCTTAATAAAAAGCTTAAAAGCTTTTCAATATTAAAGAGAAATTAAATAAAGAAAAGCCCTTATTAATTCTTTTTCCTTTTTGAAGGTATTATCTAATTTAGTTAAGAGATAATAAATTCTCATTGCTGATAAGGAATTAATTCATGGATAAAAATATTATTCATATCTTTGCTGGTGAAAGGAAAAGGATTAAAGCTTTCACATGAAATGACAAGTACAAAGAAACCTTTATTCAGTTGTGCAATAAAAGAATAACCCATGTACAACCAATAACCTTCCTAAAAGAGAAATCACCAAACCACCCATGTTAACTTGTGTGTGGTTGCAAATCATGTTAAAATGGGTAAATATACCTACCCACTACTGTTTGTGAATTTAAATTAAATTATTTACATATATATGGACACAGTCACCATCAAAAAGAATATCTAATAAAGATTTGCATATTGTTCATTTATGGAAGAGTATGCTGAATGTATTCTTATCTAGGTGAATGTGTCCAACAAATACACCCTTTGATTGTCACTTGTGGTTTGTGGTGAATTAAATTAAAAATCGTCAATTAAATCTTGCATTTGCATCCTTGTGTAGATCTCCCGAGCGGTAGCTGTACGCGTGTGCCGGAAGGAGGAAACGAAGGTGCCGACAAGGAGCTGCCGTACGTGGACGTAGCTCAAGACCTGGACCCAAGTCCAGAAGGGCCCAAGGCCAACCTTGCCAGCGAAGGCAAGCCCCGGATCATTAACCTCGTCTTTTAAAATTATGCAATTATGTTTGCTATGATTGTGCATTACGTTTCAGGAGTTGATTTGAAACCCTAGATGCATGATCCCTAGGTACCTATGCTCTATCACTAGTGTGCTAGGTCGATAGCTGCTATGCTATAGGGCCGATAGAAGTCGAGTGATGTTCGTCACTCGCGTGAATAGGTTCCTAGATAGGAATCATAAGATATCCTTAAATGGATTGCTCATGTGGTAAGAGCATGGGATTGGGCCCCGGTCCAGTGGTCATGTGGGCTAAGCTTTTGAACGTACCAAACATTTGCCGGGAATGGGACCGGTAAGCCTAGTACCTTAATGAGACGGCTAGGGATGGAATTGTCACTACTCTTGGGATTCGCTCTCACGGCTCGCCACCGGTGGTGTATGGTGACTCCGGGTATCTCGCGGGGTATGCGGGATAGCCTGCACCAAAGACTGTGGCCTTTCATCCCGACCCGGGGATTTTTGGGGACGACCTGGGAAAGTTGTTCTCGCGGGGACATCCTACCGTGTGCTTGGGTCTACCTTGCAAGGTTTAAATCAATCGATTGTCGGCCTCTCACCATTATCCGAGACTGCTTAATCAACTGGCCATGACATCCCATAATGATGGAACTCGAGGAATGTTGTTGTATGAATTAATTGCTTGCCCAATCCTTGATTGAATTAGATGGCACATTTAGAAATGGTAATCAACTGGAACTTGTTCTAAAAGATTGAAAGTAAGGATCTACTTTTAGTAGCTGTTCAGCAAAAGAAACTCCACCGGCCAAAAGCCTTTCATGTCTAGAGTTTGGTGATGTAGTTATCACCCGACGGTTAAGTCTTGCTGAGTATTATTATACTCAGCCTTGCTTTAAAACTGTTGTTGCAGGTGTGATTGACCGGATGGGTGACGACAAGTGATGACATCATGGATGGCCTCCTGTGATGTCTACCGTTGCGCTAGTTTAATTTATTTCCGTTGTTTTCGAACTCTGAACCTCTACTCCATGTCATGAACAATGGTTTGTAATAAAATGTTTAATTCATGTTGTACTCTGGACTTGCCTTCGCGTGAGTTTTAATGCATGTGTCGATCCTCTGTTCGATGTCCAAGTGATTTACCGGGCATTGACCCGGCAACCAACGACAGGATGATACTTTACTGTTGCTTAATGACCAAAGTGGATCGGTCTTAGGCGATAGTACGATATTTTCCTGGGCGGGTTGTCACACCACGACCAGCACCGGTGGTGATGCTGGCCCCGTCTTCACCCAAGGCGGTTCGGCCGATCCTAGGGTCGACCGATCCCAGGTGGGCCCCACTCGGGGTGTGCTTCCTCGGGGTGGCTGTCCTGTGGGCCCTTAAGTCGGTCCCCGGTGTACACGTGTTCATGAGGCGGTTTAGGTGCTCTAGTAGGCCTATGGATCCATGTGAAGTCCATGTGTCACGCTCTAATTCGTCGGGGCTTGCCTCTCTTGGATTGGTGACATGGCGTGCATGCGTGGGACCTGAGGTGGCTTGTCTTGCATGCATGGCACCTGAGGTGGCAGCCATTCCTTGAGGTGACGTGGCATGAATCATAGAAGGTGAGTTTGCCACTTCTTTTCTGCTTAGTTTCCTACAATCACATAATCTCCAAGGACAAGTGGAACTACATTATTCTTAACTAAAATGCGGGTAAGAAATGCCTCTTGCTCCATTATTCATGAGTAAATTGAGGGCCAAAGTAAGCACTTAATAGCTATCAACACAGATCACCCCCACCAGAGCCCCCATTGGCTGTCTGCGTCCCTGTCAGCCGCCTGAGCTCGAAGCCTGTACACCCGACCGTGGGGAAGGGGACGAGGATCTACGAAACAACCAATGTCGGTGCTAACTGTTGGAGTATAAGTGAATTACCCACCTTTCCTCATCAGCTTAAGCTTTGGGGTTGAATTGCTTGGTGCATGCAACTCAATATCTTATCAGAGCCAGAGGTCTCAAGTTTGAGTCCTGGCGGGCATAATTAAAATAATTATAGCCCACTCTAATATTCACGTATGCAGCCTGGGGGAGCCTGCACGTGAGGGGGAGTGTTGGAGTATAAGTGAATTACCCACCTTTCTTCATCAGCTTAAGCTTTGGGGTTGAATTGGTTGGTGCATGCAACTCAATACTCATGCTTGCCCTGCACATAGGAAACTAGGAACAAGAGGCATGGGTTTGGCCATGCCTAGAAGAGGATGAGGGGAAGAAGAGGAGGAGGAGGAGGAGCAACAAAGAGTAATGGATAAGAAGTAGTGGCCTTGTCGTCGTTGGTATCGGCAATGGGTGTGCGTCGCCGCAGACGTGGGAGGCCTTCCCTGCGTGTTCAGTGCTGTTGGCGTCCTTAGATGGCAAGCGGAAGGCTCGCTTGAGTGCGGTGGGCCAGGACGAGGCACCCTTCTTTCCCATGTCAGGAAGGGAGCCAGGGGCTAGGAGCATCGGCGAGTTGGCTGTAGAAGCATAGCTTAGTGTGGCAACGGCCGGCAAACATGACGGGTGGGTGGGTCACGGGTGGCTAGGGGAGTACTCCGTGTATTGCCGGGGGTCGAGCCATCACCCACCCATTGACAACATCTGTCACCTAACGGCAAAACTAACGGCACATAAAGGATAAAAAATTACAAGTAGTGTCATAGAATAGAAGAGCACATAAGGGTCCCCTGTAGTTTTAATGTTTTGTTTAAGTGTTTTTAGTGATGTAATAAATAGTTGAAATGGTACGCTAATTTGTTGCAGTGAGTACATTTGTAATGCAATAATCAGATCATTCGTCTAATGTGAATATGAAGTAGAGTATAGTCTTGTGTGTGTTTGTCCATTCCATGATTCATGGTGGCACGGACAACCCAGTCAACAACTTGCCTCTCTACGTAAGGTAACTGATGTTTGGGTTCGACACCCAAGTGGTCTTTCGTTTGGGTCACTGACGTTTGGGTCCTTGATCCGAGTCTTCCGTTTCCTCTCTGGTGCACATAGGTGGTACTTGAAATTTTGAATTCCCACTCCTCCTTCTGGTCTTCCTCGTCTATATATAAAACAAAGAGGGAAACCAGTCCTCCTAATTTCCTCCTGGTAATTTTCCAAAATCAGGGTATCTTCTTCTCGAACGCCGAAGAGACCTAGTAGATCTGTGGCGGAAGCAACAACGACGACCTAGCTACCGATGACCGCTTCCTCTGCTACGAGCGGCAGCATTCCTCTTCTACCAGCGGCGGCCTTCCGCGATAACGTCCTTGAAGCTGCAAGATGGTTCAAACACGTTGCTCTGTCGGCTCCCCCGAGGCTCACCCTAGCAGCCGCAGATCTGCAACAGTTGCGCAGAAAATCATGCTTAAGGCGCAAGGTCGGGCTGCTAAATCAAAACGACATTTTCCGCCTTCTTTCTTAGTCAGGTCTGCGGTCTCCTCCCTATATTGATTGATTCAATTAGATTGCTTCCCCGTGCTCTTTGGCTTTCTATCATATTCTCTCATGTTTGGGTGATTGTGGATCTACTGTACCAAATCGCAAGAATTTTTCAAAGTAAATTTATTTGAGGTTTGTAGAAATTTGTGGATGAAATTATTGGACTGCTTCCCCATGTTGTTTGCTTTTGAACATTGTTGTTGCATGCTTGGGTGATTGTGGATCTTCTGTTCCCTATTGCAAGAGATTGTTCCAAGTCAACTTATTTGAGGTTTGTAGAAATTAAAGGATGAAATTATCATATTGCTTACCCATGCTCTTTGACTTTCCATATTTTTGTTGCATGCTTGGGTGATGATGGATTGGGTGTGATCGTTCATGTACCGCATTGAACTTAGTAGATGAAATTGCTTCCGATTGCTAATGATCTCAACCCTTATCTCTTGTTCTTGTACTTGTTTCAGAGGGCCAAAGGGTCAACATCTGTAGTCACTCCTGTTCAGACCTACTCCAAGGTAACAAACTCAACACCTTATTTGTTTCTCATTGCGAATGATATCAACCCTTACCTCTTGTTCATGTACTTATTTCAGCTGGCCAAATGGTCAACATCTATAGTCGCTCCTGTTCAGACCTGCTCCAAGGTAACAAACTTAATACCTTTGTTTATGTAGTTTGAATCAATTACAAGGTCCTAATCGGACTTGGGATCCACTGTGGCTAGATGGAATCTACCAAGTCAACGATGTTTCTTCCTGAACAAATTAAAACAGAGGCAGCTTAGTACTTAAGAATGGGTACCAAATCCTTATGTAGTAGTGTTGATGAAGAGCGTGTTGACGCTCCCAATCAGGATGGGGTACAACCTCGACAACGGTTTATTACTAACTAGAAAGAGTTATGTAGTTTGAAGAAGAAGACCGAAGAATCAGAATCAACTCTGGAAATGCAGTCAACTCAGATTAAGATGTTGCAAAAGCTAATCGAAGAGAGTGAGGACCTCCTTCATCTAGTGCTTAGCAGTAAAAGATTAAGAGGTTAAGATCATTAGATCGAATCTCCATTTTCTCTTTGTGTTTGTGACCTAAATTTAGATTTGTTAATCAATGTTCCTTGTGATGCTGTTCTCTTGTAATAGTTCGTGATATGTGATGAACAATATGGTCGTGCTTGGTAGTAAAAAACAGTTTGCTTTTTTGTATAAAAAAATATGTGCTAATTACTATTTTGCCAACCAGATCAGAATTATTCTAAGAAAAGATCATAACTGAAATGAAATATATTAATACTGATGCATGATTAGTTAATTTTACGTTGTCCTTCAATGGGCTTAGCCCCCTTTTAGTTGGGCCACAAGTCAATTTTTTAAATTAACGTGACACAGAAGGCCGCAACAATGTACGCACCTGTTGGACTCGACCCTACAAAAATGGGCCCACCCTAATCAGATTTCATCTTAAAACAACGATAGCTTATAGGAACAGTTTTGGGCTCAACCTAGTTACAAACGGGCCAAATTCGTTTTATGACGCATACAGTTTGTCACAATTGCCATGCCACATCAGATTATGTCCAACATGGCAAAGCTGCAAGAACGAAGTTATGATGCTTTGTATAGACGATTTTGCATGCGTCATTAAAGCCACGACGCCGCAAATTATGGTCTCGTCATTAATCACAGTTTATGACGCTCGATTAATGACAGAAGGTTTTCATAACAATTGGCGTTATTTATCGTTTTATGACAAGAAACGGCCTTTTTTCTGTTACTAGTTATCATATTTCTCATAGTAATAAGGCAGCACAACCACCATTAATAACAAATTCCACTTTGCTAGACCATCATTTTCACCAAGATGAGCCATGTGGGTAAAATGATTGCATAAAATGATTGTTATTATACCAATTAATTTTCATAAAAATATTATAAATTTTTTTAATATGTGATTTTGTGCGTATATAGTATAAGAATGAACAACCATCGGTCTAAAAACTTTAGTCTGTCAAAAGAAAAACAAGGGTGTCATTAATAACAAATTCCACTTTGCTAGCTGCTATCCGCAATCGGATACTATATACTCCTTCAGTGCCAAATTACTATTCATTTTGGATTTTTTGTGCATATATTTTTTTTATACATCTAAGTATATATTATGTCCTGATACATAATGAAAGTTATGCATGCAGAAAAATCAAAATAAATAGTAATTTAGGATCGAGGGAGTGCAAAGCAAGTAAAATGCACCGACCCATGGTGATTAACTTAATAAACTCTGCACCATACAGTATTATATACTAGCTAGATCCTAAAACAGACAGTTCTTTTTACTCACCAGCGTTGGTGGAGAATCATTTGAAAAAAAAAGAACCCTAACCACTATCTAATGCCAAGGAAAAGAAAAAAAAATGGATAGTCCAAAAGATACTATTAGATGACTCAAGGAGGTACACCAATTAATTAGTGCTAATGATCCCAAGGGCGGCTATTTGCAATGATCATCATCATCATATATAGGCAATCATACAGTGGCGTCGCACAAATAAATTTGACTCATATTATGCGTAGCTTTAGGTCCATCTCATACTAGCAATGAAAGCTTACTCACTCCGCGTTTGTTCTTTATGATTATTGGACCAAGTATTAGATCTTCCAAGTTATCTAGAGAATGGAGGTAGTCCTAAATAGACCGGAGTCGTTTGCCGGAGATGTGGAAGAAGAGGTAGAGAAGCAAACTCACTGCACGGTGGCAAACTGCTGGCAAGAAAATTCTTGTTGGAAACTCGATTTTCTTTTTACAGTTCTACGCTTTAAGAATAAAATTCCAAGGGACAAAATGGGCCTAGGTTCTAAACTCCATATAAGCCCCACTTCAAATTCTTTTAGTAAAAAGTATTCCCTTCGTCCCACAAAGACCGTTCAGTTAGAAAATTTTGAACACACTAGTAGTTGTCATAAGTGACCATAATACCCTTAATTACTTTGCTTGGTTTTTTTTTGCCAATTGATCATTTCATTGGCTCTATGTACATTTCAATGCACTTATCTAATTGAGATAAGTGTTGCTTTTGATTAGATTAGCTTCACTACAAGCTAAATGAACACTCTTTGTGAAAAAATGAAAGCTAAACAAACACTCTTTTGTGGGACGGAGGGGGTACAAATTTAGAACACTATTCACTTAAAAACTTTAAGACGTGAAAGTAGCATTGCTAAAAGTTCAAAAGACAACTAATAACTTTTTTTAATTGGGCAAATTGTTGAGTTGAATTAATTAAGCATACATGCTTGTAGTAATCTTCACACCTATCATTCTTTCGTATTTAGCACGTCGCTCGGACATCGAAAAGTGGAAGTATTACGAGGCTGTGTTGACTTTTCTAAGTTATGAAGCTGCTAGCACTCGGACGTCCGATCCGGCGCTAGCATCGACGGGTTCGCAGTTGTTAGATCCGGGATGCTCAATCATCGACTGCAGATCTAAAGTCCACCGGGTAAATGTTGCGAGCGTGTTGCGGACGTGTTGCGAAAATGTTGTGAACGCGGTTATGTGCAACATCCAACATCAGGACACCAATTGCAACATCTCCGAACAACGATTGCAACATCACCGCGCAGCAGCTTGCCTCGCCCAGGACGAGGAGGGGGTTGGCGCGGAGGTGAAGGGAGAACCTCCCGCCGACGCGCACAGGGAGCTCGACCGGCAGAGGGAGCGATGGGGCAGGGCCGGCGCACGGCTCGCCGGCTATCGACCGCGGGGAGCGGCGGTGGGGGGCTCGCCCGCCCTCCCGGCCCGCGAGGAGCCCCCGCGTGTGGGAGGACGGCGGCGGTTGGCGCAGGGCCGGCGTCGGGCTCGGGGAGGAAGGGAGGTGAGCCAGCGGAGAGGGGTCCTCATCGTCGAGGAGCTCGCGAATCACCACCATGGCGGCGAAGAGGCGGTGGAGCGCCCCGACCACGACGAGCGGCGCCGCGGCGGGTGCCCGATCTCTGCGCACACACCACGAGAGGAGGCGAAACCGGAGGGAATGGAGACGTGGAGCAGCGGGGATCACAGATCGGGGCTTGGTTCGAGCGGAGGTGACCGGAGGAGGGACATCCGGCGGCGGAGGAGGGGCCGGGAAGCGGCGGAGGGGGCGCGCGGCTCGTAACGGCGTGGGGGCTGCGGCTCTTTTTTATTCTCGCGATATAGGAGCGTGCGTGAGGCGCGGAGCGTGGGAACCACGTCCGGGCGTCCGGACGGAAGCATTTCCGTCTAAGTTATATATGGATACTCTTTGTGAGATAAGTTTTGGAAGCTAAACGAGTAGTTCTTATAGGACCGATGGAGTATATCAAAATCAAAGACACATGTGCCCAAGAGGATCAACAAAGACTCGCTTCGTCCTCTAGATTTTTTTCATCCATCCATGATTCAAACATTAAATTAATTTTATTTTTGTTGTCCTAGGAACTTACATACCAACTTTCACCTGAACCGCAAAGGTGCTGAACTCAGTAGTCAGCACTACTGACATAGCCGCCGGATGAGCTATTTGGTGACGCATAATTGGCCTACCAACTGCAATATAAATCGAGGCGCCAACAAGCCTACTTCACTCAACTTAAACTAGTGCTCATCAGCTCAATTAGCAGAGAGCTCGTCTAGCTACCAAGATTGTTCTAGCAAGTGACCCGCCAGCCATGGCTGCTGCTCCAGTGACGGTGCCGCGCATGAAGCTGGGCTCGCAGGGGCTGGAGGTCTCTGCGCTAGGCCTAGGCTGCATGGGCATGTCCGCCTACTACGGCCCGCCCAAGCCTGAGCCGGAGATGATCGCGCTCATCCACCATGCCGTCGCTGCCGGCGTCACCCTCCTCGACACCTCCGATGTCTACGGGCCCCACACCAACGAGCTCCTCCTCGGCAAGGCGCTGCAGGGCGGCGTGAGGGAGAAGGTGCAGCTCGCCACCAAGTTCGGCATCTCTTCCGGCGAGGGGATGGAGGTGCGCGGCGAGCCGGCGTACGTGCGCGCGGCGTGCGAGGGCAGCCTGAAGCGGCTCGGCGTCGACTGCATCGACCTCTATTACCAGCACCGAATTGACACCAGGGTGCCCATAGAAGTCACGGTGAGCCCCACTTGCATATGCTCAGGCTGACCTTGATTTGAAATTGGAAGTTTTCGTTTATTGTTAACCCAATGGCTTAAACAATCAGTAGGGACCTGTGAGTCCACATCTAGAGAAGAAAATAATGGAACTTCAAATAGATGAAATGATTCAAAGTTTGAGAACCAGAAACAGAGGTTGTTACTGGTTAGGGGCCAAGATGGTTCCCCTGCTTCTGCGTGCACTTTGCAGAACTGGACTATTTGATCTACAACCTTCCCCAGAAATATGATAAATAGCTCGTATTCTTGACACTTCTCCAGGTAGGTGAACTCAAGAAACTAGTCGAGGAGGGTAAGATAAAGTACATTGGCCTGTCTGAAGCATCGGCATCGACAATCAGGAGGGCACACGCAGTTCATCCCATCACTGCTGTCCAGATTGAGTGGTCTCTCTGGTCAAGAGATGTTGAGGCAGAGATAATCCCAACTTGCAGGTTTTGTTTTCATCACCTAGGTTTTTTTGAGCCATTCAAAGTTTCTATAATATGATCTTAAGAACCATCCACTTGTGAAAATTACTTCCAGGGAGCTCGGCATTGGAATAGTGGCATACAGTCCATTAGGCAGAGGGTTCTTGTCAAGCGGGCCTAACCTGGTCAACACACTTTCCGACCAAGATTTCCGCAAGGTTTATATCTCTAACAACCTTCTAACGACACATTATCTCTGCATCACATAATAACCTTTACAATGTCCTGTACCCATTTTCAGGATTTGCCAAGGTTTCAGCCAGAAAACCTCAAGAAGAATGCCTTGATATTTGAGCAAGTCAATGCAATGGCAGTAAGGAAGGGGTGCACCCCATCTCAGCTGGCGTTGGCTTGGGTTCACCACCAGGGAACTGATGTCTGCCCCATCCCTGGGACAACAAAGATTGAGAATTTCAACAATAATGTAGCGGCATTGTCCGTGAAGCTCACCCCTGAAGACATGGCTGAGCTTGAATCCTATGCTTCTGAGGAAGTTCAGGGTGATCGATACCATGACTTCCTCGACACCTGGACCGATTCTGAGACCCCTCCTTTGTCCTCCTGGAAGGCTGAGTGACAACTAGTTTCAGGCACGGCCTGATACAATGAGGCTATGTTTATGCTACCTGATCGAAGTCGTTTAATTTCACGGTGCTCGTTGGTGTTGGCAAAGTGCAAGAGCATTTTTGAGTTGCACGTTTGAGGGGTTGATACTATTGTATGTTGGTGTACGTGATCTCGTTGTTGCATGCAGAAGTGAGAAATAATGCACTGTATGAATTACCTGTGCACCCATGTGTTTGCTTCAAAATCCGAAAAATATTTGACCCTTGTTACGATTTCCCGATAATGGTAAGAGCAAACAAGAGGTACTTTCACAAAAACTTATATATATATATATATATATATATATATATATATATATATATATATATATATATATATATATGATACTAAAATGCACCAAGGTGCATTCTGTATAGCAAATGCACGGACCACTCGCGGTTGCAACTTCGTAGCTTAACCAATTGCAACTCGACGTGAACCAATTGCAACTTGACGGACCAATTGCAACTCAATGCGAACCAATTGCAACTAGGCGCCAACCAGTTGCAACAAAGAGACTAACCGATTGCAACTGTGACATTACACTAATTGCAACTCGACGGAACTAATTACAGCGAATTTGACTCCGTTGCAATTGGACACGAACCAATTGCAACTAGACTCCTAGTTCCAACCCGACGTGAACAAATTGCAACCAGAATAAGCTCCAGTTACAACTGGACAAGACCTAGTTGCAACAAGGGTGGGTGCATTCTCTATACAAAATGCACCAAGGTGCACTATAGCAAAAGTGTGTGTGTACATACATACATACATACATACATACATACATACATACATACATACATACATACATACATACATACATACATACATACATACATACATACATACATACATACATACATACATACATACATACATACATACATACATACATACATACATACATACATACATACATACATACATACATATGTATATATGTATATGTATATATAACCGTAAGGGCCTTTCCATCCTGTTTTCTTAGAAAAATATTAATAAATCAAGGAAATTAGGTGTGGGTGCTGGACATCAGTGATACAAAATAAAACTAATAGACTAAAGAGCAGCCTTTAGTTCCGGGTGGTGTTCCCACTCGAGACTAAAGGGTGCCTCTTTAGTCTCGAGTAGGAACACTAACTTGGAATAAAGATTTTGTCTCGGGTGGTGTATTAACTCGAGACTAAAGCCTCTTCACCACAGCTGGCTTCCCTTTACTCTCCCTTATCTAGTCAACTCCTCCTTCATCTCCTCTCATTTTGTTATCTTCTCATCTCTATCCTCTTGCACAAGTGGAGGCCGTTGGCTCGCGGTGCGGGGCGAGGCCACCGGCGCGCGGGCCTTTGGCGTGCGGTGTGGGAGGCCGCCGGTGAGTTGAGAAGTTGATTGTGTTGAGAATCAAAATTTCTATTTTTGCTGGTGAATCGAATCAAGCATTGCGTATTTTTAGTGAAGTCTTGAATCAAATCAAAATTGTGTGATGATTATATTATGTGATGTGAATGTGTTGTGAATCAGATCAAACTTGTGCTTGTGGTACAATTGAACTTGTTTTTTTATGGAGTTGGAGCTAGCCTGGTGATGTTAAAACCGGCGGCGCCAGAGCTGGAGCTGGAGCCGTTAGTGCCAGGGCTTTTTTCGAAACCCCTTTAGTCCCAGTTGGTAATACCAACCTGAACTAAAGGATCCCCTTTAGTCCAAATTCATTCACCGGGACTAAAAAGAGGGGCCTTTTGTTTCTCACCTTTAGGCAAGACCTCTATCGGTATACTTTTAAATTCGAGCAAATACAATTTATGGAATTTGACATTAGAATGCATAAAAAGGACTAGCGATTCTTGTTGTGATACTACTAAATATGAAATCAAATGCTCGTTCACACACAAAATGGGAGTTTTTTTCCATTGTAAGGAATCGGATGCTGGTAACCTAAGAGGGGGAGGGGGTGAATTAGGCAACTTAAAACTTTATCCTATGGCTTCATTACTTTTGCATAAGGTAAACTAGATCAAATCTATCTAGATGTGCAATCTAAGGTTGATCTAGTGAGAAACCCTCATCCCAAAATAAGTTTTGCAACCTATAGTCAATCCTAGCATGATACTACTCTAGGAAAGTAAAGGCAAGCAATGATTGCAAGAGATTAATGCGGGAACGTAAAGAGGGATGAGAGGAAGCAAACTCTTGACACGCGATTAATCCCGTGGTATCGGTAGTTGTATATTCTCCGTCCATTCATCTATGCAAGGCCTATTATAAAATCTCAAAAGTACATTTTTGCAAGGCCTATTCTCATTTTTCCTTGGGAGTGATGCTTTGGGAATCGATATAGCAGTAATGCATTGCATGCACACATCGGGAGTGAAAGCACATGCAGAGAGTAAAAGAATTCACAATAAAAGAAAATTATTTTTTCCAAAGAAAAACTATTTATGGGAGTGTTTTCTTGGTCTTTGAGCCAAGCAAAAATAGGCCTTGCATAGATAAATGGAGGGGAGTATATAATTGGTACTCACTATCAATTTCTCCCACCTCTCAACCTGCCACGTCATAACTAACCCATTACACGCCATGTCACTATCAACTATAAGTCATTGCAACATCCACCAAATCATATATTTATGTCATTGTCGATTTTCTATGACTAATAGCATGTTGTATTTGTGAGTAGCACACCATAAAATTCTCGCAGTTGAAATACATTTAGGATCAATCATTTAAAAATGGTTCTCTCTCAACAAAATTAACATGCTTTCATATATAATGTTGTTTACAGATGAATATCACCTTAAAATTTTGTTTAAAATTCCCGCATTTTCCAGCAATGTGCGGGGTATCACCTAGTTATGATTGACTGCAAGAATCTGTAAACATTAAGGAGCATTTTCCAGGATTTACCAGCTGACCTGTAGCCTTACAAAAGGTGCTAATTTGGATTTTAACTATGAGTTAATGATAAATTTCGTTTGATTTCCCCAAAGGTGATACAAATTGAAACTTATATGCTTGTGATTAATCAGACCAAAGTAGGGTTAATTTCGTGCTTTTATGTGCATCTTATTGTGCTATTACTGAAACATTAAGTTATCATAATTTTCAGCTGAGGATATTGCAGACGTCTTAAGAGCCATCATTCATCTAAATGGCAAAATGTCCATGCCTGGAAGAGAGATGTGCAAGAAGTTCTCATGATTCTTGAGTTTGATTATGTATTACGTGAGGATAAGCATGTTGCTCCGGCTTTGTCTAACAATTTGGAATGTGCTCATGAGTTTGAGAAATTCATTGTTGACATTGAGAAGTGGGAGGAATCCAACAGAATTGCCAAAAGGATCATTAAGGAATCGATCTTAGTAGGCATAAGGGAAGGCATTCCAGATAAGAAGGATGGGAGTTGGATGCTAATGAACTACTAAAGTCAGTTGAGAAAATTGTAATAGTTCTTATGAGATGTATTCCAACATCCTGATTACGAAAATGTCCTCAAGTTATGATGGTAGGAGGAGTCATGAGACATATTTTGAGCATATTTGACATGGCAAATGAGTTAAAATCACTTGGAGTTGACCTCACTGATGGTCTTCTTGTGGAAAGTATTATGTCATCTTTGCTAGCTTGTTATGCTCTTATCAAGACTAGCTACAATACTAATGAGGAGACTTGGAACATTATTGATCTCGTTAGTTTCATAAATAATGAAGAATTAGATCCTTAAGTAAGTGTCTGCAAATCATGTTGATTTTATTATTTCGTTATGGTTAAGTTTCTTAGCAAATTTTTTTCCTTAGTGGTGGATAAAGGTGCAGTTGTACACATCATTTGCAGATTCTGCATAATGATCTATAAGAATAAGGAGAGCAAAGTATTACTAATGGATAAAGTTGATGTCAAAAGTGTCATGAAATTCTTATGAGAATTAGCTAGTGACTCTAATATTTAGCTTGATGATGTATTAGATAGTTTAAGAGAAGCTTTAGTTTATTTCATTAATATGTCACATTATGTTTTGTGGTATTAATAAATTAATCACAAGTGTATACATTGTATTGTTTGCTATTTGGCAAATAAAAGTTTTATGTGCTCTTTTATATGATATAATTATGTGGTGTGTGTGCATAATTAAATGATGAGACCTTGTCGAATTTGTGGCTCACTTTCGTTTAGAGCACAATTCGAAGGGGAGAATGGAATGTCTCATCAGTAAAGAGATACTCCATACATTATGTATACTGCACTAATTGTATTAAGTGAAATAATGCTAAGATAATAAAGGAGATATAAAGTTTAATTAAAATATTCAAGAGGCTGAAATAAAAAAATTAGCATAAAGCATGGGTGAATAAGTTGAGAGAATGCTCACTGAATACCATGGTGATAGGAGAGATACTCCAAAATTACCAATCATCTCAAATAGTTAGTGTGGAATTTATTCATTATTTCTGGCCATCCCTGATTAATGAGTACATGTTCACAAGGTTCTTGTTGTTCTGGTTCATTTCTGGCCATCACTGTTCTGAACTTGTTCAATGAGGCACGAGATTTTTAAAGGATGGATTATATTCATCATTCTGGCCATCCTTGATTGTTAAAATTTAACCATAGCTTTGCTACTCTAGTTCATTCTCTGGCCATCGTTGTGGTGGGCTAGATTGGTGAAGGAAGTTCATCAGTGGTATTTAAACAAGATAAAAGTAACATTTTGCTAAAGTTTTTAAAAAATAGAAGAGCTACCATTTACTGATACCCCAATAAGTTTAAGGGATACCACATCTACTATTCTAAATCATTTCAATAAGAGCATTGAGAAAAATTAGATGTATCCTAAAAGAAAACAGAAATCAGTGGGAGCTCACAGAGGCGGAAAAGAAATCTTGAGAAGATACATACTTAGTTTTATGCATCAACGAATCAAGACGTCATTTCTTTTAGTTTGTGCTATAAGTTAGTTTACCTCCATTTCAAACTACTAACTTTCGGTGAGAGTTCTCATTAGTTGATTAACCATACCAGAAAATGTACTATACAATAATTGAGTACAAGAAAAGAGCCTATAAGTTTGGATTATTATCATAAATTTCTAATGGAGTCAACACAGTGGACTATAAGGGTCTACATTTTAATAGTGATTCCAAAGAAAAAAGATATTAAGCATGTTGCTCACTATGATTTAGAGTTATCCTAAGATTGACACGTACAAGGACTCCACCTCCTTATGCATTTAGGACTCTCGCACCATAATTGGCAGGTGCACCTAACGTGTTCTACTTGCAATCGGCCCCGACCCTATAGTGCCTTATATATATGAGTTTGGGTGCCTGTGCACCAATTAACTCAATCTCAAAAATAGTACAACACCAATCAATTAGAGCACTGGAGGGGTTGAAAGCTCGATTTCCATATTCTTCGTCGAGATCAATAGAAGGTGACGTCCAGGAGGGTGTTGTTCGTCGTCAACAAATAAGTCTTCATCAGGCAGGAGTAAAAGCTCTAATCTGGTGAAGATTAAGCTTTACTTCATCATCTATATCAGCCCTACAGATGGTGTCTTCAGGCTCTGGTTAGTCTAATCTAAGTATTCTACATTAAGTAAATTAGTTATCATGTTTAGGCTAAGCTAAGATCCTATTTTAAGATTAATGGTTAGACTGGTTAGACTAAGCGAATTTTAACACTCAAAGCTATTTTGATAGTAGAGGCTTGCTCCGCATTAGCTTTAAAAAAGAGTAGGATGTCATCTGCGAAAAGAAGATGAGAAATCCCAGGTGCCCTTCGCGTCACTTTAACTAGACTGATTGTAGTTGCCATGACTTCATTTTTCATGATCATAGATAGAGAGCATCAGCAACAAATAGGAACAAATACGAAGATAAAGGATCACCATGCCGCAATCCTCTTGTCAGTTGAAAGGAGTTCTAAGGAAAACACAACTCATAACCCACTGCACCCATTGCCTTCGAAAACCCAGCTTCGAAGGAACCTTTTCCAAGAAATCCCAATTCACACAGTCATACGCCTTAGACACATTCAGCTTGTAAGCACACATATTGTTTTCCTCCCTCTTGTATTGTTGGATTGAGTGCATACAGTCAAAAGCAATAATAGCATATCCATGGTGAGCCTGCTCGGGACAAAAGCTCTTTGGTTTGTTGAGATGATATCATGTACCAGGCTCCTGAATCTATTTATCATACACTAGCGAAAATGCCCGTGCGTTGCAACGGGTTCTCTCGCTACCTATGTCATCATTTTTTTAATTCCCAACCATTTACATCCTCATATTCACGAAGTTCACAAGCACCACACATCACAAAAATACCGAAGAAAAGTGCATGTTCCTAAAAAGTTGAGTTAATAAATGAAAAAAAAAGAGTAGCAAAAACGAAAACTCGAGTACTACTCAAAATCCTTAGATTATAGAGCATGCTTGACATCACAATGTTGAGTTTAAAGGCAATCGTAACTTCTATTGCCATCGGTCGTTTCCACTGCCTATTCGTCGTAGCGGACCAACAAACGGTGGGCCCACTTAACCTTATCCCTCTTGGACCACTACTCCTTCCCCCATATCTTTCTCTTCCCACTCATGCAGAGAGCTCCAATAGCCCACCTTTCTCTCTACGCCCCGGCGAGCTCCCGTGAACAGCGGCGAGCCTGCCACCTGTGTAGGAGGGGTGGCACCCTAGAAGAGCTCCTCTAGGCCTCTATTTTAGCGGTAGCGAGTTGCTCCGGACGAACCCCGGCGGCGGCGAGCCTTCCACCTGCGGTGGAGGGGCGGCGGCCCTAGTGGGCTCCACTGTCGTGGGGAGCAACGACGAGCTCCATGGCGTGCGACTGTCGTGGGAAGCGGTGAGCTCCTCGACGAAGCCACCACTCGTGGGTCCCGCTGAGAAACAACTCGATTTGTTTAAATTTTTTCTGAATTTTGTTAATCCAAAAGTTTCTTCAAAAAAATTTAAGCTTGAAAAGTTTACATGTTTTGTTGAATCGATCGCTCGGACGGCTCCTCACGGGCGCTCGTAAATTTGATATGCCATGCTCGACATTCCCAAGCATCACCCAAAGTATTGCGGTTAGCCGCACACAAAAGCGTAACTTTGGTATGCATAATTGGAATCGCGGTTAATCCATCACAAGATATGTTGATCCAATCCTCCAGTAATTTCAGTATTGGAGTGCTCCTTGATCCCGTGTCTTTGGTCCCATTAAGATCCTTGGCTCCTCATCCTTCACACGTGTATAATCACTAAGTTTAATTTTAGACAATTCAAACCGAATCATGATTGGTCCCGGAGGTCAGGAAAATTAAGAACATGCAAGAAAGAAATATTTTTCCTCCTTGAGATGGAAATAAAACACATCATCAATTCAACAAAGTAGGTCGATTATGCAAGGTCGTTCCACAGACCTTACATCCACCGGTAAGGTGCAATCTCCACCAACAAAAAGTACGAAACACTGCAGCACAAGATGTTGTTGATGGATGGACACGAAAAGAACTGAATACAAAATTGGGTGAGGCTGCAACATCGGGAAGTTGTCGGACATGCTTGCTAACGCCGCTTTTGGCCCGTGGGGCACACCACACACGCAAGTGGAGCGAGGCCGGGCGATGGATGATGGGTTCTAGACGGCCCGGGCGAGAACAACGGGCGGCTATCTAGTTCGGCGCGGCCCGAGCGAGCCGGCCGGGCCTGTGTGGGTGGTAGCTAGCCGCATGCCGGGCCTGTGGTCGCAGGTTCAGCCCACCATCATCAAGCGAGAGAGGTCTTAAGGCTTGGTCGCCTGCGGCTGTAGGTCAACGACCCCTGTCCGCTCGCCTTGCATAGCATACGCCGCCGCCGTTGCCGCCGCTAGCGCTCTACTAATTTTCGTCATCGATCCGTATCCTGCTGCTGCAGATCCGCCGACACTCTACCCAGATCCACCCGTCCCGCACGCTTTGGGCCTCGTGCGCCGACGTCTTGCCTCTCCCTGACCAGAGGTGGGGGCTCGACAGTTGTGACCGTTGGGGCGAGCTCCGGCCGGGATCACCCAGCGCAGCCTTGCGTGGATGTTGGCTGCTGCAGCCGCGGTGGCGCGCCCAAAGAAGGGCGCGGTGGTCGGAGGTGGAGGCGGAGCGGCGAGCTTGGTGTCGCAGCGTTCGGCTCCCTCGGTGTTGCGGCGAGCAACTTTATCGACTTCGTGTGGTCCGCCCCTCCAGCCTCCTGCGGGAGGCGTCACAGAGCCACATCCGGCGAGTCGGCGGCGTGGTTCCTGTTGCGGCGAGGGACACTGTAGCTCGGAGGAGCGTGTGAAGCTGTGTTGCGTGTGGAGGCGACGAGCTCGCTGGTGCAGGTTTCAATTTCATTTTGTTTCTCTTTTGGATTCGATATTGATTCTCCCTCACGCGTTGCGGGCCTGCAGCAAATTTCACTTTGTTTCAATTTTGGATTCGATTTTGATTCTTCGTCTCATGCGTTGCGATGGAGAGAATGGTAGGACCGAAGGAGGATGGGTGGGAGGCGCGCAGGCAACGGGGGAGGTATGGAGAGACCGACCCTCTGACGAGCGGGGCCCACCTGTCAGGACGGACGAAAAAGTTGGCAGAAACGGTCCTTGCTTTAATATTAGGTAGAGATTTAGCCACCACATTATAAACGACTCCTTCGGTTCTTCTGGTTGATTTATCTTCGTGATTAGTACAATGGACTTATTAACGCCATCATGCATTTGTCCATCTACTTCAAAAAAATATTTTCATAGCACGTACCACATCGGCCTTGAGCACTGCCAGCTCCTCTGAAAAAACCATGCAGGGAAGCCATCCAGTCCAAGGGCCTTTAGATGACCAATTTGGAATAGAGCATCACCAATTTCTTGGTTGGAAAAAGGTTTACATAGGTCATCATTCATCTGGTCTGACACAACCTCCTCAAGCAAATTAATTACCAGAGCATCATCAACTGTAGGGTCTCTAGTGAATAAATTCCTGAAATAATCAGTAGCCATACACTCCATTTCATCTGGCAATTCAGTCTAGCTACCATCCTCCTTTCGTAGTGTTGACACCTTTTCTTGATCAACAGTCGCACGGAGGAAGCTCGCTGCAACTCCTCTACGCAGGGCGGTCAGACCACCTGGGTAGGGCGGTTAGACCGGGGTGCCAGGATGAACCAGCGGTACACCTACAAACGTCGGCTCAGTAGGGACCCTGTCGGAGCTGATGCACGTAGGGTTGATCTAGGATCGGCATGCCACCTAGAACGCCTTCATACGTCACGGAGACGAAGGAAGAACATCAAGTAGTAGATTGGAAAAGTTTGAGGCAAAGAGAAAAGGTAAAAATATAAAAAGTAAATTGATTTGATCGATTGATGATATCTAATCGGCCGTGGCCCTTTATATTTATAGGGAGGGGAGTTCTTGCCCCATTAGGAGTCGAAAGCCTTACAAAATCCTGTCGAAATACAACTCCTAACCATTTTTGGCAGTACGGGGCGGTCTAACCGCCTATGAGGGGCGGTCTAACCACCTCTGCGACGTGCAGATCTTCCAGAAGCCATATCTCCTTCATCCGGACTCCGAATTGGACGTTCTATATATGGATCTTGATGTACTCAACGAGACCTATCAAATGGTGAAGTCTAAATTGCCTACCTAATCTTGCCAATTTTGGGTGTCAACATATGCCCCCTGTTTTATGGCAAATCTTGCGTGCCAAAAAAACATCTATAATGATTAAAATTGGCAGAAAACGATGATTAACAATACATCGTACATAATTTTTCTTCTAAGGGTGATAATTTCTTAATCGGCCACAAACTTGCTATGAACTTATGGAACAACTTGTTTTGGTCTCCATACCTTCTTAGTTGCTAACCTTGCTGGTGTGACCGCTGTAGATTGCTCCATTGATCCTTGCTTTCGCATCCATTGTAATCTCCTTTTTTGAGTGCGTGATAAGCCTGAGGGACACCACCTCGGCTGCATACCCTTAGAATTTTGCTCATTGCTACCCCCACCTTGCTTGATAGTAGCACATACATTATTTTTAACTACATTCTTGTTGTAAGCAATCGGTCTTTGCAATTTACCATAATTTAGATGTGCAATAGGATATTGAATCATATATGGTTTCATGTACATACTACTATAATCGATATGTGAGTAATAGCAAGGATAATACCAAGAACATGGTGTAACTGATCCAACAAAAGGATAAACAAAATTACCTTGTTGGTGATGCACACTTTCTTTCTTCTCATGTCTTGGTGGTGCTTTTTCGCCTTTAGCACCTATTGGCTGATTTCTTCACTTCCTTGCAGCTCCCTTCCTCTTATATTTGGACAGGAGTTCTTCAAAACTCGGCCTTACTTTTTTTTAGAAGCTCCTCTATTTTTTCTGGTGATAGCGGTCAGACTGCCTTAGGACGCGGTTAGACCGCCCTAGGACGCGGTTAGACCGCCCCTGGACCTAGTTAGACCACCCTGGGCAGTGGCCAGACCGGTCGATGCTCCGTCGGCTTTTTCTGTAGTGTCTTGCCCCCCGAGCGTTGAAGCCTTCGCTGCAATCTTGGGGGTCTCCTCCAGTGACAGCTTCTCATCACGCATTTGCTCTCCAATGATTATATTCTTTCCCTTGGCTTTATTGGATTGATCCGACCGAATGAGAACCTTGGGAATTAGCAACTCAAGAGTGTTCATAAAAGCATTAACATGGAAAGGATTTTAGTCGACTTGCATATTATGAAGTACTAAACGGCCTTCGTTAATAGCCGATTGTATTTGCCGATGAAAACTATTACAATCATTAGTTGCATGAGAATAAGAATTATGAAATTTACAATAGACACGCTTCTTTATTTCATCAGGTGGTGGCAAAGTGTGAGATATTTTAATCTTACCCAATTTTAATAACTCATCAAAGATCCTATCACACTTAGCCACGTCAAAAGTAAATTTTATCTCATCTTGCCGACTCTTATGGGCCGGGTTGAGAGAAGCACAAGTATTTGCTTTATCATCAGATGACCATGTAAATTCACTAGCATATATATCTTTACTCTCATCGTCCGAATAATCAGATGAATAATAAATAGGATGATTAGACTTTTCTATGTTTTTTTGCGAATTCATAGATTCCTTAACTCAGTTTTCATTAGCTAAAGCTTTTTGCAACAACCGACTAACATCTAAGAAATCTGACCATCTAGCTTCTCTTTATGGTTATCAATCAAACCAGAAGAAGCAAGATCAGCTAGGTCTCTATCAGAAATTGTCAAAATATAGCATCGGTTTCTAGTGTCTCTAAATCTTCTAATATATTCAGAAACAGATTCATTAGATTTTTGTCTAACCGATAGAAGATGTGACAATTTCAACTCAGTTTCACTAGTAAACAAATAATCATGAAATTTATTGTCTATATCAGAAAAAGTGTAAACTAAGTTGGGTGGCAAAGAAATAAACCAAGTAAATGCTGCACCCGATAGAGATAAAGGAAACAATCTCATTTTTACAAATATCATTAGAAGCAGCTGCACCACATTGTATAGTAAATTGGCCTATACGCTCTAATGTACTTCTACCATAATCCCCACTAAATTTAGTAAACTCTGGTATTTTATATCCCTGTGGGTACGGGATATACTCATAATTCTCAAGATACGATCTTTGATACGACCGACTCTTAGTTTTAGGCTCTGTACCAAAAGTTTGTCTAAATATCTCAATCTTCTCTAAATCCCTCCGTCCCTAAAGCGGTTCTAGAACTAGCTGATCCAGGATGTGGTGCTTGATTTATAGTAGGTTGTGGTGTGCCATATGTTGATGTTTGGTTCGGCAATGTGTTAGGAACATGCTGCAATGAACTATTAGGAACATATGAACTTGGCTCGCTATATACAATTGTATGTGGTGTCATTGCATTAGTAGCAGCCATTGTACTCCCTCCACCAGCCGAAGCACCAATAGTGGTACGGGTATGTATGTGGTGGATTGGAGGTACACCAATGGGGACTTTAGGTATATGCAAATTTGAAAAATCATCTAGTGTGCTATCTTTAGAATTTTCGGTATTAGAAGTAGATGCATTAATATCATTACTAGAAAATTGTTTACCAAATTTAGCCTCTATACGATCTAAACGAGAAGTAACTGTAGATTCAAATTTTTCACTCATGGCAACAAATTTATTATTTAAGCTAGCACTAACAGCCCCATCAATCATATTTGCAATATCTGAATTAGCTTCAGGAGGAGCATCAGATTGTACCTTGAGTGTGGGAATATTGATGACGACATCCTTGTCCTTCTTGACATTCCGTTGTTGATCCACGGAGAAGTGCGAGATGTATTGCTTCATGGCTCTTTCTTCCAACTCCAGGATCTCCCGCTTCTTTTGTTCATGAATCTTCCTCCTGACTTTAGCAAGTGCTTTTTGCTCTTCAGCCGAGGTTTGCTCAACATTCGGCCTTGCAATGTTTTGGGGGTCAACTTCAGAAGGTACAGGTAGATTACCGGCCATGGCAGCCGATTGATTTGTCCCCAGCGGAGTCGCCAATTTGTTGACACCATTTCAGGATCAACAGGCGCACGGAGGAAGCTCGCTGCAACTCCTCTAAGCAGGGCGGTTAGACCGGGGTGCCGGGATGAACCGGCGGTACACCTACGAACGTCGGCTCGGGAGGGACCCCATCGGAGCTGATGCACATAAGGTTGCTCTAGGATCGGCATGCCACCTAGAACACCTTCAGACGTCGCGGAGACCAAAGAAGAATAACAAGTAGTAGATTGGGAAAGTTTGAGGCTAAGAGAAAAGTTTAAAATATAAAAAGTAGATTGATGATATCTAATCGGCTGTGGCCCTTTATATTTGTAGGGAGGGGAGGTCTTTCCCCATTAGAAGTCGAAACCCTTACAAAATCCTGTCGAAATACAACTCCTAACCAGTTTTGGCAGTACGGGGCGGTCTAATCGACTATTGGGGGCGGTCTAACCGCCTCTGCGATGTGCAGATCTTCCAGAAGCCATATCTCCTTCATCTGGACTCCGAATTGGACGTTCTATATATGGATCTTGATGTACTCGACGAGACCTATCCAATGCAGAAGTCCAAATTTCCTTTTGAGTACTTTGACTGGGGCGGTCTGACCGGGTGGGCCCATCGGTTAGACCGGCCTACCTAGTCTTGCCAATTTTGGGTGTCAACACGTAGATTCTTAATTTTATTTTTTCCAAGCTCACCAAACAGCCTTACGATGGAAGAATTTTGTATTTTTATTAGGCATGGGCATTCGGGTTGTCCGATTTTTTGGGTATATCAAAATTTGAGTACTGAAAATTGCTACTAGATATTAGTCTTAAAAGCACTATTTGAGATATTAGAGATATTGTAAATATCCTAAATAGCTTACCTTGTATAAGTGATAGACTTGCCTTGTACACTTGATTGTATCCTTGTATTGCAATCCTCCTAGGCTATATAATGAAGGTCAAACACAACACCCCCCCCCACATTAGGGGGTGAGGTGTTTTCCCTAAATCGTACCCTTCAACATGGTATCACAAGTCCAAGTTTCTTCTATTCCTCTTCCACTTGACTCATCTGGTGCCTCCTCTGTTTCTCCGTGCACCTGCCCCCTCGCTGTCGCTCCTCCGGCTGCGGCCCTCCTCCACGCCACCGCTCCTCCAACCGCGTATCGGCACCCCTGGCTGCGCCCTGCCTCACCTCTGCGCCTCGCCAGTCCACCAAGATCCACCTCTTCGATCCCCCCTGCTAGGATCCGGGACCAACCGCCGCCTCTACACATCCATCTGCGGTGCGGCACTCCTCCTCCGTCACCATGTTGAAGTCCTCCTCCACGTCCGTGACCTCTAGGGTTCTTAGCTACCAGACCATGACCAGCACCGGTGGTGATGTTGGCCCCGTCTTCACCCAAGGCGGTTCGGCCGATCCTAGGGTCAACCGATCCCAGGTGGGGCCCACTCGGGGTGTGCTTTCTCGGGGTGGCTGTCGTGTGGGCCCTTAAGTCGGTCCCTGGTGTACATGTGTTCATGGGGTGGTTTAGGCGCTTTGGTGGGCCTATGGATCCATGTGAAGTCCATGTGTCACGCTCTGATTCGTCGGGGCTTGCCTCTCTTGGATTGGTGACATGGCATGCATGCGTGGCACTTGAGGTGGCTTGGCTTGCATGCATGGAACCTAAGGTGGCAACCATTCCTTGAGGTGATGTGGCATGAATCATAGAAGGTGAGTTTGCCACTTCTTTTGTGCTTAGTTTCCTACAATCACATAATCTCCAAGGACAAGTGGAACTACATTATTCTTAACTAAAATGCGGGTAAGAAATGCCTCTTGCTCCTTTATTCATGAGTAAATTGACGGCTAAAGTAAGCACTTAATAGCCGTCAACACAGATCACCCCCATCCCGAGCCCCCGTTGGCTGTCTGCGTTCCTGTCAGCCGCCTGAGCTCGAAGCCTGTACATCCGACCGTGGGATGGGGACGAGGACCTACGAAACAACCATCGTCGGTGCTCATTGTTGGAGTATAAGTGAATTACCCACCTTTCCTCATCAGCTTAAGCTTTAGGGTTGAATTGGTTGGTGCATGCAACACAATATGGTATCAGAGAAAGATGTCTCAAGTTCGAGTCCTGACGGGCATAATTAAAATAATTACAACACACTCTAATATTCACGTATGCGGCCTGGGGGAGCCTGCACGTGAGGGGAGTGTTGGAGTATAAGTGAATTACCCACCTTTCCTCATCAGCTTAAGCTTTGGGGTTGAATTGGTTGGTGCATGCAACTCAATACTCATGCTTGCCCTACACATAGGAAACTAGGAACGTGAGGCATGGGTTTGGCCATGCCTAGAAGAGGATGAGGGGAAGAGGAGGGGGAGGAGGAGGAGGAGGAACAAAGAGGAATGGAGAGGAAGTAGTGGTCTTGTCGTCGTCGGTATCGACAATGGGTGTGCGTCGTCGCGGAGGTGGGAGGCCTTCCTTGCGGGTTCAGTGCTTTTGGCGTCCTTAGATGGTGAGCGGAAGGCTCGCTTGAGTGCGGTGGGCCAGGACGAGGCGCCCTTCTTGCCCATGTCAGGAAGGGAGCCAGGGGCTACGGGCATCGGCGAGTTGGCTGTAGAAGCATAGCTTAGTGAGGCAATGGCCGCAAACATGATGGGTGGATGGGTCACGGGTGGCTAGGGGAGTACTCCGTGTATGGCCGGGGGTCGAGCCGTCACCCACCCACTGACAGCATCTGTCACCTAACGGCAAACCTAACGGCACATAGCAGATAAAAAATTACAAGTAGTGTCATAGAAGAGAAGAGCACATAAGGGATGAGTTGAAATTTCTAGTGGTACAGAGAGAATCGATAGTACTGCCTCGGACGTAGACAAGAAAAAAGGGTGTTTGACTTTCACCTATGGCTCTGCTTGGCTGCGTTCATGTCTACATTAAAAATTGGAAATTATAAGAATAATTTCTTTATGAAAAGTGTAAAGTTTGACTGTTGATAATATGTGTGTGCGCCTTCTAAGCACTAACGAGGGACTATCTATCTGTACTATAAAGATCAAATAATTTGAAAACTTTTCTCACTCAATTCAAACCCGTTTTACCCCTCCTGCCGCACCCACACATCATCTAATTGAGAGTGTGGATATGGTGGAAGACCCATAGAATCACAATTTGGAGAGCGTTTCCGCCAAACAGCTAATGTTTTTTTACCCGACGTAGTCTTACCCACCCACACACATGTACCCACGTCGGGCCCAACAACCCGCATATTTCGGTCTATGCTGTATCACGTATCCGCACCCCACACGAGTCACGATATCTCCAATGACAGCGGGCTGGCGGCCACCGACGTCCACGGTGCGGTTGCGTGTATGACAGTGTACCAGAGAACACGGCTAACTAGAGAGAGCGACCACAGAGTTGTCTACCGCGTGGTGATCAACACTGGTGAGGCAGTGGTGAAGTGCGTGGCCGAGGGTGTCGGCACAAAGGTTTCCGTCTTGGGGCGCATGAACTACTCGTGCCTGCTCTGCCTGTGTGGCCTCTGCGTGCACCTGGAGATGTTAGAGTTCGTCGGGAACAGTGCGCTCAGCGACTGGCTCCACGACGGCGGGCGCCTGCTCGAGTGGATGAACAACCAGGTGCAGGTGGCGTTCGACATGGCCGGCGGGCTCAACGCGCAGATGATACGGAAGTTGTGGGCACGGAAGGGTACCTGGCGTTGAGGACGGGCTGGTCGGCCCTCACCTCGATGTGTTTGCCTTCGGGGTCGTCGTGCTCGAGCTCCTGTGGCTGTCCAGGAAGGAAGCGACGCCTGCACGTGTCGTCGGCACTGACAGCAGCGGCAGCTGCGAGGCGTTATTGCTGTGGCAGGAAGTACAATTTTATTGACTATAATGCATATCATAATTGAACGCAACTGAACGCCTACTTGCTGATAGTCATCATAGTTGCAGCACAATGGTCTAATTCAGATCATTCTTTTGCCAAGCGAAAAGGATTGATGTTTAGCATGAAGGTTAAAGAAGATTGTGATGTGTATACATTGAGAAAGGAAAGTGATGAAGATGACTTGTCCTCCTAACCTATTTGTGGTCATTTAATTTATGAAATCTTTTTTAAATATGTGCGTTGGGTTGAAAGCGGTCGAACTCGGTCGGGATAACCTCAGTATCGTTTTCACTTTCACATTTGAATACGAAAACGAATTCGAATTCGGTAAGGTCGGAAACGAAAACAAAAACGAATTTGAGGGATATCAAAATATTCGAAAACAAACTGATTCGATCGGAAACCTATCGAAAACGGTCGGAATACGAAAAACTAAGATGGACGCACCTCGTAGAAACTAGTTACCCATAACAACATGTCGACAACTAATTCCCCTTGACAAAAGCTAAACTTTTGACTTTAACTAAAAACATAGGCTTGGTATTTTTATCTCTCGGAAGACATTAGTAATTCAAATCAGCATATAGCATTTTTTTCTATTAGAACTAATTAGTCATACAAGTCAGCAGAATCTACTTAATCGACTCATAATTATTTGGAGCCAACTATGAGTCCCAAGGCTCCCAGCTGTAAGCCTCACAATGCATTTTCTTTGAACAAAAGAAAGAAAAATAAAAAACAGCCATTATCCTCTCATCCATATGCACTGCACGGCTGCAGGCTGCAAGCCTCCAGACTTATCTGCGCCGGTGCACATCTTGCTCTTTTCTGCGCGTCCGCTCGCCGGAGCTCATTGTTACCGGCGCCACCGGCGACGAAGCTCTCCCAAATCCGACAGGCCTGAGCAGCACCACTCCTCATTTCTCAACAATCAGCTAAAGCCGGAACACAAGCAAAGATTCAATGCCAAAAAGAAAGGAAAACAGAGCCCCGGAGCTCTGTCCATCCGCTGGCAGCTGCGGGAACTCCTTGCCGACCACCAGCACGGACGACTCAAAGCGCAGCGCCTGCTACTTCGATCACCTGAGGTGCTCCGCCCCACCCCCGCCCGTGACTGCGACCTCTGCCGCTTCCACGCCGACAAGGCGACGACTACGTTGCCTTTCTCCTTTCCGTCACCTCCGAGAGGCAGCAGAACAGGAGGACCAGATCCGCGCGCCATCGTCTTCGTCATCCTTCTCCGAGTTTGGGCAGCGGCGTGGCACGAGCTGAAGGATCCAGGACAGCTCCGTAACACGGGCAGGGGCGGCGGCCATCACCCACAGTGCTGGGGAGGTCAACCCTAATTAAGTTGGGCTGTGATGGGCTGAGACCTGATAGTAGAGTAAATGGGTTCTCATGGGCAGGCTAGGCTTCTTTGCAAATTCGGGATGTTCAGATTTTATTATGCGGGATATCCGGACTTAAAAACGAGATAAACGAAAAAGACTGTGACTGCTTCCTTCCACGTAGGTGCGAGTATCATTGCGTGCGATGGTTGGAGACCCAAACGATGAAGATGATATGTTTCGAGTTCAAGCTACAAAAAGAAGTTTGTTTCATGAATCGGGATCTACAAGAAAGAGGATTTGAATGTCTGATTGAGCATCATGACATTGAGCGTGTGACATCCAATGAAGATTGCATACACATATCATGCGTTGTTACAGTATTGGAGGACGACTGCATTGATGTTTCTTCTCCATTAGTACAAAGAAGCATATGCGAAAGCATTGCAGCCCAAGCCCCTATGAAAGTTGTCTTCCACGTAGGTGCAGAATGCCAGGTGATACGAGCGATATGTGTCGATGTGGCGAAAGTATCTTGTGTGATGGAGGAAATGCTCTACAGCCCAGGAGTGGAGTCTAGCTATGAAACTGTTACAATTATTGACGAGTTAAATACACCATGGGTCCATGAACTTGCAGCGCTGTGTCAAATAGGTCCATAAACTTGAAAACCAGACATCTAGCCCCTCGAACTTGCAAACCCATTCACCTCAGGTCCAACCCGGTTTTGTACAGTGGTTTTGCATGGGTACTGCAGCATTGCTGATATCAGCGGTGACATCAGCACTCCTATTTAATTTGTGAAATTGATATCTTTTTATTCGGAGCTCCAAATATAGCAAATTACATATCAATTTCGATTGTCTCAATGAGTTCTTTGCAACGGTGTACTTCATTTTGTTATTTGAGATAATTTTATTTCGTGTAAAATTAAATATTTTTGTAAATGAGTGATATTTTATTCTCACTTGCAACCAGATATATATGTGGTCATGATTAAGTCCTGGACTAAAATTGATTAAGATTTAAGATCTGGATGTGCCCATTTTTATTGTCATGATTCAGAAATAAAAAAAAGAAAGGTGTAACCAAAATTGATTAAGATTTAAGACCTGGATGCACGTAAAGCTAGGGTTTTATACCAACCAACCCGACCATGTTATCATCTCATGTCACCATTCTGGGAATAAAGAAACAATGCGAAACAGAAATATCTTGCTGCATCAGTTCTATTCTTGGTGATCGACATGTGGTGTGTCGTCACCCAAACCTCCACGAGGACCGGAGGACATATACTTTTGCACATGTGCAATGCAGTAGAGAGACGTATGCTGAATCGATCGATCCCTTCCTCTCCGGCGATGTTGGTAAAGAAAATTGGTGAGGGGTTGGTTGATAAAACCCTAGCTTTACACGCGTCCAGGTCTTAAATCTTAATCAATTTCAGTTGTACCTTTCTTTTTTCTGAATCATGACAACAAAACCGACAATATATATTCAGAACTTAATCATGACCACATATATAATTGATTGCAAGTGAGAATAAAATATCACTCATTTTATAGAAATATTAAATTTTACAGGAAATAAAATTATCTCAAATAACAAAACAGATTACACCATTGCAAAGAGCTCGTCGAGACGATCGAAATTAATATATTATTTGCTATATTTGGAGCTCTGAATAAAAAGATATTAATTTCACAAATTAAATAGGAGTGCTGATGTCATCACTGACATCAACAATGCTACAGTGCCCATTCAAAACCGCCATGCAAACCGGGTTGGACCTGGGGTGAACAGGTTTGCAAGTTCGAGGGGTTGTATGTCTGGTTTTCAAGTTCATGGACCTATTTGACACAGCACTGCAAGTTCATGTACCCACAATGTATTTAACTCATTATTGACACACACCATGATGGCTTCTCAGACCTGATCAAATATGCTAGGGAAGGATCACTCCTGGAGGACGCTGATTTATGGGACACTCCTGTCAATGCCTGGCCTTATTTACTCTCGATCGCCAACATGTACCAAGTCGAAAGGTTGAAGTTGCACTATGTGTCAATGATGTGGGACATGGCAAGCGAGGAAATTGTGATTTCATTTTTACGATGGGCAATTCAAGCTAACTGCACACAGTTGCAGGACAAGTGCATGTCTCTCTTAGAGCGAATCTTTCCTCATGGAATACTCACATATGATTGGGCGGTCGTATGCACGGACCATCCCGAATTTATGCACAATCTCCATAGAAGATTACCTGAAGGGTTGTACCAGGGTCCTCTGTAGTTTTAATGTTTTGTGTAAGTGTTTTTAGTCATGTAATAAATAGTTGAAATGGTACGCTAATTTGTTGTAGTGAGTACATTTGTTATGCAATAACCAGATCATCCGTCTAACGTGAATATGAGGTAGAGTATAGTCTTGTGTGTGTTTGTCCATTCCATGATTCATGGTGGCACGGACAACCCAGTCAACAACTTGCCTCTCTGCGTAAGGTCACTGATGTTTGGGTTCGACACCCAAGTGGTCTTTCGTTTGGGTCACTGACGTTTGGGTCCTTGATCCGAAGTCTTTCGTTTCCTCTCTGGAGCAAAAGGTGGGACTTGAAATTTTGAATTCCCACTCCTCCTTCTGGTCTTCCTCGTTTATATATAAAACAAAGAGGGAAACCAGGCCTCCTAATTTCCTCCTGCTAATTTTCCAAAATCAGGGTATCTTCTTCTCGAACGCTGAAGAGACCTAGTAGATCTGTGGCGGAAGCAACAACGACGACCTAGCTACCGATGATCGCTTCCTCTGCTACGAGAAGCAGCATTCCTCTTCTACCAGTGGCGGCCTTCCTCGATAACGTCCTTGAAGTTGCAAGATGGTTCAAACACATTGCTCCGTCAGCTCCCCCGAGGCTCACCCTGCCGGCCGCAGATCTACAACAGTTGCGCAGAAAATCATGCTCAAGGCGCAAGGTCGGGCTGCTAAATCGAGACGGCATTCGACACCATCTTCCCTTCCTATTGGTCAGGTCTGCGGTCTCCTCCCCTATATTGATCGATTCAATTAGATTGCTTCCCCATGCTCTTTGGTTTTCTATAATATTCTCTCATGTTTGGGTGATTGTGGATCTACTGTACCCCATCGCAAGAATTTGTTCGAAGTAATTTTATTTGAGATTTGTAGAATTTTGTGGATGAAATTATTGGACTGCTTCCCCATGCTCTTTGCCTTTGAATATTGTTGTTGCATGCTTGGGTGATTGTGGATCTTCCGTTCCCTATTGCAAGAGATTGTTCCAAGTCAACTTATTTGAGGTTTGTAGAAATTAAAGGATGAAATTATTATATTGCTTTCCCATGCTCTTTGACTTTCCATATTTTTGTTGCATGCTTGGGTGATGATGGATTGGGTGTGATCGTTCATGTACCGCATTGAACTTAATAGATGAAATTGCTTCCGATTGCTAATGATCTCAACCCTTATCTCTTGTTCTTGTACTTGTTTCAGCAGGCCAAAGGGTCAACATCTGTAGTCGCTCTTGTTCAGACCTACTCCAAGGTAAGAAACTCAACACCTTATTTGTTTCCCATTGCGAATGATATCAACCCTTACCTCTTGTTCATGTACTTATTTCAGCTGGCCAAATGGTCAACATCTGAAGTCGCTCTTGTTCAGACCTGCTCCAAGGTAACAAACTTAACGCCTTTGTTTCTCTAGTTCGAACCAATTACAAGGTCATAATCTGACTTGGGATCCACTGTTGCTAGATGGAATCTACCAAGTCAACGATGTTTCTTCCTGAACAAATTAAAACAGAGGCAGCCGAGTACTCAATAATGGGTACCAAATCCTTATGTAGTAGTGTTGATGAAGAGCGAGTTGACGCTCCCAATCAAGACGGGGTACAACTTCGATAACGGTTTATTACTAACTAGAAAGAGTTATGTAGCTTGAAGAAGAAGACCGAAGAATCAGAATCAACTCTGAAAATGCAGTCAGCTGAGATTAAAAGGTTGCAAAAGCTAATCGAAGACAGTGAGGACCTCCTTCGTCTAGTGCTTAGCAGTAAAAGATGAAGAGGTTAAGATCATTAGATCAAATATCCACTTTCTCTTTGTGACCTAAATTGAGCTTTGTTAATCAGTGTTCCTTTTGATACTGTTATCTTGTAATAGTTCGTGATATGTGATGAACAATATGGTCGTGCTTGGTAGTAAAGAACAGTTTGCTTTATTGTATAAAGAAATATGTGTTGATTATTATTTTGCCAACCAAATCGAAGTTATTCTAAGAAAAGATCATAATTGAAATGAAATATATTAATACTGATGCATGATTAGTTAATTTTATGTTGTCTTTCAATGGGCTTAGCCCAGTTTTAGTTGGGCCACAAGTCAATTTTTTAAATTAACGTGACACAGAAGGCCACAACAATGTACGCACCTGTTGGACTCGACCCTACAAAAATGGGCCCACCCTAATCAGATATGGGAAGTCACACCCTATGTGCTATGCTACTGGAGCGGTGGATATGGGAAGTCACAAGTAGTGCACTGGCGTGGCAAAAAACAAATGGTACGACAAGCGGCTCTAGACCATCATTTTCGCCAAGATGAGCCATTTGGGTAAGAAGGGTGCATGGTAAAGTTAAGTCAACAATCAGCATGGTTGACAATTATTTCACCAGTATGAGATATTGTTTCAAAATTAGTATGTTAACTAATTAAAAGATATGTCAACAAGCTGGTTATTCATCTCATGTTAACATTCTCCTAAAAAATCTCCATGATGACAAAGTTAGTTAGCTTGTGCACAAGAGGTTGGAATAAAAATTAATTATTAATACTTCAAACAAAGGAAGGTAATTACAGATTGAGTTAGATTAATTATTGAATAATTTTAATGTGCAGGATTGCATAAAATGATTGTTAATGTACCAATTAATTTTCATAAAAATATTATAAATTTTTTTAATATGTGACTTTGTGCGTATATAGTATAAGAATGAACAACCATCAGTCTAAAAACTTTAGTCTGTCAAAAAAACAAGGGTGTCATTAATAACAAATTCCACTTTGCTAGCTGCTATCCGCAATCGGATACTATATACTCCTTCTGTGCCAAATTACTATTCATTTTGGATTTTTTGTGCATATATTTTTTTATACATCTAAGTATATATTATGTCCTGATACATAATGAAAGTTATGCATGTAGAAAAATCAAAATAAATAGTAATTTAGGATCGAGGGAGTGCAAAGCAAGTAAAATGCACCGACCCATGGTGATTAACTTAATAAACTCTGCACCATACAGTATTATATACTAGCTAGATCCTAAAACAGACAGTTCTTTTTACTCACCAGCGTTGGTGGAGAATCATTTGAAAAAAAAAGAACCCTAACCACTATCTAATGCCAAGGAAAAGAAAAAAAATGGATAGCCCAAAAGATACTATTAGATGACTCAAGGAGGTACACCAATTAATTAGTGCTAATGATCCCAAGGGCGGCTATTTGCAATGATCATCATCATCATATATAGGCAATCATTGTAGTGGCGTCGCACAAATAAATTTGACTTATATTATGCGTAGCTTTAGGTCCATCTCATACGAGCAATGAAAGCCACTACCGGAAACGCGGCCTTTGTCGTGCGTTCAAATCTTTGCCGTGCGTCTTTTATCGGGCGCACGGCAAAGAAGCTCTCTGCCGTGCGCCGAACAAAACGCACGGCAAAGAATCTTTGCCGTGCGTCTTATTTTCTGACGCACGACAAAGATTCTTTGCCGTGCGTTTTAATTTCGGGCGCACGGCAAAGATTTTTTTCCTTCCCCCACTTTTGCAATAAACGGCCGTTAGTCTTTGCCGTGCGTTTTAATTTCCGGCGCACGGCAACGATTTTTTCCTTCCTCCACTCTTTCAATAAACAGTAGTTAAAAAAATTAATTTTTGTACTTCGTTTTGTTTCTCCACCTCAAAAACATTATTTTATAGTCTATATTTCAATCTTATGCATGTCTTGATAAATTTACTATTTTTAACAATTATGTGTCACTTAAAGAATTTTTGCCGCATACGTCAAATTTGAACTGCAAGTGCATAAAGTAACGGAGTAAAATTTGTGGAAAAATGATATTCATGTAATTTAGTTATTTTTATTACCTTATCCATGAAATTGGGTGGAATTTTGAACATTTTGCGCGAATCATGAAAATCCACATGCGGTTGCCATGTTTTTTAATTGTACAAAATGCAAACAAATTTTGAAAATCATGAGATTCGTCTAGGGCTCATGATATCTTGTGTGAAGCTTGTGATAAATCACATAGAGTGTTTTGAGCAAGTCGTCATGGATGGTGTTTAGAAACCGAAGTATCTCACTAGAAGTTTCAGAGTGTTTCATAGAGTCACGAAAGATATGGTTAGATTTGTACGTGATACGACATTCAAATTAAGTTTTGACTTCAAATCTTGTTTCTATAAGCAATATACAACATAAATTGGCTTTTCTTCATTTTATAATTTTTTAAAAAAATTATTTGATAAATTTTATGAATTTTATAAAATCGTAGAAAATTCTTTGCCGTGCGCCGGCGCACGGCAAAGAAAAATTACCGTGCGGTTTTTATGAGGCGCACGGCAAAGAAATAGCTTTGCTGTGCGTTTTATAAGTGGCGCACGGCAAAGAATTCTTTGCCGTGCGCCTCTTGTCAAACGCACGGCAAAGACCCGGAGGCCCATTTCCCCCTTCCCCACCGCCGGCCCATTCGCCCCTCCCCTCGCCGGCCTATTTAACCCTCAAACCCTAGCCTCACCCCCCCGCCCCGTCCCCGTCCCCCGCCCCCTTCCATCGGCCCGACGCCGCCCCCTCCCATCTCCTCCCATGGCGTCGCCGCCCCCTCCCACCTCCTCTTCCACGGCGACCATCGACGACGACGGCGGTGCGCGCGGGCGCACGACGGCACGCGCACGGGCACACGCCGGCGGCGTGCGAGCGGGCGCCCGGCGGCGGGCGCATGGCGGCCTCGCTCTCCGGCTCGTGGTCGTCGGCGCCGTCTCCCTCACCCTCGAACGGCTCCCCTAGGCACGGAAGACAACGGCGGCGAGCTCCTCACCACCGGCACGCCCGCCTCCGCATCCGCGCGCGGCGGGCCTCCCTCCGCCCCCGACGGCCGGCGCGGCGGGCGCCGCCTCCTCCCCGACGGCCGGCGCGTGAAGGCCCACCGGCGCGGATCCGGCAGCCCCCTCCCCTCGCGGCCGCGCGCGCGGAGGCCCACCGGCGCGGATCCGGCGGCCCCCCTCCCCCCGTGGCGGCGCGCGGAGGCCCACCGGCACGGATCCGGCGGCCCCCTCCCTTGCGGCCGGCGCGAATCCGGCGGCCCCCTCCCCGCGGCCGGCGGTCGGAGGCTCCTCGCTCCGTCCGCCTCCTTCCCCACCGGCGTGTGGCCGGCGGTCCTGCCTCCCTCCTCGTGCGGCGTTCTCATCCTCTCCGGCGGCCGACGCTGGGAGGAGCCGGAGGAGCCACGACGGTGTGGTGGTGGTGGCGTCGCTGGCGTGGGGCTGGCGTGGGGAATGGAGGACCGGCGGCCGGCGACGACGTGGTAGTGGCCTGGCGGAGGCGGGCCCCGGTCTGCCTTGCTTTTTTTTCTTTTTTCTTTTTTTCTGTGCCGTGAGTATTTGTGGGTGGCGCACGGCAAAGAGCGGGTGACGCCGTCTCGCCGGGGACGGCCGTCAACACCTTTCTTTGCCGTGCGTCACAAATTACGCACGGCAAAGAACTGTGCCGTGCGTCGCCTTTTCCCAAAGCGCACGACAAAGTTTTTTGCCGGGTGAAAATGCGCCGAGCGCCCTTTGCCATGCGCTCGATCAAAATGCGCACGACAAAGGTTGTGCCGTGCGTATTCTTGTCTTTGCCGTGCGCCGCCGGCGCACGGCAAAGCGCGCGAATCCGGTAGTGAGCTTACTCACTCCGCGTTTGTTCTTTATGATTATTGGACCAAGTATTAGATCTTCCAAGTTACCTAGAGAATGGAGGTAGTCCTAAATAGACCGGAGTCGTTTGCCGGAGATGTGGAAGAAGAGGTAGAGAAGCAAACTCACTGCACGGTGGCAAACTGCTGGCAAGAAAATTTGTGTTGGAAACTCGATTTTCTTTTTACAGTTCTATGCTTTAAGAATAAAATTCCAAGGGAAAAAATGGGCCTAGGTTCTAAACTCCATATAAGCCCCACTTCAAATTCTTTTAGTAAAAAGTATTCCCTTCGTCCCACAAAGACCGTTCAGTTAGAAAATTTTGAACACACTAGTAGTTGTCATAAGTGACCATAATACCCTTAATTACTAGTAGTTGTCATAAGTGACCATAATACCCTTAATTACTTTG
Source organism: Cenchrus americanus (assembly GCA_947561735.1). Taxonomy (NCBI): domain Eukaryota; kingdom Viridiplantae; phylum Streptophyta; class Magnoliopsida; order Poales; family Poaceae; genus Cenchrus; species Cenchrus americanus. Next base: position 200,670,241 of record OX387241.1, read on the forward strand.
CTTGGTTTTTTTTTGCCAATTGATCATTTCATTGGCTCTATGTACATTTCAATGCACTTATCTAATTGAGATAAGTGTTTCTTTTGATTAGATTAGCTTCACTACAAGCTAAATGAACACTCTTTGTGAAAAAATGAAAGCTAAACAAACACTCTTTTTTGGGACGGAGGGGGTACAAATTTAGAACACTATTCACTTAAAAACTTTAAGAAATGAAAGTAGCATTGCTAAAAGTTCAAAAGACATCTAATAACTTTTTTTAATTGGGCAAATTGTTGAGTTGAATTAATTAAGCATACATGCTTGTAGTAATCTTCACACCTATCATTCTTTCGTATTTAGCACGTCGCTCGGACATCGAATAGTGGAAGTATTACGAAGCTGTGTTGACTTTTCTAAGTTAGGGAGCTGCTAGCGCCCGGACGTCCGATCCGGGCGCTAGTATCAGACGGGTTCGCAGCCGTTAGATCCAGGATGCTCAATCATCAGCTGCTAGATCTAAAGTCCACCGGGTAAATGTTGCGAGCGTGTTGCAGACGTGTTGCGAAAATGTTGTGAACGCGGTTACGTGCAACATCCAACATCAGGAATCTTTCTTCCCCCTCCCCCCATGTTGCGACCCGTGTTGCGTGCAACATCCAACATTAGGAGCCCTCTCCCCCTCCTCGATTTGCATGCAACATCCAACATTTGCAGACACCAATTGCAACATCTCCGAACAACGATTGCAACATCACCACGCAGCAGCTTGCCTCGCCCAGGACGAGGAGGGGGTTGGCGCGGAGGTGAAGGGAGAACCTCCCGCCGACGTGCACAAGGAGCTCGACCGGCATAGGGAGCGATGGGGCAGGGCCGGCGCACGGCTCGCCGGCTATCGACCGCGGGGGAGCGGTGGTGGGGGGCTCGCCCGCCCTCCGGCCGCGGGGAGCCCCCGCGTGTGGGAGGACGGCGGCGGTCGGCGCGGGGCCGGCGCCGGTCTCGGGGAGGAAGGGAGGTGAGCCGGCGGAGAGGGGTCCCCGTCGTCGAGGAGCTCGCGGATCACCACCATGGCGGCGAAGAGGCGGTGGAGCGCCCCGACCACGACGAGCAGCGCCGCGGCGGGTGCCCGATCTCTGCGCACACACCACGGGAGGAGGCGAAACCGGAGGGAATGGAGAGGTGGAGCAGCGGGGATCACAGATCGGGGCTTGGTACGAGCGGAGGTGACCGGAGGAGGGACATCCGGCGGCGAAGGAGGGGCCGGGAAGCGGCGGAGGGGGCGCGCGGCTCGTAACGGCGTGGGGGCTGCGGCTCCTTTTTTATTCTCGCTATATAGGAGCGTGCGTGAGGCGCGGAGCGTGGGAACCATGTCCGGGCCTCCGGACGCGTCGGACGCCCGGACGGAAGCATTTTCGTCTAAGTTATATATGGATACTCTTTGTGAGATAAGTTTTGGAAGCTAAACGAATAGTTCTTATAGGACCGATGGAGTATATCAAAATCAAAGACACATGTGCCCAAGAGGATCAACAATGACTCGCTTCATCCTCTAGATTTTTTTCATCCATCCATGATTCAAACATTAAATTAATTTATTTTTGTTGTCCTAGGAACTTACATACCAACTTTCACCTGAACCGCAAAGGTGCTGAACTCATAATTGGCCTACCAACTGCAATATAAATTGAGGCGCCAACAAGCCTACTTCACTCAACTCAAACTAGTGCTCATCAGCTCAATTAGCAGAGAGCTCGTCTAGCTACCAAGATTGTTCTAGCAAGTGACCCGCCAGCCATGGCTGCTGCTCCAGTGACGGTGCCGCGCATGAAACTGGGCTCGCAGGGGCTGGAGGTCTCTGCGCTAGGCCTAGGCTGCATGGGCATGTCCGCCTACTATGGCCCGCCCAAGCCGGAGCCGGAGATGATCTCGCTCATCCACCATGCCGTCGCTGCCGGCGTCACCCTCCTCGACACCTCCGATGTCTACGGGCCCCACACCAACGAGCTCCTCCTCGGCGAGGCGCTGCAGGGCGGCGTGAGGGAGAAGGTGCAGCTCGCCACCAAGTTCGGCATCTCTTCCGGCGAGGGGATGGAGGTGCGCGGCGAGCCGGCGTACGTGCGCGCGGCGTGCGAGGGCAGCCTGAAGCGGCTCGGCGTCGACTGCATCATGCCCCTTCAATTACGGGATAAAAAGTGATTTTATTCCGGAATTGACTATAAATGCTCAACGTCTCCGAGCTAAATCTGTTCAACACCCGTTCTTTCCTCTTGCAAACCGTTGGATTCTTCGCTCAGATCCAAACCCTAGTTCATCAATCCTTCGAGCTCAAATCTTCAAATGGCGGACAAGACCAAGTTCTTAAGGTAAATCTCATCTCCCTAGGGTTCATTCGGTATTACTTTTCTGAATTCCATCTTAGATTTTCTTTTGCCTTTTCTTGTTCTTCATATGCTCTAGCCGCCGAGATTTTGATTCCCATCGAGGACTAATCACCGTCCTATTTTCTCGGGCCCATGGGAACCTCTGACCCTCTCGAGTTTATTGACGCCGACTCCCAGAGAATCCCTTTCAAAGCAGCTTTGTCGAAACCTCATGAATGGCAAGATGTCTTCAAAGACTGCCCCCTGCCCCCAATTGCAGGTTGGAGGAACTGATATAAGAGGATGCTTGATGATGACAGCGCTAAAACAAGCAATTGGGACAGCTTTCGCATCGCCCATTGTTTGGAATTATCTCTGGCTGAAACACCCAAAAATGAGGATCTTTTGATTGCAGCTTGTCATTTTTGGTCGAATGGTGTTAATGCTTTTCTTTTTGGTCATGGACCAATGTCTCCCACTCTGGCCGATGTATATATGATAACCGGCCTTGATGTCACAGGATCCGTGTATCCTTACAAATACAAAGGCTCCTCCAGGCAAAAAGGAGTAAAAACAGGAGTTGGATATAGGAAGTACATCCAAAATCATATGTCTGATGGCCCCTTATCTGAAGTTGAGTACATGGCCTTTCTGAACATGTGGCTATGCAGATTCATCTTCTGCGGCAAAGCCAATGAGCCAACCCTGAACCACATTGTAATGGCTGAGGACTTTGTTGTTGGTAATCTTATTCCTCTTGGAAAATACCTCCTAGGAAGTGTATACCACATGCTCCATCAGACCACTCACTTGATGCACACCAGCCAGAAGATCTCATGTGTCAATGGCCCTTGGTGGCTTGTCCAAATGTGTCTACAGCTATACATGCACCAGATCGTTGGCATCGACCTTAACAACCGATACTTTCCCTCAGCCAACTACAAGGAAGGGGAAACTCAGATCACCAAAGGTTGCCAGACTTATGGAGAAGCTGCCTCAACCATATCCATGGACCAAAAAATTAGCCAACTTTTTGAGCTCTTCTTCAAAGGTTTTGCCAATCCCCTTTGGCTTCCATATCTGAACAATGACAACCTGACTCTCCCTTGCGAATTCACCTTTGAAACTGGATGCAATGATGTAAAATCCATAGCAATTTTCAACATCTTCATTCATCCATGCATCCTGCCAGCAGAATTTAGTGGAGGAAGGCAAAATCAGAGCACCTTTGAATACTATCAACCAAATATGATGGCCAGACAGCTAGGATGTGGCGAAGTGCCCCCAAGGCTATTCCTTCATGAATTCCTCAAGCCCAAAGACGAAATTAAGGAATCCCTGCAAGCCAAAAGAATCTTTGAGTATCAGTGCAGCCCAACAGTTTATGTACCTAGGCCCTTTGTGCCAACAACAATAGCTCATCCCTCCTTTACTTCCTGGTGGCAAGAATTCCACGATCACACCTTCAATGAGCCAGTACATTCTTTTTGTCTTGAGCTAATGCCTGATTTCCAGCCAATTTCAGAGGTAATGTACTTATTTTTTCCTCTTTCTCAATCACGCCCTTCTTTACTGATCATGATCCTTTGTCACTTTTTTGCAGGATACAGTGCCTGCCCCTCGTGCTAGGACAATCTCTTACAACATTGGAGGCCCAATCTCTGCCTTGGGATTCAATTCCACCACTTTGGCTCAACTGATGTCCATATATGCCACATCAGACCCAACTCTCATCACTTCAGCCTCTGATAAAAGGAAAGCTCCATCCCTGGTTGCTCCTCCAGCTGCCAAGAAGAAAAGAACATCTAAAAGAGTTCTTATTGAGGTTAAGATCTTTTCCTTCCTGAGCATAAAACCACTCTTCATTCTAATAATTTTATCTTGTGTAATTTTAGATCAGAGCTCAGCAACCAACAATCACCACAGAATCTGCCAATGCCCCATCTGCTGGTAAGGTTCTCACCATCTTCTTTCCTTTGAAAGACCATTTTCTTCATTGGCATTTACCCTCTACTTGTTATTTGCAGAGGAAACATTGATGAACCAAACTGTAGGGAGTTCTTCTCCTCAACATGCTTCAAACCCAGCTTCACCTAGGATCCAGCCATCCTCTCCTTAAACAGAAGCTCCAGTTTCACCAAGAATTCAACCATCTTCTCCTCAAGTAGAAGTTCCAGCTTCATCAGGGATGGATCCATCTTCTCCTCAGCCAGAAGCTTCAAACCTACCAAGGACTCGGCTTTACCAGGGACCTCTCAAGCTTCTCCTCGACTGATCATCCAGGAACCTCTCCTTGAACCTGAAAAAATCCCCTCTCCAACTCAGGAAGCCAGGAATGAGGTAAGCATGGATATTCATCTCTGTTATTTCCATTTAATAAATCATCCTCAATTCGGCAAGCCTTTCTTTTCAGGATCAGGCTGCATCACCACCAAGCTTTTCTTTTACTGTGGATGACTTAACTGCCGAAGAAGGAGATGAGGCATCTTCAGGTCAAGCTTTATCAGAGGAAAACCAAGCAAAGCTAAAAGGAATCCTCTCTTTGCTGCAAAGAGACATCCAGGATCAAGTCAGGGATGTTGATCTTCTAGAAGAAGTGCTTGAATCCATCAACCAAGAGCTTCTTGATGATATCAAAGCCTCCTTGGAGCCTATCTCACAACTGGACAATCACTTTGCAGCAGTGAGGCGAGATTTGAAGAATCAATCCTCCCGGCCAGCCTTGGAACAAAAGAGAGCCCAAGCCAAGCAATTCGTGAAAGACTCACAGGCTCAGATCCAAAACAATAAGGAATTGCTGGCTGAACTGCAGCCTGCACTTGAATTGAAGATCGCCAGAAAAGCTGCACTAGAAGCCGAACTGAAGAACTTGACAGCTGAAATCGAGGCTGACAAGAAAAAGATAGCCGAACTTCCTGAATCAACAGAGAAGATCCAAAAGGAAGCTACAGCAGCCTTGATTGAATCAAATCAGCTCAAGACAAAGCTCTCCACTCTGTCTAGAACCCAAGAAGCTGATTAGAAATCGCTGGAAAACATCAGCAAGATGATATCAGATGCTTACAGTGTAATCTCAAAATACTTGGGTATATGATTGTATCAAACAATTTGTAGCCGAATGGTTTATCGTCCTTGTAATTTTGCTCACCATAAACTTTACTTCTCATTTTTTGTCTTGCCTTACTTTAGCGAGCAACTTTAGACGATTCATTTCGCAACTCTGGCCAAACAGTGTTAGACCCGAATAGCGACCCGACCGCAACTCAGCCGAATTTCAACCAGTCAAACCGAATATGACTCAGCTTGAATTCCAAACGACCTGACGACGATTCGGTTAAGGAAGTCTCTCCACCTCCCAAATTTCTCGGGATATGCACCACGATCTATGGCCATGATCTCTTTGCCAGTCCCATAAATAAGAACCGCGGGTGCCCCTAGCCTTTCACCAAGTCTTTTGCTTTTAAGCCTTTGCCAATCTAAACTTCCCTTCTCTAGCACTAGTACTCCCAAAAGCCCAATGGCAGGCAGCAGCAACAGGTGCTGGGCCAGCGACGAGGCCGAAGGGAGCCGCGCTGGTGCTCGCCGGAGGTGGTGATCGTCAATTTCTTCACAGCTTTTTCTAGATTTCCTTTTGTTTCTGACGACCCTCTTCGTGTTTCCAGGCTCATCCAGTGGAACCCCGCTCCTGCACCGGCCACGACTCCGGCCATGGTGGGCGACTCCTCGGGATCGTCCGGCTATTCCCACTCCCCCAGCTCGCGCTACAGCGATCGCGACGCCCGCAGGTTCAAGGCGGAGCGTGATGGAACCCGGTGCGAGTTGGAGGCCGTCTCCAAAAAGGTCGGAATCGATGAGCTCGAGTGGGAGCACCAGCGCAAGCAGCTGCTGGAGGCCATCGACGGTGAATCTTGTGATTTGTTTTAATTCAACTCAACTTTGAACTAACCGCCTGCTTCGTAATTGCTGCAGACCGCGACGCCGAGCTCAACTGGCTGAAGACGTTGGTGAAGAAGCTGGCGGACAAGGTGAACGCTCCCGGGGACACGCCGGAAGCTCGCCTTGGCGCGGTGGAAGACCGCGTCGACGAGGTAGCCCTCCACGGCGTCCGTCTGGGCACCAGCTTGGGCCTGGCCGCCATGGCGACGCACATTGGCGTCGACTACTCCACGCGACCGTGTGGCTTCCATGGTGGCGCGCCGGAGGACATCGATGACATCGAAGTCATCCTGGAGCGCCTCGACGGTCACGGCGACGCCATTGCCGACTCCATTCATCCCCAGTCTATGTTGAATAGGCTTTTTGATTAGTTTGTACTAGGGATGTTGGAATTTCAGCAATAAATAATGAAATTTTATCTCTTGTATTTGTGTTGTGATGATTTCCTTCGATTTGTGCATGCGAACCTTACTGTTTTGAACGCATTCGGGAACTTTTATCCTAGCCGAATACGCACAAACTCTTGTCTCTTGGCGTAGAATCCACATAAAATCCTCATTCGGGAGCCATGAACACTGTTCAGTGAAAAACCCTTCGCATTCGGGGAGAAAACCCTGCCATTTGGTATTCTCATTAATGTACGCCAGCCAGTCATCACTCCCAATGCGCTCTCACAACTAATAAAATAGCCCCCTTGGTGCTCTGCAAATCCACTCGCATACACTTCCATCACCTCACGTCTTCTCTCCCTGCTTCTCCAGAGGAAAAAACCCTAAGGCCATGGCGGACAAGGGAAAGCAGCCAATCGAGGAGAGCAGTGCTCCACCAAAGAAACGCACCATTCGAGAGTAAGTTTTCCTTCAATCCTTTCTTTTGCTCTCGATCGCAATCTCATGACCTTCCTTTGTTTTCAGCCTTGACTTGCTCCCAGAGGAGATCTTTGGAACTAAAGAAGTTCCCAAGTACATCCTCTCTGATTCCTCTGCTGAAGAAGAAGATGCCACGCCGGAACAGAAGACCAACCACCAACTGCGCCGTCGCATTCGGCATCTAGAACACAACCTGCAGGACATCCCTGCCTGCTGCAGTGCCGAACGCGAACACCATATGAGCTTAGAGGCATTGGTAGGGGGTAAGATCTTCATCCTTATTCGGCTCTCATGTTTAAGATTCAGATCCCAAACTTAACAAGAATTTGTTCCCTTTCTTCAGATGTTCCTGACAGGTACAACAACTTGAAGGCTTCCTGGGACAGCCTGATGGAAGCTGCAAGTCACGGCAACCCTTGAAGCTTCTACGTTGCCATCACGGTGGTTCTGGAACAGCTGAAGAGGGAAGAACTGAAGAGGAAAAACGTGGAATCACAGAAATGAAGCATACTTTCGCTTCTTCCTCCAGGCCTTCTGCTTCCCACAGGCTTCCTTTTGTAATCTTAGGTAGCTGGGTTGCCAAATAAAGAACCTGCAAGAAACATTTGTAATGTAGAATATTTTTTTGTGCTAAGGGCAATACACTTCAGTATTGGCCATCTCCTTTATCAGGAGTTTTGTTCTGAAGGCGGCTTCTTTTCCCGAACGCTGGCTGTTTCTATATTTCTGATGCTTGTAATCCTGGTGCTTGTAATCAACGATCAACTTCAATACTAGGATAATATTTCTTCAAGTATCTCCCGTTTATAGCAGCAGTAAACTCTTCTCCTAGTAAAGTTTTCAAGATATATGCATTTCCAGGCGTACATCTAACTACCCAAAAAGGACCTTCCCAATTCGGGGACCATTTGCCAAATGTACTATACTTAGTCCCAATCAGCAGTAATGCTTTCCAAACTAAATCTCCTTCTGCAAATTGCTTGACCTTTACTTTCTTGTTATAATACTTAGCAACTCGCATCTTGTTCTTCTCAATATTTTCCAAGGCCCTAAGACGAATCATATGCAAATCTTCTAACTCATCCATCATTAAGCCACTGTAATCTTTGGAACTTAAATCTTTTTGCAAAACCACTCTCCTTGAATCTGATTGTATTTCCCAGGGCAAAACAGCATGATGCCCAAAAACCAACTCATAAGGAGATGTTTTTGTAGCTCCATGAGGGGCCATTCGGTAAGCCCACAAGGCTTCATTGAGTACCGAATGCCACCTTTTTGGCTTTTCATCAATCTTCTTTTGTATAATCTTGATCATGATATTGTTAGAAGCCTCTGCCTGACCATTAGCTTCGGCATAATAAGGAGAAGAATTCAACAATTTGATCCCCATGCTTTCAGCAAATTCCCTGAACTCTGAAGATGTAAATTGAGTTCCTTGATCAGTTGTAATTGTTTGAGGAATTCCAAATCTGTAGATGATGTGCTCTTTGACGAGACTCAACCATGTTTTACGATGTTACTTTCTTCAATGGAATTGCCTCAACCCATTTAGTGAAATAATCTGTTGCCAAAAGCACAAACTTATGCCCCTTGCTAGATGGAGGATTTATTTGGCCAATCAAATCTATACCCCATCCTCTCGAATGGCCATGGCTTGATAATAGGATTCAAAGCGATCTTTGGAACTCTTTGGATATTCTCAAACTTCTGACAATCTTGACACCCTTTGTAATACTCAAAGCAATCTTCCAGCATCGTCGGCCAATAACACCCAGTGTTCCTGATAACCCACACAGCCCATTGTGCACTTCACTCATCATTTTCTTTGCTTCTTCTTGACCCAGGCATTGTAACAACACCCCATCTAATGATTAGTAAAACAAATGTCCATCTAGGAGAACAAACTTTATAGCTTTATACCTGAGCTTCCTAGAGACCTTTCGGGATGGATCTTCCAGATAATCAACAATTTCTTTTCTCCAATCATCTTCTGCTAGATCACTCCCGAAAGCATACACATCGTTGGCAAACACTTCTTGATTTTCTCTATAACCTGAAGCACTTTGAGCCAACCTGTTTGCTTCTTCATTGTGTTCCCTAGGAATATGTTGTAGAATCACTAACTGAAAACTTTTCAAGATTTCCTTGCATTCCTCGTAGTAATTCCTCAGGATATCATTTCTACATTCATATTGGCCATTCAATTGTTTTATAACTAGCTCTGAATCTCCATAAATTTCAACTGAAATAGCCTTTGCTTCTTTCAAATATTGAAGCCCTCTAAGCAATGCTTCATATTCAGCCTGATTTTTTTTGACAGTACGTTGAATAGGGATAGAAAATTCAAACATCTCACCTCTGGGAGAAATTAATAAAAATCCTACTCCACCACCTTTGCCACATGAGGATCCATCAAAGAACAAAGCCCAAGGAGTAATTTCAAGCAAATCAATCGATGGATCGCGATGCTCAGTAATGAAATCAACAATAATCTGACCTTTAACAGCTTTTGCCGATTCAATTTTCAATTCAAACTCAGACAAAGCTAAAATCCACTTGCCAATCTTTTCATTCAAAATTAGCATAGATAAGATGTGTTTAATTACATCAAACTTTGAATATACAACGCATTCAGCATTCAACAAATAGTGCCGAAACTTTGTACATGAGTAATAAACACACAGGCAAAGCTTCTCCACAGCCGAATATCTTGTTTCGAGATCAAGCAATTTTCGGCTAAGGTACACAACTACTCGTTCTTTTCCCTCAAATTCCTTTATAAGGGCCGATCCAATAGTTTGGGTATCGGCCGCTACGTACAACTTGAAAGGCTTGTTCAATTGTGGAGGCACCAATACTGGCGGTTCCTTCATGTACTGCTTGATCTCACTGAAAGCCTTTTGTTGTTCGTCACCCCATACAAACTTCTGATCCTTCTTGATCCTCAACAGTGGAGAGAAAGGAAACACCTTTTTTGACAAATTTGAAATAAATCTTCTCACAAAATTGATCTTGCCAAACAGTGATTGCAATTCCTTGAGATTGGTTGGAGGAACAACTTCATTAATAGCCTTCATGCTTTTCCTGCCAACTTCTATTCCTCCCTCATGTACCAAAAAGCCCAAGAACTCTCCAACTAAAACCCCAAAGGCACACTTGTTCGGGTTCATTTTAAGCCCATGCTTTCGGGTGCACTCTAGAGTTTTCCTTACATCATTCAAGTGTGATTCATGATCTAAAGACTTGATCACGACATCATCAATGTATATCTCAACAATTTTGCCGATCAACTCATGAAAAATATAATTCATGGCTCTTTGATAAGTTGCATAGGAATTTTTCAACCCAAATGTCATAACAATCCACTGAAAAAGGCCTATATGTCCAGGTCATCTGAAGGCTGTCTTTGATATATCTTCTATTGCCATAAAAATTTGATTGTACCCTGCATTGCCATCCATGAAACTAATAACTTTATGTCCAGCAGCGGCATCAACCAACAAGTCAGCAACAGGCATTGGATATCCATCCATGGGCGTAGCTCTGTTTAGATCTCTAAAGTCTATGCAAACCCTCATTTTCCCGTTCCTCTTGTAAACAGGGACAATATTAGAGATCCACTCTGCATATCTACATGGCCGAATGAAATTTGCTTCGATCAATCTTTCAACTTCTTTTTTCACGTCGGCCAATACTTCATCCTTGTAGATCTTTCGGCGAGGTTGCTTATAAGGCTTAAATTCAGGTTTGATTGGCAACCGATGCTCAACAATGGAACGATCCAAACCAGGCATCTCCGGATAATCCCAAGCGAAGCAATCTTTGTACTCTTTCAGTAGCTTGATCAACTCTTTTCTGAAACTTGAATCCAAGTTAGCACTGATAAATGTCGGCCGTGGATTATCACCATCCCCAATATCAATTTCCTCCAATTTGTCAGCCGACATGAATCCACGTCCTAACTTTCCATCAGTTCCATCAATTGGATTATCCATTAAAATTTGCTATAAGAGCCGATCTGCTTGAATAAATGTTGTTGATCACCGCCGATCGGTTCAACGGGACCTTCACCCCAGTCCTTGCCTGAGAAGCAACCTATACCTTGATATTCCCAGAAGGCTGGTTCCACGTTAGCCACGCTTACTGAATCATCTGCTTGGACCACTTCTATATCATGATCCACCCAATGAACAAGCTGTTGATGCATGGTAGATGGGATGCAGCAATTTGCATGGATCCAGTCCCGTCCAAGCAGCAAGCTATATGCCCCTTTGCCCTCAATGACAAAGAAGGTCGTGAGCAAGGTCTTAGACCCGATCATCAGATCCACATGTACACAGCCCTTGGTGTCTGAAGGATTCCCAGCAAAATCATTCAGAACTATACATGTTGGCATCAAATCCCTAGGGCCCATGCCAAGCTTCCTGAACGTAGTATACGGCATCACATTGACCGCAGCTCCACCATCAACGAACATCTTGGTCAATGGCTTACCATTGACATATCCCCTCAAGTACAGCGGTCTCATGTGCCGATTCTTGGCTGGCTTGTCAAAGGTTGCTTGCTTGGCCAACACCAGCTATGACATCAGCCCAAGTTGCTCAGCCTCATCGATGTCTGGCGACGCCTCTTCCTGCACAACCTGATTAGCTGGAGCCATGAATTCATTCGGCAAGAAGCATACCATGCACGCTGGAGCCGAACGATCAAATCCATCAGGCCTATCTTTGGAACGCCACACCTGTTTCCTCTTGATCCCTGCCTGTTTCAACTCCTGTTTCAACTCCTCTTTTGGCTTCTCCTCAAGCCAGGTGGGCACCACTGTCCTTTCTGCCAGACATATTCACGCTCTTGTTCTTCATGATCAACCCACCTATGATCAGCATATCGTTTTCTTGGGTGATCATCAACTTCATTTATTTTTATGCGCCGACCGTCACTAGAGTGTATCCTTCCAATTCTTTCATGGATGGATCGGCAATTGACAGTATCCTGCCTATACTCAGTATATTTGTCACTGCATTCAGGACAATTGTTCAACGTGGGGACCTTCAAACCTTCATTCCAGCAGTGCCTGAAGAACGCACATCCCCAATGCGCACGCTCTTGCTCTCGCGCATGCTCTTCTCGTTCTTTTCTGTGCACTTCTTCTTCATATCTTTGCTTCTCCTCCTCGTACTTTTGTTTCTGGTAGCATTCTTTCTCTTGCTGACGCTGCCACTTGTTAAGGAGAATACGTGAAGTCACCCTGGGTTTAGAAGATTCCCCCACTTTAACTTGACTTTTCAGAATGCGAGGCACTTCCTTGTGGACTTGTTCAACTGTCACTTGTTGAGCAAGGCAACTGATCCATCCTGCTTTGCCCTCGCTAAAGTCAAAACTTTCACTTTTCCTTTTTCCACAGCAGTCACCATGTTGACTGAAAACCCAATCATGTTTTGAGGAAAAGGATTGCCATCCAACTTCATTTTATTGTCAAACTTCAAATGACCTTCTTGGATAGTCTTTTGAATTCTCATCCTGAAAACCCTGCATTCATTGATGGAGTGAGAATTCCTGTCGTGAAACTCGCAGTATCTCTTTACTTTGACTCCATTAGGCCGAAGGATAGAATGCCCCTCTGGTAACTTGATTCGGCCTTCCTTTACAAGGAACTCAAAGAGCTTATCAGCCTTGGTCACATCAAAGTCATAGGTGCCCTTGGCTTGCTTGACCCATCTCTGGTTCACTGTTAACGGCTCTTTGCCCCACATCATTTCAGCTGCAGCTATTTCCTCTTCATCATTAAATTCCTCTCCTTGATCAGCTCTTTCAAGAAATTGGTTGTAGATGTCAGCTATATCACTGTGTTTGGCAAACCTAGAGTGTTTCTTGAAGCCATAAGCTTGGTTGCTCATCAATGACAATCTGTGTGACAATTGGCCAAGATTATCGAACTTCATGCCGAATAGCTTTTCCCGAATAGCTGGCAACATACCTGCTATAGCCATATCAGCCAATTGATCATCTGGTAGATTCAAAGAGAAGAACATGCTTTTAGTCTCTCTGAACCTCCTGAGGAACTCCATGGGTGTCTCATTATGCCTCTGTCTCAGGGTGGTTATATCAATTAGCCTTTTCTCATTACTGCCAATGAAGTAATGAGCATGAAAGATTTGTTCCAAATCCTTCCAGGAATAGATTGATTGAGCAGGCAAAGAAGTGAACCATGTAAAGGCGGGGCCTGTCAGTGATAAGGGAAAATATCTGATCCTGAATGCTTCATCAGCTGAAGCTTCCCCAAGCTGCATCAAATATCGGGCTATATGCTCCACAGTGCTAGTATCATATTGCCCAGAAAACTTCGTGAAATCTGAAGGAGCTTTCACCCTGTGTGGCAAAGCCACCCTGTTGTACCATTCTGTGAAAGGAGGTGTATACACATGCCCTTGATTCTTGGGTTTCAGGCCGAATTGATTTTGTAACACATCGGCCATTTTCTGCACCATAAGATCAACATTAGCGTCTTGATCTCCTGGCCTTCCAGTAGGCCCAGTAGGCATTCCTGTGGTCGTACCATATCCAGGATTTGGGAAAGCATCAATGGCACCGTAGTCCATGAATTCTGAATATCCACCCCCATACATGTTCTTCTGTAGCCTATTATTTTCTGGGGCTATCTTGTAAGTACAGCCAGGTGGAACTCCAGAAGAGCCGAATGCCAATTCTCCATAAGTAGGCCTATTGGGCATTGCCTGATAAGGGTTCTGTTGCTGGATTGGCTGACCTCCTGTACTTTGCAAAGGCGGCTGGATTGGTTGACTTCCCGTACTTTGCAGAGGCGGCTAGATTGGCTGACCTCCCATACTTTGCAGAGGCGGCTGAGCACTTGCATATCTAACTGGTTGGCTATTGACAACAGCACTTGATTCTCCTATCTCCATAGTAGGCCCTTGGGATGATACATGACCAAGAACCTTTTCCATGCCTGGGCCAAAGACACCAACCATCATATGTCGGAACATATTCAAGAAAGCAGTATGGTGTTTAGTCATTATGTTTTCCATAGTTTGCTGAACCGCATTCATAACCTTTTGTTTCTCTTCAACAGATGTGGTGTCAGGTTCTCCTGGCAGTAGAACTCTTGGCATGTCAGACTTAAGATATGGCACACCACTTCTGTTTTTAGCAAACGACATTAGGCACTTCTGCTGAAATTGATCAATGTCATCCTTCAATTGCATTTGCTGCTCTGGAGACAGCTCATCCATAGTGACATCCATGACATCATGAATATCAGGCATCTTGATCAGTTAGATGGTCCCACCGGGCGTGCCAAAAAGTGTGTTGACGTAAAATCAGCACCTCACGCCAAGCACACAGCAAGCCGAACGAAGCTGGCTTAACACACGTGCCGAATCCAAAGCGTGCCAGTCAATTTTCCTGAAACTGACAAAGGATGAAAAGCAGTTAGATAAAACCTGGAACTTGCCGAGTGGTACCAGACAGTTCCGTATTTACAGCCACAAAGCCAATTAAAATGACATGTAGCTACAACAAGCTATCTGTCAGCAGTTTGAATATCATTCGGGAACTCTATAACATGAAACCAGGATATAGCCGAATGCATGATGTAAGCATGATAAAAGATCGGTCTTTGTTTAAACAGCATTGCTCACATGTGGTCATGACCGATTTTCGAGGATAAATTACAATAAAATAAATAAGGTGAAAGCATGATTATAAATTTGAAGTAAACAAGCATGCATAGGCCAAAAGCACTAGTCTACCGCATGTCTAGGTACTTTCAAACCCATCGAGCGTGACACCAAACAAGTTAATCCACCGCATGATACGACTTGTTTGAAACCACACCACCAACCAAGAATAGATCAATCCACCGCATGATACAATCTAAACGTGGAAGGCTAAAAGCATACATTATTTAAAACAAACTTATGAACACGTTTCACTTGTGGTAGAATTGCCGAATACGGCTGTACAACCGATCCGGGTTCCGTGGAGAAGGAACAAACATTTGAAAAGTCAACAAGCTTGAACCCGCAACACGTGACAATCTAGATTGATCTAAATTCGGCTATTGAGAGCACTTGATCCTTTTACAATAAACCAAAGATTTAAAAGCACAACACATGGATCTCAAAGAGATAGAGCCGAAACTAATCGATCTAGATTGGGCAAAAGAGTGTTACATGAATTAAACATAAAGCAAAATCCAAAGCAACACATGATAACTTAATGAATCTATTAGATCTTGCCAAATCTAATAGAGCCGATAACTAGCTTCGAGCTAGATCTTAGCCTACCGCATGGCTCATGATCTAACAGAAAACCCTCTTGAACCAAGCTTAAATCCACCTCATGATACTAAGCAAGGTAACAAGACTACTTGCATCACGGTCTAAATCCACCGCATGATACTAGACATGATACATGGTTGCCGGTACTTACAGAGGTCGTCGGATCGATGGCTCCTCTCGAAGAACTCGACAACTCGACTAAAGGACTGGAAGGTTGGCACGAGGCCGGTTTTGTTGTGTAATTGTTCTATCCCTATTACAAACACGAAGGGTTTATATTTATACCCTTGTCCTAACACGACTCCTGATCGACTACGAGTACAACATTCATTACCTAAATTAATGTCCCGGCGCCAATGTCCATCTCGCACCTGTCATCAATTCGTCCCTTCCTTATATCCGGGCCACGTCCTCACGTATTCCCGAATGCCTCCTTTCTCAAGCGCAAACAGCCCTTCTACCGAATGATAGCGTGCTACCGACCGCAAGTATCTTTACCGAATCCTTTGAGGAGAATTTCCTGCCGAATGGCGCTTCTTTACCAAACTCGACCCACAAGTCAGTCCCTTTCCTGTACCAATTTTTGGTGTTAACAAGATTTTAGGCTTTCGCGGAGCCTCTGGCTATCACAAAGCCTTTTCACAAACTCTTCCTCTTTTCACGATGGGATTGTAGCTATCACGGAGCCTTTTACACAAACTTTTTTCTTTTTTCACGATGGATTTCTGGCTATCAGGAAGCCTTTCACACGAACTCTTTCTTTTTTCACGATGGGATTCTGGCTATCACGAAGCCTTTTACACGAACTTTTTTTTCACGATGGAATTCTGGCTATCACGGAGCCTTTTCACGAACTTTTCTTTTTTCACGATGGAATCATGGCTATCACGAAGCCCTTTCACGGACTCTTTCTTTTTTCACGATGGAATCTTGGCTTTCACGGAGCCTTTTCACGAACTCTTTCTTTCACATGATGGAATCCACAAAATGCATGATTTGGGGGAAGACTCTTTTCATATATATCACAAAGAGTATTTACATAGGATCCGCCTCGTTAAAAACCTTGCCTCTTGATTTAGAGCCCACTTTGCAAGGAAAAGAGTACAGTCTTCCTTATTCTAATGTAATTGCGAAAAAGAAAGCAAATGTTTTTTCTCCGAAATCACTCATAGACTCGTGATTCGTCTTCTAGGTTTTCTAGAATGTAAACTTACGAAAAAAGGAAAAATACTCTAAATTAAATCTACTTAATTCTGGAATTTTCACGGGTAGTACCTTTTCAGGCTATCAGCATTCCACGAATATGGCAACTCTTCGCCAGTCTGTTCTAGCAAACAAAAAGCCCCTAGCATGTCTATTTCTTTTGCTATGTATGGTCCTTCCCATGATTCATGAAGTTTCCCCGGGTTTTCCCAGTTCTTCTTTCTTTTCAACACCAAATCACCAGTTTTGATGTCTTTTCTAACCACTTTCTTGTCTTTCCATGCCCTTGTCTCTTTTTGGTACTTCTCGATGTTCTCAGCAGCTTCAAGGATTGTCAGCTCAATCATGTCTTTTTCTACTTTCTGGTCAACTTCTTCGATTTCTTTTGCTTTCAGCACTCTCATGCTTTCATTCTTGATTTCCTCTGGTGTCATTGCTTCGGTGCCGAAGAGTAGGCGAAACAGTGTGAAAACTGTTGCTCTTGACACAGTAGTGTTGTGGGACCAAATCACTTTCGGCATTTTATTAACCCATTTACCCTTCTTTTGATCGAACAAGCATTTCTTGATTCCTGAAAATATCAGCCCATTTGCCCTTCCAACTGCTCCGTTAGACTGCGGATGATACACTGATGAGAACTTCGCATGAGTGCCCAAGGACTTGCAATATTCTTTGAAAGTGTAACAGTCGAACTGTTTCCCGTTGTCAACGGTCAGTTCTATCGGAACTCCAAATCTGCAGATTATGTTCTGCCAGAAGAACTTCTGAATTATTGGTTCCTTGATGTTCGCGAGTGGTTTTGCTTCTACCCACTTCGTGAAGTAACCCACAATGACAGCTGCGAATCTGCAATTTCCTTGAGCCGTTGGCAATGGTCCGACTAGATCCGTTCCCCACCTTTGCAGTGGCCATGATGGTGGAATCAGGTGAACTGGTATGGAAGGTAGATTTTGTTGATTCGCCGTTTTTTGGCATGCTTCACATTGCCGAACCAGTGCTTTCGCGTCTATGTTTATGGTAGGCCAATAGAATCCCTGCTTTATTCCCTTTCCTGCTAAAGCCCTTGTGCCTATGTGTGCACCGCAGAATCCACTGTGGATTTCCCTGAGTAGTTCAAGGCCTTTTTCGGAGGTGATGCACCTTAGCCAAGGCTCAGTGACTCCTGATTTGTACAGCTCTCCATTTACCACTGCATAGCCCCTTGCCCTTTGTTTCAACCTTTTTTCTTGCAACTCATCCTGTGGTTCATAGTGGCCTCTCAGATAAGCCATGATTTCTGCTCTCCAATAGAGAGTTTCCACAACATTCATGATTTTCGGCCTTGATTCCTTGATAGATGAATCTTTGATGATTTTGAAGAACACATCGGGAGGCAATTCTTGATTTCTGGCTGCCGCTTTCGCCAGTTTGTCTGCTTCATTGTTGTCATCTCTTGGAATATGTTGCACTAAATAACCTTTGAAATGCCTTTCCATTTCTCTAACCTTTTCCAGGTACTTCATCAAAACAGGATTCCTTGCTTCACTTTCTTTTTCAATATGTTCTTGAATAACTTTTGAATCCATTCTGATTATGAAGGTTTGCTGACCCAAGGCTTTCATCTTCCTCAGTGCTAAGAGTAGGGCTTCATACTCTGTTGTATTGTTTGTGGAATGCTCGTTATTCGCGAATATGAGTCAAGCCGCATATCTTATCACCATTCCCGCTGGGGATGTTACAATTGCCGAAATTCTGACTCCTTTGTGACATCAAGCTCCATCGCACTGCACTACCCAAGGCGTAGGTATTTCTTCATCAAGATTTTGAGATGGTGAAGTCCAATCCACGACAAAGTCTGCCAAGACTTGCGATTTTATCGCGCTTCTTCTCTCGAAATCCATGATGTATTCTGAGAGTTCAGCGCCCCACTTGATTATTCGGGTAGATGCTTCTCTATTTGCGAACAGGTCACTCAGTGGTTGATTGGTGATGACCCTTGTCCTGTGACCCTTGAAGTAATGTCTCAGCTTTCTCGCAGCCATGATGACTGCGTATGCAATCTTTTCCAACTCAGAATAGAAGATTTTTGATCTAGAGAAGGCTTCTGAAGCGAAATACACAGGGATCTGCTTGAGCTTTCCTTCCTCTTCCTTTTCTTGCACTAATACAGTGCTTACTGCCGAATTTGATGCAGACACATAGCATAAGTGGTGATCTTGGTTCGGGAGGGCATAGCTTGGTCATGTTAGACAGGTAGTTTTTTAGTTCTTGGAAAGCTTGCTTCTGAGTTTCGGACCATTGAAAATTCTTAGTACTTATGAGAACTTGAAAGAATGGTAGGCTTCTTTCTGTAGCCCTAGGAATGAACCTGTTGAGCGTGGCCACTCTTCCTGTCAATTTCTGTACATCCTTTACGAAAACTGGATCTTGCATTTCTACTAGTGCCTTGATTTTGTTGGGATTGGCCTCTATGCCCTTTGTTGAGACTAGGCATCCGAGAACTTTCCCCTTGTGAATGCCGAAAACACACTTCTCAGGATTCAGCTTCAGATTCGCTGCTCTCAAGTTCGTGAATGTTTCTGCCAGATCACTAATATAATCTCTTCTCTGGACACTCTTGACGACTATGTCATCCACGTATGTCAAAATGTTTCTCCGAATTTGAGGATGGAGGACTATTGCTATCGTTCTCGAAAATGTGCATCCTGCATTTTTCAGCCCCTCTGGCATTCTCACGAAACAAAACGTTCCGAAGGGTGTGATGAAGCTTGTCTTTTCTTCGTCTTCCTTACGAACTCTGATCTGATGATATCCTGAAAACATGTCCAGGAGTGAAAGCATCTCACTATTGGCTGCATCATCTACGATTTTATCCACCCTTTCCAAGGGAAAATCATCCTTCTTGCATGCCTTGTTCAAATCCGTGAAGTCTACACATTCTCCACTTTCCATTCTTCTTCTTCACTGGTACAGCGTTGGCCAGCCAGACTAGATACTTCACCTCTCTGATCACTTTCGCGTCTTGCAGCCTTTGAACTTCAGCTTCAACTGCTTTCACTTTTCTTCGGACATTTTCCAAAGTTTCTGCTTTTTTGGCGTTATTTTCTCATCTGTTTCCAGCGTGTGTTCGATGATGTCCCTATCGACACCTTGCAAATCTTTGGCTGGCCAGGCAAAAACATCCTTGTTCTTGTTCAAGAACTGTATGAGCTCTTTTCCTCTTCGGGATTGAGATAAGCCCCGATTGTGACTGCTCTATCGGGCATGTCATCTAGGTATACTTTCTTGATTTCACCATCGGCTGCTATCTCGATCTTTTCCTTGTCTCGCTTGGCCTCTTTGTAAGGTTCTCTTCTTTCTTCAGATGTTTTCAACTGGTACACATTTTCCTGGCCTGGAGTATGGCCTTTTTCTATGTTTCTGGCCTCCTGTTGATCGCCAAATACTGTGATAACTCCCTTGGGTGTAGGTATCTTCATACACAAGAACTACTGTCTTATGACTGCGTCGAATTTGTTCATGAAGCCTCTGCCGAAAATTGCAAGATACGGGTGATAGATGTCGAACACATCAAAGATGAGAGTCTCTGTTCTGGCGTTGTCAAGATCTCCGAAGGATACAGGAAGCGATATCTTTCCAACTGGCTTGATTGGTTTTCCTCTGAAACCTTGTAATGGGTATTCTGGTGGATGCAACATGTGCTGGCTCAGGTTCATTTTCTCGAAAGTTTTCAAGAATAAAAGGTCTGCCGAACTTCCATTATCTACTAGGATTTTTCCAATGATCCACCCAGCTATGTTTACCTCGATGACCATGGCATCATTATGGATCGCGGATTCCAGTTTGAAATCCTCTTCAGTGAAAGTGATTGGCACCTTGGCCCATTCTAGTCGCGAAGTTGGACCGTCGTTGATGATGGTGTTCACAGACCTGAAATAATTGTTTCTTTGCTTCTTAGTTTCGAATTCCATGGCTGACCCTCCCGAAATTGGCATGATTGTCTCGAAAGATGGCAGGGCCTTTGAACTCTGAGGTCTTGAACTTGATTCTGGCCTTGACGAACTATCAGGTGGTGGTGTCAAAATTTCTCGAATTGGCTGTGGTTGCTGTATTGACTGAATTGCTTGCGATTGAGGAAGAAACTGCTGAGAGGGTTGCCATGATGGTTGTGGCTATTGAAATTGCTGCATTGCGACTGAACCTGATTGAGAGTTCATGAACTGTGGCTGCCAGAAATTCGGGTGAAGTTGGTTCGGCATTGAGGATGCGATGCTCATCATAGCTTTCTCTTGCTGAATTCTTGTGATGTTCTTCTTGGTTTCTGGACACCCTTCAGTGTTGCGTCCTCTTCCATGATACTGACAATAGAAGTATAGGTCTATTGGGTTGTGATTCGTGAGTCTCGGGGTCCTCTTCCTCTCCCCCTTCCCCTATGTGAGAATCCTCCTCTTGTGCTTGGTCTACTGTTCTGGTCAGGCTGAGGGTTTTCCACGTTGTTGATGTTTCATGCATTCTGAGATTGTGGTCTCCAAGTCATTTCTCTGTTGCCTTGTCGTGCTTCATTCCTTTCGGCTACTCTTCTGCGATGATCATCATCGGACAAGATGTATTCTTCTAGTTCGTGAAAAAGTTCTTCAACTCTCTTGGGTTTCTTTCGCGTCAAATGCGAGGCTGTTGGTCCTGGAGTCAGACCCTTGATCAGTGCTTTGATTGTTGTTTTGTCATCCGCCTTAGGAATCTGGGATCTCTGCTGCATGAACCTTCTCACGAAGTTCCGTAATGGCTCTCTATCTTTTTGCTTGCAGTTGTAGAGATCTGATGACTCAGATGTTGTGTCATGGAACATTTGAAATGCTTGCATGAATTTTGTCTTGAGGTCGACCCAGCTGCAGACTGAATGCGGTTGCAGCAGAGAATACCAATTCAGGATGGTCCTTCGCAGGCAATGATGAAGGATTTGGCCAGCGCAACATCATCTCCTCCTACTGAATTCACAGCTAATTCATATCTCATGAGGAATTGCCTGGAGTTTCCAAAGCCATTATACTTCGGGAGAGAGACCGGTTTGAACTTTGGTGGCCATGGTGCAGTTTGCAGCCCTATGGATAGAGGTGACTCAGAATCCACGAACTGTGAAATTCCATTTCTCATGAAAAAATTTTCTTTCGGGGTTCTTCTGCTTGGTCCAGAGTTGTGAAGTGGTGATTCTTTCCAGAGTGAACTATTTTCTTGTTCTTTCATTTCATCTATTTCTCTTTGTATTGCTTCAATTTGCTCTTTTCCTGATTGAGTTTCTCTAGCTTTTCAGAGGCCTTTCTTTTTTCTTGCAATTGGCTTGCGAACTTTTCTTTCTCCTTTTGCAGCTGCTGTATCTTTTGCTGAACTCTTTCTAGTTCTTTGTCTATGGTCTCGTCATCATCATCATCGTTTTCATGTGTTTGTTGTTCAGTAGGTTATTGTTGAATGTGCGCTGCTTTCTCAGCACTTACTTTCATCAGAGCTTTGAGTTTTGCTTTTCGTTCTTGACCTGTGATGTTTGAAGGTTCAGGGGCAAAAGAGATTTCATTGCCTTCAACATGATCATGCTCTTCTTGATCTGTCTCAGCTGGAATGTTCTTCTTCGACTTCTTCAGTGGTGGCATCGTGAGTTGTTTTTCGACTGAAACACGGTGGGCGCCAATGGGGGGGGGGGGGTACCTGAAATCCCGGATGAGATCCCCGAACACAAGAGAAAGGAATGCGAACACTTTCAAGTACACGGATGACGCAAGAGGATACAAAGAATCTCCTAAAGGCTGCTCAAGCCTCAAAAGTTGTGAGTCCTTTTACATGTGCCCTCGCGCCCCCTTTTATAGGGAGACGAAGGGACTTTTACATTCCGAAAGTACCCTCGAATCCAAGAAATATTCCTAATGTGAACACATACATGAATGTCTTTTACATCTCATACATTTACAAGCCTGCAACTAGTTCACACGTCAAACCCGGACTTTTGAGGCAACGTCTTTGACTTGGCTTCTTATTGTTCGCGAATCTTTTATTCATATAAACCTTCACGTGCTATAACCTCCGAATTTGATCTTCAGTAGATTTCCGATTTTCACAGATTCAGATTCCAGATTTTCTCACGTTCACGACTTCAAGGCTTCGTAGGTTCAGGATTCCAGATCTTCGCAGATTCGCGACTTCAGAGCTTCGCAGGTTGAAGATTCCAGATCTTTGCAGGTTCGCGATTTCAGAGCTTCGTAGGTTCAAGATTCCAGATCTTCGCAGGTTCGTGACTTCAGAGCTTCGCAGGTTCAAGATTCCAGATCTTCGCAGATTCGCGACTTCAGAGCTTCGCAGGTTTAAGATTCCAGACCTTCGTAATGTTTAATCATTCAAATTCGACATTATGAGGGTGACAGATTTTTCCTGAATTCCCCAATAGCTGGAGATGAGTCTTATTTAGCTGATTTAAGATTTGCATTTGAAAAAATGCGTCGATATAAATTAAAGATGAATCCACTCAAATGTGCTTTTGGTGTATCAGCTGGGAAGTTCTTAGGCTTCATTATACATGAAAAAGGCATAGAGATAGATCCTAAAAAGATTGAGGCAATACAGAGTGTTAAAGCACCTACTTGTAAAAAGGGATTTGCAAAAGTTCTTGGGCAAGGTAAATTATTTGAGAAGGTTCATTTGTAACTTGTCCGGGAAGGTGAATGCTTTTACTCCTTTACTTCGGTTAAAAAATGATGTCGACTTCACTTGGGGGGCAAAGCAACAAGAGGCATTTGATGAGATAAAGAGCTATTTGACTTCTCCACCCGTTCTTCAAGCACCCAAGAGTGGTATTCCTTTCAAGTTGTATGTAGCAGCTGAAAAGGATGTTATTGGAGGTGTTTTGACTCAAGAGACCGAAGGCAAGAGTAAATTGTTGCATATGAGAGTAGAAGATTATTGGATGCCGAAACAAGGTACATTTTTATTGAAAAGTTATGTTTATCACTATATCATACTTGTACCAAGTTGAGGCATTATCTATTACCTAGCACTTGCATAGTAGCATGTCAAACTGACATAATCAAATACATGTTGCATAAACCAATTTTAAGTGGTAGAGTCAGCAAATGGGATTATGCTTTAGTTGAATATGATTTACATTGTGAGCCATTAAGTTCTATGAAAGGTCAAATTGTTGCGACTTTATTGTTGGACATAGAGTAGATAAGCAACTTAATTTGAATGTCGGTTATGTTACTTTTACTCCATGGAAGTTGCATTTTGATGGATCGGTTTGCAAAGATGGTTGCGGTGTTGGAGTTGTCATTATTTCGCCAAGTGGGGCTGTTTTTGAAGCTCTTAACCGATTGGATCATGATTGCACTAACAACCAAACCGAACATGAGGCTCTTCTATTTGGGTTGGAGATTTTACATGACATGGGAGTAAAACATGTGGAAGCATATGGAGATTCTTTATTGGTGGTGCAACAAGTTTCCAAGGTATGTCAATGCTTAAATGGTTTCTTAAATGCTTATCTTCATAAGTGTTTAGACATCATATCTTGTATGGATGAATTTGTTATTTATCATGTGCCACGAGAGGAAAATCCTAGAGCTAATGCTCTGGCTCAGCAAGCATCTGGTTATAACGTTCGAAAAAGAAATTTTCAAGAACGCAAACTGTTGCTTACAGCCGAGTGTTTTGCTCTGGAGACACCGGTCAGGCCGATGCAGCCGGCCGGTCTAACCGGTGACACTGGTCTAACCGTGCCACCGACCGGTCTGACCGGTCCCCTGATAAAAGTTCCTCCTCAGGTTTTCGTGACAAAAATGAGGTGGAGGATTGGAGGAAGTCTCTGGTAGATTATTTGCATAATCCTAGTAGTTTAGTTGATAGAAAAATCCGACGATGGGCTCTTAAGTTTGTTCTTGAGTATGGTGAATTATATCGTTGGACTATGGATGATTTGCTATTAAAGTGTTTGGGTCCTGATCAAGCTAGGTTGGCTATGACAGAGGTTCATGAAGGTATTTGTGGTACTCATCAATCGGCTCCTAAGATGAAGTGGCTCCTCAGGCGAGCTTGCTTTTATTGGCCTACCATGATAGCTGATTATTTTAGATACTACAAAGGTTGTGAAGAGTGTCAAAAACATGGAGATGTTCAGATGGTGCCTGCTGCATTGATGCATCCGATCATTAAGCCTTGGCCTTTCAGAGGATGGGGTTTGGATTTTATTGGCAAGATTCATCCTTCATCATCAAAGGGGCACTGTTTTGTGATTGTGGCTACTGATTACCTCACCAAGTGTACTGAAGCTATCCCTTTGAAGAATATGATGCATAGAGAGGTGATTGAGTTTATTACTAGGCATATCATACATAGATTTGGCATTCCGCAGACTTTGACTATAGATCAAGGGACTTCGTTCATATCTAAAGAGGTGCGTGAATTTGTTGATTCCTATGGTATTAAGTTGCTCAATTCATCTCCATATTATGCTCAAGCCAATGGTCAAGCCGAGTCTAGCAACAAAACTTTGGTGAAGCTCATTAAGAAGAAGATAGAGGACAATCCTGAAAGGTGGCATGAGGTATTATCTGAAGCTTTATGGGCTCATCGTATTTCTAGACATGGTGCTACTAAAGTTACTCCTTTTGAGTTTGTATGGTCAAGAGGCCGTTTTGCCCGTTGAGGTAAATCTAGGTGCATATAGACTTGCAAAGCAAAATAATCTTAGTGTTGAGTCATATCATGCTTTGATGATGGACAATATTGATGAAGTGACCGACAAGCGCATGGAGGCTTTGGAAGAAATTTAGAAAGACAAGAGGAGAGTGTCTAGAGCATACAACAAGAAGGTAAAGGCCAAATCTTTTGAGGTAGGTGATTTGGTTTGGAAGACAATTTTACCTATTGGATCTAAAAGTAACAAGTTCGGCAAGTGGTCTCCAAGTTGGGAAGGTCCATACAAGGTTGTCAAGATTTGTTCTGGGAATTCTTACATGGTGGAAACTTTGCAAGGATAGCAACTTCCAAGGGCTCTCAACGGGAGGTACTGAAGATATTTCATCCAAGTGTCTGGCAAGATGCTTGATAGAATATGGCCGATTTAAACCAAAATCGCCCTTAGACAGAAAAATGGCTGGTGAAGTGTCACATCGACCTTAGAATTATTGTTTAGACAACAAGCTTTACTAAAAAACAGGGGGGCATATGTTCGCACCAAAATTTGGCACAAGGCTGATCAGGCTGTCGCCACCGGTCAGACCAGTGTCCCTCAACGGTCTGACCGGTGGGCCATCTTGTAGCCAATCCGGCAATGGCCACACCGGTCTGACTGGTGGGCTGATCGCTCTGACCGGTGGACCCCGAGTCCGAGTAGAATTGAGGAGTCCTTGCGAATTTCGAGCTGTAAAAGGATTCCTTGCAGGGCAAGACCTCCCCCACCCTATAAATATAAAGGGCCACGGCCGTTTGAGGTGGCATCACCCAATCGATCATTACTTTTTACAACTTTTATCTCTCAAACCCTAGCTTTTCCAACCTCGTGCTTTCCTTGCTTGTCTCAACGACGATCAGGGACGTTCTGAGTGGCGTTGCCGACCTCAGAGCAACCCTAGGCGCGCCACCTCCGACGGGGTCCCTCCCGAGGCGGCGATCTTAGGTTTTCACCGTGCCTCTGCGTACACCGGTCAGACCGGTGCCCCTGACCGATCAGACCGGTCCGGGCAGGAGCTCGGCAAGTTCAGTGTTTCGACGTTCCGCGCGATCTAGCGCTCGTGTGTGTTGACCAGAAAAGCGTCAACTCACACCCACATCATGTTTGTAGTAGGTGATTTCTTGAGTGTTGCTGTGGGATTTAAGAACCTTACTGATAAATTATGGACCAATGTGGTGGATTTTTGGATGGTATAACACTATATGTTACAATGATGATTTGATGACAATGATGCTACATAGAAAAATGATTTAAACCCAAGTTTAAGTGTTTGTTAGTTAAGAAGTCATTTTTAATATAACCTTATCTCATCATTCCTCCCAGTTGCATAAAAGTCATCATATACAACTATAAAGGACCTTGTAGTGAAGATGACCATTCTAGTCCAATATTTCGACATTGTACTGTATGATGGCCATTGTCAATTGATGCTTTCCTTTCACAAAGTAATGCACAACACATGCTCCTATTGAAGGACATTTCATCTAATATTTCATTTTCTTGCATTGTTACAAACAGGGTAATCCAAACATCATCCAAAATAGCAAAAAAGAAGAAACAAACCTCATGTTTCCTGTGTTTCCATAAGTTCAATTTATTGTTGTTCCTGTCAAGCGCAACAACCTGACATGGTAGAACTCATCACACCACTGAAGAACATGAACACACATTTTCGCATCATCGGAGGACATAATATCAGTGAAACCTTTGGCAGAGTCATCACCACCGGAGTTTGTCACCATCTGAAGCTCGATCCCGGCCCGACCGAGCTACTGCTGTTGTTGATGACCCTACAGTTGAGCCTAATCACCCTCTGCGTCCCCGTGAGACACCTCGATGTGGCCCATCTTCACCATGGCCTTGGCGAACTTGCTCCTTATCACACCCGAATTTAATGAAGGCAAATCTGAATGCATAAAACACATGTGCGCCAGGATCAAGTTACACACATGCGTCGACTCAGTGAATACCAAAAACAGTGCCAAAAGGGTAAAGGAAGTATTATGGCTTTATTACATGACCGATAGTCTTTAATCTAACACACCGAGTAGCTAGCAGCGGAAAAAGTAAAGGCGGAAGTCCTCCACAGGCAGCTGACTGAAGAAGCGAATACCTAGAACTCGTCGAATCCACCAGGATAGTCCTCAAAATGTCCCTTTTGAGCAGCAGTCGGGTTGTGTAGATGCAATACAAAACAACAAGCATGAGCACATGTCGTACTCAACGAGGGAAATATACTATAACAACATGCAAGGCTTTATGGTGGAAGGCTTATGGTTGCAAAGCAGTTCAACATTTTAGTTGGTCAAGTTTTATTAAGCAACTATTACTAACAAGTGTAAGTGTATACCAAACCCACTTAAAAGATGCATGAAAACCATAATATGTAATGCACAAGTGTATAAGGTCCATCTTCCATAGAGTTAATTATGTGAGGGTCCAGTCCATTCTTGACCGTGAGCACAGCTAACTAGTCAGTTTTACACTCTGCAGAGGTTGTACACTTTCACCACAATTCTCGTAAAAACTCAAAACAGTTTTGGACCCAACCATGTTGTGAAAAAGAGGCACAATACCACACTACCTAGGTGTGGCTGCATAGGGATGCTACGAGGCCTTTACGAAGATTCACTAATGTGAAACAACCCGCGAAAGTTCCGAGTCGTTGCAGAGTATAAAGTCCCCTAGTAGGTACTGTGTCTTAGAAAAGCCCAACTCCCTACTAGAGAGAGTCTACACCCCACTGGCGCCCCCCCCTGCCCTTATCAGGTAAGGTCATCCCAACACTAGAGTCACTAGTTAATTAGCCAAGGCAGAGCCATGTGCCTTGTGGTTGTACGGTTTTCCTGGGTGGTCGCTCCATGTTCCAACTAAACAAGCATAGTATTCTTGTATGACATGAATAGCATAAAGTAAATCAGGATTAAAAGTTTGTTCCATTAAACCACCCAAAGTATGCTCTAGCAAAGCTACCCAACATAAAGATAGCACCCTGTTGATCAAGGCACAAGGTAAACAACACTAGTCACACCTTAACATGGGTCTCATCACATTAATGCAAGCAAAAAGTAAATGAAGGTGTAATTAAAATGCATGTTGTAATAGGACAAAAGGGAATGCAACAAGGACTTGCCTTCAACCCAAGGTGCTGCTGCTCAAAGCCTTCTTGATCTTCAATGGTAGCGTACTCCACGAACAGATCATTCACTACGCTCCACACAATAACATACAAACATACGATACAAGTAATTAAGAAACAGAGTAACAGTCATAGCAAACAGAGTCAACAACCATAGAAAACTAATCTACTCGTCGAGACGATCGCGTGGACATAAAGAACGCTGAAAACGGATCTAAAACGACTAGGATACACCCTAAACAAGATCAAGGACCTATTTGCAAGAAAACTATAGCTTCTGGGCTAAAACGAAGAAACCTAGACTAAACTGTAAAAAAAACTATATGGTGGAAGGACCGGCTTGCAAAACTGAGAAGATTGGGGGTTTGCAAAAAGATGAGGACCGGGTCGGGTTTGACTGGTATTGACCCTGGTTGGCATCGATCTGACCCGTTGGATCTATATCCAATGGCTGGCGGAGGCTGCTGGCGCAACAGCGGCTGTTGACCATGTCAGATCGAATAGGGGAACGTTGGATCTTGATCTGATGGTTGCAGTCGCATGCAAGCGCGCGGGCGGCGGCGACCGGACGGTGAGTGGCGGTATGCGGCGGCGGACTCGCCGGCACGACTCAGGATCAAGCTGGGGTCCTCGCCTGAGCACGCAGACGGCACCAGAAGGTAGAGCGCGCAATGGTGAAGCGATCTAGGGTGACGTTGTTGTCTCAGATGCGGCGGAGACGGCGACCGGCTCGCCGGGGCGGAGCGGAGCGGCGGAACAACTCCGACGAGGTCGTTTCGGCGACTCGAGGCACGAGAAGATGAACAAGCGACACCGACATCTTCCTCACCTTCTTGTGCAGCTCCAGGTGACCTTCTCGGCGACTGAAGAGCGGCGAACGGGGAGATCGACATGGTGGCACAAGCTAGGGTTAGGGGCGGCGACGCGCTGGAGCACAAGGTGATGGCTACGGTTTGGTGAAAAGGATTCGGGCACGGCGTAGCGTCCTTTATAGGCTCGGGGTGGCCTTGGCGTGTGGACCGAGCCTTGGGAGGTGCGCTCGAGGCGGGGACGGCCGGGACTTCGAGTCCGCAACGGCCACGGCTGAAGGTAGGCGATGACATGTGGGCCCCGCCTATCGGCGCCTGCGGGCGACGAAGGGTGGAACGGGCCGCGCTGCGAAGCTAGGCTGGGCCGAACGGGTGGCGAGCGGTTGTGGGGAAAAACTGAGGGAGTGGAAACAAACTTCTGGAGGTTGGGCTTCAAAGCAAAGCGGGCCAGAAAGGAAGAAGGGAGGAAGAGATAAAAGAAAATGTTTTACTATTTTGAAAAGAAAACAAACAAATGAATTCAAATATAAATTTGAATTCAAACACTCAAAAACAATGCATGAACATGTATGCAATCATTAAATTCCTATGATTAGTTTATTTTATTTTAGAAATAATTAAATGCCTAAAAGAAATTTAGGAAAACCTTATAGTCCTTAAGAGTAAAATATAGGTTGCTAACAAAAATTATTAAAATTCAAAATTTCGAAAATTAGGGTGTTACACTCCTCGATGGACTTCTTGAGCACGACGTGAAGAGAGCCCCAGGTGTAAAAATCAGAGACGCTTAAGCAATAGGGAGAAACGCCACGAATTCTTGTTAATATAGCCAAGGAACATCCCCTTGGGTGGATTACAATCTTGTGACACAAGGAATAGATGATTGGTTGTTGGTTGTTGTGATTTACATGCAAGGGATATCTACATCTACAACCAACTCTACAACAGCTAACAACATTTACTAATAACCGGTCGTCATACCACATGCGCATTTGTACATTTTGTTTAATACTCCCCCTCAATCATAACCATGCAAGGTTAATATTGTGCTTAAAATATTCTTATTGTTGAACCGCCAATCCTTTGGTGAAGCCATCATCTACTTGATCTCCAGTAGGCATGAAATCTATCTGCAATTGATTGCTTAGCACCCTTTCTCTAACAAAATGAAAATCCACCTCTATATGTTTAGTTCTTGCATGAAATAAAGGGTTAGAGGATAAATACTTAGCTCCCATATTATCACACCATAACCTCGCCGAACGAGGACTAGGTATACCAATTTCTTTTAGCAAGGTCTGAATCCATATAATCTCTGCTGTTGTGTTTGCTACTGCCTTACATTCTGCTTCCGTGCATGACCTGGAAACAGTGGCTTGGTTTCTTGCACTCCATGACACCAGATTAGAACCAAGAAAAGTAGCAAAGCCACTAGTTGATCTCCTATCATCAACCGATCCTGCCCAGTCAGCATCTGAGAAGCCACTCATTAACATAGAATTGGACTTTCGAATCTTAAGTCCTATTCTGGTATCCTGCCTCAAATATCGCAAGATTCTTTTTACTAGTGCCCAATGAATATCAGTAGGTGCATGAAGAAATTGACAGACTTTATTTACTGAGAAAGCAATATCGGGTCTAGTGAGTGTTAAATATTGTCATGCACCAACTATACTCCTGTACCTTGTGGCATCATTTGGACCCAACAATGTTCCTTCAAAGGCCGAGAGCTTTTCACTAGTTGAAAGAGGAGTACTCACAGGTTTGCAGCTGGTCATATTTACCCTCTCAAGCAGATCTGACGCATACTTCTCTTAGGTTAGATCTGCTACCTTTCTGACTTCGATCCCCAGAAAATAGTGTAGCTCCCCAAGATCCTTTAATGCAAAATCCTGCTTCAAACTACGTAGAAGGCCACTCGTGGAACTAGGTGTTGAACTTGCAACAATTATATCGTCAACATATATTAGCAAAAAATACCACAACACCATTCCTGTTAAAATAGAAGAGAGATGTAACTGCCTTAGAAGGAATAAAACCAAGTGCCATAAGCTTATCACTAAGACGAACATGCCATGCACGTGGCATCTGTTTTAAGCCATAAAGAGCTTTATCAAATTTGCACACATAGTTTGGACATGACTTGTCTATGTAACCAGGAAGCTATCTCATATATACTTCTTCTCCTCATATTCCATGTAAAAAGGCATTTTGCACATCAAACTGCCTTAAACTCCATCCCTGTGACACAACAAAATTCAACGAATAGTCCACAATTTCACCAAAGGACTGAAAGTGTCCTCATAATTTATTCCAAAGTGTTGCTTGTAACCCTTTGCCATTAGGCGAGCTTTGTACTTGTCCAAATTACCATCACCCTTGTATTTGATTTTGAACACCCATTTACTAGCTATGATATTACTTCCTTTCTTAGGTGGGACAAGATGCTTGGTGTTATTCTTCATCAAAGCATTATACTCTACATCCATCGACTCTTCCAATTTTTGTCCCCCAAAGCCTCTTCTACAGTGCATGGTTCTCCAGTGGAAGTAAGAAAACAATATCGTATAGTGCCATCAGTATATACATTAGGCTTGCAAACCCCGGCTTGAAGGCATGTTCGACGTCGAGGTTGTTCAGGTGAAGGCAATGGAGAACTGGCCACCACAGAAGATCCATGAGTCGGAGCCGCTGTGCCGTCCTCACCCGGCAGCTGATCCGAGGCGGAACCTATATGGGAATCCTGCGCGGGCACCGACACGGTCGTTGTGGGTTCTCCCCCTGGATGGCGCACCGAGGCAGATTCTGTCGGGGACGTGGCACCGTCTGGTTGGAGCGTAAGGGAGTCTGTCCCTGTGCCGCCTGGTTGTCCTACTGCGCCAATGATGGGCAGCGATCCGAGGTTGATCTCGGGGCAGCACTTTGCATCACTGAAGGCTCCTGCACGACATTATTTCTCGAACAAAAAATATTTGGAGTAGCAGGGTTAGCAATATTAGGCACAATATCAACCACAAATTCATCCTTACAGAGATTAGATGGAAGAAGGAGAATTTCTAATCGAAGTCTTGCCCCAGCATTTGGATGAAGCTTAGAAAAAGGAAAGGTGTCCTCATCAAAGACTACGTCCCTTGATATATACACACGGTTGGTGGGAGTATCAAGAGATTTGAATCCCTTGTGCATATTACTATATCCAAGAAAAGTGCATTCTTTGGATCTAAACGAAAGTTTATGATTGTTATAGGGACGAAGGTTTGGCCAACATGCACACAAAAAAATGCGAAGAGATGAATAATATGGTTTGGTGTGGAACAACCTTTCAAAGGGAGTTTCAAAGTTAATTACTTTGCTAGGTATGTGATTAATCAAGAAAATAGCAGTAAAAAAAGCTTCATCCCAGAATTTTAAAGGCATGTGTGCCTGAGCTAATAAGGACAAGCCAACTTGTACAATGTTCCTGTGCTTCCTTTCAGTGGCGCCATTTTGCTGATGGGCGTGTGGACATGAGACTTAGTGTGTTATGCCTATTTTGGTGAAAAGGGAATTGAGCTTTTCATACTCACCACCCCAATCAGATTGGAGAACAATGATCTTCCTATCAAAAAGTCTCTCGACTTGATTCTGAAAATCACAAAACTTCTGAAAAACTTCAGATTTATATTTCCGAAAATAGTTCCAAGTGTGTTTGCTGAAATCATCAATAAAACACACATAGTATTTTTATTTCCCAACCGAGTCAATAGCTGGTCCCCAAACATCAGAAAAGACAAGTTCTAATGGTTTGGTGGATACACTAGTAGAGACAGGATAAAGAAGTTGATGACTCTTTGCTGCAAGCACCACACACTGAATGTTTATTTGACTTTGACAAAAAAGGAAGTTCATGATTCTTAAGAACTCGCTCAATAGTACGAAAAGCAGGGTGCCCTAGACAACTATGCCATCTATCAATGGACAATTTATTGACTCCACAGGCTTGCTGCAACGACGATGTAGAAGGAAAAGGGTAAAGCCCCTTGCAGCAAGGCCCCTTAAGAAGTGTGCTCCTCCTGTCCCGATCCTTAATAAGAAAGAAATCAGGATGAAATTCTAGGAAAACATTATTATCAGAAGCAAGTCGATGAACAGAGACGAGATTCTTTTTAGTAGCTGGCACGTGTAGGATATTTTGTAGATGTAATTCACGATTTGGGGTATGAATTGTAGGTTGACCTATGTGACTAATGCACATACCTGCACCGCTGGCCGTGTGGATTTGATCCACAGCGCTGTACTTGTCCCGAACAGCTAGCCTCTCCAATTCTCCTGTGATGTGGTCTGTGGCACCAGTATTTGTGTACCAGTTGGTGTCGATGTTGTAGGAGCTCATGGCCGCTAACGCATTATTCACCTCCGGGACATAGTTCTCCTCAAAGCAATGCCAACACCAATCTACAGTGTGACCGCCCTTGAGGCAAACTTGACACACAGGCATGTCGTTGTTGTTGTTGCCCTTGTTTCCGCGTCCACCGGTGGCAATGTTGCCCTGGTGGTGATTGTTGTTGGTGTTGCCAATGAAGTTTTCGTTGCCGCAACCACGACCGCTTGCAATGTAGCCACGACCGTCACTACCGCGACCACCGTGGTTGTAGTCGTGACCACCATTGCCTCGACCACCACGGTTGGCGGTGTTCGCCCAAGATCTAGAGTGACCAATACCTAGAAGATCCATATGATTCTCAAAAGCAAGTAACTACTGATAAGCTTCACTATAGTAGCCTTTTCTTTTCTTGCGATGAGGGCAGACATGATTGGATTGAAGTCTTCGTCGAGCCCTGTGAGTATATACTCCACGAGCTCTTCTTCTTCAAGCGGTCGGCTGGCCGCCACCATCTGATGTCCGAGCGACTGCATCTTGCCGACGTACTCGGCAATTGTCATGTTGCCCTTCCTGATGGTCGCAAGAGCCGGGTGTGTATTGACCACCCGCGCCCAATTTTTGTGACAAGAACATGTCTTCGATTGCCGACCAGAGGGTCGCCGTCGTCTCCTTCGCGATGACTTGGGAGAGAATTTCCTGGGCCAGTGACCCGAGAACAAAGCTAAGGACTTGTTGGTCCCTCGCATACCATTCTTCATACGTCGGGTTTGGCATCTTGATTTTTTTCCTGGTAGCATCCTTGCCATCAATCTCTGTGGTAGGCGCTAGTGTAGAGCCGATGAGATGGCCTTCAAGTCGAAACTCTCAAACAACAACGAAGCGAGAGAGCTTCTCGGTGATAGTAATGCCAACCCATGGATTGACAATGGAGGAAGAGGCCATGGTGTGATCTAGAAAGGATAGTAGATGTATTTGGGAGGTGGTTTAGGCTCTGGTTACCATGTAAAATCAGAGTCACAAAAGCAATAGGGAGAACCGTCGTGCCTCCTGGTGTGCGGCGGCTTCATGTTAATATAGCCAAGGAACATCCCCTTGAGTGGATTACAATCTTGTGACACAAGGAATAAATGACTGGTTGTTGGTTGTTGTGATTTACATATAAGGGATATCTACATCTACAACCAACTCTACAACAGCTAACAACATTGACTAACAACCGGTCATCATACCTCATGCGCATGTGTACATTTTGTTTAACACCAGGTCGTTGGAGAGGTCCATGTCCATGGTCGTATTGGGGAAGAACTATTGTTGTTGGACGGACAAAGCAGGAACGACCCTCATTTCCCTGCTTCGAGCTGCGCCGGCCGTGGGGGCGTGGGCATGTGGTCTTGAGGTGCCGCTAGCCATGAGAGCATGTCTCTCTAGGAGCCGTCGCTACCGGTGTGAGGGCACAACCAGCCGAAACCCACCACCGCTACCGGCGTGGGGGCTTGGAAGGGTTGTCGCTGGGAGGCTGGTGGGCACAATTGACACTCGCACTGAAGCCCACCACTAGGTGGCGCTGGCGGCCGTCTGCGGTCAAGATTTAGACCTGCGCAATCCACGGGACACCACAGGGCAATTTGAGGAGGGGAGGCACAGGCGGTGGGCTATCTTATGGAGATAGGGGAGGTGAGGGGGTGGGAGGCGAGGGGGCAACAGACATGCGAGGGGCGGGAAGGTGAGGGGGCGGCGACAGGATTCAAGGCACGACAGGCGGACTGGAGGATAAGGAAGGGCCAACATGTCGGTTGGGAGGGGGCTGAGGATGGCATGAACATGAGACGTGGTGCGCTGAGGGTTGAGAGAATTGCTGAGTGGAGTGCTCCTATATAGTTTTGTACTATGATACTAATTACACTTTTAACTCTATAGTGTCTAAAAAGTTAAGCATTTCCTTATAAAGGTAAATCCCAAAATTTTGCTAATCGCCTAAAACAGAGGCAATATTAATTGGAACATGGATTTTAGGTGTCACTTTTTTATTCTATATTGTCTTTGCACTTTCTCATGGAACAAGCATCCATAACACCTGTTGCAACTAGGTAGGATTGCAACAAAAAGGAAGTAATATATACTGGCCAAACATTCAGAGCTTGGACAAAGGTAAATATATTAATCAATTTTTATGTTGCACTTATCTTTTCTGATACAAGTTGGTACAATCCATGGCCTTGATCGAGGGATCAATCATGACACTTCCATCTAGTAATTAAGATAATATTACATACTTGTAGGAACCTTCAAGATCAATTTGGTTCACAAGATAAAGAACGACACTTGTCAAAACTTCCAATAGCGCAACATTTTATTTATTAACTTTATATTTATACAACTGCAGCTTTAGCTTTTCTGATCACATTGTGCTATCCTCCAGCCTATGCTCCTCTCGCCTTTTATGCAATGTTGCCAGGTACTTTTTCCTGTAATTACGCCACCATTGTAATGAAAATGTTAATGGACACACACATATAGGCTTCGTTTGGCAACCAGGGGTTCAATTACCTGGGAGAACCAATCCAAGGAGGGGTTTTGGTGGATCTCCTTTGTCTACCCAATCCACGTGCACGAGATCTGGTGGATTTACACGCTGCCTAAATGCTAATCGTCATTTGGCTTGACGACCGACCACGGGTGGGCGCCGCTCGCGCACGCGAGCACGACAAGGGGAATTGTCTCCACAGCTCAGGTGGTGATTATTCTCTACCACATGGAATGACAGGTTTTGGGCCATGATCCACACCGACACGCTCCTTGCCAAATGCAACTTTGGGCCCAGTGTGGGTGTGCACCCTGATGTGGACTGCATTCCACAGTTGGCAGGGTTTTGTGTCCGATCCACCCTTACCTACGCATTCCCAAACGAAGCCATAATGTAAATTCCTGTCCCCGGAGGGAGAGAGAAACGATCTTACTGAATTACTGGAGTAATATATCCTTTGTCATCTTCTTTTAAAGAAACTTAGCAATCAATTTATTTTTTAAAAAAAAATAGATCGGACACGAAACGAATAATTCCATCATATATGCAGCAGTCTTTTTAAGAGCAATTCCAAGAGCCTCTCTAAAAATCACTAGCTAAAATCCTGATTTTTAGGTAAAATGAAATAACGAGCAAAAAGTTGATGAAATCCAACAGACTAGCTAAAATCAACTCTCCATATCCTCCACCGCCAGTGGGTCACGCTTGTCATACTTTGCGGGGAGAGGATAGTTAGTGGTCGGCGAAGCCCCCGATTTAGTTAGTGGAGGATAGTGAGGGCAAGTTTAACTAGTCTATTGGATTGAGTTTTTAGACAAATTTATCATTTTTAGAGCAACTCCAAGAGCCTTTTTAAAAATCACTACTTAAAATGTTGATTTAGCTAGTATGTAAAATGAAATAGCTAGCAAAAAGTTGTTGAAATCAAACAGCCTCTCTAAACTAAACTCTCTACATGCTCCATCGTCAGTGGGTACCGTATGTCATACTCATGAAAATCAAGATAGCTAGTTACCAGCCACTAGACAAAGATAGCTAGCGGGGCAACGAATTCAGCTAGTCAGGATAGCTAGTTGGGCAGATAGCTAGTATGTTGGAAGAGTGTTTTTGAGATTTTTTCCAAAATTTAGCTAGTCAAGTCATTTTAGCTAGTCTCTTGGAGTTGCTCTTAGCTAGTTAAACTAAGATGGCTAGTTTTTTGGAGTTGCACTTAAGCAACTCCGACAGTTCCCCATCTCAAGTTGTCATTGGTATTATTTTGACAGAATCAGAAAAACCTTCTCCAATAGTTCCCCATTTCAGGTTGCCATTTATCTCAAGTTGGGAAAAACAGACTCCGAGCGCGCATATATGCGCGCAGCTATCCGCGGCGCATCCTTCCGTATTAGCAAAGGGGGGAGGGTATAAAAATAACTTTATTTTTTTAGCAGGTTCCTAATTTAAGCTTTGAAGAGGTGGAAGGGTAGAAACATAATTTTGTTTCTCTCTCAAGTTCCTGATGTAAGTTAGATATGGATTTGGCAAGTGAATTATGCCAAATTGTTGGAGATGAGCTCTTTTTTTACTTGTCATATCTTTTAGAAGTTGGCAAAACACAAGATTTGTCAAGTATAATTTGGTAAATTGTTAGACATACTCTAATATAAATTCGTATAAAAAGCATGGCCAAATTATGCATTCAACTTAGCAAGACATGAAAACTAAACAATAAAATTAAAGAAGTAAATGTAATTAAATCATCACTGGGATCAATATATATCAAAAGGTTTAGAATAAAGAGGTTGGTTTAAATCACTCACTGACTAATTTTGTTATTAGGATCATAACAATAGTTGACACACAAAATTTGCATATTTGCGTGTGGGTGACCTAGTGCGCTAATATAAGGTACCTTGCAGGGAGATGATCATGAGGACGATTGTATGCTGTCCAGTCCGGACCTCCTGAAAATAGCCGCATCGCCTGTAATATCCCAACAAAATTGCCAGGGCCCAACCATTAGTAAGAAGGTTATTCTTAAAGAAAACCTTGAAACTGAAACTTAAGCAGGAAGCTGATGTAAGAAAAACTGAACACAGAAAAAATTGTATGACACATCATCAATTTGCTAACTTGTCAGTCTAATTATGAGGAGAGAGGAGGGAGATGAGAGTTTCATCCCCACGAAACCAAACTAACACCGTTACCAAGTTCATGAAGTCCACATGTAACTTGCAATGGGGATATTATGATTTCATCACAAGGCATTTGATCACATGGAGCGCATCATGTGGAAACCAAGATGCTTGTGCAATAAACTTGGAAACTATGAATCAGAGACGCAGGATCCAGATCCGATGGCCAGAGAGAGAGATCTACGCTGGCGGCCACCTTCTTCACACCATCACCAGCCAGATCTACGCTGGTGGCTATCTTCTTCGCCACCTTCTTTGAACATTCCGTGTGCCTTTGTTCCTTTATGTTTTATGATATGTGTGTCAGCTATTTGAACTTGAAAATGTCCTATTAGAACTGCTTGTGAATTGAGCTGTTGAATGAGGTGTTGGTGC
This sequence comes from Cenchrus americanus, assembly GCA_947561735.1. NCBI lineage: Eukaryota > Viridiplantae > Streptophyta > Magnoliopsida > Poales > Poaceae > Cenchrus > Cenchrus americanus. Next base: position 200,708,961 of record OX387241.1, read on the forward strand.
CTATGTGACCTGGCCCTGTGTTGTGGGCTAGCATTGACACACATAGCCCGTCGTGTCGTCGCCGTGCCATGGTGCCGGCGCGGCACGAAAAATGAGCGTCGTGCTCCTGCTATGCCCCAAGCGCACGGCACGAAGTGGCTTCGTGCCTGTCGTGGCCATGGCCCCTGTGCTGGGCTGGGCGGGCCACGTGGTCATCTATAGCGAACGTACATCAAGTTCTTTTTTTTTCACGGGGAACATCAAGTTCTAATTATAGCAGCTAGTGCATATACTATTTTCTTTGTCTCATCATACTTATGATCAATTTGATTAGCTCAACTGCACTGCTAAGCATAAACTATGACAGGGACGCCTTCTTTGTCTTAGCAAATGACGAACCTTAATATAATTGTTCACGTCCAGCGTGAACCTATGATAGATGCCCGCAGGCACGACGATAAGTCCTCCCTTCCTCACTGACACCCGGATCCAGCGGTCCTCTTCATCTCTCACGTCAAAGTACCCTTCATGAAAATAAACAACAGGTTCCAAGTGCAAAAGCATACAAATGCATCAGTTCAGAGATGCGCCCAAAGGACCCGCAATAACATAATAACTGTACTATTATAAGCATACCACTGCCTTCAAGACAATAGCGAACTTCCTCATCGGCATGGAGATGTTCCTCAAAGAATCTCTTGATCATCGCTTCGTAGTTGGCCATTTTCTCCGGGGTTAATGTCACAATGTCCTAAACAAATCACATGTCATCAGCATGATGGCCGCAAGCGGCAATTTGCTCTTGCTCTGCTTTGTAATATACAGTTTTAGTTTTTAACTATCCGAGAAGTCTCAACAATATTGGATTAGAAATAGCATTGATATCCATCATGGAACATCAGATACTTCGTTCGTATACTACTAACCGAGTCATGCTCACAAGCAACTCAAATGACCTTTAAAGCTAATACAACAGGTTTTCAGTGAGAATGTCAAATGGATCAGAGGAACCGCTACAAAATGAGCTTCTAGGTTTCTACTACCCATTTGAGAAAGATAACATTTGTTACGTAAGCAACCTCTAATTTCATTGAGTTGACCTAGTGAGAAGACTGACCATGTGCAAGTAGCCCCTCTGGCCACGGATCATCGTAAGGTTGCCATCGTTCTCGTGGTTGTCTGCATCTAGGCGCATGGCAAAAATTCCGAGGTCTGCAATGTATTCGTAGAATCCATAAACCCAATGCTTTAAAACTCTTCGAAGAACAGCATGCCTCACAGGGGCACATGCCTTTCTTCCTTAGTATGTACTCCCTCCTCCCTCCATCCAAAAACAAGTAACTCTACGAAATTTAGGACATATTAATCAGGAAGTAAAGTGATCTCGGCTGAGGTGTTTTTTGGTTAAATTTTGAATCGCAGAATTACTTATTTTTTTGGGATGGACCTAAAGATTTTTTAGCATGTTCTAAAATACAAATATGTGCACTTAGAGTATACATACCAAGTAAGTTTGCAAGAGGAACTGGCTCATCTGGCAACCGGTGGTGGGGAAGCCTCTGATCATCATCGGTGGCATCGTCCATGTACCATGCTTGTACAACGTCGTCCACACCATTCTGTTACCATATATGGCATGGGAATTGAGAAGCAGGTAAGGAAGATATTGCGCATTTGCATTCGTATGAGACTGAACCGATCACATGCAGCCATGCATGCTACTGAAGCAACTTAGGAACATCGGAGAGTGATTACAATAATGTTTCAAGTGTAGAATAATTAATATGAAGAAAATTGTATTTGTGTCAAACAACGTAACTAGAAAAGGCAAGACAAAATACAGAAACGTTAGTGAGAAACGGTAATTATGCTTGCTACTCGAACTAAATGATACGTTAACGTTAGTTGTGAAGCAGAGATGAGTTATACCAGCATGTCATCCGCAGTGGCACCATGGAAGGATGTGATGATGCTTGGGAACCCCAATCCCTGGACGAACTGCAGCTCATCATGAACAGAGCTCTCAAGCCTACTGTCGTCAGCGCTCACTTCTCTTGTTTGTAACACCAGAAGGGCTAGGAGAAGAAATTTCGTGAGGAGGGCTCTCTTGATTATCACCATTTCCCGATCGAGGTCTATAGGCCGGGTCGTCACACGTATAGTATGTACTCACCCTTTGGATTACTTACTTGGAAGTGGTATGCATATATAGAGAGAGAAGCTTTAGAGATGGAGATTATATAATATACCTCTTGGTATATATGCAGATATATATATAAATTGAATTGACGACGTGCTGCACTACGCGGTCCTTGTTAACAATAGCATTAGCGAGGCTTTCTGCGGTGCACTGAAGGTGGCCATATGTTGCACATGAGCGCGTAATGAGCAGATGCAAGTGGTTATTGGTTAGTAGCATATATTACGAAGCACCTACTAGTTGTCATTAAAAATTCGCTAAGCGATCGCCAGCTGATGTGCACTATGCTCATATGGCAGCAGCGCAGTCGGCAAGTACGAAGACGCGCACATTGGAGGTAGGTGTGTTTGTAATTATAATATACTCCTATATATGCTTTTTTTTTACGGCAAAACTGTAGGGGGTTCTCCACAGCGATCAAAACGAACTTCTATTAACAGAGAGAAAACAGTCCAACAACAGACTTACCACAAAGGCACAAACAAACAGAAACATGAGAAAACAAGAGAAAGAAGAAGAAGAAGAAGGGGGAGAAAGAAGTAAAACGAAAAAAATAACACTACGGGATGATGGACATTTCCCGAGTGTCCATTGCTTCCCCGAGTGCCAAAAATCGGGCACTCGGGGAAGAGCTTCTTCCCCGAGTGTTGCACTCGGGGAAGAAAAACACTCGGGGAATAGAGGCTTCCCCCGAGTGCCATAGGGTCCATGGCACTCGGGGAAGGCCCTCTTCCCCGAGTGCAACACTCGGGGAAGAGACGCACTCGCGGACGGAAATTGGTACTTAACGGCGGAAGTGGACGAAGCTACGTTAAAAACACTCTTCCCCGAGTGGCATCCCCTAGCACTCGGGGAAGAAAGCCTCTTCCCCGAGTGCCTAATTGCCTGGGTAAGGATTTGGTCCCTGAACCAAGCCAAAAAAGTAAGTTATCCCGATGGTCGTCTTTGGACCTAATTGCCTGGGTAAGGATTTGGTCCCTGAACTTCACAGTCCACTTGTTCGCCCTGTTCGTTTGGCTTATCAGCCACCAGCCGGCAGTACTTTTCTCTCAGAATAAATCAGCCGCCAGCAATCAGCCGGCAGTATTTTTATCTCAGAACAAATCAGCACCAGCCATCAGCCACTAGCCAAACGAACAGGCTGATTACTGATGGAGCTACAGCATAAAAAATAACAGGGTTCCTTATCTTCCAGATTTCCCATGCAGCCGTGATGAAAATATCCATAAAAAGTCGGTTGGGAGTAGCACTTCTAGCTCTCAGCAGTCTCCTATGAATATCAAGCCCATCCTCCCATGTGATTTGCAACTTGTTCCAACAAACTCTTAGTGAATGGACAGTCAAAGAAGAGGTGATCACAATCTTCCACTGCAGGTAAATGGCAAAGGACACAATAAACATTTTTTTAGAAAAGGGAATACATTTCAATATTCCAGCCTCTGCATAATATAGCTGTTTTTTATTACACATGAGAGAACCACAAATGAAAAGGGGAAAACACGGTCTTTGGAACAAACTCAAAATTATCCAACATCAATTCTGTAACTAAACGACCATCCATTGGTTGCAAAGATCTCCATCGAAGTGGTCTCAAGCACATGACACCCCTAAATAACATGGGGTTGCTCGTCCTCCTTCTGCAATAACGCCCAAAAACGGATCCAATGAGTCGCTCGGAAGATAACCTGCATAGGAGTAACAACTCAAGTGTTGTTAAAAATCATGTCGTTTCTACTTAACCAAATTGCCCAACATAAAGCAGAAGCTCCAACCAAGATTTTGTACATAAGCTTCTTGTTAATCCCATTCAGCCAACATACGAAAAATGTTCATAGGTGGTGTTATATTAAAAGAAATGTGTACAATCCTCCACATAACTGTAGCCAATTGACAATCAAAGAAAAGGTGTTGAATAGTCTCATCCAGATTACAGAAACAACATTTTAAACTGCCCTTCCATCGTCGACGAGCTAAATTATCTTTGGTTAAAACTACCCCTTTTTGTAAATACCAGATAAAAATCTTTATTTTTAAGGTCATATTTTTCCGCGGTGTGGGCAACTAAGCAATAAGCGCATTATACATAGATTGAATAGTAAACTGACCATTTTGTTTTACAGACCACATAAAAGTATCTCTCTGATCTGTTAATTGTACATTCACAATTTTAGCTACCAAATGGTGCCAGGCATGTAAATTGTTGCTAACTAAGGATCTCCTGAAGGCCACATTCAAAGGATTTGATCTAAGAACTGTTGTCACTGTCGCACTCTTCTTCCGTACAATGTTATATAAGGATGGATATTGATTTTTGAAAGGGGTGTTATCCAGCCAAGCATCCTTCCAGAAACGTGTTTGTACCATCACCCACTGTGAATTTGCCCATCCTCAATAAGTCATTGCTGATCTTCATAAGACCCGACCAAAAGTGAGAATCCCCCGGCATGTATTCAACCTGGGTGATGGTTTTATGTCTTAAATATTTATTTCTAAGGAGTCGCTGCCAAATACCATCTTTATTGATGAGTCTAAACACCCATTTACTAAGTAAGCATCTATTATGTAAATTTAGGTCTATGATTTCTAACCCGCCTTGGTCCTTAGGTGTGCAGAGCACTCCCCATTTCGTCAACCTATACTTTTTCTTATGTCCATCGCTCTGCCAAAAAAATCTAGATCTGTAGTAATCTAGTCTTTCAAGGACACCACGAGGAACCTCGAAGAAAGAAAGCATAAACATTGACAAATTACTAAGGACAGAGTTAATAACAACCAACCGACAACCAATAGAAAGCATCTTTCATTTCCATCCACTTAATTTCTTTTGAAACCTTTCTTCCACATCTTTCCAATCTGAGTTTCAGAGTTTTCTATGATGCATTGGTATAACAAGGTATCTAAAATGAAGAGTACCCATATCACATCCAAAGATTTCTGAATACTCCCCCTAGCTCCCTGGCGCTACCATAGCAGAACATCTCACTTTTATGGAAATTAATCTTGAGGCCTGACAATTGCTCAAAAGCGCATAGCAAGAGCTTCATATTCTTAGCCTCTTCCAGATCATTTTCCATAAAGAGAATTGTGTCATCCATGTACTGCAAGACAAACCATCGTCTACTAGCTTTGGGACTAGACCTCTGAACAGGCCGTTATCCTTCGCCCATGCAATTAAGATAGCAAGGACATCTACCACAATATTGACAAGAATAGGTGATAAAGGGTCGCCTTGCCTAACACCTTTTTCGTTTGAAAGTAATGTCCTATACTGTCATTAACCTTAATTCCTACGGATCCTTTCAACGTAACTTGTTGTATCCAAGAATCCCACCTAGGTGAAAAGCCTTTCATGCGCAACACCTGTTGTAGAAAAGGCCACTTTACCTTGTCATAGGCTTTTCCAAAGTCCAGCTTAAGAATAACTCCACTTTCTTTCTCTTATGCAACTCATGAATTGTTTCATGAAGAACAACAACTCCCTCCATAATGTATCTACCAGGTAAGAAGGCTGTTTGAGATGACCTAATTACCTTTTGATCTACCAGATTAATTCTATTCATAAGAACCTTTGTGAAAATCTTAAAACTTACATTCGACAAACAAATAGGCCTATATTATTGAATCATAGTCGCTTCAGCTTTTTTGGGTAACAAAGTAATTATATCAAAGTTGAGACAGTGCAGTGGTAAAGTTTCTTGATGAAACTCATTAAACAACGCCAATAGGTCCGGCTTTATTATGTCCCAAAAGTGCTGATAAAATTTAGCTGGGAAGACATCAGGCTCAGGTGCCTTATTGTGTTCCATTTGAAAAATTATCTCTTTAATCTCATTCTCACTGAAAGTGTTTGAAAGAATTTCATTTCTAAATCAGAGACCCACGGAATATCCTCAATTTTGAGTCTCATCTAAAGTAAAATGATTACTTTCAGGAGATCCAAACAAACCTTTACAATAATTTGTAATGTATGTTTTTAAGTTTTTCGTTGGGGGGATTCGGAATCAAGCCTTTCGTATACCAAAATGAAAGAGTGTTTTCAGTTGTTCGAAGTTCAATGTGAAAGGCTCGGCGGCGAAACCCCTGGAGCTTTTAAAACCATTTTCATTTCTCTAAACCCATCTTTCTACCAACACCCTTCAGCACCTGCAGGGCAGCCAAATAAACCCAGCAACCCAAGGTGTTAGGGTCTCGGTCAGGCCATTCGGTTTTCCTTACGACGAAACCCCAGAGATGAATCTTACCCACCCAGCTAGTCTTAGCCTGGGTTTCGCTCAGGGGGTTTCGTCGTTTCTGACGTCTAATGTTTTCAAGTTTGAATCTGACCCGTGTTTCAGGTGACGAGAGGTGCCGGGCGAAAGGGGAGTCTCCAAAAGATTGAAGATCTTCTCTCGACGGGCGCATGTGATGACAACAGGAAAGGCGCCGCGATTTGCGGTGTGACATCATGAAGCGCCAATTACGTGGAGATCTAATTGGAGACCTCCCAAAACTAGCCTAGCATCTTATGTCTTGATTCTTTTCATACAAGGGCATCCTCGGAATGTAAAAAGTCCACTCGCCTCCGTATAAAAGGAGATAGACCGGCACTTGTAAAGGGGATCGACTTTTGAGAAATCTACTGTTGATTAAAGAGCTTTTGGTTGTCCTTTGTTTTGTATTCTGGTTTTGGTTCTTGAGCTTTAGTTACTCCTCATTGTTTCTGCTCGGTAGCTTCGGCTATCGCCACAACATTTTCCTCTCCCACTATGACACCTTCCTCCTGCTCTAGTTGGTAAATTATCGTTTTTGCGATATCTACCATTTGCAAGTAGCTGAAAATATGTTGTATTATCATCACCGAGCACTAACCTAGTGGCTTTAGATCTTTGGAGCCAGTATAACTCCTCTTGTCTAAGAAACTTGGTTAGTTGGGCATGAAGACAACTTTTATAATCAGCCTCTTGTAGTGATAACACATTGTCTTCTACTTTTCTATCAAGAATATCTAATTGGGCTAGCATGAAGGATTTTTTTCTTTTAGTTTCTCCTACTAAATTCTTCGCCCAACCCCTCAACCACCTTCTAACAGCCCTAATCTTATTTTGTCACCGTTGCATGGGAGAATTTCCCCTAGATGCTATTTGCCACACCTTAGCTACCATATCATGGAAACCATCTCTACTCAACCATCCCAATTCAAATTTAAATTGGTGAGTGTTGCCCCTGTGAGCTGCGTCTCCAGTGTTAAGCAATAGCGGTGTGTGATATGAGAGTTCTCTAGTTAAAGCTTCAACCGTTGAAATGAGAAACTTTTACTCCCAATCTGTACTGACTAAAATTCTATCAAGTTTCTCAAAAGTTGGTATCTTTGTTGAACTTGCCCATGTGAATCTTCTCCCAGAAAGTGCCAACTCTCTTAGATTCAAGGATTCAATGCAAGCATTAAACAACAAAGGCCACCTACTATTGAAACAATCATTATTCTTTCACTTGGACTTCTAATAATATTAAAATCACCACCCACCAAAAGTGGTAGAGTCTGACAACTACAGGTATTAACAAATTCTGCAAGAAAGCTATCTTTATGTTCAGGTTGAGCCGCACCATATACGGCCATTAAAACCCAACGAAAGCCATCACATTTGTTCTTAACAGTGAAATTCACAAAAAAAAATCACCCACCTGAGTATTCTCTACCACAAAAACAGATAAGTTAACTCCTAGCAAAATACCTCCTGATCTACCTCTAGGAGGGATCCAATGCCAGAAAAACTCTTTGCCCCCACAATATTCTTCTAATAACATAACATTAGTGAAGTCTCTTTTGTGGGTTTCGAGTAAGTCAATAAAATCAAGGTCATTTTCTATAGATATGTCACGAAGAAAATTAATTTTAGTCAAGTCCCGAAGACCTCTGCTATTCCAAAAAAACGCCCTTCATGTAAGAACATTTTGTTTTTTGTTTGACTGTCCTTTACTGGTAAAGACCTCTGCTACACGATAAACATTGTCTTGATAATTGAGGTTTCTACGGGTCAGCATATCTTTTGTGTTCAAACGATCGACAACCAGCAGCCACGCAAACACTGTAAGCCTTGGGGTGGTTCTTGAATTCCATAACGAAGAACGTATTAGGGACCTGAACACCCGATGAAGGTCCAGTAATCCTGCAGAGAATTAACATCATAATCGTGTGCTTGAAGCATCATCTGTAACACCTCTAGTTCAGCAAAAGCTTCTTGGGAAAGGGGTATAGATGTCTTAACAATGGCATATTTTCTAGATTCGCTAAAAGATCTACCGGAAGATCTATCCCAGCTTGAAGAAAACTGGTAAAGATTACTGTCATCGGGACATTTGACAATCGGTTCATGTGCACGGACCCCGTGGACCTCTAACTATGGGCCCGTTTGGCACGGCTCAGCTTCATTGTGTAGAGCTGTTTTTTAGAAAACAACTCCATGAGCAACTTCATAAGCAGGGGAGAGAGCCATGTTTTCGCAGCTTCACCATGTGCTTAACTCTGTGAGAGTGAGTTTTCGGAGAAGCCGACCGAGAGAGTTGGGCGAGAGAGTTGGTTGTTTGGCTATTGAAGTTGTGAAGCTGCTCGTGAAGCTCGCTCATGAAGTTCGTACCAAACGGACCCTATATATATAAAGTATATACCTGCACACGCTGCTGCCACTAGCAACTTGGTAGGTATGCTGGGCACCAAATTTGGAACAGCAATTGTTGCCAGAGGGTGTTTGAATCCCGTAACTATTTTTCCTAGCTCTGACTCAAAAGAAATCAAACACGTGGGCTATTTTAGAGCTATTTGCAACTAGCCCACTCTAAATAAATACCCCCAAGAGGTACTAATTTGAGCTATTTGAAGTAGAGCCCAAATAACTTTTTGACTAATTCTCCAAACACACCCATAAATTAGGTAAAAACAAGATAAATTTTAGAGTGTTTGTTTATTTTATGAGCCGTCCATTTGACGAAATCTAACTGTGAAAGTATCAAGAGGTATTAGGAAGTACCTACAGGAGTACCAAGTTAGTAGGACCCACAACAAAAATTTAAATATTATTATTTTAATTAAAAAGGGTATATCGATAATTTCACATATATACCCACCATGGCCTTGGCGAACGCCCGACCGCATCGGCTCGTACACTGAGGGCGGCATGTGCGTGATAACCATGCCAGAGTCCACGAGCGCACCGCCGACAGAGAATACGAACACCGAGATGGGCAGTAGGTTCCCGCCCACCTTGATGCCCGTCATCCCCTTAGTCACCTGGGAACGGGAATGGCATATGGTTCCACATTTCGAGAACGTCGTTCCGGGAACGGGAACGCGGAACGTTTTCGTTCATGTAGTGTAAAATTGCATTCAAAATGTTGTTCCTCGTTCCTCGATTTGTCGTTCCGGGAACAGCGGTGACTATGGTCATCCCCTCACGTAGTAGCACGTCGCTGGTTAGCATCGGCGTGAGCTGTTGGCGCGTACAGCAGGCTGAAGTCTAGGAACTCTGTTGTCCCCGAAGGCATCACCGGGAGCGAGGCAGTATGCGAACACGCCACGCCGCCGTACTTGTCGTACGCCTGCACTATCAGCGACATCTTGTCGCGGCCCCATCAGCCTCGCCGACTGCTCGAAGCCATGGGTTAGCGTGAGCAAGTCCTCTGCGTAGAAGCCGATGGTGTAGGAGGTGTCGCCGTGTTGGACGTTGTAGAGGCAATGGCGTCATCGCAGCCGCTGCCATCTTGGTCGTCAAAACAGTAGAAGGAGCAGGAGATGTTGGCGTAGGTGGACGACTTCGCCGGGCTGAATAGCTCCTGTTGCCGGTGAGGTTCTTGCCGCTGCCGGTAGCAGTAGTAGGCGACGCACGGCAGGGAGGTTCGCCGATGTCGCGTAGGACCACGAGGCCGGAGTAGTGGCAGCCGACGATGTGCCAGTCGGAGTTGGAGCTAGACCAGTGTCGCGCGTCGGGCTTCATCCTCGCCCCGCGGGCGGTGCTCTAGGATACACAACGTGTCAGTCCGATTACCATAATGTCCTTTCTTTAATTACTTTAATTTTTTAATTAATGAGATGGTGGCAAAATCAAAACACTTGATACATCCTGATACTTCCGGATACTACACAAGCATTGTAAAAAAGCTCAACAAACAAACTTCATGACGTATACTACGTGCTAAGACCGACTCCAACACCTCAGGCAAAGGCATAGGCAAACCGAAAATGCCTCTCCTTCGGCTACTGTTCACAATGCAAGGACCTCCAACAAAGAAGGCAAAGCAATTTGCATTTTTGGCTTCGAGGAGAGAGGTGAGCTAAAATTGACTCTCCTCTCTCCTTCGAATGCATTCGGGCGACTGTCCGGAGGAGCGACACGCAGCAGAGAGAAGTTCGGTGCGCTGCAACGACTCCATGCGCGTGTCCGCGGCGCTCGGCACCGACGAGCCCTGATGGGCGAGCTCCGGTCGCCGCCACCACGAAGCAAGTCCGCGGCACCACGCCCCCGCCGGCGAGCCTTGGCTGCCGCGCCCAGGCCGCCGTGCCCCAGCCTCCGCGCCAATGGCGCCGCGCTTGGGACGCCGCGCCCAGATCGGCGAGCCCGGACCGCTGTGTCACCGGCGAGAGGGGCGAAGGAGGGTAGGCGTAAGAAGCAGGCAAAAAAAATCTCATGGGCGGATTCACGTGGAAGAAACCAAGAGCATCCTCAGAAAGCACACGACACGAACAAGTGGCCGCCCTCACCTTTCTTCACATATGTTCCCCAAGTAGCGAGCAAAGCAGGAGGAGATGGAGGAGCTCCTGGAGCCCTGCGACGGTGGGAGTCATGCTGGGTGGAGTGGAAGCAGATGGGGAGGGAGGGAGGAAAGAAGAGGAGAGGAGACGAGGAGAAGGGAAGAAATGGGCTCCGTCCACCGCCGGCGAGCTCGGGCGACCTCGCCTCGGCGGTCGAGTCAAGGACGGTGCGCTCTGGTCGCTCGCCTACTGCGTCCCGGCTGGCGAGCTTGGGCCGCCGCGCCCATGGCTGGTGAGTCCAGACCACTGCGTCATTTCTTGCCCTCTGCCTAGCCAGGTGCAATGTATGTTGGAGACACTGAAGAACGCATAGCGTGTTCTGAACCGTGCACGCAAGGCATTCATCCATTTGCCTCTCCAAAATGCTTAGCATTGTTGTACTCAGTCTAAGCAAAATTAGTAGTGAGAGTCGTCCTTCGCCCACAAGTGGAGGTCGTCGCGCCTTTTATTTTATCATCTTGTTAGTCTTTCCTTTCTTTCTTGATTAGGTTATTGTTATCTCAATTTGCATATACATGCATGTGGAAGACAAGCTTGTAGGTACTCCCTTCGTATCATATTAATGTCGTTTTGACGTTTCTGGATGATAGAAAGTAGGCGCCGGTGTATGGTATGGTAGAACGCCTTACCTTTTCCTGGTACGCGGCTTCGTGTTAATATAGGCAAGGAAAATCCCCTTGCATGGATTACAAAGCTTAGAGATAATGTGCCAGATATGCTAGGGAAAATACAAACAAACTAGGAGTCCTATTCTTATACAACAAGTTACAACAGTCCTATCTATAGCCGGCACATCCTTATCTCTTGTATATTACAAACTCTTATTCATCTAACACTAGATACATTCATTTTCCTATGCACATTCCTTTATCATTTTCCTATGCATATCATTTTCCTATGCACATTCCTTTATCATTTTCCTATGCATATCTATAGCCGGCACTTCTGTCTAGATACGTAATATAAGAAATGTATCTAGAAAAGTCAAAACGACAAGTAATATGAAACGGAAGGGGTATCATAGTACCATTCCTTTATCATTTTGGATTCCGTTGCCGGAGCGGCATACTCTCTCAATCCCACAAAGAGTGTCCATTTTGTTGATTTCCCAGTCAAACTATTATTTGTGTCATTTTAACTTCTTAAGGTCTCAAAAGATCTTTCAAATAGGTCAAACAAAATAGAAAATGAAATTAAATAAAGATTGTTTCACATTATTTATGCCACGACTCTACTAAACCAGAAGCCAAGACTGACTCAGTCTTTCTGCTCACGTATTCACGTGCAAAAAATGAGCTAGAAGAAGCTTATTACTTGCCAAGCTGGGCCATGTGGGTCTGTTGTACATCACCTCAAAATATTAATTGGACTTAACAATTTTTTAAAATTTCCGGAGAAGCCTTCGTTTATTATTAGTTCATATAGATGTAGATCGCTCGTTTAGTTACTCCAAACCACTGCCGTTCTTGTGGTGTAGCACACGGTTTTGGGATGGTAGTTTTTACACTTCTTTCTTACTTTATAATTCATTATCACCATCCATACACATCCAGAAATGCTGGTTGTTCGGTCTCCCTCTCTCCCCAAAATACTATTAACCAAATGTTCCACAGGTTTCGACGTCATGGTTTACGGGATGTATGTGCGCTATGTGCACAAGAGATCGAGAATCTAGATCACCTTCTTGTCGACTGTGTCTTCAACTGAGAGACGTGGTTCACAACCCTTCGGCATATCCTCCTACATGATCTCGCTCCATACCACCTCCAGATCCTCGCTACCCGGTGGTGCTTGGTTAGAAAACAGGTCGCTAAGACTCGAAGGAAAGGCTTCGACGCCTTCATCAAGTTGGTCGCTTGTGTTAGATAATAAGCTAAATATCGGTATATTTTAATTCCACGATTACCGTAGTATTTCAATATAAATATTATCGTGAGACAAGACATGTGTTCATGTTTAAACAACTATTAAAGATAAACAAGTAGAAAAACCCAAAAGTTGGACGAGTGCGGAGGCACTCGCTTTGCTGTTATCATTCGGATTCGTCATCCCAATGACCTGGTTGATGTAGCCGTACAAGGTCGGTGCAGGAGGATGTACGCAGTGCAGATCACGGACGACCTTCTGGATGTAGTCGTTCACGCAGGGACGGTCGCCAGGAAGAAGACGAAGTAGTTGTTCGGGTGCGAGCAGTCCCATCAAGACGCTCCCCAAAAACCTTATCGTCTGCCTATCCTGAGTAGGATCTTCAACAGCGGTCGAGGTTCTAGAGGCCTGCTCTCGTCGATACTGTGCGCACGGTGCAAGCGATTGGAATGCGAAAAGTAAAGCAGACAGAGAGGGAGAAGGGAGAGATCTCATGAACAAGAGTATCTAAATGTTTAGGGCAAATTGAAATGGAAGGGGAGGGGCTCTTATATGGGCGGAGAAGTGCGGGTGTGGGACGCCAGATCTGGATCTGGCGACGCGTACAGGACACGGTTCATCAAACCTGGACGGATGCGGGAAAGGTAACCAAATCACCATGTGCTCCCGCCCCACAACACATCACGTCCATCCGTCCGTCCGTCCATCCGCTCCGCTCCGCACTACACCGCTCGTCTCGTCACGGCACGGCCACGACCACGATCACAACATCGACCTCGGCCTCGGCGCGGCGCGGCGAGGCGAGCAAGCGCATGCGCGCGTGTGGCTCGCCAATCTCGTCATTCAACTACACAAGTGGTGTACCCTTAGTCTACCACATAAGTTGAATAAGATCCTCTCCAAATACTCGTATGGTATTATTCAATTTCCCTAGCATTAATCTAGCAGGCTTTAATTCTTTTAATTAAAATAAATGGCACAAGGCCCATTTGTTCTAATAACCCCCACCAAAAATTACAAGCCACACTTAGAAGTGCTCTCGTTCTCCACTTCTATTTTGATATACTAGTACTGCGATGGAGATTGTTAAGGTGAATAACAACCAGGAGCTTCGTTTATGCTTCTTTACAACTGAGTAATGGACTTTGCCTTGAATTGTCAGTCTTTTGCAAACAAGTTTGGCAAAAGCCCATTATTGATACTTGGTTGCGAAGGCATCCCTACGGGTTGGAACTTATGGGTCACACTCCGAGCCCCTTCATGAGTTTTCTAGAGATCACTCGAATCTCATAACTATGACCAGTAGTCGGACTCATATAGTGTGCTCCTTATAGACATACTGTAGGACTCAAAGAGACAACTCCTTTTCTCCGAGGAGGCACTTGGAGCGCATTAAGGTATGTACCAACCTGCCATACCGAGTTGAAGAGAAAATGCATCTTCTCATGGAATGAGTCTTTAGTAAAGGTTCTCTTCTCTCAGTCAAACCATAACTTGTTTCACAGTTCTAATTCACGGGATCTCCGATCACATAGAACAAGTTACCATTGTGGAGAGACTCATGTGGGTCTCAAGCCCAGTTCCATAGATGCATTGTCTATCACATTTTGTGAAAGACCCTTTATGAATTGATTTTCCAGGTTCTTAACTATGTGGATGTAATCCAAAGCTATAACACAGGTGTTTCTCAATTTCCTGACAGATTTTAACTACCTCTTGACATGTCTTGATGACTTCATGTTATCCTTTGAATTGTTCACCTTGACAATCACGGTTTGATTATCACAGTTCATTAAGGTTGTCTATCAGTTTCTTAACTACCAGCAAGTCCATTAGGAGTTCACGAAGTGGCTCAGCTTTAATAGTGGCAGTATCTAATGTTGCGAGTTCTGCTTCCATTGTTGACCTTGTTAGAATGGTCTGCTTGGAAGACTTCTAGGAAACAACACCACCTCCAAGTGTGAACACATATCCACTTATGGCATTTAACTCATCAGTATCGGAAATCCAATTTGCATTACTATATCCCTCTAAGACTTTAGGGTCTCTGGAATAGTGAATTCCATAGTTCATTATGCCTACTAGAAAGCGCATCACCCTTTCAAGTGCACGTCAATGTTCACTTCCCGAGTTTGCAACAAACCGACTCAGTTCACTAACTGCTTATGCAATGTCAGGTCTCGTGGCACTAACCAGATACATTAATGAATCAATGATCTGGGAGTATCTCAACTAATCTACCATTATCCTTCTGTTCTTTTTCAGAATCAAGCTGGCATCATAAAGAGTTGGGGTAGCTTTGTGATTGTTGTAGCCAAACCGGCTCAGGATCTTCTCAACATAGTGAGTCTGTGATAGAGTCACCACACCATTTCTCCCTTTATCAACTTTATGTTAAGGAGAACATCGGCTTCTCCCAAATCTTTCATCTCAAAATTCTGAGATAGAAATTCTTTGACCTCTTTAATCACATCAAGGTTTGTGCCAAAGATGAGTATGTCATCTACATAAAGCACAAGATCACTCATTTGCCCCCCACCAAAGCGATAGTACATACATTTGTCAGCTTCGTTCGCAATAAAGCCAACAGATGTCAAAGTTCTATCGAACTTATCGTGCCACTACTTAGGACCTTGCTTGAGATCATAGAGGGAGTTCACTAGCTTACACGCCATTCCTTTTGACCCTTTGCTATAAACCCGTCTGGCTGATCCATGTAGATCTCCTCTTCCAACTCTCTCTTTAGGAAAGTTGTCTTAATGTCCATCTGATGAACGAGAAGACCATGAGAGGCTGCTAGAGAGAGTAGCACTCATATGGTAGTCAATCGAGCAACTGGTGACTAAGTATCAAAGGAGTCTTCTCCTTCTTTTTGGGTGTAACCCTTGGCCATAATCCTAGCCCTGTACTTATCAATAGTATCATCGGGCCTAAGCTTTTCTTAAACACTCATTTGCATACCACGGGTTTAAACCCGTAAGGACGTTCAACAACTTCCCAAGTACCATTTGACATGATAGAGTCCATTTCATTCCTTACTACTTCCTTCCAATAGTCAGCATCAGGAGAAGAGTAGGCCACTTCAATGGTCTTAAGAGTGTCATCTATGAGGTATACGATGAAATCATCACCAAAAGACTTTTTAGTCCTCTATCTGTTGTTCCTCCTAGGGGCTTCATCGTTACCCTCCTCATGATGTTCAATGAGTGTAGGCGCACCGCGTACTGTTGGCTCGGGAGAGTTACCTTCTCGGTAGACTCTTGCCTAGATGAACTTATTTCATCTCTCATTGGAAATATGTCCTCAATGAATGTAGCATCTTTGGACTCCATAATTGTATCAACAAGCAAGTCAAGCACTCCAAATTTTACTACCAAGAATCTATATACAACACTGTGAAAAGCATAACCTAGAAGGACACAATCCACAATCTTTCGTCCAAGCTTACATTGCTTGTCGATTGGCACATTGACCTTGGCCAAACAACCCCAAGTACGTAAGTATGGCTTCCTTATTATTCATAGGTACACAGTTTAGGACATGACATGATGTCAATATCACCTCACCCCACCCTCTCATGGAGAAGTATTTGCCTCCTCGATCGGACCTAAAGTGCTTAATCTTTCTCTCAAGTTGGTTTTCCACTTCAGCTTTATAGATCTTAAAGTAATGTAAAGCTTCATCCTTTGTTCAACAAATAGATGTAACAAAATCTAGTGCTATCGTCTATCAAAGTCATGAAATACCTCTTATCACCTTTTGTCAACACGCCATTCATTTCGCTCAAATTGGAAAGAATTATTCTAATGCTGCCAAGTTCCTTGTGAGGCTTGTGAGTTTGTTTCGATTCAACACAAATATGGCACTTAGAATTTTTGACAGAGGTAAACTTTGGAGTTAAACTCAAACTAGCTAAATGCATCATATTTGGCAAACATTTGATTCATCATTGTTAAAAACATGGTTCACAACTTCATTACAATTATCATCTGATAAAGAAAAGCAGAACAAGCCTCCGCTGCCATAGCCTTTTCCAATAAAAGTACCAAATCTCGATATGATACATTATTTGACTCAAAGACTAACTTACATAGTAGAGACCCGCTGACTAAGTTCTTCCTGGTGGTGGGGATATGCTGCACGTTCTTCAATTGCACATTCTTTCCCGAAGTAAACTTTAGAGTGACTGTACCAACTTCAAGAACACGCACATGGGCACCGTTCCCCATCAGCATGTAAGAAGAAAACATAGAGATATCAACACATACATGAATATTAGCATCAGTATCAACCCACCACTCAGGTGAGGAATAAACTGAAAGAACTGTATGTAAATAATTACCGTACTCTTGTTCCTACATTCTCACTAATAACCATGCTAGTAGACTTCTTGGCGTCCTTGCGTCCGAACGCTATGGAGTAAAGTGGTTCGCACTCCTGCACACATAGAAGACCCTTTCTTCTTCTTCTTAGATGACCCGTCAGCGCTTAGCCTTGGGTGGGTTTTGTGGAGACTTCTTCCTCTTGTTTTGTGGTTTGAGATTGTTTTTGTGATTGCCCCTTTGCACAAAGTTTGCGCTGGAGGGTCCTTGCACTCCCTTTTCACGTGTCCCCTTTGGTCTCGCCTTCTCCTCAACATCAAGAGTCGTGACAAGGTCCTAAAATGTGAACACTTGTCTCTTGTGTTTTAGAGTCATAGCAAAATGTCTCTAAAATGTGAACACCTAGCTCCGGCTACAAACTTGTTGGGCAACACAAACGGGTCTCTTTGCTACAGTCTTTGAGTTCTTTAGCCAGCGCATGTATCTCATGGGTATGTTCCACCACAAGACGAGGATATCATCGACGATCCTATAGTTTAGGAATTGTTCCATGACATACAACTCACTCCTTTGTCTGACGCGGCTTGGCTGCACAAGATTTGCTTGAATTGTTAGTTTGGCGCAGTGTTGTCCAACATGGGGAAAGAGGCCACGTACGACGCTGGCTCCTTCATCCCTCCAAGGCTGCAGGGCCGGCAAGATGTTCTACAAAATGCCAAGCTAGCAAGTTTAATTTTTGCAAGTTGCTGGTGGAGATCTGCCAAGCTCCATCTATAATGCTGGTGGTGCTTGGACAGTTGGACAACACCGGATGATCTGCAGGAAACGTTTGCAAGGTAATGTGACACACTTGCGTTTAAAACCTAAGTGATGACAAATTGGCCGTAGAAAACATTGTTGCGTGAAGTTATTTGAATTGTACTGTATTTAATTTAATCCCGGCAAACATGGGTCCTCTCAATATGTCTATTTTCCTACCTGTTGCAAGGCCTGATGCCCGCGCAACGCGTGGTCTCCCACTAGTTTCTTTAATTGTTGGCCACGTATTTTACTCAGCCAGCAATTAACATATTCATTGTCCTTTGCAGTATTTTATTTCATCTCACAGAAAATGTCTAATAATTTTCATGGCATTTTCCCCCACCTTATGTCCTCGCGATCCATGCACGCCCACGTGCCAAATTGTTGTTTCCAAATAAACAATTCGAGAGATGATGTATCCAAGCCCATCCACTCACCAAATTTATGTACTAACGATGCATTTAACTTGAGTTAATTACTTCCACCATACAAAAACTTGTCAGTTAGGTGCAAATTGGTCCAACAATATGTAAAATGCTCCATCCAGTGCAATAACTCAAGTGAGTGCAAATTGGCTCAATAACTTGTAAAATCCTCAATTTAGCACAATAACTTGTCAAATTGATCCACCGCGAACATCTGAACGAGAACATAATAAGTAAAGTAAATGGGCATGCAAATTTCATTCCAATCAATAATCCTTATGTTTTGTCAATAAAAGTTGTTGATTGTCTGGTGCTTTACATAATATTTATGTCAACATTTAAAAGGTATTGTTAGTATGCATTAATATAGGTTGTTAGCTGAACAAAAATGCATATAATCAAAATAAAAAACATCGTGGGTGTACTTATCAATATCGAATATAAAATTATTTATTTTTAATCAAAATTAAACCATTGTATAAAAACAATTAATATGAAGATATAACATTAATTTCAAACACTAAAGATTTTAGTCTTGGCTAAATACGATTACATAAATATCAATGGCAAATAATGCTTAATAACTTATTTTGACATGAATATTCTCTGGTTCGACATTAGCGAATATGTTACGTGTTACAACATTTTCTTAAGACGTGCATATCACGTGTTTCATTAGGAAGAAGAGAAGTTTTGGTACAAAGTCTTTACAAACATGAGAGGCACAATATGGAAAACAACAAAGGCTACAAACCTAGAAAAGAAGATTACAACCTGAGATGACCAAGGGATCTATCCCGTCGAACCCAGCGCGACTCCACCTCCGCGCTTCTTCCGGAATCATAGGTGCAAGCACTAGTGGCTGAAGCGCATACTTTTCATAGATCTGATGTCACACCCAGTTTTAAAAGTAAAACCGAATGCATTGATTACGTGTGCGCCAAGATCGAGTTACACACACAATGACATTGTGAATACCAAAACCAGTGCCACAAAAATATAGAGTTATTACATGACCAAAGTCTTAAACGAAACATAAATAACGAGTTCTCGCAGCGGATAGAGATGCCTCCACAGGCAGCTGACTGAAGACACGCACACCTAGAACTCCTGGAAGTCACCGGGGTAGTCTTCACATCTCTCCCAGTCTGAGCAGCAATCCGAGTATTGTAGATACAAGAAAATAGACAAGCGTGAGCACGTGCCGTACTCAGCAAGGGGGGAAACAACATAACATGCAATGCCATATGGTGGATGGCTAAGGTTCAAGCAGTTTAGCATTTTAGTGAGTCAAGTTTTATTACCAACATAATTACTAAAGAGTGTAAGTTCATACCAACCCACAATTAATAAAGCGTAAGCATCATAAATAAAGATAGAACAGCAATTTAATATCACGTTCCATAACTTAGTCATATGAGGGTCCAGGCCGCTCTTGACCGTGAGCACGGCTAACTAGTTAGTTTTACACTCTGCAGAGGTTGTACACTTTCACCACAAGCAGTGTAAAAGCTCCGAAGAACTTTGAACCCAACCATGCGGTGTTTGCAAGGCACCATACCACACTACCGAGGTGTGGTTGCATAGGGACGCTACATGGCCTTTACAAAGGTTCCCCAACAAGTTGTGACCCACAAGGTCTGGATTAGTTAGCAAGGTATAAAGTTCCCTAGAAGGTCGATACCCCACCATAAAAAGAATAACTCACCCAACCCCCTGCTAGAGCGAGTCCATACCCCGCAATGTAAGTGTAGTCAAGCCCTAAGTGGGTTTTGGTGAATTAAGTGACAACTTGATTAAAACACTAACACTCTTGTAAAGCATGTGAGCAGGTTATTGATTATTGATAAATAATATTTATGTGTAAGATCATGCATTTGGCTCACATTGCTAATAAGACAAGGGTGGATCATGGCAATACACATGGAATGTTTGTAAGCATGCTAAAGATGAATGTCATGATAAGAATAGGATGTTCTTCCCATTGGACTTTACATAAGGCATACAACAAGTGATCCTAAGCTAAAGAAAAGCAATTATAGAGGCATGATTATATATGGTACTTGGTTGGCCTCTCTATGTTGAGCAAAGAACATTGTGAAGAAAGGAGAAGCTTGTGGTATAAAAATGGCAGAACTAAGTCAAAGTTGAATATGGCATCAAGGGATTTCACTATTGATACAAGATGGAACTTGATGACCTAGACAATGAGTTTATCAAGTACAATATCAAGTGGATCTCACTCTTACATCTTATGAAGAATATTGACTTGTACAAAGAAGCTATTTGCAAGACTTCAAGTTTAGAATTGACAAAGGTCATGTGGTTATCTCTATTATGATGGACCGAAAAATAGAAGTTTACAAAACAAGAATAAATGATATCAATCAAAGGACAAACTATTTGAATGGCATCTCAAATGGAATTCTCTCTATGGTGCAAGGCTTGACTCAATTGTGGCAAGGATAAGTGATGAAGAGATCAAGATGGCTAAAACGAGGAACTAAGAAAAGGCTATGGATAGCAACCATAAGTAATGTGGCTAGGGTGAAGTTGAGAGCGTCTAGGATTTCGAAGTATCATATCCAAGCCTACCGAGGAAAGTGATAAATTGCATCTAGTGTCATGATTGATAAAAAAGAGTGGCTTAAGAATTCAAAGTGGTTGATCTCTACTCTATGGAAGAATTCTAAGTCACTAGCTCAAGGTGGATATGCTCAAGCACATGCATATATTTGTTCATCTATAACATGTGCTCAGTTGGTATACAATATTGGAAGCCCTCGAATTATTGAAGATCAATTACCGGCGTACCTTGGTAGTTCAAGCTCAAGTGGATTAATTAGAGTTTATCTTTTATCTTGAGTTTATGTATGTTGTACTATCAAGAGGGATGAATTATTGGTTGGACAACAAACATCAAAAAGTGCTCAAGTAAACCCAAGAGAGACTAACTCGTGAGATCAAAACCTTAGTAGAGCTCTCTGGCCCAAACCTGTCTGACCGGTTTGGCAAACCAGTCTGACCGGTTTAGGCACTAACACCGTCCAACGGCTAGTTGGTTTGAAAACTGGTCTGACCGGTTTGGCAAACTGGTCTGACCGGTTTTGTCTGACAGACTAACGGCTAGTTTTGTGTGTGGTGGGTATTTATACCCATGAGCTCCTCTTTGAGGGGCTACTGGTTCTTCACACTTCTAACACCTTCTAGAACCCTAGCTGAGCTCTCCCCAACCTCTCTAAGTGAGATTCAAGCCTTTAGTGCCATATCCTTGAGTTGGGTTGAGAGAGTCACTTGTGTGAGAGCTTTAGAGAGCTTTGAGAAGCCTAGTGAGCATCCCACACTTGAGCACTTGCTGATTTCATTGAAGATCTTTTGAAGCATCTTTTACTCTTGGAGCCCTTGGCTCCTAGACGGCTAGAGGTTGCTTGGAAGCTCCCGATCATCATGTGGCAGCTCCAAGAAGTTTGTAATTGCAAATCAAAGATAGTGGAACACTCCATCTATTGCCTTGGCGATAGGTGTGAGGGAGGAGCGGAATGAAAGAGATCCCAAAGCCCTTGCGGCTTACCTCAACAACATGGACGTAGGCCAACCTTAGTGGCGAGCTGAACCACGGATAAATCCGGTGTCTTTGTGCTCTTACTTGCTTCACTTTCACTTGCATTACCTTAAGTTGTTTCTAGCTTAATCTTTGTGCTTCCGCTTCGATCTACCTTGGTGTGCTTGTATTGTGTGCAGGGACTTCATTGACACTCTTGGAAACACCTGTGGAAGTCCTACACCAAGTTTGGTTTAAGCTAGAACTCATAGAGGGCTTTTACCTATATTGTTGGTTTGCTGCCTAGCAAAACCGGTCTGACCAGTTTTGGAAACCGGTCTGACCGGTTTTGGTACTAACAGAGGGTTGAAGTTTTTAATTAGTGCAGATTCGTCTATTCACCCCCCTCTATACGACATCAAGATCCTTTCACGTAGTACCGTCGATCCCTTGTCCTTATCAGGTAAGATCACCCCAAGCTAAAGTTCCTAATTATTCAGCCAAGACCATTGCCCGTTTAGTTCTTGTGGTTGTACCGTTTTACTGGGTGGTTCTCCATGTTCCGATTAACATAGCAAAGGTGGTCTTGCAATTAGAATAACACAATAACGGAACATAGGACATAAAGGTATCCCAGTTGATTAATACCATCCTAGTTAAGCATGCTAAGCAATAACTACCATCAAGATTAATTTAATAACCCGGTTACAACGCAAAGGTCTAAAAGACTAGGCATGATCCTTAATAGGTTCCCATCAAGTTAATGCAAGCAGTAAAAATAAATACGTTGGATTAAATGCATGTTATATAGGACAAGTGGGTATGCATCAAGGGAGACTTGCCTCCAACAAGACCCTGCTGCTACTCAAACTCTTGCACGTCTTGATCTTCAAATCTTTAGAACATGTCGCTCTTTACGTTCCACAACATTCACATACAAGCACACAACAAGAATAAATAACAAACAATCATCAAACAATACTGACAGAACAAAACAGGGACATA
The DNA here is from genome assembly GCA_947561735.1 of Cenchrus americanus. Classification (NCBI taxonomy): domain Eukaryota; kingdom Viridiplantae; phylum Streptophyta; class Magnoliopsida; order Poales; family Poaceae; genus Cenchrus; species Cenchrus americanus. The sequence goes on from OX387241.1 coordinate 200,731,882, forward strand.
AAACTAATCTACACTTCAAGATGATTGCGTGGACATAAAGAACACTAAAAGCAGAGCTAAAACGACCAAGATATGCACTAACAAAAGTACATGGACTAATCTTAAAGAAACTTAAAACTTAAGAGCTTAAACCAAAAGAAAAGGACTAAACTGTAAAGAACTTCCTACTGCGAAAGGACCTATTTGTAAAACCTAAGAACTCAAGGGCTTTCTTGCAAAAAGGCGAAGTCAAGCCGGTTTGACCGGTATTGACTTGGGTCCGATCTAATCCGACCTGTCGGATCTCTATCCAACGGCTGCCGGTGGCTGCAAGCGCTAGCAGCGGCGGGTTGCGTCGGCGAGCAGCGGCAGACGGCAGCGGGTTCGCCAACGCGGCTCGGAATCGAGCTGGGGTGCCTGATTGAACACACGGACGACACCAGGGCGAAGCACGGGCGACCGCGAGGCTATCTAGGGCGGTGCGGACGGCTCAAGTGCGACAGAGACGACGCGGAGCACGGCGAGGCGGAGCGGCGCGACAGAGCAACTCCGAAGAGCTCGCCTTGGCGAGTCGGGACATGAAGACGCAAACAAGCTGCACCAGCGGGATCCTCACCTCCAAGCGCAGCTCCTAGACGAATTCACGGCGACGCGGAGGCGACGTTGGCAGAAATCAGCGACGACGGCGCTAACTAGGGTTTCGCGAGCTCGGGCGCAACGGCACATGCGGCTAGGGTTTTTCGTGACACGGCTCAGCGGCGGCGGCCTTAAATAGTCCAGGGAATCCAGCCTTGGCGTGCGGGGCAAGCAGTAGAGGCGGCGCAGGGCGCGGTCGGACTCGAGCTCGAGTCCGGCTCGACAACACCCCGAGGTGGGGGATGACAGGTGGCCCCCACCTGTTAGCGTCTGTGGGTGTGGGAGACAGCGGGGTAGGCTGGCGGCGATTACTGGGCCGGCTGGGCCGAAAGAACGGCGACACAGGCGAGCTGGCAAAAGAGATTGAGGGGCGGCAACCAACTTTGCTAGCTGGGTCGCAAAGCCGAAACGGGCCAGAAGACGGGAGGATTAAGGAATAAGGTGAAAAGGGTTTTGGCATTTTTGAAAAGGCACAATTAAATGAATTCAAATTCAAATTTGAATTCAAACAACAAAAAACAATGCATCAGCATGAATGCAACAATAAATTCCTATAGTTAATTTATTTTATTTTAGAAAAAACTTAAATGCTTAAATGAAATTAAATGCAACCTTATAATCTGTAGGAGCATAAATAAAGGTTTCTAGCAAATTTTGATTTAAAACTTAAATTTGGAAAATTAGGGTGTTACATCTGACGATTTCTCTCCTTTCATAACGACCAAGCTACCAAAATGGCCAGAGAATCAAACCCTTTGTGTTGGAGTTTTTGAAACCACTTCCTGATACCTAACCACCAATCGAAGAAGGGCAACTCCACCTGTGGTGTCAGATCCTGTAGGGCGAAGTACCACAAAATTCTGAACCACGTTTCGACACCCCCAACCAGCAAATGGTCCAAAGTTTCGACCTCCTGAGCGCAAAGCACACAGTCATCCGTATCCCTCAAGACACTTCCGAATGAACTTGTCCAACTGATCAGATAGGTGGAAGTCACACATCATGTCTTAGAGACGAAGGTATTGGACGACCACCTGCATTGTCCGGATGAAGACAATATCTCTCACCCAGCGCAAAGCATGGAGCGCATCCTAAACCATAAAGAATTCCTAGTCCGAGAGGGAACCGCTTATCGGAGATTCAGTGCCAATTGACAAATGGAACAACCGTTTAACCAACAGTCCATCCAAAACACAGCTTGGGATCCATCTCCCACCTGCACAGTAATTGAGGTGTCAAAAACTCTTGCGATGCCTTGTCAACCCGAAAAGAGTACCCCAACCAAGTTTTGTCAACATCCACACGGGCCAACCACAACCAGCGCAGTCGTAGTGCAAAACCCATGAGCAGTAGGTTCGGAATGCCAAGGCCACCGTACTGCTTTGATAGGCAGCAGTGACCCAGGCGACAACACACTTCCCTCCGACGGCCACCTCCGAGCAGCACCACAAGAAAACATGTACGAGATTTTCAATGGTTTGAATTGCCCATGGCGCGATCTTTGTAGCCATGGATATGTGCACCGGGATAGTGTAGAGCGTAGACTAAGCCAAGACAAGACGACCACTCCTGTTTAACATTCTACCCTTCCAAGGTGGTAGACATTTAGCGACCATTGTCAACGACCGACTGCATGGAAGACTTGGGTAGACGCCAAGGGGAGAGCGGTACCCCAAGGTAGGTGCACGGATAGTTTGCACACTGACAACCTAGGATGTCGGTGATTAGACCCAATTGGTCCGCCGAACAATGAATAGGGAAAGCCTTGCTCTTATTAAGGTTGGTAGCAAGGCCTGTCGCATGGTAGAAGAGAACTAGGATCTCCCTAACAGAAGTCAGGTCCAACACAGTATGGGATAGGAAGACGGCCTCATCATCAGCATACAAGGATACCAGTTGTTTGATTGAGCTTGGCCGCAGAGGTGAGAACAGTCCCCTGGGGTTTGCAAGCTTGATCAGCGCACTAAAACACTCCATAACTAGAAGATGAGCATCAGTGACAAAGGATCACCCTGCCTGAGTCCACGACTAGGAAAAATGTGACGACCAGGGACTCCATTCAGAAGGATCTTGGTGCTGGCAGTTGAGACCAACATAGACATCTAGTCAGTCCAACAAAGTGGGCAGCCGACTGCTGTGAGCAAAATGAGGAAGACCCAGTTGACCGAGTCAAAAGCTTTGGCCAGGTCAATTTGAAGAGGACGCTCAGGGTCTTCCTTATTGAAAAAGTTTTGGTCGTGCCCAGGATCTATTCGAAATTATCTTGAATTTGACGACCTTTAATGAAAGCGCTTTGGTTTTCTGACACCAAGCAAGTAAGATGCGGATCAGAGCGAAACGGGTTGCCATGAACTTAGAGAAAATCTTTTCACTCACAAGTTCTAATGCAAACAATTTTTAAAATGTGAGCATTTTACAAGTTCTTGAACCAATCCGCACTCATATGCTAAGTTATTGTCCTAGATTGAACCATGTACAAGTCGTTGGACTGACTTGTACATATCTGATAAGTTATCGTATTTGATTGATCATTTTAGAAGTTATTGCATCAATCTGCACCTACGTGACAAATTGGTATATGGTGAATGCAATTTACTCCCTAACATTCTTAGAGTTATTTGTTTTGAACAAATATAATATAGCTGATAAATAAGGGCACTCTTAAGCATTCATGTGTGCGTGTATATATGCTGCCAAGTGGATCCTGCCATGTTTATTTTTATTCTTGATGAATATGATTGCTTTGAACCATCATCGTATCTTTTTTTTTTACAAAATTACACCTTAGTTAATGAATTTTGTGTCCTTTCAACATGGCTTAATAGTCAACCATTTATAAAACGGCTAAATCTTAGCACATTGATACAACGATACTCATCAGCTTATGAATTGACGTCCTTTCCTTTTAGAAATACATACTTCCTCTCGTCCCAAATTTGTAGGTTGTTTTAGCATATCTAGATTTATAACTTTTAATAATACACACCTATACATAACTAGACATAGTAAAAGGCATTTCATCTAGAAATACCAAAACTATCTAATTTGAGATGGATGGAGTAACTATCATTAGTTTCTAGTTAGAGAATGATGTTTTTTTTAATGGAAAGAGAACATGATGTTTAAACCCAATTCCCAATTGTTTTAATCTAGCAACTGGAATTTAGTTTTTTGAATTACACAATAAATTGCATTAGCCACATTTTATAACTGAAAATATTCTTATTCAATGCTCATTCTTCCACTACTCCATTCAAGTACATAAGCCCAAATATTCATACAAAAGCTTGTTAATCGGCAAGTATAGCATATTCTAGACATTTCAGAATTTGTTGTTCGGCACAGCGTTAAAAAACAAAATAAAACTAAATCTTCAGTAAAAGCTCCATGGAGTGTATTTATGTTTTTTGTAAAAATAGTTCAATTTTAAACATGACGAAATTCTAGCTCAGATTTCCCAAGCTTTTGGCTTTGGCCATCGCCCATCGCCACAAAGCCCACAGACCGAGCATTAAACCGGCCGGACACGAGAAACCGCAAAGAACGGCCCGAGAACGGCGACCCGACAGTCGACAGATTCCAACGCCGACCAGCTCACAAACGGCACAAAGACTACTCACAAGCGGAGTTTTTCCCGGAGTAGCCGGGATTTCTCTCGGCCGGCCGGTGGGGGGAGAGCAGAGCGCCGCGATCCGGCGGCACGGTCAGGCGCCGAGGCAGCGGCGTAGCTATCCTCGGCAGCGGGCGGCGCTCCGTTGGGCTTGGGCCACGCCGCGCGCGCGAGATTCGGCGGGGGGGATGGCGCGGTGGCGGGCGCGGCGCCTCCTGCCGCTGCTCACCTTCGTCACGCTCGGGATGATCCTCGGTGAGCAACCGCCGCTTTCCCACATCCACTCCCCCTCGCTTTTCCCCCCGGCGCCTTCCGCCGTCGTTCGTCGGGTTTCTCTGGATTCCTTTCTGAGCGTAGGTTGGGCTGCTTGGGCGAGCTCGCCGGCGGAATCTCGAGCGTGCTTCTGGTTGGGTAGTTTCTGCAGGTCCGATGCCACGGAGCTGTCGGTGTCCCCGTTAAATCTGACGCCTCTAGTGGTTAACGTGGGCTAAATCGCGGAATTTCGACCGCATTTGGGTACTGCGCCAGTGAATTCTCTGATCAGCTGACCTGTGAATAGTCTCGACGCCCGGAATAGACGCGGTTTTGGGGAAATTAAACTTTGGTGCCGAAGCATTTCCTGTTTTGAGCATCTTGGCATGCACAACGCCCCAATCATTTCTGTTCCCACTTGGTTGACTGGTGCCCAGGGGTTCCTGCAGTGGTCTACCAATTGCTTTGATCTAGTGTGTCAAAGCCTTGTGTTGTTGATTGCTAATGCATTTCAGTGTTTCACAATTGACATGGTTGTGTTTTCTTGTGAGCTATAGCCTATAGATTAGCTAGAAGTTAATTTTTAATTTGCTGCGCAAAGCCTTTAGTTTAATATACCCTTGAATGGTCTTCGTGTTGATTGCACTATGCCTTCGGCATCAATTGTTATGTTTGGCATCCTACTGATCTGTTTTCCAGAAATGCTTGTTTCTGAAGTTCAACAGTATTAAGAAACTCAAAGCATATGAGATGTGTTTGTGTTGCTTCAACATATTTTGTTTTCATTTTGCTTTGTTTTTCACAAATACAGGTTCTTTGCTTCAGCTAGCACTTCTCCATCGGCTGGATGATCCCTCACGTATGTTGCCTCCCTGTCTTCATTGCATCCAGCCATTCAACAATATACATGCTTATTTCCATTACTGAAAGCCCTGTTAATTTTTGTCTCTATTCAGTAATATCAAATTTCACACCTGTTATTACCACCTATTCATCTTTTTTTGTATTTTAGTTTTCATTTGCTTGTGTTGTGTTACCAAACATTCTTTGCTATGCATGGCAGATTTAATGCATGCCGATAATGATCCAGAGGCTGCTGTTCTTCGTCTTGGATATGTAAGTTTTGTTAAGGTCTCAAGTTATATATTCTTCTCCGTAACTATGTTGTGTAGTAAGCTATTGTTTTCGTTTGGCTTATTCTCTTGCAATCCATCCTAAATAGTTTTACTTATCAGTTTACAGTCGCTGGAAATGGTCTAGCAAGCTGTTATTTTCTCTACCAAACTAAACCACCAAATAGATTTATTTGGGAGAATCAATTCAGCATGGCAACTGCTAGTATGTGGAATGTACAGAAATGTAGTGTACTGGTACTCCTAGGTTGCTTTCTATCTTTTTTCTTTCTCTGAAACGAGGGATCAATTTTCTGCTCAAGTACCTATGAAGTCTCATGAATTCTCTGAAATTTGCTACATCAGTATATGAAAACTTATGGGCTTGTGAGTTGTGACATGAATGAAGTTGCATTCATTTTCTTCTCATGAAACATAACTGCATATATGATTGCCTACAAAGTCTCATGAATTCTCTGAAATTTGCTACATCAGTATATGAAAACTTATGGGTTTGTGAGTTGTGACATGAATGAAGTTGCATTCATTTTTTTTCTCATGAAACATAACTGCACATATGATTGTACTAACTAAATGAACAGTTTGTTAGCCCATTTTGGTAGCATTAATGTATCTAGCAATTCTTTTTTTCCTCACAAATTAAATTGTTTATAATGTGTAGGTGAAGCCTGAGGTTATCAGCTGGACACCAAGGATAATTGTTTACCATAATTTTCTTAGTTCAGAGGTTCGGCCCTTAATCTCTCTGAGCCCAATGCAATAACAGCATGCACAATGCCACTATGCATGCATAGTACCGCTGTACCAACCTAACTGATAGTAGGAATGAATTGTTTACTGGGTTTCTTTCCCTTGCAATTTACTATTGCTGAAAAATGGAGCTAGGGAGATTTTCTACCATGGATCATAATATTTAACTTACAAGCAGCGGCGTTTACTTCCATTTCAACGATACTGTGAGATGTGTTGCTGTGTTGGGCAGGAGCAAAATGCAACAGTATATTTATTGACTGAGTCTATTGTAGCCTCTCTTGACAGTGGTAATAGGTAAACCAATACTATGAGTCTATGAGAAGCAAATATTTAAACTACTAAGATTTGTTGTAGATAAAGGAGATGAGATAAGAATAAAAAGATTTTGAAGAATGTTGATGTCAGGTGTCAAGGGCCTAATGGGCCGGGAGGCCCATTAGGGTTAGGTTTAGGGATAAGATTGAGTCATTGCTTAGGGGTCAAGCAATCCTCTCTATTTAAAGAGAGGAGATGTATCAATCTAATCAAGGAAGAGATTAGAAGGAAAACCCTTCTCTCTTGCCGGCCGTGGGCGAAGCCCCGCGGCCGGCGTTCCTAGCGCCTCTGCAACCCTAGCAGCTCTCCCTCTCAGCCCCCCTCCACGTGAACAGTACCGCGGGTACTGTAGCACCGCGGTACTGTAGCGCTCAGCCACCACGCAGTTCATAACAATCTGGTATCAGATTGCTTTGGTTTCGATCCAATCCATGGCATCTGCTGCGGAGCAGGGCTGGCCACCGGAGCTGTTCTCCGAATGGATGGCTTCGATCCGGGCGCCGCGGACACCTCTGTCACCCGTGCTCTCGGCATTGCTGACGGCGTACACCGCCGTTTCGCTGCCGGCGTCCCTGGCCCCGGCTGCATGGCCGCCGTCACCAACCGTGTGGACGGGGGGCGCCAACTCCACGAGGGGGTCGGTCTCCACGAGGGTGAGCACCCGAGCGGCTGCGACAGGGGTGGTTCCAGCGCCCACCACCGGCGCTGTTGTCCTCCAACACCCGTTCGTCGACGGGATATTCTACAAGGGCACCGGCATCCAGCAGGTTCGGGTGTCAGCAGTCGTGCGACTGCAGGCTGCGGCGCGCGGCCTCCTCGCGCGGCGGCGGCTGCAGCAGATCGAGCAAGTCGCCGGCGGTGCGGTGCGGCTGCTGTTGCAGGAGATGCGCCGACAGATGCGGAATCGGGAGGCGGCCTTGGGTGCGGTTGCCTTCGATGTACAGGGCCGCGACCTCGGCCCGTTTGACGGCCTCCAACAATTGCGCCGACCTGCTGCTGTACCCAAGGGTGTGCATGGTGTTTTTCCAACACCACCAACTCCATACTTCTACTGCATGATGGCTAATTTGGATAGACATAAATTAGACCAATCTCATTGGATATGCAGGGGAAGTAGTCCAAATTCCCTCCCAAAGTGAAGAGATTGCACATAATCTGTGCCTATCTAGACAATCCTTAACAGAGAATCACAACTCTGAATCACATTGACAGGGTAACCGCTAGGAAGCTGCAAGGCCTAGGCCTAACTGGTGTTATTTAGACTGCTAGGTCAAGTTTTGGTCATGTTTCTTTTGTTTCCTATCTAGGTTTTTGTTAGGAGGACTGATCTCTTATTTGGTCCCCATATGAGAGAAGGAAGTTGTATGGGGACCTTTTTCTCTCTCTAAATGCAATGAAGCGCAGCTCTCCTGCATTTTCTAAAAAACAACATTGAAAGGGTAATGTACTTTAGTTCATGATTTTTTGTGTATACTTTCTAGAATATTATTGTCATATGACTTGTTGACTTCAGATCCATTCCTTTTTGATCGTAGCCTAGACACCAAATTATTAGCAAATGCATATCGCTTTGTATTTTGATGTTCATTTTTCTATGTTTGGTTTTTCTGGTAAAACATTTAATGTTAATATTTATAGGAATGTGACTACCTAATGGCAATTGCTAGACCAAGACTTCAAGTTTCCACTGTAGTGGACGTGGCAACAGGAAAGGTATGTTGATTATACACAGTGTTTGATATTTTGTCTTTCTGTAAGGATGGAGCTAGATGAGCAGATGGCTGGGGTATTGTCCACACATGATTGCAAAATTTGGGGCATTAACTGATGAGAACGGTTATCATCCATTTGACTTAAAAAATCATCGGGGTCAGCTGAACCTGACAAATAGCATCTACTTGTGAAATTGAAGATCTTGTGACCTTGCTGTATTTGCTTGTTCAATTTTTGGCCCTGAAATGTTCTCATGCTAATTTTGAGGCATGGATAGTAGGCTCTTCACATCCTAATTTTGACTTGGTAGAAGTTATGGCATCTTCACATCCTAATCTTGACTTGATAGTAGGCTCTTCACATCCTAATTTTGACTTGGTAGTAGGCTCTTCATATCCTAATTTTGACTTGGTAGAAGTATTGGCATCTTTATATGTTTACTTATGAAAAGGATAAATTATTAGGCTGGGAGTATTGTGAAGCATTTGTACCTAATTGTTTTTGGCTAAATTCTGAAAACCTGAGATATGTCATTCATTCTTTTCTATATTTATGATATCGCTGTTTCTATGCTCTCCAGGGTGTAAAAAGTGATGTCCGTACAAGTTCTGGTATGTTCGTGAATTCTGAAGAGAGAAAATCTCCAGTCATTCAGGTTTGTTTGCTGCTTTACTGCAGGTTTCTCACCACTAAAATTTGAAATGTATCTGTGATCTATAAATGTTCAACCTATTGGCCTTTTGACTTGCTTGTTCTGGAAAAACGAACTTTGGAATGATTTAAGACATTTGTTTGTTTTGCACAAAATGGTATTTGTAGTGTTTTTTTGTTTGTCGTTCTCTGTTAATTATCACTTTTTGACTTTTGAGAGTGCACGGGAAGTGCATATGCATATATTAGACGGATGATTACAACGGAGTCATATTCTGTTCATGAGCCACATTTACCCAACAAAATAATATGTATTTCATAAAGTGCTGCATCTTCAAAATAACATTTCCGAACTAATTCAACTCAAAATTCTTCTTAACTCTTTTGCCTCTTATCTGCTAGGACTTAGGATGTTGCATTTAATAGTTTACTTTTGTGCCTATTTAGTTTGCTACTAAGGTATTAGTGCACCCAACTAGAAGTAGCCAAGATTTGCAACAATACAATAATTCGAGATTGTGTTACTTTTGGAGTTGAAATGCATGCCATTTTCCACATTAACCAGTTTATATATACCCCCCGGAAGAACAAGGCCCTACAATGTGTAATTATCTTTAGCACTATCTAGTTGTGACATTTTACTTATACTATGTTGAGTAATTGAACTTTCAAACATGATTTTCCTTATGTGATGTATTGCAGTGTTAAATCAAGCTCTGAGTCTGCAATTTAACCTATAAAGATGCATTGCTTAGTCTTGTTATTTTACACTTGCTTGACTTGTGTGTAGGCTATAGAGAAGCGGATTTCTGTGTTCTCTCAAGTACCTAAAGAAAATGGAGAACTCATTCAAGTATTGAGGTACTCAATTCATTTGATATAGCATATTTTCTTTCTATATTCTTTTTTACTTAACTATGTTTTGTGATCTGACTTCAATGATTACAGGTATGAAGCAAGTCAATATTATAGGCCACATCATGATTACTTTTCTGATACTGTAAGTTGAGCATATAAGGCAAGTTTCAGGATGTAGATTCTTGTGAAATCACCAGTTTATTGGTTCGTGTTATAATTAGTTATCTGCACATGAGTCAATCTGGATTTTATACTGCAGTTTAACCTCAAACGTGGGGGGCAGCGTGTGGCTACTATGCTGATGTATTTGACCGATGGTGTTGAAGGTGGTGAAACCCACTTTCCACAGGTTAGCTCACATTGTGTCAATTCATGATGATATTAAACTGAGCTCTGTTTCACGTGGCATGTGATTTGTGCGGGTCTCATATTCGACTATTATCTCATCTCCAGGTAGGAGAAGGCCAGTGCAGCTGCGGAGGAAACATTGTGCGAGGACTCTGCGTCAAGCCAAACAAAGGCGACGCAGTTCTCTTTTGGAGCATGGTGTGTTATTCTCTGATTTAGAAATCTTGCGCAAACCTTGTCTGTCGTGCCCTTTTTGTCTGGAAACACCCTGTTCTCGTGACATAAATGTTGTGCTTGTGCCGTGCTGATTCTTGGGCATGTATGTTTCAGGGACTGGATGGTAACACGGATCCCAACAGTCTGCACAGTGGGTGCCCTGTCCTGAAAGGGGAGAAATGGTCGGCGACGAAATGGATGAGGCAGAAGATGACTTTCTGATTATTCTTGTTTGGTTGGTACAGGGAAATTTTGTTATTTTTTCTTTGTACAACATTTTGGTGAATCTTACAAGTAAATGAATAAAAAGGAAGGAATTTCTTCAGGTTTTCATTTGTGTCCCATTTTTAGAAGACAGCCTTTAGCTGTTGTAAGGTTTAATTAAATGCAACCAAACCAAATTTCAGGACTTTTACCGGTAGATAGATAGGAAATAGTATATATCTTTAAAGCCCATTTAGACCCATGCATCAACATTTTTCTTTACCATTTTTATATTTTTCAACATTTGTCAAGATTCGTCAACTGGTGGAAGAGGGATGAGCAATGACTTGGAGTAATAAAATGATTTTGGGGGCTACTATCGCCTGGACGTCCGGCGGGGTATCTCCCGTGGGACACATGCATCACCGTCGGTTGAAATTTGACGGCTACGGTGCATCATAATAAATACATACTATTCAAATTGAACATTCCGTCGCAACATCCAAATACAACATCCGCAACATTGAAATTATGAGGTTACAACGTTAAAACAAAATAAGCTTAAAAATGATGCAATGAAAACAATGTTCTGAGCGTGAAATCCCCACCGTAACATCAAATGCATGTTTCATGCAACATTTAAAAAAATCTCATGAAACTTCCAGTAGCACGCTCCAACATAAAGAATACACACTTGCAAAAAAAAAAAATCAATATTTGGAACATAAAAAACACATACTGAAACGCATCAAAACATCTGGATGCAAAAAGGAGTAAAAATCTCCACCCACAACATCATAGATCCTTTTGAAACATCATAGCTCTTTTTGTTGAAACATCAAAACAAAGCTATTGCAACATCAAATTCATGCAAGTGCGACGTGAAAAAAGGTGCCTCCGGGATGGCAACATTGCAAGAAGAATCCCATGGCAACATGAATCTCGACCCCAACATCTCAAATCATCTATTGCAACATTAAAAAAGTCTAATGCAACACCATGGATCTGACCGTAACTCAGATCTCCCACCGCCGACCTGAAGCTCACCGCTGCTTGCGCGGGGTTCGCCTTGTCCCTGACTGCGAGGGAGCGGCCGCCGGCGCCCGGCCGCACCATCAGAGCATCTCTTCCAGCCCTCGCACGATCGGCGGTGGTCGGTGCCTCGTCGGGCTAGCGACGGTCGGCGCGAGCCCGCCCATCCCTCCTCGCGGGGGGTGGAGCAACTCGCGCGGCTCATCCGCGCCTCCTCGTCGCAGCAGAGCGACAGCCGCACGCGGCAACGCAGCTCCTCCCACGAACGGAGACGGACGGGAGCGCGCTCGCCGACACCGGGCTCGGGGACAGAGCGGAGTGGCTCTGGCACTGAGCTCATGGGCTGATCGACTGAGGTGCGTCGGCACCGTAGGGGAGTAGGGACTCGTGCCAGGCCGTGGGGAGCGGTGGCCTGTGAATGGTGGAGCACCCAGTGTCGTATGGACATCCCTGGGCCCACTACTCTGGTGGGTACCAGGACCGACTACTCGGTGGGCCCCTGGGACTACTCGACTTGTGCTACATGGTACCTGTTGGCGTGGAGCGCAAGGAGTATAGAGGAATAGTACTCGGTTAGGAAGCTGTACGTGTCCGAATCCATGTAAAGTACTTCTAGCTGTACACGACTAGTACTCTCTCCTCAAACCGACTTGTAACCCTGCCTCCCGGGCTATATAAGGCGAGGCAGGACCCCTCTCTGATCATCCGCATCATCTTGTAAACACATCCAATCTATCCAGAGCTACGCAACATACAGGACGTAGGGTATTACACACACTGCGGCCGGAACCTGTCTAAATTGTGTGCCATGTGTCTCTTCCTTCGAGTTATCGATCTCGGCGAGGCCACATTCATCTACCTCGGGTACTCCCCTTGGTAGGTTGCCGGTCTAAAACACCGACAGCTGGCACGCCAGGTAGGCGATCTCGCCGAAGATCTCATGGCGAACTCGACGGCTTCGATCATCATCATCAAGCCAACTGTCGCTCTCAACCGCGGCGACACCTTCGTCTTCGGCTCCTGGGTTTGCACCGCTAACGGCGCTGGCTCTTTCCAGCGCCACCTCACAATGTCGCCGAACCCGAAGACTGGACTCCTGACGCCCCCCAAAGTCGTCACGGGCACGCTTGCCGAAAAATTCGGCGAAATTTTGCTCTACAAGCAACACGCCGACTTCGAGTATGGATCTGCCTCCAACTCGAACTCGACGCCCCCTGGGTCACCGCATGCGAGCCGGCTCCTGAGCCATCGTGTGAGACTGTCCCACTCCACGAGCACTTCCCATACGGTCTCTGCAAAGCTAGCAAGGCCCACGCGGAAGCTCTCGCTGCACGCCGGACTGGCAAGGAGATCGCCTCCGACTACTCTTCGGACTCCAACCCCGTCTCCAGCTACTACTCAGACTCTTCATACGAGTTCGACTTCAGATTGGACCCTATCGAGCCCGAGTTCGAGATCAACACGACCGAGGAACCGCTGTCAGGCCATGTTACCGTCTTGGTCATAACATCTATTCTTTCCGGAAGATTCGTCTACTGGCCCGATTGCAAGCCCGCAGACCTTACAGACGACAACTCACGCTGCGTCGCCTACCTTGACTCACTTCCCTTTCAGGAGGGAACCCCACTGGCTCCAACTGAGGAGCATACGTCAACCGAGGTGGCGAGTACTGACTCTGGTCTCGGTACTCCTGACCGCCAAGTCTTCATGGCTACTGGCGACACAAGACCTTCAGAGACCGAACCCGACTGATACCACGATGACAACTCAGAAGACGAGGTGTCCACCAACGCGCCCACTGATGAGACCACTGACGACAAGAATGCCCGACGTGACCGCAACAGGAAGCAGAACGAACACCGCAGACGTCTCCGAGAGACTCTCCCCATCCGGAACCTCAACGAGGCTCTGGGTCAAGTTGCCAACCTGGTGCACACCACTCCCGAGCAATGCCTTACGTCTATCACCACGATAGCACGTCAGGCTCAGGGGATCTGCGCGGGCGAAGCCATCGCCAAGCTCGCTGAAGACGCCTACTTCATGAGGGTTGACAATAGGGTCACCCAAGTACCCCCCCCCCTCAGAACTCATGAACCCAGACACCATGAAGCTACCAGTCGCAGCCCAGTAGATGGTGGACGCATCCGTACCCGTGGAGAACAACCACCAAACCCCAACCGCTATAGGGCCTCAGCAGGAGGACCCTCCCAGGGCGGCAACAGCCAGGGCGACGTTGGCGGTAGCCGCGGCGGCACTAGTCATGGTGACGGCGGCGGCGGTGGCAGTAGCGGCGGGAGCTCATCACATGGCGCTGGTAGAAGAGCCGGTGGCGGCGGCGATCGCAGGGGCCGAGGCCACATGAACAGCCACGTCACCGGCAACTCACGTTGCGGCTGTGATGCCCACCACAGGATTGATGAAATTCGTCACAAAAAGGCTACAGAAGCAAGCGACAGCGACGGCTTCCCTGCCTACTCTACACGGCTTCGTGATCTACTCCTCCCCGAGAAATTCAAGCCTCTCGGGATCACCAAGTACGACACGAAGCAAGACCTAGTTCAGTGGCTTAGGTGCTATGCCCTATCCATTGAAAACGCTGGTGGCAACAATGACACGAAGCAAGACCTAGTTCAGTGGCTTAGGTGCTATGCCCTATCCATTGAAAATGCTGGTGGCAACAACGACACGAAGTGTCTCTACTTCCCCTTCTGCCTGGATCAAGCCCCACTCACCTGGCTCGAGTCCCTTGACAAGAACTCAATCAACGAGTGGAACCAGCTCAAGGCTCAGTTCACCAGCAACTTCGCGAGCGCCATGGGGCGCTCGGGTACCCGCATGGACCTGGCGATGGTCAAGCAAGAACAAGGCGAGACGCTACGCCAGTACATGCGGCACTTTTTCGACAAGCGTGCGACCATAGTCGACGTCACCGACAAGGAGGTCATTGGCCTCTTCCAAGACGGAATCTACCACCATCGTACCTTCTAAGACTTCGGTCACCGCTGCCCGAGTTCTATCACCAAGCTCAAGGACATGATTACATCATGGGCCGACGAAGAGGACAAGGCGAATGCCAAGTACGACCCCATTCGTGGCAAGAGCAAGCACAACACGGGTGGCAGCAGCAGCAACAACAACAACAGGGATCAGGGGGGTCGCAATAACAATAACTACTCGGGTCTAATCGCAAGCGCAAGCCAGACAATACAGTCGCGGCTATTCAGCGCCCTGCAAAAGACAACTCGAAAAAGACCTCTGGCGGCTTCAAAGACTTGCTCAAAGAGAAGTGTTTGTGGCATCTGGAGGGCAACCACACCACTGAGCAGTGCTACCAACTCCAGCGAGCACTAAACGACACTCCAGACCCACGACCTCCTCGTGACAAGAAAAGCAAGAAGAAAGTCGACGAAGGCAACAACGACTTCCAGGAACCTGACAAGACGGTGAACGTCCTCTTCGGCGGCTTACCCACCAGACGGTCTCAAAAGGCCACCCGACGGGAAGTCTTGAACATTGAACCAGCGGCACCGACACCTATAAGGTGGTCGGAGGTACCCATCACCTTCTCCCACGCGGATCAATGGACAAGCTTCTCTGAGGCAAGACGTTTCCCACTCGTCCTAAAACCAGTAGTCACGGGCTCCAGACTCAACAAGGTACTCATCGATGGTGGAAGCGGGCTCAACGTCCTTTTCACCAAGACCTTGAAGAAGATGAAGC
This sequence comes from Cenchrus americanus, assembly GCA_947561735.1. Taxonomy (NCBI): domain Eukaryota; kingdom Viridiplantae; phylum Streptophyta; class Magnoliopsida; order Poales; family Poaceae; genus Cenchrus; species Cenchrus americanus. Next base: position 200,747,302 of record OX387241.1, read on the forward strand.
TCGACATCACCGACATGCTCACCAAGAGCACATCGCCCTTCTACGGCATTCTCCCCGGTAACGCAGCTATTCCATTAGGCTTAGTGGTCCTGCCAGTTACCTTCGGGGAGACAAGGGAGAACTACCGCACCGAGTACATCAAGTTTGAGGTTGCAGACTTCGAGACTTCCTACCATGCCATACTCGGTAGACCGGCTATCGCCAAGTTCATGGCGGTACCCCACTACACCTACTTGGTACTCAAGATGCCAAGTCCTGCCGGAGTACTCACTCTGCAAGGGGACTTGAAGATATCTTTCGACCGCGACACCGAAGTTGTGAAACTTGCAGCGACCAATCAAGTACCCAACGCAATGATGGAGATCTTTGTTGCATCCAAGAAGCTCGCTCCAACCGAACTCGAGATCCTAGAAAAGACCAACATAGCCAACAAGCCTAAACCATCAGAGGAAGTGCAAGTGAAGGCCATCAACCTCGGGACGGGCGACATCAGCAAGACTACCATGATCGGGGCGGGTCTTGACCCGAAATAGGAAGACGCACTCGTCAGCTTCCTCCGGGCTAACCGAGACATCTTTGCATGGAAACCAGCGGACATGCCAGGGGCGCCCAGGAGGCTGACCGAGCACTCACTCAATGTCGATCCTAAAGCTACCCCAAAGCGACAACACCTCCGCTATTTTGCTGACGAGCGACGGGATGCCATCAAGAAGGAACTCGCCAAACTACTCGCGATCGGCTTCATCCGCGAAGTTTTCCATCCTGAGTGGCTCGCCAACCCCGTCGTCGTCCGTAAGAAGAACACGAACGAGTGGAGGATATGCATCGACTACACCGACCTCAACAATCACTGCCCCAAGGACCCTTTCGGGTTGCCAAGGATCGATCAAGTTATCGACTCCAGGGCAGGCTGCGACCTGCTCTGCTTCCTCGACTGCTACTCCGGGTACCACCAGATCACCATCAAGGAAGAAAACCAGGAGAAGACCGCGTTCATCACCCCGTTCGGCGCCTACTGCTACACAACAATGTCGTTCGGGTTGAAGAATGCCGGCGCCACCTACCAGCGAGCTATCCAGGCCTGCTTCAAGAAGCAGCTCAACAAGAACGTCGAAGCCTACATGGATGACGTGGTCGTCAAGACCCGAAATTCTGACACGCCATCGCCGATCTTGAAGAGACTTTCGCATCTTTGCGAAAGTATCAGTGGAAGCTCAACCCCAACAAGTGCGTCTTCGGCGTACCCTCAGGGAAACTACTCAGCTTCATCATCAGCCATCGCGGCATCGAAGCCAACCCTGAGAAGATCTCCGCCATCACCAACATGAAAGCTCCCACCTACATCAAGGATGTGCAGAAGCTGACCGGGTGGATGGCGGCCCTGAACAGATTCATCTAGAAGCTTGGAGAATGGGGGCTACTCTTCTTCAAACTACTCAAGCACTAGGAGAAGTTCGTGTGGACCACAGAGGCTGATCAAGCCTTGGCGCAGCTCAAAGACTTCCTGTCCAAACCACCAGTCCTCACGGCTCCTCGCAAAAAGGAGCAGCTACTACTCTACCTTGCTGCGACTACTCACGTGGTTAGTACTTCCATCGTTGCCGAGCGATAGGAAGACGGCCCCGCCTACCCAGTCCAGCGACCAGTCTACTTCGCCAGCGAGGTCCTGTCAGAATCAAAGGCACAATACCGGCCGGTACAGAAGCTACTCTATGCAGTGCTCATCACCTCGCGAAAGCTACGACACTACTTTCAGGAGTACTCGATCACCGTCGTCACCGACTACTCGCTCGGTGACATTCTGCGCAATCAAGACGCTACTGGAAGAATCTCCAAATGGGCAGTCGAACTCTGCGTCCTTAATATCGACTTCAAGCCACACATAGCCATCAAGACTCAAGCACTAGTCGACTTCATGGCGGAATGGCGGGAGAATCAGCTGCCAACTCCAACCGAGCGACCAAGGCATTGGGTGATGTACTTCGACGGTTCACTCAAGATTGAGGGCGCAGGTGCAGGGGTACTCTTGATCTCTCCAAAGGCTGAACAACTCAAGTACGTCCTGCAGATCTTCTGGAAGGCTCAAACAATGAAGCCGAGTACGAAGATCTACTACATGGGCTCCGCCTCGCAATTTCATTGGGCATCAAGCGGCTACTGGTCTATGGCAACTCCGCAGTGGTCATCAATCAAGTCAACAAGTCTTTGCATCGCAACAAGGAGAACATGGACGCCTACAGCCTGGAAGTCTGCAAGCTCGAGAACAAGTTCTATGGTCTCAAGTTCCATCACGTCGTCTGTAACAACAATGTTGCAGCAGACGTCTTGTCGAAGCTTGGTTCTACTCGTGCACAAGTACCCGTCGGAGTCTTTGTCCATGAACTTCACGCGCCATCCATCCCGGAGCCGGCGCCCACGACCTCTGACTCAGCGTCTTCACAGCCTAGTCAGGAGGTCATGATGATCGACGTTGACTGGCGGCAACCCTTCATCGACTACATCCGCGAGCAGAAGGTTCCTTCAGACAAGAACTTGGCTGAGCAACTCGTTCGCCGAGCCAAATCCTACGTACTAGCCGGAGACAAGCTCTACAAGAGGGGTGCCACTTCTGGAGTACTCATGAAGTGCGTTCCCCGACAAGAAGGAAAGGACAACTTGGAGAAGATTCATAAAGGCGTCTACGGCAACCACGCGTCTTCTTGCACGCTGGTCAGCAAGGCCTTCCGACGAGCTTTCTATTGGCCCACAGCTCTAGGCGATGCTGAGGAACTCGTAAGAAGGTGCCAAGGGTGCTAATACTTTGCCAAGAAACAACACGCCCCGGCCTACAAACTAGTCAACATACCACCAACCTGGCCTTTCGCCTGCTGGGGCTCGACATGATTGGGCCTCTGCCAACTGCGCTAGGAGGATTCAACAGAGTCTTGGTGGCCATTGACAAATTCACCAAGTGGATCGAAGTCAAACCGGTAACCTGCCTAAAGGCCGACAGAGTACTCTACTTCTTGGATGAGCTTGTGCATTGCTACGGACTACCTCACCGCATCATCACATACTTGGGTTCTAACTTCAACAATCACCATTTCTGGGAGTACTGTGAGAACAACGGGATCGACATACGGTATGTCTCAGTCGTCCATCCCCGTGCCAACGGACAAGTCGAGTGCGCCAACGGGATTGTACTCGACGCCCTCAAGAAGCGACTGCACGACGCAGCTAACACCAAAGGAGGCAAGAGGATTAAGGAACTACCCAATGCACTATGGGGGCTTCGTACTCAACCTACCAAGCCAACAGGGTAATCGCCCTACTTCCTAGTCTACGGCTCCGAAGCTATTCTACCTGCTAACGTGATGTGGGAGTCTCCAGCAGTAGAACAGTACGACGACAACATCTCAGAAGACAACAGACGAGTTGACATCGATAGCCTCGAAGAAGCTCGCTGTGCCGCCCTCGTCCAATCAGCAAGGTACTTTGAGGGTATCCGGCGCTATCATGATCACAACGTTAAGGAACGCTGCTTCAACATTGGCGACCTAGTCCTTTGTCGCATCCAGAACACGGAAGGGCTACTAAAGCTCAGCTCGCCATGGGAAGGTCCCTTCTCAGTCTCCAAAGTGACTGGACCTGGCTCCTATCGCCTCTGGACACTTGAAGGCAACGACATCAACAACTCGTGGAACGTCGACTAGCTGTGTCGCTTCTACGCTTAGTCGTTCGACTACTCCAAAATCCCAAGTCCACACGACTACTTCCTGGGCTCCCAGCTATAAGAGGCCTTTTGGTCCTGGCACTAGTCTACGGACTACTCTTCTCAAAGATCCAACGTCAACGGCTACTAACGGATCTTGGGCTACTCAGAGCACTGAGGACTCTAGCGGCGGTCTACAAGACCATGTACTCTAGATCCAGCCTATACGGCTACTAACGGATCTCTAGATTTAAACGGCCTCAGGTCCTAGCGATACTTAGCCATAGGCAGCCTACTGGTCCGGGTGACTACACTTGTAAACGGCCCTGGCCATCCAGGTGTACTCATTCTTGAATAATAAAGTTTGATTTCCAATCAACTCATTTACTACGCCTCATGATCAGGCACCCACTACTGAGTACTACTACTCGCGAGACCTCCACGGTTTGGTACTCCGCACACTTCGCTGCAAGTGGCAGCAACGAGTACTCATTTCACAAGCATGTCGTGGATAACTCTCATTCATAACTCAAACAAGTTTTTAACAACTTTGTTTATCTTACATGCACTACCAAAAGCTAACCCTATAGGTACTCCTACTGAAGGTTGAGCTTCTTCGCCACTTGTTCAGCAATTGGTGCCATCTCCTCCAATAGGGCCTTCTACTGGTCATTTGTACAATTAGCTGCAAGTCCACTTGCGACTACATCCACCGGAGCCTTGGGGAAGTACGACTTCATGAACGCCAAGACTTGATTTGGGATCGACTTCGCCAAGTGCTTCACGTATGTTGCCAGACGCCCGGGAGCTTCCTTCAAGTGGTCCACCAGCGGAGCAATCTTGGGTCTGCCCGGGTGAGGCACCAGCAGCGTAGCAATTGGAAGCGCGACTTCTTCAAGCTCCTTCAGTTGGCCGCACAGCCTCTCGGCAGTCTTCATTGAGCTTCTGCAGGGATTTATAACAGTTCACGAGATCACGATCTGAGGCTTCACGAAGCTCCATGTGATGAATACACTCATGAGCCAGTTGTTTGTACTCATATTCAAGTACCTCTCGGGCATCGATCTCCCGGTACACGATGTTCTTCAAGTCGGTCTCCGATGCCTTCAGCTGATCAACACATGTTTCGAGCTCTGCAGACAACTCGACAAGTCGTCAAAACACAATAAGGCATGACAATAAGTACTCAGTGACTTTCGGCGGCCAACTACCTTTGTTCTTTTGGTGCGAAGACTTGTTCTTACGAACCAAGTCATCGCTCTTCGCCTACATCTCCTGCACCTCGTGGTACTGGGCGAAGGCACCATCAAGATTGGATTGCAGTATGGCAGAGTGCTTCTTGGTCTCGTCCAGCTCTTTCTCCAAGGCCTCTACGCGGAGCACCGTGTCACCATACCCTTGAAGCATATCAGACTTCTGTCGGGATCTCTCAATGACATCCTGCACAAGGCAACACATTAACTGAGTACTCGCTATCTCAAGATATAAGACTACTCAGGGTACGACAATGTACCTTCATCCACTGCTCCGCGCGGTGCATCGACTCCAGGTTACGAGCAACGACGGCCGGGTCAACAAGGTCACCAGCTAACAGCTCCAAACCGCCACGACACGTCGACGTCGCCTCAGCCATAGGTGTTGAGCGGATCGGCACATCATCTTGTATTTCGGGCTCGCACACGAGTACTTCCATGCTCGCCCCAGGGTGCGCATCAACATGTGCCTCCACTACGACTTCAGGGGCTACTGCAGATCCCGGCTCGGCGGCTGTCCCCTCCGTCACCCCAGTCACCGGCACAGTGAGCTCGGCTTCTACCGTGGCCGTCTCCATGGCCACGGCTTCAAGATCATGGATCCTCCAGCTTGTGCTCATGTCAACACAGAGTACACGAAGTCAATTCATACGACTACGACTACTGTGCTTGGTGTCTACCAGTTGTGAAGTACACATACCTTCTATCAAGGTAGCTTCCTTCAGCGTAGACTCCGCCGTGACTTTGGTCTGCGGCGGTGGTGTGGGTTCCCGAACCTCCGTTGGACGGTCATATCCACCAGCTGGAGTACTGGTTTCATCACCGTCCCAAGACAGATCAGTGGATTTCCTGCATCACACAAGTCATTCACTCATTCATGCAAGATTGGTGACCCACGCGACTACTCGGGAGATCAGCAACACTTACAAGGTTGACCGGACAACAGTCACGGTCGGGGCACCCAGAATGCTGGCGATATCTACAATTCCAGCCTTCGCGGTTGCCTCGTCTTCGGCCTGGGCATCCTCCTGCTGCTCTGGCACCTTAGCTGGCGAAGGGTTCAGCCTTCTCTCTTCCGCCGATGCCTGCGAGTTGTCAGCGCCAACTCCTTGTTGTGCCGATCCTGGCACTACCTCTCTAGTGGTTGGAGGCGGGCTGGTACTCCTCTCAGTTGCTGCTCCCATTGTGTCCCAGGTCCCCTCTTCACCTTGGTCCATGGGATCCGAAGAAGGAATATCCTGCAACAACATAAGATTCAACTGTCAGCACATAGTACTCATTGAAAAGTACTCGACTACACCATTCGCAGTACCCACCTCCTTGTTGGTTGTTTCTGTGATCTTCAACTTGATGGCGGCGCATTTCCGCGCCACATTGCGCGACCTTCTCGGTGGCGCAGGAATGCTAGCTTCGAGGCTAGCTGGCTTCTCAACGATGACTGGAATGTTAGGCAAACTAGGGCGACAGAACCTCAAACGAAGCTGAAATTGCTCATGGAGTGTCTCCTCATCCTCATCCCCCGAGGTATCTTCAATGGTGACGGTGTCGTCACCCTCACCGACGTCGCGACGCTCCTTCCCCTTGCCTTTCCCCTTAGCTGGTACATCTTCAAGATGTGGGGAAGAGGGTGGATCGGAGATGAACTTCACAACGTCATCCTATAGTACATAACATATGTGAGTATGACTACATCAGGAAAATTAGAACTCGGAGGCCTTGGTCACGACTACTGACCTTGCTTGGTGGACACGCTGTGGAGTACTCGGGGACCGGACACGACATATACCGTGGAATGTCTTTAAAGATCTTGCCCAGCCTCTCGACAATATCATCATCATTGACTCCTTCGTTGGGCATCCTTGACATGTCTTCGTCACCTGTGTACTGGTACTCAAAGGTGTCGCGAGCCATCAGTAGCTGCACCCTCCTCTTCATGAAGCTGGAGGCCACATGTTCGGCCCTCAGCCCAGCCTCTCTAAGGGCCTTGATTTTTTCAATAGGTCGGGTAGTTGAATACCCTCCTGCAGCGTCGGCTCCGTGTTCCACCACGGCTTATGCTTCGGCTGGTTCCCGCTTGGCTTCGGCAGCTCCGGATGATGGTTGCTGATGTAGAACCACTTGGCTTTCCAATCCTGGTTCGACTCTATCAACTTGTATGCCAGGTACTGGTTAGCAGCGTCCTCACACATCTGGATGCCGACACCTACGACTACTCGCGGGTCGTTGGTGCTGGGTTGCGGCTTCAACCGGAAGAACTTCTGAAACAAAATCCAGTGGGGCTTGATACCCACAAACGCTTCACAGAAATGGACAAAGATGGAGACATGGAAAATACCGTTGGGGTTCAAATTGAGGTACTCGATGTCATAGTACCTGAGCATGCCCTTTAAGAAGTCACTGGCGGGCAGCGCCAGTCCATGCTCCACGAACCGGGCGAACATGGGGATCTCATCCGGGTTCTTCTCCATTGGATACGGGTTGCCTGTGGCATTGCGCCATAGATCCATTTCCTTCTCTCACAGAAATCCGTTGTTGACCAAGGCGAGCAGATCCTCGGTCTTCAGCTTTTCCTTCTTGCACTCTTTGGCCGGATTGGGGCGCGGAGTGGATAGCGGTGACGACTCCTGGGCGACATCTTCAGCTTCACTGCAGGTCCTCTTCTTTGCTGTGCTGGTCTTCATGCTCTTGCTTAGAGATGACTTCATCCTCCAAGTAACGGGTGTCTTCACTCGCATCCGCTCGGGGGCTACACTGGCGGCGGACTGCGGCGGCGCATATAGATCTAATCTATTGCGCGGTGGCGGCAGCAGAGAAGCAGAAGGGGACATATGTAGATCTGTTTTGTGACTACAACTGAGGGGAATGAAAAACCCTAAGGGGCTCAACACTTATTTATAAGCTATCGGGTGGAGAGACTCTGACTAAATGGGTAAGCGCCAAGCGGGTAACTCAATGGCAGCGGCCTGACTCTTCAACTTCCAGTACTCGATGCTCTTCATCTCGGGGGCTCGGCTACGACAGATCGATTCCGCGGGTTACTACTAGCTTTACGACCCACTCAGGACACATTCTACAATCAGGATGACCCTTTAATTCGAGAAGAAGTACTCGACTCAAGGATCGGGGGCTCTGTGCCACGTGTCCTTCAGTTTTTTTCTCCAGATTTTACGGGGTAAGATTGACCCTCAGCTTGAATCTACGATTCGACCTGAGGATCGGGGCTACATTCCATATGGAATGTGATTCAGCATTCTCCGAATCGCATTTTCCATATGGTTCCTTCGTCAAGACAACACGAGTACAATAGAAGACCTTCAAGAGAAGAACTCAAGGACGCTTGGGAACTACTCGAGAAAACTTCAAGACTACTCAAGGATCAGCTGGAGTACCTTCCAGGCTCGGGATGATTCAAATATTCTTGAGGACTTTTGGCTTGTAGAACTCGGGGACGCTAAAGGACTACTCGTCAAGGCCATCAAAACTACTCGAAACCATCCTGCTCGACTACAAAGTACTCGAGGGCTTATCGTATGGACATTACTGGGCCTACTACTCTGGTGGGTAGAAGGACCGACTACTCGGTGGGCCCCTGGGACTACTCGACTTGTGCTACACGGTACCTGTTGGCGTGGAGCACAAGGACTACATAGGAATAATACTCTGTTAGGAAGTTGTACGTGTCCGGATCCATGTAAAGTACTCTTAGCCATACACGACCAGTACTCTCTCCTCAAACCGACTTGTAACCCTGCCTCACGGGCTATATAAGGCGAGGCAGGGACCCCTCTTTAATCATCCGCATCATCTTGTAAACACATCCAATCAATCCAAAGCTACGCAGCATATAGGACGTAGGGTATTACGCACATTACGATCCGAACCTGTCTAAATTGTGTGTCACGTGTCTCTTCCTTCGAGTTACCGATCTCGACGAGGCCACATTCATCTACCTCGGGTACTCCTCTTGGTAGGTTACCGGTCTAAAATACCGACACCTGGTGGCCCCTCCCTGACAGAGTACAAGCGGCGTGCATCCTGGTGGGTATTCAGGGAAGAAGAAAAGGATAACGAATGGATTGTGTGGCTGTGGTGGTTGTAGGCCCTAACACAGATTTTTTTACCAACGTCCACAGGCCAGCGTGTGCGCATGGTGGGTCTGTCCGACACGTGTCGGACATCAGATAGGTAGCATTACCAAATGATTTTCAAGAGGCAAAGTGTGCAGATGCACATGCATGGGTGGTGGGGGACCGACGAGGACTGGTCAAAGAAGTAAAAAAAGTGGCTGAAAAGGTATTAGGTTGAGTATAAAGAGAGGGGATAAGAACTTTATGTCAGTCAAAACATGACATAAAGGGAGGGTGTGTGCTAGAGTGTATAGAATAGGAGTGAAAGAAAAATGAAATGGAATATATATAGAAAATGACAAAATCACATGCATATCGATACATCTAGACGACTCAGATTGCTTTCATTGAGAGTGACCGGTGTACAAAATAATTTTCCACAAAAACAGGAGGGGAAACAAGCTCAATCAGGTTGAGGTACATATCTAGTGGATGTATATTAGAAAAAACACAAAAAGTAGGCATTAAAATGAATCAATAGATGATTCATGGATAATTATTTATGCTAATGCACTTCCAAAATTCAGAAAGAAAACAGTAATTATGTTCAATATTTCACCATATATATTTACACCCCTCACGACTCAACTCTATGCAACCACCTCCTTCAATTTGTTCCCTGCTGCGCCGCCACTCCAAATGAGTGGGCATTATCCAAATCTGTTTGCCACTTGATGCTGCCAAACGGGCCGTGCCGGCCCGGCACTAGCACTATCCAGCACGGCACTATGTCGTGCTCGTGCCTAGCCGTGGCGTGCCACTTCGGGCTACCGTGCCAAGGTTGAAACACTAGCACGGCCCTACGAGATCTCAGGCGTGCCGTGCCGTGCCGACGACACTATGAGGCACTATCGTGCTACAAGAGAATGGAGCGAATCAAGATGCAAATGTCAAAAAAACATCACACAAATCATAAAAAATTCAACATATAAATCAAATTGATTATAAATCCATCAAAAATGCCATGTCGAGGGTGGACAGGATGCTCTGGTCCCGGCGACGGCGTCATGCGCTGCTAAAAATATCAAGTTTATAGGAATTATCATGCCACCATCGCGCCGGCTCATTAGTCGTGTCGTGCCCGTGCTAGTGCCGCGGGCTGGACCTGCGGCCCAGGCACTATCTAGATCGTGCCTCGTGCTGGCACTAGCACTATGGTGTCGTGCCCGTGCCGTGCTAGAGCCGTGCTTTTTCGGGTCGTGCCCGTGCTGGCCCATCGGGCCTGACTCATTTGGCCATCTATAAGTAGCGATGAAAACGGATCGGATACGAACGGATACTGCGGATACAAATAGTTTTTCTTTCTCGGACTGAATTCTTGGATCGGATTCGGATACCAACAATTAATGATGTGTCGAATAGCAATATCCATCATATTTGGATCTTAGAAATCCAACTTCGAATAACAAGATACTAATATGATAAAGACAATTACGGATGTTGAATGCTCGGATTCCGATATGATCTTTATCATTTGAGCGCTTGACCCTTTCGGTCGAACGGTATACAGATAATATCCATACCACTTTCATCCCCGATCATGACCCATCAATCCATCCCTAGTTGCCCAGTGATTTCGTTTATATATGTGTGTGTGTGCAAGCTATTTTAACGATCATATTTGTTGCAATATTGATCCCTATTGCATGGTGAGGGAGCAATGAACAAGATGCCTTGTATTTCAGAAGGGGGGAGTAATCTAATGGGGACGGGTGCTTGATCTTCTATCCGGAGAGGTTAACTCGTTTTGGTGGAGTGCAACACACAAATCTAGCTTCACATCCAAAGACTCGAACTCCTGAACATTAGCACCACAACTCCGCTAGCTATCAACCATGTCACAATCCGGTTGACCTTGCTGCGAAGGCTAATCTCTATCTATGAAACAAAGAACACGAGTAAAACTCAAAAGAACGCAACTCAAAATATGGTGACAAACTGCTAATGAATGATTAAGCTCACGAATTGGGGTTTCACGCACAAACCTAGGTACAACAATTGTTCGACGATAGATTCAACTAAGAAACACTCGAGTCTAAAAGGTGATGGCTACTGAGTTTTTATGACTAGGTGAGGCGACCTAGGGTTGGGGGCGAGAAGGTCTGACTCGATATAAGGCCAAGTTGTCCCAAAATAGGTAGCACAACACCTTGTCAGGATCGATTGTTCTAGAGCTAGGATCATAACCAAATCGAAGACATCATTGTTTCATTTCCAACACATCTTTATACGCCTTGTTTCGATGTCGTATGATGAAGGTACCATTGAAAATGTGCAGAGGTGTAGGCTGATTCCAAATGGAACGTGGCAGCTGAGTTGGAACAAAGTACAAATTGGAGAAGGACGTGATGTGTGCATGTCCAGCAGCATGGCGATGTCCTCTTCATAGTTCGATTGATTCTCGGACATAAACTTTGCAAGGTACTGTCTCCCCAACTAGCCAATCAAATGTGAGCACCTCCTTGGCATAGTTATTAGGACCGGACCGGCGGTTTGACCAGTTAAAGATTGAACCAAAGCCCTCAACTGTCTGGTCCGCTTAAAAGGTCATCCCATGCAATCGGACCAAAAAATAGGTAAAACCGGATGGGTGGTTCCACATGAAGCGAGTAGTTTTTGTTCCTACCCTCCCATAGCTTTGTTATTTTCCCAAGTTGGCCCAACACCAAAGGCCCAGCCCAAGAAGGCTAGAACACCTTTCGCTAAATCGCTCCTAGCTGGGACTCGAGTGTCACTAAAAAGTTTAGTCGCACCTGTGTGCCACCACCTGCTCAAACTTTTCTGTCTTCCATGCCATTCCGTCCGATTTTGCAACTAACGGTGTCAAATAGATGGGTTAAATGACAATTTTAGCCCTCATCTTCTACCTCATCCCTCCTACCTGTCTTCTACCTCCCTCATGGCGCCAAGCACTCAGCTCTTGCCGCAGCCTCCCTCTCTACATATTGCAGCTCGAGCTTGTGAGAACACGAGCTCGATTCGATGATGGTGGAGGTCAATCCAGTGGCAGCGATGCTCGATTCAAAGGATGTGGAGCTTAATCTCTCAGTGGTGCAGGTTGATTTGAGGAAGGAGAAGGTCATATGATAAGTTGCAAGTTGATTTTTGAGCAGGCGGAGGTGCCACCCTGGTGCCCATGCTGCATCCTCCTTCATCGCGCGTGGGGGCTGACGGATTGAGGCATATTGCCACAGGCATTGCACGAGGCAACAGGAAGAGGGGACCAGCGATGGGCACATAAGGCAAGCGATGAGAGGTGGCGGGACGTGGCGTGGGTTGGTCGTGCCCACCAGCGTATTGTGGTTGGCGTTCCACGCTAAGAGAAACTCCAAGAGACTAGCTTTCTTGGATTAACTAGTAAAAAATGGAAAAATTTTCCAAAAACTCAATCCAATAGACTAGCTAAACTTGCCCTTATTATTCTCCGCTAGCTAAACCAAGGGCTTCGCTAGCTGTCTTTGGCTAGCCAGTCCCGCCAGCTATCCTCTCTCACGCAGAGTATGATAGGCTGGACACACTGGTGGTGGAGCATATGGAGAGTTGATTTTAGCTAGTCTGTTGGATTTCTTCAACTTTTTGCTAGCTATTTCATTTTACATACTAGCCAAATTAGGATTTTAACTAGTGATTTTTAGAGAGGCTCTTGGAGTGATGGTTCGCTGCCAATGGATGCGACACACCCCCAGCCTCCAGCGCAGGAAGGCCTGAGGTTCCATCCATCGATTTTCCATTCCATGGGCCAATCAACGCAATCACAAAACTGCACGAGGGGCGCGCAACACATGCGTGTGATGGCCGGCCGCCGCACGCCCGTGCTGATGCCTGAGCTGAGCTAGCTTGTGGAAAGTTGAGCAGCTCGTGGATGAGCGCACGCCATGCCCCTCATGCATAGGCAGCCGATTAACGTGGTAGCTCGCTGCCCCTCGGGCGAGGGAGAGCTGCACCGACCATGCCTCGCCGCCCATGCCTGCGCATGGAATAGCGGAGGGGCCTGGCGAGCATGTTGTCCGTGGAGGGTCTGGCGAGTGCGGGGACGACAAGGCCCAAGATCTCGTGGTGGTGCGACACCCATCTGTTCGGAGGTGGGGCCTCCACTCCTCCCCGACGCCGGCGAAGAGCTTGAGGACGCTGTCAAGCTCCCCTAGATGCTTCAAGAGGTAGGGAGGGAGGGGGCGACGCTGGTCGGTCGGCAAGGGGCCACCGGCGAGAGGTGCTCGAGGTTGGGGAAGAGAGGAAGATAGAGAGAATGGGAGGGAGGTGGCGCGGGTTGGCCGGCAGGAGGCTGCCTACGAGAGGTGCTCGATGTTGGGGAAGAGAGGAAGAGAGAGAATGGGAGGAAGAAGGGTTAAAGAAAGGAAAATGCAATGTCGTGTGGATTCACTCCGCAGTGACTTAAAAGGTAAAATGGACATTTCATCTGTCTGGTCCCACATGTTAGGGCTCTCAAACGACAGAAATTGGATGGAATGTAGACAAAATGGCACGGAGGACACAAAAGTTTAAGTGAATGGCACGCAGGTGTGACCAAACTTCTTAGCGGCACACAAGTCCAGATTAACAGTCATTTAGTGTATTACGCAAGGAGAAAGTAAGTCCGAAGTAAAGCAGCCTGCTTCACATACATAACGCTATCTTGTTCCTCTAAAATGGTATATTTTACATCCAAAAGCCACTACCAAAATCTAGTAGTTTGCCGTGCACACTACCGAAGATCGTGGCTTTGTCATGCACCGGAAACACGGCTTTTGTGCCCGGGCGCACGACAAAGGTCGCTCGGCAACGATCCACTGGTAGGGAGGGGGGCTTTAGTCTCGGTTAGAGAGGGGTTTAGATCTCTCAAGCCCAACCGGGTTTAAAGTTCGGAGACAAAAGCCTCCCTAGTCCCGGTTGAACCAACCGGGACTAAAGGATCCTTTAGTCCCTGTTGGTATTACGAACCGAGACTAAAGGGGGGGCACGCCAGCACCTGCGCCCACCCCCTTTAGTCTCGGTTGGTAATATCAACTGAGACTAAAGGGTCTCATTTCTCTTTTTTTGTTTTTCGATTTGAGCTTATATTCTAATTGTTGTCTAACCCGTACATGCATGTATACGTATTTGAACATGTATATAGGTATATACCTATCTATATATACCATATACGCAGTTAGACTTATATAAAAAGTTTTTGAAGTTAGACTTATATATAAACTTACATAAACTTAGAAATATACACATCAAAATAGATAGTATTTATACATCAAAATATTGTTCACTTCAAATTTCTAGTCTCTATTAGATTTTTTGGATGCATGATAATAATGTTTTCCTGTTGGCATAACCACCTCCTCATGGATGAATCCTAAGAGACTTTCTTGAATCGTCAAAAGACGATTCTTCTGAATGACCTCGTCCTTAACCATATCCATTTGTATAATGTGCAAATATGTTAATATATTGCACCCAACAATTTAATATAGAAGCATCTGTATAATGTGCAAATATGTTAATATATTAGGAAATGATGTATTATTAATAGGTTTATTTAATTAACTTACATCATAATTTTCGGACTTTGCACTTGCCAAACATCGTATGTGCTCACAGACATAGTATCCACATAAATAATTTCCTTGTTCCTGTCTCAAACATTAAAGTGGATAGGAGAAAATGTTATGAAATATAAGTGTGATAAATTTAAATTTTCTCAAATCCGAAGTTGTTATTTGGATTACGTACCGGATAATCAGTATAGAATGTAATTGTTGGGTTAAATTCACCTTCTTTCTCTGCAATGAATTTTTGCCAAGCTCTGAGGAAAATTAATGAGAGATGATGTGTTAGTAAAAGCATATCTTGAAACAAATATTGAAGGTTTTGGTAACTTGCATGTAAAAGAATATATATAAATAAATATAAATAAATAAATACATATGTAAATAAACATTGCATTTAAAAGAATGTCTTAGGTAGAATTATTACACTTGAAACATATCTTGAAGGTTTTGGTAACTTGCGGGGTTTTTTCTCAATGAATCCCACACCATGACGCTGCTATTATCGACTTGAATGATCATAAGAATCCAGTGGAAACTGTACATACATGGTCATAATAGTCATACAAATTAGAGCTAAATAGAATTAGCAAAGACAATTAGGTGGCAATTGCACATACTCGCAGCTGTAAGGTAGTAGTATGAGATCCTTGTCATGAAACCTAGACAAGGTCCTATAGATTGTCGCGATTGTTGTGTCTGGTTGATGCTTTACCTCCAACTCATTGATTTTTGATGGGTCCATGAAACCAATACTGGCAATATTCTTTTTTTGCATCTCATGTTTTTGCAGGCTACCAAAAAGAAAATACAAATTTAATTAGTAAATCCACATATGTAAATAATTAATAAACATAAAAGGACGTCACTTATAGACACCAAGCGACGATAAGATCGGTACTCAGGGCATCTTGATGGTAAACTTCATAAATATCTTTGAAATCCAGCCAGACCACCTTGTTGCCTTCAGTGGCAAAATCTTCAGGTGCAGCAAGCATAGCTATGTTATGTACGCCTTTCAGTGATTGCCGCATGTACCACTCATGAAATTTGTACATCTTAGGTGAGAGCTGAAGTACTAGTACTGGCTTGACAAGAGGTTTTCCTAGCTGAAAGGGCCATCTATACTCGAAATTTGGATCTCGGGGTGGTTCTTCATGGCCGAGTGCAACACCTAAAGGCATCCTTGTTTCTTCCATGAAACAAAGGAGCTTCACTACTTCTTGTGTAGGCATTTCTGCTACAGCTCATTCCTGTGCATTGAGGCCAGAGGGAACGTAAGTTTGTTTCATCATCGACACATCTTCTTTAGACGACGTCGACGCCAGTATGGGCATCATCAATTTCTTGCTGTTTTCACTCATTAGTTTGAAAAACCCAAGTTTTGACGGATCTAGTTGTTTAGTCTTCTCTAGCTCCCTCCGTTGCTGTTTTGTATTCAAATTGCTGAAAAATTCATGCACATGTTGGGCACCGATCGTTGTTTTATCTTCTTCTTCTGTCGTCTCCCATGCTAGCTTCCTTTTGCTCACGGGATCAACCATTTTCTTTATCGTTGGTAGTTTTGGTGGTTGCATTGGGTTAGAAGATTGTGCTCTGACGCTTTTTTCGGTTGTGCTTTCGTTGCTAGGTGGTTTTTTCTGCGGTGGATTCTTCTGTGGTAGTTTCTTCTGTTGTGGTTTCTTCTGCAGTGGTTTCGCGGTTTTTTTAGATATGCTTTGGTGGTTGGGCGGTTTTTCTTATGTGCTTCCATGGCTGTGCGGTTTTTTCTGCGGTGTTGCGTTGTTTTTTGTACTTTTGATGGTGCTTGCTTTGCCGCCATTGGTTTTTTTGCTTTTTTGGAGGTGATTCGGGATTGATGTCAATATCATGGCTGGAGCTCGCACCTCCGGAATTGAATAATGGCTCTTGTGTAGACGGTGAGCGAGGTGATATTGAAGGTCGTGGGGACGACCTAGGAGATGATGATGGTCGCGACTGCGGGGGATCTGTAGGAGGGATTGATCCCTCCGTCTGGGGGATTATAATGTAGCGTTTGGGCCACAATATGATACCATGAACTGCATCCTTGAGTGTCCTTTTCCCCGTCACCTCCTGGGATGTCTAGCTCTAAATCTTCAAATTGTGACTGACAAATCTCCTCCACAGAAACCGAGGTGTAGCCGGGTGGAATCAACATGTCGTGGCTAGTCTGTCCAGGAAAATGCGCAAAAGCACTTCCGTACGCAACCTGCAATGTGATGTTGCCGAATGGCTTGTGCGGCTCATATGGGGTGCACCGATAGAGAAAATCCACCGGGTATTGTTGGTTGTCATCCACTGGAACTCCTTCGATTGCCCTAGGCTCTTCAGGGCCTTCTGTGCAAGCACCCGGTGCGACCTCTATGCAAGCACCTGGTGCAACCTCGGTAGAAGCACAACTGCTTTTCCGAGCGGAAGGGCTAATGACGGGATCCAGAGGTACTTCAGGCAGTGCTCCAGTTTGGGCTATTTTAGATATCGTTACGGCCAGTCGCCGTTCAATCTCTACCTGCATCTTTTCGTCTTGTTCTTTAAGTCTTTGCTCCATCATTTGGCTCCAATGATCCTCTTTGCGCTCTTTTCTTCTTTTGCGGTTTCTATAGCTATCGAGGTTTCCCTTGAAGGCATACTTCCATGACACCACCCCGTAGCCCCTGCAACATCTTGGGTGTTCTGGATTCCCGAGTGCCATAGTGAGCTCATCCATTTCTCTGTCAACCTTCAGTCTACCAGCTTTGACATCTTCTATTTTGTTCATTAACTCAAGTGCCTTCTCTCGTAACGTGGGCGGGAATTCAAGGGTACCATCATCCGGGTTCAATCTACCTCCATGCGCATAATACCAATTCTTCGATCTTTCGGGCCAGTGAAAGACTGCTGATATGATACCTTTGGTGATAAGGTCTTGTTCCATCTTCCGCCACTTGGGAATTGCTACCGCGTAACCACCTCAACCAAGATGATGGTTGTACTCCCCTTTCTTGCTAGCACTGTTCTTCGCTTGGGCACTTTTTTGGGCAAAAATTTCACTTTTCTTGTATTCAACAAAGGACTTCAAGTGATCTTTTATCTTCGGATATTCATTCCAATTTGGAGTTCGGTAGTTCTTGATAAAATCTCTAGTCAACTTCTTCTTGAAATTCTGAAATTGAGTTGCCATCTTCACTAGAGTCCAACCTTTAACAAGGTTTGGGTCGACGCCTTCAGGAAGTGCGAAGTGTTTTAGCATATCATTCCACAGCTGGTCTTTTACTGAGTCTGGAACCACATATGGATTACTTGGTTTTCCCTTCCATTCTCTATACTTGATGGGCACGTTGTCCCTTACAATTTCCTCGCATTGAGACACAAACTTGTCCTTGACTTTTTTTGGAGCAACAGGCTGGCCAAGCTCTGACACCTCTGTGATACAATACATCACATCGCCGACGATTAGTTGTGCACGACCTCTCTTGGACTTTTTCGTCATCGATCCAGAAGCCTACAAGAATTAACAGTAATTTTCCATGAATCGACATAAATTTATGAGAATATATAAGAAATGGGGTTATCGAGTTAATAGTAATGAACTTAATGCATGATATGTATACCTCGTTGGAACCTTCTGCATTAGCATCGTCAAGGTCGTCATTTGCAAAGTTGGCAGCTATGTCTTCCTCGTTATTTGCAAAGTCATCAGCTGTGATGCCTCCTTGACCAATCATATTTAGAATAATTTCCTCGTTCGTGTAGGATGCAAAGGCATTTGCACCGCCAGCAATAATCTCCTCCATAATCCTTTCATCGTTGTCATTGTTATCCATCTAGAATTAACAGAAATTTTCTATGAATCGACACGAATTTATGAGAATATACACTAATTTTATATGTATTTCTAGTATCCATGTAGAATATACACTAATTTTCTATGAATCGACACGAATTTATGAGAATATACAATAATTTCTATGTATTTCTAGTATCCATGTATAATACACACTAATTTTCTATGAATTGACATGAATTTATGGGAATATACAATAATTTCTATGTATTTCTAGTATTCATGTAGAATACAAACTAATTTTCTATGAATTGACACGAATTTATGGGAATATACAATAATTTCTATGTATTTCTACGAGAAGGGGAATATACAATAGTGTTGCCTACCACAGTTGGCGAGGAGAAGGGGAGCCGGGATCCTAGGGTGCGTCGAGGGAGGCAGTGGGTAGCCGGGGCGAGTCGGCGGCGGGATCATGGAGGCAGTGGGGAGCCCGGGCGAGACGACGGCAGGATCTTGGGTGCGTCGAGGGAGGCAGTGGCGAGCCGGGGCGAGATGGCGGTCGCCGATGCTGGGGAGAAACAAATTTAATTAGAATTATTATTATAGACATATTTAGTACAATTTTATACATAAATTAATTCTTTAAAAGAAATTAAAAAATGCTGACGCAAACAATTAATTTGCTTGCGTCAGCAAGACCCAATGGGAGGACAAGGGGTAGGGTCGGTGTCCGCGCCGGGGGGGGCACTACCGGCGGTGTTGGGGAGGACAACTGTGCAGGATGAGGCGCCGATGCTCAGGACGGCCGATGGCAAGGTGGGGAGGAGGACGGCGCGGAGGAGGACGGCACGGCGGCGGCGGAGCCCCGGAGGCCGGGGAGGCCGGGGCGGTCGGGGAGGTACACGCCCGCGTTCGGGGGCCGACGGCGGCGGACCGGCGGCCGGCGGGGGGACGAGGGTGTCGGTGGATTTCGGGAGGCCGGCGGCGGCGGGAGAATCCCGTGGGGCGGAGGGACGGGGGCGCGCGGAAGCGGTGGTCGGGGAGGATGACGGCGGCGGCGGAGGAGGAGGACACTACAACGACGATGGCGTCAGATCGGGGACGAAAAAGTGGCTAAGTGCTGGAGGGGGAGGGTCTGCTTTTATATGTAGACACACCTTTAGTCCGGGGTCGTGTATCGAACCGTGACAAAAGGGCGGTCTTTTGTCACGGTTGGTGATACCACCCGGGACTAAAGGGTGGTTTCGCGCGGGAGTGTCAAAAGGGAAAAATTTCCCTCTTTAGTCTCGGGTCGTGTAACGAACCGTGACAAAAGGGTGGCCTTTTGTCTCGGTTCGTTACACGACCCGGGAATAAAGGTGTATTTGGAGTGAGACTTTAATTCTTTTCCCATTTTCCCTCCTTATTTTCTCAATCTTTCTCTTTGCAACATTTTTTAAAAATGGTAAGTTTAGTATTTGAACCATGCAAAATTATATTTAGTTAAGTGTTAACAGCCTTAACTTTCCAATATAAAAAATAATTTAATAGTTGAAATAATTACTTTCTTTTCGGACTCGACAATATTTGTCTCCTATAACATAAGAAAAATGTCAAACTTTGTGGTTACTTCTCACAAGGCATCTAAAAGGCTTTAACAAGTTTCAGTTCAAATAACTAAAGGAATACACTCATAGAACTTTACACAAATGATTTGAACATTAATCATTATAGTACAATATTGAAGTTTCTTTTCTTGACAAAAGTTCCTTGGTCATGGTAGTGACGTAAGTACAGTGTCTCTTCATTTCCTAGCATTATGCTTGGGTCAACTTCGATAGTGAATGGAGGCATGCCATCAAACTGATCATAGTCATCTGATTTGTCTGTTCTGTCCTCGACTCCCACGATTACTCTTTTACCTAGAAGAACAATGTGTCACTTTGGCTCTTATGGTCCTTTGGGATTTTTATTCTTCGGTTTGCTAGTCATATCCTTGACATAGAAAACTTGATGCACATTTTTGGCAAGGACAAATGGTTCATCTTTGAAACCAATCTTGGTCAGGTCCACTATTGTCATTCCATATTGATCTTTCCTTATGCCACCTCCAGTTAGTTTTACCAATTGGCAAAGAAACAAAGGGATGTTAAGTGGCCCGTACTCAAGCTCCCATATCTCTATTATGACACCATAATATGAGTTCTTGTTATTGTTGCTGTCCATGGTGTCTATACGGACACCACTATTTTGGTGTGTGGTTTTCCGATGTATAACCATTTATATCATAAGCTTGGAATTTTACAATTGTGCTAGAAGGTCCCCTGGCTAACAAAGCGAGTTGTGGGTGAATTGTGGAATCACCAATAACTTGTTCACTCAACCACGAGGGGAAACTTTCTAGGTGATAGCGTGTAACCCATGCTTCGATTTTGGATGGATTTTGTGAATAAATAATCTGCTTGTGTTCCTCAATGTACGGAGTCACCAAGGTTGATTATTGCAGAACAGCTAGGTGTGCTTTATTGAACAAATCAGTATCATTGCTGAAACATGCTTTCCTTCCTATGGTGCCCTTTCGTAGTAGTCTCCCCTCTGTCGTGATACTAGAGCCCCAATCGAGTCAATTGAGTCGACAAAGTCCACACAAAACTCAATGACCTCCTCAGTTACATATCCTTTGGCGATGCTTCCTTCCGGACGTGCGCGGTTAAGAACATATTTCTTGATGACTGACATGAACCTCTCAAAAGGCCACATGTTGTGCAAGTATACTGGTCCAAGAATAGTAATCTCTTTCACAAGGTGCACCAGGAGATGAGTCATAATATCGAAGAATGAAGGTGGAAATGCCAACTCAAAGCTGACAAGACATTGCACAACATCATTTTGTAGCTTCACTAGGTTCCTTGAATCGATTGCCTTCTGTGAAATTGCATTGAAAAATGCACAAAGCTTTATGAGCGCTAATCGTACTTTCTCTGGTAGAACACCCCTCAACGCAACTGGAAGTAAATGTGTCATCAACATGTGGCAGTCGTGGGCCTTTAGATTTGTGAACTTCTTATCTTTCATACTTATTATCCATTTTATATTCGATGAGTACCCAGATGGAACCTTCATACTGTTTAGGCAATCAAACATGATGTCCTTCTCTTCCTTGCTCAGGGTGTAACTAGCAGGACCTAAGTAATCTTGTTCTTCCTCCTCAACCTCTTCGAGATCTCGCTTCTTCCTCATCAACCTCTATCGGAGGTGCTTCATTCCTATGGATATTTTTCAGGTCCCGTCGTGCTTCCAATGTATCCTTAGAGTTCTTGTAACAACCCAAGAAGCCTAGGACATTCAGACAAAGATTTTTCATCAAGTGCATCACGTCAATAGCATTCCGGACCTCAAGAATTTTCCAATAAGGTAACTCCCAAAATAAAGATTTCTTCTTCCACATTGGTGCACGCCCATTAGCATCATGTGGAATAGTTCACTATCGTCACCCTTTCCAAAGACAACCCTTAGATCCTTTACCATCTCAAATATTTCCTCACCTTTAAAATGGGGGGGCTTTGTACGATGATCAACCTTCCCTTTCCAATGCAAACCTTTCTTCCTTAAGGGATGCTTCTCAGGAAGAAAGCGACGGTGACCTATATACACAACCTTCTTACAATTTTTCGGATGAATACCATCGTTTTATGTAAACAAGTGGGTGCAGGCCCGATATCCCTTGTTTGAGTGCCCAGATAGGTTACTTAAAGCAGACCAATCGTTGATGGTAATGAATAACAATGCTCGTAGGTTGAAGTTCTCTTGCTTATTCTCATCCCACACACATACACCTTCTTTCTTCCATAGCAGTAATAGTTCATCAACTAATGGTCTTAAATACACATCAATGTCGTTGCCAGGTTGTTTTGGACCTTGGATTAGCACCGGCATCATAATGAACTTTTGCTTCATGCACATCCAACCAGGAAGGTTGAACACGCATAGTGCCACAGGCCAAGTGCTATGAGCACTGATAAACTCACCAAATGGATTAAAGCCATCTGTGCTTAAACCAAATCTTATATTTCTTGCTTCCCTAGCAAAATCTTTGTATTTTCTATCAATCTTTCTCCATTGAGACCCATCTGCCGGATGTCTCAACATTTGGTCTTTCTTACGATCGCTTTTGTGCCATGTCATCAACTTAGCATTTTCTTTGTTCCTGAACAAATGCTTCAAACGTGGTATTATAGGAAAATAACACATAACCTTCGCCGGTACTTTCATCATCTTGGGAGGTGTCCCCTCGGGAGCACCAGGATCATCATCTCTCTGAATCTTATAACGTAGCGCGTTGCACACAGGACAAGCTTCCAAATTCTCGTGTTCCGTGCCTCGGTATAGGATGCAATCATTAGGGCAGGCATGGATCTTCTAAACCTCCAACCCCAGAGGGCACAAAGTTTGTTTCACTTCATATGTTGTTGACGGTAATTCATTATTCTCGGGAAGCTTGTCCTTCACAATTTTTAGCATCCCCTCAAATGCTTTATCAGACACACCATATTTTGCCTTTCATTGCAACATTTCAAGTGTAATACCAAGCTTTTTGTGACCCTGTTTGCAATCTAGGTACAATGGTTTTCTATGATCTTCTATCATATGTCGCAACTTTGCCTTTTCATTATCATTTTCACAGTCCCTTTGTGCATCTTTTAGAACTTGACCAAGATCATCAACATGGCCGTCGTCCGATATCTCTTCTTCGTCAGCATCTTCCATTAAAGTATCCGCAAAATCTTGCCCCGCATCCCAGTCAGGAATGTTATTATCATCCTCCTCATCTTCGTTCTCTTCCATCACAACCCCTCTTTCACCGTGCCTGGTCCAAAGCACATAGTTCGCCATGAATCTGTTTTTAATCAAGTGGAGGTGAAGAGTCCCCCAGTCAGAGTAGTATTTGTCGTTTCTACACAAAGAGCATGGACAACACATGAATCCCTTTGGGTTCTTGTTGGCTTTGGCCACTTCGAGAAAAGCTTGCATGCCAGCAATGTACTTTGGGGATCGTCTGTCGGCATTCATCCATTGACGATTCATCTACATCATATTAAAAAGTAAATTAACAAAGAGAAAGATGAAGAATGGTGAATTCGATGATGTATTCCGTTATGAACTAGATGATGAGAACTGGAGGCCTACCTACATTCTTCCTTAACATGTTGATCATCTCAACACAATACGTGAATTCATAAATGTGTTTGAAGCAGAGGTTCAAAAGCTAGAAGCTGACTAGTTTTTAGCTTGGGGACTTGTGATACAATGACATACAGAGGTCACTTGATGGCCATTTTGATCTTCATTATCAGTGACCATACTTTGTATAAACTAACTTCTATAAAATTAGCTAAATGCAAAATTAAGATTAGTTCTATGTTCTGTTAAATTAAAAGGTAAATTAACAAAGAGAAAGATGAAGAAGGGTGAATTCGATGATGTATTCCATTATGAACTGGATGATGAGAACTGGAGGCCTACCTACATTCTTCCTTAACATGTTGATCATCTCAACACAATACGTGAATTCATAAATGTGTTTGAAGCAGAGGTTTAAAAGCTAGAAGCTGAGTAGTTTTAGCTTGGGGACTTGTGATACAATGACATACAGAGGTCACTTGTGGCCATTTTGATCTCCATTATCAGTGACCATACTTTGTATAAACTAACTTCTATAAAATTAGCTAAATGCAAAATTAAGATTAGTTTTATGTTCCGTTATATTAAAAGGTAAATTAACAAAGAGAAAGATGAAGAAGGGTGAATTCGATGATGTATTCCGTTATGAACTGGATGATGAGAACTGGAGGCCTACCTACATTCTTCCTTAACATGTTGATCATCTCAACACAACACGTGAGTTCATAAATGTGTTTGAAGCAGAGGTTCAAAAGCTAGAAGCTGACTAGTTTTTAGCTTGGGGACTTGATATAATGACATACAGAGGTCACTTGATGGCCATTTTGATCTCTAGTATCAATGATCATACTTTGTGAGGACCATGTGTGGTTCGAGGACCGGTGGATGGTCGCTTCCTTTTGTGATGAGTGATTGACAGTGTTGTGTGGACTGATTCTTGGCTAAGTATTGCAGGTGCAGGTTGCGGCTTGACTCGTGTTGATGCAGGTGAAGAACAAGTGCGAAAGGTCGTTGCCGGTGAGGCCTCCAGGTGTGGAGAAGACAAGTAGGTTTCGTTCGAGGGACCCGGTGGCCGGCGGGGGTCGAGTGCGGGCCGCGTGGTGGCACGAACGAGCAAGATGAAGTCGGTGGACGGTTTCTTGGTTGAGCCACAAAACCAAGGTCGAGCCGGGACTTCATGGGAGCCAAGTCATGAGTGGTGATTGGCGGAGGCTACATCAAGTTTGCGGGGTCCGTGGTGGTTCACCGAGAAAATCACCGGGTTACTCGGCTAAGCCACAAAGCCGAGGCCGAAGACCGAGCGTGGCTGTCTGGCCAAAACCGGCCCGACCGGTTTGGAGAACCGATCCGACCGGTTTGGGGTCGCGGGGCGCGGAAGCTTCGAGGCGGAGGACACGCATCGGGATCACAAGGCTTGCGTCGAGGCTACGCGAAGTGCGGTCGCCGGGCATCCGTCCGATGGTGCTACGAAGACAAATTCCCAAAGTGCCCTTGGTGGGCGTGTATCTTAGTTTAGGCTTTAGGGGCATTTTAGTCTTTCGGCTGGCCTCCATATAACCCAAGGGGTGAGAGGATGGCAGCCATGTCTTGGAACCCTAGTTCATTTGCTTTCCTATTTTCCCTTCCTATTTTCTTAGGATTTCCATAGGACTAGCTTGAGAGCTTCATGGTGAGATCTTGTTGAGAGGGTTGGATGATCGGGCGGCAAGCTAGACCTTGTATGAACCTTTGTGGCATGCATAGATGATTTGGCGTTGTTCCCGGTTGTTCTTGGTGGTGATTCTCGGTGCTCTCTCTTGGTGATTTTCTCGGGGCGTTTTCGGGACCTTACTCTTGGGGATTTGATGTGGGAAATTTGTGGGAACCCTTCGTGGTTCTCTTTGGGCTGTGATTCCCCTTCCAAATCCGTGAGTCAAGGGGCTCGATTTTGGTGGTTTCGGGTTTCTAGGGTTGGAGGTGCTCTTGAGGGTTGACCTTCAATTCCTCTTGATTGAGTGGGTTTTGGGGACCGAGCTTCTAGCCAAGGGTAGCCCACGAGGTACCCCATCTATCCCCAAAGTCTCACCTTGATCCGTGGAACGAATCGGGAGATCGATTGGAGGGTGTGTTGAGTTTTTCCCGCGGGCTGTGTTCTTCCCGACTGTCCAGGCAAAAACCGGCCTGACCGGTTTCCCAAACCGGTCTGACCGGTTTCGCCCTGTGGGCTGTCGAGAAGGGTTTTTGAGCAAGGAAGTCTCTGTTGCATCATGGTTTCGTTTGTTCAGATGTGGAAAGGCTCTTGAGGAGTTTTGGGTCTTTGGGGAGTTTCTGGACAAAATCGGTCTGACCTGTTTGCCAAACCGGTCTGACCGGTTTCCCCTGCCTGCGTGAGGCTAAGTCCGGCGAAGCGGTCGACCGGTTTCGAAACCGGCCGCGACCGATTTTGGCTGCCGGCGGCCGTGTCGTGTGTGTTTCCGCTGCGTGTGTGTTGTGGCTGTTGATTGGGTCTTGCTCCTAGGTTTAGTAGTACTTCAGTGGCTGCGTGAACTTGGCAAGAGAAGCTTGGGGAGGTGCACGAGTGAAATTGGGTTCATAGGCCGAATTCTTGAATAGAATTTTTATCGGCTCCCATTTACTCCCCCCCCTCTGGTTCGCCGTATCGGTCCTTCACTTTGTATAAACTAACTTCTATAAAATTAGCTAAATTCAAAATTTAGATTAGTTCTATGTTCCGTTATATTAAAAAGTAAATTAACAAATAGAAAGATGAAGAAGGGTGAATTCGATGATGTATACCGTTATGAACTGGATGATGAGAACTGGAGGCCTACCTACATTCTTTATAATATAAACTAATTTCTATAAAATTAGCTAAATGTAAAATCATAATTAGTTATATGTTTCATTATATCAAAAAGTAAAATTCAATTTTCTCT
This sequence comes from Cenchrus americanus, assembly GCA_947561735.1. Classification (NCBI taxonomy): domain Eukaryota; kingdom Viridiplantae; phylum Streptophyta; class Magnoliopsida; order Poales; family Poaceae; genus Cenchrus; species Cenchrus americanus. Next base: position 200,773,769 of record OX387241.1, read on the forward strand.
ACCTCAATGTAAAAGCTAACAAGACAATGCTAGTGTTTAGCCAACCACATTTTTCTCAATCTAAAGTATATAGATAATAACCTCATCTCTCATTACCTCCTGCCACCTAGGATTTAAGATTTCTATTTTCTCCATCTCTAAAATAGATCAAAACAATTAATCACAACAAATGATGGGAGGAAGAAGAATCAAACCTCGGAAAGACTTTAGAGGAGAGAAATCTTCACAAATACATGAAGAAAAAATTCAACAACACCTCTCTAAGGTTGAGGCGCCATGGAGGAGGAGCTTGAGCTCTTGGTGAAGAATGGCTCAGGCAAGAGAAAGGGGAAGAAGAAGCTGGATTTATAGGGCGCGGACTATTTGTCCCAGTTGGAGTTACCAACCGAGACTAAAGGGTGGTAATTCCACCCGGTGCTAAAAGCCCGCGTCAATCATTGCGGGAAAATGCCATTGGGACCCCCCCTTTAGTCACGGTTGGTTGTACCAACCTGGACTAAAAGGGGGGGGTGTCTCCAGCGGGCATTTCGGGCCACGTCGACGAAAGGCCTTTAGTCCCGGCTCCAAAGTTGAACCGGGACTAAAGGCCCGAACAAAAGCCTCGCTCTCCACCAGTGATCTACATGGCAATCAGACCTTTGTTGTGTGCCATTTATCGGGACGCATGGCGAAGATTTTTGTCATGCATTTTTGTTGGACGCACATCAAAGAAAAGCATAACTGAGAGCAGATGGAGAGAAGGCTATCACGATGTCGGCAAAGGATTACCAACCGGGACTAAAGGGTTTTCCAAAAAAACAAAAAAAAAGCCTCCTACTTGAGCACTGCCACCCCTTGCTGGCAAGCCTACTGCTCCAGCTCTGCCACCCCTCGCCGGCGAGCCTCCTGCTCCTGCTCCGCCGCCGTGCATAACAATTAACAAGAACACCACAGATAAGAAGTATATATCACATAATAACTTAACCATCACATGAGTACATCAATCAATTTCACCACTCGTGCATAACAAGTTTGATTCAATTCACAACACATTAAACAACAAAAAATACGTCATTTCGTTCAAATTTCCTTTGCATCACATATAAAAATCAGAAAAAAAACACACAAAAATCACCAACCGCACCAGAGACCCGCTGGAGCCGCGCACTACTCTGTGCGACGTTGGCAGCTGCGCTCGTGCCCCGCCATGGCCACCTGCATAGGCAAGAGTAGAGAGATGAGATATGAAAATGAGAGGAGATAAGGAGTTGACTGGTGGTGGGAGAAAGATAATGGAGAGAGAAAAGGGAAGGGAAGAGCTTTAGTCTTGGGTGGTGTTTTGTCACTCGAGACTAATGGGTACCCCTTTAGTCTCGGGTAGAAACACCACTCAGGACTAAAGACCGGTGCCGGTCATTGCCTCAAAACAGTGGTTGGCCGCCCCTGTCCCGGTTGGTAATACCAACCTCGACAAAAGGGTATGTAGAGGGTGTCCGCGGGTATTTCAGGGCACATCCATAAAAACCCTTTAGCCCCGACTCCAAAATTCAACCAGGACTGAAGGACCGTACCAAAGGTCCTGACTCTACCAGTGATTGCCGTTGAGAACAATAAACATGATGCACAAGCCATGTACAACTATGTGAATAAGAAAGTAGTTGACCAAGAGGAAGAAGGGGCTTGCCAAAATGACAGGAGCAACAGAGTGGTTGCACTCGCGGAGGAAATTGACCTCATCATTCATCACTTGGAACAGTACTTCGTCTACCGATGGCGTTCTCTGTTCACTGCTGCGGAGACCATTCACGAGAAGGATCCAGTTGTCATGGGCTTCTCCAGCTCGCATATCTGCAGGTAGCTGCTCCAACCTTCGACGCAGCAACTTGAAAAGAGCAAAGGAGAGGCAGAGCCTCCTGAGGTCTTGGTTTTCATCGAATGTGGTGCAGAGATGGTCATCACTCCCATCAAATTCCCATACCTTACCCACAGTGATGATGCTATCACGAGGATCGAGGGGTTACCTCATTAAGCTCGTAGCTATATGCGGAGGTCTTCTTCACCAACTCTTCATCACCGGGTTGTGGCGCTTTAGTTTTGTTTTGGCTGTTGTTTCTTTCGTTTTGGCTAGGGTCTTGGGCTCAGACTTGTTTGCTGTAACTTATTCCAAACTTATCTCTTCTTAATGAAAAATGTGCTATGCATGTGACAATGTACTTGCATAGAGGATCAAGTCCTAGACATACCTCAGATATCTCAGGAGGAAAATGAATCCCTCATTGCTGCCTTCACTGAATCTGAAGTGAGAAATGCAGTCTTCCAAATGGAGCATAATAAAGCTCCAGGACCTGATGGGTTTCCTGCGGAATTTCATTAGGTTTTCTGGGGGATTATCAAAGCGGATCTTTTACCTCTTTTTGCTGATCTACATAGGGAGGCGCTGGATCTGTACAGCTTGAACTTTGGAATCATTACGTTAATCCCTAAAATTCATAATGCGACCAAAATTCAGCAATATAGAACAATTTGTGTCCTAAATGTGAGCTTCAAAATCTTCACTAAAGTGGGGACAAATAGGCTTAATCTTGTAGCCAAGAAAGTCGTAAGCCCGACACAGTCCGCCTTTTTGCCAGGTAGGAACATCATGGAAGGAGTAGTTATTCTACACGAAACTATTCATGAACTTCATACCAAGAAGCGGGACGGTGTCATTTTTAAAATTGATTTTGAAAAGGCTTATGACAAAGTCAAATGGTCCTTTCTGCAGCAAACCCTTTGTATGAAAGGCTTTGCACCGAAATGGTGTAGGTGGATCCAAAGTATGGTCACTGGTGGAAGTGTGGGGATCAAAATTAATGATGAAGTTGGGCCTTATTTCCAAACCAAAAGGGGCCTCAGACAGGGTGATCCTATGTCACCAATCTTATTCAACATCGTTGCCGATATGCTGGCCTTACTCATCAATAGAGCTACGGCCGATGGTCAAATAAGAGGAGTACTCCCCCATCTTGTTAATGATGGTTTGTCAATCCTGCAATATGCTGATGACACTGTTATTTTCATTGACCACGACCCCGAGCAGGTGAAAAATCTTAAGCTTCTGCTTTGCGCATTTGAGCAGTTATCTGGGATCAAGATCAACTTCCATAAGAGTGAAATTTTTTGCTACGGACAAGCTAAAGAGATGGAGGAATTCTATACCTCTCTCTTTGGTTGTAATAAAGGGACATACCCTTTCAGATATTTAGGGATCCCAATGCACCATAGACAGCTTTTGAATTCTGAGTGGAAGAAGGTTGAAGAACGTTTCGAACAAAAACATTCTTGTTGGAAGGCAAAATACCTATCCTACAGAGGTAAACTTGTCTTACTCAATTCAGTCTTAAGTAGTCTAGCCATGTTTATGATGTCCTTCTTTGAGATACCGAAAGGGGTCATCAAAAACTTGGATCACTACAGATCTAGATTCTTTTGGCAAGGATCCTCACAGAAACACAGGTACAGACTTGCCAAATGGGACATCTTATGTCGACCTAAAGATCAAGGTGGCCTAGGTATTCTCGATTTGCAACTGCAAAATAAATGTCTGTTGGCCAAGTGGTTAGTTAATCTACTAAACACAGACGGCATCTGGCAAACGATGCTCCGTAATAAATATCTAAGGTCTAAATCTTTAACTCAAGTGGAAGCCAAACCCTATGACTCTCATTTTTGGAGAGGACTCATGCATATAAAAGATGAGGTACTGTCTTTAGGTTCCTTTGTTATTAAGGATGGGACCAAAGTCAGATTCTGGGAAGACACTTGGATAAGAGACAAGCCGCTCAAACTTCAATACCTGAACTTATATAATATAGCGAGGGAGCCACGCGCTACGATATCAAAGGTAATGGCCACAAGCCCCCTAAACATCTCCTTCAGGAGGGCTCTAGTGGACTAGTGGATAACAATCTTAGAGATTGGCTTGCATTAGTGGCGCGAATCTCACACATGCAACTAACGGAAGGCTCTGACCTTTTAAAATGGAGCCTAACCAAGTCCGGCTTGTTCACCATCCGGTCATTGTATCACCATCTTATTGATACAAATCCTCCCTTTCAGCATCGAAAGATCTGGAAGATGAGGATCCCACTAAAGATTAAGATCTTTCTCTGGTTTCTACAAAGGGGGGTATTCCTCACTAAAGACAATCTGGCTAGGAAAAATTGGAAAGGTAGCCAGAAATGTGTTAGTTGTAACAGGAATGAGAATATCCAACACCTATTCCTTGACTGCCCCTTTGCTGAAACGATTTGGTATATAATCTTCTTCGCTACCAATCTTAACCAACCCAGATCTATTAGCCATTTGTTTGGTACTTGGCTTAATAATCAACCTAAGAACATGAAAGGTTTGATGCGGGTGGGTGTAGTCACTGATTTGTTGTGGGCTATCTGGCGATGCCGGAATGACGTAATTTTCAACAAATTGAAAACTAACTCTATCATGCAGGTTATTTTCAAGGGAGCATACTGGCTACGCTCATGGTCTCAGTTCCAGCGTGACGAGCAAGCCAAGGACACCCTCATTATGCTGAGCAAGAGATTGGAAGTGGTTGCTCTAGATATTTCAAATAGAGGGTGGAAGCACTTATATCGTTTGCTTTAGTCTATGCATCTTGTTTTGACTTTGGTTTGCTGTGTCTCTAAACCAGCTTTGGTCTGTAATAATTGGTTGTGTACATCCCTAGATGTAGAGGCCGGATTATGTAATCCCTTATCTAAAAAAATCTCTTATGTTCACCCTGGCTAACATCACGGTGGTCATGGGCACCCAATACCTGCTGGCCATATATGAGTTGATGAGGCCATGGTTCTTGCCATGGGCGTAGGAACGCTTCTCGACCTCGATCGGTGAAGGCGAGTCTCTGCAACAGTCTGGTGAAACACAAGATCCAGAGCATGCCGAACAATGCCCTCTGGCCAACAATGTTGATGTTGAAGAAGACGAGGCTTCCCAGCCACACTACACGGCCAGCACGCTGGATGGTGGTCGTGTACCCTCGCATGCGGACCTTGTCCACCTTCCGTCGGAGGAGCTCCACAAGCATCCATGCTAGAATGAGCAAGGACCTAAGCGAGAACCCGGCCGAGGCCGGACGGTCCGCTTTGTTCTTGGCCTCGGAGAAGAGGTAGGACATGACGGGGAGGAAGAGCGAAAGTACGGAGGAGAGGAAGGGGCGGACTTTGGGGTTGAGTATGGCGCTCACGTCGGAGATTCCTCTCAAGAGGTTGAGGTTGATGAAGAGGCCGGTGAGGATGAACATGATCAGGGAGGCGGGAATCGTTGTGAGCACATTGCTCTTGTCTGTGTAGGATGACGTGAGGTTGGCTACGAGATCAGGGATGGTTGGCAAATAGACGAATGACTACTAACATTAACTGAGTAGTTGGCCATGCATGCAACAGCTCTGTGGCGTCTTGGGTTTTGCCTGCTGGGCCCTCGTGGCTTCATAATTTGATATCATTTGTGGTGAGATCTACATGGATATATGGAATGCCATGCCGATTATCTTTAATTCTTTTGACACGGTTTTCTTGGTATTCCATTTTTTTCACGGTTTTCATGCATGCTTTAATTATCGAGTCTTTGCATGCTGCAACCTGCAACTGATAATTAGGGCACCCGCAATGGGTGCCGTTAATCTCTCTACAGCAAACCACGTATGAGAGAGAAATAGGAGAGAGAAGGGAATCGTCGCCAGACTCAGCGACATGCTACATCACGTGATTCCACGCGCTGGTCCCACAGTGTCTTCTCTGTCCTCTGCGCTTCTCTGCGTCGCGTCCCGCAGCTTGTTGCCTCCTCGAGGAGGAGCTCGGAGCCTCGGACCGGCTGGCGACTTGCGAGTGCAGGGTGTATGCTACTGGTGACGAGCTAGTGCGACCGGCGACGAGGCGAAGCTCCACGGCCACAGCGGGCGGAGGCGGGTGGTTGGGTGCGCCGTCACAGAGATGAGCTTGGGGTCGTCGGTGTGCACGCAGGGCGGCGGGCATAGCTGCAGTCGAGGTCCGGTGCGGGGCCACCGGAGCACGGCCATTACCGTAAGCGGCCTCCGTCTGAGCACGGGTGGCGAGGGAGAGGAGTACGTTGGGCGGAGCTCGGCTACGCCGTCGCCGCACGTGGTGGTCGGAGGCGGTGGTGAGGTCATCGGGCCGGTGGGCCCCTCCACGGTCGGAGGAGGAGCGCGACCGCCAGTCCGCCGGCGAGCTGCGGAGGCCGGAGGAGAGATGCGGACGCAAGGTAGCCCGCCGGTGCCCAGGAGTGCCATCTACGCGCGGCTGCTGCAGAGGAGACCATGGGAGGCAGCACCGGCGGTGGACACACGGACGCCGGTGCGCCCGTCGGTGGAGGACGCCGGCGAGGCCGGCGCGGTTGGGCAGGATCCAGGAGATTAGGCAGGCGCCAGCAAGGGTGGGGCACGACCGGAGCAGGCGGAGAGACGGCGGGATGCCATAGCCACCGGAGAGAGGAGGCGTGAGGGAAGGAAAAGGAGAAGATAAAGGAGGTGGGACCCACACGAATTATTGTTATAGCATGATTGTTGGACAAATCATCTATAAAACTTGCTACATCCTAGGTGGACATAATTATAGAGAGCTTCTTACTATGGGAACGTATGATGTGGAAACCAGCCCACCCGTGGAAACTATGGAAACCCCGATCACGGCGGTTCGATCCGCATCCGATGGCCATCGGAAGAGGTGGGAACCTTTTGCAAAGAACCGCCCGCCACGCCCCTTCCGATCCCGGCAATTTCTCAAAAACCCCCCGCCCCCTCATCCTCCGTGCCGAGCCCCCCCCCACGCGGGCACCCCGACCGCCGGTTCGCCTCCGGGGAGAACCGACGCCGCCGCTCCCGGATCCCCGACGCCGCCGTACGCCGGATCCTCCTGCCGTGGCGCCGCCTCCAGTGTACCGACGACCGCGGTGGGGCTCCGACGCCGCCGCCCACGGGATCCCCGACGCCGCCGCCCACGGGATCCCCGACGCCGTCGCCGGCCGGATCTCCCGCTGCCGCCGCCCGATGCGGATCTCCGCCGCCCCTCCCTTTAAGATCGATCCCGGCCGCCTACGGGGGACCCGCCGCCTCCGGGGAGGCCGCCGCCTCTAGGGAGGACCCTGCCGCCGCCGCCTCCGGGTTTTCCCCGACCCTCGAGGGTTAGCCCTCATTTGCATCGGTGCATCCTTTGTGCCGGTTTCGGTAACAATGGCACGGCCCGGTGGATTTTGCGAGAGAAACGTGATGCCAAGCGATGACGACGACACGATGCGGTGAAGTGGAAGGGATCCCGAAGGAGAAAGCATACAATTTTTGCCAATGCGGTGGTGCGGGATGCAGCGATGCAAAATTCCTTCGGTCGTCGTCACCGATCTTCGGGCGGTTAGCATACCGAAGCAAAATGAAGCAATGGGAAAAGCTCGAAATGGAAATTGTTCCTATCTAGCCGTAGTCCCGTATCGATTCCGGAATGCTTGGGCGGAATTCAACTAGGGAGGCGGAAGGTAGCAATTGCAATGCATCACCTATGTAATGAAAAAATGAATGAAAGGCCTATCTAGCGCATTCTGTCTTGTAATTGTTCTTTGTAAAGGTGATAAAAGGCAAGCATGGCAATTGTGCCTCCTATGCGGTGAAATGAAAAGAATGAAAATGAAAAGAATAATGTTTGTTCGGTCACTCCCAATTGTGTGTGAGCTGGTGAAATGGATCCCAATCTGTCACATCCATGTGACGGATTGCATGTAACATGTGAATTGTGTCACCTTTGTTACCAATGCGAGAGAGCAATTTTGATTCGGTTAATAAACTCGGGACAAACTCAATACCTCAATCTTGTATAATTGCGAGAAAAAATCCCAATGCAACAACGATGCAACTCCTTGCCAATTTTCACAAGCATAAAGGCAACAACGATTTTTGCATGTAACGGTACAATTATAGTTCAATAAAATATTCCATGTTGTATAATTCAGTAAAGGGAAGTAAAACATGGAAAAAACAAGTTGTTTACGATCGGCCAACTACGTTGTTTGGGCAATTACGTGCATCATGATCCACTAATTGCTTGCATTTTCCACACTTCCGTTTTCTCGGTGCCTTCTTCTCCTTGCTCTTCTTAATTCTTTTGCTACGCCCTTTTGAAACGACATCAGTTGGTGGATGTATTTCGACTTCATTTGGAATTTTGGTACCAAGGAATGACTCAAACTCATCCTGTTTAGTAACTGATGCGGCTGGAATCATCGCTTTGAGAGGTTCTTCAAGGTTGGCTAAACTTGAAAATAAAAACTCCATCCCCGAATGCGAGTTCTTGGCCATTTGGATAAGATCTTCAAACTTGTTGCGTGAATCCGAAATTTTTTTACGCAAATCCACCTCTTTAGGATCTTTAGCCTTTTCATCCAAGAGGTTGCCTTCATCATCAAAAAATACTTCCCTACGAATTCAAATATTTTTCTTAGACATATTGCATAAAGAAAAGCAAATTGCCATACAAAAGAAAACAGAATGGTATCTCACCTTTTACATCTTTTATCCCATCTCTTCATAATATAAATTGATGGTATCTCATTTTGCTTCTCGCATCTAAGCATTTGTATTAGGTGACGGCACGGGACGCCATAGGACTCATAGAATTTACAGGAGCACGTACCAAACATGTTTGACTTGTTGATCTGAACCACGCGCTCCTTTCCAGATAGGCTGCTGATGGTGAACATTTTCATATCTTCAGTCTCTAAAATTCCTTGAACAATGCAATGATCTCTTGCCACTATGAGTTGTTCCTGAAATTTACCAAAAACTTCATGTGTATAAATGACACTACATTGCCTCTCCATGTGCCATGGTGTCACCAATTTAGGATTGGCGTGAAGACTTGCATTGTCAGCTTTCAACTCTTCTTCACGCTGGCACTCCAAAGCTATGTCAAACCTTAGCCAAAATTCAACAAAGCTCAATTTTCGATGAATGAAACGGTTGAAAAATGAATTTGCACTCTCCGACCGTGATGTGGTCCTAAGGATTCCTGCTAAAGGTGTGTCCATAAAGTACGCCGGAATCCATGATTCTCGCATATCAAACTTGGTGGAAAACCACTCATTTTCAGTGAGCCCATAATCTGCCATGATAGAATTCCATTGAGACACAAAATCATTCGGATCATCGGAGCCCCAGACACACTTGTGTAATCTATCCCAGAACTCCTCATCCTCCCTTATGGAGGGACCAACCTTCTCAGGTACCTTATCCATGATATGCCACATGCAAAATCTATGAACGGTATTTGAAAAAAATGCGAGCAATTGCAGCCTTCATGCTAGCATCTTCATCCGTTATGATTAGACGAGGTGCTACTTTACCCATAGCCCGAAGAAAGGTCCGGAACAACCATACATATGAATCAATCTTTTCATCGGCTAAGAATGCGGCCCCAAGGAAAATACTTTGCAAGTGATGATTGACTCTGTAAATGGCACAAACTTCATATTATAATGGTTAGTGGTATATGTTGCATCAACCGAAAGCACATCACCAAAAACACTATAGTTCTTCCTGCATGTGGCATCTGCCCAAAATACACGAATAAGTCGACCTTTGTCATCCACCATGAAGTCATAAAAGAAGGCAGGATTTACGTCCCGCTTTCGCGCAAGGCCGTCCAACAAACATGCGGGCATCGGCATCCTTGATTTTGATCCTCAGGTCACGATAATAGTTCTGCAAATCCCTCCGCGTGCAACCAACATTCGACAACCACCGTCACCGACTTGTAGAAGTCGAAATGCCATGGACGTGCCAATACTAGCCTTATGACAATTGAACAAAGTACTCTTTGCCCTCTCATCGACATTACGGTTGGACCTTAGCAAGTGTCTCTTATCCGGCGAAACAAAACCATGGTTGTGCTCATCAACCATTGAAAATATTCGATATTTCTTGTCACTCTCAAGCTTCACAACAATATGTGCCGGACAGCCACATCTAGTTTCCAACACATTTAGTGTCTTCCTTTTATTCTTGGATTCATCGTAGCATGTTTTTGACTCTCCTTTCTGAACCCTTCCCTTGCACAATAATACCGCTTGAATAATATTCCTTCATTTCCCTTTTTGTGCTGCCCAACACGAACACTAAAACCATTATCATGTGCATATGATTTGTAAAACTTCTCCACATCTGTGAGTGTATCAAATATCATTCCAACCGTTGGCTTCAACTGTTCTTTGCAATTTTGTTCTATACTCGGAGAAGATGTTGCCCGTGGTGTGCTTGGTTCTTCAATGACGGTTACAACTCCGTCGGAAGCCATGTCTACTGCACCTTCGCCGTCCACTAATAAGATTAATTTTATGATCAGATTATTTTTTACTCCAGCAAAAAAGAAAAGTAAAGAAAATGGCATCGCGGGGTCCATGGCTGAGAAACTAACCACGTGATGGAGGGCTCCCGGAGTTCATGGCCTGAACGGCAGGCTGTGGCTGGCCCTCTTGAATGACGAGCGGCGGCGGCCGGCGTGCTTGAACGGCATCCCCGGCGGCCGCCGTGCGTAGAGGACGGCCGGCGGGCCGGCGTGCTTGAACGGCATGTGCCGGGGGGCGGCACTCCGAACCGATGGCGCCAAGGCACGGCGCTCCCGTGCGGCGGCCGCCGGCAGCGCCGTGCGTGGAGGATGGGCGGCAGGCGGCGTGTGTGAACGGAGGCCTCTAGGGGCGTCCGGGATTGAACGTCGGATGACGCCCAAGGGTTTTTAATGGTGGCCTCTCCTGCGTGAACCACCGTCGGCCACGGTGGACGCCGTCGTCATGGCGTCCGGCGGCATGGCGTCCTCGCGGACGGTGGTCTCCCTTGAGTGAAGCACCTTCGGCTACGGCGGCGCCACGGCGGGGAGGATCCGGCGTACGGCGGCGTCGGGGATCCGGGGAGCGGCGGCGTCGGTTCTCGGAGGCGAGCCGGCGGGTCGGGGTGCCCGCGTGGGGGGGGCTCGGCCTGGAGGATGAGGGGGGCGGGGGGGGTTTTTTGAGAAATTGTCGGGATCGGAAGGGGCATGGCGGGCGGTTCTTTGCAAAAGGTTCCCACCTCTTCCGATGGCCATCGGATGCGGATCGAACCGCCGTGATCGGGGTTTCCATAGTTTCCACGGGTGGGTGGTTTCCACGATACGTTCCCTCTTACTATAACCATTACGGGTGCCCTTAAAGGCTGATGTAACTTTAACTTTTGCATGCTAATAAATGATGCTAATGCAGCATGATACACTCCTACCTTCTGCTGGATTAATATATTGACACTACGATCAAGTTTTATTGTTGACTAGTCAGTAGTGACGACATTATAATTTGTCAATCTATAATATAAAGATCGAATAATTTGAAAAACTTTTCTCATTTAATTTAGATCCACCATACCCTCACATCGGACCCACTCGTCGTATATTTGGAGGAGTGGATAGGGTGGAAGACCCGTAAAATCGCAATTTAGAGAGTGTTTCTGCCGAAAACGAAAAGATTTTGTCACCACGATGTTTTCGTACCCACGTATATACCCACCGGCGGGTCCACGAATCCTGCCACGTCGTGATGAATGCGTCATCGGCGCGAGCCGCGGACATCGCGGCACACGGCTTCGACTCGTGCCTCGCGGGAGGGACACTAGCTCCTATGCCAGGCGCGTGACTGCGTGAGTCTGAACTGAAAGTCATGGTGCATCCTCTGTGCGTCATCAGTAACACTACCAGATTCCGCTTGTTTGCTGTGAGCCGGTTCCTCATGGCAAATAGAGGTCCACCGACGGCAACATCTTTGTCGTGAGTTGCCGCCGGCAAAGGGCTCAAGGCACAGTTTGGCCGGCAAACAGCATAGTTGTCGTGAGCCGACCGGTTGACTCACGGCAAATGTGTGCCGTAAGTGGTCAATAGCTCACGGCACAGGTGTCTAACGGGGATCACAGAAGGTGTCTTAATGGCTCATTGTGTCGTGAGCCTGACGGCGAGCTCACGGCATAGGTGCCACACGTGGCAGCTTCACAGGTGAGGTGATGTCAGTTGTGTGCCGTGAGTTGGGCATACAACTCACGGCACAGAGCTTCTGGTTGTCGTGAGTTGATCCTTTGCTCACGGCAAAGAGTCCACACGTGGCACATTCTCACACGAGCTGACGACACGTAGTTGCCGTGAGCCGTGACATTTACTCACGGCATAAAGCCAATTCCCTGCTGCCAGGTTGCACAACTGTGCCATGAGCACAAGCCGAAGCTCACGACATAGGTGCAATAGCTCACAGCATAGTTGCAGTAGCTCTGCGGGTGGGAAGTGGTATGTCCTTGTTGTGGTGGACGACTACTCTCGGTATGCATGGGTGTTCTTTCTCGAGGATAAGGGGGAGACGCTTGGTTTTGTTCGAGATCTTGTCTTGAGGTTGAGAAACGAGAGGCACGGAGATGCCATACGAGCAATCCGCAGTGACAATGGCTCAGAATTCAGAAACTCTCGTTTTGAAACCTTTTCCCATGACTTGGGTCTTGAACACCAGTTTCCGAGTCCGTATACGCCTCCCCAGAATGGTGTTATGGAAAGGAAAAACAGGACCTTGTGTGAGATGGCTCGGACGATGCTTGATGAGCATAAGACTCCGAGAAGGTTCCGGGCTGAGGCGGTGAATACCGCGTGCTATGTGTCAAATAGGATCTACCTCAGAGTGCATAAAAAGAAAACCTGCTACGAGTTGATCCACGGTAGCACACCCAAGATGAGTCACTTCCATGTATTTGGATGCAAGTGTTTTATTCTTAAGAAAGGGAAGAAGTTGGATAAGTTTGAGACTAGGTCTGTCGATGGTATTTTCTTTGGTTATGCATCTCATTCTAGAGCATATCATGTGCTCAATCTTGAAACTAACCAAATCGTGGAGACTTGCGAGGTAACCTTCGACGAGACACAACCACGTAGTCAGCTTGTCTTTGAGTGTGCGGGTGATGATGAGCTTGGCGAGGAGATCTTTCAGAAGGAGGAGCATGAACATGGGGACGATGAAGATGGTGGTGTGGTGCCCCCAGCTGAACATGTACCTACTACTTCGACTACGGTGGTGGACGGACCCTCTCTTACACCTACGACGACGAATCAAGATCGAGGAGAAGCTACAGTTGAGGGGGGGGGTAGCATCAAGGCGAGAACCTCCCCGACGAGTACAAGTAGATCACCCAGCTTCAAGGATCATCGGCGACATGAATGAATGCACTACACGGTCGAGGGTTCGGAACAATTCTCATTTCGCTCATGCTGCATTTGTTGCTACTTTTGAGCCCAAAGGCATTGGACACGCACTATCTGATCATAATTGGGTTAATTCGATGCATGAGGAGTTGGAGAACTTTGAGAGGAATCAGGTTTGAGAATTGGTTGACCCTCCCCCAGTGTGTAAGCCGATTGGTACAAAGTGGGTGTGGAAGAACAAAGAGGGAGAGAAAGGTGAAGTTGTGAGAAACAAGTCAAGGCTTGTTGCTCAGGGGTTCAGTCAGAAGGAGGGGATCGACTACGAGGAGACATTTGCTCCCATAGCCCGTTTGGAGGCGATTAGGATCCTTCTAGCCTTTTTCGTGGCTAAAGGGTTCAAGTTGCACCAAATGGATGTGAAGAGTGCTTTTCTGAATGGTGTGTTGGAGGAAGAAGTGTATGTGAGGCAACCACCTGGGTTTGAGAGTGAGAAGTACCCCCACCGGATGTACAAGTTGAGGAAGGCGTTGTATGGGTTGAAGCAGGCGCCTAGAGCTTGGTATGGTAGGTTGAGGGGGTTCTTGTTTGAGAGAGGTTTTGAGATGGGGAAGGTTGATCAGACCTTGTTTCTACTTAGGCAGGGCAGAGATATCCTGATTGTGCAGGTGTACGTGGATGATATTGTCTTTGGTGGCTCGTCCAAATCCCTTGTTGCAAGGTTTGCAGAGGATATGGGCAGGGAATTTGAGATGAGCATGATGGGCGAGTTGCAGTTCTTCCTCGGGCTACAAATCAAGCAATCAAAGGAAGGAACATTTGTTCACCAAGCTAAGTACACCAAGGACATTGTGCGGAAGTTCAAGATGGAGGACTCCAAGGCTATGATGACGCCGATGAGTACGACTACAGCTCTTGATGCGGACGAGGAAGGTGAACACGTAGACCAGAAGGAGTACCGGAGCATGATCGGGTCACTCCTCTACTTGACGGCGACGAGGCCGGACATCCAGTTCTCGGTATGTCTGTGCACTCATTTTCAAGCGTCTCTGAGGACTTCGTATCGGCAAGCGGTGAAGCGAATTTTCAGGTACTTGCGTCACACTCCCGACTTCAGCCTTTGGTACTCTGCGTCCTCTTCTCTGACGCTTCATGGTTTTTCGGATGCGGATTTTGCCGGGTGTCGGTTGGATAGGAAGTCCACTTCTGGGACTTGCCAGTTTTTGAGTTTTTCTTTTGTGTCTTGGTCTTCCCGCAAACAGTCGAGTGTTGCTCAATCCACTACCGAGGCAGAGTACGTTGCCGCTGCTAGTAGTTGCTCTCAGCTCCTTTGGATCACATACACCATGAGTGACTTTGGTGAGGAGTATACCCATGTCCCACTTCAATGTGATAGCACCAGTGCCATTAGCGTTGCAAAGAACCCAGTGCTCCATTCCAAAACCAAGCACATAGAAGTGAGGTATCATTTTCTGTGAGACAACATAGAGAAAGGAAAGATAGCTTTGATCCATGTACCCACACATGACCAACTAGCCGATATTTTCACCAAACCCCTAGATCAAGCAACTTTCACTCGTTTGCGGGGGGAGCTTGGTGTGTGTTTGATTTCTTGAGTTGGGTGTGTGGGAGCTCCGTTGTAGCATATGTATAGTTTCCTTTGTGCATTTCTTGCATTTGGCTTAATTTGGGTGTGTTTCATTTCTTGAGTTTGTAGCATGTTTTAGTGGCTAGGTTATGCTTAATTTGTGGTTGTATAGCTAGTTTATTGATCATATGGGGCCAAAGGCTCATTTGCCATCATGAATGTTTAGCCATCTTGTTTTATCTTGTGGAGGGGCATAAGTTCCTTTTTGTCGCAAAGACATTTCATATACCAAATATGAATCTGAAAATGAAATGTAAAATGCTTGGAAAATGTTCTCTCATGTCATATGTGCTAAATTTAATTTTCTTTGGGTGCTAAACTGTTGCATGATGTCTACCAATGAGAAGTCTCATATATAGAAGTAGGCACATGGCTCGGTGGCTTTGACATGACATGAGCTGCTTGTGGGTGTTTGTGATGGTCTTATGATTAGAATGGTTGTCCTATCATGAAGTTTGTGTGGCTTTGCCATTTTGACATGTTTTGATCATGGTTAGGACTTTGCTCCTGAGAGGCAAATTTTTTGCAAAATTGCCCAAATCCATCTTAGCTTCGTCCAATGGTTGTGAAACTTGGTGATCTTGTAGTTGATGTCAATACGAAGCTATAGAGTATCTAACTTGCTCATTTGGACATGTGTAGCGTCCTATGTTAAATTTTGTCTATTTGAGAAGCTCTAGGTTGAAAGTTTTGCAGTTTTGGCTTGATTCATGCATTGCCAACAAGGGGGAGAAGTTTGAGCTTGAAATAGCTTGCTGGATGCATTTAGAAAGTTTTCAGGTGGTTTTGAGCCATTTCTGGGCTCTGTTGCACACCAGTCTGACCGGTCAAGGTCACCGGTCTGACCGGTCAGAGTGCTAGCCCTGTTCATATGTTGGGCACCGGTCTGACCGGTGGTGGTGACCGGTCTGACCGGTCAGAGCTGAGCTGATGCAGCTGCTTTGTTTTCTTCAAGTGGTTTGCATGCATTCGTCCAGGGGGAGTTGCATTGGTTCAGGGGGAGCTTGCATGTGTGCAGGGGGAGCTCTTTGTGGTTTTTCGAGCTTTGGTTTGGTGGTTTACGCTCCTTGCTTGAGCATAGTTTTGTCTCGGATGTGTCGAGCTGTTGCCCTTGCCTAAGGGGTCCGAGACTTGTCTTCTTCAAGTGATCTAGCTCTTTGCCTTTGTTTGGTTTTCGATCGCTTGTTGGAGTTTCTTTTTGTTCGTTTCATTTCTTTTTATTTTCCTCTTGTCACTTTAAGTGGGTGTTGTCAATGCACTCATCAAGGGGGAGATTGAGGACCATGTGTGGTTCGAGGACCGGTGGATGGTCGCTTCCTTGTGTGATGAGTGATTGACAACGTTGTGTGGAGTGATTCTTGGCTAAGTATTGTAGGTGCAGGTTGCGGCTTGACTGGTGTTGGTGCAGGTGAAGAACAAGCGCGAAAGGTCGTCGCCGGTGAGGCCTCCAGGTGTGGAGAAGACAAGTAGGCTTCGTTCGAGGGACCGGTGGCCGGCGGGGTCAAGTGCGGGCCACATGGTGGCATGAACGACAAGATGAAGTCATGGACGGTTTCTTGGTTGAGCCTCAAAACCGAGGTCGAGCCGGGACTACGTGGGAGCCGAGTCATGAGTGGCGATTGGCAGAGGCTACACAGAGTTCGCGGGGTTTCCAGTGGTTCACCAGAAAACCACTAGGTTCCTTGGTTGATCCACAAAGCCAAGACCGAAGAACCGAAGATGGTCTTTGCGGCGACTCCAGACCGGTCTGACCGGTGAGGAGCACCGGTCTGACCGGTGTGTGACGACGCAGTACGAAATCTTCGAAGCGGAGGACGCGCGTGGGGATCGCAAGGCTTGCGTCGAGGCTAAGCAGGTTGCGATTGCTGGGCATCCGTCCGATGGAGAAAACTTCAAGACTTCCAAAACCGACCTTGAGGGGCTTGTATCCCTAGTTGTTAAGTAAGGGTATTTTAGACTTTCGGTTGCCTCCATATAACCCATGAGGTGAGAGGATGGCAGCCATCTCTTGGAACCCTAGTTCATTTGCTTTCCTATTTTCCCTTCCTATTTTCTTAGGATTTCCATAGGACTAGCTTGAGAGCTTCATGGTGAGATTTTGTGAGAGGGTTGGATGATCGGGCGGCAAGCTAGACCTTGTATGCACCTTCTTGGTATGTATAGATGATTTGGCGTTGTTTCTCAAGGCTTTGTTGTGTTGTTCCCGGTTGTTCTTGGTGGTGATTTTCGGAGCCCTCTCTTGGTTGTTTTCTCGGTGTGTTTTCGGGACCTTGCTCTTGGGGATTTGATGGGGGAAATTCGTGTGAACCCTTTGTGGTTCTTTTGCCTCTGATTCCTCTCCCAAATCTGTGAGTTAAGGGGCTCGATTTTGGGGTTTCGGTGTTCTAGGGTTAGAGGAGTTCTTTGCGGGATTTCTTCGATTCCCCTTGATTTGGCAAGTTTTGGTGGACAAAATCATGGCTATGAACTCCTCATGAGGTGTTCCTATTATCCCCAAAGTCTTGTTCAAGTCTGTGGAGCGATTCAGGAGATCGAAGTTTGGATTTGAAGGAGTTGACCCGCGGGTGTTGTTCATCCCGAGCTGCCCAGGCTACACCGGTCTGACCGGTGCTCTTGACCGGTCTGACCGGTGCAAGTCACTTGTGGGATTTGCCTCGGGTGAACTGCTTGACTCGTGTGTTTTTGGGTCTTGGTCTTCTTTGGTTAGTTCTTGGTCTGTTTGGAGTTGTTTTGTTAGGTTTTGTGTAGGGTTTTCCTTCCTTGCAGGTTGTGTTTTGGGGGTGTTTTTGTTCCAGGGCCTAGAGAAGTCACTGAGGCTCTCTGGAACGCGTGTTGTGCGGCTGCTATAGACACCGGCCTGAACAAAGCTGTCCACCGGTCTGACCGGTGTCACCGGTCTGACCGATGCAGCACAGGCAGCAAGCCGTGCAAGTTTCCGCTGTGCGTGTTGGTGTGTTTTGGCTTGAAAGGTTGTGTGTTGGTTCCAAGGTCCAGTGGAACTCCAGTGGCTACGTGGGCTTGTCCAACTTGGGTAGTGAGTCGGAGACGTGTGTTGGAACCATGTTCGTCTTGTTGGAGTCTCCATCTCCTTCGAGAAGAATTTAATCGGCTCCCATTCACTCCCCCCTCTCTGATTCGTCGTATCGGTCCTTCACGAGGTCGCCACAAGCTATCACCCCCGTGGGAGGGACCCCATGTCGTGGTTGTTGACGGTGAAAATCCGTCAACCTAGCCATGAGTTTAGCTTCGGTGTTGGCATGACTTTTGTATCTTATTCATTGGTACTAACCCCCGTGGTATAACAAGTTCACTTGTGCATGTCGGTTTTGGAGTTAAGTGTTTACGCAGGGTTTTAACGTTGAAAGCAAGACTTCGGGATAAGTTCATTAAGCACCTCATGACAAGACCTTGAAGCCCGATACAAGTCAAGCAATGAAGTGAACATGACTCCAAGAGCCCAAGGACCAAGCTCGAGAAGATGATAAACTCCGAGGACCGAACCGGAAAAGTCTTGAATCTTGCAAGACAAGGAGTTGAGTCCAATTCGGAGAGAAACCGACGTCAAGGGCCCACATGCAAAAGGGGAGAACATCTAGAAGAAGCGGGAAGCAACACCGGGCGAAGCGAGGCCACGAGATGGGCTGAATTGGGCCCGAGCCGGCCGGCCCGAGCCGGCCGGCCCAGCCCTTTTCGGGGCCCAATCGGCCTCCCCTTTTACCTAGTTGCATCTGCGGCTATAAATAGCCCCCGACCGAGAGCCACGCGAACCGAAGTCGTAATCCGCCGCCGAGGAGCGAGAGAAGCTTGAGGGACACCATCTCGGAGATGAGGGTCGTGCTAGTTGTCTAGGGTTTCCCTAGCCGACATGGGAACCTTGCATGGAAGACCACGTCGGAGCTCCGGAGCGAGGATCAAGATCGAGGGAGGGCCCCGGTGGTGATCTTGTTCATGTAATCATTCATGGTGAAGTTTGTAAGTGAATCCGATTTCTAGTGATCAAGTGCCTTCTCGATGATTTTGTTTTCTTCTTGGTTTTGCTTCTTCTACGATCTAGTCTATAGCTAGATTACATAGGGTGCTCTTGTAGCCGCGGTGGCTAGAGGTGCATACCGGACCGGCCAAGTGATTTCAACTTGTTCTATCGAACTCGCCCTAGACTACCCGCATGAATAGGGATACGTTGTGACGAACGGGGGTTCGAAAGGCGGGCGTTTTCGGAGTCGGATGGAAGGCCACGATTTAAAGATGCTTTTAATGAGATTCGCTTTTCTATCTTCATCTATCTTGTTTGGAGCTACAACATAAGCATGATCTAGATTCTCTAGATTGGTTATCTCTTGCTTTCTCTTGCTACCTCTTTAGTAGATTAGATTAGATGTGTTTCTTTTATGAGTTAGTAGATTAGATGCAGCTTGCCTCTTCATAAGATAGCTTACCTTGCTTTACTAGATTGAATCCTTGCGTTGCACATTGTTCCATGGATTCGATACCTTGGGTTCACCACTCGAGGGAAGAAGGGTCCCTTGACTACGACGGGAGACTTGTCCGCTTGCATGTCTAAACGAACTTTGATACAACTATTAACCGTCAACAAGCCCCTTTTTCTGGCGCCGTTACCGGGGAACAAGCAATCAAGATCCGATCTAGTATCGCTTATCTTTCAGTTTTTCTTTTGATTTTCTTTTGCATCTCTTATGTTTGATCATCCTCAAAAAGAAAAAAAATCAATCTAATCTAGTTTTGATTAACCCTAATTTTTTTTTCTTTTTAGATTTTTGTTTTATTGCTAACCCTAACCGGAGGTGGTTGGCTACCTCTCCAAGAAACCCAAAACTTTTTTGTGGATGATCCAGGAAAACTTTACAGGCAAAGGTGACGTGCAACACAAGCTAAAGGGTTGGAAACCCTAGATCCAAATGCCAAAGTCGAAGGACCGTCAAAATCTCCAAGGGAATCACCACCTCCAAGTCCAAAGGAAGATCAACCTCAACCACCGGAGCGCGAGATCGAGCTATGCACCCCGAACATTGTTGATCTACCTATCATAAACCTTCAAGACGCCGGGAGGCCATTCAAGATCAAGGTCTCAACTATCCGCACGACGATTGCGAGAGCTGAATGCATACGAGCCGGATTCCTTGAGTGGCATATCGGTTTACTTAAGAGGAGGATGGAGAAGATGGAGATGGAGAAAGAAGCTCAACACCTAAAGGCCGCCGAAGCAAGATCCACATGCAAGGAGTGTGAAGTGTTCATCGTGATGAAGATGCTAGACGCAAGTGGGACAACTTGCCGGGCGCCCGATGGGTAACAAAGAAGAATTTCGGAGACAACTCCAAGGTCCCAAGACGGCGAAAGGCTACTCATACTCATTCGGGAGAGATGGAGGATCACACTAAGGAGACCATGAAGATCACAACCGAAGATCGGAGTTCGAGATGCCGAGCCACAAGGAAGTTGTTGCATCCGTTAAGACCAAAGGACAAAGCCGACTGTGATGACCAAAAAAATTGACTAAGCCAAAGTGGGTACCCAAGATTGCAACGCCCGCAAAGAGCGTTGATCCGGAGTAATTAAGTGAAGAAGTCTAGCCATGGACTATAAACGAAGCGCTAGGCGGGGAGGCAACCCGTTTCGTCGAGTCAAGAATAAGCTACGGGAGGACAACCCGATTCCGGGTTTTTCGAGTCTTTATAATTCAGTTTTGAATTTTACTACGCAAAACATTAGACTTAGAATGGTTGAACAATATTAGAGACATAATTCTTGGTTGAATAGTTTGCTTGATCATAAACCCTTTACATGAACCATCCTATGTGATTGTTTGCTTCTTTTTCGAGAAACCACAACCAAAAAAATTCAGAACCTAACTCAACCCTTCACCCTCATTATGGTGCTGTGGTTGACTTGTTTTTCATGCTAAAAACACTCGAGTAGAGCCACGACTTGTATCTAGATGTTATTTAAATTTCAGCATGTGGTAGGACTCACGTGAACCTAGAAACTTGATTTTTGGTTGATTTAAAAATCCATATCCTTGGTTTCTCTAAGATTAGAATTTTTCTAAGCCTCACTTAATTTTATTTCATTCAAAATCTCTCTCATCTAATCAAAATTAGGACCTAAACCTATGCCCCCATGATCAAGCCGGGAAAAGCTTGCTCTCAACTAATGAAGGCAAACTATACCGGTGAGACCGAAATCGAAGTAGTCGAAAAATATTTTCGACTTACATTTGTTTTTAATGGTTTAAAAACTTCTCTAAATTTATGCTTGAGCTCTTGCATGGCTCTGAAAAATATTTTTAAATTTCGAAATTAGAGTAGTGCTTAGCCTTAAAACATGCACCATGATACATCACGGGATGCCCCTCCAACATCTTTTATCAAACCACATGCAAAGTACAAGCATGGGGGGGCAGCCAAGGCCTTGTTTTGTAGGAATATCATGGATGCATGGGAGGCAAGGGAGTATGGAAGTGAAACAAAGCGAAAACATCAAGTGGAAGGAGCAATAATGCAAGCGAAGGAGTGGACGGGAACGTTTGGAAGGTGTACGCGGTCACGAAGCAACATGCACTAGAGAAGAACCGAGCCAAGAGGAGGAGAGAGGTAAGTCTTTCATCCAACTCATTGTTCGTGTGCTCTAGTTTGTAGGCCGGAACCACCTTAGACTTAGCCATCCACCGCGTTTGTTTCGTGCAACAAATCACATCCTTAATCCACTCGAAGTCCAGACTCCAAAATAATATTTGTGTACCTTGTTACCGGGTGAAAACCCCGGATATATATTTGTGAGGGAGAGTGCTGCAATTATGGAAGAAAACTACAAGCCTTTTCACCGAAGAAAAAGGGATCATCATCGTCTAAGCCATCAACCCCTTCGAGGAGGCACTCGGTTTCCGAGTTTCCTCGGAGTATGGAGGAGGACACAACACCGCCGAGGAGGAACCACACTCTTCTCCTCGGTGGCATGAGGGCCACACGAAACTCGTTTATTAGGTTTACCAAACTTCAATAACATATGGAGGAGCCGCACTGTCCAACCTCACCACTTGACACGATCATCCGCTCAACCTCCATGCGCTCCGTGGCATTCCAATGGGTTTATCATCACGACGGAGGAGGAGGAGAAGAAGCTCGCTCGCCTTGGGTAGAGGCTTGTAGCGAACGTCGACATCGACGACCAAGCTCTCCACATATTGGGTTTCACACGGGACACGGTGCAATTCTCTAGCGAGTGTCGGCAAACACCCACAAGGAATTCGCCTAGGAAATTTTCATGACCATGGCACGTACCCTTGATGAAGGAGTCTTGAGTCTCTCATTCCGTTGGAGGGAGCCCACAAGAGGAGAAGAGGAAGACACCGTCGGAAGGGTAACCTTGATCAATGATGCTATTTCTAGTACCTTGATGGGGTAATCTCCTTTCATCCATGGGTTGCAATCGATCTTGAGATGTAATCACACTTTGTTGGATTATCTATCTATCATCTTGTGTTGGAAATACTTTAATGCTTAAGGTTAGCTACCATGCCGTAAAGGGAGTAAGGGCTCTATCCTTCCTTGGATCCATTCAACACAATCCCCGATAGATTAGATCGGCTTTCATGTTCGAAACGATTGCATGTTATAGTATCGTAGACCCATGGGCGAGTGTCTCCTATTTTCAAAAGGGAGCTCGGAACAAGTGGATGTGCATGAAGGCACATGGGAAGGTTTTTGGAGTATGATCACGGGAAGAGACCATCAACGAAGAAATACTATCCGGAACCGATTATCCAAGTGTGTCACTTTTGTGCAAGTGGATTTTTGGGAGAACAAGAGAGACAAAGATAACCAACACGGAGTTGAATTGGCTTTACTCGGCTTTGATTGCCAAGTGGCCAATAGACCCCACTCACCTATGATCAACCGGTGGTGTTGTTAAGCAACATCGAGTTCGGAAGATATTGGTTCGGGGTGTTGCCTCTCCATATTGGCTATCTCTTTAAAACCGGATATTACAAGGAACCCAAATCATCTCCTACCGGGACTTCCCTAGGAATATATGAATAAAGGAAAATATAAGAGTGAAGATGAGAGAGGAGGCTTCCAAGTGGCCTAGGTGAATTTGCCCCTTCCGGATTGAAGATTAAGACTTTTCTTGAGGGGAAGAAGATCTGTTAGAGGAAGGACTTCTTGTGCCGGCGAAGAGAAAAAATATATAATAGAGAAGGATTAGGAGAAGGTTTTTCCACGACCCAAGAAGGAGGTGCACAACAAAATTATGTCCCACTATTGGGAGGAACCCCGGCGCCGCCGAATTACTACGGTGGTGCACCAATGCAAGCATGGGGGAGTGGTGCAGACATACCCCCACCATTTTTGCGGTGCCCAACGTAGCCTTTGCGGAGCCCTATGCACACCTTCCTCAACCACAACAAAATGTGGCCACCATTGGAGGATACGCTGCAAGGAACATGCAAATTATTGCAGCCATCCAAACCAATGCAAACCAAATGGGTGAAGGAAATGCAAACGTCGCTTATGTGCTTGGACACCTTCACCTAGCACCGTCGGACAATTCATAGGAGGAGTGGTGCATTCCTATTACAAGTAAGGGTACAACAACCAAGACTATCAATATCAACCACCGGCGGAAGATTAGAGAGAGGAGGAGCTTTAGTTATCTTTCTTTTTCCCCTTTTCTTTAATTTTCAGCTTGGATGTGCCTATGTTTGCGTAGTATTTTCAGCTTTGCTTTAATTTTCAGTTTTTAGTTTGTTGACGGTGTATTTTGGTGCACCTAGCATGTTCATTACACTTTGGTTTGGATTTGATTATGGAACTAACCTTCCACTAGGCACACTAATCATATAACAAGTTCATCTTTGTGCATGCATTTGGAAGTGTTGTGTTTATGTAGGAAAACATGGACATAAAGGACGGATTCGCAACAAGTTCAAAGGAGCATTCATGGAGTCTTGTTCGTATTCATGAGCTTGCTGAAGTCACTTCCAATGGTGGCGAGGACCGAAGTGCTACGAGGAACACCCGGGGATTGAAGAGTAAAAGATCAAACTTCATGCAAAGAGAGCCTCCATCTTGGACGCGAGGATAACGAGCATCAAAATCATGCAAGTGAAGGGGGCAAAGTACATAAATGCGCGAGGACCCACGGAGCAAAAAGGGGCGACCGGCCCGGGCGGGTGGGCCTGGGCGGCCGGCCCAGGCCGGCCGGCCCGGCCCACTTCCGGCACCGGTTCGGTCCCGTTTTCCTTGCCCTCGAAGGATCTTCGACCCTAAAACCCCCGACGCGCCGCCAACACGGAAGAGAGGAGTCATTCGCACCGAAGGCCATCCACAAGCTAGAGAGAGAGGAGGAGGATCTCCGGCGGGAGATCAACCACCTCGAAGGAAGCACCCTCTCGTGGAGAAGAAGGAAGACACGGCGGAAGGGGAAACCATGATCAACGGTGCCATGATCAGCACCTTTATGGGGTAATCTTCTCATTCGTCCATGGGTTGTAATCGATCTTGAGATGTAATCGCACTTTGTCGGATTATCTATCTATCATCTTGTGTTGAATATACTTTAATGCTTAAGGCTTGCAACCGTGCCGTAGAGGGAGTACGAGCTCCAATGCTTCCTTGGATCCATTCAATACGCCGTGTCCATCAAAGGTCTAGTCATGAATACCTTCGCGTAGTGACGTACGAGAGGAGGGAAAGGGCGAAACCGTGGTCACATCCCCGATAGATTAGATTGGTTTTCATGTCTTTAAGCGATTGCATGCTCTAGTATCGTAGACCCGTGGGCGAGTGTCTTCTACCTTGATCGTTTATCATTCTCTCTAGAGTAGTTTAGTTGTTTTCTAGTATAATAGTAGTTAGGGTTTTAGTAGCTAGTGTGTCGTTGTTGATCGAACGCTTGTAATCCCCTTGCTCCGCGGATTGACAAGAACCTTGGGAATCCCGTGGTGAGAAAGGTGTGGGGTCCGTACGCTTGCGGATCGTAGAGGGATACGTCTTTTATCCGTCAACAAGCCCCTTTTTATGGCGCCGTTGCCGGGGAGCAAGTTAGTTTACATCGTTTGATTTGCATCTAACGTAGTTTTATATTTTAGTTTATCTTTTATTTGCTATATCTAACATATATTATCTAGAAAAACACTTGTTTCGTTTTTGTTTTTGTTTTTATCTTATTGTCTAGATGGAGTTCGTTAATCAACCCGTGGAAGAACCGGAGAAATCATTAAGGGATTACGCTAGCCCTCGATGTGAAGACATAAAAGTACAAGAGTCGGATTCGAAGCTCGAAGCGACCAAGTATGAAATTAAATCCAAGATCATCAAGATGGTGGCGGAAAACCCATTTGAAGGGATGGTCACGGAGAACCCATATAGACACATAAGGGATTTCACGACAATATGCAACACGGTGCGTCAAGAAGGAGTTCCCGATGAATGGTTCAAATGGAATCTCTTTCCCTACTCACTTGCGGCAAAGCAAAGACATGGTATTCGGTTGCGTCCTTTGAAGTTGAAGGCAATTGGAACAAGTTGACAAAGAAGTTTTGCGAAAAGTTCTTTCCAATTAGCAAGGTTCAACATCTAAGGAGGCAAGTGATCACTTTCATGCAAGGAGAAGAAGAAGGGATAGACCAAGCATGGGATAGGTTTAATGAATTAATCGAACAAGGACCAAAACTCGGCTTCACCGGTGACATACTCTTGCATACATTTTTCTTTTCCCTAACCCCTAGTTGCATGCGACACGTCGAAATGTGTGCAGGTGGGGATCTCATGGAGAAAACACTCACGGAAGCCGCCCAACTTCTACAAAAAGTTAGTAAAGCGGCTGCCATGCGAAGAGATTGGGAAACAAGACTTGCGGAAGAGCCGGAATTCAATTCAAGGAAGAAGAAGCTTGCTGATTTTTCTAGAGAAGCAACCCGGAAGTCACAAAAGAGGAACCAATCATGGAAAAGCTTGAACAAGAACACATCAAGTCAAGAACTACACCAAACGTTGACTTCGCCGCACCAAATGAGACGAACAAGAGAAGCATGTCAAGCGCGAAGCCACTAAGGGAGTTCGAACCAATGGATTGGGTTCCTATTGATTACGGAGAAGTATTCGACAAGAGAAGACCGTTCCCTAATCAAAAGGGGATGGCAAGAGCATTGGAAGTGGATTTCCCACCGGAGAAGAAAGCTGAAAATTCATACGACCTCGAAACCACCGGTGAGATTTTTGAAAAGCTCTTTGGAGATGACGTGGTGGATCCGGAACATATTGCCGAGGTGAAGAGAATCATGGGGATCAAGCCCGAAGCATCACCATACGCTCGCCTCGCTGAAATTTACTCGATAGGATCCGAAGAAGAAGAGAAGATGACGCCGCACTTGAGTTGCGAGATCAACGGAGTTCAATGCAAAGCCTTATGCAACATCGGAGCCCAAGTAAGTGTTCTATCTTCTAAAATTTACGATAAAGTTCAATACCACAACCTAGACTTAGCTCCAACATCAACGAAATTAATTATGGGAGATGGTAGAACTATCAAACCTCTAGGTATTGCTTGCAACATGAAAGTAAAAATCTCTAGAAACTATATACCAACCGATTTCTTTGTTATTGATGCTTACCATAGTAATTCTGATCATATAATCTTAGGTAGGCCTTTTCTTAAGTTGGTTGATGCCGTGTTAGATGCCGGAGAAGGCAAAGTAACAATGAACCTTAATGGAACAAAGTACACATATAACTTTCTTCGTGCTTCTAAACACCTTACACCTTTTCCTCCCGACGATGAAGAAGTAGAAGACATAGATAGTCTTTGTTTTGTTGAAACCCTTAGAGACCCGCTGCAAAGAGCGATGGAAAATCAAATTAGCAATCAACAAGATGAAGAACTAGAAGAAGCAACAAAAGGCTTAGAGCCGCATGATGGTAGTGTGGAGGAAGAGAAGTTCGAAGACATAGGAGAAATCAAACCCGAGGAGCCACAAGTGCCCGAGGTAGACCTTAAACCTTTGCCCAAGGGATTAAAATATGAATTTTTGGGCCCGGACAAAACTTATCCGGTCATTGTGAGCGACGAGTTGAGTCCCGAAGAAAATGAAGCGTTGCTGATTTTATTAAAAAACATAGGAAGGTGATTGGATATTCAATTAATGATCTCAAAGGTATTAGCCCAGACCTTTTGCACTCATCGTATACCAATGGAAGACCAATGTAAGCCCGTAGTGGACCACCAAAGGAGGCTAACCCATGCCATGCGAGAGGTAGTAAAGAAAGAGGTTATCAAGTTACTTGATGCCGGAATCATCTACCCGGTTCCGCATAGCGAATGGGTGAGCCGTACATTGTGTACCGAAGAAAGGAGGTTTGACCGTGGTGAAGAATGAGAAGAACAAGTTGATACCGCAAAGAACCGTGACCGGGTGGCGGATGTGTATCGATTACCGTAAGCTTAACAAAGCGACGAAGAAAGATCACTTCCCCCTACCGTTCATAGACGAGATGCTCGAGAGGTTAGCAAACCACGCTTATTTTTGCTTTCTCGACGGATACTCGGGGTTCATGCAAATCCCCATTCACCTGGAAGATCAACATAAGACAACGTTTACGTGTCCTTACGGAACGTTTGCATATAGGAGGATGCCCTTCGGCCTATGCAACGCTCCGGCCTCTTTTCAACGTTGCATGATGGCCGTGTTTTCGGAATTCATCGAAGAAATTGTTGAAGTGTTTATGGATGATTTTTCCGTTTACGGGAAGACGTTCATGGATTGCTTAGCAAACTTAGAAAAGGTCCTTACAAGGTGTGCGGAGGTAGATTTGGTTTTAAATTGGGAAAAGTGCCACTTCATGGTTAAGCAAGGCATAGTGCTCGGACATGTTATATCCGAGAGAGGAATCGAAGTGGACAAGGCTAAGGTAGAGACGGTTGAGCAACTCCCACCTCCTACGGATATTAAGTCCTTAAGGAGCTTTCTAGGCCATGCCGGATTCTATAGAAGATTTATAAAGGACTTCTCGAAGATCACTAAGCCTTTAACGCACCTTCTTCAAAAGGATGTGGCTTTCGACTTTGATGAGAAGTGTCTAGCGGCATTCCGGACCTTGAAAAATGCGTTGGTGAGTGCTCCCATCATCCAACCTCCGGATTGGAGCCAACCTTTCGAGATCATGTGTGACGCAAGTGACTACACCGTAGGCGCGGTCTTGGGACAAAGAAAGGAAGGCCGAGTTCACGCCGTTTACTACGCTAGCAAAACTCTTAGTGGGGCACAATTAAATTACGCCACTACGGAAAAAGAGTTGCTAGCGGTGGTATTCGCTTTCGAAAAATTCAGATCTTACATTGTGAACTCGAAGGTCATTGTTTACACCGATCACGCAGCCATCAAGTATCTCCTGGCTAAGAAGGAAGCTAAACCACGTTTGATTCATTGGATCCTTCTTCTCCAAGAGTTTGATGTTGAAATTCGTGATAAAAAGAGGGTGGAAAATGTTGTGGCCGATCATTTGTCTAGGATGAATCGTGGACAAGATGACAAAGAGCCCATAGAAGATAAGATGAGAGATGACCACCTCTATAGAGTGCTTGATAAAGATACTTGGATGATCGACATCATTCGAGCAATTCGAAAGATGCCCCTCGATCATCTAGACAAAAACACTCAAAGGAAGATAATTTCCGAAAGTAAGAAATATTTTTGGGACGCACCATACCTCTTCAAACTTGGCAATGACGGAGTGATGAGAAGATGTGTGCCAAGAGAAGAGAGGCTTGAGATTCTAAGGAAGTGCCACTCGGCGGGAGTACGGTGGACACTATAGCCATTTTCGAACCGAAGCAAAAGTATGGTCGAGCGGATTCTATTGGCCGGAGATGCATGAAGATACTAAACGATATGTTGCGTCATGCCCCGAATGCCAAAGAACCGGAAACATCTCTCAAAGAAATTCTATGCCTTTGAAATACAACTTGCAAATCGACATATTCGATGTATGGGGCATAGACTTCATGGGGCCTTTTAAAAACTCATTTGGATTCGAGTATATACTTGTTATGGTTGATTATGTATCCAAGTGGGTAGAGGCTATACCATGTCGTAAAGCTTCCACGGAGGAGTCCATCACTATGATCAAGAACGTGATTTTTCCCCGTTTCGGTACACCGAGAATCTTGATAAGTGATGGAGGAACTCATTTCACCGGGAAGAACTTCAAAAGGTGCTTGTCCAAGTTGGGAATTGAGCATAGGGTCTCCACGGCCTATCACCCACAAACCAACGGACAAGCGGAGACGTCAAATAGGCAATTAAAAAGCATACTTAACAAGACCATAGAGAAGGGAGGTAAGGATTGGTCAAAGAAATTAGACGGAGCTTTATGGGCTTATCGAACGGCGTTTAAAACACCGATAGGTATGACCCCTTATCAATTCGTCTATGGAAAAGCTTGCCACCTTCCGGTTGAGTTAGAACATAAAGCCTATTGGGCGATTAAAGAGATGAACCTTGATCTCGATGCCGCGGTGGTGAAACGAAGAATTCAAATAAGCGAGCTAGAGGAGTTGAGGTTGAAAGCTTATGAAAACGCAAGCATATACAAGGAGAGAATCAAAAGGTGGTATGATAAAAGATTGAAGAAAAAAGAATTCAAAGAAGGAGATAAGGTCCTCCTCTACAATTCGAGGTTTAAAACCTTCGGAAAGGGGAAATTGCAAAGCAAGTGGGACGGACCTTATGTTGTGCATTCGGTGTTCTCCAACGGAGCGGTAACCATTATGGATATAAACGGCGATCAATTTGTGGTGAATGGACAGCGGCTTAAGGTTTACTACGAACCCGATGTCGTCCCCCTTCACCATGTTGACGTCTTCACCATGGAGGAAGAGCCCGAACGTCCCGCCTAGGACGAAAAACAAGGCATCAACTTCTGTAAATAATTTTTCTTTTAGTTTTCCGGAGTTTTTCGCGAAGATTTCTTGGGCCAACTTTTTCCCATGGGCTAAGGAAGAAAAAATAGGGCGGTGTGCAAAAACCGGACCGGCCCGGCCCCCGAGGCGGGGTGGGCCGGCCGGCCCGAGCGGACCGGCCCGGGGGGGCCCGACGCCCGATGACGCCGAATTTCGCCCGAATTGCTCCTTTTTGACTTCCTTGTTTGGTCGGAAAATTTTAAGGGAAGTGTAAAAAAGGAAGATAAGGTTTCCGAGCTTTCCTCTCAGGACTATTTATTTGGCCGAATTGGGAGCTCGAGAATCAAACCTTTCAAGCAATGTGTTGCACCCTTGTAGCAGCCATTGAGCCTCCAAAAAGCTTAGAGTTGAAGCTAGAAGCCAAGAAGCCATCGATGGAGGAAGCGATGCGATGCGAGCTCAAGCTACCCGTCAAGAGGACCGCACGTATCCGTTGCGGAGGACGTGTCCCGACCGGAGCTCTTGCATCTCGCAACCCCGTCGAAGGAGAGAAGGTCCCTACACCCGTTTGAAGGTCAGCACTCCTCCAAGGCATCAAGCGCAAGGATTACAAGGAGGTGTCGCCGGAGCCTAAGGATTATGGGGATAGCGACTACTCCGACGATCGTAGCCCGAGCTCGTGGGCGGCCGCGGGTAGAGATGATGATGATTGGGATGAGCGGCCCTATGAAAGGACTCCCGAAGGCCCCAACGGCGACGGCAACGACGGTGGCGAAGGCAACGACAATGGAGGTGGCGAAGACGGTGGTGACAACGGTGGAGATTATGGAGACGACGACCCCTTCGGATTGCATCCGGTGTCTTTGTCGAGTTTGCCGTCAATCCATCGCGGATCTCTACACGTCGGCCGACGAATGTCTCCAAGCCATGGAAGCAATGAAGCAGCGTATGGAGGACTTGGAGCGCGTAGTTGAAGATGACTACAAGTTCCTTAACTGCAACGTGCGCAAACTTTTCGGCATGGTTGGAAACATGAGAGGCAAGTGGTGCAAAACTTGCTTGAAGTACCACTAGACCTAGTTTTCCCCTTAGGATTTTGTAAGATACGACGAGGACGTCGTATGTTTTAAGTGTGGGGGAGAGCTAGCTTGCTAGCCTTAGCTTTTGAACTTCAAGTTTAGGTTCGGTTTAATCTTCGTGTGAGAGTCTTAGTGTTTTAATGAGTCTTTAGTTTTTGAGTCTGTTTTAAAATTTTTGCAAGTGTCTTAAATTAGTGTTGAGTCAAGAAAACCAAATAAAAAGAGTCTTTATATATATATATATATCTCCGTGTTTTATGTATTGTTTATCTTTATTTACTTGTTTGTTTAATCTTCGATTCTTGATATATGAACACAAGTATGTGGTTTGAAAAACGTTTACCGTGGTGCTTAGTGGAATCGCTACTACTTAAAGTACCCATACCGCACTTCGATCTTGAGCTTCACATGCTAGTTGTGCTATGTTCGATGCTAAAAATTGGAGTATTTCAGTTCTGAAAATTATTTTAGAACCCTTGTAATAAAGGTTAGCAAAACCTCTTTTTCCAAGTTAAGAGTAAGAAAAAATCCCTATCCAAAGCCAAGTTTATTTTTTTCGCTCCACCATAAGTGTAATTAGCACGATGAGTTAGGCTAGGACCCTTCTCTCTTGGTGAGTTTTAATTTCAAGCAATGATCATGTTCTTGTGCTTATCTTTTGTTGCTAGCCTCGTCATATATTCGGTAACGTGACATTCACAACGAAAGTCACGTATATCGCCGAATTCCATACCCAACCCTATACATCTCTTTTGTACATCGTATTCCTTGAACACAACCTATTTTCAAAGTTTCGTCTCGTCTCTAGCATGATTTAATTAAAAATTTCAGATTGTATGCATGCGAGGAAAGAGAGAATTGAAAGCTTTGAAAAAGTTGTCAAGAGAGAGAAAAATAAAGAGAAAAAGTATGTGTATGGAAAAGAAAGAAAGAAAGAAAGAAAGAAAAATCATATGTGAATGCAAGAAGAAAAAGAAAAAGAGAGAAAGATGAGTTAGCAATGAAGGTATGAGAGGGATGGATC
The DNA here is from genome assembly GCA_947561735.1 of Cenchrus americanus. Classification (NCBI taxonomy): domain Eukaryota; kingdom Viridiplantae; phylum Streptophyta; class Magnoliopsida; order Poales; family Poaceae; genus Cenchrus; species Cenchrus americanus. Next base: position 200,805,665 of record OX387241.1, read on the forward strand.
AAGTGAAAGAAAAGAAAAAAAATAAAGTGTAAGGAAGGATGTCACGTTAATTGTGAGACGAAACTTTTACTCTATTTCCAACCATGTGCAATCCGACAACGAGGACATCATTGGTGCCTTGTAGTCACAATTTTCTTTTGCCCTTGCACATGTCCACCATTCTAAATCTTCTCATCCTTGATATCCCTACATATGGTTAATTCTCATGATCATTGGCTTTGAAAGAAAGACAACCATTAGAGGAAGTTCTTAGTTTGACAATACTTGTGTTGATTGCGCTAGCCCTACCTATAGCTCCACTTTACACGATATATGAGAGATTAATGGGAGGTGAGAGTTTTATAAAATTTGGTTAGGATAGCCACATCATATGAGTGACTTGAGAGAGCTTGGAGAAAGGTTTTTGTCTAATACTTGTTGCAGGAATTTTTGTTTTGAAAACCATAAAAAAACCCTCCGATGGAAGCTAAGGAGTAAGCATGGCTGAAATTGAAGACTTCAAGTGAAGAGTTTGAGTTGTGGGGTAAAACTTGACGTGGTAAAAATTCTAAACACCCATGTCTATGTTTGATTATCATTACTTTGTGTTTATGTATTAAAGATGAAAAGATTGACTAACTTGTGAAGGAGGATTAATGATACACGATTACACACCTTGGACGAAATTCTTTTACGAGTACTTGCTCGAGGACGAGCAAGAGCTAAGTGTGGGGGAGATGTTGACGGTGTATTTTGGTGCACCTAGCATGTTCATTAAACTTTGGTTTGGATTTGATTATGGAACTAACCCGCCACTAGGCACACTAATCATATAACAAGTTCATCTTTGTGCATGCATTTGGAAGTGTTCGTTTATGTAGGAAAACATGGACATAAAGGACGGATTCGCAACAAGTTCAAAGGAGCATTCATGGAGTCTTGTTCGTATTCATGACCTTGCTGAAATCACTTCCAATGGTGGCGAGGACCGAAGTGCTACGAGGAACACCCCCGGGATTGAAGAGTAAAAGATCAAACTTCATGCAAAGAGAGCCTCCATCTTGGACGCGAGGATAACGACATCAAAATCATGCAAGTGAAGGGGGCAAAGTACATAAATGCGCGAGGACCCACGGAGCAAAAAGGGGCGACCGAACCGGGCCGGGTGGGCTCGGGCCGGCCGGCCCAGCCGACCGGCCCGGCCCACTTCCGGCACCGGTTCGGTCCCGTTTTCCTTGCCCTCGAAGGATCTTCGACCCTAAAACCCCCGACGCGCCGCCAACACAGAAGAGAGGAGTCATTCGCACCAGAAGGCCATCCACAAGCTAGAGAGAGAGGAGGAGGATCTCCGGTGGGAGATCAACCACCTCGAAGGAAGCACCCTCTCATGGAGAAGAAGGAAGACACCGGCGGAAGGGAAACCATGATCAACGGTGCCATGATCAGCACCTTGATGGGGTAATCTTCTCATTCGTCCATGGGTTGTAATCGATCTTGAGATGTAATCGCACTTTGTCGGATTATCTATCTATCATCTTGTGTTGAATATACTTTAATGCTTAAGGCTTGCAACCGTGCCGTAGAGGGAGTACGAGCTCCAATGCTTCCTTGGATCCATTCAATACGCCGTGTCCATCAAAGGTCTAGTCATGAATACCTTCGCGTAGTGACGATACGAGAGGAGGGAAAGGGCGAAACCGTGGTCACATCCCCGATAGATTAGATTGGTTTTCATGTCTTTAAGCGATTGCATGCTCTAGTATCGTAGACCCGTGGGCGAGTGTCTTCTACCTTGATCGTTTATCATTCTCTCTAGAGTAGTTTAGTTGTTTTCTAGTATAATAGTAGTTAGGGTTTTAGTAGCTAGTGTGTCGTTGTTGATCGAACGCTTGTAATCCCCTTGCTCCGCGGATTGACAAGAACCTTGGGAATCCCGTGGTGAAAAAGGTGTGGGGTCCGTACGCTTGCGGATCGTAGAGGGATACGTCTTTTATCCGTCAACATAGTTTAATTTTCAGCGTGTGTGTTAGTTTTTATTTTCATCATGAATAATGTTGCCACCAAGTTTTTACCATTAGTAAAGCTACAAAGTTTGTGCCATGATGATATATGATTATAATTGCCGCTTTGTTTATCTTTGTAATTGACTTATGCATGTTTGAACTAGTGCTCTCTTAAAAATACAAATCTGAAATTATCTAAATGCTAGCTTAATCTTCAGCGGAGGTTATGATTAAAATGAAGACCCATGGTGTTTTATGTGCTCTCAAGTTATGAATAGATTAAAGATGTCTTTTATGCTCAAAAATATTGCTAACCTTGTCATAAGTATCACTTGTGTGTTGCTCAACCTATCCGAGCCTTATATATATTTGAGTGCATAAACTTTAGTGTACAAGATTTATTTTTGAGTGAGTTATTGCAGGCCATGATTTCTCCGGCCCGAGACTAAGAAATTTGGTCATTTCGTTTTTGCGTATCTATCTTTTTGCTAGCCTTTTATCCGTGCATTGTGTATCCCCGCATTGGAGATCTCGCAAACCTCGCCGGATATCCACCCTTAAAACCAAATATCATCTTTTGTGTTTACCTCCTTGACCACAACCTATCGTTGAGAATGGATCATCAATTCAAGGAAGATCGCAAGACGGTGCCAACATTGAAGATTTCAAGTATCTCTCCAAGGAAAAATATTTCCGGTACCTACCTTATTTTTTGCCTCTTTGCTCGAGGACGAGCAACGTCTAAGCATGGGGGAGGAGGTAGGTACGGTGCAGTTTTAGAGTTCAAAGGGGAGTATTTTAAAAAATATATATAATGATGAAAGAAAAAATCCGGCGACGATCGTGACTTTCACGGTGAAGGTCTCACAAGAAGAAAGAAAAAAATATATATATAATGAATGAAAGAAAGAAAGAAAGAAAGAAACAAAAGAATGAGAAATATGAGAAAGAGAAAAAAATATATGCGTAAAGTGAACTCCCCGGTTCTCTAAGAGTGCATTCAAGGCTTCAAGTTAAAAAGATCCATTCTCATTTTCCAACCATGTGCAATCCGATAACGAGGACTTCCTTTGTGCCTCGGGATCACTCTTTGCCATTTGCACATGTCCACTCATCTAAAAGTGTGTGTATTTTTCTCTTTCCCCTCCTTGATTGAACATTATTTTCCAATGACCTTTTCGATGAGTCTCGGTAAGACCATGAGAAGCTTGTCTTGTTTTGACAACACCTCATTTATAAAATCTTGGTAGGACTAAACTTTCCCAAAGCTCCATATAAAGCCTACCACATATGTGATGAGAGGGAAGGGAGTAGAATATATAGGCTTGAGAGACAAGTGAGATGAGAGTTCATGAGCAACATGCAAGGTGATTTAAATTTGTGAACTTGGTTTAGCTCTTTTCTTTATATCGTTCTTTATTTCAAAAATTCTGAGATCTATTTAAACTTTGTGAGCATGTTAATACTTGTGGGATAAGCTTAACTAAAAATCTACCCTCCGTAGAGGTGAAGGCTAAGTACATTATGGAACTTTAACGATTTAAACTTTTGAGAGCATTATGTTTTTTTTCATGTATGATCAAGTGCAAGGTTTAAACATTGATGGGCAACGATGATATCCATCGAAGGCTTACTCGAGGACGAGCAAGGTTTAAGCATGGGGGAGATGTTGACGGTGAAAATCCGTCAACCTAGCCATGAGTTTACCTTCGGTGTTGGCATGACTTTTGTATCTTATTCATTGGTACTAACCCCCCGTGGTATAAAAAGTTCACTTGTGCATGTCGGTTTTGGAGTTAAGTGTTTACGCAGGGTTTTAACGTTGAAAGCAAGACTTCCGGGATAAGTTCATTAAGCACCTCATGACAAGACCTTGAAGCCCGATACAAGTCAAGCAATGAAGTGAACATGACTCCAAGAGCCCAAGGACCAAGCCCGAGAAGATGATAAACTCCGAGGACCGAACCAGAAAAGTGTCGAATCTTGCAAGACAAGGAGTTGAGTCCAATTCGGAGAGAAACCGACGTCAAGGGCCCACATGCAAAAGGGGAGAACATCTAGAAGACGCGGGAAGCAACACGGGTGAAGCAGGCCACGAGATGGGCCGAATTGGGCCCGGGCCGGCCGGCCCGGCCCTTTTCGGGGCCCAATCGGACTCCCCTTTGACCTAGTTGCATCTCCGGCTATAAATAGCCCCCCCGACCGAGAGCCACGCGGAACCGAAGTCGTAATCCGCCGCCGAGGAGCGAGAGAAGCTTGAGGGACACCATCTCGGAGATGAGGGTCATGCTAGTTGTCTAGGGTTTCCCTAGCCGACGTGGGAACCTTGCATGGAAGACCACGTCGGAGCTCCGAAGCGAGGATCAAGATCGAGGGAGGGCCCGGTGGTGATCTTGTTCATGTAATCATTCATGGTGAAGTTTGTAAGTGAATCCGATTTCTAGCGATCAAGTGCCTTCTCGATGATTTTGTTTTCTTCTTGGTTTTGCTTCTTCTACGATCTAGTCTATAGCTAGATTACATAGGGTGCTCTTGTAGCCGCGGTGGCTAGAGGTGCATACCGGACCGGCCAAGTGATTTCAACTTGTTCTATCGAACTCGCCCTAGACTACCCGCATGAATAGGGATACGTTGTGACAGAACGGGGGTTCCGAAAGGCGGGCGTTTTCGGAGTCGGATGGGAAGGCCGCGATTTAAAGATGCTTTTAATGAGATTCGCTTTTCTATCTTCATCTATCTTGTTTGGAGCTACAACATAAGCATGATCTAGATTCTCTAGATTGGTTATCTCTTGCTTTCTCTTGCTACCTCTTTAGTAGATTAGATTAGATGTGTTTCTTTTATGAGTTAGTAGATTAGATGCAGCTTGCCTCTTCATAAGATAGCTTACCTTGCTTTACTAGATTGAATCCTTGCGTTGCACATTGTTCCACGGATTCGATACCTTGGGTTCACCACTCGACGGAAGAAGGGTCCCTTGACTACGACGGGAGACTTGTCCGCTTGCAAGTCTAAACGAACTTTGGTACAACTATTAACCGTCAATAGTGGTCAAGGTGCTCAAGCCCGACACTTACAAGCTGGCCAACGAGGACGGTGAAGAACTCACCAACGCTTGGAACATCCAACAGCTACGTCGCTTCTACCCTTAGAAAGGATTTCCAAGTTCTTTTTACACACCCACCACCCCAGTTGGCTGTACGAATGTAAATTCCATCGGAATAAATAAACATAAAGGCAACTCGGCTTTCCTCTGAAACCCAAGTTACCCTCGGGGGCTACTACGGGGGGGCATCCCCCAAAAATGGTCCCATTTTCTCGCAAAAACCCGTCGCAAATGTACTAAGTACGCCTCGACCCAATATCTGGGTGAGCTTACGCGGGACGTGAGCGGCCAAAGGGTGAAGAAGCGCGAGTCGGGGATAGCCTACGCCTCCAGCAGGATATGGCCCTTCCCCCTCACCACTTCGCCTACAAGCTACTCGTGCGAACGAAATTCTCCCAGCCAAAGTTCACCTAAGAAAACCGGGAGGTAGAATAGTACAATCGCCAGAGTGAACAATCTACTGCTTCGATTCACAAACATTCAAATGTTTTAAAACATAATTGTTTATTACAATAGCCACACGGCTCGAACGCTAACACTTAAAACGTCAAGGGCACAAACGCCTAGTGATCTTCAGGCTTGGGGGGCCGCCTGCCGCGGGAGCATCAGGGAAGACGAAGTTCGTGAAGTCCTCGGCAAGCACGTCGGCGGCAGGGGCGGCGAGCGAGTCCGCACGATTCATCGCCGTCTCATCGTCAACGCCGTCGGGGACGATGTAGCCCGTGGAGACAGCCTCGAAGTCGACTTGGTAGTGGGACGCCACCAGTCCGAGAGCCTTCTGGACGCCCAAGTGAAGGGCGTGGCACATGCGTCGGGCGACATGACCGCCGAGGGCGTGAAGGCGACTCGCCATCGAGCTCCCAGCCTGCGCCTCGCCTTCCTCAACCTCCTAGCAGGCCTCGAGGGCGGCGGCCCGCAGCTCCTCCAACTCCTGTTGCGAGGAGTTGTAGGCCGTCTGCATAGCCTGAGCCTGGGTCGTCGAGTTCCCTAGGGCAATCCGCAGGCCTGAAAGCCACAAATAAGAAACGAAAAATTGGGAGCGGATCCCTAAAAAGACGAATCAACAAGCAAAAAGGCAGACGAAAGATAACCCACCTTCGACTTGCTTCCTCTCCGCCTCGAGGGAGGCACGCGAGTCCTCAGCCACCAGCCGCAGGTTGAGAACCGTGGCTTCCTGCTCCTCGAGGAACTGGCGCAGGTCCTCGTGCGAGACGCTGAGTTGGGTCAGCTCCCCATTGAGCCGCGAGACCTCTTCGTCCTGCTGCTTGAGGGTCGCCTGCACCCCCTCAAGTGCGGCGCACTCTTGCTGGAGCCGGCCCTGGGCCTCTTCCCGCGCCAGATGCTCACGCTCGAGGGCAGCCCGGGCCTCGGCAAGGGCGGTCCGCTCCTGCTGGAGCTGGGCCTCCGCCTGCTGGCGTGCGACCCGTTCCTGCCGGAGCTGCTCCTCCATCGTGGCGAGAGAGGCGGCCTTGTCCGCCAAGCTGGTCCTCAACTCCTCCGCCTCCTTGGCCTTTTCTTTGGCCTGGCTGTGCCAAGCACGCGCTCCCTCGAGGGTCGCGCGGTCTTGCTGGAGCTGGGCCCGAACGGAGGCCACCTCGGCCTCCCACTCCGCCGCCAAGGTCCGCGCCCCCGCCAGATCCTCCCACGCCTTGTGCAGCGCCTCGTCCCGATCCACGAGCACTATTTTAACCCTCTCGACCGCGGAGACGTCCTCTGCAGCCTGGGCATCCAGCTCTAGGAGCTAGTCCCGCAGGGCTTCCGCCCGATACACCAACCACCCGTCAGGGGTCCTCAGTGCCTCGACAATGGTGTCGAGGGCGTTGTACTGCCCCCGGTACCAGCTGAACTCGGCGTCCAGCCATTCGAGAGCGTCGTACCTCTCCCGGGCCCGACCCTCCAACTCCTACCACCGGCGGACAAAGCAAGAGAAGACAGGGGTCAGGGGAAGCGCAAACGTGGAAGAAACGAGAGCAGAGAGACCGCAAAACCCGACGAGAAGTCACGAACCTAGAAGATGCGCCATGCGGGACTTCCGTGGATCCGTAGTGCCTCGTTCAGCGCCCGGTTGAGCGAGGCACCGTGGTCGCGGAATTCCTGCCATAGCGCCTGCTCGGCCTGGGCTTCTCTGAAGTGGGCCGGCGGCACGTTGACGCGCTCCCGCTCCTGCTCCAGACGCGTCGCGGTGCTGTCTGAAGCGGGAAGGGCGGCGCGGGACGACGAGACCTCAGCGCCGTGCGTTGGGCACCCTGACATCACGCAACCGTCCTCCCTCATCACAAGCACCCCCACCGGGGGCTCGGGGGCTGGTGCGGGAAGGTTCTCCCACTGGCCCCATCCAGGCGGCAGGAAGTCGTCGTCCGGGACATCCACCACCGCCACCTGATTGCCACCGGCACGGGCAGGCGCCGGCAAAACCGATGGCATGGTGGCCGCCACGGTCCTGACTGTTGTTGTAGCCATCGCCACCTGCTGCGGCTCTGTAGCTGCAGCCACACTGCGCGGGAGCTCGCTCGTTGCCGCCGTCGTGCTCCCTGTCACACTCGGCGCCCTCGATGAACGCCGCCTCGTGGGGGCGGACGTGCCTAACCTAAGCGCCTTGGCGGGCGCGAGGGGGGCACGGTCGGCGCCACCCTGTGAACGCAAAAACAAAAAGATTAAACTCTTGCCTCTCGAAACCGGGGCGTCTGGAGGAGCGATTGCCTACCTCAAGGTGGAGAAGCCCCGCTTCCTCTTCCTCGAGGGCTCGACGGGCGTCGTGGTGGCGGTCGCCGCCGCCGCTGCAGTGCTCCCGGACGCCTCCGCGCGCGCGCCGCCCCTTCCATATACTACCTGGCGGTGGGCACTTCCGCGCCTGCCCCAGGCACCTGTTCCTCTGCCGCCTCCGTGACTCTCGGTGAGGGGGGCGCAGGCTCCCACCTCTCAGAGGGGGCCTGCCCCCCGTCGCTTTCTTCCTCTTCTCCCTCTCCCAACGACGAGTACTCCGAGGTCGCCAGGGGAGAGAGCCCCTGCTGCTCACGCAGCCGGTATTCCTCGTCCCGTTGCTCCCGGCGCTCCCGCCGCCAGATTCTTCGCTCCTTCTTGCGTGTCGCCCACTCTTGCTCCCGCCGCTGCGCCGCGAGCGGGGAGGGGGGGCTCGGGGCGTGGGCAGGTCGAACCGCGCGGCGTTCACAGCCACCCTCTGCTAGGAAGAGCGAAATGTCAGAATTGCAGCGGCGCAACACAGAGGAATAAAAAAGAGGGGGTGCCTACTCACCGGAGGGGCGTCGGGAAGCATAGCAAACGACCAGAGGTTGTCATTACTGTGCCTGACGGCCTTGAGGCTGATCGCGTGCCTCGCCCTCGTGGCCGCGTATTCCTGAGGGAAGTGATCGTGAAAGAACCGCAAGCGCGCCAACGACGCCGGGTTGGCCGTCTTGCTCATCTCGTAGATGCGGAGCTCTCTCTCCATGAGGGGAACGATCCGGCTGTGGTGGAGGTTCGCGAGGACCGAAGCCGCGCCCAGCCCAGCATCTGCCAGGCCCTTCAACGTGAGCAAGGCTGACTCCAGCCGATCCTGGCGCGAAGAGGGGGACAGGCCGTGCCACCAAGAGTCGGCCTTCTCCTTCAGCACCTTGCCGGTGTAGGGGGAGGTCGGGCTTGTTGTTGCGGAGTTAGAACCACCCCCACTCCCACTCTGCATTGTTGGAGGTCATCATGCAGGGAATGTAAAACTCCCTGCGCGAGTCCCATAGCGAGTCGATAGGCCATCGGTGCGCACCACGCGGCGCACCCGCGGCTCAGGCGTGGTGAGCGTGTGCAGCTCCGCGCGGAAGAGGTGGACCCAGAGATCCCAGTTCACTAGGATCCCCAGGAACCCCTCGCAGACGCCGACGAAGGTAGCCGCCTGCGAAATCGCGTTGGGGGAGAAGTTGTGCAACTCCACCCCGTAGTGGTGGCATAGTCCGCGCATGAAGCGGCTCGCCGGCGCGGCGAAGCAACGTTCATGGTGTCGGACGAAGCTGACCACGTAGCCGAACGGCGGGTAGGGCTCCCGATCCACCGCTGGTGGAACGATCCACGCCGGAGGTTGCCCGTCCACATTCAGCGCCAGCTGGCCGCCGTTCACGAGCTCGTTCAGCGCGAACTCCGTCACCGTCGAGCGATGCCACGGCAGCGGGTCTAGCGCCTGGATTGGCTGGGTGGGCGCCATTGCAGTTGGCGGTGGCGAGCGAATGCGAGGCGGGTAGTGAACGGAAACAAAGGGGCGCGCGGCGCTCTGGAGCAGAAACAAGGAGCAAGGGGCGATGGGTGCTAAGTGTTGAGGTAAGGGACTCACCCATCCTTCCCCTTGGATTTATAGATCTAAGGGAGCCACGCTCCCCGAACCGCCCGCGCCGCGCGCATTAACTGCAGGCGGCATCACCCATCACTGACGAGCGGGCCCCACCATGACCGAAATGGCCAGGCGCACGCACGCGCACGATCATTACGTCGCGGCAACTGAAGAGCCGCGGCGGGCTGTCACGTCTGGCTGCCCACGTCGACCACTACGCGCACGGCTGCGTCGCCTGAAAAGGCACGCCCGCAGCGCACGACCACGACCATGACTGTCGGCATTAAAACGGCCTGGCTCCTTACCACGTAAGCGAAGCCCTCGAATGGACCAAGCACAATGCTTGTGAAATCCGACCCTCGAAGGGTACGGTTACTGACCAGTGGTCTCGAGACCCGCTCGACGAGAGTGGGTGCCACAGTGCCCTCGATTCTAGAGGATTACTGATCAGCAACTCGAGGACCAGCTCGACCGCGAGCACACGAGCCCTGCAGATGTAGAAAAGACGAGGGCACCCAGCTGCCACCCCGCAACGGCCCTACTGATCAGGGGTTCGAAGCCTGACCCTCGAAGGGTTCGAACAGGCACCCCAGATCAACGGAGTTAGGGACGACGAGGGCGTGCGCATTCGAGCCTATCCTCGAGCTCACCAGCTCGAGGGCACCCCACATATTGTGTTCAAGAGTCAGCGAGGGCAGCTAGTCGAGGGATCCCATCAAGGGAGAGCTTCCGCGCCCTCGGTCCCCAGCGAACGGGACCGAGCCCTACCTAGCACACCCACGTAAGCGCTTTCATGGATGAGTCTCCGGACCACGAGCCAACCCTTATCGAACGGGGCATGGGCGTCCACTTGAACCACCTGATAGCAGCTCAAAGAAGAACCCGCAATTCGCGACCCGCTCGATGGGAGTTGCGGACACCTCGCCCTCCATCCCTCGGAGGGAAGACGAGGGAGCGAATAGATAAGTCGGAGAGCCCGCCCCGATCACCTCGAACGGGCCTAGGCTCGGGGGCTCGACGCACGGCTACACCTCCTGGGACACACCGAACGCAGACAATGCCAAACACGTGCGCGTGGCACCGCCGAGGCCGACTGAAATATCGCCGATGCTGGCTGAAACTAACACCCCGCACACGAGCAGAACCTGCGCAAAAAACCTTGTAGGAGCGCCCACGCCCCTGCAAGGCTTCGGGGGCTAGACCCGCGGGTCCGCTAGCGCGGCCCCACGGAATAGCGCCGGCAACCAGGGGGAGAAAGTCCCATCAGCAGGCGTCAGCATCTGCGGGATCCCCACGGATACACCCGCAGATGCTCGGGGGCTACTGTCGGGGACAGCCATAAGGGTCCCCTAAACAACCGGGGAAAACCCACTTACCTTCGTAAAAAACAAATATAAACGAACCTAAAACACGCGTAAGATAAACCCACGGGCCCACGTCCCACAAGACAGTCGTCCTAGCCACCCTCGAGCGGAACTCCGCTTCGCTCGAGGGGCGCGCTGCCGCACTGGTAAAACTCCACCTCGCTTGAGGGTCAGTCGCCCCCTCGGGCGAGGCTCCGCCTCGCTCGGGGGCTGGGCGCCTCCTCGAGCGGGATTTCGCCTCGCTCAGGGGATGGACGCCCCCTCGAGTGGGGTCCCGTCTCGATCGAGAGCTGGACGCCCCTTTGAGAGAGCTTCCGCCTCGCTCGAGGACATCACGGGCCCACCACCTCCATACCTGCTCCCCCAACAGGGGCATTTAATGTACTGACATTCGCAGCCGCCCAGGTCAAAGACGAATCCACACCACGACGCGCCTGGGAATCACGCCTCGGCACTGTCCCGCCAACTCCCCCGGCCTGCCATTGTGCGATGTTGTGCGACATGGCCAGCAACAACCCCGTGGCGCTGTGCCACCCACTCCTGTACGGCCGACGCACCGCACCCTCGAAAAAGGATGGCGGAGCCCTCGAAGGGAAGACAGACGACTACGCCACGCCCGCACAAGGACAACACCGTGACGTCGGGCCAGCGGGGCCGGTCACCTCTATCGCCATCAGTCCTGTGCGGCCATCCCCGCCATCCCAACACCATCCCGGGCACTGCATCACCATCCCCAACATTGTGGGGGGCGGGGCGACAAGACGCCGCCACACCGGCCGCTGTGCGCCCTGCGGCCTCTCGTCAGCCACACCCTCGAACCGATGTACGGACGACGACCAAACGGGCGACCCCTACACCTCCACCCTCGAAGCCGCTCCTGGACGGATACAGGGCACGCCATAACGCCCCGCCAGATACAATATTCGCCAGGATGGCCGTCTACTCCACAACGTTGTACACCATGCCTCTACACATAGACACAACAGTGCGACACGCTTGTACACTGCCGCCTCCTTGGCCTATAAAAGGAGGGGCAGTCCCCTAGCCGCAGGGGGGACGGCATACACTTTCATGCTTTCCGCCTTCACCACGATACTGGCACTTGCCTCAGTCAGTACCTCTGGGACCTGGAGAACCGAACTCCTCTCCCGCCTTGCTTGTAGCCCTCCTCTTCAAGCACCACGGTGCAACGTAATATAGTGCCTCGAGCACACCCCTGCTGGACATACGGCCCCCGGCCAGAACCAGGATAAAATCCAGCGTCACTAGTTGCTTAGCACCGGCCATCGTGAGATAGATCTCAGTGCTTCTTACTAGTTAGTGTCGGGACTACTTTCCGCACCGACACAGTTAACTTACCTTGTCTATCAGGCTGGGACTTAACTTGTCCATCACATTAATTTTTACTATATGGCCGTGCTATCTGACCATACACATCAACAAAAGCATGCCCTTTGAGCATCCACAAAAGTATGGCTATCTGACCCTGCACATCAACAAGCTTGAACTTCCTCATGTCCCATCAAGATTGGCTCTTTATGCAACTTCTTCATAAGCAACCAAGCATTCTTGAAGCCCTTTGAGCGCATCATCAATGAGCTTGAGATTTTGTTTAGTAGTATACTTGTACCTCCTTATGTGCTTAGCCTTTTTGATGAACATGTTCACTTCTTTCATGATTTTTTTCAAACTCAGGTTTCACATAATTCCAGACATTAAGGTTTAGAAGTAACTCAAGCTCTGCTCGCGACTCATAGAGTTTTGCTTGAAATAGGGTTAAACATGGTATAAGAATAACATAGTTAATTCAGAACTAATTTGCCTCAGGACTTGGAGCAGTATAGGAACAGTAATCATCATAGGAAATTATTTAAGAACTTGAAAATTATCCTAGGCTTCATAGCAGGGTGTGACAAGTAAAAGCGGAACATAGTTTAGAACTGATTTGCCTCAGAACTTGGTATAAGATCATGACAAGCATGGAAGACATCATCATAGGCACTAACTTTATCAAGCTCAAGCTCAAGCTCAAGCTCAAGCTAGCTCAAGCTTCATCTATAGAACAAGTAAAAAGGCAGTGAGATTCAGAGAAACTTGCCTCGCCGTCGTCGTGATCGTTCCAGAGTCAGAGATGAGGTCCTCTACACCTTCACCGCTCCCTCGACCCCTCTTCGTCGTTGCCAGACACTTGTGCTCGCAAACGTGAGGTAGGCGCCTCGCCCACTTCGCTGCCCCCTCACCGGCATGCTCCTCCTTGCCGCTGCTTGGCCCCTCATCGGAACCCAAGAGGATCTAGTTGAGGACCCTTGTCTCCGGCATTGGGTTCACTCCACCACCGCTTGTCCCCTGTCCGGCGCTCGTCGTCGTCTCCCTCTTCGCCGCCATCTCGCCGGCACGCGCACGGATCCAGTTGCGGCACCACTTCGTGTCCTAGTTCTCCTCGATCCCGGGTGTGCGAGGTTGTCCACTGCTTGGCCCCTCGCTGGCGCTCATCGTCGTCTTTATCTCCACGCCTCCTCTCACGCCTTCTCTGCGCTTATCCATTCGGAAAGAAGAAGGGGAGACGAAATGGGTCGGGCGGTTGAATATTCATTTTGCAAAATGGATAGTCACTACAGCCACGGGTTAGCAAACCTGCATCGCTTTGTAGGCTGGTGAGCGAGCGGGCAACAATTACCTTCTTTATATTAGGCTGTTGATGTTGATGCGTGGGCCCGACACTTCTTTTTTTGAAATGACACTTGCTTCCCTCAAAAATTAGGGCCCATAAAGCAGCACCTAAAAATTAATAAAAATACGAACAATTCATAGTTATTTTAAAATCAAACAACTCATAGTTGGGCATTTGGTATTTTGAATAAAATATGAATGGTCACATGTCTCCTTGTGACCACATGTCTCTTTTGTGGCCAGAGCTCTCCAGAGCGTACACGGGTTCCAAGGCGTGTGACCGGCCGCCTGACGGTCCCTGTCTTGTCAATATAAATCCCCGGCCGACCAATAACTTCGTCAACCGTGGCACTGTTGACGGTGAATTTCCGTCAACCTAGAGTACTTGTTATACATTGGTTTCGATTATGATTTGCAATTAACCCGCCACTAGGCATACTAATGATGTAACAAGTTCACACTTGCATGTCGATTTTGGAGTTTGTTGTTTACGCAGAAAATCTACGCTAAAGAGGAGACTTTCGGGATAAGTTCACCAAGCACTTTGGAAGAAGATCATGAAGCCCGACAAGAGTCAAGACACGCGATGAACATGACTCCAAATGACCCGAGGACCGAAGCGTCAACGTGCAAGTCTTCAGGGACTCAACCAGAAAACAGCGAAGCTTGCATAGCAAGGATTCAAGCCTCAACCATGAAGGAAACGATGTCAAAGGCCCGCATGCAAGTGCACACAAATAAGGATCACGCGAGAAGCAACCGGGGAGGAAACCGGGCCGAACCAGGCCGAAATGGGCCTGGGCCGGCCGGCCTGGGCCGACTGGCCCAGCCCACTCCGGGGTCAGTTCGGTCCCCCTTTTGCCCTAGGTGTTTGTCTATTTATTGCCTCCGCCGCTGTCGGCCACCATATCGAACAAATCATCCTACCGACGCCAATCACCAGAAAACTGCCGCCGCAAGATGAGGGAGAGAGTTAGATGAGCTCGTCGCAAGGATCAACACCGGCGGAGAGAAGGAAGCAAGAGGAGGACTCCAAGCCGCTGGCCTAGGGGTGTTCCCAAGCTCCATCGCCGCCATCTTCATCGACGACATTCTCCGGAGTCTCCATCACCCCTATGTGCTGCAATCTGTGTAAGATGATGGGATAATGTCTCCGTTCATCCCTAGGATTAGATGGATACATGCTATGTGATCGCTACTTGATTCGTGGTTTCAATCTATTGTTTTCATGTTGATGATGCTTTGATGATTAACGTATGCCACCGTGTTTTTCGGGCGTATGATATCCACTACTCCCATAGATTCCATCAACATACCATGTCCATCATAGGTCTAGTCACGAATACCTTCGCATTTTGACAATACGAGAGGAGGGAAAGGGCGAAACCGTGGTCACAACCCCCGGTAGATTGGTTTACCGATTTCGTGTAGTAGATGCATACCATGTTATCCTAGATCCTAGGGGGAACGCTTATTTTTCTTACTCACTCTCTTGTGTTCACCCCTTTACCATCTAGTTTAACCCTAGATTTGTTTGATCAACTTAACTTAGATGAACTTAGGTTAGATTGTCTTTACTTTTAGATTAATACTCTCTTTAAAGATTTCCTTAGTCAACTAGATTAGTACTTGGTTAAGCGCTAGTAATCCCCTTGCTCCGTGGATTGACAAGAACCTTGGGAATCCCGTGGTGAAAAAGGTGTAGGTCCGTACGCTTGCAGATCGTAGGTGGATACGAGTTTTATCCGTCAACAGGCACCAACAAAACCCCAGCACCACCACCTCCAATCACTAAGAAGTGAATCCAAGAGCTTCTTCTTCCTCAAGCACGTGCATGGCATCGTCAAGCGAGCCATCCATGAAGTGGGGGAGGGAGGAGGAGGATGATGATGAAAGTCGTTGCTGTCAGCACGTCAAGGAGGGGACAGCGCTGGCGCCCAAGGAGGTGCCACTGCCCCCGCCCAACGAGCCTGAGGAGGTGCTGCCGCGCCCGCCTGAGGAGGCGCCAGTGCCGCAGCCCATGGAGGTCATTTCTGCTCCTGCACTAACTGCTGATGAAGCCACTTAGTCAGTCAACTTGTTCCGTGAAGCTTTCAACAAGCTTCGACATGTGGTCATTCATCTCAGGGTCTCAGCACCCAATGATCCACTGCAGAGGACCATGAAGTATTATGCCTTCGAGATCCATATCTTGGCTGGGGACCTTGAAGGATTACGCCTTCGAAGCTGCAAGAAAAGAAACTTACCAAAAATAAAGCTCTACACCACCTACAACAGGAAAGCAAGCCCTTAAGCCCTACAGCAGGCAAGCAAGCCCTTAAGAAACCTTCTTCAGCCATCTCAAAGTAGCAGGAAAAGAAAATTGTTGTAAATAAAACCTCTAAGATGCCTACTAGAAAGCGATCTGAGAGATACATCGAGAAGCATCCTTGGGCTATGACTAACCCAAAGCGATCTGAGAGAATCATCAAGAAGAATCCTTGGCCTATGACTAACCCAAAGCGCTCTAAGAGAAACACGAAGAAGAATCCTTAGTCTATGGTTAACCCAAATTACAAATTCGAAAAGAGCCTTCTCAGTGATGATGATATCAAAATGGCAGCTGCTCCTTGTACCAGAGATCTCCACACATTCTACATGGAACGTTCTAAGTCAGATGATGATTCTCCGATTATGGTCGCACTTCGGCCTGGGACTAATGCATGGCCTAAGAGAGGAGACGAATCGTCAAACGGACTCGAGCAGATACCTATGCCACTTAGTGATTTGTATGATCTCTTCAACTTGGATGCTTTGGATGTGGTACTTCTCCGCTGCTTCATCCTGTAAGTTGCTTGAAAATTTAATCTGCTTCTCACTAATCATTCTCTATTGAAATGTGCTTTTTGCCTCACATCATCTTTACCATGTATTTTGCCTCCTTACACTTTGTTTTTTGTTACTAATAGGAATATGGCTATAGAAGTTGAGAAGACGGGCGCTGCAGTTGGCTTTTGTGATCTTGAATGCCTTTGCTCGACAACGTTGAACAGCAAGGATGACACTCTTGCTTTCTCTGTGTCCTATATGCGCTGTGCCTTCAAACTATATGCTAAAAAGAAACTCATCCTTACCGCTTATCTCAGTAGGAACTACTGGATTGCAGTGGCGATCGTTCCGAAGCAGCAAAAGGTTTACTATCTTGATTCATTCAAGAGCATTAAGACTGATACTACCCCTTTCGAACTAATCGTTAATGAGTAAGTTATTTCTTTCTTAACCTGCGGACGTTCCTCAACAAATTGTGTAGAGTATATTAATTAATAGTGCCCTAACCATTGTTTCGTTGTAAGGGTTGGTAACATTACTGCACCGACAAGAAGTTGCCCTGCAGCACCTAGGAACATGTCAAAGATGTTAAGGTACATACCATTTATTACCTCCTGTGGAAGCTAGTACTAAACCTTGAGTTTATTTCTTCTCAATCACCACTATTTTTATTTGTATATTTATTGCAGTGCCACTAACAACCTGCTGAATCCAAACTCTGCGGCTTCTATTGTGCTTATCACATGCTTAAATTAAAAGATAGAGGCCCAAATATGGAGGTACTTTCTTAGGATCTTCATTTGTAAAACCTGCAACTGAGCATAGCTCTTGCTTATTAGCACTACACATGTTTGGTAACCACCTATATATGTGTGCTGACTGGTGACATTGTTATATCTAGAGATTAGGGCTACATGAGCATCCTCTCCACCACAACACAATGGTCTATGTTTGTGATAGAATTGACACATTCCTCATGGAATAGGTGATTGCAGTCGACAGAAAATTTTATGCTGGTGAAACTATGTGGGCTAATATTGTACATGGTGAATAGGAAATTTTTGCATTCCTCCTTGTCCCATGAATTTTGTGATATTGTTGTCAAGCTAGTTAACTATGGCTGTGATATTGTTGTCAAGCCAGTGATGCTTCTTTACTTGAGATGATGATGCTGAATTTTGTCATATGATGCATGTGAATTATGTGGATTTCTGTGAATTTGGATGTTGAATCTAATTTCTGTGAATTTAGTCATATCCTGGCTGGTTCTAGGATGCAACACCTGATGGCTGCCAAATTCTGGCTGGTTCCAGGATGCAGTCGGCAAGCAGGCAGCAGGTTACAGTAGGGGTGGCCTACGTATCTGTAACGAGCATTAATTGAAGCTCATTACAAACACTGATCAGTCAGTAACGGACTTCATTTGGAACTCCCGTTACAAACATGCTAACAATGTAACGGGCAGCGTAAAACCTTGTTACCAATACTGACCGGTGGGCCCCAACCGCTGGCCCGTTCGTCAAGACAGTGGAGACGCAGTTTAGCAGCACGCATCTCCTATATTGAATTACTGTAACGGGCTCTGTTTTGGTGCCCGTTACCAAAGTTCCCTGTGGGCCCAGAGAAACAATCATTTTCAGGTAACAACGGCATGGGATCAAAGCAAGCTCTAGACCTTTTTTTACTCCAATGGACAGAGAGATTATTTGCAGTATACCCTTGAGTATGTGAAGACAAGAGGACTTTTGGTCCTGGCATTATGAGAAGAAGGGGGTCTTCTTGGTGAGGTTAGCATACGAAATGTTCGTTAATACGAAAGCATGCATGACAGCTTGGCTGGAGAACAAAACAAGCAGGTCTGACACAAGAGAAGCGGAAAAGAAAAGGTTGGCTATCTTGAAGTGTAAGGTTCCGGCGAAAATCTGAGTATTTCTGTGGAGATTGGCTCGGCTATCTTTACCCTTGGGGGATGTTCTTCACCACAGAAATATGGCGGACCATAATGCTTATGTAATTTGTGGAGCTCCTGACCCGCGGAAACATGCTCTTATAGATTGCAATTTTGCAAGGTTTGTTTGGGCCTTCAAACATGAGGAAATTGTGGAGAGCATTTGCACTGTTGGAAACACAGGCGCTAAGGGATGGCTGATGGAAGTTTTCTCCATATTACCACACAATGATCTAATTTGGGTGGTGGTGACTATGTGGGCGATATGGTATGCCAGAAGGAAGGTGATGTATGAGAATTCCTTTTAGAGCCCCCTATCTACCCATCACTTTGTGGACAATACATCACTGACTTGGAGTCGGCTGAGCCCTCAAAAGAGAAAAAAGTCGAGGAAGAATTATGGCCCGTGGTGGATTCCTCCCCCAGCTGGCATTGCAAAGAACAATGTGGATGCAGCAACATCAAAGAATTCTGGGCTGGGATGGCAGCAATTGCTCGTGACTCGATGGGGAATTTCCTCGGTGGATTAGCTTTAGTCACTGAGGGAATGACTGACCCAGAGGTGATGGAAGCTCTAGCATGTAGAGAAGGTATGGCGCTGGCAAATGATCTCCTTTTGCAGAAGGTCAGGATGGCGAGTGATTTCCACAGTGTTGTCCGAACTTCTTGGAGGCGATGGGACCGTATGGTCATGTGATCAGAGACGGTACTTTTTGATCTTATCCATGAAAGTAGAAGGTCTAATCATGACGCCCATGGTTTAGCTAGAAGCTCGCTTTATGCTAGCCTAGCTAGACAAGTTTGGTTTCTTCAACCGCCCGATGGCGTTTGTATCAACTATACCAGTGCAGGCTTCCAGTAGGAGGCACTTGTGACTCAAAAAAATTGAGGGAGAGCATTTAGTGTCTAACTCTAGCTAATGGCAGCTATTAGTGACAAAGAAAACTCGTAGCATAGCGCTAAATTAAAATCAAACTATCCTAGGAGTTTCCCTCTCCAGCAGCTATCTCCGGCTATGGAGATTAATTTAGATCCTTTGGCAATTCACTCACCTCTCCTTCCTCTCCCCCACCAGACCGTGCAGCTCCCCTTCATGCCGCCACTGCCCCTGCAAGCCACGAGCGTGGAGCTCAGCTGCCGCCTTGTCGCATCTGTATCATGTGTTGTGCTCCCATCGACCCATCTAGAGCCCCAGTGAGTTGCATGAGTCGCTCTCCTTTCCATCCATGCGGACACAACACATCAGGCTTCAGATCGAGATTTAGAGGATGTAGCGAAGATGAACAAATAGTAGCCAAAAGAGTTGGTAAGTGCACGGAAGATGCATGCGGTCTGGAAGACTAGAACTCAACATCGTCCTCCTCTGGGTGACTCGGACGTGCCGCCACCTCACCTCCACCCTCCTTCCCTCTCGCAGCAATGGCAGTGGCAGGGTCTTTTTTCTGTTTTTCCCTCCCTCCCTCGCTCGGTATCTCGCCCACAACCGGTAATGGAGGTCGGCGGACATTTCTGGCCGTCTGGCGGCAGATCTGCCATTCCCCGTGCCTGATCTACTCCCTCTAGGGCTGGATCTGAGCGTTCTCCTCTCCTCCCCCTCCCCTCTCCTCTCCCTCACCCTTCTCTTCTCTTTCGAGCCCAAGTTTTCGGTGGCAGGAACAACCAGTGGCAACGACCAACATGGCCCGTGGCTATCATAATAGGGTGCCCACTGTCTAGCCTCGCGAGTTCTGGTGGCGTACAATGACAGCGGAGTTGAAGTACCTTGGGGTGGTGGCTTGCAGCAGCGTCGTATGCGGGCGAGGCAGCCAGCGATCGCCCCTCCTCGACATGGCAGTTGCAGCTGCCTATATATGGGTCGTCTACGGCTAGATCGACCTGCTTAAACGCCGGCGGCTAGGCGCGTCATTACTGGCAACGACAGCGCTCGTGTCCGGTTACGGTGGAGCCCAGCAACGATATATATAGTGCCCACATCTTCCTACGGTGGCGTCCCTACACGGTCTAATGCAGAGCGCTATGGCGCGATCTCGCTCCGGGTGGCTGGCTACCCCAGCTGCAGTAGGCGTCCGTAAGGCTACGGACGGGTTGCTGCTTTGGAAAAGATCCGGTGAAAGCCATGCCCAACTCCATATTGGGTGGATGATGGCGACGCTCTCGGGCGCTGCAGGCCTTCTTGGAGGCGTCATCATTGTGTTCTCCTTCCCTTGCAACGTTCTTTTGCTATGGTGTCTTACTTCTTCTTCTTCATCATCTTGTCTGCTTGGTTGATGTATGGCTGCATTCATTGGTAGTCCTACCTCCTTATTGGAGCCCGGCAGATGGCTACATGTTGTTGAGATGCTCTGGTGTCTTCGTGCATTGGTTTGTAGATGGGTTGTTTTCATGTTCGATGAAGTGCTCTCTTTAATGGTCTTCTCTTCGTTCTAAAGTCAGGTTAGCGAGGACAGAGGCTCGTTCTTTTCAAGATGATCATCCCTCTTCAAGATCACTTTTCTTCTCGGAGGGCGTTTGAGGGCTTTAAGAAGAGTGGCAACTAGACGATCAGCGTGGGTTCTTTCCCTGCCCTGGTTAGATGACGATTGAGGCTGAAGATCATGGATGTTTAGTGCGGATTCCACAAGGAAGGTGCTTAGTATTTTGGCTTTCTAGCGATAGCTAGTTTACTTATTTGGAGATGTACTAGAACCCTCTCCTTATTTTTTTTTCTTTGTTGTAATCTTCTATAAGCTGAGATGATCTTTGTATGTTCATTGTAACCGCCCATTCTCGAGTCACTTCGATCAACGAAAAGTAGGTGGGGATCCCCCAGCCCGGATTTGTTCAAAAAAAAAGAACCTTTAGCAATTAGACTGACAATTAGTTAGATAGTTTAACGGTGAACCAGTGAATCGGGGAACGAGACCATTAGTTCCATGTTGGAGCTCTAGACAATAGAAACATCATGAAAAAACTGGTTTAAACATTTAATTTTTCTTTCAAAAAAAGCAAACTAATTAACCATGATTGGGATCACATAACCGCATATTATGATCTCCATCAGCACTTCACCAAAACCTGCAGGGAACCATCCCATCCTGCAAGTACCTTCTCAGAATCCTTGCCCTAGCTAACCTACCAGCGCTCCCTATTATCACCCTCCTTGGCAGCCGCATTCTCGTCGACGGCGGAGCAGCGAGAGAACTTCTTGGAAGAGGTGTTGTGGCGCTTGCCGACCGGGTGCTTGATGGCATTGAGCCCAATCTTGCGCAGCGCGGCCTTGCCGAGGTCGACGCCGCACATGTCCGAGAGGCGGACGAGGTAGAGAAGCACGTCGGCGAGCTCCTCGCCGAGGTGCTCCTTCTCCCGGGCCTCCCACCCCGGCAGGCCCCGCGGCACCTCGCCCCTCCACTGGAAGATCTCCGAGAGCTCCCCCACCTCTCCCACCTGCAACAACGCAAGTCACGTCATACCACAGTCAGCAGCCAGAATTTGCACACTTTAGATCTCAAAACTAAAAACACATGCATAAATAATGTTGGTGATAAGTCAGCAGCAGGGCAAATAGTATAGGACTGGACGTTGGACACAGGAGTAGAGGACAGACAGCTTGCTGGTCAGGCTAGCTCTGTGGCCACCTCATCACAGCAGCATGCTGTTTATGGCCATATGCCAGAGGCTCGCAAAAGTTTTATAGCGACAACAATGGTACATATGGTGGTCACTCCTGTTTATGGTCACTCCACCTGCCTTGTGCAGGCTTTTTTCTGCATCAAATTCAATTTCTGCAGCAGCGCAAGCAGTACACGACGAACAGAAAGGATCTATGTGACCTTTCATTGCCGAACCAAGAGGGCGAGCATATGCATATATATGCTAAAAAAAGACAAGACGCTGGCAAATCATAACTATATGAGTGTGGAAAATGAACAAACACAGGTGAATTCATGTAGCCCACTAGTAGGTGCATTATGTTTCTTGTTTATTTTGGATGGTTTATCCTGTTCCCGGCAGGGTTTACAAATTGGTCAAGAGTCAGATTTGATGACTATTTACGTATTTAGAGATCATGCTGTATGGGTTCCTGCCCATAGGTTCCTTCCAGTTTCACCTTTGCAGGTTTCCTTAGTAGCATGCGCATCTTTGAACCTATAAGACACGACGACAACTTTTCAATTCTAGTAGCCTGCGCATCTCTTTCAAAGTCTAAATATTTTTGGATGCTAAATCGCGTACAAACAAGGAAGAAGTGTGAAAAGGATTGGAACGAGGTACCTCTCGGTGGCCTCGGTTACGTGTTTATATGGGTGAGAAAAGCACTCACCGTGGCTTGTACAGGAGGTTAGGATTACATCAACAAACTCTCATCTATCCTAACTACTTGGCTTGTACAACACACCAGGAACCAAACCTATCCTTTAACACCCTTCCTCAATCTCAGCCACTTGAGAGGTTGAGATTGCTTCTAAATTGTCGAAGCTTTACAATTGGCAATGGTTTAGTGAAACCATCAGCAACCTGGTCACCTGAACTAATAAACCTAATATCCAAAAACTTCTGTGCAACCCGCTCACGAACAAAGTGGAAATCAATTTCAATGTGTTTCGTCCTTGCATGAAACACAGGATTAGCTGAAAGATAAGTTGCACCCAAATTATCACACCACAACCTAGCCCTCGGCGGATGCTGAATTCTCAATTCCTGAAGAAGTTTTTGTACCCAAAGTATTTCAGCCGTAGCATTTGCTAAGGACTTATACTCAGCCTCCGTGGACGATCGTGAGACAGTGGCTTGTTTGCGCGCCGTCCATGAGATCAGATTGTCACCAAGATAGATGGCAAAACCACCAGTTGACCTTCTGTCGTCTATGCAGCCAGCCCAGTCTGCATCTGAAAATGCACTAACCATTAGGGATCCTGATTTGACAAGCTTGAGTCCGAGGTTTATTGTTCCTTGTATATACCGAAGTATTCGTTTGACAGCACTCCAATGAGTTGTTGTGGGCGCATGCAGAAACTGACAGACCTTGTTTACTGCAAACGCTATATCTGGACGGGTCAAGGTTAGATACGGAAGCGCACCCACTATGCTTCTATATCTTGATGAGTCGTCGGGCCCAAGCTTCATTCCTGAGTATAGGCTCAATTTGTCAACACTTGACATGGGGGTGTCCATCGGTTTACTTTTGTCCATGCCTGATCTTTGTAACACATCTCGTGCATACCGTTCTTGGGTCATCAGAAGTCCATCTCTCCCTCGCCTGACCTCGATGCCCAAGAAGTAGTGAAGATCCCCTAGATCCTTAAGAGCAAATTCTTCTTTTAGATCAGCAAGTAGTGCACGCACCGCCTCTGAAGACGAGCTGGCTACAATGATGTCATCAACATATACTAGAACAAATATTGAGTGACCTCCTCTGTTGTAATAGAACAAGGATGTGTCTGCCTTGGAAGGAATAAAACCAAGTGCCACAAATTTTCCACACAACCGTGCATACCAGGCGCGTGGCGCCTGCTTCAGCCCGTATAGTGCCTTATCAAGTTTGCACACATAGTCTGGATGCTCCCTGTCAACATATCCTGGTGGTTGACTCATATATACCTCCTCTTCAAGAACTCCGTGCAAGAACGCATTCTGCACATCTAGCTGACGCAGGCACCAATCCTTTGACACTGCTAGAGACAGGATAAGGCGTATGGTTGCAGCCTTAACGACAGGACTGAATGAATCCTTGTAGTCAATACCATACCGCTGTGTATATCCTTTAGCGACCAGCCGTGCCTTGTACCTATCAATTGAACCATCTGCCTTCCTTTTAAGCTTGAAGACCCACTTGCTTCCAATAATATTTTTCCATTTAGGCCTCGGTACTAGGTGTCATGTTTTGTTGTGCTTGAGAGCCTGACACTCAGCATCCATGGCTGCCACCCAATTTTTGTCACGAAGTGCTTGATCAACACTTGTTGGTTCTTCAGGGCTGTGTCTCACACTCATTCCCCAGCGAACAGTCCCATCTGTATAGGTTTTGGGCTTAATAATACCACGTTGGAGCCTGGTCACTGGCCCTTGGTGCGACGGATTCGAAGGGGCCACACCAGGAGCAGCAGGCGATGCAGTCGTAGCAGATCTAGGCGCTTCAGTGTGGACAGCAGATCCGACCGGCCCGGCAGGCGAGGCAGATTCTTGCCCCTGATCCGTCTGCGCAGGCGCGTGCGTTGTGGAAGGAGCAGATCGGGGAGCGCTGGCCACAGAAGATCCATGCCCGCCTGGAGCCGCGGTGGAGGGCGACAGGAGTTTGCCCGATCCCGAGGGCGATGCGGCGTCAGGCGAGGCAGGCTCTGCAAGAAGATCGCCTTCGGTCGCCGTGCTGTCTCCCGCCGGCGGACACATGAAATGCTGGCCATCCAACACCACGTGTGGGCTCGATTTGGTGCTGCTTTCTCCCGATTTTTCGCCTGAACCTGTACAATCTCGATCACAACTTGATGAGGGGTTAGCAGGTAACGAAGAATCAGCTTCTTGATCAGATGTAAACGAACCCCCACAGCTAGAAGATGGGTCAAACAAATCCGGTAGAAGGGCTAGCTCGGCCTTGAGTTGAGCCCCGACATTTGGGTGCATGGAGGCGAAAGGAAAAACGTGTTCATCGAAGATAACGTCCCTTGAAATATAGACACGTCCATCTGAGGGGTCCAGACACTTATACCCCTTATGTTTGTGGCTGTATCCGAGGAAAACACATCTCTTGGATCTAAATTCTAATTTCCTAGAGTTGTAGGGTCTCATGTTTGGCCAACATGCGCACCCAAAAGTTCTGAGAGAGGAATAATCAGGATGCTTATCGTAGATGCGAAAGAAAGGGGTTTCATCATTGATAACTTTGGATGGGAGGCGATTAATAAGAAAGACTGCGGTTGAAAATGCCTCATCCCAAAAATTTAAAGGCATACTCGCTTGAGCAAGGAGAGTGAGCCCAACTTCAACAATATGGCGATGTTTACGTTCAGCTGACCCGTTTTGCTGATGGGCATGAGGACAAGACACGTGATGGGCAATTCCCATGCGTGTAAAGAACGAACTCAAGGCCTGATACTCCCCTCCCCAATCTGTCTGCACTGTACGGATCTTACGATCAAATTGCCTTTTAGCCAAAGATTGGAAATCGCGAAAACAAGCAAAGACATCAGATTTTTGACACAGTAAGTAAATCCATGTGAATTTGCTGTAATCATCAATGAAACTAACATAGTATTTGTTTCGTCCTACTGAGCTAGGGGCCGGACCCCATACATCTGAGAAAACAAGATCTAAAACACCAGTAGATGCACTGGTTGATCGAGGATACGGGAGCTGTCGACTCTTGCCCCGTTGGCATGCATCACACACACCTTCATTATTTGACCCCTTGACAAAAGGAAGCTTGTGGAGGTTGAGCACACGCTGGACAACGGATGATGCAGGATGCCCTAACCGATGATGCCACAAGGATGTGGATGGCTTGGTGACTCCAAGCACACTCTTATTGAAGGACTTCACGGGATAGAGACCATTTTTACATGGCCCGGTGAGGAGAGTTGTCTTCGTCTCCTGGTCCTTAACACAATAGTGTTTAGGATAAAATTCAAAGAACACATTATTGTCACTAGCTATGCGATGAACAGAAAGGAGATCTTTACTTGCAGATGGAACATGGAGAATGTTATTAAGATGCAAGTTTCGAGTAGGGGAACGCAAAACACCATGACCAATATGCTGAATCTTCATACCTGATCCACTGGCAGTATGGACTTGTTCACCACCGTGGTACTTGTCGCGGGTGGTAAGCTTCTCAAGTTCTCCCGTGATGTGGTCTGTTGCACCGGTATCCATGTACCAGTTTGTATCCACACCGTAACCCGTCACGGCCGACGACGCCTGCTTCTGTGGAGGCCCAGTGTAGTTGTTGTCGAATCGCTTGAAGCAGCGAGGAGCAGGATGACCCTCCTTGCCACAGATCTGGCAGAATACGCCAGCTTGAAACGTGTTGCGCCCACCATTGCCACGGCCAAAGTTTCCGCGTCCTCCACGTCCTCCTCGGAAGGAATTGTTGTTGTTGCGGTTGCCCTTCGTCGCTGAATTTGCAGAGGACTGGGTGCCCCCATTGCGCAGCTCCAGGCGCTGCTCATGGCTGATAAGCTGTGTGTACAGCTCAGCCACCGAGATTGGTTCGACGCGTGCCGCCACCGCCGACACGACCGGATCAAAATCAAGATCCAAGCCTGTCAGCACGTAGGAGACAAGCTCTTCATCATCCAGACGACATCCAGCCGCCGTCATCTCATCCGCCAAACTCTTCATCTTGGCGAAGTATTCACTTATTGTAGATGTACCCTTGGACGGCGTGGCGAGGGCCATCCGGGTACTGATCACCTTGGCGCGAGATTGGGATGCGAACAGCGCCTCAATGGCTGCCCACGCGCCCTTCGCCGTATCTACAGTGTTGACATGCCCCAAAATCTCCTTCGAGAGATTGGTGAGCAGATAGCTCGGGACCATCTGGTCCCTTGCTACCCAAGTGCTGTACTCGGGATTGATCACAGCAGGCTCGCTGTCATCGTCTAGCTTCTTCTTGGGCAGATATTGCGGCGGCGGCTCAGCCTTGGCGTCCAGCCAGTCCGCCATCTAAGCACCTCTCAGTGCCGAAAGGATTTGCGCCTTCCATGATTGGTGGTTGGCTCGGGTGAGCTTCTCCGTCACGGGCAGAAACGTGGTGAGGGAGACGGCAGCTGAGAGAGCGGAGGAGAAAGAAGCGAAGGCCATGGAAAATCTCGGTGGAGAAGAAGGCTCTTGATACCATGTGAAAAGGATTGGAACGAGGTACCTCTCGGTGGCCTCGGTTACGTGTTTATATGGGTGAGAAAAGCCCTCACCGTGGCTTGTAGAGGAGGTTAGGATTACATCAACAAACTCTCATCTATCCTAACTACTTGGCTTGTACAACACACCAGGAACCAAACCTATCCTTTAACAAGAAGATCCTCTAAGATCAACTTTGAATTGTATAATGTATATATGCATGTCCCGTGCCAAAGTCTAGTTAATTATATGAGACAAGGAAGTCTAACCATTTTGGTAGCTGACAAAAAGACAGGACGTTTTTCTTCCCGTGGCACAGATATAGGAGTATAGCAATAAAGCCAATAATTGCTACCCAGATTTTCCATATACGTGTCAATAAGTGAGATCTCGCCATTATCTGCTATACCAATTTAAGGATTATTATACAGTAGTCCTTCAATAAGAATTAGATGCAAATACCATCATGAATATATGCTACGTATATACTATATACGAATTAAGCAAGAACAGAAAGGCGGAATTTAAAGAGGACAAATTAATCTTTTACGGAATTCGGGTACAACTGCGTAGTACGTACATGGACAAGAAAGGAAACGAGGCCCCGTCCATTCTGGACAAGTAACGGGAACCCGACAGAATAAGCCATGGAGACGCACGCAGCTAGTAGCCTAGTACAGGAGGAGATCGACGAACGAACGAAATCATCGTCGCGCGGAATAATACGCAAGAACACAACACTATATGAGGAAGAACGCGGGGAGTTTCAATTCTTACACACGCGCGGGCGCGGAGGATCGAATCCCGGAATTGGGGAGGCAGAGGAGAAGGGCTGGTGGCGTACCATGGCGAGGAGGAGGTTCCTCGGGCTGTGGAATTGGTCCCAGTCTCGCTCCTTGGCGAAGTCGGCCATCCGCTTCCGCAGCTCCTCCAGCGTCACCTCGGCTTCTCCGCCGCCGCCGCCCTTTCCCGCCGCCGCCGCCTGGATCCCGCCGCCGTCCATGTCTGTCGTCTGACCGGTCTGGCTCTGGGTGGGAAGAGAAACGGAGAGGAACGAGAGCACTGTGCAGGTCAGGTTAGGAAGGAGGAGCTTTTATAGCGGCGGGGGAGACGACGGGGGGGACGGAGGCGAGGAAAGCGTGGGGACTTCCGTTTTTGGTTGAACTTGGACCAGGGCCCGTGGGCCACATCGTGCCCGGTTGGTGGTTTTACGCAGGCCCCGCTGCTGTATTGTCGTGGCCCACAATGTATTTTTTTGAATGGCCCACAACAATTGAATGAGAAAACGCACTTTGTAACAAATAAATATGTTCAGACGACCCCTTAGAATTTGTTGCTGTGGGCAAGAAATTTCCAATACTTTTTTTCTTTTCTAAATACAGTTTTTGTAATTTTTTTTGTGTTATGCACCTAGATCTATATTTATGTTCAGATACATAATAAAATGAATGCATATATAAAAGTCAAAAAGACAAGTAACATAAAACGGATGGAGTATTATTAGTTATAGTTCTTGTGAATTAGCTTCTATTATAATGGTAGGATGGTACAGTGCGACGCTACTCATCAGAGTACAAATCCGGGTGCTCGCGCCTTCTCATGGGATTTCTCAAGATTTACCGATGTTGTGTGTTAAGTGATAAGCGGTGTTCCCGTCAACAACAAATGGTGACTTCGGGAATCACCAGATGTGTCGAGTGTTCGGTCCTTCGAAGGTGCTCATAGTGGTAGGATTTGCGTACATGTTCATAGGGGTGAGTGTGCATACATGTTGTAGTGTCCGCACTACACTGTGTAATTCTAAAAAAATATAGTTCTCATGCATAGAAAATTTTTTGCTATATACTTGAACAAAATACTTCTTCTGCCCCAAAAATGATTGTTTTAAAATTCTCTTTTAAGTCAAACTTTCTCAATTTTGACAAAATTCATAAAGAAAAGTATCAATGTTTATAACATGAAATAGATATATATAAAAATAGATCTAATGAATCTGATGCTACTTATCTTATACCATAAATATATATAGTTTTTCTATAATTTTGGTAAAAGTTAAAAAAGTTTAACTTAAGACAATTATTAAAGAAACTTAGGACAACTATAAGACAACAATCTTTTTTGGACGAACAGAGCATCTGTGTTATGCGGTTGGTCGTCGGTTGCTTCCTCGGAAGCAAATTCTACTAAGGTAAGATTTCGAACGACCTCTCCGGATTTTAGAGTGATAACACTGAAAACACAAACTTAGAAACATACTACCAGACAAAACACGACGCAGCTTACGCTTCTCAGAATATTTCAACCGACTAGCAAACTTGCAGGGTGCACAGCCGCCAACAAAAAGATTAAAGATCACTGGCCAAGAGAAAAAATTTTGAGAAGCATCACAGTGGTAACCACAAAACTTAGCAGCTTTCACCCAAACAAAAAATTTGAGAGGAATCACAGTGGTAACCACAAAACTTAGCAGCTTTCACCCAAACAAAGTGCAGGTTCACATATGCGTTGACGCACTAAACAGGCATAATTAACAAAATCCTCCACGAGTACATATCCTAGAAAAGGAAAACCAGAGTTGCTCATCAGGACATCCCTTCTTTTTCCTTCCTACACCACCGGGAGCCTAGTCGCCCTTGCGGCGGAAGGAGCAGCCCTCAGTGAGCCTGGCCTTGCCACCAGTAGGTTGGCAGAGCACCGTCTGGCAGCCAGGGCACACCACCACGGTCTGGGAGTGGCTGAACACAGTGGTTCTGCAATCACATCAACAGAGAGTTGGATACTGTTAGCAATTCTTTGGTTTGATCAGAGCCCTATAAAAATAGAAACAATGCATGTTTCTAAAGCACCTAAGATCCAGTCTGAAGATTAATCTTACATTCTTAACTCACTGGAATCAACATGTGCATATTGTTTCAGTGGAGGAAGCAACAGAAGTCCCAGAAACACTAGTACATATGTTAACATCCAAAGGACAGTGCAATCAATCTTAGAGATGAACAAGAATATCAAATTTTCTGGAATCAATATAAAAGGCTGCTGCACGTGCAGCATATCAAGCAACAAGGCATTACGCTGTGGAAAACTCAAATTGATAACTAGAGCACAATCAATAAAATCACCTAGCACTAACACCAACAAAACAAGGCACTCTGTACTAGTCAGGTAAGAAACTAACAAAAACTTTGTAGTGTAAATAGCTGTAGCAGTTTCCATCACTACACCTATCAACATTTTTTCACAATGTTATAATATGATAACCTAACAAACCTTCCCTAGACCCAGGCAACAAAGATAAATTCTATCAAATTCAGATGCTTCATTCTACCAATAAGTTCCACAAGATCTTAACATTGTAAAAAAGCACCAGGCTCCAACAACTGAATCAAGATTGACACCTTAGTCGTAATTACAACACTCTTGCTAACTATTGAGTTGAACCCCATATCTATCAAAGAATAGCCAGTAACAAAGGATTAGCATAACCCACTAACCATGATAAATAGACAATTAGCAAGATGGACATAATGTATTAACCTCTATGTGATAACAAGTGGGTGAAATGACTTGCCTAAACATAGTTTGTGCACCATTCCAATGAGCACACAGAGCAAATAGGCTATCTACCACACGTCCCACAATCTATACAAAGTTGTACTAATGACTGAATCAAGAAAAATCGCTCTCAATTGCAATTTGAGTAACATAAGACAAAAGGGGAGCAAGGATTAAGAAGCCTTACATGCTGAAACAGCCCTGGCACTTGACATCCTGCACAGATAGGGAAAACAAAAACCAGAGCAAACACATTTAGCGCCGGTCTCCATCCAGACGACACAAGAACCGGCCATCTCTCAACAGATCAGAGGCGATTCGCGCCGCTCCATCACGCGGAAAGCGAGGAAAGGGGCGTAAACACACATACCATGAAGAAGGAGTTGGGGGACTGGACGAGGCGCTTCTTCTTGTGTTTGAGCTTCTCGAGCTCCGCCGGCGGGTTGAGCAGATCGATGTCGTTCTGGAGCACCTGCACCGATTCCCCACAAAAGAAACAACCAAGGGCACCATCAGATCGAAAGAGCAAATCAACCAAGCCGAGGAACGGAATCGAAATGGAAAAGTAATACGAAGCACAGGGTCGAATCGAATCAAACGGATGTACCATCTTGGAGATGCGGTTGCCGCCTTGAGCGCTCTTGCGGTGGAGGGAGGGAGCGAGAGGGGTGAAGGCGAGCTCGAGGTGGCGGCGGGGTGAAAGGGAGCTAGGGCTGGAAGAGGGGGGTCCGGGGACGGGAGGGTTGATGTTTTATATGTTGAGGTGGTGAATCTGAGGCGTCCATCAGGGTCCTCCGTTCATCTCGGCCGTCCAGCTTTCCACTCTTCGTTTCTTTAGGTTTGTATTTAAACATTATTAAACACTCCTATTTCTGACACTCCCTATTGCAAATTTTGTTTATACACAGGAATAAAGTTTATACTGAAATATTGGTAGGTTTGTGAAATTCTAATTTTTAAGGATTCTAGTAAAGCATTACAATTTGGGTGGTTCTTAGTTCTAGTTCTTCCTGAACATGAGATAAGCTCTTCTCGTGGATACTTAAAGCAACTCCAACAGATCCTTTATACCGTTTTCCATCGGTAAAAAATAAAGAAAATCCGCCGAACGCTTATTCCAAACGTCTCGGTGGAATGCAGGCTCGCAATCTCCCTCGCCAATCTCCTCCTACCGCTCGCGACCTTTGGCGAGCGTGGCCGCTCGCAGTAGCCCCCCGATCTTGCGCCTCGATCCCTCCCACCCTCTTCTCGCACCAAAATCCAATTCCTGCAGAACATCACACGTGCGTCCGTCGCTGCCTCAGCCGTCAGAGCCAGGAGCCACCACCGGTCGTCGCCCGATTCGCAGGGGAGGAAGTCAGACGTCGATGCCGCCTCCATATGGATGTCGGTCATGGAGGGGTCGGGGCCTTGCCTGGCCGCGGTGGCAACTCCGCCACAGGTGGTGCAACGCTTGGACTGGGAGGAGGAACAACGCCTGCGGCGGAGAGGAGGTCGGGCAGCGGCGCCGCCTCCATGGACGCCGGTGAGGCCGGTCCCGGACGGGCCGAGCCTTGCTGGTCGCGGCGACGACTTTGATGTCACACGACGCTTGGGGGAGGTAGAGGTCGGGTGGCGCCACCGTCTCCATGGACACCGATCTAGGAGGCGTCGGTGCCTTGCCTGGCGCGGGGGATATCCGGCGCGCGGGGCAACTCCGACAGGCAGTCGGTCAGCAGCAGGCCCGTAGAGAGGGAGGAAGACAGAGGATAAGAAAGATGGGGTGGGCCGGTGGGGAATGGATAAGGTTGAGATAGGGAAGACTAGAGAGTGACATGTGGGACCTACTCAATTGGAAAGTTCAATTTTAAAGAGACTGTTGGATCATCTTATAGAATTATGAAGCTTTCTATTTTTACAAAGAGTTGAAACTCTAAATTATAGAGAGATTGTTCGAGTTTCTCTTAGGGGAATAAAAGTAAACAGTCATTTTAGCAGGTTTTGCGGTTTTTGAAATCAAATAAAAATTATGTACCCATTCCAAAACAGAGATTAGAATTGCTCATTTAGAGAATACAGTTTTATAAATACTCCACTATTGTAAGGAAAAAATGAAATTCACCACTATTGTAAGGAAAAAATGCAGAATACAGTGTCACACCCTGAAATTTCCAATTTCAGGATGTGAATAGAGAGAATAATTAAATAACGATTTTCTCATAATTTTAAATTTTTTCCAACATTTATTTTTCTTTACAGGGAATATAGTATAGGAAAAATCCTTTGTTTGATTTTCTAAATTAAATAAAAGTTATGTGTGTTGCATTCATGCCGATGCATCTAGTGGTTCTTGAGTGCAAAACAAAAAGATTTCAAAAATGCGTTTAGGAGCTGTCCTAACTCTTCCGAGGATTTTTTCGGATTTTTCTGTAATTTATTATCATTTTCTCTGAGCTTAGGGCGTGTTTGGGAGGGCTCCGGCTCCACCAAACCAACTCTGGAGCAGCAACTCCACCAATTTGCAGCTCCACCGTGGAGCTGGACTCTCCCTTTGGAGCTGAGGAGATGTGTTTGGCTGAGACAACAACTCCAGCTCCGAAAAATGAAGATTTGAATAGAGTACCCTCTTGCCCTTTTTTTTCTCGCATGCGTGTGTATGTGCTGTGCTGTGCTGTGCTGTGCGTGTGTGTGGTTGCATGCGTGTGTTGTGTGTGCATGCGTGTGTACGTGTGCGTGCTGTGTGTGCATGGGTGTGTGTACGTGTGGGTGCTGTACGTGTGTGTACGTGTGGGTGTGTGTTGCATGCGTGTGTGTTGCTTACGTTTTTTTCTTTTGAATTTCAACAAACAACTAAAGATTTTGATCAACACACATCTCCAAGACTCCGAGTAACTGATAATTAGAAATTGTCCAGATGCATATAAAAGTTTACACAGACGAATTGTTCAAACGATAAGAGATATAAAAATTCAATGTCGATTACAAGCTAGTGCCAACCGAGAGCGAGAGATGTGGCAAGTTCATCTCGAAAAGTATCCATGCAAGTCCAACTCGCTTCCGGAGTAGATGTATCTGATGCATCACCGATGGACGGGTCCAATTCAAAAACCCCGACCGCGGCGTTTCCCAGGCCGGCTGTGCCCCTGTCAAGCATATAACAGTTTTTTAGTACATAATTATTGCTACAATTTTGTTCAAAGAATATTCAACTTAATTAGCTATAGGTTAATTCTTTGCCATAAAGCTCTCCTTGTAATAGAAGTGGACTGCATCCTGTTCTATTTTTTTTGTCAGACAGTTGTTGAATGAATAAATTACCTACAGTAAAATTCTTTTATCATCTGTTTTACTGCAAATGTTGACGACTGAAAATTAGCACACGTGGTTACTATAAGCAAAGAAACAAAATTGCCTGAAAAGAGATAGACACTAGGACAGGTACGGCAAAGAAACAAAATTGCCTGAAACAAAATTGCAACCAGCAGCAATGGCCATTCACGACCAGTACTAGGCAGTAATTTTACTTGTACTTGTGTGAGCAGTAATCTTCTTTACGAATCCATTCACGAAGAGCACGTACCTCAAACCGGTGGCTGGCTGGCTGTGAAGGCCGGCCGCGGCCAGGCCCAGGCCGGTGGAGCCCCCGGCGAGGGCCGGCCGCGCCGCCCTCGCCGAGGCCGGCCGTGGCCGTGCCAAGGCCGCCCGAGCCCCCGCCCGAAAACGAGTCCGGGGCGGAGTTAGGGACCGGCCGCCGATTTCTTCTCCCGGCGAGGTCGATTGACGCGCGGGCGGCCGTCGAGCCCTCACCAACGCCGCCATCTAGGGTTGGAGGAGGACGATGCGGCCCAACTCGACGAGCGAACCGAGAGCGAGGAGGCGTAGGGAGCGGCGGGCGGGTCATGTCCGTCGATTCGGCGGTCCGGCCGGCCGGCGGCGGAGGAAGGCACCGGCGGCGTCTGCCTACCTGTCGTGTCGCGTGAAGACGAGGCGGCCGCGGCCAGAACACGAGGCGTCACAAGGGGGCTTCTGTTCGGGAGAAAAAAATTGAACCGGTATGTTGTGTAATCGGTGGCAGTGGTGGGTAATTACCCCTCAACTCCACGAGTTATTATGAAAAACGTGTTTGCAGAGTACCCCTTGAGGCACTCCATGGATTTGGTGGAGTTGGGAGCTAGATCCATGGATTTGGTGGATCTGGAGTTTTTGGAGCTGGGGTGTTTGGCAGGAAAAAATTGGAGTGGAGCTGTTTTTGGATCTGGAGCTGCGTGGAGCTCTCCCAAACACGCCCTTATTCTATTTATTAGAAGGCTCTAAAATCTTTTTCATGAGCTCTAGATACTTTATTCGGATTACTCAAGTCCCAATCGATCTCTGGGAATTTCCTAAAATTTATTCTCTTCTTCATAGAGCAAAAATCTATTTATTACAAGCTCTCAAATCCCTTTCACAAGTTGCAAGCACTTTAATTGGATTCATCGTGTCCCTAACTATCTCTGAACTGTCATATACTTCGAATGCTCCAATACTCTGAGCTTCTATCTACAATTTGGTCATCACCAAATATTCTCCCAAATAAAGCCCACGCCATGCTTGATTTCCTTTCTACTTCTACAGGCCTGTTCTTTTCTCTAGTATCAATTCTATATACCCGAGAGCAGCCAGCTAGGTAGCTTGTCTAGCGTTGGGTCCAATTTAACGTGGCCTTGGACTACTCCAGCACGTCAAGGCCCGGCCATCGATATACACACGTCTAATATCCCTACGTGTTCTCTTATATTTGGGCAACTAATCACGACACCTCTTATGTGCCCTAGCTCCTTGGCAAGCAGCCGCCGGCGCCGATCAATCTCTCCTCCGTGCCCTAGCGCTAGCTATGCGCCGCCTTTGCCGTCCATGAAGCCGTCGCCGCTGCTGCGGTACGCCGTCAAGATCAACCCGCAGGCTGACTCCATCTATCTCATCCGCACCGCCGTCACTGCTATCGGCTTCAATCCGGCCGGAGTTTAGATCGATCTCCGTCCGTTGGTCCCGCCGGGTATTCTTCGCCGAAGAATACGTGCATCTGTTGGAGGAACACATATATGCAAGCTGAAGGTCGAGACATAGATGCCATCGCCACAACAATCTATCTCTGTCGCCACCAACCTATCACCGTCGCTGACGTTGTCGCCGCCGCCACCGCAAGCAAGTACCGTCGTGACGTCGTCTCCAAGAGCTTCATCGCGGAGTCTGCAGGAGTCGCCGATATGCTGCTGGAGGAACATGTTCTCGTGGGATCAAGTCACCACCCTCCTCGATGAGTTCGATCCCCTGCTCGTTGCTGGCTGTCGTGAATCGGCATGAACGGCGTCCAACCGTCTCCAGCGTCTCATCGCTTGACAAAGATCATGCTGTGGAACAAATACTGTCCCTGCCCCGACCTGGACGGTGTTGGTCCTTCGTGATGGTGAGCACATCAACGACATGGGTCTTTTCTTATCTTTGGTCTCTTTTCTCGTGCCGCCGTATCCATGATACATGCAAGCTGCAGGGTGTTGCTTGCCCGATTTCCATCGTCTCTCTCGCCCTAGCTATAGTTGCTGAACAACATCCCTTTGTGTCTCTGCAACAGACCATCAGAAACTGCTTGATCACCGGCCATGAAGTCTATGTGCAAGTAAAGCTATAGAAAGAAGGTCACGCTTCTTGCACAGAAGCAAACAAGCCATGCATCGTTCATACTTCTCTTGCCGGTGATGACATCATGGCGACATCATGCTTATGTGGTAATTAGGACTTTTCCTTTAACAAAATATATACTCAGCACTTCTCCTCCACTTCTTTTCGGTAATGTTTTCATTGATCCTCATTAGGCCTTGAAAATCTTTGATCTATAGAATAATAATTTATTTACCTGAAAAATCCTTGCTCACCGTCATCCAATCTATCAATCATTTAATTTCTTTTCTTGATTATTTCTCATGGAGACATCATCTTTATGTTATATTCAATCGGTTATCTTTTTCTTGTTATTAAAGTTCATATCTTATTCTATTCAATTCCGATCTCAGTAAATCTTTCACTAGCACGTTCCTCCTAACGCGTAGATTAGTTTTGTACTGTTATAGTACGTATGTGTCGTTGTATAGTTCGTTTCACCATAACTTGTGTGTTAGCATGTGTATCACTTGTTACTTATTTTAAAACTAAAGTTGCATGATTAATTTTGACTAATACTTATTCCATAGCTTTTCTAAATAAAAGTGATTAGGATATACCCTGGTTTTCTTGAATTAATACGTAACTTGTTTAATTCTTATTTATAACTAGTTTTTGTTAAATAAAAGATGCATAGTGTTAAACAACGGTTTTCATAATAAAGTTAATCTGCTTAATGATATTGTAAATGCCTTTTCAATATCAATATGTTTAGTTGAACACGCAATATAAAGTTGTTCGATTAGATTCTTTCACATGCTTTGTCTTTTAATGTTAATTGTTAATCTGATATAAACTTGTATTTAAATATCTATTAATAAAATATGATTAGGTTTATCGTGTTTTCTATAATTGAATGTAACTTTGTTTAAACAAAGAGTATTTCTCTGAAATATTCTTGCCACATGATTTTGTAATTAAAACATATGAAGCACGTAGTCCCTTGTTGTTTGTTAATGATCTCACGATAGATTCGAGCTTAGTTTTGTTTTCAGTGTTTCTTGCGCTTGCGTGACCAATAGAATCGAGCTCTATCTCAGTGTGATCTTTTCAGTCGTTGCTCAATCTTCCACAACCATCTCATTAAAGCAAACCAAGCCTTTCTTCCTCTAAGCACGGTTTGTGTGCTTTAGTGATCCATCTAATCGAGCCTACCCTTTAGTGCGTTCTTTTAAACTTTTCTTTTGATTGGTGCTTTGTTCTTAGTATGCTTGTTTGTCTGCTTTGTATGTTTGTGCCCGATGATTGATGCGCTTAGAGTGAACGCCGTTTGAGAAGCTTTGAAGAGCAAGAGGTTGAAGATATCCTGAGCAACGACATTACTTTGGTTAAAGGCAAGTGTGTCCTTGATCTTTTGTCCCAATAACTATGATTAATCACTTTGCATTGCTTGCATTAATTTTGATGGGTTCCTATTAAGGATTACCTAGTCTTTATGATCATTCCTTATTAACCTGGGTTTACATTTATGTTGGGTAGCTATGCTTAGTTGCTATACCTGGGTTATGGTGGTTTTAATGAACAACAATGATGAATCATGTTATACCTTTATGTTATATCTTTGGATGCTTAATACAAGATCATATGATTAATCGGAACATGGAGCGACCACCCAGGACAACAGTGCAACCACAAGGATTATATGGCTCTGGTCTTGGCCGATTAATTAGGGAAGTCTTTGTGTGGTTATTACTCGCATAGTAGGTTGGGGACGGAGGAATGCTTTTATGGCTCTTCTATTCCGGAGCGGTGTTGGAACGGAAGACTCTATGGCTGACCGTCCGTAATAGAAGTGTGGTACGAAAGATAGCCTCTATGACATACTACTATGGACTAATACGCACGGGAGGACTCTTTGTAAAGGCCTCGTAGCGTCCCTATGCAATCACACCTCGGTAGTGTGGTATGATGCTTGGCCGGCGTCGCATGGTTGGGTTTAAAGTTCTTCGGGACTTTTACGCGACTTGTGGGTAAAGATGTACGACCTCTGCAGAGTGTAAAACTAATCGATTAGCCGTGCTCACGGTCAAGAGCGGCCTGGACCCTCACATGATAATCAAACTTGAAGATGGACTTAAATCGTGCTCTCTGGTTATTCTTGCCATATGCTTATGACGTACCTCTTACCTTATGCTTAATTGTGGGATGGTATATACTTATACTTTATTAGTAAACAGGTGCTAATAAAACTTGACCAACTAAAATTGCTTAAATGCTTATAGCCCAGTCCACTATAAAGCCTTTGCATTCATATCTTTTCCCCACACTTGCTGAGTACGACAAGTGCTCACCCTTGCTATAAACATTGTTGCTCAGAAAGAGGATGCTACTTTGAAGTCTTGTGACGATATTGCTGGTGCTAGGCGTACGCAACCCCCAGTCGACTGCTTGTGATGTTTGGAGCCTTCGTTTCCAGGATAAAGTGTAAATCTCTGATAATCTTTCTTTTTCTTACGTGATACTGTTTCTGTATTCACTTTTTTGTCACTATATGCATGAAACTTGATCCTGGCATGCATATAGGTTTGCACTTGGTTTTCTTCGGAAAATCGGGTGTGACATACAGTTTTATAAATACTCCAGATATATAACTTAGAATTTTTGCAATTGAAAGACTTATTGTCAATCAAGTTTTATATCAGAATTTAAATTTTGGATTGGGTCCCAAACCATTGCAGTGAAACAGAATTTTAGTCTGAGAGCACTGGAATTGTCAACAATCTTAATTTTAGGGGTTTATTGGATATATGTCAGTACAACTTTCGCGTTTCTGAGATATGTCATTACAATTCGCGTATTCGGAAATATGTCATTACAATTTCTTCCTTCCTTAAGATCTACCATTTTGTACGTATTTGATGCCTTGGACCCATTTGCAAGCACTAATGTTTTAGTATGGACAAGAAATGCCCTTCCTACATCTCTACTCTTCACTCACTGACTCATGGGTCCCACATGTCATCCCCTTACTCTTCCTTCTACTTCTTCCTCACTCCTAATTTTTCCTCCCTTCAATGGAGGCGGCTCGCCGTGGCTCATGCCGACAGTTGAGGAAGGCATCGTCGACGTCATGAAGCCAGAGCCCGCTGTGGCGAAGTAGCCGACGGCGGTGGAGGATACCAACAACGACGACCTGCAGGGCGGAGGTCGAGTGGGTCGCGGCGGAGAGCCCAGTAGTGGTGGTGGGTTGGGGTGGAGAGCTTCGGCGAGGGCGGTGCGAATTTTGGGCAGAGGAGGGCGTGAGCTTCAGGAGGACCGGTGATGGGCGACGGGAAGCTCCGTGAGGGCGGCGTGAGCTCTTTCGGCAGGAAGGGGCGGTGGAGAGCGGGTATCTCAAACTAATGGCGGGGAGGGTGTGTCGGCCATGGCGGCGGCGCGTCCATGGCCGACGCAGGGCGAGCTCCTCCTTCTCCTTCCCCTTCCCATCTGCCCTCGCCCTCCCCGCGGTATAGGTGAGGTCAGTGGCCATGGGCGGCGGAGGGGGGGGGGGGGGGATTGTGGCCACGGTAGAGGATGGGGGTGGGACTGACGGCGATGAGGGTGTGGTGAGTTGGTGGCCATGGCGGAGGTGGAGAGGAGCAAGGAGAGGTCGTCCACATCTCTGGCGAGCTCGTGCCAGTTAGGGAAGGGAGGGAGGAAGAAGATGACGTGGGACCGACATGCCAGTGAGTGGAGAGGAGAGAGGTAGTAGGGTTATTTTGGACCATACGAAAATACAAAGGGCTTCGGTAGGTCCAAGGGAATCAAAGATGGATCAAAGGGAATCAAAGATGTACAAAATGACACGATTCAAACCAACATCGAATTGTAATGGTATATTTACAAATAGACGAATTGTAATGGCATATATCCAAACGACAAAAGTTGTAATGACATATATCGAATAACCCTAATTTTAAACCTTGGCAACATCAGGTTTCTATCTAACTTAGCCAATTATGTGAAATTAAGCAAGTAACTTTCAAGCATGCGAGTTCACCAAAGTACCAGACAGGACCCCCTGTACCGTGTACTCTGCTAATACTCTGTAACTCAACTTGTTGATAAACCTGTACTCTGCACATTCCACGATAACAACAGCAACGATCTGGTGTTTTCCTAACAAGAAAATATCGCAGTGTTCTACCCCCAGCTTATTGGTGTGCGACAACGACATGCCACAGGGCGGTTTCAACAATGTTGATGGTGCAGACATCTCCAACCTTGATCTCGTTCTCCTCACAGAACCTCTTCCAATCCAGACCACGAACATAGTGGCTGGTATTCTTGTTGGGAACAACAAGCACCTGCCAAGACCTGGTGCTGCTCATTGAGGTCTTCAGCGTGATGGTGCAAGGTTCCCGTAGTCCAATTGCATCACAAAAGGCGCGTGGCAAATACTGCAAGAGTACCAATAACTACATTGGTCAGAAATTTATGAATTCTAGTTTGATCATATATAGAGGATGAATGCTGACTCACTTCTGAATTCTAGTTTGATCATGTTGAGTTTGGTAAGAGAAGAGCTGATACTACATCAAAGTACTTTGATATATTGTGTTTACTCTTGTGAAACTGTCTATTACTGTTTCTGTCCTTAAAAATGTAGTATCAGCAATTAAACAGACAAATGAAACTGTCAGTGCCTGTTTCTGCACTAAGAAACGTAAGCTTGTTTGCAGAAGTGGTATAATGTAGTAACATCACAGTTTCTATTCCTGATAAAAAAAGATTGAAACGAGTTTATCCAATTTCAGACTTGCTCATAAAAACAGAGAGATGACTGTGCTTACAAGATAGTTTTCAATTGCACTGTTATTGATCTCCTTCTTTATCCAAGCTGGCGGTCCAATCTCAAAGACACATCTTGTCTTTGGTGACCCCTTCTTTGAAGAAGTCATCACACCTTCTGGTCTCTTTCCTCCTTCACTACATGATTTGTCATTCTTCATCTTAGACTTGCTTTCCTCCTGCATTTGAGTATATGTTAATGTAGTAATGTTGATACTTGAAAGATGAAAGGGATAAATGCCTCAGTATTCAACTCACATAGCAGAACTTACTATATTATGTGTGATAACGACATGCCACAATGTGGTTTCAACAATGTTGAAGGTGCAGATGTCGCCTTCCTTGAGACTGTTCTCCCGGCAAAACTTCTTCCAACCCCTCACGATAACGAAGCTGTTGTTCTTGCATGGGAGACCACAAACCTTCCATGATTCCGCACTGCTCATTGAGATCTTGAGTGTGATTGTGCAAGGTTCAAGTAGCCCAATTGCATCACAAAAAGATTTCGACAGAGACTGCAACAATTGCAATAATGGTTTCAGTAAGCATTATCATAATGGAATTAATAATTACTGCTAGATGTAAAATTAATTCTTTGGATTCGATAATAAATCATGAATGCAGACACATGATAAAAAATCTATGGAACATCTGATATCATCAACTGTAGCACTTAAATTATAAATAGTTAGAGCATCAAATGATCAAACCAACAAGTTGATGTCTATATTTTCATAAGGAAATGAAAGCTACAGGTAGAAGTTTCATACTCTTGTTGAGCATATGAGTTTATCTTATTTATTATAGAAATGGTTGTGCTTACAAGTTTCTTTTTGAGAGTACAGGTGTTGATCTCTTTCTTTATCCATGATGGGGTTCCAATCTCATAGACAGCAATCCTCTTTGATGCTTCATTCAAGGAAACTTTGGAGACCTTTGGTTTCTTTTGTCCTTCTCTACTTGGCCAATCCTTTTTGCTCTTACGGTTCCTCATGAATTCAGATGGTGCTTCCTGCTGCTTACCAGTATCTGGTAATGTTGATGCTTCATGAGAAAACCAGAGAGGACTTTAGTATTCACCACACATTCATAACCACTGCTAATGACTAAAAAATTAACATAGAATTATTTATATTTTATTCACCTTGCTGAATTCTGACGGAATTGTCTTTGGACTCTCTCTGGCATCGATCAGGGCCAAATACTTTGACTGTGAAGACCATGTTGCCTTCATACTTTACCAGCAGAGTGTTAGATTGAGTGACGTCATGAGATGCAAGAACCTGTGCCCAGCCACCTCTGAAGAACAGGTTCGACTCATTCATCTCAAGCTCAACACGACAAATCTTCCCAAGGGATCCAATAACAATGGCCATACGGCTGTTCTTGTGCACTTCAGGGATGTAATGCTCCACAAACCTAGCTGGTACTAGCTGCCAGAACACATAAAAAAGGTGTAAAGTCAGACCATCCTATCTAATCCAAGAAAACAGGGTGAGAAAAACGAATTAGCAAGAAAAGTCTATGTACCATCTTTTCCATGAAATCGTGTGGAAGCACACTGATGAACTGCGGCCTATGGGAAACATCTTTGCTGCTTGTGGTTGCTTCTGAAGAAAATTCGAGTTACAAGAAATTAGTTTGAACTGAATTTAGACGTTAATGGCATTAGGTAAGTAGAAGTCGACAAGGATAACACTTAATCCTAATTAGGTAGAACTGATCTTCTTGCAAGCTTCCTTATTGATTTATTTTGCAATATGAATTACACGATCATTTGTCAGTGAGAAAGCTCTACTTTGGAGGACTCCAAATTGCAGGTATTAAAACTTAATTTTGCAGTGTCCAGGCAGATCAGATCACATTCAGTTGAAGATCCTAACATTATTTTCTTTGGGACTTCACAGCATATGAACATTTACCTGCAGGTGGAGTACCGAGGCCCCTGATACAACCGCTGTCGTCGAACGCCTTGAGGGTCAGGACGCCGCCGCCGTGGTGTCGGAGGACCAAGAACCACCCGTCCCCAACTCCGAAGGCGGCCGCGATCTCCGGCCACCCGCGCCCCAAGAAGGAGCCGTCGCCGTCCCGCCCGACCTCGACGCTCCAGACCTTGACCTTGCCGCCGGACGTGCCGACGACGCGGGCCTCCGTGGCGCCGATCCCCTCGGCGAGCTCGTCCGGAATGCGCTGCGAGTGCAAAAGATGCGTCATTTCCGCGACCGGCGTCGATTCCAATCGAGAGCGCGGCGGATCGGCTGCGGCGTCAGCGTCGGTCTTACCAGACTGTCGCAGGAGAACTGGAGCAGCACCCTGAGGTGCTTGGCGCCGGCGACATGGATGCCGGACGATGCCATTGCCGCTTGCCGGGGACGTGGACGAAGGTGTGTGTGGGTGAGCCTCTGGAACTGGAAGGTCTGCAGCGGTGCGGAAAGTGGGTGTCGTTGGGTAGGCAGTAGCCTAGTGAAGTTAAGTTGGATTCAGCTAGTAGAAAAAATTACTGTGATGTCAAAAGTTGGATATTTTTTCGTGTATTTGGAGGTGTGGAACGAGAAAAGTATTCTACGTGTCTTGTCTATAATCTTTCTGAAATTGAAAATTTAAGGTGTTTATATTCTCAAAAGGGGCGTTCTCAAAAAAAAAAAAATTCTCAAAAGAGGCAGGTATTATGGTTTATAATTCCTAGTCACTCGCAGAACATTCTGAGCCAATGGTCTTACACAGTTAATCCGTATAAGGAAACCCATTTAGTGTCACCAATGTAATATTAAATACATTTAGGAACACAAAAATGGACCTTTTCTAATGTATAATAAAGCACTATGATAAGATTTTTTTTTTGCTCTTTTACTTGATTGCCAACCTTAAGGGTATAGGAACCATTACAATTCTCGCGTTAAAAACCTGTCATTACTAGTCAGCTATTTGTAACCATACCATTACCAATTTCCTTTAGTTTGAAATATGGTATGCTATACATGTTAGATGCACCTACTATTGTTGTATTGGACAATAACAACGGGTCCACCTCACCTATTGTTGCGTGACCTCGAGCGGCCCTGCTAGGCAGGGAGGTCAAAGTAGTGTCGTTTCCGGTGGCCATATTATTTAGTGTCATTAATGTAATATTAGATATACATTTGGTAATATATCAATGTGTTTTGACATGTACTACTATAACAAAAGGTACTACAATAAGATGTATTAATGGTCAAATTACTTTGATAATATTTTGTTTTCTTCATGTAGGATTGGAAAAGGTATAAAGGTTTACAACTTTTTTGCTAACATTTAGTCAAGTTATATGCCACAGTGTATGAAATCTATATAGTTTAGTGTATGAAAAATATATATTATCGTGGATTACAATTCAGATTTTGTAGCAATTGGTAATATACTTTTAAAAGATTCTTCTATATCCTAATATGAATTTGAAAACTAGAGGCGCATGAGATAGGAGAAACACATAATTTGATAGATTTTTTATGCATAAGCACAGGAAAAATTGAACAATCCGTACGGATTGTAAAGTTCTTTTGGGTGGAGCTCACTACGAAGTGCATTAGTTTTGACCTTCTATTTTGTTGTATATATTAAAAATACTTAACCTTTTTATTTATATGAAACATTCCTCCTCTTAAGCATCACGAGCCAAAA
The DNA here is from genome assembly GCA_947561735.1 of Cenchrus americanus. Taxonomy (NCBI): domain Eukaryota; kingdom Viridiplantae; phylum Streptophyta; class Magnoliopsida; order Poales; family Poaceae; genus Cenchrus; species Cenchrus americanus. The sequence goes on from OX387241.1 coordinate 200,850,321, forward strand.
AAAGTTGAAATTGTACGACTGATTTGTTCTAAGAGAAAAATATTACATGCTGATTTGTTCTGAGAGAAACAATACTGCAGAACCAGAGAGAAGAGAAGCCGAATATAGCAGCACCATGAGGGGTTTTGGAAATATAAAGTATTGTGGAAACCAAAAGTAGCTTTGCACACGTTAGTTCTTGTTATGGGCAAACAAAAGTGATGCTCCCAGCTGTGAATGTCTCTCGTACTTTTCTATAACAAGATACATGATACTCCCTCCGTCCCAAAAATAATGACGTTTTCAAAAATTTTCCCAAAAAGAATGATGTTTTACTTAATTTGGCAAGTTTGTATGTGTATGTAGGCATTCAACAATCAATTAGCACCTAATATGGCAAATAAATAGGGGCAATTGAGGTCATTTGATCTTCTTAATAATCTGCCCTAAAATTCCTAGAATGACATTCTTTTTTGGGACGGAGGGAGTATGTTGGTTACTTTGTGACGATTGTGATTAGGACACATAACTATATGACAGGTTGATCGCCAGCCACCTTAAGTTAATATGGGCCTTTGTTTGGATGGTAGGGGTAAATATTTACCCCAAGGAAAATGATTTGCCCCTCCCATTTGCCCATACTAATATTTGCCCTTTGGGGTGTTTGGATGGAGCGGTAAATGTGGATGTGGATGAGAGAGGGAGAGCGGGACCCACCACAAATTTGCTCCAATTTGCTACCTTTTAGGGGTAAATAGAATTAGGGGGGGCAAAACATTTGCCCCACTAAATTTGCCCCACATGTTTGGCACTTTAGGGGTAAATTAAGAGTAAATTTGCCCCATTTACCCCATTTACCCCACCATCCAAACAGGCCCATGGTATGCATGCACAATTACAAATTTCCAGCTTTGGAAACCCACCATTACAATTACAATTTTCCAGCTTTGGAAACCCACCATTATTACTCACCTGCAGAAACTTCGTTGGGTTTGAACTACTCCTATGTCATTTGTTGATTTGTACGTGTCTGATGCTCCGGTCATTGCTGTCCTCAAACTGTGGCAACTGGCAACCGGAGATCGAAGGAGTGCCAACCTAGATGGTAATATCATTAAGTCACATTAGATATATTTTGTAACATGTAAAAGGTATTACTTTTATATATGTATAACAAAGTATTATGACGTCTATATTAATAGTCAAAATACAGTTTTTTGCAAAAAAAATATGTATTATGGTATGATTTTTTATTTTATATGGTGTATTAGGATTTGAAAAAAGTAAAGGTTATACAAATTTTAGCTAACAACTAATCAAATTATATATATGATCATGGTGTCCAAACCTATGTAGTTTAGTCTTAGTGTATGAAAACTATAACAATGAATTAATATTTAACACATCTTTTAATACAATATTGATTTTGCAGCAATCGGTGATAAACTTATAAATAATTTTCTATATCCTAATACAATTTTAAAACCAAGAGGAACGACACACAAACCAGGAGAAACAAATAAAGGTGGATCAGCGTGGCGGAAAAAAATGCAATATGCTCTAAAGATCAAATTAATTTTTACGTACTCCCTCCATTCCATAAAGAATGATGGTTTGACATTCAAAATTTTTCAAAAAAGAATGGTATTCTAGAATTTAAATCATATGCGTGCATAATTTGGCACGATGATCTTATACATGCATAATTAAATGTATACATATTTTTTCTCATTCCTATATGCAAACTGAACTAACTTTATTTTAGTGTTATTTGAAAAATCTAAGAACGTCAATCTTCTAGTGTCCAGCCTGTTCGTTTCGCTAGTGGCTGGTGGCTGATGATGATTTGTTCTGAGAGAAAAATATCGCTGGCTGGTTGCTAGTGACTGATTTGTTGAGAGAAAAGTACTGCTGGCTCGTGGCTGATAAGCCAAACGAACCATTACCAGCTGTATGCAAGAGTGGACATATTCATTTTGCTCTTCACATTTTCCTGTATCTGTTAAAAATATACATTACCTTGCTATTTCTATGCAGCACTCCTCTTTTGAAGTGTCACGAGTGAAAAAATTTATATAAACTGTGTGGAACTGCCTCCGATCTCTGCGGAGGGAGGTCAAATAAAGCAGTGTCTATGCTTGAGCATATATGCAGCCCGTTCGTTCGGCTTATCAGCCACCAGACAGCAGTACTTTTCTCTCAGAACAAACCAGCCACCAGCACTCAGCCAGCAGTACTTTTCTCTCAGAACAAATCAGCACCAGCTATCAGCCACCAGCCAAACGAACAGGCTGATCCATATTGAGCCAGAAAATCTTTTTTTATTAGGGGCTAACGTTGTTAATTTCTGTAAATTATATCAATTCTAAAATTTATAGTGAAAAATTGCAATGCCTGTCCTGGCGAAGTAACCGTGGATCTGTGATTACGATGGAGAGAAGCCAGGATTCCATCGCTTCATGAATAAGCGACGTTCTTTGTGGATGTGGCGTCCAGCAAACGCGCGTCCACTGCGCGACGTTCGGCGGTTTATCTGTGTTAGAGCATGTTTGGATCACAGGGGCTAAAATTAGCCTGACTAAAATTAGCCTCTAGCAGGGGCTAAACTTCCAAACGGGTGGGACTAAAGTGAGACTAATTTTAGCCTTGAGGCTAAAATTCGCTAGCTGGGGTGGGAGGAGCTAAAATGGGCTAGTCCCCTCTTTCTCTCTCCTAATTAACCGCATCTACGCCCACCGCGCGCCTCCTGGACTCCTAATTAACCGCATCTCCTTCGCGCGGCTGCCTTCGCGCGGCCGCGCCGCCGCCGTGGCCGCGCCGGTGCGGCGCGCACTCCCCGCCTCGCCTTTGCGCCCGCCTCGCCTCGCCTCTACGCCCGCCTCTCCGTGCCCGCGCGCCTCCGCCCGCGGCTCCCCGCGCGCCTCCGCCCGCGGCTCCCCGGCGCGCCTCCGCCCGCGGCGACGGCTCCTTCGTGCCCGAGGCGACGGCGCATCGAGGTTGCCCTCAGCGACGTCCGGGACAAGGTAAGGGTTGGATTCCGTCTAGGATTCGATTCGATTTGACTCTAGGGTTCGATTCGATTTGATTTGCCTATCTTGCCCCACGATTTCTTCTCGCAGACGGCGCCATGGACGGCGACGGCCACTTCCCCCACGATTTCTTCTCGCAGACGGCGTCGTCCGGTGGTGCGGCGTTCCCCATCGACGACGACGGATGGGAGGAGACGCCCCCTGGACTCCGCGGACAAACTGCATCCGGCGGCCGTCGCATTCCAATGGCCGGTGGACAGGGCGCTCCCCGCATCGGCCTGGACCTCAACACTGACTTCGCCGCCGCCGCATCCTCCTACCCCAACATGACCTTGTACACAAACATCCTTCATCAGGGGAGCGCATCGGGCCACATTAACCCCCAAAAGAGAGCAAGCTCAGACGGGTTCCAGCAACGGCCAAGTCGTCCACCTCGCCGGGGTCTCCCCCACCGAGGGCTGCGATCGTCGTGGCAAGGATGCTGCATTGTCGGGGCGAGCAGAGGGTGGTTCAAGCCGCTCAGGCAGCGGGAGGCCACGACAGGCAGCGTCGATGACAGTAAATGATGTCGGCGAAGAAGATGAAGAAGAGGAAGAGGATACAATGGTGAACCAGCATAGCCAGGTACTGATTTTGCTTTGTGAATGACAGTTCATGATTTTGCTTTGTGAATGACAGTACATGATTACATGGATTAATTTGCTTCCTCCAGCGGTATATATACATGTGCTTGCATTGCAATTGATTAATAAGTAGATAAGTAAGTAGGTGCCTCAAAAGCAAAGGATTTGGTTAATGATCTAGAAAATAGCTGTGCTGTGCTACAACTGTGATGATATAAGGGAGATATGTGTTGCTTGCATTGAAAATAGTTGTGTTAAAAAGTTGTTCTCTAAGCCATGAATATAGAAAGATGTGTATCTTCAGGTTAAAGAAACAGTGCAATTTACTGGAGATATGTGTTGCTTAATCTAGAGCTCCTTTTCACTCTTGCTGTCACCTAACCAACCTGTGTGCTACTGCTAGCCAGCAACTACCTGCTGATGATCTCTTTTCACTCAGCTAGCTTAGCTGTGTCTGTGTGTGCATCTATGCATGCTTTCCCTTTCTGTCAAGGACTACAACCTACAGTTTGCTTGGACCCAGAAGTTGGATGGTAGTATATAGCTTGAGATTTAACATAAGGCCTTAGAATTTTTTTTTTGTGAAAAGAACAAACTCTGAACAATTTTTTTTACCTAGTATAGTAATAATGATTTTGTCTCTCCATAGAACAAAGTTGGAGTACAAGCAGCCAGCTAGCTGCACAACAAGATTAAGCCCAATTCATTTTCTTTTCACTGTAGTATAAGATTTTTTTCCAAGTGTGCCTATACATAATGAGATGGAGAAAGCTGTTGTATTTTACCATCTCTGCTCCAATGTTCCCTGCTACTTCAGTTTCCACGCCATAGCGTGAGGAGGAGGTGGCGGCAGGAAGCTTGATCATATTCTGCCGTGTTACTGTTAGGTCTAGAATCAGTTAAATGCTTGGTGTGTGTACATGCCGTGTTACTGATTCCACGCCTGGATTGATTCTTCTATTGGATTGGATCCCTAACTGCCGGCCGGACGAGGCCTTAGTAACATTTTTTTAGGAGGATTATGGCAAGCAAGTAGCTGCTCTAAACTTTTAACCCCTGAATGTCATTTGATTTAAGTGAAGTACAATATATCACACTCTGTTGGCTCTGTTTGTCCTTGCCGCGGTTGATGCTTTGGTTTTGAAGTTATATATGAAAGCTCATACATAAAGCTTCAGTTGTTTATTTTAGTTTGCTGGTGGAAATTGGGGCCTGCATGCTCTGTTATTTCATTTGATAGAACTTATAAATGTCCATGCAAGGAATTATGCAGTAGTATATATGTGCATACTGTTTCAGGGAGCGCCAAATCTCACTACATGCAAAGCTAACACAGTAGTCAGTTGTTCTGATTCACTAAGAAACAAAACCACTAATGTTTATGCTTGTAGTATGTGCCTATTAGGTTGCCTATTCTGTGTCTAGTAGTGGCTCTGTCAAATAGGCCTCAACCTGAAATGGGTATCTCTGTTTCAACAAAGCCATGCTCTTAACATACTGAATTTTACATGTTAAAGTATTGACTAAAGTATTTTACATGCCTGCTTGAATCTGGTGAAGAACTGAACATCAGAATTGCATTTTGCACTCGGCATTTGAACCCTGGTACCTGTGCACTTCTAAGACAACATATTTTGTATTATACAGCCTGTAGCTATAGACTATACATGTTTTTGAGATTAAACCTCAAGCTGTGTTAGCTACATGTTTTTCTGTTCATGTTATTTACTTGGTGCCAAATTACCCTGCCTAAGCTGATAAGGAGTGCTAGAGCCTAGACTGAAATTTGTTTATAATCTGCCAAGAATTACTGCCAAGGGTTTTTCTGCTCAAATATAAAGATGTAGCATTATCCCTCAAAGCTCTTTGCTGGAACATGAGTACTTTCTGGAACATGAGTACTATGCTGCTATCTGTGTTAGGAGGCTGTTTGCTATGCTGCTACATGTGCTATGCTGCTATCTGTGCTATGCTACTATCTGTGCTATGCTGCTATTTTCCTGTAATACACAGTAGTAGGCTGTTTGCTTATACATCTTTTTTCAATAGAGGCCAAAAAGCAAGGCTAATTGGACAGAAGAAAATACATTAACATTGTGTGAGATAGCTTGTGAGGAAATAGACGCTGGTAACTTTGCTGGTAAAGTTTGGAACAATCAGGCATACAAAAATATGAAGGAGAAATATTGGGAAAGGGCAAAGTTGTGGCATCCAGGTAGGGAAGTCAAGAACAAAATGACAGCCCTGAAGACGTTGTACACAGATTGGGTGTGGTTGCAGCAGCAAACCGGATGCGGTCGCGGCCCAAATGGAGAAGTGACAGCAAGCCCAACTTGGTGGGCTAGGGAAATCAAGGTATTTCAAGTGTTCTTGCACAAATATTGTACAAATACAATTTTGCACAGCAAGCCCAATATGTATGTTAATATTGTACAAATACAATTTTGCAGGCCAGACCAAATCTGAAGAAATTTAGAAGGGGTTACCCTGAATATATGTCCCTGTTACATGAGATATATCATGAGGTCGCTGTGGATGGGACATCTGCTTATGTCCCGGGGATAGAAGAGGATCATGAGGTCGCTGTGGATGATGATCTGGATGTCAGTGAAGGTCTGGAGCCCAGCCCAATGAGTACCAACAGCCGGAAGAGAGGCAGCAGCTCAATTTCCCTAAGGAGTACAGCAAGTAGTCCATCAAGGAGAAGCAAAAACAATGAAAAGGCAGCAAGTCCTACTCATGCCAAAACAAGGAGTCCTTTTGTGAAGTACATGAAGGACATCAACAACAAGCTGGAGAAAGAAGCCGAGAAATCCGACACCATCTTGCAGGCTATTCTGAACCAAGCCAATGCAAAGGCAAAGAAAAGTGAGGAACGTGCTCAGTCAGTAGCAAAGTGTCTGGATCTTGCAATAGAGTGTGGGGCAACAGATGATACGATTGAGTACTTTGTTGCATGTGACTTGTTCAAGGATAAACACAACAGGTTTGTTTTCGAGAACAAGAAGACCCATGAAGCTAGGTGGACATGGTTGAAGAGATGGTGCAAGGTGAAGAATATGGTAGAATAAATGGTTGAAGAGATGGTGCAAGGCGAAAAAGCTAGTAGTGTCAAATGACTAGTGATGAGGATAGTATTGACGAAGATGACTGTACTGATGAGGAAGAGGAAGATACAAGGACAAGTAGACTGCTAGCACTACTACAACTGAGGCGGCAAAGGCTTAACAATTTAGGTATGGTCGCACACATGTTTGGTACGTACTACATTGCTCGTTTCATGGATAAGGGGGTAAGAAGGATTTTAAGAACTAAAGAGTCTGGATATGATTGGGTGGTAAGAACTCTAGGGCACAGATCTGATTGCTACAAAATGTTTAGGATGTACCCTCCGGTATTTGATAAACTACATAATGTGCTAGTGGAGTCTTATGGACTTAAGTCAACCAAGAAAATGTCATCAGTTGAGAGTTTAGCTATGTTTTTATGGATAGTTGGGGCTCCCCAATCTGTGAGGCAGGCTGAGAATCGATTTGTGAGGTCCATGGAAACAGTTAGTAGAAAATTTGATGAAGTATTAGACTGTATGGTAAAGCTTTCTATTGACATCATTAAGCCACGAGATCCTGAATTTAGAGCTGTCCATGAGAGGTTGAAAGGTTCTCAGTGGCACCCATGGTTCAATGATTCCATTGGAGCAATAGATGGGACTCATGTTCCGGTTGTGGTGCCACCTATCAAGGTTCCTCAGTATTTAAGCAGACATGGTTATTGTAGTCAGAATGTTATGGCTGTATGTGATTTCGACATGAGATTCACTTTTGTCCTCGCGGGGTGGCCTGGATCGGTTCATGATATGAGGCCCTTCAAAGATGCCCTTGACCGGTTTGATCACAAGTTTCCACACCCACCTAAAGGTACCTAACATCACATATCGTTAATACTTACATTGACATTTGGCTTGTTTTTGAGAAACTAGATTGACATTGACTGAAATACTTTTGCCATGGATAGGTAAATTTTATCTAGTTGACTCGGGCTACCCCAACAGACCGGGTTATCTTGCACCATACAGGGGGCAAAAGTACCATTTCCAAGAGTTCCAAAAAGGCACCATGCCGAGAGGTAAAAAAGAGCACTTCAACTATACTCATTCTAGACTACGTAACGTCATTGAGCGTTCCTTTGGTGTCTTGAAAAATAAGTGGAGGATCCTTTTTAAAGTGCCAAGTTATCCTATACGCAAGCAAGCAAAAATTATTGTAGCATGCATGGCCTTGCACAATTTTATTCGTGAAAGTAATTTGGCGGACAAAGAATTCGACAAGTGTGACAATGATGAGAATTATCAACCTCTCCTAGATGAAACAAGGAAGAAGCGTCGTAACAGAGATCAACAAATTGAGCCAGATTCCGTGGACATGAATGCAGTGAGAGATACGATTGCTGATGGTTTGTTCAACAGGCGTTGAGCATTTTGTGATGTAATTTATTTTATTCACCTACATGTAACGTTGTGTGCACAATTTTAATTTCCTTGTGTATGAACAATTTTATTTTCCTCATGAACATTTTTTCGGAGTTATTAGGCAGCCATCCTATAGAAGCAAAGACTGTTTGATGTCAGTGTAAAAAAATAAAAAAAAAGAAGAGGCAGGCCGGCACAAACTGTTTCATGTCAGTGTAAAAAAAATAAAAAAAGAAATGGCAGGCCGGCACAGACTGTTTCATGTCTGTGTAAAAAAAATAAAAAAGAAATGGCAGGCCACGGTGGGAAAGAGCAGCGCGGGAGGGGCTGGGCGCGGGAGGGAAAGAGCAGCGCGGGAGGGAAAGAGCAGCGCGGGAAAGAAACGGTGGGAGAGGAGAGAGAAGTTAGGGGAGAGAAATCTGAAGTAATTAATGCTCTTTTAATGCAGTTTAGCCTCTGCTTCCAAACAGGGGGGTGACTAAAGTTTTTTAGCCTGACTAATTTTAGTCATGGGGCTAAAGGTGATCCAAACATGCTCTTAGGCTACCACGAACTCGGGATGAGCAGAAACAAACAGGGCCATAGTCTACACACGGAAGCATGGGTTGAGCTGGGCCTTCTGCGTCAACACGCTAGGTCATAGGAGCGGCCCAAGCATTCATAGACTTGCAATGTCACAACTCCAAATATGGTTGGACTTGGGTTTACTTTGCAGACCGGGAAAGCATGGCATCATCCACTACGTGAAAAACTCACTTTGGTAACATGCATAGATGGCCCTTGGTAACGGGCAAAGCGCCCGTTACCGATCAATTGTTACAAATGAGCTAAGAAAGGTAACGGGTAGATACTCGTTACTGATAACACATATTCGTAACGGGTACGAAACAACGACCGTTACCACAACTAACCACCGGTCATGTGAAATGACTGTTTGTCTGGGCCCACAGAGAACGTTGGTAACGGGCACCAAAACAAAGCCCGTTACAGGAACTCAACATCAACGACGCGTCTTATGAAACTGCGTCTCCGATGTCTCGACGAAATGAGACGTGTCTATTTCACGCGCGTCTCACACAACTAGGATTCGTAACGGGCATCAAACAACAACTGTTACCACAATTAGTCACCGGTCACGTGAAAATGACTGTTTCTCCGGGCCCACAGGGAACTTTGGTAACGGTCACCAAAACAGAGCCTATTACTGTGAAATCAATATCGGAGACGCGTGCGGTGAACCAGGGTTGTCTCGACGAACGGGCCATGTTGTGGGGCCCACAGGTCAATACTGGTAACAGACTTTTATGGTGTCCGTTACATTGTTGTTATGTTTGTAACTGGTGTCCCAATTGAAGCCCTTTACTCAGTGATAAGTGTTTGTAACGAGCTTTAATTAACGCTCGTTACAGATACGTAGGCCACCCCTACAGTAACCTACTACCTGCTTGCCATCTACATCCTGGAACCAGCCATAATTTGGCAGCAATCAGGGGCTGCATTCTGGAACTAGCCAGGATATGACTAAATTTACAGAAATTAAATCCAGTATCCAAATTCACAGAAATCCACATAATTCACATGCATCATATGACAAAATTCGGCATCATCATCTCACAAGGAGGAATGCATCTCACAAGGAGGAATGCAACAATATCACAAAAATTCATGGACAAGGAGGAATGCAAAAATTTCCTAGTCACCATATTTAATCTGAGCCCACATAGTTTTGTCAGCATGAAATTTTCCTCCGGCTGTGATCACATGTTCCATGAGGAATGTGGCAATTTTTTCACAAACATTGACCAACTTTGATTTGTCGAGAGGATGCTCATCTAGCCCTAATCTCTGGATATAATAATGTCACCAGTCAGCACACATATATAGGTGGTTACCAAATATGTGCAGTGCTAATAAGCAAGAACTGTGCTCAGTTGCAGGTTTTACAAATGAAGATCCCAAGAAACTACCTCCATATGTGGGTTGCTATCTTTTAATTTAAGCATGTGATAGGCACAATAGAAGCCGCAGAGTTTGGATCCAGTAGGTTGTTGCTGGCACTGCAATAAATGTACAAAGAAAAATAGTGGTGATAGAGAAGAAATAAACTCAAGCTTTAGTACTAGCTTCCACATGAAGGAAATAAGTGGTATGTACCTTAACATCTTTTACGTGTTCCAAGGTGCCAAGGCACAATTTTTTTGCCGCAGTAACGTTCCCAACCCCTACAACGAAACAAGCAACAATGGTTATGACACTATTAATTAATATACTCTGCACGGTTTGTTGAAGAACGTTCACAGGTTAAGAAAGAAATAACTACTCATGAATGATTCGCTCGAAAGGGTCAGTATCAGTATTAATTGTCTTTAATGAATCAAGATAGTAGACCTTCCGCTGCTTCGGAACGATCGCCAATACAATCCAATGGTTCGTACTGAGATAAGCGGTAAGCATCAAATTCTTTTTAGCATATAGTTTGAAGACATTGCACATATAGGACACAGAGAAAGCAAGAGTGTTATCCGTGCTATTCAACGTTGTCGAGCAAAGACATTCAGGATCAAGGAAGCCAAGTGCAGCCCCATCTTCTCAACTTTTACAATTATATTCCTATTAGTAAGAAAAAACAAAGTGTAAGGAGGGAAAATACATGGTAAAGATGATGTGAGGAAAAAACACATTTCGATAGAGGAAGTGATTAGTGAGAAGCAAATTAAATTTTCAAGCAACTTACAGGATGAAGCAGCGGAGAAGTGTCAGATCCAAAGCATCCAAGTTGAAGAGATCGTACAAATCACTGAGTTGCACAGGTAGCTGCTGGAGTCCGTTTGACAATCTCTGAGGCCATGCACTGGTCCTAATGTCAGAATCATCATCTGACTTACCACGTTGCATGTAGAATGTGTGGAGCTTTTTGGTACAAGGAGCAGCCTTTTTGAGATCACCATCACTGAGAAGGCTCTTTCCGAATTTGTAATTTGGGTTAACCATAGCCCAAGGATTCTTCTCGGTGTTTCTCTCAGATCCCTTTGGGTTAGTCATATACCAAGGACTCTCCTTAGTGTTTCTCTTAGATCACTTTCTAGTAGGCCTCTTAGAGGTTTTATTTATAGCAATTTCCTTTTCCTGCTGCTTTGAGATGGCTGAAGAAGGTTTCTTAAGGCTTGCTTGCCTGCTGTAGGTGGTGTAGAGCTTTTATTTTTGGCAAGTTTCTCTTCTTGCATCTTTGAAATGGCTGAAGGTTTCTCAATGGATTTCTTGCCTGCTGTACGTGGTGTAGAGATTTTATTTTTGGCAAGTTTCTTTCCTTACTGATTTGAAATGACTGAAGGTTTCTCAAGGGCTTTCTTGCCTAGTGGTGTCTCACCAGGAGCTATTACAGAGGTATTGGGCCTAGATGTACCTACAACTTTCTTCGAAATGTCGTCGACAGATTTATCAACACCAGCCAACATATCACTCTGGTTGACTGGTAACAGTGGTGTCTCACCAGGACCTATTAGAGAGGTATTAGGCCCAGATGTACCTGCTTTGGCATGATTGTTTTGAGCACTTCCGTTTGGGGGTGTAGGTTTTGTTGTTTGATGAGGAGAAGGAGGAGGTGGTGGGCGTGGTGGTGGGGATGGAATATTTGGTGTCTCTTGCAGTGAGGGGATACAAGTTTTTCTGTTTTTCCAAGACTAGTAGTAGGTGGGGATGGAATATTTAGTGTATCTTGCGGATGTGGGGATGTAAGTTTTTCTGTGCTTTCAGGATGATGAGGAGGTGGGGATGCACGATTTTCAGGACCAGGAGGAGGTCCGAATGGAACGTCTTGCGGATGTGGGGATTGAGGAGGAGGAGGAGTAGGATGCGGGGAACCATGTGAGGAAGGAACCTGTAACGTACTGTGTGAACTACAAGGAATCTGTACCGTAGCCTTTGAACGAGATTTACATGTTGGTGCTCCTTTGATGTCAATCTCACCTTCTCCACTGTAACCTCTGTCCTTCAGCTTGTCCGAGTTTCATCACTTCGTCATTAGGAGGGTATTCCAACAGTTCATCCGCAAAGATAATATGTACAGTGAGCACTTCAACCACAACACAGTCCTCATGAATCGAGACTGTTTGTAGCGTAGACTCCTCTGGATGAACTAGACCAATTGCAGCCTCACATTGAAGACCTCTCCATGTGATCCATAGGCCACAATGTGTGGGTTCAATCAACATGCCTATATAAGGTCTTCGTGTGTACGATCGTCACAGCGCACCTCCGTCGGCAACTCTGCAGTGCCATCGATCAAACATACATTATCTGCGGACGCATAGATGCTCTTCAGTGTGGCGGGTGAAGGGCTTGCGCGATTGGACACTGGTGACAACACCACCTTTGCATCTGCATGTTCTGCATCTGCATCTCAGCCACCAGTTCTTGCTTGATTTTTTCCTTTACCTTTTTCATATCAACTAATGCGTCGGTCTTCATCCTCTTCCTCTTCCTGTACATCTCGACGTGCTGAGGCCATGCATACTTCCAGTCCTGATAGCTAAAGACACCACACACATGACCTGGTTGTTCAGGGCGGCCGAAGCACTGACTTAGCACATCATACTCCCTCTGCCCAGCCATTCCCGAAGATTCTGCATATGCAATCTTCTCCTTGATGTCCGCAACCAATTTTTCTGCCCCTTTGTTGTTGAACACTATCACGGCAACACAGTCTTTAATCACTAGCTTACTCCTTGCTCGTAGCCAATTCTTGGAACGATCGTCAGGGTAGGCGTCATATGGATTAGGGATACCAGCTGCAGCTAATTGTCTGTCCTCTTCCTCCCATTGTTCTAGTTTCACAGTATAACCAGCTGGACCCATGTTGTGCTTGCTTGTGTTCCGGCTTTAGAGTTCTTTGAACTTGACACTAGCAGATGAGGCCTCTTCCTCCCATTGTTCTAGTTTCACAGTATAACCAGCTGGACCCATGTTGTGCTTGCTTGTGTTCCGGCTTCAGAGTTCTTTGAACTTGACACTAGCAGATGAGGCTTGCTCGGTTTCCTCTTGTTTCATGAATTCCTTCCACTATTACGGGACAATAAACGGGTGCACTCACAACACACGCACACTCATCCCTATGAATACATGCACGCAAATCCTACCCCTATAAGCATCTTCGAAGACTGAGCCGACAAATCCTCAAGATTGACGAATTCACCACAGGCGCCTCGCTGTCGACAGGAACGTCGCCTACCACTGAAAGTACAAACGCCGTTAAATCCTAAGAAATTCGCTCCCACGGGGAGTCGGACCCAAGACCTGAGGTGCTACCGAGACTATTGTAACCACTAGGCTACATGCCCTTTCGCAGATCATCTTTGGATTTAGTCGCTTACAAGTTTACTTGTCTAATCAGGTGCTTGGTGATGGATTATTCCTGTAATTGTTATGTTTACATTCTACGGGTTGCTCCATGATCACTGTTAATATGGAGATGCTCACTCTTGTATTAACATCAATCATGAAGCCTATACATCATTCTCTATAATTTAGTGTTTTTTTGCAATGGGGAAACAAAGTGGACTCAATAATTAAAATTGGCAATCGCCATTTCATTTGGCGGCTAAGTGCATTTTTTTGATAAATTTTGAAAGTGGCAATTATTTTTGCAAAATTGTAAAAAAATAAAATTAATAAAATATTTGCAATGTCGTCACAACTCCAAGTAAGGATGGATTCATGTGAGGTTTTTAGTAGATGGACTTGGGGTTACTTAGCAGGACCGGGAAAGCAAGACATTAACTTTGGATTTAGTGTCTTAGAGTAACTCCAGTGAAGCCTACAAAACTTATTTGCAGGCCAGACTGAAAAATAGAAGCCTGAAATTAGCTCTCAACTCCAATAGTAAATCAACTCAGACCTCAATCTTTCTATGGGCCTCGGCTGTCAGCAAGAGGGAGGCTCTAGTGCAGGCCACTAGCGTGGTGGAGGAGCGCACAGAGGAAACGTAGGCGAGCGTCGCAGTGAGGGTGAGGGAGAGATGGACCTGGTAGTCGCCGCCGCTGCTGTTGTCGTCACCGGAGATGGAGAGGAGGAGTGTGGCGGCGGGCGCGACGACAATGAGGAGGAGGAAGACCACTCAGGATCCCGCGACGGCCAAGCGTGGGGAGGAGTGATCGACACAAAGCCAGATGAGGCAGCGCGGAAGCTACGAAGCTCTTCGCACGCGTGCTCGTTTGGCGGATTGGCACCCGCCACGCAATGGCATCGACCTCCCCGTGTTGCTCCTCCGACGAGATCCATACTCCTTGTTGTCGACGAGCTCTCATGCTTGACATTCTTTGGAAACTCACCTTCATCTCCGTTGTTGCGGCTGTCCTCGCCGCATCGCTGGGCGAGCGACCTACCCCGCCGCTTTGCATCTAGCTCGCCAGCAACGTGCTCCAGTGCCCCCTCCACGTCTTCTGTGTCGTCGTCACGTACTGGCTGAAGGCATCTAGGCCCCTAATTCGTGTTTTGGTAATTAATGACAATCATTATGGACTAACATTTTTATTGAGTCATAAGAATAGGTTAGTCCGGTGAAATGATGAGATCATGCGGTATAAATGAGAAGGTCTTGTATGACGTGTGTTGGAAAGAGCTCAAGGCAAAGGTAAAAGATAGGGTTTTATTTTTGCCGGTCATAAGGTGATTAGAGGATGTTAAATGACCGGGTTGATAGGATAGATAGCCTTACTATCAAGAGGTATCAATTTCATTGGCTTGACTTTCCATAGTGCCACTTGGATCAAAAATTTGCATGCATTGCATTTAGATGAGTGGCGATTTCTCTTGGTAAAAAGAATTCTTTGAAAATCTTAAGGAAAAACAGTTTCCAGGTATTGGGCGGACAGTCCGGGCCCTTGGGGCGGACGGTCTGCGAGTTTATGATATTTATTTAATATCTGACATTTTTGGCAAAAGTTTTCGAGAAAATGCGCTTCCGGGCGGACTGTCCGCGGACCCCAGGCGGACGGTCCGTTATTCTTTACAGAACAGGGTGCTACTCGGGGGACCGGGCAGACGGTCCGCGGCCTGCCCGCGGACGTCCGCGTGGCCCGGGGAGAGGACGGTCCGCGTGGCCCTGGCGGACGGTCCGCCCGGCCCAACGGTCAGTCCCAGCAGCCGTTGACTTCGCATTTTTACCGTTGGAATTCAAACGCGGACAGTCCGCGAGGGCATCGCGGACAGTCCGCGAGGTACGCGTTTTGCCCCTAACGGCTAGTAACGAGAAGGGGGAGTATTTATACTCCAAGCCCGGGGTTGGAGAGCCTCTCTTGGCACTTTGAAAGGTCCATACTCCTTTGTAGAGCTCTCCCTCTCCTCTCTCTCACTCACTTGGCTTAGTGGTTGTATTCTTTGTGAGATTGAGAGCTTCTAGTGCATTGCATCAAGGTTTTGATCTTTGTGGCACTAGGAAATCATCAAGCAAGTGGTTGATTTGTTAATCTTGGAAGTTGCCGCTTCCTAGATGGCTTGGTGGTGAAAGAATCCGTTGAAGCTCGTAAGAAGATTGTGCGTGGCTCCGGATTTCGTGTTGTGAGAGGTATTGTGTTCACCTCACCAGAGCGGTAAAGAGCAACTCTAGTGGAATCGAGGTGTGGAGTGGTTCTTTGGTTCTAACCGGCTCAAGATCAAGAGGTGTCTTGATAGAGGAGTGGTTGAACATTGAATCCACCTCAACGTGAATTAGGGGTGACCGGCAAGTCATCGATACCATGGGATAAAATTCGTCTCTTGTGCTCGGTTATTTTTTCCTCAATTTCCTTTGAAGTACTTTACTTTGAGCATTCTATTTCTAGAGATTGTTGTTTATCTTGTCACCCTAGGCTGCAAAACCCCCAACATAGGAATAGAGTAGGTAGAGATTTAATTCTCCTTGTGGTTCTAATTAAATTTCTCTAGTGTTGTGGTTTTAGTTTTTAAACCGCCTATTCACCCCCTCTAGTCGGTATCCTAGATCCTACAAGTGGTATCAGAGCCAAGGACTCATTTTTGAGAGATTTAACCATCTCGGAGTAGGATAAATGGCTGAGGAAGATAGATTTCATGTTGGGAAGCCACCGGTCTTTGATGGGAACAATTATGACTATTGGAAGAAAAGAATGGAGGTTCACTTTAAGGCTTGGGAAGAGAATTATGGAGAATTGTAATGGAAGGATATGTTATTTTGGATCCTAAGAATAAGTCGGATCAAGATGATAAAAATGAAAAACTATATGATAGAGCCTTTAGTGTGCTTTACAATGCTCTTGCTCTTAGTGAATTCAATAGAGTGAAGGGACTTGAGAAGGCTAATGAGACATGGGAGAAGCTTATGGAAATTTACGAGGGAACATCTACGGTTAAAGAAAAAAAACTTTATGTGTACAAGGGAAGGTTCAATGAGTTCACCATGAAGAAGGATGAAAATGTTTCAACCATGTTCAACCGATTGAATGATATAGTGAATGAACTCAAGTGTCTTGATTTTGATGTATCAAACAAAGACTTCTCTCACAAGTTCCTTAGGTGCCTTTTGGAAAAATATGAGACAATTGTGACCTTGCTTGTGAGGAGTGATTTGAGTAAGATGACTCCTACGGAGGTGCTTGGTGAAGTGCAAGCTCATGACTTATTCAAGCAATCACAAAAGGAAGTTCAAGGCCAATCAATGAATGAAGAGAAGAAAAATATTGCTCTCAAGGCCAAGGCTACTCAAGAGGAAAATGATGATGAGAACCAAGATATTGACTCCGATGAGGAAATGGCTCTTATTGTAAAGGGACTTAGAAGAATCATGAAGAAGAAAAAGTTTGGCAAGACGGGGCAATCTTCAAAGAAGAATCCTTTTGAAGGCAAAGATTGCTTCAATTGTGGTGAAATTGGACATATCTCAATTAATTGTCCAAACAAGAAAGAAGACAAATATGGCAAGAAGAAAAACAAGAAGAGTGTACATAAGAGGAAGAAATATTACAAGAAGGAGAAGAATGGTCAAGCATACTTTGTTGAGTGGGATTCCGATGCAAGCTCCGATGAAGAAGATGATGACAAGCCTTCAAGAGGTCTTGCCGGGGTTGCTATCAAGGAAGCTCCTTCACTCTTCTCCAAGCCATATTGTCTCATGGCAAAAGGTGAATCAAAGGTAATAATCGACGATGATGGTGATAATTGTGATAGTGATAATGATGATAATGCTTTATCTTATGATGATCTTGTTGCCATGATTATTAAATTTGATGACAAATTGCGCTTGGAGAGATCAAAGTTGAAGGATTTGGAGTTGAAAAATGTTTCACTTCAAAATTCTTTTGAGGAGCTAAAGACTACTCATGAAAATCTAAAGACTTCCCATGAAACACTTAACATTTCTTGGGAAACTCTTAAAGATAAGCATGAGGAGCTTAAGGAAGCTCACAACTCTCTTCTTGCACAAGAAGTCAAAGGAAAAATGAGCATGGGTGTTGAATGTAATATATTGAATACTTCTTCTTGTTCATCTAACCCATCTTGTAGCACAAGCACTAGCTCTTGCATTAGTGAGGATATGTCTTATGATTCTCTATTATTGGAAAATGAATCTTTGAAGAAGGAGATTGCGTGCTTGTCTAAGGATCTTGCACGGTATTTTAGAAGTCATGTTCGGTTTAATCATATTTGGACAAATCAAAAATTCACCTTAAATAAAGATGCACTTGGTTACTTGCCTAAGAAAGGAAAAGAGGCTTTCATTCCTAAGGAAAGTATCTTTGTAAATTCAAATGTTTCCTTTGAGGAAGAAGAAAAGATTAAGATGTGCCATAAGTGCAAGACAAGGGTTGATGTGGATCACCAATGCAAGAGCAAGAAGATCGTATCCTTGGATCCTTCATATATTCTCAAGAAAAATTCTAAGGGTGTTCTTTGTGCTAAATATGTTGGTCGCTCTCTTGGTAGTAGTAAAAAGAAATCTATTTGGGTGCCTAAAATTTTGGTCACTAACATTGAAGGACCCAAGAAAATTTCGGTACCTAAAACAAAGTAATTTCTTTTGTAGGTGAACTATAAAGCCGGAGGAAGACATTGGGTAATTGATAGTGGTTGTACAAACCACATGACCGGCGAAAGAAAAATATTCTCTCATCTTGATGAAGACATTTCCGATTTTGATAACATCACTTTTGGAGATGATAGCAAGGGAGGTGTAAAAGGCATTGGTGAAATACCTATCTCTAAAGATTATAATCTCTCTAATTTCTTGCTAGTTGATTCTCTCAATTTTAATTTGCTATCTATTGCTCAACTTTGTGATAATGGTTATAAATGTACATTCACTAGCAATGATTTTGAGGTTACTTCACTTGATGGGGAAGATTCTATTTTTAAGGGCTTTCGTCATGAGAGCTTATATCTAGTGGATTTCTCGTCTAAGAAGGCTAATTTGACTACTTGTTTATTCTCAAAAGCCTCTATGGGTTGGTTATGGCATAGGAGACTTGGTCATGTTGGTATGAAACAACTCAATCGGTTGGTGAAGCATGACTTAGTTCTTGGCTTGAAAGATGTAAAGTTTGAGAAAGATAAATTGTGTAGTGCTTGTCAAGCCAGAAAACAAGTTGCTAATCCACATCCTAACAAGAGCACTATGTCAACCTCAAGACCATTGGAATTGCTACATATGGATTTATTTGGTCCTACTACCTATAGAAGCATTGGTGGAAGTACCTATTGTCTTGTAATTGTGGATGATTATTCAAGATTCACATGGGTATTCTTTTTTCATGACAAGACTATTACGTGTGATATTTTCAAGTCATTTGTGAGAAGAGCCGAAAATGAATTTGAGCTAAAATTGAAGAAAGTTAGAAGTGACAATGGTAGTGAGTTCAAGAACACAAATGTTGAAGAGTTTTGTGATGAGAAAGGAATCAAGCATGAGTTTTCAACTACATATACACCGGAACAAAATGGTGTAGTTGAGAGGAAGAATAGGACCTTGATTCAGATGGCAAGATCAATGCTAGATGAGTACAAAGTTTCAGATTCTTTTTGGGCCGAAGCTATCAATACCGCTTGCCATGCCTCTAATAGGCTATATTGTCATAGATTCTTCAACAAAACACCATATGAACTTCTAAATGGAAGGAAGCCCAATATTTCATATTTCCGAGTCTTTGGTTGCAAGTGCTATATCTTGAGGAAGGGATCTCGGTTGTCTAAATTTCAAAGCAAGTGTGATGAGGGATTTCTTCTTGGATATTCTTCAAATTCCAAAGCCTATAGAGTATACAACAAGTCCAAAGGATTTGTTGAGGAAGCATATGATGTGCAATTTGATGAAACATTGGGCTCTCAAGATGAAAAAGAGAATTTAGATGATGTGAGAGGTGAAGAATTAAGCAAAGCAATGAAGACTATGGCCATTGGGGATATCATGCCTAGAGAAGAAGACGATGATGAAGGTCCATCGATATCTATTCAAGTTAACCCATCTACTTCCACAACAAATGATCATGATCAACAAAATGGTAACTCAAGTAATAATGACTCACCCCAAGAAGATGATCAAATGGCCCATATGACTACACCTTCTCCATCAACTCAAGAACCAATTGACCAACCAAGAATTCATCATCAAGTCGCCAAAGATCACCGTATTGATCAAATCATGGGTGACATTAGTAAGGGTGTTCAAACTCGATCTCGTGTTGCTTCTTTTTGTCAACATTATTCTTTTGTTTTTTTCCATGAGCCTAAGCGTCTAGATGAAGCACTTAATGATCCGGATTGGGTTATTTCCATGCAAGAAGAATTAAATAATTTCACTAGAAATGAAGTTTGGGAGTTGGTTGAAAAACCCAAGAATCATAATGTCATTGGTACTAAATGGTCTTCCGAAATAAAGAAAATGAAGATGATATTGTTGTGAAGAACAAGTCGAGATTAGTTGCTCAAGGTTATACTCAAGTAGAAGGATTGGATTTTGATGAAACTTTTGCTCCCGTAGCTAGACTTGAAGCAATAAGAATCTTGCTAGCTTATGCTTGTTCTCACAATATCAAGTTATATCAAATGGATGTCAAAAGTGCTTTCTTGAATGGGAAAATTAGTGAACTAGTATATGTTGAGCAACCTCCCGGCTTTGAAGATCCCACAAAGCCTAATCATGTGTACAAGCTCTCTAAGGCATTATATGGGTTGAAACAAGCCCCTCGTGCTTGGTATGAAAGGCTTCAGGACTTTCTTCTTTCAAAGGGCTTTAAAATTGGAAAGGTTGATACTACATTTTTCACCAAGACAATTGTAAATGACATCTTTATTTGTCAAATTTATGTTGATGATATCATCTTTGATTAAACAAATGAAGACTTTTGTAAAGAATTTGGAGAAATGATGTCTAGAGAATTTGAAATTTCTATGATTGGTGAATTGAGTTTCTTCCTTGGTCTTCAAATCAAACAATTGAAGGAAGGCACTTTTGTTTGCCAATCTAAATATGTGAGGGACATCTTAAAGAAATTTGGCATGGAAGATGCAAAACCCATCAAAACTCCTATGGCTACTAATGGACATCTTGATCTTGATGAGGGAGGTAAACCGGTCGATCTTAAGCTTTATAGGTCCATGATTGGTAGTTTGCTTTATCTTACCGCATCTAGGCCCGATATCATGTTTAGTGTGTGCATGTGTGCTAGATTTCAAGCCGCACCTAAAGAATGTCATTTGACCGCCGTAAAGAGGATTACGAGATATTTGAAGTATTCTCCTAACATTGGTCTTTGGTATCCAAAGGGTGCTCAATTTGAGTTAGTAGGCTTTTCGGACTCGGATTATGCCGGTTGCAAGGTTGATAGGAAGAGCACTTCCGGAGGTTGTCAATTGCTTGGGCGGTCACTTGTTTCTTGGTCATCTAAGAAGCAAAATTCAGTGGCTCTTTCTACCGCCGAAGCGGAATATATCTTGGCGGGAAGTTGTTGTGCTCAATTGCTATGGATGAAGCAAACACTTCTTGATTATGGTGTGAAATTCAAGGAAATTCCTCTCTTATGTGACAATGAAAGTGTCATCAAGATTGCAAACAATCCGGTTCAACACTCTAGAACCAAGCATATTGATATTCGACACCATTTTCTTAGAGATCATGTGCGCAAAGGAGATATCAAGATTGATGGAGTAAGCACGGATGATCAATTGGCGGATATATTTACCAAGCCTTTGGATGAGTCTCGGTTTTGCAAATTGAGAAATGAGCTAAATGTTATTGACATCTCGAATGTGGCTTGAGAGCTAGCACATGTGTTTATCCATATGCTTTTGTCTATCTCTCTTATTCATTTCTAGATTATCTCTTGTCTTTTATTCTCTATTTTTTTGTGTGAAGCTTGCTTTTGCATATTTTTCTAGCTTTACTTGGTACATTGCATCATTCAATAATTTTCTTTCATTATTCTTGAGCAATGATCCCAAAAGATATCTTTGCAAATCTTTATCTCAAGTTATATCAAGCTAAAATTAAAAGAGGAGGTCGGACCGTCCGCGGTAATAGGGCAGACCATCCGGCTGCTCCTGGTGGACTGTCCGCCAGGGTAGCGCGGACCGTCCGCGTGGATCGTGGGGAGAAGGTGCATCGCTGGACATTCTAGATGTAATAACGGACCGTCCGCGCCTGGGGTCCGGACCGTCCGCGCGCCTCGCGGACTATCCGCGTGGGTGTCGCGGACCGTCCGCACGTGCCGCGCGCAGGTGGGACCCAGGCCACGGGATGAAGTTAAGCAGGCATCTCTTCTCCTTTCCCCAACCCGACCCAATCTTCTCCCTTCTCTCTTTCTTGCTCCCTCTCAAAGAAAAGGCCTCCCTCTTAGGGATTTCGATTGGGGCACTCCCGGGACTGTCCGAGCACATCCCCGGACTCTCCGCGAGGTTCTCCACCATGTCATCCGGGTATTTTTTCGAATCTCTCATTCTATCTCTCGGATTTTGAGCAAGGAGGTGATTAGGGTTTGGAAGTGTGATCTAAAATTAGTCCATGATTTCTAGATTTTGGCTTGGTGAATGTGTTTGGGATATCAATGTGCTGTTGTGGCAAAATTTTGGTAAAGAAATATTGGATTTTGATCAAGTTATGAGGTTGGAAAGATTTGGACCTCGTTCATGGGCGCTCGCCGTCTGGGACCGGCGGACCGTCCGCCGCCCTCGCGCGGACGGTCCGCGCGACCCCGGCAGCGGCTCCCGCGCCCAGTAGCTTCTAGTATGGGGTTTCACTCTCACTTCTAATTGCTTCCAACTGTTGATACTCATTGAAATATATGGTTTTTGACAGTGCTCACAAGGCTATAGCTTCACTCACTCGTAAGGTGACCAAAAGGGCACATCAAAGAAGAAGAGCAAGGATGTTGGGACATCAAAGAGGCGGAGAAAAGATGATACCTCTGAGGAAGAATAGGAACCCGACAATCCAAATGACAGCGACTTTGATCCGGCCAATGAAGCGACCAGTGCCTCATTCATGGTGAATGAAGATGAGATATCTCAAGGGGGAGGTAATAATGTTGACATCATTGATGTGGTAAATTACACAGCTCCTAGAAGGCAATGGACACAAAGAGAGTTTGCTATTGCTAGAAATGAAAATGCTTATAATCAACCCCGCGACACCCACAATTTATACTTCCACACCCTTGTGCAAGAGCAAGCATTTTTCAGTAGTTTGATGGAGTGCACAGTTTTTACTCATCAAAGGGTTGATTTTGATTATCTTGAGTCTAAACCTGTCCTTGCTGGGGTGGCAACGAAACTTGAAAATTTGGGGTTGAAACCATTTCTTCAGCATAGATGTGACTGGAATGATACAATAGTTAGACAATTCTATGCAACTTATGAAATGGATTTCATAGGGAAGAAAATGAGGTGGATGACTGGTAAGAGTGAGTATGAGGCCACATTTGCGGAATTTGCGGTACGCCAATCATCTTAACTATGAGTATTTTAGAGAGGGTGTTGATGTTTATAACGAGGATATTCTTGAAAATACAGCTGTCTTCTATGAGCCTGGCACCTCTAATGCAACTATAATGAACTGGCTAGCAGCAGGACTTAGGCATCATCCGGCTGCCATCAACAACATCATTAGACACACCTTTATGCCTAAAAGTGGTAATAAGGATAAAGTTCGGGAACATTATTGGAATGTGATTGATCACGTCATGAATGGAACTAGATTTGATGTTGTGAAGCTTATTCTTGATCAAATGATTTGCAAGAAGCGTCTTGTCCGAGATAGTATTTATTTTGCTCCCTATATTATGTCATTGATCAAGATCAAGACGGGGTTCAATGGTTTATGTGATGTGAAGCATGAACTTTATCGTCCATTTTACAATGCTAAAGCCTTTCTGAACAAGCCATTGACACCTTATGGGCAGGATGCAGAGGCTCACAATGTTGCAGAAAATATTGAGGCTCATGGTAGTGATGATGAAGATGCAAATGTTGGCAACATGGGCTATGTTAATGTTGATGAGGGTGCTTATGCTATGCCTCCTCCTCCTCCTCCTCCTCCAGTTCATCCCATGCAGCCACAGTGGGAGCCTCCTGCTGGATACTTTGATTCCTATTTTGCTAATATTCAACAGTCCATGAACTCTCAGTTTTAGCAAATGCAATCCGGGTTTAACTCTCACTTTGAGGCATATGGACAACAAATGAATGATACTTTTCAGACTATGCAGCAGAATTTTCAGCAGCAGATTGACACTAGTCTGGATACTTTTGGTCATCATGTCTATAATACTATGCATGACCCCATGATGCAGCGGTTGGGTGATATGCAGACTGATCTTCAGAATGACCTCAGTGCCTTAAATGATAGATACTCTGAGATGTCCACCTCAGAGCAGTATCAGCAGTTACACGATCAGCAGACTCAGCTTCAGCACGATGTCCATGCCCTGAACACTGCTTTTGGAGACTTTAGAGATCATTTTTATCATTACTATCTAGCTCCAGTTCCACCACCACAGTTCTGTCCCCCTCCGCCATTCTATCCTCCTCCGCCGCCGCCTCAGGATGACTAGGCCCTTTTGGTATTTGATGCCAAAGGGGGAGAGATATTTGGAGGAGTGTTGTGTGATATTTAGGGGAAGCTCACTTTCCTTGCATGAATTTGGAACTCTTGCATTGCATATGCATGTTTAATTTCGGTTTTGCATGGACTTCGAGTGGCTTGTAATAATTTGTGAGACTTCATTTTGGTGTGTGATGTGGTTGAGAACTAGAACTTGTGGTTATCTTGTGATGTTCTCTAGTTGTGATCTTATTTTGTTTATCTCATGACTTGTTCTAGTTCCCGTAGTAGTTTTTGAAGCTAACCCTTCCTTAATCTTTTTGGATATATATATGTGGTTGTTGCCTTGATCTCTATTTTGTAGGGAAACTCCGTCAAAATTTATTATGTTTATGCATATGTGTAAAAATCAAATGAAAATTATATGCACATATGTAGGGGGAGTTCTCTCTATATTCTTGTTTTGGAGACATTCACTCTATTTATTTATTGAATTTATTTGAGAATAGTAAGTGATTCCAAAACACAAAATCTTTCTTATATCACTCCTTTAAATGGTTGTCATCAATTACCAAAAAGGGGGAGATTGAAGGCATATACGCCCCTAATTCGTGTTTTGGTAATTAATGACAATCATTATGGACTAACATTTTTATTTGAGTCATAAGAATAGGTTAGTCCGGTGAAATGATGAGATCATGCGGTATAAATGAGAAGGTCTTGTATGACGTGTGTTGGAAAGAGCTCAAGGCAAAGGTAAATGATAGGGTTTATTTTTGCCGGTCATAAGGTGATTAGAGGATGTTAAATGACCGAGTTGATAGGATAGATAGCCGTACTATCAAGAGGGATCAATTTCATTGGCTTGACTATCCATAGTGCCACTTGGATCAAAAATTTGCATGCATTGCATTTAGATGAGTGGCGATTTCTCTTGGTAAAAAGAATTCTTTGAAAATCTTAAGGAAAACAGTTTTCAGGTATTGGGCGGACAGTCCGGGCCCTTGGGGCGGACGGTCCGCGAGTTTATGATATTTATTTAATATCTGACATTTTTGGCAAAAGTTTTCGTGAAAATGCGCTTCCGGGCGGACTGTCCGCGGACCCCAGGCGGACGGTCCGTTATTCTTTACAGAACAGGGTGCTGCTCGGGGGACCGGGCGGACGGTCGCGGGCGGCCGCGGACGGTCCGCGTGGCCCGGGCGGACGGTCCGCGTGGCCCCGGCGGACGGTCCGCCCGCCCAACGGTCGGTCCCACCACGGTTGTTGACTTTGCGTTTTTACCGTTGGAATTCAAACGCGGACAGTCCGCGAGGGCATCGCGGACAGTCCGCGAGGTACGCGTTTTGCCCCTAACGGCTAGTAACGGGAAGGGGGAGTATTTATACTCCAAGCCCGGGGTTGGAGAGCCTCTCTTGGCACTTTGAAAGGTCCATACTCCCTTGTAGAGCTCTCCCTCTCCTCTCTCTCACTCACTTGGCTTAGTGGTTGTATTCTTTGTGAGATTGAGAGCTTCTAGTGCATTGCATCAAGGTTTTGATCTTTGTGGCACTAGGGAATCATCAAGCAAGTGGTTGATTTGTTACTCTTTGAAGTTGCCGCTTCCTAGACGGCTTGGTGGTGAAAGAATCCGTTGAAGCTCGCAAGAAGTTTGTGCGTGGCTCCGGATTTCGTGTTGTGAGAGGTATTGTGCTCACCTCACCGGAGCGGTAAAGATCAACTCTAGTGGAATCGAGGTGTGGAGTGGTTCTTTGGTTCTAACCGGCTCAAGATCAAGAGGTGTCTTGATAGAGAAGTGGTTGAACATTGAATCCACCTCAACGTGGATTAGGGGTGACCGGTAAGTCATCGATACCATGGGATAAAATTCGTCTCTTGTGCTCGGTTATTTCTTTCCTCAATTTCCTTTGAAGTACTTTACTTTGAGCATTCTATTTCTAGAGTTGTTGTTTATCTTGTTACCCTAGGCTGCAAAACCCCCAACATAGGAATAGAGTAGGTAGAGATTTAATTCTCCTTATGGTTCTAATTAAATTTCTCTAGTGTTGTGGTTTTAGTTTTTAAACCGCCTATTCACCCCCCTCTAGTCGGTATCCTAGATCCTACACTGGCGCCACAGCAGGGACGCGGCGGACCAGGAGTGTTAAAGTGGCGCAGCGGCTTCCGACCCGACCCGCTGTACCCACGAGCCGGTGCCCTGGCCCACCTGGTCTAGGTCCACTGGTGTCACACTTGTTTTTCCAAAGAAAACCAAGTGCAAACCTATATGCATGCCAGGATCAAGTTTCATGCATATATTGACATATAAGCGAATACAGAAACAACATCACGTAAGAAAAAGATAGATCATCAGAGATTTACGCTTTATCTTGGAAACGAAGGCACCAAATTTCACAGGCAGTCGACTGGGGGTTGCGTACGTCTAGAACTAGCAACATCTTCATAGCAGCTTTCTCCTTCTAAGCAACATTGTTTATAGCAAGGGTGAGCACTTGTTCGTACTCAGCAGGTGTGGAGAAAGGATGAATGCAAATACTTTATAGTGGACTGGGCTATAAGAATTTAGCATTTTAGTTGGTCAAATTTTATTAGCACCTGATTACTAATAAAGTATAAGTATATACCAACCCACATTAAGCATAAGGTAAGATGCACCATAAGAATATGGCAAGCATAAGCAGAGAGCACAATTTAAGTCCATCTTCAAGTTCTATTATCATGTGAGGGTCCAGGTCGCTCTTGACGGTGAGCACGGCTAATTGATTAGTTTTACACTCTGCAGAGGTTGTACATCTTTACCCACAAGTCGCGTAAAAACTCCGAAGAGCTTTAGACCCAACCACGCGATTCTGATTAGGCATCATACCACACTGCCGAGGTGTGATTGCATAGGGACGCTACGAGGCCTTTACAAAGATTCCCTAATGTGCAGCAAGCCACTAGGTTTCAGGACGAAGCAGGGCATAAAGCTCCCTAGCGGGTCAATACCCCACCACAAATAACAAACTCAACTCCCCGCTAGAGCAGGTCTATATTTTGACAACTCCTCCCCATTGGCCCCTTTCAGGTAAGGTTGCTACAACATCAAAGTCTCTAATTACTCAGCCAAGACAGAGTCATATGTCTTGTGGTTGTATGGTTTTCCTGGGTGGTCGCTCCATGTTCTGATTAAACATAGTGATCTTGTATTAAACAGAGATATAGCATTGGAACATAGAGTAAAGTAACCATGTTGATTATTACCAACCCAGTTGAGCAAGCTAAGCAACATCTACCATTGAATTAATTAAATAACCCGACTATACAAGGTAATTGTAAAAAGAATACTAGTCATCATCCTTAATAGGAACCCATCAAAATTAATGCAAGCATTGCAATGAGTGATTAAACATAGTTCTTATGACAAAAGCACAATGACACACTTGCCTTTAACCACAGAGTAGCTGCTCAGAATGTCTTCAACTTCAAGCTCTTCAAAGCTTGCAAACGACGTTCAATCTACTCGCATCAATCATCGGGCACAAGCATACAAAGCAAACAAACAAGCAGACTAAGAACAATACACCAATCAAAGAAAAGATTAAAGAAAGATTAGAACAACATACGAGAGAGGATAGGAATTGAATGGAATAGGATATGGATAAAAAGATAGCGATCAAACATGATGGCGTGGCATGCATTGCATGGCAGTGCACAAAAAGAACGGCTAACTAAGGATCACATTGCATGCTAGTGGTGCATGTCCGTGCATGTACTGAGATAAAGAATTATTATTGCTTAAGCATGATGTCAGCACGACATCACCAAGATGTTTAAGCAATAAACAATGTGGCAAAGGAATTTATGGATAAATAAAAGATTATTCTATAGATCAAAGATAGACAAAGTGAAGGCTAAAGGATTTATGGAAAAGAAATACGATCAGCAAGCATCCTAGTTATTTTTGTAGAAGAAAAGGTCTCACTTATTACATAGGCATGACATCATCATGACGCCACCACTTGCATGGCCTTTTATTTGCTTCTGCACGTAGCGGCTTCCCTTCCATATGCATGTATGCACGCATGGTCCTTCTTGCTTGCAACTGATGGCCAGCAGTGAGACTCTAATTTAACTGACAGAGATGATGGCAATTACAGGCATGTAGAGCCAACAACAGTACAGAACATCAGCGGCCAGCAGAACTTATTAAAGCATGGAACGACAACCATTCGCTGTAGTCTGAACCAGCGGAAGATAGAGCAACAACGACATAGAAACTAGAAACCAGACAAATAAACCAGAGGGGAAGAAAGAGGAGGGGTTCTCACCGAGTTGGCATGAGTTGAGGTAGATGGCTAGGGATGTGTAGATCGGCTTCACGTGGACGAGGTTTTCCGGGGATGAAACAACGGTGGTGTCCGGGGATAGGCTTCTCGATCGGCCGTCGACTAGATGGAATTGAAGGTGCGGCTCGCCGTCACGAGGCTTCAGGAGATGCTGGCTTGCTCCGGCACTGCATGGACGTAGCGAAATCAACTAACACGGTGCCGGCGGAGATCGAACTCCACAAGGACAGCAACAGTGGTTTTATCGTTCACGTGGACGATGGATGACGGCAGCAGATTGAACTCGACGTTGGCATCTATGGTTCAAACCTTAGCATGCTCCTTCTCTCCTTGCAGCAGCTTGGTCACAGGGACAACGAACTCACGACCATACCTCGCTGCTCCTCGATCATGTGGTGATAAATGAAGTCCACCACTGGTGGCCGGCGTACATGGGCATGCAGTGTGGATGGCTGGCAGTAGTAATGGATCCACGGTGAGGTCCTGCGGTCACACTGGTGGAGAGGGAGGCTTTGGTTCTGACCTTTAGTCCCGGTTCAACTTTTTGGAGCCGGGACTAAAGGTCTTTCGTCGACGTGGCCCGAAATGCTCGCTGGAGACACCCCGCTTTAGTCCCGGTTGGTATAACCAACCATGACGAAAAAGCTGCCTCCCAACGACATTTTCCCACAATGATTGACGCGGGCTTTTAGCACCAGGTGGAATTACCAACCGAGACTAAAGGTGTACCCTTTAGTCTCGGTTGGTAATTCCACCCGGTGCTAATTCTTTATTCTCGGGTGGAGTTACCAACCGGGACAAAAGTGTGCTCTTTAGTCTCGGTTGGTAACTCCAACCGAGACTAATAGTCGGCGCTCTATAAATCCAGCTTCTTCTTCCCCTTTCTCTTGCCCGAGCCATCCTTCACCAAGAGCTCAAGCTCCTCCTCCATGGCGCCTCAACCTTAGAGAGGTGCTGCTGAATTTTTCTTCATGAATTTGTGAAGATTTCTCTCGTCTAAAGTGTTTCCGATGTTTGATTCTTCTTCCTCCCATCATTTTTTGTGATTAATTGTTTTTATATATTTTAGAGATGGAGAAAATAGAAATCTTAAATCCTAGGTGGGAGGAGGTATGAGAGATGAGGTTATTTATATACTTTAGATTGAGAAAAATGTGGTTGGCTAAACACTAGCATTGTCTTGTTATCTTTTATATTAATGTAGAGAAAATTGAATTTTACTTTTTGATGTAATGAAACATAGAACTAATTATAACTTTGCATTTAGCTAATTTTATAGAAGTTAGTTTATAAAAAGTATGGTCATTGATAATGGAGATCGAAATGGCCATCAGGTGACCTCTGTATGTCATTGTATCACAAGTCCCCAAGCTAAAAACTAGTCAGCTTCTAGCTTTTGAACCTCTGCTTCAAACACATTTAAATTCATGTATTGTGTTGAGATGATCAACATGTTAAGGAAGAATGTAGGTAGGCCTCCAGTTCTCATCATCTAGTTCATAACAGAATACATCATCAAATTCACCCTTCTTCTTCTTTCTCTTTGTTTACCTTTTAATATAATTTGTGGACTTAATATGATGCAGATGAATCGGCAATGGATGAACGCCGACAGACGATCCCCGGAGTACATTGCTGGCATGCAAGCTTTTCTCGAAGTGGCCAAAGCCAACAAGAACCCAAAGGGATTCATGTGTTGTCCATGCTCTTTGTGCAGAAATGACAAAGACTACTCTAACTGGGGGACTCTTTACCACCACTTGATTAAAAACGAATTCATGGCGAACTATGTGCTTTGGACCAGGCACGGTGAAAGAGGGGTTGTGATGGAAGAGAATGAAGATGAGGAGGATGATAATAACATTCCTGACTGGGCCGCAGGGCAAGATTTTGCGGATACTTTAATGGAAGATGCTGACGAAGAAGAGATACCGGAAGACGGCCATGTTGATCATCTTGGTCAAGTTCTAAAAGATGCACAAAGGGAATGTGAAAATGATTATGAAAAAACAAAGTTGCGTCGTATGATAGAAGATCATAGAAAACTATTGTACCCAGATTGCAAACAGGGTTACAAAAAGCTTGGTACTACACTTGAAATGTTGCAATGGAAGGCAAAATATGGTGTGTCTGATAAAGAATTTGAGGGGATGCTAAAAATTGTGAAGGACAAGCTTCCAGAGAACAATAAATTACGTCGACAACATATGAAGCGAAATAGACTATGTGCCCTCTGGGGTTGGAGGTTCAAAAGATCCATTCCTGCCCTAATGATTGCATACTATATTGAGGCACGGAACATGAAAATTTAGAAGCTTGTCCTGTGTGCAAAGCGCTACGTTATAAGATCCGGAGAGATGATGATCCTGGTGCTCCCGAGGGGACACCTCCCAAGATGACAAAAGTACCGGTGAAGGTTATGTGGTATTTTCCTATAATACCACGTTTGAAGCGTTTGTTCAGGAACAAAGAAAATGCTAAGTTGATGACATGGCACAAAAGCGATCGTAAGCAAGACCACATGCTGAGACATTGTGACGCCCAGGTTTTTAATTACCGTCATTAACGCTAATGACCGGATCAGCCGAGTCAAACCGGCCGGCATTGGTCAAACCTAGGTCAACCTGGGTCATCACCCCGAAAACCTCGCCAATGAACCCTATTGAACCCCTTGATCGAGTCTACACACACCCGTGGTCAACCTTTGGTCAAAGACACGGTCAAACCCCGCTTGAACATTGACGTCGGCGAATGTCGTCCGGGACTTTTGCCGCGTTCTCCAAGTTTCACCTAAACACTTCAAAATCTACCTTTATGAAAGTTGTCCATCTTGTTGAGGGCCACAACTTTCATGTAGAGTGGCATTTCAAATTTTGAGTGGAAATTGGTGAAAAACTTGGTCGACTGACAGTAACTCCTATTTACTGAAACCGAGCGGCATTCAAAGTTTGGCATTAATTTATGCAAAATCCGTTGAGAAAAGCACTATACGGCCTTTGTAAAAGTTGTAGAGGGTAGTGAGATCTACAACTTTCCTATTTACCACTTTGTGCACTTCTATTCGATTTTTGGGAGAAAATCATGCTCGAAGTGACCTAGGCTGAAACTGTAGCGCCGCGCCGGACCGCGCCTGCATGCACGCCGTGCTGCCTTGGCATCTGGGCGTCGGCCCGCGCTCCTAGGGCGAGTGCACTGCCCGAGGCCACGTTCCCCGGAGCAACGAACCTTCCCGAGGCTATCACGCGACACGAGGCCGTGCGCCCGAGATTGCGCGCCCCGAGTCGCCCGGGAGGCTATGTCGCGGCGTGCTCCGCCCGCGACGCCGTACCGAGGCCGTACGCGCCCGGCCCCTCGCCGTGCGGTCCATGACGGGGGCGAGCTTCGAGCCGCCCCCCGCCCCCGCTCTCCGCCGGCGCCGTTGGAAGACCACCGCGGTGAGCACAAGCCGCACCGCCGCCGGGCCGTGCCGCGCACCACCCCCGCCGGCCGCCTTTCTCCACCAATCCGGCCCCACAAACCGGTCGCAGACGAGCCCCTAGTCAACCTTCCCACCTTCCCTGGCCAAGCCCGGCGACGAGCTCGCCGGAATTGCGCCGCCCGCGCCGGCCGCCGCCCCCAAGGACGACATTGCAAGGAATCCAAAGTTTCCAGGGTGTTTTTCGTGAGCCAGGGGCATATTTGTAAGATTTCGAAACTTTCCAGGGACCCCACTGCAAAAGTGATTCTCAAATAGTATTGTTGTTTTGCAGAATCTTGTAAAATCCATATAAAATCGTAGAGAACTCAGAAAAATGCAAAACCAATTTTTCTGGATTTGTTGTAAAAAATCCTACAACTTCTGTTATTCTTGCCTGAGCTAGTTCCTCATAGTTTTTGCATGAAAAATAGAAATGTCTAAAACCTAGATCTTCAATATCTCAAAATCTATAAATCCTCTGTAGCTAATTTTTGGATATCTTGTGTGTTAGGTCATGACTAGCTTCTGTGCCAAACATTGCACAAAGTTATGTTGTAAATCTGTTTACAAAAATTGTTTTCCATTTCTGCAGAAACTGCACAAATGATTTTTGTAGCTAAAAATAATTAGACTTTTGCAACCAACTTTTGTATACTGTCTTTTTTTCCAAAACACACCTCTGGTGAATTAATCACAATTTTATAATCAGCATAAATATTTATTCTTAAATTATGCTTGATTTTCTTTGAAAATACACAACTCAAGTTCCACAATAGTTCTAGGTGTATGTGCTGCACCCTAGACTAGTTTTGGACCGTATAACATGTGTGAGAAAGTATGGATCATTTTGTTGAATATTTATTTTTGTGTGCATTTACCTTATCCATCTAGCTAGCTTTTGTCATTTTCAAAAATAATTAATTTCTAGCTATCCAAGGCACGCATGTTGGTCCAGTGACTTGTTATAGGTGTTTAGTGTTTAATACACCCTTCCACTGAATTTTATTAATTAATTTCATGAATAAAAGCTATGAAGGCCATTAAGGGCTTAATAGTCCTTTAAATGGGAAAAATCATCAACCATCCCTAATAACCTGGTGTGTGGTTGTAAAGCATTTTAAAAGGCTAAATATACCCACCCACTACTGTTTGTGAAGTTAAATTAAATTACTTACATATATATGTACACAGTCACTATCAAAAAGAATATTTAATAAAAAGCTGCATATTGTTCCTTTTTGGAAGAGTATGCTGAATGTATTTCTTATCTAGGTGAATGTGTCCAACTAATGCCCCCATGGTTGCCATTATTGTTTGTGGTTAATTAAATTAACAATCGTCAAATAAATCTTGCATTTACATCCTCGTGTAGATCTTCCCGACGGTAGATATACGCTCGTCCCGGAAGGAGGAGACGAAGGAGCTGACGAAGAGCTGCATTACGTGGATGTAGCTCAAGACCTGGACCAAAGTCCAGAAGGGCCCAAGGCCAACCTTGCCAGCGAAGGCAAGCCCCGGATCATTAACCCCGTCTTTTAAAAATTATGCAATTATCTTTTGCTATGATTGTGCAATTACGTTTCAGGAGTTGAATTGAAACCCTAGATGCATGATCCCTAGGTACCTATGCTCTATCACTAGTATGCTAGGTCGATAGCTTCTATGCTATAGGACCCGATAGAAATCGAGTGATGTTCGTCACTCGTAAGAATAGGTTCTTATGTTGGAATCATAAGATCTTTATAAATGGATTGCTCATGTGGTAAGAGCATGGGATTTGGGCTCCGGTTCAGTGGCATTCGTGGGCTAAGCTTTTGAACGTACTAAGCACTTG
This sequence comes from Cenchrus americanus, assembly GCA_947561735.1. Taxonomy (NCBI): domain Eukaryota; kingdom Viridiplantae; phylum Streptophyta; class Magnoliopsida; order Poales; family Poaceae; genus Cenchrus; species Cenchrus americanus. The sequence continues at coordinate 200,884,078 of OX387241.1, forward strand.
TCGGGAATGGGACCGGTAAGCCTAGTACCTTAATGAGATGGTGCGAGAACGTACTATTACTACTCTTGAGTAATCACCTACCGCTTTGCAACCGGGAGGTGGGTACATGTGTGAGGCTGGGTGTACTGGGTGGGACATACCAGATAGCCTTGTACTCGGGACTGTAAGATTCGCTCCCAAACCGAGGATTTTTGGGAACCGCCTGGTCGGTGTCAGCTCTGTTGGTGCACCGCTCCGTGTGTTTAGGTCTACCTTGCAAGGTTTAAATCAATCGATTGTCCGAGTCTGCTTAATCAACTGGCCATGATATCCCTTTTTTTTGAGCAACCACCGTGGGGCAAAGCCCCCCGGCAACAGGAATAAATAAAACAGGACAAGAGTTACAGAGTTACTTACAACTTGAGGCCTAACCAGCATTTAGGCAGAGAGAGAGAGAGAGAGAGAGAGAGAGAGAGAGAGAGAAAGAGGGCAGGGGAGGAGAAGGAGGAGGGAAGAGGGCAGTTACAGGGTTGAAAGCCAGGACAGCAGAGAAATATGAAAGCTGCTCTTAATTCTACAGAAATGATTGTAAACTAACAACTTGAATGAGTCCTTCCAAGTAGCAAGACTCGGCTGTTTGTTATTGAAGATGAGATCATTCCTCTCGTTCCAGATGCACCAGGCTCCAATAAGGAAGATCTCCATAAAGAAAGGCTCCGCAAATGCTTGTCTAGCAATATAAACTTTTTGGTGTACATTAGAATTGGTAGCCCAGTTGATTCCAAGAGCTAACCATCTGCAAGTCGCCGAGGGACAGTCGAAGAAAAGGTGCTCCAGTGTTTCTTCAACTTCCTCATGGCAAAGAACACAATTGTAACCATCCTCCAATACTTTATTTCTTCTTCTCAGAATGTTTCTAGTGTTGAGTCTATCATTGAGTAATAACCAAGCAAAGAATTTTATTTTTGGCACACATTTAGTTTCCCAAATCTAGACAACAGTTCTATTTGGTTGAATGGTACTGAACTGGAGATTGTAGTACTTGCTAGAGGAGTATTTCTGCTGACCCCAAATGAAGGACCAAGAATCCTTCTCATTCACACTGCTGAGAGCAATATTTGCCAGATAATGCTGCAGCTCAAGAAACTCATTGTAGGCCTGCCTAGACATAGGCAATCTGAAGAAGTCTAGGAGATTTTCAGCATTTTTAAGCTTAGAAAGGGACACACAAGAGTCCTTCGCAAAAGCAAGGAGATTAGGGAATAAGTCAGCATGGAGATGGCCATTGATCAAGTCTTCCCAGAAGCCCACAGTGTCACCAATACCAGGAGAGCAAACTGCAATACCTTTATAGCGAATGTGCAGTCTAAGGATATCTTTCCACCAAAAAGAACCCTTCTCTCTAGCCAGGCGCGGGACAGAAGAGGGGTAATATTTCTGCCAAATGAGGTTCACCCATTGCACATTTTCCTTCTTGTAGAATTTGTCCAGCTGCTTGAGAAGAAGGGCATCATTTTGAATAGTCAGATTGATAACCCCTAACCCTCCCTTCTTTTTTGGCAACCTGACCAGGTCCCAAGCAGCTAGATTATAGCCCTTGTTTCTGAAATCCCTACCTCTCCAGAGGCAATTTTTTCTATGCTTATCAATCAATTCAATCACCGTGACAGGAAGTTTAAGGGAACACAGATAGTAGGTGGGGAGCGAGGAGATAACAGAGTTTACCAGCTGCAAGCGACCAGCATAAGATAGGAATTGAGAAGTGGCCGACAACCTTCTCTCAATTCTGCATATGAGAGGGGCATAATCTTTCACTTGAGGTTTAGTAAGCCCCATAGGAAATCCAAGGTAGGTGAAGGGAAAGACCCCTACCGAGCAACCAAAGAAATTAGCCAACTGACTAGCTTTGTCATTATCAATGTTAATTGGAAGCAGGTAGGACTTGTGATAATTGACAATCAAACCACTTGATAACTCTATTTTCCTCAACACATCCTTCAACACCCCAAGCTGGGATTCACTTGCATGCAGGACCAAAATAGTATCATCAGCATATTGGACAATTGGAAACGGCATGTCAGGGTTTTGAGGGAAAGGGGGAAGCAGACGGCCCAGCTCATACTCATGATTGATCACACTTTGCAGCAGGTCAGCAGCAATGGCAAAGAGCAGAGGGGAGAGGGGGTCACCTTGCCTGACACCCCGTTTACATTTGAAATCTTTACCAGCAGTACCATTGAGCAGGACAGCCGAGGTAGCAGAAGAGAGAAGGTCCTCGACCCAACTAATCCACCTGGTTGGGAAGCCTTTGACTTTAAGCATTTCCAATACAATATCATGTTCTATCAGATCAAAGGCTTTCTCAAAGTCAAGTTTCAAAATGATAATCTCTCTTTTGGAATGGTGACATTGGTGCAAATACTCAAAGGCCCAGCCTAGACAATCTTGGATTGTCCTGCCCTTAATAAATCCGTACTGGTTTTCATGAATGACCTGCATAGCAACTGATTGTAACCTATTAGCTAAGAGCTTCGAGACCAGCTTTGGAGCTGAATTCAGAAGTGAAATGGGCCTGAAGTCATTGACAGTTTCAGGGCTATCCTTCTTGGGAACAAGGGTGATGAAAGAACGATTCACGCTCTTAAGGTCAGCTCGATGGAAGTAGAAGTCCTCACAGAGTTTGTATACATCGTGTTTGATGGTAGGCCAAGCTTTCTTAAAGAACAAAGTGTTAAAACCGTCAGGGCCGGGGGCTTTGTCAGGAGGCAGCTCAAGAACCACTTTGTCGATTTCCTCCACACTGAATGGGAGGGCAAGGTGCTCTAGATCATCATGCATATGGATGATAGACTGAAGGTCAAACTGAATAGAGATATCTACAGTAGTACCAAGCCGACGTTTGAACTCCTGGAAGAACAGAGCACTCTTTTCATTATGATCAGTAACCATCCTGTCGGAATCATCCACAATTTGGCTAATTACATTCTTTCTGTACCGCTCAGTAGCCATCCCATGAAAGAACTTAGTATTTTCATCACCGAACTGAGTGACTCTTTGGGTGAACCTTTGTTTCCAATAAATGTTTTGCATGGCAAGGAGGTTATTGATATGATTCTTAATGATGTTACGAAAAAGGGCCTCATGACTGAACAGAACTCTAATTTCCTCAAGCTTGTCAAGAAAAGCAATTGTCATGTTACAGCCAGCAATGAGCTTTGAGAGATTTGAGAGACCCCGGGACCAGGTCTTCAGCGTTTTCCGGAGAAGTTTAAATTTGGCACTAATCATATGAACACTATTAGACGATCTAGTCGGAGCAAGCCAAGCATTGGTGATCTGTTCCATACAGCCGGGGTGGTTGAACCAGTAATTCTCAAACCGAAAAATGTTTGCCTTGGGAATGTTGGTGCCTATTTGAACTTTACAGGGCAAATGGTCAGAAGTGATTTTTGCAAGAGGAAGAACTAGAGAGAGGGGGAACTGAGTAGTCCAAGCAACAGAGGTGAAGAACCAATCAATTTGCTGGAGAAGAGGAATTTCCTGCATATTACTCCAAGTATAGCTTCGCCCTTTGAGAGGGAGTTCAATGAGTCCAAGATGACTTATAATATTGTTGAACACCATAGTATCATTGAAATTACCACCAGGTCTGTTCCTGTTGTCTGACGATCTATAGAAATTGAAGTCACCTATGAGAAGCCAAAGATCATCCTCATCAATATCAAGATTGAAAAGCCAATTAACAAAATCATCTCTGGCCGGATGTCTGCAGGGACCATAAACAACAACAAGAGTCCAGGCCTCAAGATTGTGAGTAGAGGTGACAGAAAGTCTGATAGCGAACTGTTGTTTTTCAATTAAATGCATGGAGAAATAAGATGAAGCCCAGCAAACTAAGATGCCACCTGATGCCCCAAATGAGGGACAAAACTCAAATTTATCAAACTTCTTTGGAGCAAATTTTCTGATAAAGGGTAAGTCAAAATCATCCTTCTTTGTTTCTTGTAAGCAGAAAATATTAGCATTACTTTCATCAATTTTGTTTCGAATTGGATCCCATTTAGCCTTATCATTCAGCCCACGAACATTCCAGCACAAAATATTCCAAGATCTACAAGTCATGGAGACACCAACAAAAAAACAAGCAGAGCACCTAGTGGGGCACAGCCACCACAGGCTAATAGAGGGCCAGCAAAAGAAGGGGCCAAACAAAAGACAGAAGAAGCATAGAAGCATTCAGAAGTTCTGGAGCGAACAACACAACCCACCAAAACCAAAAGAAAGGCTTCCTGATCCATGAGTTAAGCTTTGTTGTTCTGGTTCAGCGTGGCCTCATTCAACTCCTCAGGAGGAACGCCACAGAAAGAAGTTCCCAACTCAACTAGAGAGGTGATCTGGAGGGGTTCAACCACAATATCTTCCATCTCCTCTTCTAGGCTCCTGCTGATTATTGCTGTCTTGAGGTCATCAACGGTAGAGAAGGAGACAGTTTTATTGGGAGCTCCTTTCTTCCTTCTGGGCTCATTATCGAGTTGGACCAGGGTTTCAGCCTCCTTTCTGAAACGCGAGCATCTTCTAACTTCATCATCCACAATGGGGGGTTTTACCCCTAGACTTTCTTTTGGCAGCAGAGGGAGGGGTGATCACAGCAATAGGAGTGGGAGCAAGAAAATCCTCGAACTGATCAAGGTCCATGCCTTCAGAAGAGTTAGGCTGCATGGAAGTAGTGTTATTGGATAGCTGCACCTGACCACTTGGATCTGGGGGAGAGTTTGCAATGTCTTCTTCATTGGGCTGCACAAGGCTGACAGAAGAGAACTGCCTTGAAAGTTGGGGCACCTGGCTGGTAGTCTCTTTGTAGATAGGTTCCAGAATAGGTCTCCTGTAACCAGACGAGGTGGAGGCCTCAGCATTGTTTCCCCAACTGGGATGGTCCACAATAAGGAACCAAGCATCTGGAGCAACAGTAATTGGGCCAGTATTCCAGCTGTGCCAAGGGAGCTGAGCCTTGAGAGCAAGACGTTGGTGCAAGCCATGAGCTCTCAGCGCCAAGTCCTGAAGAAGCATTTCCACAGAGGGAACTGGGCCAAAACTCTAATGCAACCCAAGACTCTTAGCCAATTCTCTGACAAGGTAGTCACTGTCAAATGTCATGGAGTTCTGCTGAAAGACAGTGAGAGCACGCGAGGAGGAAGAATTAGGCAGAGGCAGTTCAAGGGTGACATGAGTACCCTGAGCTCTGAAGAAGGCATTGGTTTCACTGCTCACAGAATGACTGTCCTGAGGCTGATCTGGATGCTGCATAAGCCCAACCGCAACAGCATTTGCAACAGCAGCATCAGCAAGATTCTGAACATCAGCAAGCTCATTTTCAGCAACTAGCTCGCCATCCTGTTGCGGCCACGGCTCCCAATCCACATCGTTCCCCTGAGGGGGGCAGGAGGCACCTCCCAGCCATGATTAACATTCTCTTGCTGCACTTGATCAAGGTCACCAACATCCTCGAACTGACCCTGTAGGTGATCCCCAGGATTAGCATTGAAATGCAGGTTAACAGGGTGAGGGTTACCATTGGGGGGGATTTGGTCCTCATCAGCTGGCTCAATATCATTCAGATGACTGTCAAGGACAAACACAGGCACAGTCCAAGAATTACCAGAAGCACCAACTGTACTTCCTTCACTGATAATCAAGCTCCTGGGAATCCTGCTGACCAGGGAGACCTTGCATCGAAGGAGGATTCTTGACTTGCATCTGGAGTTGTCAGTCCAAGTGATGACATATCCAAAGAGACCGACAGCTTGAGAGATGATACTCCGAGTCTGAAAATCCAGGGGGAATGCTAAAAACATGACCCAACAGGTCCTGGTGAAAGGGCAGCTTCTTAAGTTCAAGCCCTTATCATGTTCTTCGACAGTAAACACCCGCACATCATCCAGCTGATGGGGACTCAGATTCACCATAGCCTACCGAGCAACTGGAGTCGTGAACTGAATCAAACATAAGCCCAGTGGGGATAGGCAACTGGACCGGACTCTGACATGTTGCACTTCCTCGAAATAGGCGATAACTTCAACCATCGTCTCGTACAAGAGATTTTGCTGAGGAGGGGGGTGAACAGTGATAATGGCATACTCATCATGTCGGCGCGGCGGATTTCCACTGACGACGATCCTTCCCCGAGCCGGCCTCGCCCAATCCTCCAGGGCCAAACCATCAGGAACATAAGGCGCTGGATCAACGGCAAAGTTTGCCATGTCCACCGGGAGATCACTCTCGCACTCTGGAGTGACAGGGGAGGCTGAGGGTGGAGGGCGGGAAGGGGAAACGAGTTCTTGGGCAGCGGCAATGGAGGCAGAGGTGGGGTTTTCTGTAGCACCCGAGCTATTTGGGGGCGAAACACTGTTACCCCCGCCCTTTGGGATTCCGGTGGTGCTTTAGATGGGGTGACCCGTTCACATTCAGAGATGGGCCGTTCAGACTGGGGAACGACTCTGGGCTTCCAAGCAATGACGGGCCGACTTCTCGTTAAACAAAATTTGAATTTATGACCATAGTTAAAGCAGGCCACGCAACGGAACTGCGCCCGACAAGAAGCTTTACTGTGATTAAGGCCGAGGCAGCGAGTGCACCCTCCGAGGCGCCGGGTGCGATTAATAACCTCAAAACACGGCGGCGGCCAATTAATCATAGAACACGGACTTGAAGCCTGGGAAAATGAACTTTTGCACGGGGAAGAGGAGCTTTGATCAGGCCGATCTTCAGAAAGTTCAAGCGAAGAGGTGGAATTCAAGAACTTGAGAGAACCAGGAACAAAACCATTGTCACTGACTTGATCGAACCCCTTAGAAAGATTCACCATGACAGAACCAATCTTGACATAATTTTGAGATTCAGACGCCTTTGAGATATGAACTGGGGGACTTTGAATTAACTTTTCTGCAAAGCGAACTCTTTTGACTGGCAGGTTCTTGCTTGTTCTTTTTTGCTGTCTAGAAACAACAAGAGACCAGCGCTTAGCTTCTTCTTCCTCCCAGAGACGTTTCTCACGCTCCCAGTGCGGAGCACCATTACTCCAAAGATGGAAATAGACATCAAAAGAACGACCAATGAATCTTCGAAGCTTGTAAATGGCAAAACCCACATCTTTACATGAAACAGAGAACCTGTAGTGGTTATGGCTTTGACAAACTTGAAAGGCAGCAGCAGATCCACCCAGGCAGGATTGAAGAGCAACAGCAACTGAAAACTCATTTAGCTGAAAGAGGTAGCGCCTGAACGTATCAAGAAGAAGGAACCGACCACCAGAACTAGAATCATGAACAGCCTTACCCAAAGATCTGCATAGCTCATGTTCAAAATTTTTTCCAACATCAAAGTCTAGAAGCGGCTCCAGCGAGACCAGATCCATGACAAGCACCGGCAAATGAGAGGACGAAGGACCACCAGAGAGAAACCAGAACACAGACTAGGAGAGAAACAGCGGTAGAAAGGCCACCAGAGAGACGAAAGAGCAACTGAGGAGAGGAGAAACGGCCACCGAGGACTTAGCTTAGGGGGGGAACCATGGGCTCCGTCGACGGCGAGAGCAAGCCACAGAGGTCGCCGGCCACCAGACTTGGCGTACAAGATAAGACATCGGGTTGGCCATGATATCCCTTAATGATGGAACTTGGTGAATATTGTGTATGAATTAATTGCTTGTACAATTCTTGATTGAGTTAGTTGGCACACTTAGAAATGATAATCAACTAGAACTTGTGCTAAAATAATGAAAGTAAAGACATACTCTTTGTTGCTTTTCAGCAAAAGAACTCCAGCGGCCAAAAAGCCTCTCATGTCTAGAGTTTGGTGATATAGTTATCACCCGACGGTTAAGTCTTGCTGGGTATTAGTGTACTCAGCCTTGCGTTAAAAATGTTGTTGCAGGTGTTGTTTGGCCTGGTGAGATTCCACCCGGCTGGGAGCTGGAATGGGTGGAAGGGGACGAGTGATGACGTCACGGATGGCCTCCTGTGATGTGTATCGTCGCGCTAGTTTATTTATTTCCACTGTTTCCGAACTCTGAACCTTTACTTCCTGTCATGAACAATGGTTTGTAATAAATTGGATTTAATCCATGTTGTACTCTGGACTCGCCTTCGTGTGAGTTTTAATGCATGTGTTGATCCTCTGTATGATTTCCAAGTGATTTACCGGGCGTTAACTCGGAAACCAACGACAGGATGATACTTTACTATTGCTTAATGACCAAAGTGGATTGGTTTTAGGCGATAGTACGGTATTTTCCTGGGCAGGTTGTCACAGACATCCGGCAGATGGGTCTCAATGGAGAAAGATTGATAAAAAATACAAAGATTTTGCTGGGGAAGCAAGAAACATAAGATTTGGTTTAAGCACCGATGGTTTCAATCCATTTGGTGAGTTTAGCAGTGGTCATAGCACTTGGCCTGTGACACTATGCATGTTCAACCTTCCTGGTTGGATGTGCATGAAGCGAAAGTTCATTATAATGTCGCTGCTAATCCAAGGTCCAAAACAACCTGGCAACGACGTTGATGAACTATTACTGCTATGGAAGAAAGAAGGTGTACGTGTGTGGGATGAGAATAAGCAAGAGAACTTCAACCTACGAGCATTGTTATTCAGTACCATCAACGATTGGCCTGCTTTAAGTAACCTATTTGGACACTCAAACAAGGGATATCGGGCCTACACCCACTATTTACATAAAACAGACGGTATTCATCTGAAAAATTGTAAGAAGGTTGTGTATATGGGTCACCGTCGCTTTCTTCTTGAGAAGCATCCCTTAAGGAAAAAAGGTTTGCATTGGAAAGGAAAGGCTGATCATTGTACAAAGCCCCCCATTTTAAAGGAGAGGAAATATTTGAGATGGTAAAGGATCTAAGGGTTGTCTTTGGAAAGGGTGACGATAGTGAACCTATTCCACATGATGCTAATGGGCGTGCACCAATGTGGAAAAAGAAATCTATATTTTGGGAGTTACCTTATTGGGAAATTCTTGAGGTCCGGAATGCTATTGACGTGATGCACTTGACGAAGAATCTTTGTCTGAATGTCCTAGGCTTCTTGGGTTGTTACAATAACTCTAAGGATACATTGGAAGCACGACGGGACCTGAAAAATATCCATAGGAATGAAGCACCTCCGATAGAGGTTGATGAGGAAGAAGCAGATCCTGAAGAGGTTGAGGAGGAAGAACAAGATTACTTAGGTCCTGCTAGTTACACCCTGAGCAAAGAAGAGAAGGACATCATGTTTGATTGCCTAAACAGTATGAAGGTTCCATCTGGCTACTCATCGAATATAAAAGGGATAATAAATATGAAAGATAAGAAGTTCACAAATCTAAAGGCCCACGACTGCCATATGTTGATGACATAATTACTTCCAGCTGCGTTGAGGGGTGTTCTACCAGAGAAAGTACGATTAGCGCTCGTAAAGCTTTGTGCATTTCTCAATGCAATTTCACATAAGGCAATCGATCCAAGGAACCTAGTGAAGCTACAGAATGATGTTGTGCAATGTCTTGTCAGCTTTGAGTTGGCATTTCCACCTTCATTCTTTGATATTATGACTCACCTCCTGGTGCACCTTGTGAAAGAGATTACTATTCTTGGACCAGTATTTTTGCACAACATGTGGCCTTTTGAGAGGTTCATGTCAGTCCTCAAGAAATATGTTCTTTACCGCGCACATCCGGAAGGAAGCATCACCAAAGGATATGTAACTGAGGAGGTCATTGAGTTTTGTGTTGACTTTGTCGACTGAATTGACTTGATTGGGGTTCCAGTATCATGACACGAGGGGAGGCTACTAGGACAGGGCACCATTGGAAGGAAACCATGTTTCAGCAATGATATAGATTTGTTCAATAAAGCACACCTAGCTATTCTGCAACAATCAACCTTGGTGACTCCGTACATTGAGGAACACAAGCCGATTATTTCTTCACAAAATCCAACCAAAATTGAAGCATGGGTTACACGCCATCACTTGGAAAATTTCCCCTCATGGTTGAGTGAACAAGTTATTGGCGATTCCACAATTCACCCACAACTCGCTTTGTTAGCCAGGGGAACTTCTAGCACAATTGTCAAATTCCAAGCTTACGATATAAATGGTTATACTTTTTACACAAGAGACCAAGATCGGAAAACCACACACCAAAATAGTGGTGTCCGTATAGACGTCATGGACAGCAAAAATAACAAGAACTCGTATTATGGTGTCATAGAAGAGATATGGGAGCTTGAGTACGGACCACGTAACATCCCTCTGTTTCTTTGCCAATGGGTAAAACTAACTGGAGGTGGCATAAAGAAAGATCAATATGGAATGACAATAGTTGACCTGACCAAGATTGGTTTCAAAGATGAACCATTCGTCCTTGCCAAAAATGTGCATCAAGTTTTCTATGTCAAGGATATGACTAGCAAACCGAAGAATAAAAATCCCGAAGGACCACAAGAGCCAAAGCGACACATTGTTCTTCCAGGTAAAAGAGAAATCGTGGGAGTCGATGATAGAACAGACAAATCAGATGAGTTCGATGGCATGCCTCCATTCGCTGTCGAAGTTGACCCAAGCATACCGCTTGGAAATGAAGAGACACCATACTTACGTCACGACCATGACAAAGGAGTTTTCGTCAAGAAAAGAAACTTCAATATTGTATTGTAATGATTAATGTTCAAATCATTTGTGTAATGTTCTATGAGTGCATTCCTTTAGTTATTTGAACTGAAACTTGTTAAATCCTTTCAGATTCCCTGTGAGAAGTAACTACAAAGTTTGACATTTTTCTGAATTAGTTAAGCATTTTTCTTATGTCTTAGGAGACAAATATTGTCGAGTCCGAAAAGAAAGTAATTATTTCAACTATTAAATTAGTTTTTATATTGGAAAGTTAAGGCTGTTAACACTTAACGAAATATAATTTTGCATGGTTCAAATATTAAACTTACCATTTTTTAAAAATGTTACAAAGAGAAAGAATGAGAAAATGAGAAGGGAAAATGGAAAAGAATTAAAGTCCCGTTTAAAATAGACCTGAAAGAATGAGAAAATGAGAAGGGAAAATGGAAAAGAATTAAAGTCCCGCTCAAAATAGACCTTTAGTCCCGGGTGGTTTTATGACCCGAGACAAATGGCCCCCCTTTTGTCTCGGGTCGTAAAACCACCCGAGACTAAAGAGGGAAATTTTCCCTTTTGAGACTCCCGCGCGAAATCACCCTTTAGTCCCGGGTGGTATCACCAATCGTGACAAAAGACCCCCCTTTTCTCACGGTTCGTTACACGACCGGGACTAAAGGTGTGTCTATATATAAAAGCAGCGACCCCCTCCAGCACTTAGCCACTTTTTCGTCCCCGATCCGCCGCCATCGTCGTCGTCGTGTCCTCCTCCGCCGCCGCCGCTGTCATCCTCCCCGACCGCCGCCTTCCGCGGCGCCCCCATCCTCTGGCACATGGGATTCTCCGCCACCGCCGGCCTCCCGAAATCCGTCGTCCACCGACCCACCGACGCCCTCGCCCCCCGCCATGCCGCCGGTCCGCCGTCGTCGCCGCCCCCGAACGTAGGCGGCTTCCTCCCGCGCCACCCCGGCCTCCGGGCTCCCCGATCCCCATACCCCTCGCGTCGGCCTCCTCCCCATCCTCCTCCTCCTCCGCGTCATCCTCCCCGACCTCCGGGCTCCGCCCGCCGCCGCCGCGTGCCTTGTCGCTCGGTCGTCCTGAGCGTCGCCGCCTCTGCCCACGCATCAACATCGTCACCTCGTCCTGCTGGTAGGGGCGCCTCACAGCTGTTCTACCCAACGCCAGTAGGGGCGCACCCGCCACCCTCCCCCTTGGCCGCCGGCGTACACCGACCCTGCCCAGCTGCCCCCAAATTGGGTCTTGCTGACACAAGCAAATTAATTGATTGCGTCAACATTTTTTTATTTTTTTTTCAAGAATAAATTTATGTATAAAATTGTACTAAATATGTCTATAATAATTCTAATTAAATATGTTTCTCCCCAGCATCGCCGACCGCCATCTCGCCCCGGCTCCCCACTGCCTCCCTCGATGCACCCATGATCCCGCCGCCGTCTCGCCCCGGCTCCCCACTAACTCCCTCGACACACCCTAGGATCTTGATTCCCCTTCTCCTCGCTGACTGCGGTAGGTGACACTACCAATTCAAGAAATACATAGAAATTATTGTATATTCTCATAAATTCGCGTCGATTCATATTAAATTAGTGTTTATTTTAGATGGATAGTACAAATAAATATAAATTATTGTATATTCTCGTAAATTTGTGTCGATTCATAGAAAATTACTGTTTATTCTAGATGGATACTAGAAATACATCAAAATTATTGTATATTCTCATAAATTCGTGTGGATTCATAGAAATTTAGTGTTTATTCTAGATGGATACTAGAAATACATAGAAATTATTGTATATTCTTATAAATTTGTGTCGATTCATAGAAATTTAGTGTTTATTCTAGATGGATACTAGAAATACATAGAAATTATTGTATATTCTCATAAATTCGTGTCGATTCGTAGATAATTAGTGTTTATTCTAAATGGAATCTAGAAATAAATAGAAATTATTATATATTCTCATAAATTCGTGTCGATTCATAGAAAAAACTGTTAATTCTAGATGGATAACAATGACAATGATGAAAGGATTATGGAGGAGATTATTGCTGGAGGTGCAAATGCCTTTGCATCCTACACAGACGAAGAAATTATTCTAAATATGATTGGTCAAGGAGGCGTCGCTGCTGATGACTTTGCAAATAACGAGAAAGACATAGACGCCGACTCAGAAAATAATGACGACCTTGAGGATGCTAATGCAGAATGTTCCAACGAGGTATACATATCATGCATTAAGTTCATTAGTATTAATTCGATAACCCCATTTCTTGTATATTCTCATAAATTTATGTCGATTCATGGAAAATTACTGTTAATTCTTATAGGCTTCTGGATCGACGACGAAAAAGTCCAAGAGAGGTACACAAATAATCGTCGGTGATGTGATGTATCGTATCACAGAGGTGTCAGAGCTTCGCCAGCCTGTTGCTCCAAAAAAAAGTCAAGGACAAGTTCGTGTATCAATGCGGGGCAATTGTAAGAGACAGCGTGCCCATCAAGTATAGAGAATGGAAGGGAAAACCAAGTAATCCATACGTGGTTCCAGACACAGTAAAAGACTAGCTGTGGAATGATGTGCTAAAACACTTCGCACTTCCTGAAGGCGTCGACGCAAATCTTGTAAAAGGTTGGACTCTAGTGAATATGACAACTCAATTTCAGAATTTCAAGAAGAAGTTGACTAGAGATTTTATCAAGAACAACCGAACTCCAAATTGGGATGAATATCCGAAGATAAAAGATCACAGGAAGTCCTTTGTTGAATACAAGAAAAGTGAAATTTTTGCCCAAAAAAGTGCCCAAGTGAAGAACAGTGCCAGTAAGAAAGGGGAGTACAACCATCGTCTTGGTCGAGGTGGTTACGCGGTAGCAATTCCCAAGTGGCGGAAGATGGAACAAGACCTTATCGCCAAAGGTATCATATCAGCAGTCTTTCACTGGCCCGAAAGATCGAAGAATTGGTATTATGCGCATGGAGGCAGATTGAACCCGGATGATGGTACCCTTGAATTCCCGCCCACGTTACGAGAGAAGGCACTTGAGTTAATGAACGAAATAGAAGATGTCAAAGCTGGTAGATATAAGGTTGACAGAGAAATGGATGAGCTCACTATGGCATTCGGGAATCCAGAACACCCAGGACATTGCAGGGGCTACGGGGTGGTGCCGTGGAAGCCTTCAAGGGAAACCTCGATAGCTATAAAAGCCGCAAAAGAAAAAAAGAGCGCGAAGAGGAGCATTAGCGCCAAATGATGGAGCAAAGACTTAAAGAACAAGAAGAAAAGATGCAGGTAGAGATTGAACGGCGACTGGCCGTAACGATATCTCAAATAGTCCAAACTGGAGCACTGCCCGAAGTACCTCTGGATCCCGTCATTAGCCCTTCCACTCGGAAAAGCAGTTGTGCTTCTATCGAGGTTGCACCAGGTGCTTGCATAGAGGTCGCACCGGGTGCTTGCATAGAAGGCCCTGAAGAGCCGAGGGCAATCGAAGGAGTTCCAGTGGATGACAACCAACAATACCCGGTGGATTTTCTCTGTCGGTGCACCCCATGTGAGCTGCACAAGCCATTCGACAACATCACAATGTAGGTGGCAAACGGAAGTGCTTTTGCGCATTTTCCTGGACAGACTAGCCACGGCATGTTGATTCCACCCGGCTACGCCTCAGTTTCTGTGGAGGAGATTTGTCAACCACAATTTGAAGATTTAGAGCTAGACATCCCAGGAGGTGACGGGGAAAGGACACTCAAGTATGCGGTTCACGGTATCATATTGTGGCCCAAACGTTACATTATAATCCCCCAGACGGAGGGATCAATCCCTCCTACAGATCCCCCGCATTCGCGACCATCATCATCTCCTAGGTCGTCCTCACGACCTTCAATATCACCTCGCTCATTGTCTACACAAGAACCATTATTCAATTCCGGAGGTGCGAGCTCCAGCCATGATATTGACATCAATCCCGAATCACCTCCAAAAAAGCAGAAAAAACCAATGGCGGTAAAGCAAGCACCATCAAAAGCAGAAAAAAACCGCAGCACCATAGAAAAAACCGCCCAACCACGAAAGCACATCAGAAAAACCGCTCAGCCACCAAAGCATATCAGAAAAAACCATGAAACCACCGTAGAAGAAACCACCTAGCCACGAAAGCACAACCGAAAAAAACCGTCGGAGCACAATCTTCCAACCCAGTGCAACCACAAAAACCACCAACGATAAAGAAAATGGTTGAGCCCATTAGCAAAAGGAAGCTACCATGTGAGACGACAAAAGAAGACGGAAAAACAACGATCGGTGCCCAACATGTGCATGAACTTTTCAACAATCTGAATACAAAACAGCAACAGAGGGAGCTAAAGAAGACCAAACAAGTAGATCCGTCAAAACTTGGGGTTTTCAAACTAATGAGTGAAAATAGCAAGAAATTGATGCCCATACTGGCGTCGACGTCGTCTAAAGAAGATGCGTCAATGAGAAAATAGACTTACGTTCCCTCCGGCCTCAATGCACAGGAACGAGCTGTAGCAGAAATGCCTACACAAGAAGTAGTGAAGCTCCTTGGTTTCATGGAAGAAACAAGGATGCCTTTAGGTGTTGCACTCGGCCATGAAGAACCACCCTAGGATCCAAGTTTCGAATATAGATGGCCCTTTCAGCTAGGAAAACCTCTTATCAGGCCAGAACTAGTAATTAAGCTCTCACCTAAGATGTACAAATTTCATGAGCGGTACATGCAGCAATCACTGAAAGGCGTACATAGCATAGCTATGCTTGCTGCACCCGAAGATTTTGCCACTGAAGGCAAGAAGGTGGTCTGACTGGAATTCAAAGATATTTATGAAGTTTACCATCAAGACGCCCTGAATACCGATCTTATCGTCGCTTGGTGTCTGTAAGTGGCATATTTTTTATGTTTATTAATTAAATTATTACGTATGTGGATTTACTAATTAAATTTGTATTTCCTTTCTGGTAGCATGCAAAAACATGAGATGCAAAAAAAGACTATTGCCAGTATTGGTTTCATGGACCCATCAAAAGTCAACAAGTTTGAGGTCAAGCATCAACCAGACACAACAATCGCGACAAACTATAGGACCTTGTCTAAGTTTCATGACAAAGATCTCATACTACTCCCTCCGTTCATTTATCCAAGGCCTATTTGTACATGACTCAGAGACCAAGGAAAAGAAATTAAGTCCCTCATGTCATTAATATCCTGAAAATCATGTGAGAGAGATTTATGCCTCGGACGGGTGCCAAAACGTCGATTTGGTGTTTTCCAATGCAAAAACACAAATAGGCCTTGCATAAATGGATTTTTCAGATTTTAAAATAGGCCTTGGATAGTTGAACGGAGGGAGTACTACCTTACAACTGCGAGTATGTGCAATTGCCATCTAATTGTCTTTGCTAATTCTATTTAGTTCTAATTTGTATTACTATTATGACCATGTATGTATAGTTTCCACTGGATTCTTATGATCATTCAAGTCGACAATAGCAGCGTCATGGTGTGGGATTCATTGAGAAAAAACCCCGCAAGTTACCAAAACCTTCAAGATATGTTTCAAGCGTAATAATTCTACCTAAGACATTATTTTGAATGCAATATTTATTTATATATATAGATTGCTTTTACTAACACATTATCTATCATTAATTTTCCTCAGAGCTTGGCAAAAATTCATTGCAGAGAAAGAAGGTGAATTTAACCCAACAATTCAATTCTATACTGATTATCCGGCACGTAATCCAAATAACAACTTCAGATTTGAGTAGATTTAAATTTATCACACTTATATTTCATAACATTTTCTCCTATCCACTTTAGTGTTTGAGACAGGAACAAGGAAATGATTTATGTGGATACTATGTCTGTGAGCACATACGATGTTTGGAAAGTGAAAAGTCCGGAAATTATGATGTAATTTAATTAAATAAACCTATTAATAATACATCATTTCCTAATTGCTTCTATATTTAATTGTTGGGTGTAATATATTAACATATTTGCACATTATATAGATGGATATGGTTAAGGACGAGGTCATTCAGAAGGATCGTCTTTCGGCGATTCAAGAAAGTCTCTTGGGATTCATCCATGAGGAGGTGGTTATGCCAACAGGAAAACATCATTATGATGCATCCAAAAAATCCAATAGAGACTAGAAATTTGAAGTGAACAATATTTTGATGTATACATACTATCTATTTTGATGTGTATATTTCTAAGTTTATGTAAGTTTATACATAAGTCTAACTTAAAAAACTGTATACATAAGTCTAACTGTGTATATGATATATATAGACAGGTATATACCTATATACAAGTTCAAATACGTATACGTGCATATACGAGTTAGACAACAATTAGAATATACACTCAAATCGAAAACCAAAAAAAAGAGAAACAAGACCCTTTAGTCTCGGTTGGTATTACCAACCGAGACTAAAGGGGGTGGGCGCAGGTGCTGGCGTGCCCCCCCTTTAGTCTCAGTTCGTAGTACCACCCGGGACTAAAGGGGGGGCTTTTGTCTCTGAACATTAGTCCCGGTTGGACTTCAGAGACATATACCCCTTACCAACCAGGACTAAAGCCCCTCTCCCTACTAGTGCTGATTTCCTGCTCCAAGGGAGCTCGCACGTCCATTAGCGCGGTGCGAACAATGTCTTGTCGGTGCCATTGCCACATGCATCGGTGGTGAGGTCCGACACCCGAGCCTGGAGTCCCACCTCTGCGTCGGCATGCTGCACGTGGCGCCCATGTCCTTGTACCAAACAGATCAGCGATGAACAACACTATAGAGTTTTTACACATTTTCTTTTATCTTTTTCTTTGATTATACTCACGTGACCTGACAATTCTTTGCATTACAATATGAGTTTGATTATTACTCAATAAAAAGATTCAATTACAATGAATATACAAGTTGCTCAGGGATGGAGGCAGCGGGTGGGGTGGACGGGGCTCCAGCCCCCTACTGTCGTGCATTCCATTGAAAAGAAGAGGGAAGGAGGAGGGAGAATAGAGGGAAAATGGAGGGTGAGGAAGAAGAAGGGGGCTGGAGGAAGGGGAAAGGGAATGAGCCCCCCAACTCGTTCATCCTAGCTCCATCACTGAGTTGGTGGACAGACAAGTTGTGCTTGCATGCTAGATCGCCTTCGTGTCCTTGCGCGACATGTGCTCTGTGCTGAGGTTCAGTTCCACGCACACTTCCAGTGCCTCGCCGGTTGTCGGCCGCCCTCCGATCGGCGGTGGCGTAGGCCTCGAGCACCTTGGTGAGGGACACAAAGACGATGTTCCAGGCGGCGTGGTAGTCCGCCTTGCACTGCGTGTCCATGATGGTGGCGGTGGTGATGAGGAACATCCATGTGTACATGACGACGGACTTGGGGAACTTGGGGTTGGGGCAGATCATGCTCAAAATGGCCTTAAGCGACCACTCCGTCTCCTTGCGATGCATCGCAACGACGAAGGTGACGGCAGTGAGGATCTTCGTGGATCCAACATTGAGGAGGGTGTGATTGCTAGACGCTAGGAGCCTGACACTATCACCAGGTCTATGGACAGTGTGAGCTACAGCGTGCGGGCGAGCACCGGGAACAACTCGGTGAGGATACCCGTGGACCCGACATTGAGGAGGGTGAGTGCCACTGAGGTTGACGGCGTGGTACGCGAGGCGGGTCTCTTTGGCCGCTCATGAGAAGGGGAGAATGAGAGTGATGTCAAAAAGGTCATTTTATGTACTTGATCGCACATGTTAGGGACCAAGAGAATCTTACAGATTCCCGAAGGAATGACATGGAGAACAAAAAAATTTTGGACAGTGGCACACAGGTGTACTCGAACTTTTTGATGGTATATAGGTCACGACAAACTTTTTAATCGCATACAAACTTTTTAATCGCATACAGGTAAAAGACTCTTCAAGGTACACGTCGGCTCTAGAAACCATACCACTTACAAGAAAGGCTCCAAACTAGAGATAAGAACAATAGTTAATAAACAAAATGTTAAGTTATCTCATGATTTGTATGCTCTCCTTATACAAATTTTCTTATTCATCATCCTCACCTCATTTCTAACTCCGACAACTAACTCTGGTGAGGCTAGGGTTCGTAGTTAGGATTAGGATTTTAAGGTTATGGGTTTGGGGTTTCGAGAACCATGGAGGGTGGACCGGTGACCACGTTCGGTCTCATAGCCCACCCAAATAACTTATTTGACTTACTTTTCCAACTAAAAAGAATGGGAGGTTCAATTTTTAGAAGCAGAATGAAACTCGAAAGGGGTGGGAAATCCCACCATGTTAAAGTTGTAAGCCCACTGAGATTTTTTCCAGGATGGATTTTTGCTAACCACGTTCAGTCCATAGCAACCGCGGACAGCCCAAATCACAGTGGGCTCGGGCCGCAGGGTCCTAATAAATAGGATCCATTGCTGAAGATCTCACAAAAAAGAAAGATGAAGAGAGAAATTATGATATGCCCACGCCCAAATGTCAACTTGATCCTGGTTAAGCAAAATCTAGAAACAAAAATTAGAATCAACATAGGATACTAGCATTTTATTTGGAAGGGTTCCATCTTACTTGCATTGTTGACCTAGCAGATAAAACCCTACTATTCTTGCTTGGGTGGGCGATAAACTAGCTTGGACCCGGGCTTTTCACTATTTAGTAGCTTTCTTGATGAGCTTTCAGAGGTCGCTTCATGACCTACTGCATTTCTTTCAGACCACAAACTGTTGAGTTATGATCCAAATTCTGTCTCCCAAGAGAAAGGCCGACTTCTGACGGAGCGAAGCGGAGGCCCGTCGTCGTACGGGTCATAAATACCCATTAGGGTTTTCCATTGGAGATTGATTCATTCTCTTCTTGTAAGCCGCCGCCGTTGGCGTTGTAACCGGACTCCCGATATAGTGAATTCTTGCTGGCTGGTGCCCGTGGTTTTTCCCTCTCATGTTGAGGGGGTTTCCATGTTAAATCTCGTGTCTCCTGCGGTTTGATTCCTTTACTTGTCGTCGTTTATTCGCCATCATTTATAACAAGTGGTATCAGAGCTGGTTTCAGATTTGTTTTCTTCGATGTCGTCGACGATGAAGTTTGATCTACCGCTGTTGGATTACAAGACGAGGTTCTCGCTGTGGCAAGTCAAGATGCGGGCTATTCTGGCGAACACTCATGATCTTGATGAGGCACTGGATAAGTTCGGTGGCAAGTCGTCCAAAGATTGGACCGATGAGGAGAGGTGCAAGGATCGTAAGGCTCTGTCTTTAATTCAACTTCATCTGTCTAATGATATTCTGCAAGAATGTCTGCAGGAAGAGACTGCTGCAGCAATCTGGTTGAAACTGGAATCGATCTGTATGTCCAAGGATCTAACCAATAAGATGCATATGAAGATGAAGCTGTTCACACTCAAGATGGAGGAGGGTGGTTCGGTGTTGAGCCACATATCTGTTTTCAAGGAGATCGTTGCCGACCTAGTGTCGATGGAGGTGAAGTATGAGGATGAGGATTTAGGCCTCTTACTGTTATGCTCTCTGCCCAGTTCGTTTGCATCTTTTCGTGACACCATACTTTTGAGTCGTAATGAACTAACTGTCTCGGATGTTTATGAGGCACTCCAATCCAGGGAGAAGATGAAAGGCATGGTGCACTCTAATGGGTCGTCCTCCAAGGGCGATGCTTGCAAGTTAGAGGCAGAACCGAGCAGAGATCTTCTAATGAAAGCAATGATCGTTTCAAGAGCCAAGAAAGCAGAGGTCGTTCTAAGTCTAGACCGCCCAAGAAGTTCTATAAGTATTGCAAGAAAAAGACTCATTTTATTGAGGAATGTTGGAAGCTTAAGAACAAGGAGAACAGGAAAAATAATTCGGATGGTAAGGCCTCTGTTGTTTCTGGTGCTGGGAATACTTCTGATTCAGGAGATTGTCTGGTTGTCCTTGCCGGTTGTGTTTCTGGTCATGATGAATGGATACTTGATTCCGCATGTTCATTTCATATCCGCACTAACGAGAGATTGGTTCGGTTCTTATAAACCTGTGCAGAATGGAGATGTAGTGCGTATGGGAGATGATAACCCATGTGAGATTGTGGGTATAGGCTCTGTTCAGATCAAGGCGCATGATGGCATGACGCGTACGCTACAGAATGTGAGGCACATACCGAGGATGACTAGAAATCTCATCTCACTCAGCACACTTGATGCAGAAGGGTTCAAATACTCCGGTTCAGGTGGAGTTTTAAAGGTATCAAAAGGTTCCCTTGTCTTCTTGGTAGGTGATATGAATTCGGCAAAGTTATATGTCCTTAGAGGAAGTACTTTACATGGTTCCATATCCGTTTGCCGCCGTTACTAATCGTTGAACCTAGTGAGACTAACCTTTGGCATATGCGTCTTGGACATATGAGTGAACTTGGTATGGCGAGAATTGGTGAAGAGAAACCTCTTTGGATGGTCGTACTTTGAGTGGCAAGAAGTTCTGTGAGCGTTGTATTTTCGGGAAGCACAAAAGGGTAAAGTTCAATACCGTTGTTCATACCACCAAAGGTACTCTTGATTATGTACATGCTGACTTATGGGGTCTCTCTCGTAAGCCTTCTTATGGTGGTGCTCGTTACATGCTTACTATTATTGATGACTACTCTAGAAAAGTATGGCCTTATTTTCTGAAAAATAAAGATGATACTTTTGCTGCTTTTAAAGATTGGAAAGTTATGATAGAAAGGCAAACAGATAGGAAGGTGAAGGTGCTTCGTACTGATAATGGTGGAGAATTTTGTTCTACTGCGTTTAATGATTATTGCAGGCAGGAAGGCATTGTCAGGCACCACACCATACTGTATACTCCGCAGCAAAACGGTGTGGCTGAGCGCATGAACAGGACCATCATCTTGAAGGCCCGTTGCATGTTGTCCAACGCGCAGATGAGAAAGCGTTTTTGGGTTGAAGCAGCTAAAACCACATGCTACTTGATAAACAGGTCGCCGTCTATTCCACTTAATAAGAAAACACATATTGAGGTATGGTCTGGCACACCCGCTGATTATTCACAGTTGAAAGTTTTTGGCTGCACTGCTTTTGCTCATGTTGATAATGGAAAATTGGAGCCTAGAGCTATTAAATGTCTTTTTCTTGGTTATGGTTCGGGAGTTAAAGGATATAAGTTGTGGAATCCTGAAACTAAAAAGACTTTCATGAGCAGGAGTGTTGTTTTCAATGAATCTGTGATGTTTAATGATAGTTTGTTCTCAGATCATGTTCCAAATAATTTTGATAAAGGGCTGCAGCATATGAGCGTGCAGGTGGAGCATGTGGATGATGAAAAAGGTGTGCAGGTGCAGCAACATGTGCATGATGATACAGACGAGCAAGTGGAGCCGCCCGTAGATGACCAGGAAAATGAAGTCGTTGATGATGAGGCTCATGATGATGTTCAAGCACTTACCCCCTGTTTTGCACCTTGATGAAGATTTGCCTATTGCTACTCGCAAGTCTAAAAGAGTTTATGGATGGCCACGTCGTCTTATTGAGGAGTGTAATATGATTTATTATGCTTTGAGTTGTCTTTGCCGAACAGAGTTGATAGCGAGTTATGAGCCGACCACATATTCGAAGCTATCTCTTGTGGTGATCGTGAGAAGTGGATTGCAGCTATGCAGGATGAGATGCAATCTCTTGAGAAGAACTGCACATGGGAGGTTGTTCCTTTGCCTAAGGGAAAGAAGCCTGTTCGCTGCAAATGGATCTTCAAGAGAAAGGAGGGTTTATCTCCTAGTGAACCTCCAAAGTTTAAGGGAAGGTTAGTGGCTAAAGGTTACAGTCAAATTCTTGGTGTTGATTATAATGATGTGTTCTCTCCAGTTGTAAAGCATAGCTCAATTCGTACATTCTTGAGTATTGTTGCTGCACATAATCTTGAGCTTGAGCAGTTAGATGTGAAGACTGCATTTTTACATGGAGAGCTTGAGGAGGAGATTTACATGGACCAGCCTGAGGGGTTCATAGTGCCTGGCAAGGAGAATTATGTTTGCAAGTTGAAGAAATCCTTGTATGGTTTGAAACAGTCTCTGTGTCAATGGTATAAAAGGTTTGATTCATTTATGTTGTCACATGGCTTTAAGAGATCAAAATATGATAGCTGTGTTTACATCAAGTATGTTAATGGATCACCTATATACTTGTTGTTATATGTTGATGATATGCTGATTGTTGCCAAGAGTAGGAAAGAGATCACTACATTGAAGAAATTGTTGAGTAGTGAGTTTGACATGAAGGATCTTGGTGCTGCTAAGAAGATTCTAGGTATGGAAATCACTAGAGACAGAAAAGCTGGTTTATTATTTCTTAGTCAGCATAGTTATATTGAAAAGGTTCTTCAGCGTTTCAATATGCATGATGCAAAGCCTGTTAGTACTCCTATTGCACCGCATTTTAGATTATCAGCTGAGCAGTGTGCTAGTACAGTTGAGGATGTTGAGTATATGTCAAAGGTTCCATATTCTAGTGCTGTTGGTTCTTTGATGTATGCTATGGTTTGCTCTCGCCCGGATTTGTCTTATGCTATGAGTTTGGTTAGCAGATACATGTCTAATCCTGGTAAAGAACACTGGAGGGCAGTTCAGTGGATTTTCAGGTATCTTCGAGGCACAGCAGATCATTGCTTGAAGTTTGGCAGGACAGATAAGGGACTTATTGGCTATGTGGATTCAGATTATGCCGGTGATTTGGACAAGCGAAGGTCACTCACAGGTTATGTGTTTACTATTGGCAGTTGTCTTGTGAGCTAGAAGGTTGTCTTGCGGCTTCGTTGTTGCTTTGTCTACTACCGAGGCTGAGTACATGGCTATTCTTTGAAGCATGCGAGAGAGTTGTGTTGGTCGAAAGGATTGTTTGCTGAGCTTTGTGGTGTTGATTCTTGCATTAATCTGTTTTCAGATAGTCAGAGTGCTATATATCTTACCAAAGACCAGATGTTCCATGAGAGGAAAAGGCACATTGAGATCAAGTATCATTATGTGCGTGATGAGGTTGAAAAGGGTAAGTTAAAGGTATGCAAGATACACACTCTTGATAATCCTGCTGATATGTTGACAAAGCCAGTTCTTGTTGCTAAGTTTGAGCTTTGCTCAAGCTTAGTTGGCTTAACTGTGTAGCCCAAGAGGCTATTTGACGCCAGAGGTATTTTGTTTCTTTGATGTGTTCAGGATGAAGGTTCTTTTGTTTATACTGCAAGGAGGAATTTGTCTCAAGGTGGAGTTTGTTGAGTTATGATCCAAATTCTGTCTCCCAAGAGAAAGGCTGACTTCTGACGGAGCGAAGCGGAGACCCGTCGTCGTACGGGTCATAAATACCCATTAGGGTTTTCCATTGGAGATTGATTCATTCTCTTCTTATAAGCCGCCGCCGTTGGCGTTGTAACCGGACTCCCGATATAGTGAATTCTTGCTAGCTGGTGCCCGTGGTTTTTCCCTCTCGTGTTGAGGGGGTTTTCCACGTTAAATCTCGTGTCTTCTGCGGTTTGATTCCTTTACTTGTCGTCGTTTATTCGCCATCGTTTATAACACAAACACCAGAGAAAGAGTGGCAAGACTCAATCAGCAGAGGTTGCGAATCAACATGATCTCTCAAGTTTCAACATCCAGACATGTGAATCCATGCAGCTCAGGGCACCATGAAACGTCACTTCTCCTGAGCTGAGCAAGTGAGCAGTGTAAGCCAACTTGCTGACAAACATGTACATTGCATTGCAGAATGCCAGAAAAGGAGTGGCAATCGAACTTAACATAAGTCACCAAAGAACTGATACCTTGCCCTAGCTTACTGATGTGCGATGACAACATGCCACAGCTTGGTTTCAACAACATTAAAGGTGCAGATGTCACCTTCCTTGATCCTATTCTCATGGCAGAACCTCTTCCAGCCCAGTCCACCAAGGTGGTTGCAGTTGTTGTACGGCATAACACGTGCCTTCCAAGACTGTGGTGCTGCTCACTGAAGTCTTGAGGGTGATTGTGCACGGCTCCCTTAGTCCAAGGGCCGCGCAGAAGGTCAGAGGCAAAGACTGCATAGATTGCAACACATTCTTTAGTCAAATGGTTTCTGTAAGCCAATGTTCACGATGAATGTATGTCGGTGTAACAGTGAATGAAGAATATGCTCGGACATTCTTAGAATGCATACATAACACACGTGGTACAAGTGCTAATATTATATCAAGATAAGTACTTCAGTATCAGATTTGTTTCCTACTGTGATAGTATGCACACACAAAAATATTATTGGTAACTGAAGTGTCAAAGCTTCTTTGTGGGGCAAAATTTTAGGACAACTGCTCTGGTACACACTTCTCAAAAAATAGGACGAATCTAAAAGCGCCTATCAATCCATTTATTAATTATTTTAACCTTGGGTCACGCTAGGGCCAGACCACAGCCCATGCCAAACATAACTCTTGTGGAACGAAGGTCTAGTTGGATCAAAGTGCACTTCTCGTGGCACATTTGTTAGGCAACAAAGGCTTGCGACACAATGAATTTGTTGAATTGCTTGAACTGCTTAATGAAGAAATGGAAAGCGGCAGTGCTGGATTTGCCTATTCCACTGGCTAGGGTTTTTTTATTGGGTATAGTCTTGGTTGCTGATGAGGGGCAGGATAACTGGATAAGCAGCCAGCCGATTTCAGCACTGTTCCGTGCCCAAAGGATGATCGATCACTAGTGCTGCTCCGTGCTGTTATTCTCCGTAACGAAGAAATGCGTAGCAATAGTTGTGTTTCAATTCAATCAGATTTACATTGGGCATGGGCTGGGCCTGGACGGATGCAGACTGGGCACCAGCATGACAAGATTAAAATAATTAACAAACAGGTTAATAAATACTTGTGCTTTAAGATTCTACTTCAGTAGCTGATGTTAATCTTGGATGGTGTCCATAACTATATCTTCAAGTGTAAATCTTGTTTGTGATCTAGATTTCATTGGATGGTGTCCATAACTATATCTTCAAGTGTAAATATGTGAAAATTGTTTGTACGATAGCTGATGTTATGTCAATCAAATCCAGTACTTCAATATCCTGATTTGCTTGGTCCGGTTAGCATTTTGCATATATTGTTAGTAGTTGGAGCAGCAACTCAAACATGTCAGTCTCTATTTCTCCATGTGGAAATGAAAATGTTTTGAGTTCTGACAGAAGTCTCAGAGGCCACTCTGCAAACTTTCCAGCTCATATTCTTGTTGAACATAAAATTCTATCTCAATGAATGGGGAAATAGTTATGCTTACAAGATGTTTTTGAAGTGTGCTGGTGTTGATCACTTTCTTTATCCAAGATGGGGGGCCAATCCCATAGAAGGATTTCTTCTGCAATGGAACCTTGTTCAGAGAAGTCATTGAGGCCTTTGGTTTCTTCCGTTCTTCACTACATAGTCGATCTTTCTTCCTCTTACACTTCTGAAAAGAAGATGGTAACTCCTGCTGCTTTTCAATATCAAGTAACGTTGATACTTGATAATGCAAAAAGAGACGTGTACTTTAGTATTTTACTCAGATTCAAATCCACTGCAAACATATTAAACTCATTATTCTTTTCCTTACTTTGTTGCGTTCTGACACCATTGTGTTTGGACTCTATTTGGCATCCATTGGGCCCAAATACTTTGACTGTAAATGTCATGCTGCCCTCATACCTTAACAGCAGACAGTCATCTTCAGTGATTCCATGAAGCGCAAGAAATTCTGACCAACCACCTGCCAAGAATGTGTCTGGCCCATTCATCTTGAGCTCAGCTTGACAAATTTTACCAAGGGGGCCAATAAGGATGGTGATGTGACTATTCATGTGCCCTTTAGAGATGTAATTTTGCACAAAGTTAGCAGGTATTGGCTGCAATAACACATTAACAGAGTAAAGTCAGATCATTCCAATATAAGACAAATAAAGGTCAGCAAAAGAAAAGGAAGTAAAACACTCCACGGACCAACTTTTCCATGGCATTTGGTGCAAGCATACTGATGAACTGTGGCCTACGGGAAGCATCTGCCATGGGGTCTTCAGATGAACAATATATGAGTTAGAAACAAACAATTTATATTGACAATAGAAAGTTATATACTCTTAAGCATTATTTCAGTAAAAGTATCATCTTCCAGCTTCCTAGTCATATCTAGATTTTTTTTTCTCATATGAGCATGCATTGATTTATAAGGACTCCAATAATTGAAGTGTCACAATTATAATTTCAGAGTCCAAGCAGATCACCAACATAACTGATATCTCTGTTCCATGATTTCAAAAAAGAATAGTAAGAAATGATCCTACTGAACGTCTAAGAAAAGGGTAAGATCATACTCTCTCTGGTCCAAAATGTAGGTCGTTTTAGCTTTTATAGATGCATGTTTTTCTACGCACTTAGATGTGTCTATTTAGATGCATAATAAGATTTGCTATGCACTTAGGGAGTACTAGGGACTGAAATGTTGCTATCAAAACAAGCAGGCCATGACAAACAGGTGAAGAGCATTCGATTTCTTGAGAATTTAACACCATGCGCGGAAAAGGTTCAAAGCATTTTCTTGAATTAAGAAAGGGTCCAAGAATCAATGCCTACCTGCAGGGGGTCGGGCTGCGAGCTCCCTGAGGCAGCGGCTGACGTCGAACGCCTTAACGGTGAGCACGCCGCCGCCGTGGTGCCGAAGGACCAAGAGCCACCCAGCGCTGACGCCGCACGCGACCGCGAACTCCGGCCACCCGCGCCCTAGGAACGCGCCGTCGCCGTCCCGCCCGACCTCGACGGGCCGGACCCTGCCGTTCCCGACTGGGAAGACGAAGAAGGCCTCCTCGGCGCCTATTTCCGCGGCGAGCTCATCGGGGATGCGCTGCAAAGTGCAAGGACGGGTAATTTTTCGATGGGGGCGGAGCCACGGCCCGCCCCACCGGCCGGCGTCCAGGCCAGCGGCGCGACGGCGGAAGCGCTGCTCTTACCAGGGTGTCGCGGGTGCACCGCAGCAGCACGCGCAGGTTCTTGCGGCCGGCGGAGGCGCCACGGTTGCTGCACGAGACGATGGTCGGCGGCGACATGAGAGGCCGCCGCCTGACGCAACGGTGTAGAAACTAGAAACTCGATGAGTTGAGGTGTAGAAGAAAAGTCAGTTGGGAGGGAAATAGAAATTAAAAGGGTTATTTGGATCGGTACCATTACAAATTTTCAAAGTTGGAGATATACCATTACAATTCGCCTATTTTGAAATATACCACTGCAATTTTTTGTTTGCCACAAAAATGCCATAGAAGACGTATGGAGACATCTTGGGCCCAGCTGCAGGCATATGCGAATACGTATACTTTAAAGCAGCTCCTCTCCCCTGTCACTGCCGCGCGGGTCCCACCTGTCATCATCTTCTGCCTCCTTCCACCGCCGGCCAAGCCGTTTCCCTCTGCGCACGACGGAGGAGCACCTGCGGCCGCGCCCCTCTCGCGACCCGCGGCGGCACGTCGCGCCCCTCCTCGCGCGGTTCGGCGGCCCCTCCCCTTCTCCGCCCCGAGGGCGGCGGCCCCCGCCCGCGCCCGCCGCTCCGCCCCTCCCTCTCCGCGCGGACGGGTTCCATGCCCCTCCCGCGCTCTCTCCCCCGGACGGGCCCCGACACCGGCCGCCGTCGAGCCGCGAGGCCGCCCTGCCCCTCCGCTGCTCCCTCCGTCGGAGAGGTGCGAGGCCCGAGGCCGTAGCGGCCTCTCGATCTGGGCGGAGGAGCAAGGACCCCTGCGGCGGCGGGAGGACCAAGGGGGCGGCGGGGTCCCTGAGCACGGATGCGGCGGCATGGAGCTCGGAGGCGGCGGTCCATCTCGCGGGTGATGGAGGGAGGGAGTGCATGCCGTGGGAGGATGAAGAAGATAATGGCAGGTGGGACCCACACGTCAGGCACAAGAAGAGGAGCTGCTTTGAAGTATGCGTATTTGTATACGCCTGCAGCTGTGCCCAAGATGTCTCCATACGTATTCTATGGCATTTTTGTGGCAAACAAAAAATTACAATGGTATATTTCAAAATAGGCGAATTGTAATGGTATATCTCCAACTTTGAAAATTTGTAATGGTACCGATACAAATAACCCAAATTAAAATGAAGTGTTCATGGATAGAAAAAGTTGAACATATGTGTCATTAATCTTAAATTAGCGGATCAACTTTTTTGTCTACTTTATCCCGTTCTTCGTTCACTTAAAAAAATCCTCGTCTTCCCTTCTTCACTCTCCACCCACCCTAGACCTGGCTCCACCATGGCCTTCTTCCACCTTCTGCCCTAATACACTGTCCACCACCTAGCCTATGTCGGTGGCGCCTCGTGACCCCTGCGTGCCTATGTCGGCGGCGCCTCGTGACCCCTGCTTCCGCCTCCTCCATCATGCTGTCCTGCCGCCGCGGGGCCTCACAATATGGACGAGCATCCGCCCTCAGCAACCATGAACTCATAACCTAGAAATTCAAACCTTGAAACTCTAATATCATCGGAGTTGGGGAAGGTGGTGTGGATGGAAAAGAAGAAAAATGGATGAGAAGAGCCTTCGAATCACGCGGGTGATATATAATTTTCTCTAATTAAAATTTTATTGTTTGTTGGGTGGGTATGAGAGTTTTAATGGTTGAGGAATGAGAGGTTAGATGGGCATCTCCCACCAAATCACTTCCCAAAGGGAAGAGTGAAATTTTGTTTTAAGTCCAAGATAAATGTATCTACACCGTTTATAGTATGATATGATATAATTATCCACCTTTAAATTCTCACGCCAAACAAGAGATATCTAGTCTCACCTTTAATCCTCTCTAAAAGATAAACAAAGGAATGGAACTAAATCATATTGCCAAAGTGAATTAGATTCTCAGACTCCCACCACTAATTCTCATACCCCTTCCTATTAGTTGCCAAACGTACACGTGACAAAGGAAAACGAGAAGAAATTGCTGTAGCTCTGGACATTTCAATTTTCCTTTCCTTCTGTCATCACTTCACTACAAATTTTATAAGAATATCTTCTAAGAGCATCTCTAAGGGTTGCATAAAACCTTCTTAATCCTTACTTTTTACCAAGTCGAGAAAACCTCTCTAACAACTTTTAATCCATCTTCATATTTTTACAACTTGGAGAAAGTCACCTCCGTGTAAAGTTACGCACTCCTTTGTCACGACTAATCTAAATGCGAAAGGATGTGAAAAGAATAAAGAGTTAGAAAGGATTTTGAAACAATTTAGAAATAATATATGATTCTGATGTAACTTTATATTTTATGTTTTGAAAGTGGATTACTGGAAGTCTTGGAGATGATATTCTTTATTTCTTCCTTTTACAGGTTGTATAAAACGTTATATTTTGATGGTGAAGAAAATAATTTTCCTCCTGCCCACACGTACTTCACCACCTTTAGATTGAATGTATAGCTGACGTGTTCCTTCTCCGAACCGAGAGCTTTCAAGCCGTCCCGGAGCTACTATCGCAGTGTTGCCATCGTGGTAAGAGCAACTCCAAGAGCTATTGTATCCTTTTAGCTAAATCTAGAGATTTTACCCCCTTTGTAAAAATACAAAACCACCTAAAAGTGTGGGTCATTCCAAGAGACTAGGTAAACATTAGATTTCTTATATTCAAAACTGATCTACGTCATCAACACCTATCCCTATCCTATTCCAACCATCGCATGCCCCTGGACGTGACGCCGCCGCCGCCTGGACGCGTCGCCGTCTGCCCGTCTGGACGCGTCACCGCTGGAGGTGCTCACCTGCTCGGTGACGCTTGGAGCCCTGGAGGCCAGGCTCGCTACTGGACGTTGACTACATTTGCTCGGTGACGCCTGGAGCCCTAGAGGACGGGCTCGCTGCTGGACGTGATTGACTTTGAGGTACGTGACATGCTGATTACCATCCGTGATTTGAAAACAGATTTCATGAGCTGTCATTTAAAAATTGATTTGATCAATCGTGTTTCGATCAGTCTCAAATCTTGCGCGGTTCATCGGGTATTGGACAACAACGTCAGTATGGATTCAGATAATGAATTCAATGAATTTGTGATGGATGAAGTGGTTGATTCTTCCTCCTCGGATGACAAGAGGAAAGCTATTATTTCTGGTGCCGCGCATATAATAGTTGAGGATATGTGTAATCATCCGGGTCGAATCGGTTCCGTATTGGGACATGATGTAGTGGATCGTGAAAGACTGTTCTGGCACCAACTTCTTTTTAAAGACTATTTCGCTGAGAAACCTACTTTCGGACAAAAGATTTTTAGACGCAGGTTTGTATTGTTGTCTAGATTTGTTATCATGATTTTTAGTTACTTATTTTATAAATTTAGCTTATTTTTTATTGTTATGACATAGGTTTCGGATGAGACGACATGTATTCATGCGCATAATGAATGCTGTTGAGAAACATAACAGCTATTTTGTGCAGAAGAGGAATGCGGCTGGTACCTTAGGACTATCTTGTCTACAAAAGGTTGTGGCAGCATTTCGTATGTTAGCTTATGGCGTCGCGGCCGATGCTTTGGATGAGTATATTCGTATTGGTGAGAGTACCGCTCTAGAAGCTTTGAGAAAGTTTACCGTAGCCGTTGTTGAAGTTTTTGGACCGGAGTACATGAGATTGCCTAATGAAGAGGATACCGCTAGATTACTTGCAATTGGAGCGAGTAGAGGTTTCCCGGGTTGTCTTGGGTCCATTGATTGCATGCACTGGATCTGGAAAAATTGTCCTACTGCATGGCATGGCATGTACCGTGGACATAAAAAGGAACCAACAATTATACTTGAAGCAATTGCTTCTAAAGATCTCTGGATATGGCATGCATTTTTTGGTATGTCTGGTTCCCATAATGATATTAATGTGCTTCAAAGATCTCCTATATTTGCAAGGCTTGCTGAGGGAGAAGGTCCACAAGTTAATTACAATATCAATGGCCATGATTATTCACTGGGCTATTATCTAGCTAATGGTATATATCCGTCGTGGGCAACTTTTGTCAAGACCATACCAGAGCCACAAGGTAATAAGAAAAAATATTTTGCAAAAGCACAAGAATCATGTCGAAAGGATGTTGAAAGAGCATTTGGGGTACTACAGTCTCGCTTTGCTATTGTTCGTGGGCCGGCTCGTTTGTGGGATGAAGACACACTCCATAATATTATGATGGCTTGCATCATAATGCATAACATGATTGTTGAAGATGAGGGGGATGAGTACGAGGGACAATATGAGTATCACTTCGACGATGAGGGACAGTATGTTTGCAACTACGACGACATGGGAGCTAGGGTTTTAGTTTCACATAATGCTACACCTGAACTAGATGATTTTATTCGGAATTACAAAAAGATCAAGGACAATGAAATCCATTATCAGCTTAAGGCGGACCTGATTGAGCACTTGTGGCAAAACCATTCAGAGTTATACAATATTGATTAATGTCAATTCATTTTGTGTACTTCATTTAATAATTATTTCGAGAACATCTGAGTTTGGTGAACACTATTTTGTAATATTTATTTGCAACATTTATTTCGGTTTGCACTCATTGTGCCACATGCTTGCATAACAAATCTGACTAGTTGAGTTGGCCGTTTGTCCAATGCAAATGATTTGCTAACTTGGCTGAAAAAAAGTGCAGCATTCCTGTTCCTCAATAAAATTAATCTTACATCACAGCTGAGAGGTGGTGCCTACAGGAGCACAATTGTCAGACGACAGGACTTTCATCGTAAGTGAACTGACCACAAGTTTAAATGACAAATAGTATGATAGGTTCAAATGACATAAATAATGGACAAGTTTAAATGACAAAAACATTGCATGTTTCCAAGCAAAAGAAATCCAGTGATGTTTCTCTAGAAACTAAAGTAGTCTATCTAGCACGACGTTTTTCAAGGATCTCACGCTGGCGCCCTTCATAGTATTCTTGCTGTGTGTAGGTCATATTGCTCAAATCCAGTGAAAGAATCCTCTCCTCTTCCAACTCCCTTTGGAACTCAAAATTTTCTCTCTCCAACTTGATCTTTTCCTCTTGCAGAGCAAAGGCCTTGTTGCACCTCTCTTCTTTCTTGATCTCTATCTCGGCATCATATTCTTTCAGCTTTGCCACAAGATAGTCCACTGCTTCGATGGACGCACGCTGGCGTAACTTCTTTTTCTCTGTCTTCTTTCCGTCTGGTCTTTTTGAAGAATCCTGTTCTGCTCCTGCATCAACACCGCCAGTAGCAGGTGCATGCACAGGTACAAGTGATGACGGGGATGAGTTCGCCTTTATCTTTTGCTTCTTATTACTAGCTGTTGTTATTCCACCAATTTGCCTGCGTCTATCAATCCACTTGGGTTTGTCCTTCAAAATCCTCCAGCAATGCATCAAGGAAAATTTCCTGTGCTTCTTGTCTTCTGCCGTGAACATTTCACAGGCACCTGCCATCTGTAGATTTTATACAAAGAGATAGACATGAATTTGCAGTTGTGACGGGAAGGTAAAAGACACATAATTTGTTTGGAAGAAATATATGCACCTTGTCATCAACTGTGGAACCACTTTGGTTTCTATCTTGAATCCTCGTCACACAATGGCAAAAGACATTTACATCATGTTGTATAGTAGACCAACGATTCATTAAAGAACCTTGTGTACGATCTGACTCGAATGTCTTGTTAGTATGAAAATAATCATGAATTCTTGCCCAAAAGGAGCTTTGTGGCTGATCAACTCCTTGAATGGGATCCATGCCCACATTTAGCCAAGCAGACAAAAGAAGTGTGTCCTCCTCATCTGCGAAATTTTTTGTTCTTCTTTGTGATCCTTTACATGCAGCTGGACAAGGATTTTGAGAATCTTCACCATCGGTTCGTAGTAGGTCGGTGAAAAATGACCCCCGAACCCATCTCACCCGCCACCATAAGAGCATAAATTCACAAGATCAGTTCCTAGTAGGTCTGGTAATAACAGCCAAAATTTTTCACAAGATAGACAACATATTCTCACTTATCTAGGTAAGGGAAAAAAACTCGGGACTATCAAACAATATGAAATGAAGGTGCTGCCATGTTTTGCTTCCATTCCGTATGTAAAGACGAGCAAAAAAAGTAATCACACTCGATGCTAACAAAGTTGACAGAACCCACCAGGCTCATGAGACCATTGTGTAATTTTCAGAAATTCGACAACAGCCTTGCTAAATGATGTGCGTACCCCTACATGCATGATGTTAGTGTCATTGCTGTCAGCAAAAACACAGTAATATGGATGAATGCTTTTGAGAATGTCACATATAAGTCCGTAACTCTAGAATAAAATAATTGAAGAACACATGTTTGATATTACTAAAATCTGATGGCTACTTTACTCTAACCACTTGATGGATTGCTAACATTTAGTGATTACTGTGACCAATTAAATTGGATGCCAAGAACTGTTATGTGTAATTACCCTGACCACTTGATGGATTATTTCGATTTTTACATACTGTTATGTGTAAAACAAAAGACAGGTAGATTTGCCTACACAGCAGAAGACATTCATCTAGTCTCAGATAATTGAAATAAAGAGGACAGACATAGGTACTATCCTATTCACTGGCAGCACAAGAAGAATATTTATAACATGTTCACAGCTACGACAACTCAAAAGATAAATTTGATAAGGTAAGGTACCATGCAAATATAAAATTTCCACTACCACCATTAAACATTGCTGCCAGATCTACAACATCTGGCTACTATTCTACCATTTCATCTAGTAGATCTAAGATGCAATCAACTTATGCAAGCAAACCAAGAAAATACGAGGACACAGCTTCACGAATCAGCAATCTCACTAGAAATTTCTTCCTAACCATCGGAAGGTCTACAACCAAGACAATCAACAATCCATCATCTCATCCCACCAGAAATTGCTTACCAGGACTCAAGACGTTGGCCTCTGGATCCTGGAAACCTAGCGGGACCTGCTGGCTTGGAGACGACCACGCCGCAGCATCGTGGGGGAAGACGACGGCCGACGCAGCAGGGGGACGCGGCGGCCGGCTCATGGCGAGTTGGCGACTATGGCGGTGCTGATACAAGAAGAAAGCGGCGGCGATTTGGTCCCCTGCATCGAAACTTGGCCACTATTTGGTCCCTGGCGGCGATTTTGTGGTCGGGGAAAGGAGATGCGCGGGAAGAAGACGCGCGGGAAGGGGAGTTGTGGGCGCGGGAGCGGCAAAATCGGCGCGGGAAGGAGGCGATAGCGAGGGGAAGGCGCTCGTGAGAAATACCGAGGGGAGGACCGCAGATAGCTAGCGTGGAAAGATAGCGAGCCCGATAGCTCTTCTGTTGGATTCATATTTTTGGCCTGTTTTCTTTTTTTTAGCTAAGGAGGATGAAATAAAGAGTCTCTTGGAGTTGCTCTAAGTGGTAACCGAACTTCGACTTAATGGGTGAAGCCGTCTCGTAATTTTAGCTTAATTATCCCAAAAGTTTCGGAACTAACATTTTCTTCAGCGTCTCTAGTGTCCAGAATTTTCAAATTTATCCCAATGGCTCATGCCGGCCGCCGGCGTGAGAGCAACTCCAACACTTTGGCACATCAACTTGACATCCATTTGATTTTGGCAAAACAATAAAAATTAGCCTCCAACAGTTTGACAAACCAACTTGACAAAAATAGAAACTTCACAAAACTCACCTCCCCACATGTATATATGCGCCACGTGGATCGTGGTTGTCATCGTCGTTTCTCTGTAGGTGGGAGGGTGAAAAGGAAATAAAGAATAAAGAAGGATTTCTGATGTAAGTTTTCAAGAGGTGGAAGACCATAAATTTAATTTTGTTTCTTTCAGGATTCCTGATGCAAGTTAGATCTGAGTTTGGCAAGTGAATTATACCAAACTTTGGAGACATACTCTTTTTTACTTGATATATCTTTTTACAAGTTGGCAAAACACAAGATTTGCCAAGTAAAATTTGGTAACTCTTGGAGTTGCTCCAACATCAACAATTTGACAATTTGGCAAACTTACTCGGTATCCGTCTAAATGTGATAAAAAAATTGACCTCCAACGATTTGGCAAACCAACTTGGTAAATAAAAATCTGGCAAAATTACCTACCCACGCAGAAATATACACATGCCCATCCGGGTTGGCTTTGGCATTTTTCCCACACGCCAATCTAAGTGAGAGGATAAAAAAAGAATAAAGATTAGAGAAGGATTCAAGTTTTCAAAAGGAGAAAGTGCATAAACATAATTTTGTTTCTCTCTCAGGGTTTCTGATGTAAGTTACATCTGGGTTTGGCAAGTGAACTATGCCAAACTGTTGGGAGGTCTTTATTTAAGCATCTCCGAGGGTTTTCCAAATTTTACTTGGCAAAGCTTGTGTTTTGCCAACTTCTAAAAAGATATGCCAAGTAAAAAAATAAGTTCATCTCCAACAGTTTAGCATAATTTACTTGTTTATGCACTTCCACCGCTTGAAAACTTTTGTATCAGGAATCCTTCCCTATTCTTTATTTCTTTTTTCACCCTCCCACCTGGCTTGGCCACGCCGATGGCAACCGGGATCGGCACGCGTATATTTACGCGTGGGGAGGTGAGTTTTGTCAAGTTTCTATTTTTGCCAAGTTGATTTGCCAAACTGTTGGATGCCAATTTTTCTTGTTTTGCCAAATTAGATGGATGCCAAGTTAGTTTGCCAAACTGATGGAGATGGTCTAAGAGTTTTCAAATTTTACTTGGCAAATATTGCATTTTGCCAAATTTAAAAGATCAAGTAAAACAAGAGTTTATCTCCAACAGTTTGGTATAATGAAAAGTGAGAGAGTTGGAGTGGATTTTGGATGTGTTTCTCTTCTTACGCCTACCCTTCTATCTATAGGCAGGGGAACTCGAAGGTTCGAGCGGAAACACCACGACACTGCGTATAGAATGGTGATAACTCGTGTCACGTGTGGACTAGAGGCGAGCAGACCCACTTGGGGTTCGATTGAACTGGGGGTTCGACAGAACCCAAGTCAATTCCGTTTGCACCGCCTTTCGTCTGGGTGACTGCCAGGTGAGCACCAAGGTGGATGTGGGGATGCATCGATGATTAGTCCGTTTTCAGGGGATGTGGGCCCTTGAATCCACGTACTAGCTCTTGATTGGTCGACAGTGTGTTTCTTTGCCTCTTGTGGGTTCATGAATCCATGTACTGCCTACATGGCGCCCTCTCATTGGTTGAGGTTGAATGGCTTGGATTCATGAGGTGTGTTTTCTTCTCATTTCATGAGCTAAACACCTGCATTCAAATAGGATGAGATAGAATTGCATCAGCTATAAAATGTAAAGATTTCCGTTTAAAGGTACAGCAAAATTCCATACTGGAATCACATCAACATAAAAAATAGCATACATTTATGACGAATTGTTGTTATTAAACCTACCAAGGATATAGTTGTTCAGCTTGAATTGGTAGTAGTTTATGTACGTTCCCCTACTATGCCTTTAGTAGGTTTACCCTATGATTCAATTGAGAAATTGAAAAAAAAATCGAAGAAGAAATAGTTGAAATAATAGGAAAATGCAGCTACATCAATGTTTCAGAGTTTGAAGAAAAATCATTAATATTAGGGCAGCCGTGGGCTATTTTACATGGGAGACAGAACTTGACACCGAGCCGTTGCAATCTGATGGTCAGTGGCCTTGGCGGTGTAGTCAGGATTCTACTACAGTGTACGCCAGATAATTGTTTTCATACATAATTAGGTTCAATCAATATATGAAACGGTATATATATATATATATATTAGAAATAACCAGCTACAACCGGTGCTAGCTACCCACCCACCGGGGCTAGTTCGATCTCAATCTAGCGACATCTAGTAGTCCACCATAAAGTTCACGGCAGCTAGCCCTTCCGTCAACGGCGGCAGTTAACCTGCTCGCGGCTTTGTCACTGCTGCTGCGCCATCGGGATTCAGGAAGGCAGGCCGTTCGGCATCGCTCGGTCTTGTAGCTTCTGTGGTCCCTCGCAATCAGGAATTCCTTGTTTGCTTCTGTGGTCCCTCTCGGTTTATAATCATGTACAGGGACAGTCACAGTGCTCTGATGCTGCGACACACCGGACCGCCTGCCTGTGCGTTTCATCTAAAAAATGTGGGCCAATTAAATAATAGTGATGATCTACACCAGGGGTCAACTTACCTAAATCGGCATGTATCCTAACCGGCACACTATGGCAACCCGGTTGGGTTTGCTAAAATCTTGTTTTTTTGCAGCAAGTTGATGTCCTTTGATTTTTTTTATGGTAGCCCCGTGCTCGAACCTTATGGATTTTTACTATTCAGCTAGTGGGCCCACAGCTCTTTTGCGTATACAATAATATTTTAATTTTGGTGGCTGCCAAACAGGTTTCCAAGACTAGCTCTGCCAAATATACTAAAATAATAATATATAGATAATGTTCCTAATTAATGTAATCTTGGTTGGGAGGCAAACAGAGAGTTAAACATTAACTATTGGTTCACAAAAAAATCCAAAAACAAAAAAACATGGCAATTGCTAAGTACCAGCATTACATCCACTGCTCAACCACCGTCTAAACTTTACACATAGAACCGATCAATCAAACAACCCAAACACTATTCTGCTAATAATCAGCCATAGCTCATCGCCTCATTGTGCTCCCGGAAATGGACTGATAAACATACACCTGATGACTTGACAGAGTTAACTACTGAAGTCATTGGGGGGACTTAAGGAGCTACTCACCATGTACAAGCCGATACCTGCTGATATTTTCATCCTGGGGGAGGTGGCCATAGAGGGTCCTGAAGATCTTCAAAGACCGCGATGTAGATCCAAATGAGCTCCTACTGAAATCCAGGAGCAGCTTACCATGGGTTTTGAAATTTCAGGGAATTTAAGTGGTGTGGGGAGGTTGGGCAACAGCAGCGTTGACTTCCGTCGGCAAGCAGACCTGAACCGGCGGCCATGGTCAGCTCAGCCGAGCAGCTGCACCGCTATCGCTCGGGTTGACCCCGTACGCATAGGAGCTCCCCCAGCATGCGCTGGCCGCCGTCGCCACTGCAGGCTAGCGTGACACCGCGAGGACATAGCACGCAACCACTCACTGCAGGAGAGCTCCCCATGGTCACAGCAGAAGGAACTGGTATGGGGTCAAATCCCGCCACTCCTCCCTGACTACTTCGCGTGGGGATCTTACTATGGTAGCCGCCGCCGGAGATATTGTGGTGGCGTAGAGCTCGGATGCTGCGTCAATGGTGGATCTGTGTCGGAAAACTAGCTTGGACAAGGGATGGGAAAGGGAGAGAGGAGGCAGCCTAGTGAAAAAAATACTAGTTCTGACGACGCACCGTGGGAGTGGGATTGAGTATTGACTGCTCGCATGTGACGGAGACAATGCTGTGCCGTGAACTTGCTAGTGATGCCGGTTAGCACACGTGTCTACACCAGAGTGCAGGGGTAGCTACCATGTCTGGGGTGGTAGCTAGCACCGGTGTTAGAAAATCCACTAGTAGTCATTTTATATTATACCGTCAAGTACTATATGGCTATATGAGTGTTTTTTCTAGACGAATTTATATGAGTGCCGTTTTTAAGGGAAATTTGAGTGTCGTTGAGGAGCTCCTAGCTCCTACTGGTGGAAGGCAGCTCTACGGTGCTATAGCCTTCTACGGAGCACTTGAGAATAGAATGCATTGGGGACCACTAGCACTTGGGGGACGTACAGGCAGGGTAGCATGCATTGTCGTGAAGGAGAATAAAAAGCTAATGCGTGTTGCAGTGACTGTTGTAGTGGTAGGGCCATCTCACTCCTGCGCTAGAAGCCAAGAACGCATGTGAGTACCCTGCGCCTGTGCGCCGCTGGACCTGCACTCCTGCCGACCGGGGGACCAATCACACAGTGACTGACGCCGTTGTGTAAGCCGCTACTCACTTGTCTACTCCACGTGAACCATCAGATAGGCTTGCATGGTGATCGGACCATCGTAGATGGATGGGGTAGCAGCCATATGAAGGTGGTTAGCTACCACCGGTTGTAGGAGGTTATTTTCGATATGTATGTATGTATGTATGTATGTATGTATGTATGTATGTATGTATGTATGTATGTATGTATGTATGTATGTATGTATGTATGTATGTATGTATGTATGTATGTATGTATAGTGTTTTTCTATAATGCACCTGGGTGCATTCTGTACAGGGAATGCACCCACCCTGATTGTAATTGATCTTCGCTCAGTTGCAACTGGACTTACTCTGGTTGCAATTGGTTCGTGTCGGGCTGCAATTAGGTGGTCTAGTTACAATTGGTTCGTACCTAGTTGCAACGTGTCAGATTCGTTGTATTTAGTTCCGTCGAGTTGCAATTAGTATAGGGTCATGGTTGCAATTGAGCTAGTCTCACTGTTGCAATTGGTTTACACGCAGTGAGCGCCTAGTTGCAACTAGTTGGGTCTGATTTCAATTGCAACTGGTCCGTCTAGTTGCAATTAGTGTAGTCGCACATTCCTAATTGCGGGAGTCTGTACATTTGTTTTAGCAAAATGTTTTTTCCGTCGAGTTGCAATTGGTATGGTGTTACTATTGCAATTGCTCTAGTCAACTT
This sequence comes from Cenchrus americanus, assembly GCA_947561735.1. NCBI lineage: Eukaryota > Viridiplantae > Streptophyta > Magnoliopsida > Poales > Poaceae > Cenchrus > Cenchrus americanus. Next base: position 200,924,373 of record OX387241.1, read on the forward strand.
GTTGCAATTGATTGAATCTGTAGGGTCTGTGCATCTGCTATTTTGTTATAATGCACATAGGTGCATTTTGTATAGAGAATGCACCCACCCTGGTTGCAGCTGGGCTCACTCTAGTTGCAATTTGTTCACGTCAGATTGCAACTATGAGTTGCAATTGGTCAATATTCAGTTGCAACAGTCAGATTTGTTGTAATTATTTTTGTGGAGTTGCAATTATTATAGTGTCATAGTTGCAACCCAATAGTCTATTGGTTGTAGTTGGTTCGCGCTTAGCTAGTTGCAACTCGGTTAAGTCTAGTTGCAACTGGTTCTTTTCCAGTTGCAACTAGGTGGACTCTAGTTGCAATTGGTTCATGTCATATTGCAACTAGGTCAGGTCCTGGTGCAATTGGTTCGTGGTCATATCTGTTGTAGTTACATCCGTCAAGTTGCAATTAGTCTGATATTATAGTTGTAATTGGTCTAGTCGCGCAGTTGCAATTAGTATAACATGTGCATATTGTTATATAAAATGCTCGGTGTTCGCTAACTAGGCATACACCTAGGTTGTAAGTAGTTGCAACTGGTTACAATTTGGGTAAAAAATAGATTTTAAGTGGTTCCAACATGCGCTAACTATGCTACACTGAAGTTGCAATTGTGTTGCACTCATGATGGCAACTCATAGTACAGTCAAGTTGCAATTACATACTTGAAAAAAAAATCGCCAAATATAGTCTTCATGGATCTCATTTTGTTAAGCACATTTTTTCCAACAACCTGATGCAAACGGATTAGAAATCGGAGCAACGGTTTAAGAGATATTGCATTTTTCGATCTGAAACAAAAAAGATTCCATCCCTGCATGCTACGTGCGGGACGGATGGGTGGAGTGAAAGACACTGACAGGGTCTGTGCATTTGCTATAGCAAATGCACCTTGTTGCATTTTAGTGCCACTGATATGTGTGTGTAGTGTTTTGCTATAATGCACATGGCTGCATTTTGTATAAAAAATGCACCCACCCCAATTTCAATTGGTTTTTGCTCAGTTGCAACTAGACCGACTCTAGTTGCAATTGGTTCGCATCGGGTTGCAACAAGGTCAGGTCGAGTAGCAATTGTTTTCAGTCTAGCAGAAGTTGCAACGGGTCAAAACTGTTGCAATTAGTTCCGTCAAGTTACAATTAGTACAATATCATAGTTGCATTTGGTCTAGTCTTACGGTTGCAATTGGTGTACACGCAGATTCAACACCCTGATTTCAATTGATTTTTGCTTAGTTGCAACTAGACCGACTCTAGTTGCAATTGGTTTGCATCGGGTTGCAACCAGGTATGGTCCAGTGGCAATTGTTTTGAATCAATTAGAAAGTTGCAATAGGTCAAAATTGTTGCAATTAGTTCCATCAAGTTGCAATTAGTACAATATCATAGTTGCAATTGGTCTAGTCTCGCGGTTGCAATTGGTTTACACGCAAATTCAGCACCTAGTTACAACTAGTTGGGTCTGGTTGCTATCGGTCCGCAACCAATTGCAAGTCCATCTAGTTGCAATCGGTGCAAGTCACACATTTGTAACTGCGAGAGTATGTACCTTGTACAAAATGATTTTCCGTCGAGTTGCAATTAGTATTGTGACAGAGTTGCAATTGGTCTAGTTCAGATGTGGTAATTGATTGCAACCATGTGGTCTTTGCATTTTGCTATACAGAATGCACCTTGTTGCATTTTAGCCTCGCCATATATATATATATATAATTTGATAAATAATTATTTTTATACAATTTGTACCAATGTTAAATTCAACACTTGAGTGCAAAAATATGAAGCAAATGCCGCAGCCTTGCTGTATGTTTTTTTTGAGATTCTTGCTGTATGTTTTTTTTAAAAGTCGCAATGTCTCTATTCCTCTTCATAGTTCAACAATAATTGTACACCGAAAATAATTCTTGTTTTAACTACAAGAGTATGAATTGAGAGGTGGAGAAAAACAAATCAAGCAACACAAGAATACTGTGCCTGCTTCGTTGGGAGTCCTGCATGGCTGCACAATAGGAACTAGCAACTGAGGAAAAGGATTCGAGCAACGAGCAGCCAAGGCGGTTGGCGTGGCTGCTGCCTGCTGAGCCCTACGCATGGCGATGCTGCGATGGCCGGCCAGGTTACTCGGCGGATGGTGCCCTCTGTTAGATAAAACTGTTGTACTTAATTAAAACACTTAGATCTAACTCATCTTATCCAGGATCACTAGTCAAAATAGATCACACCTAGTACTTTAAATAATGCGGGATAAGTCAATTAGATCTAATACCGGGTAATGGAGGAATCCATCTCGCCGGTCTGAGTTGGTGTAGAGGCGGTGTAGACAATGACGCCGGTCGGTGAAGTCCAGGGGCGTCTCCTCTGCGGCGGTGGCCTTCTGGTCGACGCCGGTGGCGCCTGCGGTAGGAACTCGGGCTTCCGAACCTTCCAGCGCCCTCACTAATCGGATAGAAAAGGGTTTCGGTGGAAACCCTATAGTTAGATTCGCTGAGGTCGCCCAGGGGGGCTTCCTCTCTTATATAATGACGCTGTAGGCAAGGGGGGCGAGCCCAATGGGCTTAGTGTTTGCCTCCCGATCACTGGCAAACGGGCTGACGCACGGGAGATGCTTCTCCCGTATGGTTTGGCTGACTTGAGGTCAACCAAAATATCTAACATTCTCCCCCTGACCGAGGGTCAACAAACAAACTTTATAATTTGTCAATTTCATTGATCATGTGTAGGTGGATACAAATCAATAAACATTCTCCCACTTAATCGAACAATCTTAGCTTAAACTTACGTTCATCTTATGTTCACACTCAATGCTACAGCAAGACCTAGCGAATGCGTCATCGGCAGACATTACAGACATACCGGGACACCATTAACTAAAGTTCACTGTAACATCTGGATAGAACACTTATTTGCTTATTTGGAAGTTTATTTATTCGGCCTCATCCAGAATCATATTTCAGATTTATCACCAATCCACACTAATTTCGCGAAACATAGGATAGGTGTCAAATCCTCAATTAGTCATGTTGCTAGCATCTTACTTAAAGCCTTAAATATGACTACGATCCTGGGACCCTTCATTCATAACATAATTTATTATCAATGGGCTTGACACCATCGATTATATGTCATTACTTTGAAGGAATACTGTAATTAAATACAGTGACATTAGTTTCAATCAATGTTAACTTAATAATAACAATAGTACCGGAACTTATTTCTCATGCCTGCCTGCATTAAAACATGCCACATACAAAAATTAGCATTGTTGAGCTAACTTTGTTTTAGATCTTTCTGCAGAATCGCTCATAAATGCAAGAGTGAAGGATATAATCTAATTGTGCACTTTTATATCCATACATTCTTACAAATCTCATCTGAATAATTCTTAACTAAATAAGCATGTTGTCATGGTGCATTTAAAACTTTCAGCACCTTTTCTAGTGGACCTCTCCTGGATTGAGACTTATCGGTTTTGTCAAGCATTCCGGCTTGTAATGCTAAGTTAATTACTTATTATAGATCTTAGCATACAGTTTCAGGAACGTCTTCCTTTTAACTTAATCTTAATTTCATAGTCTTTATGAAATTTGATTATCAAATCAAAACAGGCATAGCTGAATATGCATTCACTATTTATCACTTAAGCAATTATCTAAACTTTTGCCCTTCAGTGATAATCTTAATACTCACTTTTGTCCCATCTCAGTGTTATGCTCCCCCAGATCTTGGGAGAGCTTCATTAAGATGTATCTAATCATTTTAATGAATACTTTCCCCTTTCTTGGAATGCATACTTATTTTCCATTAGCTTATGGAGAAAGCATTCACCTAGAGTATCAAGATAATAAGTTTTCCACCTTAACCTTACAAATAATCATGGTTGCCCATGATACTTACAAAACTTATTATGAGTTATGAACTTAGCATCTCAGTTTCTTTCGGAATCACTCTTGAGTATGTAGACCCATTATGGTCTACTGTCTTGACTCCATTAGAAAATTTCTAATAAAACTTATGTTAAAGTTCATATACCCCTTTATAACCTCTTCTTTATAAATATTAATTGAGGTTCTTACTATTGTGCCCAAAAATTAATCTTATCACTAAGTTTCACACATTTCTGTAGCGGTTAAACAACTAAGGAAACCCCTCAATAGAAATTATGCATGAAATGGAGGTATACTTATGGCACAAATTAAATATATGATAAATCATATACTTATTGTCTTAAGTCATCAATATAAAGAAATATTACTCTATATCTCATTAAGATTTTTGTTTCCTCCTATGTGAGCTGCCATTGATCTTTGCTCACTCTCGGAAGAGAACTTTCTTATGTCAGGAACCTTAATGAAGTAGCTGAAAGCATTAAAATGTGTCGGCCCTTAATCTTAATAGATTGAATAACTTATAATGGTAGCTCTTTAATTTCTTTATGTTTGGCACGACACTTAGTTTGCCTTTCTTAGATACCATAGAGAAACTTCCCTTGCTAACCTAACTCACAACAGCGTTGGCCAGAAAATGAATCAGAGTAGCAAGGTTATGATTAAATGCTCATCAAACAGCGTAGGCTAGAAAGGTGAACATAAACCATACTTCAATCGTCTCTGGTTCTATTGAAATAGTCCACAACAGCGATGGCAAGAATATGGACTAGAGCAACAAAACCTGTGAAAATTATCCCGTACCCAGCGGTGGCCAGAATAAAGAATAAATTATCACTCTTATTTGAGACAATTGGTAATTTTGGAGTAGCACTCCAATCCTAATGATATCAAGACAATCTTATCTGACAATCTTATCTCGCATTAAAACAACACCCTTGAACTTATAGTTATTCTTAATGGGTATTAAAATAGTGCGAGAGTAAATATCCAAAATGCATCTTATTATTTGGAGTATTTTCTTAATTCATTTCTTAGCTGTCAAGAACGTCTCTTATTTTACTAATCGGAGCATCTCAGTACTGATGAGACATTCCTTTCTCCCCCTCGAATTTGTGGTCTAAACGAAAGTGTACCACATGTTCGACAAGGTCTCATCATATCATTTATGCATATATCTTAAATAAGGATCAAAGACAAATGCGAGGAGAATATAACAAGCTTGATAATGTTTTTATTATGTATTGGGAAATACAAAACTTAATAATTTCACAATAAATAAAAAATGATTATAATTCACACTTAATCTAAGGTACATCATCAGCTAATAAAATCGAAAATAAAGCTAAGAACTTAATGCGTAATGCGAAGCTCCATAATCTTTGATTTTAAGGATGTCTTTTAGACTTTACTCCCCCATTTCTCCCTTTCTTTATGGCTCATTAAGGTTTTAGGAAGAAATGAAATGTGCAAATGCACCTTAGTCAATCCACCATGGGAGTAAATAGTCTTGAATAATCTTAATTAAAGCTTATGAGACAAGTTAATTACCCATCCTCTGAAGCCATGACTTAAACTCAAGACATAACTTCAGTATATGGTCGGGTGATTCAAAAATTGCAGATTACTTGAGCATAATTCTTATCAAGAGCACGCTTCTCATAATTCTCAGAAAGAGAAGCAATAATTTATTGCACAAGTTCACCATTAGAGATGGACTTTCCAAGTGCTTTTAACTTAGTGGCTATGTCATATATGCTCTTAGTGTGTACGCTCAACGCACCTTTATCATTATTTCATAATTTTGCCATGAGGAAAGCGACTAACTTAATCTTTATTGCTTCCCTCAATGGAGTTTAATAACTCCTTAGCACTTAGCATAAAGCCATTCCCTTGATCAGGAAATGCTCCCCTTAAAACTTCAATGATCGAATGCTTAATGACCATTGTTGCAAAGTAATCGGATATGTGCCAATTTTTCTAAATTGGAGACATACTCCCTCATTTGCTTGGCAAGATCCTCATACTCTTAGTGGGAGCAATAGGTTAGTCCTCCCGAAGTGCATAATCAAGATCGAGAATCTTGGGAATGCGAAGCACACTCTTAGTCCAACTAGGGAAAATGTGCCATCATAATGCTTAAAGGTGCTTAGTAAGTCTACATAAACAACTGAAAGTACAAAACTAATCATGTCTCATGAATAGTACAATGAAGATGCGCATGAAAGCATGATAATAACCTTACGGTGGTCCGATTAAAATCATGTGATAAATTTCAATTTGCATCACCGGTGGGGAAAACAAACGAAATTCATCTTAAGACTCATGATTAAAACAACGGTGGTCAGAATTAATCACAAGTTTACTCTAACTGAACTTCTCGGTGGTTCCATTCAATTAGAGGCATCTTATATGTACTTAGGTGAAAATATAATTTTTCAACTTAAAAGAAGCAAATTAATGCAATGTATAATCTTAAACTTAGAGGAAATATGAATGAACTTATATTAAAGGTTGATGTTATGCCTATTTTATAATAGGACTTAAACTTAATGTAATCATGTCATAAAGCATAAAATGTGCTCATAAATGACAGGCACATCAAAACTTAATCCTCAAAATTACTCAAGGATTCATCGTCATGATAATTCCCAAATCTTAACTTAATTCATCAAAATCCGTGGATTTCTCATGAGAGAAGGAATTAGCCTTAACTTAATTTCTTCGTTATCATATGCAATGAGATGCACATAAAATCATGATAATAACCCTACGGTGGTCTGATTAAAATCATGCGATAAATTTCAATTTGCATCACCGGTGGGAAAAACAAATGAAATTCATCTAAGACTCATGATTAAAACAACGGTGGTCAGAATTAATCACAAGTTTACTCTAACTGAACTTCCCGGTGGTTCCATTCAGTTAGAGGCATCTCAAGGCATAGTGGTGGATTTAAAATACACTAAAATGACATGAATATCAACCACTTAATTAACATGATTCATAGAATTTATAACTTAGCTTAAAACATGAATTAATAATAGCTTAAATAAATAACATAATTGATGCTTTAAAATATCTCAACTTAAAAGAGGACTTAATAATAGTTTGAATAAATAACATATGTCTTATGCAAATACAAAACTGAGCTTAATAGCAGTAATTAAACTTAATTGAGAATAGTAATTAAAACTTAACTGACAAAAGTAATTAAAACTGAACTTACATGCAAAATACTAAAATTCGTAAGAAAATACAAAACTTAAATTAAAAAAAACCCGAAAGGAATTTGGCCCAAAACGGCCCGCTCAGGCGCCTGCGCGCGCGGTCGGGGAGGCCCAGCGCGGCCCGATAAACACAAACGCGCGGCCCAAAGGCGGGCGCGCGCGGCTCGGCCAGGGCTCGGCTCGGCTCGGGGCCGTGGCTCAAAAGCCGGCTCGGTTAATTAACTGGGCGCAAAGCTAAATGGGCCTAAAGCCCAACAACCGACGGACAGGCCTGCGTCTGAATGCGGCCCATCGACGCTGCCCGCCACCTGCCGCCTTCCGCGCTGATCTGCGTCGTCCATTTCTGATGGACGGCTGCGGTCACCCAGCGGCTTGGATATAAGCCGAGCGGGTGGGGGGCAGTGAAAAACCCTAGCTCATTTTCACTCCCTCCCCTTCACTGATGCTTCCCAGGGCGGCGGCGTGGAGCGCGCCCGCCAGCGCGGTGTAGGTGGAGGCCGCGGTGGCCGCCGAGCCGAGCAGCCTCGCCGCGTGCCCTCCCGCCGACACTGAGCTGAGGCGGCGCCCAGCCGGCAACCGACGGCCCTCCCCCTCCCATTCTCCCATCTCCACTGCAAAACGAGTGAAGAGAGGACTAATGGAGCATGGTGACTGGAGGTGATGGCCGTCCGACGCACGGGAGCCAAAAGCTCTACCGCGGCGGCCATCCGGTCATCTCCCCAAGTGGCGGTTGCCGGAGGCCAAGGGGCTTCTCGCCGGTGCCGCGTGCAACTCATGCGCGCGGCCCCGTCGAGGTCCTCCTTCGGTCTCCCATGGAGGCGCAACTGATGTGGGTTTGGGGCATGGTGGCGGCGCGGCGTCGGCCGGTGCAGCTCATCTCGGTCGGCGCCGTCCCCACGGCCCTTTCATTTTTTTTATTACTGTGGTGGTGCGGCGTCGGCCAGTGGCAATTCATGTCCGGTCGGCACCGTCCCCATGTACCCCCGTTTTTGTTTTGAATCTGATGGTGGCCATGCCGCCAAGGTGAATGACTTCTCTGATGCGCGTGTGATGGCGGTTATGCCGTCGAGGCCGGTGGCCTCTTTTCTTTTACGCATTTACTTATTGCAAGTTATGCTTATTTGGGGAATCTTAGATCGGGTTAGGGTTTCAGGGATTTTGCATAGTTGCAATGTTCCCCTTTTTCTAAGTGCTTCTTTAATCTAAGATGGATGTAAAGAAAACGTGTAAATCTAGTACACGTGAATCCTAACTCATAAAACTTAGGCATAAACCAAGACTGAACTTACTTAAACTTACGGATCTAAACATAAATAACTTAACTGAGAATTAAAACTTTATAGATCCATTGATCTAAGCATGAATCAAAACTAATCATGATCTTAAACATGAACTTGAAACTTAATCTACACCTTAGATTGAACTGTGAACAGAGAGCTTAGGGTTCAAATAGGGGATCTAATCTGACTAGATTAGGCGTCTGATACCAATTGTTAGATAAAACTGTTGTACTTAATTAAAACACTTAGATCTAACTCATCTTATCGAGGTCACTAGTCAAAATAGATCACACCTAGTACTTTAAATAATGCGGAATAAGTCAATTAGATCTAATACCGGGTAATGGAGGAATCCATCTCGCCGGTCTGAGTTGGTGTAGAGGCGGTGTAGACAATGACGCCAGTCGGTGAAGTCCAGGAGCGTCTCCTCTGCGGCGGTGGCCTTCTGGTCGACGCCGGTGGCGCCTGCGGTAGGAACTCGGGCTTCCGAACCTTCCAGCGCCCTCACTAATAGGATAGAATAGGGTTTTGGTGGAAACCTTATAGTTAGATTCGCTGAGGTCGCCCAGGGGGGCTTCCTCTCTTATATAATGACGCTGTAGGCAAGAGGGCCGAGCCCAATGGGCTTAGTGTTTACCTCTCGATCACTGGCAAATGGGCTGACGCACGAGAGATGCTTCTCCGGTACGGTTTGGCTGACTTGAGGTCAACCAAAATATCTACCACCCTCTGGGCGGTGGGGCACGCAGATGGCAGATGGCCAGAAGTGTGGTCATGTGATGGCACTGGACGATATGATGGTGACGCGCCGCAACGAAACCTTGCCAGATGAGGCGGCGTCAGCGACGGAAATAAGGGTTTCTTGTATTTTTCTTTTTTCTTCTGGACTGACAGACTATGTACTGTGTTCTATTGGGCCAAAATACAGGGTATGATGCGGCCCACCCGGTAGCTACGCCTTGCAGTGCTAGCGCGGCATGCATGACCTATGGCCACAGGCGCGTGCATCCTCTTTGCTTGCTATCCACACACAGAGTCACCAATGTGGCTAGCCATGGCGGCCACCACACTTGCCGCTGGGCAAATCCCCTCACCCCCAGCGGTGCCCCTGTCTATGCGTTGCGCCATTGTTAGGGGATAGAAGTAGACATGAGTATGGAAACGAATGTTTGACATCTTGTTAAAAATAAAAGAATGTTTAGCCTTGCGCTTTGCTTGGGCCTTTGGACTTTAGCGATGTGTCATGGTGACTAGACCCAACACAGCTTATCAGGCTGACGCAGATCAATGCACAGTCGCCCTCTACCGCAGCCACCTGCTCTCTCGCCTCTTGATCTTCTGATCTTGTCATTCTCTCTAGCGGTTCACACCTCACCGTCAGGTTATCATGTGTCGTCTTGATGTCTTGCCTCGCTGCATCGGGCAGTTTGGAATGGAAACAGAGCTGCCTCTTCCCGGCTAAGATCATGATGGTGCAGGTGCTGCTAACCCTTGATGTCGTCGTGCAGTTTTAGATTCCAACCTGATAGGAAAAAAAATAAAAGTGTGAAAAAAATAGATTATAAAATTTATCTGTGAGAAAAATTGTTGTAAGCATAAATAGATTTTTTAATACTCTTTTTGAGATAGAATAGTCCATTTGATGGCTATATCTATAATTAGTAATAGTAAGTTCGTGATAGGTAAGTTTTGATCTTGGCTCCGCCACTATGTTCCAAAAGGTGGAATTCCATGGTCACCTAAGGGCAACTCCAACCGAGCTCTTATATTGAGCCCCTTATTCACCCATACGAGGACCTCTTATCTAGATTTAAGGCACCTCTTTTGAGTTCAACTCCAACCCATCTCTTATATACCTCCCTATCTACACATGGACCCACCTGTCAGCAATTAAATCCTGATTTTTAACTCCAACCGCCCACCCTGTCTCTCTCTCTCCACCATCCCGATCCCCACCCTCCCTGCCTCTCCTCTCTCGCACCGGCACCACGGCCGGATCCATCGCGAGACGGGCGTCTCCGTCGCAGGACGCGGCTGCGGGACGGGTGCGACGAGCCCCATGGTTGCGGCCCGGACCGGCTCTCGCCGCCGCCGCCGGCTCCCAATGGCGCGGCCGTGGGACCGGTCGCCACGGGTTCCCAAGGGTGCGGCCGCGGGCGGATCTCCGCCGGCCCCCATAGGTGCGCACACGGCGCATCTCCGTCGACCCCATGGGCGAGGAGGTCGGGCACCGCCGATGCTGCGAGGAGGTCGGGCGCGGACGCAAATGCGGCCACGGGCGGGTCGTCGCCGGCCGCCTCGGGCGCGGTCGTCGCCGGCCGCCTCGGGCGCAGGTCGTCGCCGGCCGCCTGCAGGTACATATTTCCTCTCCCTCTTCATGGGCGGTGCGGGGAAAACTCCATGGTTGCGCGGGAGAGCCGACTGTTGGCTCCTTTGCCGGATGAGAGCTGCGAAAAGGAGCTCCCACAAGTGAGAGTCCGAGGGGGGGGGAATGAGGCCACCTCATCCGTCGGGGTGGGGATAAGAGGCGGGTTGGAGACGTTTTTCGGTGTATTCGCCCTTAAAGATGAGGTGAGGGGTTGGAAAAGGGTCCGGTTGGAGTTGCCCTAAGCGCTCTTATATGGTACTGCAGTGCCTAGGGGTAGGTGAGGGGGAGGCAGGGGAAAGGTGGCGGACAATGTAGGGACATGCAGTGGCAGAGGAGACCGAGGCGGGTCGGGTGCACGAAGGAGGAGGAGGCATGGGAGGGTTGAGGAGGCAGAGGCATCGCGGAGGAGAAGACACGGGCCAGGGGTGGCAGGGTCGAACGAGAGAGGGGATGCGATAAGATTGCTTTTCGATTGGCTTTCTTTTCGACATAAATGCACACTGGTTTCTGTTTTTCTTTTCATCAAAGGTATATATGTTCTGTATAGTAAAGTATATGAGTGTATTAGGACTTGATTGGTTTGCTGGGCGAATCGGGTGCACTTATATATCGCTTCAACGACAAATTCCCTCCGTGTCGCTGAAGGACGGATGACTCAGGGGTTGGAGTGCATGCATGCAAAAGAAAATAAACATTGATTGAAACTAAAAAAATCTATAAATCACAAACCAAACATCAAAACTAAATTTCGGTCGCACTATTAGATTTCTGACAATAAAAACTTCGAAACAAGATCCCACTTGAATATATTTTGACAAACTTTATTTTATTCATATTTTTAATTACGGTTATATATTATGTTATCGCTAGAACAAAACAAATGAAGTGTCAGAACAAATGAGAACAACTGTCAGAACAAGTTTACATGTCATCCCGAACAAGAAAAAGTTTATAAGTCATCTCGAACAACAAATGTGGTGTCAGAACAAATCAGAACAAGGGTCAGACACATGTTATCATTATAGACAACACAAGATATTACTATAGCCAGAACAAGTTTGTATGTCATCTCGAACAAAAAAGTGTCAGAACAAATGATAACAACTGTTAGAACAAAATCCTATTATAGTTGGAATAATTTTGTGTGTCATCTCAAACAAAAACACATGTATTGGCAGAACAAATTAGAACAAAGACTGGAACAAGTTGTTATTATAGCCTGAACAAGATACTTATAGCCAGAACAACTTATTATTCAAGCGAGAACAAATTTATATCTCATCCCGAACAATAAAAATATTAATGGAGGGAAATATTAAAAATGAAAGAATATAAAAAATGAAAATAGAAACAAAAATAAAGTAGAAAGTAAAAAATAAATAAATAAAAAGTAAAGAGAAATAAAGAGAAATAGAATAAAAAGAAAGAAAAATGAAATAGAAAAAATAAGAAAATATAAATAAAAAATAAAACAAGAAGAAAAAATAAAAGGAAAAAGAAAAACAAAAAGTAAAAAATAAAATAGAAATAAATAAACAAGAAATAAAAAAGAAACAAGAAAAAGAATTAAAGAAAAGGAAACAAGCAATAAAAAAGAAACAAGAAAATAGAAAAAGGAAAAAAGAAAAAAAACCGCGCCCCCTCACGCCGCTTCAACGACAACCGGTGAATCCGTCGCTGAAGCGACGTATAATATTCCTCGGGCGAATCTGGCCTGTCTCGTAGCGGTCAACCAGGCTTCCATCATCCTGGTTCAGTAGATACATGGGCAGTTGATTTATTAGCTGTTTACTCATGGTGAAACTGTTTGCTTGCCCTGCTCTGCTTTATTTCCGGTATCAATGCTTTTTCTACGACGCATGAAGTATTGAATGATGATCCAAATTTATGTGAATGCCAACTTTTGACAGAGTGTAGCGGAGTCTGAAGTTGGCCCGTTGAGTTGTACCTCGTTCGGCCAGGTCGCGACTGAGGGGGTGGGGGGCAATGCCCCCCGGGGTACGATACGGGTCATATAACATCGTTAGGGTTTTACATTGGAGATTGATTCATTCTATTTCTTATAAGCCGCCGTCGTTGGCATTTGTAACGGGACTCCGATCATAGTGAAGTTATTACTGGTTGGCGTCAGTGGTTTTTCCCTATTGCGTCAGGGGCGACATGCTACTGCTGCTTGCTATTGCATCCGCCACCATGTTCTGCTCCCTCTTCACCATTGTTAAAGGTCCGTGCATCGTCGATCTCCTCCGCTCCCCGACCGGTGTGCTGCAGCTTTGGCAGAGCTCCATGCTCCCAGCCCTGTCCCCTGCCCCAAACCACGGGTGGCTTCCTCCAGCAGCCAGTGACAGGTGGAATAGGAACAGGGCGCATGCAGAGGTCGGGTAGGGTGCGGCGGTGTAGCTATCTAGGCCCTTTCGCACCTTTGGTAAGGGTGTGTTTCGGTGATAAATGACAACCATATTGTCGGTGCGGAATATGGTCCCGACACTAACCAGTAGTAAGCGCCGAGGTCTCTCCCTCAATGTTCGATGCTAAGCAACTAATGACATGAGTTTTATCCTGGTTCCGGCCGGGGGTCGTACGTCCAGCAGTGGTGTGCTCGAGGCACTATATTGCTCAGCACCGGGGGTGCCTGTAGTGGGGCGGCTACAAGCAAGGCGGGAGAGGAAGCGTGGCTTCCAAGTCCCTGGTGAAGTGGCTGAAGATATTGTGGGAGAATTGGAGAGCAAGTGCGTGGTGTCCGGCGTCGTTCTGCCTTGTGTTGTGTCCTGACTTCTCCCCTGCGGCAGGGGAGTTCGTCTCCCTTTTATAGGCCAAGGAGAGAGCGAATCACATGTATGCTGCGCTATTTAGCTACGTGGGGAAGTATGGTGTGCTATGCCGTAGAGTAGGCGGCCGCCTTGACGGTCCTTGCCGCGATCCGACCATCATGGCGTATCTTGTACCCGAACAGGGGTAGCTTCGAGGGCAGGAGTGCAGCGGACGACCGTGATGTCTTCGGGCGGCTCGAGGGAGTTGCCGACGTTGGTCCGTACAGGCACGGTGGCGGGTAAGGCGGCGTCTCGTTCCCGCATGCTTCACGGTGCCGAGCGCGCGCCACGGCGCCCGGCGTGGGGTTGTACGCGCGGGGGCGGCCGCCACGCCGTTAACAAGGGCGCAGATGGCTCCCCACCCGCCTAACGCCGCAACCTAACCCCCGCGAGGTCACGGGAAAGCAAATCGAGGGTGCAGCCGGCCCCCCTTCGAGGGCTCGGCGCGTTAGCCGTACGGGAGTAGGCGGCGCGGCGTCACGGGGCTGGCACCGGCCACGCCGCACGCTCCCCCACGGTGGAGGGGATGGGTTCCCTCCTAGGGAGTTGGTGCGACAGGACTGGGGTGCGAGCCCCAGGCGCATGATGGCGCCGCCCTACTATGGTCAGAACATTAAATGCCCGTACCCGCGTACGGGATCGGGCGTGCGCGCGCGGAACGCCCTCGAGCGAGGCGGAGCCTGCTCGAGGGCGGCGCGGACCCTCGAGCGAGGCGGAGTCCGCTCGAGGGAAGCGTTCTCCCTCGAACGGGGCGGAGCCCGCCCGAGGGAGGCGTGTGCCCTTGAGCGAAGCGGAGCCTGCTCGAGGGGATCTTTAAGTGGGCCGCTTCGGTGGGCCGTCAGGGCCACCGTGGCGTGGGCCATACCCTGTGTACTTAAGCGAGACGCGTTTGGCTTTGGCTTGTTGCGGGTTTTAAGTGGGGATTCCCCAGTTGTTTAAGGGGACCCCTAGGGCTGTCCCCGACACATATGCTTGTGACTAACCTTTGTTTTGAAGCGGATTTCTAATTGGGTTATTGTCACGAATATTGAATGGAATGAGACCCCTCAATTTGAATTAATGGACTCAATATGGTTGGATACTACAAGGCTAAGGACTTTGTTAGTTCCAAGTGTCACAAAGGAGATGAAGGACTCTTGGATTGCTAGTTTGTAGTTTCGACTGTACTATTAAGAGGGGTTCATACACTAGTAGCTTGACCATGCACTCCAAAAGCCATAAAATATGCACACTCAAGTTCCTTGGATGCTATCTAGCTCAGAGAGTTCATGGAAGCAAGGTTGAAGCAAAAGAATCAATGGAAAACTCAAAGGCGCTGAATTGGATGAGTTAAAAAGAAGTTCATAGCGTCGAATGATCCGACGCCCCATTATTTACATGCGTCGGATGAGTTCTGTGGCCAGCAAATTCAGAATGAACCGTCGGATGGACCGACGGTACAGGCATCGGTTCATCCGACGCCCTAGGGTTTTGCTACAGTATGGGTCAAGGCTCTGCGCTTTAGCACTAGACGATCCGACGCCTTGACCATCGGTTCATCTGACAGCAGCATTTAAATCTAACAGAGAGGTGCCAAGACTTCTACTTCAGCACCGGATGAACCAACACTTGGATGGAAGGAACCATCGGTTCATCCAACGACTTGATTCAAATCAAACAGAACCGCCCCAAGTGTGGTGCCTTCATCACCGGATGATCCGATGAGGCGTCGGTGTATAGAATCGGTGTATTGTCTGGGTTTCAAGGTTCAACAGCTATATTGGCTCGTATTAGTGATCGGATGATCCGACGCTCAGCAGGGGGGAACCATCGGTTCATCCGATGGTACTACTTTTTCAGGGGGACTTTTCCAACGGCTAGCCTCCAATGCTAGGCCTATAAATAAGCCCCCTGCCTCTCTAGAGCTTCCTTTGTCATTCTGAAGATCCATTGCAGCCAAGGAGAGAAGGAAAGTGTGTTCTTGCCATTTGGGATTCTCTTCCTCTTTATTGTGGTGTTCTTCTTAGTGATCAAGAGTGTTCAAGGTGCATACATGACTTAGCTGAGTGCTCAGGTCAAGTGAAGGTGTGCGGGCTTGTTACTCTTGGAGTTTAACGGCTCCTAGACGGTCTAGGTGACTTGGGGGTTCTTGCTGAGCTCTTGGAGATTGTGGGAGCCTCAAGACCAGCTTGGTGTACATGGTTCGAGACCCACCGTTCCGGAGATGGAGAACGGGTACTCTTAGTGAGCACTTGTGTCTTTGTGACTCAAGGGGGAGCAATACTCTAAGTGAGTGCTCCAACGTGGACTAGGGGGAAGCGTCAACTTCTCGATACGACGGGAAAAAATTCGATCGCCTCTTGTCCCTCTCATTTACTTTAGCACTTACTTTCAGCACCTTATTTCCGCTCGCAAGTTTCTTTGTCTTTGCTCTTGCTTTTGCATGTGTGCTTCATATATTGCTTAGGTTGTCATCTTGCCTCCTAGTGTGTTCATTGCTAAGGAAACTTGTGATAGTATGCTCTAGTAGTAGGGAAGAACCTTTTTAGAATGGGCAACACTAGTTGATAGGCTAAGGTTTTCAGTTTTCTTTAGAGCTTGTAAAAGAAGTCCCATATTCAACTCCCCCTTCTATGTGACTTGATCCTACAAGTGGTATCAGAGCTAGGCTCCCTTTTGCTTGGCTTAACCGCCTAGGGAGATGGGGAAGGGAAGCGGCAATGGCCCTCCTAGGTTGGCGGGGAAGCGCTTCACCTTTTGGGCTCATAGAATGGCTAGCTACCTTCAAGCTCAACACCATGATGCGTGGCGCACTACCATGTATCTGTTGCCTACGGTTCCTACCGAGAGTGAAGCTAAGTGGAATGCACGTGCTAGAAACCACATTTTTGAGGCGCTAGATGAGGAGTTGTTTGATAGGGTCTTTTCTTTGCAAACCGCCCATGAGGTGTGGATGCAACTTAAGGAAATCCATGTGGGGAACAAAAATATCCGTGAGAAGTATGAATTGCTCAAGGTGGAACTCAATAAGTTCAAAATGAAGGATGATGAGGGGGTAGAGCAAATGTGTTCTAGGATGGGGGTGCTTATTCAAAGTATCAATGCTCTCGATGTTGCTAACCTATCCGAGCAGGTAATCATCCGGAAAATCCTTCAAACGCTCCCCAAGCCAAGATACAACATCGTCAAGGCACTTCTCTTTGAGAAGGATTTCACTACCCTCACCATCACCGAGGTTGTGAGCAAGATCCGCTCCCACAAGATGTTCATGATGGAAGACATGGAATCATCTACCTCACACTCAAGCGCCAAGAAAGATCTTGCACTCAAGGTAAGTGAAAAGGGCAAGTCCAGGAAGATCAAGGAAAAAGCTCCTTCATCCTCAAGTGAAAGTGAAGATCCAAGTGACTCAAGTGAAGCGGAGAGCGATGATGCTAAGCTTGCTCTCCTCATGAGGAAGACCATAAGAATGCTCTCCAAGATTGGAAAGAAGGGCTACAACTATGATCCTAAGAAGCAAAAGTTCCGGTCATCAAGAAGAAGCGGTGAGGGAAGCAATCGGAAGTGCTACAATTGTGGTAGCTATGAATATCTCTCATATGATTGCCCCAAGCCCGACAAGTGAGTGTCAAACTCAAGCAAGAAGAACGATGAAGATGATAAGGATGCCAAGTACTACAAGAAGAACTCATCCAAGAAAAAGTCATCAAACAAGCCCTACCACAAGAAGAAGGGTGAACATCGTTCTCTCTTGGTCAATGAATGGGTGACCAGGGGTGAGACATCAAGTGAATCGAGTGAGAGTGAAGAAGACAAGAATAAGAAGATCGCCAGTATTGCTATCATGGATGATGAGCCTCCACTTCCACCTTCACCTATGTGCTTCATGGCAAAGCACTCCAAGGTTAGCGATAGCGATAATAGTGGGTCTTTTAGTAGTGATGATGAACTCTCACCACTTGCTCTTAAAGATCTTCTTGATGAATACACCTCCATGATTAAGAAACAAAAGAGTAAGCTCAAAGCACTTGATGAGACTCATGAGAAACTTAAGCTTTCATATGATGAGTTGCTTGTGAAGCACAATGACCTTAGCAAAGAGCATGATGCTTTGGTAGTGTCCAGCAAGTCACTTAGAGATGACCACAACAAGTTGCTTGATAAGCACAATGAGCTAATCGTCAAGCATGACGACATAACCGTGCTTAACAAGTCTCTTGACTCAAGTCATATGAAGCTCAAGAAAGAACATGTGCTCTTAGAGATGAAATATCAAGAACTTGAGCTTGCTAGTGAGGACATTGATTCTAGTGGGCATGCAAATGCTAGAGAAGTCACTAAAGTCAATGTCTCCACCTCATGTGATGATCTAATTGAAAAACCTAAGATCTTGCTTGATGTTGGAAATAATGCATCTTCCTCCACAACTAACCATGATAGGGTGAAAGCTCTTGAAGAAGAAGTGAGAAGCCTAAGGTCTTGTGTAAAGACTTTGGCCAAAGGTGAGGAGTTACACAAGGAGATCCTCTACTACAATTCAAGAGATTATGGGACAAAGGGACTTGGCTCTTTCCCTAATCCTATCAAGGAAACTCCTAGGTCAAAGGAGCTATATGGGTGTTTCATCAATGAGGTTGGATCTTATTATCAACATTGCAAGGTCACCAGTCATCACACAAGGGAGTGCCCAACACCTACTCGTCCTTTGCCCACCTTGCCTAGAAACAACAAGTCCATGTACAATGACAACCACTTCTTGTTGATGAAGAAGAACAATGGCAAAGTGGCAATCAAGTTCATTGGGACCAAACCAAAAGTCAAGCCACCTAGAAGCTTGTGGATTCCTAAAGCTCTTGTCACTCACATCAAAGGGCCCAAACTAGCTTGGGTTCCTAAATCTCAATGCTAATTTCTTGTATGTAGGTGAACTACAAGGCCGGAGGGAGTCATTGGATACTTGATAGTGGTTTCACTCAACACATGACCGGCCAAGTAAAAATGTTCACCTCACTAGTGGATGATGCGGGAGATCATGAACAAGTTTCATTTGGTGATAACTCAAAAGGAAGGGTCTCCGGATTGGATGAAATCTCTCTAACAAATAATTTATCCCTTTCAAATGTTCTCTTTGTGGATTTTTGTAGTTATAACTTTCTTTCCATTGCACAATTTTGTGACCTTGGTCTTTCATGCACATTTGATGATGAAGGGGTCACAATCACTAACAAGAAATTTAATGAAGTTATTTTCAAGGGATTCCGCTATGGCAATCTTTATCTTGTAGATTTTACATCTAATGAAGCAAACTTGACTACTTGCCTCATCTCCACGACATCCAAGGGTTGGCTATGGCATCGTCGCATTGCACACATAGGCATGAGCCAACTCAAGAAAGCTTTCAAGAAGGGCATGGTTCTTGGTGTGAAGGATGTTACATTTAAGAAGGACAAGTTATGTAGTGCATGTCAAGCCGGCAAGCAAGTTGCAAGTCATCATCCTATGGAGGCTTATGTATCTACCACTAGACCATTGGAGCTCGTTCACATGGACCTCTTCGGACCAACTACATACAAGAGTCTTGGAGGTAATCTCTATTGTCTTGTCATTATTGATGATTACGCACGCTATACTTGGACTTTCTTTTTGGAGGACAAGGGCAAGACATTTGCATCTTCAAGAAGTTTGCTACTAGAGCCCAAAATGAATTTGGGTCATCCATGGTGAAGATTAGGAGTGATAATGGGTCGGAATTCCGCAACACAAAAGTTGAAGAGTATTGTGATGATGAAGTCATCAAGCATGAATTCTCCTGAACCTATACACCACAACAAAATGGTGTGGTAGAGAGAAAGAACAAGACACTCATCACCCTTGAAATCTTGGCTTTCGCTTCCCTTGCGACGGGCCTGGGCGAGGAGGAACATGTCAAGTATCCGCCTGGGATCATGTTTTCTTAGGTCTATTCTGGATGTATAATTCCATTTCGGTAGTTATTTTCCATTTCAGTTGGAAAATGCAGTCGGATGTTTGGGGTACTATAAGCGATCAAGGGATAGTAACTCATATCACAGGGGGAAACTTTGCACGAGTTCCATTACGATTAATGGTTGGCTTCGAGATTTCTTATGGGCACAGGCATCCCAAGTAATTCAGTCTTATGGTTCTTCATTATCCGCATATGGTCTTTTTTTCTTAGGCGCTCATTTTGTCTGGGCTTTCAGTTTAATGTTTTTATTTAGCGGCCGTGGTTATTGGCAAGAACTCATTGAATCTATCGTTTGGGCTCACAACAAATTAAAAGTTGCTCCTGCTACTCAGCCTAGAGCCTTGAGCATTATACAAGGACGTGCTGTAGATGTTGGATGACTATAAGGTTTCACAAAGGTTTTGGGCGAAAGCTATCAACACGACATGTCATGCTTCAAATAGAGTGTATCTCCACCAACTCATGATGAAGACACCATATGAGATGCTTATTGGAAGAAAGCCCAACATCTCTTACTTCCGGGTGTTTGGTTGTAAGTGTTTCATATTCAATAAGAGGAAGCATCTAGGGAAGTTTGAGAGTAGAGTAGATGAGGGCATATTTGTTGGTTATGCATCTAACTCCAAGGCATATAGAGTATTCAATAACTCTACACGAGTAATTGAAGAAACATGTGACGTGGAGTTTGATGAATCTAATGGCTCCCAAGGAGATGGTTTTTGTTGTGATGATATAGGAAAAGAACCTCTCCGAGAAGCAATGAAGAAGATGGCCATTGGCGACATCAAGCAAAAGGAGGATGATGACTCTCACTACATTCATGAAGACTCCTCCTCTTCTGATGATGATAATGATGATCAACCAATGCGTCCACCTACATCACCAACAAGACAAGATAGTCCATCTTCCTCACAAGAACCACCTCCTACCTCACAAGGAACTCAAGATCAAGTAGAGGACATGGGTGAAGTTCAATCTCAAGATGATCCCACCTCTACAATATTTGGAAGACGCACAAGAACTTCAACAAATCATCCAATTGATCTTGTGTTGGGTGATCCCCAAGGGGGTACAAGGACCCGCCGCAAGCAATATGCCTCATTTTGCAAACATCATGCTTTTGTCTCTTTTGTAGAACCCACCACTATAGATGAAGCTCTTGGGGAAGCGGATTGGATCTTGGCTATGCAAGATGAGCTCAACAACTTCACAAGAAATCAAGTGTGGGAGTTGGTAGAGCGCCCCAAGAACAAGAATGTGATTGGCACTAAGTGGGTCTACCGGAACAAGCAAGATGAACATGGCATTGTGGTGAAGAACAAGGCAAGACTTGTCGCCAAAGGGTACTCTCAAGTAGAAGGCTTGGACTATGGAGAGACCTTCGCTCCGGTGGCACGTCTTGAAGCTATCTGTATCCTCCTTGCATATGCATCTAGTCATAAAATGAAATTATTTCAAATGGATGTAAAGAGTGCTTTCTTGAATGGCTTCATCAATGAAGAAGTCTATGTGGAGCAACCTCCCGGTTTTGAGGATGCTACATATCCTAACCATGTCTATAGGTTGCACAAGGCTTTGTATGGACTCAAGCAAGCTCCTAGGGCATGGTATGAGAGGCTCCGGGATTTTCTCATTGAAGCGGGATTCAAGATTGGTAGAGTGGACAACACGCTATTCACCAAGATAATCAACAAAGAACTTTTCATCTGTCAAATTTATGTTGATGATATTATTTTTGTCTCTAATAATCTCAAAGTGTGCAAAGACTTTAGTGATCTTATGACTAGGGAATTTGAGATGTCAATGATCGGAGAGCTTAACTTCTTCCTTGGGTTTCAAATCAAGCAATTGAAGGAAGGGACTTTCATCCATCAAGAGAAGTACACCAATGACATTCTCAAGAAGTTCAAGATGGATGATTGTAAGACGATCAAGACTCCAATGCCTACTAATGGACATCTTGACCTAGATGAGGGAGGTAAATCGGTTGACCAAAAGCTTTACCGTTCTATGATCGGTTCACTTCTTTATCTTACCGCATCTAGGGCCGATATCATGTTTAGTGTTTATATGTGTTCTCGGTTTCAAGCCAACCCTAAAGAATCTCACCTAAGTGCTTTGAAAAGGATCCTTAGATATTTAAGATACACACCTAGCATTGGCTTGTGGTACCCCCATGGTGCTTGTTTTGAGCTCTTAGGTTATTCGGATTCGGACTTTGCCGGATGTCGAGTAGACCGTAAGAGTACTTTGGGTGGATGCCATTTGCTAGGTCGCTCTTTGGTTGCTTGGTCCTCTAAGAAGCAAAACTCCGTGGCCTTATCCACCGCGGAGGCGGAATACATTTCCGCGGGGGCTTGTTGTGCTCAAATCATCTATATGAAGCAAAGCCTCTTGGATTATGGTGTGGTTCTAGATAGGGTTCCCCTTCTTTGTGACAATGAAAGTGCCGTAAAAATTGCTAACAACCCGGTTCAACATCCGCGCACCAAACACATTGATATCCGTCACCAGTTCTTGCGAGACCACGTTGCTAAAGGGGACATTGTCCTTTGTCGTGTTCGCTCCGAGGAGCAATTGGCCGATATATTCACCAAGCCTCTTGATGAAAACACTTTTTGTAGGCTTCAGAGTGAATTAAATGTGCTTGATGCGTCCAACATCATGTAATGCTTGTCATATAGTTTGCATTTGCATATGTACATGATTAGGGGCTTGTCTAACCTTGATGAGATAGTGGTGAGTATGGGTCTTGCTTGAGCTGGTGGTCCCCTTGTTTCGCTCAAGGCATGTTGAAAGGCTCATCATGAATAAGCTCATCAAGGGTTCAAACTTGACAAGATAGTTTACCTTTTCGCTTTGCACTTATGCTTGTCGTATAGGATGCATTCATGTTTAATTTCATGCATTTGTTCTTGCATAACATTGCGTGAGAGAAGTCACAAAGGAAACTCACACTATGAGAAAGTTGCTTAGCGTTCAATGCAAATCAACAACTCTTAAGGTGTGATGAGACAAATGATTGTGCTTAATGCCTATTGAGTTAAGTCCTAACGAGCTTATGGTGTCAATCTCTAAGTTCAAAGGCAATTAACTCATACATTCCCTTTTTGGAGTCCCCTCCCTCCTTTGGTTCTTAATTTGCCTATTTTTATCTATGGTTTATCCCTTTTTAGGGAGCTAATTGTGTATCTATAATTATTTTTTAAAGGAGTGCTTGAGGGGTGAGGTTGTCACTCAGGATTGATCCAAGGATGTGCTTGTGTTGGCTTGTGTGTGACATTCGACGGATCAAAAATGAGAAGTAGTTCAACAAAATCGAATTGTCACCGTAAGATGAACCGCTGCTCTTTAGGTTCCAGCGTCAGTTCATCCGGTGAAGGGGTCTGTGCGCTCTGTTCGTCTCTGTTAGAATTTTTCACACCGTTGGATGAACCGATGCTACTGCGTTTCTAAACAACGGTTCATCTGGTGCTAAAGAAAAATTCATCTTTTCACAGACCCGCGTGCAACTGCTCCGTCACGTTTTAAAACCAGGCCGTCGGACCATCCAATGCCCTCTTTCACCTAGGAGCAGAGTTGCACCGACGCTCGTTTTTCTCAGCCGTCGGTTCATCCGACGCCTCTCTGACGCGTTGGTCCTACCCGTCATAACGGTTCGGCACGACTTATCTTCTAACCCTAATCAATCTCGCGCCTGCCGCTGCCCGTACATGTGCGCCGCCTTCTCCATCGCCTCCGGCGATTCTTCCAGCGCACGTGCACCTCCCGCGCCCTCTGCCGACCCTCCGCGTCCGCCGCTGGCCGCCCGCGCTGCTCATCCTCCGTGGATCTTTCGCGCGTGCCGCCGCAGCCCCAACCTAGGGTTTGGTCGCCGCCGCAATTCCGGTCGTCCGCCGCCATAGGGGCTCGCCAGCGACCTTCTTGGGGTGCGCAAGGAGCGTCTTCTTCACCACAGCCACCTCTAGTGCTCCATTATGTGCTTTGGTGAGGAATCCATCACTTTCCCTCCTTGAATGCTACTGTTTCAATTCAAATCAAGGGAATTTGATGCATCTGTGCTTTGCCATGTGCTCAAGAGTAGTTGTCCTCTAAACAAATGCATGTGCAAGAACCATTCATATTTTTTCCACATCATCTTGAACACCTAAGGACCAACCTAGTTTCCTACTCTTAATCATGTGGTCACATTCACCTAGATGTCTTTGATTAGGCTCATATCACTCATATACTCTGCTTACATATCCTCTAGTTGTTGCTAGATTCATGATTGTGAGCACCTTAATTTGGCATGTTCAAGAATTCATCATGATTGTCTACACAATTGCATATCCTGTTCACCTAAGGACATCCTAGTTTTTCCCTCTACTTATTTGTGGCAGTATTTCTTCTAGAAGTTTTCGTAATTAGGCTCATATCTATTCTATTGCTATGCTTAAGGACCCCTTTTCTCTAGTTACATATCTCATTTATTCGTATCTCGCCATTCTATAATCTTCTATCATTTCTTTGACAGATGGCAGACGACAAGAGGAAGGCCAAAGCGGTAGCCGAGCCGAAGAAGAAGAAGACCCGACAGCAGAAGGAGTGGGAGAGAGTGCTAGCAGTGCCTGACACTCAGGGTCAGCCTCAGAGGGGCATACGGATCTCAGAGGGTACACAGGGTCAGGGGGAGTAGCTCCAGGGTGAGCAGTAGCAGCAGCCAGAGCAGCAGACTCAGCAGCAGTAGCCACGTCGCTCAGGCAGAGGGCACCAGCCAGCAGAGCAGACAGAGTCACCTCCCTCACTGGCCAGGTCCGGACCTCGGACACGAGGAGGTCACACTCAGCCTCAGCCGACACCTCGTCAGAGGAGCGCTGCCGTGGAGGAGCTCACAGAGAGAGAGAGAGCAGCAGGCTCACGACCCTCAGGTTCCCAGAGGCCCACGAGCAGAGGCCTTCGGCGTTTACCTCCGTGACTTTCGTCACCTGCTAGGGCCAAAGATTCGGCGATTGCGGAGCGTACCCGAGGATCAGTGGTTTCCTCGTGGAAAAGAGGACTGTGACCCTCGCTTCTGAACGATCCTACAGGAGAGCTTCTATGCCTCCTACACTCAGAGGGGTTCTCAGCTCAGCCAGCACCGGATGCTTCAGTTCACCGCTCTCAGGGCAGCTGCAGCTGGTGACGCGATCCTCTCGTTCTTCGACTACCAAAGGGTCCTAGTGGACTTAGTGACTTGGAGGTCACGATAAGTCCCCGATTGGGTCAGAGTGTTCTACTCCACTGTCTACGTGGACGCTGACCGGCTGTTCATTAGGTTCATGTTTATGTGTCAACAGCAGAGACTCACTTGAGAGGGGATTGCCGAGCTGCTTCAGGTTGATCTGCACGATGACTCTATTCACCACCTGGCCTACCCCGACGTCGAGCCTCCTCGTCGTGCTCACTTTCTGAGGACCATGTGTGGTTCGAGGACCGGTGGATGGTCGCTTCCTTGTGTGATGAGTGATTGACAACGTTGTGTGGACTGATTCTATGCTAAGTATTGCAGGTGCAGGTTGTGGCTTGACTGGTGTTGGTGCAGGTGAAGAACAAGCGCGAAAGGTCGTCGCCGGTGAGGCCTCCAAGTGTGGAGAAGACAAGTAGGCTTCGTTCGAGGGACCCGGTGTCCAGCGGGGTCAAGTGCGGGCCGCATGGTGGCATGAACAACAAGATGAAGTCATGGACAGTTTCTTGGTTGAGCCATAAACCAAGGTCGAGCCGGGACTACGTGGGAGCCGAGTCATGAGTGGAGATTGGCGGAGGCTACACCGAGTTCGCGGGGTTTCCGGTGGTTCACCAGAAAACCGTTGGGTTCCTTGGTTGATCCACAAAGCCAAGACCGAAGAACCGAAGACGGTCGTTGCGGCAAAGGTGCTGCACCGGTCTCGACCGGTGGGTCCGACCGGTCCGACCGGTGGCTACCGGTCCGACCGGCCCGGCCGGTGGCTACCAGTCTGACCGGTGAGGAGCACCGGTCTGACCGGTGTGCGACGACGCAGTCCTAAGACTTCGAAGCGGAGGACACGCGTCGGGATCGCATGGCTTGCGTCGAGGCTACGCAGGGTGCGGTCGCCGGGCATCCGTCCGATGGTGAAGACATGAATTCTTCCAAATCCGCCCTTGAGGGGCTTGTATCCCTAGTTATTAGGAAAGGGCATTTTAGACTTTCGGTTGCCTCCATATAACCCAAGTGGTGAGAGGATGGCAGCCAACTCTTGGAACCCTAGCTCATTTGTTTTCCTATTTTCCTTCCTATTTTCCTTAGGTTTTCCATAGGACTAGCAAGAGAGCTTCATGGAGAGATCTTATTGAGAGGGATGGATGATCGGGCGGCTTGCTAGACCTTGTATGAACCTTTGTTTCGTGTATAGATGATTCGGTGTGGTTCCTCGAGGTTTGGATGTGTTTTCCCCGGTTGTTCTTGGTGGTGATTTTCGAAGCCCTCTTTTGGTGATTTCTTTGGGTTGTTTTCGGGACCTTTCTCTTGGGGATTTGATGGGGGAAATTTGTGGGAACCCTTCGTGGTTCTTTGGGCTGTGATTCCCCTCCCAAATCCGTGAGTAAAGGTGCTCGATTTTGGGGTTTCTTGAGTTCTTGGGTTGGAAGTGCTCTTGGCGGGATTTCCTTGATTCCTCCTTTTTGGACGAGTTTTGGTGGGATTAAACTTGGCTATGGACTCCTCATGAGGTGTTCCCGATATCCCCAAAGTCTTGTTCAAGTCCGTGGAGCGATTCGGGAGATCGGGGTTTGGATTTGGGGGAGTTGACCCGCGGGTGTTGTTCATCCCGAGCCGCCTGTGCTACACCGGGTCGACCGGTGCCCTTGATCGGTCTGACCGGTGCAACCCTCGGTGGGTTTTTGCTCGGGTGAACGTCCGGGTGTGTTCGCTGTTGTCCCGTGTTGCTGTTGTTTCGAGTTTGGGTCAGTTTGGAGGTCGGTTGATCTGTTTGGTGCCTTGGGGGCTTTCGAGCCGTGGACCGGTCTAACCGGTGTGTCTCACCGGTCTGACCGGTGTGGAGCTACTTAGTGAAAGTTGCCCAGTTTCACCAGCAGGGACCGGTCTGACCGGTGGTGCTCACCGGTCTGACCGGTGTTGGTCTGAAGACTCGAGGTTTGGTGTTCCGCTGCGTTATCGGGTCGGAAGGGTGTGTGTGTTGGTTCCTAGGTCTAGTGGCACTCCAGTGGCTACGTGGGCTTGGCCAACTTGGGTAGTGAGTCGGAGACGTGTGTTGGAAGCCGTGTTCATCTTGTAGGAGTTTCCATCTCCTTCGAGAAGAATTTTTATCGGCTCCCATTCACTCCCCCCCCCCTCTCGGTTCGCCGTATCGGTCCTTCAAGTGATATCGAGCGAGTTCGGGTCTTTATTGACTTTAACCCGTCTAAGATCCAAGGATGGCGTACCGGGAACGGGGTTCGGGTCCTCCACACTTCGATGGAAAGAACTACCAGATGTGGAGTAAGCGGATGGGTGCGTTTCTCCGCGGAAAGGGTCAGATCCTTTGGGATGTCACGGTGGACACAGGCTATGTCCAGCCGATGGACTTTCTCGCTCCAGATCGAGGGACGATTCGACGCCAACAATAAGGCGGTCGACTACTTGTTTCGTGCTTTGTGTCGGCCCGAGTTCGATCGGGTGCACATCGAGCACTTGGCTTGTAGGATTTGGGCGGTGTTAAAGGAGGCTCATGTTGGGAATGCCCGTGTTCGAGCACGGATGTATGCGACCTACGGAGAGAGTACGAGAACTTCACTCATCTCCCCGGTGAGTCCATCGATGCCTTGTTTCGGGAGGTTCACGGTGGTTGTGAACAACATGAGGGCCAATGTGGATGTGCTCCCGTACGATGATCATGATAGAGCGGTCAAGCTCTTACACTCTTTGGATCGTACGATTTGGGGCGGAAAGTTCGAGGCCATTGTGGAGTCAGAGAAGTATGACACTCTGACGGTGAACGAGCTGTTCTCGAAGCTCAAGTCGGCTGAGGTGGATAGGGGCATGACAACCAAGATCGAGGGCCCGACTGACTCTCATAGTCTCGCCCTCATCGGTGGTTCAAATGGAAAGGCTAACACTAACCCATCCACCAGGTTGTTCTCTTTGTCCTCTTTGATATCTATGCCAGATGAGGAGTTCGACGTGCTTGGAGAGGACGAGCTGGCGCTCCTGACAAGGCGGTTCGAGAGGCTGCACGAGAACCGGGTGAACATGAGAAGGAACACAAGAACATGCTTCAAGTGTGGCAAGACTGGGCACTATTTCGCCGAGTGTCCGAAGGTGAACAACCACGACAAGCACAAGTTCATGGACAAGAGGAAGAAGTTCAAGAAGAAGGATCATGAAGATGGGAAGAAGGCTCGGTCTCGAGAGAAGATGAAGAGATCAAGCGACATCGAGTCCGATTCCGAGGACACGTCTTCAAGCTCAAGTGATGAAGACGAAGAGGATGACAAGAAGAAGAAGAAGAAGAAGAACCTTGGCAAGTATCTCAACGGCCTTTGTGTGACGGGCCTAAGCCTCAAGGACGACTTCTGTGGCATGGCTCGCAGTTCGAGCAGCAAGAGAAGCCAGAAGGACGCCTCGGACTTGGATTCCGAGGATGAGGTATGTGATGAGCTCTCTTCTTTGCGCAAGGAGAATGAGGAGTTGGTTGACTTGCTTGATAATCGCGATCACATGCTTAGAGAGGCTAAGAAGCTTAGGAAGGAGCTCAGATCTTTGCTCGAGGATGCTAGGACTAGAGTGGCCGAGCTAGAAACATAGGTTCTTGATAGCAAGCTTGAAATTGATTTTCTTAAGGCTAGCCCCGTTGTTTCGATGAGAATGATTGTGCTGAGTGCTCTGCTTTCCTAGCTGACTTGACTGATCTTAGGGAGAGGTATGCCTCCAAGTGTGAGGAACTAGATGTGCTTAGGGTTGAGTTGGCTGAGCTACAATCTAGACCAACTTTGCTTGGTGCTTGCACTTCTTGCCCTAGTTTGCATGAGAAAATTGCTGAGCTCTGTTCTCGCATTGTTTCGCTTGAGGCTGATTTGAAAGTGTCTATTCCTACTTCTTGCTCTACATGTGAGTTGCATGCTATGAAGAATTTGGATCTTGCAAAATGTGTTGGTCGCTTGCAAGATGAGAATGATAAGTTGCGTGAAGCGCTGAGTTGGTTGTCGAGTCAAGAACCTAAGCTTGGTATGATGATTGCTAGCTGTAAGCGCTTTGACGGTTGGGCTTTGGGATTGGATAAGGTTGGTGAGGGCAGTGGTGAGAGAGAAAGGAAATTTGGGAATGTTTCAGTTCCACCACAACCCACACCCAAAGACAAGTTTGCATCCAAGCCAAACCAACCAAAAGAAAAACCGAGTGAGAAACCAAGTGAGAAGCCTTGTGAAGAGCCTCATCCCAAGCCTAAGCCCAGATCGATCCGTTTCCATTGTGAGTTTTGTGGGAAGGATGGTCACAAGAGAGCGTTTTGCTTCAAGAGGAAGCGTGAGAAGAGAATGGCGAAGGAGTGGGCTAACAAGGACAAGTACCACCCTTCCGATGGTGTACTTGAGCCTCGTGTGCAGTTGCCCAGGGCCAGGGCGAGTGTGAGGTCACGGGCTTGGGGAGAGCGGAAGGCTGTTGGAGGTGCTTCGTCGCCGGTGCTACACCGGTCGGACGGTGAGGGGCACCGGTCGGGGATCGGGTGCGAGCTCCGGACAGTGCGGCAGCTTGGGTTTCGTGCTCATACAGGTGCGAGGTTTGGTTCTTGAGTTCGTGGTTCTGGTGGTTGGGCTGGAGAGTTTGCAGGAGGTCAGTTTGCTAGGCATTCTCCTCCTCGTGCTCAATACGGGGATGGAAGGATCCTTAGCTTTGAGAAGGAGAGAAGGGACAGTCCACGGGCTTTCTTTCGTGGTTTTGGTCCTCCTCCAGGTAGAGAGGTTTGGTTACCTCATGGTGGTTACTGTGGTGGTGTTCGTGGAGGTAGCTTTGGTAGTAAAGATGGTTTGGTTTGTGCTCACCCCACTTTCGAGCAAATGGCTAGGCACTGGTTTTACACATTTGGAACTAACCCAGTGTTGAGTCATTTGCTCGCTCTCGCTCTTGGTTTTGAGTTGCAGGTGGATGGCCCGGAGAACATTTGGTTGATATCGGGGGTGGTTCTTCGGCTTCATATCCCGATGGTGACATGTAGGTACATCACTTTCGGGGATGGTGGACAAGGATGAGTGACTTCTGAAGAAATGATAAAGGTAAGTGAATTTGTGACCTTCAAGTGTGTGGCCTTGGTCAAGCCACTTGGTTCTTTTTGCTCTTTGCCCTATCTCATGTGTGTAAGGTGAGCTTTGTATGCTCTTTGGCCTTAATGCATGAGGTTAGGGGGAGCTTGTGAAGTTTGTGCTCCTTTGCTCTTTTGCCGGTGGTGTCGAGCCCTTTTTTTTGCCTCCCCTCGAGGATCCGGTGGTTTATGAGTTTTGTGTGGGAAATCCTTTGTAGCATATGTATAGCTTTCCTGTGTGCATTTCTTGCATTTGGCATGGCATATGTAACATGATGTATAGGCATCCTTGTATCTTAGATTGCATGCATTTTGTATCATACGCATTGGTTAGGAAAAGCTTCTCTCATATACATTGTTCACCATGGAATGAGATATATGTCTTTGTGAGCTTGTTTGGTATGCTATGGTTAGTTTGGCTTAGCTCTTGATGATCTTGATGAATAATCCATGGTTGATGGCTATGTTTTTGAAAAATCGTCACATGTATGCTCTCTCATGTGTAAATGCATTTATATGATCTTGACATGTTTTAGTGGCTTGGTTATGCTTAATTTGTGGTTGGATAGCTAGTTTATTGATCATATGGGGCCAAAGGATCATTTGCCATCATGAATGTTTAGCCCTCTTGCTTCATCTTGTGGAGGGGCATAAGTTCCTTTTTCTTGCAAAGACATTTCATGTACCAATTATGAATCCGAAAATGAAATGTAAAATGCTTGGAAAATGTGCTCCCATGTCATGTGTGCTGAATTTAATTTGCTTTGGGTGCTAAACCGTTGCATGATGTCTACCAATGAGAAGTCTCATACATAGAAGTTGGCACATGGCTCGGTGGCTTTGACATGACATGAGGTGCTTGTGGGTGTTTGTGATGGTCTTATGATTAGAATGGGTGTCCTAGCATGAAGTTTGTGTGGCTTTGCCATTTTGATATGCTTTGATCATGTTTAGGACTTTGCTCATGAGAGGCAAGTTTTTCGCAAAATTGCCCAAATCCATCTTAGCTTCGTCCAATGGTTGTGAAACTTGGTGATCTTGTAGTTGATGTCGATACGAAGCTATAGAGTATCTAACTTGCTCATTTGGACATGTGTAGCATCCTATGTTGAATTTTGTATATTTGAGAAGCTCTAGGTTGAAAGTTTTGTATTTTTGGCTTGATTCATGCATTGCCAACAAGGGGGAGAAGTTTGAGCTTGAAATGGCTTGCTGGACGCATTTAGAAGGTTTTCAGGTGGTTGCGAGCCATTTCTGGGCTCTGTTGTGCACCGGTCTGACTGGTCGGGGTCACCGGTCTGACCGGTGTGTGTGCTGGTCTTGTACACATGCTAGGCACCGGTCTGACCGGTGGTGATGACCGGTCTGATCGGTGTGGGCTGAAGTTGCTGCAGCTGCCCTGTTTTCAGCTGGTTTGCATGCATTCGTCCAGAAGGAGGTGCATTGGTTCAGGGGGAGCTTGCATGTGTGCAGGGGGAGCTCTTTGTGGTTTGTTCGAGCTTTGTTTCGGTGGTTTGCGCTTTTTGTTTGAGTTTTGCTTTGTCTCGGATGTGTCGAGCCGTTGTCCTTGCCTAAGGGGTCCGAGACTTGTCTTCTTCAAGTGATCTTGCTCTTTGCCTTTGTTTGGCTTTCGATCGCTTGTGGGAGTTTCTTTTTGTTAGTTTCTTTTCCTTTTCTTTTCTCTCTTGTTACTTTCGTGTGGGTTTTGTCAATGCACTCATCAAGGGGGAGATTGAGGACCATGTGTGGTTCGAGGACCGGTGGATGGTCGCTTCCTTGTGTGATGAGTGATTGACAACGTTGTGTGGACTGATTCTTGGCTAAGTATTGCGGGGTGCGGGTTGCGGCTTGACCGGTGTTGGTGCGGGTGAAGAACAAGCGCGAAAGGTCGTCGCCGGTGAGGCCTCCAGGTGTGGAGAAGACAAGTAGGCTTTGTTCGAGGGACCCGGTGGCCAGCGGGGTCAAGTGCGGGCCGCATGGTGGCATGAACAGCAAGATGAAGTCATGGACGGTTTCTTGGTTGAGCCTCAAAACCAAGGTCGAGCCGGGACTACGTGGGAGCCGAGTCATTAGTGGAGATTGGCGGAGGCTACACCGAGTTCGCGGGGTTTCCGGTGGTTCACCAAAAAACCATTGGGTTCCATGGTTGATCCACAAAGCCAAGACCGAAGAACCGAAGACGGTGCTCGCAAAGAAGGCGGACCCGGTCCGACCGGTGGCTACCGGTCCGACCGGCGGAGGAGCACCCCGTCCGACCGGTGTGCGACGACGCAACCGGAGACTTCGAAGCGGAGGACACGCGTCGGGATCGCATGGCTTGCGTCGAGGCTACGCGAGGGTGCGGTCGCCGGCATCCGTCCGATGGTGAAGACATGAAGACTTCCAAATCCGCCCTTGAGGGGCTTGTATCCCTAGTTATTAGGAAAGGGCATTTTAGACTTTCGGTTGCCTCCATATAACCCAAGAGGTGAGAGGATGGCAGCCAACTCTTGGAACCCTAGCTCATTTGTTTTCCTATTTTCCTTCCTATTTTCCTTAGGTTTTCCATAGGACTAGCAAGAGAGCTTCATGGAGAGATCTTGTTGAGAGGGATGGATGATCGGGCAGCTTGCTAGACCTTGCATGAACCTTTGTTTCATGTATAGATGATTCGGTGTGGTTCCTCAAGGTTTGGATGTGTTTTCCCGTTGTTCTTGGTGGTGATTTTCGGAGCCCTCTCTTGGTGATTTCTTTGGGTTGTTTTCGGGACCTTTCTCTTGGGGATTTGATGGGGGAAATTTGTGGGAACCCTTCGTGGTTCTTTGGGCTGTGATTCCCCTCCCAAATACGTGAATAAAGGTGCTCGATTTTGGGGTTTCTTGAGTTCTTGGGTTGGAAGTGCTCTTGGCGGGATTTCCTTGATTCCTCCTTTTTGGACGAGTTTTGGTGGGATTAAACTTGGCTATGGACTCCTCATGAGGTGTTCCGATATCCCCAAAGTCTTGTTCAAGTCCGTGGAGCGATTCGGGAGATCGGGGTTTGGATTTGGGGGAGTTGACCCGCGGGTCGTCGTTCATCCCGAGTCGCCCGTGCTACACCGGTCCGACCGGTGCCCTTGATCGGTCCGACCGGTGCAACCCTCGGTGGATTTTTGCTCGGGTGAACGTCCGGGTGTGTTCGCCGTTGTCCCGTGTTGCCGTTGTTTCGAGTTTGGGCCGCCTTGGAGGCTCGGTTGATCCGTTTGGTGCCTTGGGGGCTTTCAGCCGTGGACCGGTCTAGCCGGTGTGTCTCACCGGTCTGACCGGTGTGGAGCTACTTAGTGAAAGTTGCCCAGTTTCACCAGCAGGGACCGTTCTGACCAGTGGTGCTTACCGGTCTGATCCGTGTTGGTCTGAAGACTCGAGGTTTGGTGTTCTGCTGCGTTCTCTGGTCGGAAGGGTGTGTGTGTTGGTTCCTAGGTCCAGTGGCTCTCCAGTGGCTACGTGGGCTTGGCCAACTTGGGTAGTGAGTCGGAGACGTGTGTTGGAAGCCGTGTTCATCTTGTAGGAGTTTCCATCTCCTTCAAGAAGAATTTTTATCGGCTCCCATTCACTCCCCCCCTCTCTTGTTCGCCGTATCGGTCCTTCACTCTCCTATCCTACCGTCAGATGAGGAGATCAGCTTTTTGTTTCTGCAGCCGTTCCTCCCCGGCACACCTAGGACACTAGAAAGACTGATTCGTGAGGTGTACGTCATCCACTAGGCACTCAGGAGGTATGTACTTTACCGGATGGGGAACGCAGAGTCGTTGATAGGGGTACAGCAGTGGCTCCTCATGTACGTGATGGCGAAGTGCCCGTTTGATCTCGTGGATATCATGTTAGCTGAGATTGAGGATGCCATCATGGATGGTATGGGGATGACTAGACAACAGTCCTTCGCTCACTGGATCAGTTGGCTGTTGTCACGTCTCGAGGCCCAGCGGTACATCAGCGTTTTGGAGTCGTCCAAGTTCATCTTCCCGACGTACCGCCCTCCGATGCCAGGAGACAGGAGGAGAGGCCCGAGAGGCCTGAGGAGAGCCGAGGAGACACTTCAGGCACGGGCAGCAGCAGAGGCAGTGATGGACGAGGCAGCCAGGTAGGATGCTACTCTAGCTGCAGCAGAGGCACCTCTTCCTTAGTACTTCGCCACCGACGACGAGTCCTCCAGTGACGACGAGGACTTCGTGCTTGCTCCTGAGCCAATTTTCAGAGTTCGTCGTACTCACGACGATGAGGCAGGAGGCTCTACTTTGCCAGGCCAGAGAGAGGTTTAGTCCCATGTCCCGACTATCACAGCTGCATAGGTGTCTCAGCCGGACCAGCTCACTACTCTCATCCAGACCATGGCCGCTCAGACACAGGCGACGCTCTAGGTACAGCAGCAGATGCAGGCTCAGTTCCAGCAGTTTCAAGAGTCGCAGTAGGTGATCCTTGAGGGGATCCGTCAGCAGTAGGAGGTTCAGAGGCAACAGATGCTCCAACACCAGATGATGACCTCTCAGATTTTCACTTTCATGTCTGGATGCCTCAGTCAGCTCTTTCAGCAGTCAAGGATCCAGCTACCTCAGCCACCGACCACTGCCTAGCTTCAGGACGACCCGACTGCACCTCTACCTCCTGCCGGTGGGTTCGTGAATGCCCCCCTCGCGACTTTTCCTCAGTCACCACTCCTTCAGACGGGGATGTTCGCGGTACCCCCGACGACGACACCACAGGCAGCGGTCTCTTCTTCCTTCCTGGACCAGCTTCAGATGACCACTCCGACGTCGTCACAGCTGCCGTCTCCTCTCACCACAGGAGCACTTGTCTTTGAGATGCCAGCTCGCACCACTCTGCCCAGTCCACAAGTGTCTTCACCTCTTCTGAGCTTCACTACACCACAGGCAGAGGGTCGGGGTCAGGAGGACTACTACATGTGTGCTATCACCGAGTAGATCGCTTCATCACTCGCCTCTGACCCCGACGTTCCAGCTCCCGAGGCCACTGGGGCTCCAACTTCAGGCACCGGGATGACTACAGCTCCACCAGCTCCACCTCCTCCGGCTCCGGGTCCCTCCTCTCTGACTTGGTCTCTTCTCAGCGATGACGACGACGACGACACCTCCGGCTCCTCTGTTCGACCTTCGAGGACCGTCTCTACCTCACCACCGGATCCTTCCTCTCTGCCTCAGCCTTAGACTCCTTTTTGGTGATTGTTGCCAAATGGGGAGATAGATAGGGGGAGTAGAGATAGGGGGAGTTAGGGGAGAGTGCAGGTTTTTGAGTTCTTTGTAGCCTCTCTCGCTTTGTGGAGTTTCATGATGAGACATGTATTTGGATCTTGTGTTTGTCATTGTTTTACATGTCTACTCATGTTTGTGATGCCTGTTTACCTTAATGCATGTGTGTTTATAGCCTATCTTGTTTCATGCATTAGAAGTAGAGTTTATCACTTTCAAATTCAAATTTTCATGTATCTCTACACGTGTTGTCATCTATCACTAAAAAGGGGGAGATTGTAGCGATCTAGGCCCTTTCACACCTTTGGTAAGGGTGTGTTTCAGTGATAAATGACAACCATATGCTTGTGACTAATCTTTGTTTTGAAGCGGATTTCTAATTGGGTTATTGTCACGAATATTGAATGGAATGAGACCCCTCAATTTGAATTAATGGACTCAATATGGTTGGATACTACAAGGCTAAGGACTTTGTTAGTTCCAAGTGTCACAAAGGAGATGAAGGACACATGGGTTGCTAGTTTGTAGTTTTGACCATACTATTAAGAGGGGTTCGTACACTAGTAGCTTGACCATGCACTCCAAAAGCCATAAAATATGCACACTCAAGTTCTTTGGATGCTATCTAGCTCAGAGAGTTCATGGAAGCAAGGTTGAAGCAAAAGAATCAACGGAAAACTCAAAGGCGCAGAATTGGAGGAGTTAAAAAGAAGTTCATAGCGTCGGATGATCCGACACCCCATTATTTCCATGCGTCGGATGAGTTCTGTGGCCAGCAAATTCAAAATGAACCGTCGGATGGACTGACGGTATAGGCATCGGTTCATCCGATGCCCTAGGGTTTGGCTACACTATGGGTCAAGGCTCCGCGCTTCAGCACCGGACGATCCGACGCCTTGACCATCGGTTCATCCGATGGTAGCATTTAAATCTAACAGAGAGGCGCCAAGACTTCTGCTTTAGCACCGGATGAACCGACACTTGGATGGAAGGAACCATCGGTTCATCCAGCGGCTTGATTCAAATCAAACGAACCGCCCCAAGTGTGGTGCCTTCATCACCGGATGATTCGACGGGGCGTCAGTGTATAGCGTCGGTGTATTGTCTGGGTTTCAAGGTTCAACGGCTATATTGGCTCGTATTAGTGACCGGATGATCCGACGCTGAGCAGGGGGGAACCATCGGTTCATCCGATGGTACTACTTTTTCAAAGGACTTTTTCCAACAGCTAACCTCCAATGCTAGGCCTATAAATAAGCCCCCTGCCTCTCTAGAGCTACCTTTGCCATTCAGAAGATCCATTGCAGCCAAGGAGAGAAGGAGAGTGTGTTCTTGCCATTTGGGATTCTCTTCCTCTTCATTAAGGTGTTCTTCTTAGTGATCAAGAGTGTTCAAGGTGCATACATGGCTTAGTTGAGTGCTCAGGTCAAGTGAAGGTGTGTGGGCTTGTTACTCTTGGAGTTTGACGGCTCCTAGACGGTCTAGGTGACTTGGGGTTTCTTGGTGAGCTCTTGGAGATTGTGGGAGCCTCAAGACAAGCTTGGTGTACACGGTTCGAGACCCACCGTTCCGGAGATGGAGAACGGGTACTCTTAGTGAGCACTTGTGTCTTTGTCACTCAAGGGGGAGCGATACTCTAAGTGAGTGCTCCAACGTGGACTAGGGAGATGCGTCAATTTCTCGATACCACGGGAAAAAATTCGGTCGCCTCTTGTCCCTCTCATTTACTTCTAGCACTTACTTTCAGCACCTTATTTCCGCTCGCAAGTTTCTTTGTCTTTGCTCTTGCTTTTGCTTGTGTGCTTCATATCTTGCCTAGGTTGTCATCTTGCCTCCTAGTGTGTTAATTGCTAAGGAAACTTGTGATAGTGTGCTCTAGTAGTAGGGAAGAACCTTTTTAGAATGGGAAACACTAGTTGATAGGCTAAGGTTTTCAATTTTCTTTAGAGCTTGTAAAAGAAGTCCCATATTCAACCCCCCCTTCTATGTGACTTGATCCTACAGCCGGGGGCAAGCTAGTAAGATCATGGCACACGTGGAGGCGGGGCAGCTTGGCGCACATGAAGGGGGTAGGGGAGCGGTGACGCCCAGGGAGGAAGGAGATGGGAGAAGAGATCGACACGTGGGTCTAGACACGAAGAAGATGGGAGGAGATGTTGATGTGCGGCCCTTGAGACAGGATCATTAACGGTGTTAGATAAAATTGACAAGAGTAGCACACAGGTAAACAAAAGATCTAACAAGGGTACAAAAGAGCTTTCTGAAATTTCGATAGCACACAAATAGTTGGGATCTTTTGTAATGGTATGTAGATAAATGACTCTTCATTTTTCGTATATCATCTTTTTGGTCAGCTGTAAATGTAAACTTTTATACTTTGCGGGTGTAATTTTAGCGGTGTGTACTGTAGGTATGTTTTGTTAAAAGGTGAAATGTTCCTAAAACTATTTCCTCATAATTATTTGGGTCTATAAGAGCAACTCCAACCCATTGATTTTTCCCTTTCCCTTTATCTCCATACAGAGAATTCCCCTTTCGCAATTTCAGAGTATTTGGATAAGTTGTTGCATCAAATCCCTTTCCCCTTTTCAATTTCCCTGTTGCGGGACCCATATGTCAGTGGTATAATCAATTTTCCTTTTCTCTACTAATTTGTCCTCTCCTTTTATTCACCCTTGCTGAGTTAACGTGCGGGCAGTAGGAAACCAGAGCGAACTGCGTGCGGAATACGACGCGAGCCGCGGTCGGCCTAGGTTTGAAGGGAGGGCAACACGAGCCATGGTCGAACCACGGCGGTGGGCCAACGAGCGGTAGAATGCCTTGTGGTTTGCGGATGGCGTGGTAGGAGGGAAGAGCAAGCAAAGCGAGATAGAAAAGGGAGGAGGAGCAAATCTACTTGGTAAAGGGTAGAGATTGAGGGGAAAACAAAGAGGAAAGAGAGATGAGAAGGGGAACTGTGGACTGAGGGTTTTCTTCTACCCTAAATTCCCTTTATGGGTAAAAGGAGGAAAGGAGATCTGTTGAAGTTGTTCTACGCTTTTAAAGTGAAAATATTTAATTTCAAGTGTGAATTCGGGTTAGATGTCGAGTGAATTAGAATGAACATATTGAAAAGTCAAATAACCTAGATGATCACTTCAATAGGTACTAATTGGGTGTGACATCCACTCTGATAGGTACTAATTGGGTGTCCTTTGTATCACCTCGATGTAAACGATCTTGAGTTTTAATAAATCTTCCCTTATCGAGAAAGGCAAAAACATGTTATTTCTCATCTTACCAAACATTTGATTATGGTAGACGACACATGTTTTTGTAAGTTTGAGAGAATGAATACCCCAAATTACGTATGGAGATGACAAATGATGTATTATCAAGCCGGACCTAGTTTATAGGAGTTACTAAAATCCCTGTTACAAGATTTAGGGCTATATATAGAAATGTGCTATGTGCACCTTTTCTTTTTTTCTGGTGGACTTAACCTAAGATTAGAATTAATACATAAAGGATCATTTGAAAGAAAATTTTTGTGGACAAATCCCTAAACTATTTTATATCTTACAATGGCGACGTGGGAGTAGTAATCCACATGGACAATGGCGACTTGAATTTTTTAAAACATTTGGTTAAGTAGTTAAGCAGCTTCAAAATGGTGTGCCGCATGATAGGCATTTCATAAAAAAAATGTGGCCTCATTTGGAAACGGAATTCTCATGAGGATTTCACCAGGATTTCACAGTTTTTTCAGTTTGATTCCCGCAAGATTCTGAAAGCAAAATCCCCCAAAGGGAACCTATATGTATGTTTATACAATTGTAATGATCAACAACAAGAAGCTGGGGTGCAGCGAAGAGCAATATGTCCATTGGTAAAGTACACTATAATCGCTAATCCTTGCATACATGATTATAATCATTTGGTTATCAGCATAAATAATGAACATTAGTTAACTCTTTAAATAGAATTATGTGGGCTTTCTACCGAGAATTGGAAGCCAGGGACTCGTGTCGTTGTCTCAGTGAATACATTGTTGGAATATGCTCCAAATTCCTAAAGGCACATACACCAACCATTGGATGACTAATTAGTCTGTCCTAAATTGGTGAGGCGTTTCTTGGTTGCATGCATACATGCATAATCACTGGATGCATGTGTAGTTTCCTTCTTAGCCATTCATATTGATCGGCTGCATGCATGGTTATTGCGCCTATATAAGCTAGACTATGTTGTACAGTGAAGGGTAACACAATTAGCAGAGTTATTCTGTGTTTCTATTCCTATTGAGTTGAGTTACCACTCATTGTAATCCATTGAGTTTGTAGACCTCTAGTTATCTTGAATAGTGAAGATTACCTTTGTGTATTCGTGTCTTGCTTCTGTAAGAGTTTGCACATAAGTTTGTGTCTCTAGTGGTTGTGATCATACTTGTTTTGCCAGTTGATTTCTAACAAGTGGTATTAGAGCAAAGTTCGTTGCCTGTTAACTTCAGGTTTTTTTGACATGGCATCCTTGAAGTACGATCTTCCATTGTTGGATAGAGACACTCGATTTTCTCTATAGCAAGTCAAGATGTGAGCGGTTCTAGCGCATACTGATCTGGATGATGCGCTGGAGAAATTTGGTGGGAAGAATTCCACCAATTGGTTTGACGATGAAAAGAGAAAAGATCGTAAGGACTTGTCTCAAATTCACCTGCATTTATCAAACAATATTTTGCAGGAAGTATTAAAGGAGAAAACAATTGCTGCACTATGGTTAAAGTTGGAGCAGCTATGCATGACAAAGGATCTCACTAGTAAGATGCACCTTAAGCAAAAGTTGTTTTTGCATAAGTTGCATGATGGAGGAAAGGTGTTGGATCATCTTTCTGAGTTTAAAGAGACTGTTGCTGATCTCGAGTCAATGGAGGTAAAGTATGAGGAAGAGAATTTGGGTCTAATCCTGTTGTGTTCCCTGCCCAGTTCATATTCGAACTTCAGAGATACAATATTATATAGTCGTGATACTCTCACTCTTAATGAAGAATATGAAGCTTTGCAAGCCAAGGAAAAGATGGAACAAACGGTATCTCCTGAAAGTTCAAATTCACAAGCAGAAGGATTGTTTGTTCGTGGCAGGCAAATGGAGAGAGAGGATCCTCTAGTGGATCTAGAGGTAAGAGTTCAAATGGCTATAGGGGTCGTTCACAGTCTAGAGGCAAAAGCAAAAAGTTCTGCAAATATTGCAAGAAAACCACTCATTTTATATCTGAGTGTTATAAGTTAAAAAATAAGGAAATGCGAAATGACACCTTGAAGGCTTATGACAAAACTGAAGATGAAGGTAATGCTTCAGTTGCTGCTGAAAGTGGCAGCGACGGTGATGTGCTTGTTGCTTTTGCTGGATGTGCAAATATTGATGATGAATGGATTCTTGATTCTGCCTGCACTTTTCATATATGCATTCATAAAGAATGGTTTAGCACTTATGAGTTAGTGCAAGATGGTGGTTCTGTGTTAATGGGTGACAACACACCACGTAAGATTGTAGGCATTGAATCTATTCAAATCAAGATGTCTGATGGTATTATCAGAACAATGACTGAAGTGAGGCACATTCCAACTATGACGAGAAATCTCATCTCGTTGAGTACTTTAGACTTGAAAGGATATAAATACTATACTGAAGGTGGAGTTATGAAGATATCCAAAGGTTCTCTTGTTGTCATGAAAGGTAATTTGAAATCTGCCAATTTGTACCTCTTGCAAGGTATTACAATTTTAGGTAATGTTGTTGTAATATCAAAGGCATTATCTGATTCTAATGCTACAAAGCTTTGGCATATGCGTTTCGGGCTTATGAGTGAACTTGTTTTGGTAGAGTTAAGCAAGAGAGGGCTTCTTGATGGACATACCATCAATAAGGTACAATTTTGTGAGCATTGTGTGTTTGGAAAACACAAGAGGGTGAAGTTCAATACCTCGACACATACCACTAAAGGTATTCTAGATTGTGCATTTTGATTTATGGGGGCCATCTCGTAATACATCACTATGTTGTGCTCGTTATATGCTGACAATTATTGATGATTATTCTAGAAAAGTTTGGCCTTATTTCTTAAAGCATAAATCAGAAGCATTTTCAGCATTCAAAGAGTGGAAGGTAATGGTCAAAAGGCAAACTGAGAAGAAGGTAAAGAAGCTTCGTACTGATAAGGGGATGGAATTATGTTCTGATGAATTCAATGTGTATTGCAAGTCAGAAGGTATTGTTAGACACTACACTATTCCTTATACACCCCAACAAAATGGTGTAGTTGAGCACATGAACAGAACAATCATCTCGAAGGCACGTTGCATGTTGTCTAATGCAGGTTTGCATAAGCGTTTTTGGGCAGAAGCTGCTTTTACTACTTGCTATCTTATTAATTGGTCACCTCCATTCCGATTGATAAGAAAACTCCAATTGAGGTTTGGTTTGGATCCCCAGCAAACTATTCAGAATTGAGAGTTTTTGAATGTACTCCTTATGCTCATGTTGATAATGGAAAATTGGAGCCTAGAGCTGTTAAGCGTATCTTTCTAGGATATAAATCTGGAGTCAAAGGATATAAGTTGTGGAGTCCAGAAACTAGAAAGGTTTTGATCAGTAGAAATGTCATCTTTGATGAATCTGCTATGTTGCATGACAGTCCTACTGATGTTCCTATTGAGAATCAACAGAAGTCAAGTCTGCAGGTAGAGCAATTTATTGATGCAAAACAAAAAGCAATTGATAGTGTTCCAATTGAACCTATTGTCGAGGATACATCTACTACTGAGGATGTTCCTATTGTTTCACAGCCGCCACCACCGCGACAGCGTTCTATTGCCGTTGATAGGCCTAGGAGGACAATTGTAGAACCAAAGAGATTGATTAATGAAATAAACATTGCCGCTTATGCTTTGAGTGTGGCAGAAGAAATCGAAGGTAATACTGAACCTTTTAATTACTCTAAGGCTATTCATTCAACCAATTGCAACAATTGGGTGACTTCCATGCATGATGAAATGGAGTCACTTGAAAAGAATGGCACTTGGGATTTAGTAAAGTTACCAAAAGAAAAGAAGCCTATCCGTTGCAAGTGGATTTTCAAAAGAAAGGAAGGCATTTCCCCAAGTGATGAAGTGAGATACAAGGCAAGGTTGGTTGCTAAAGGTTATAGCCAAATTCCAGGAATTGATTACAATGATGTATTTTCTCCTATTGTTAAGCATAGTTCTATTCGAACTTTGTTCAGTATTGTTGCCATGCATGACTATGAACTTGGGTGGTTGGATGTTAAAATTGCATTCTTACACGGAAAATTGGAAGAAGACATCTATATGGATCAACCAGAAGGTTTTGTAGTTCCTGGAAAAGAGGACCTGGTATGCAGGTTAAAGAAATCTCATTATGGTTTAATACAGTCTCCTAGACAGTGGTATAAAAGATTTGATGCCTTTATGATCTCTCAAGGTTTCAAGAGATCTAATTATGATAGTCGTGTTTATTTAAAAACTATCAAAGTCTCAAACATCTATTTGCTCTTATATGTCGATGACAAGTGAATCACTTCAAAAGATAAACATGAAATAGCAAAACTAATAGCACAATTGAACAGTGAGTTTGAGATGAAGGACTTGGGTGCAGCAAAGAAGATTGTAGGCATGGAAATTATTAGAGAAAGACATGCTGGAAAATTATACCTTAGTCAACAAGGGTATATTGAGAAGGTTCTTCGTCGATTTAACATGCATGGAGCTAAGACAGTGAGTACACCTTTAGCTGCACATTTTAGATTATCTTCATCTTTATGTCCACAGTCAGATGAAGATATTGAATACATGTCTAAAGTTCCATTTTCAAGCGCTTGGTTCTCTTATGTATGTCATGGTTTGTTCTCGTCCTAATTTATCTCATGCATTGAGTGTTGTCAGTAGATACATGGCTAATCCAGGTAAAGAGCATTGGAAAGCAGTCCAATGGGTTTTTAGATATCTGCGTAGAACTTCAAATGCAAGGTTACAATTTGGACATTCTAAAATTGGACTAGTTGGTTATGTGGACTCTGATTACGCTGGTGATTTAGATAAAAGAAGATCACTCACAGGTTACGTATTCACCATTGGGGGTTGTGCTGTTAGTTGGAAAGCAAGTTTGCAAGCTAATGTTGCTTTATCTACAACTGAAGCGGAGTACATGGCTATTTATGAAGCGTGCAAAGAAGCTATTTGGTTGAGAGGTTTGTACCATGAACTATGTGGTGACAGTTCTTGTACCATTATATTTTGTGATAGTCAAAGTGCTATATGTCTTACAAAGGATCAAATGTTCCATGAGAGAATAAAGCATATTGATATTAGATATCACTTTATTCCAGGTGTTATTGCTCAAGGTGACATCAAAGTATGCAAGATTAGTACTCATGACAATCCCGCAGATATGCTGACAAAGTTAGTTCCTACTACTAAGTTTGAGCTTTCCTCAAATTTAATTGGTGTTACCGTATAGTCCATTAAATGTTTTGGTGTATAGTTACTGTTGCCGTAAAAGGAATTATATCAATGATTCTTCATTCAATCGTAAAAGAGAATTCGTCTCAAGGTGGAGTTTGTTGGAATATGCTCTGAATTCCTAAAGGCACATACACCAACCATTGGATGACTAACTTAGTTTGTCCTAAATTGGCGAGGCGTTTCTTAGTTGCATGCATACATGCATAATCACAGGATGCATGTGTAGTTTCCTTCTTAGCCATTCATATTGATTGGCTGCATGCATGGCTATTGCGCCTATATAATCTAGACTATGTTGTACGGTGAAGGGTAACACAATTAGCAGAGTTATTCTGCGTTTCTATTCCTCTTGAGTTGAGTTACCACTCATTGTAAATCCATTGAGTTTGTAGACCTCCATTTATCTTGAATAGTGAAGATTACCTTTGTGTATTCGTGTCTTGCTTTTGTAAAAGTTTCCACATAACTTTGTGTCTCTGGTGGTTGTGATCATACTTGTTTTGCCAATTAATTTCTAACATACATATGCTCAAACTCAAACTTGGCCATTTTTTCCCGAAACAGATTCAACTCATCATCGTTAAAGCTAGCAGTCATCACAAGTCTGCTTCAGTGTCACAACAGCTAAGTCCTGTCACACTGAAGAAGACTTTTAGATTCAGAATTAACATGGACTACCATTACATGTCAGCACTTTGAATGCTGAAGGCACAAACAAAGGTCTGGCGACTTGGCTCTAGACTTAACCTACACAAGGGAATCTAATGGTGCATGGCTATCTTGGTTAGGCACTTAGCTACCCCCGAAAACACTAATAGCCAAGACTTCCAAAAGAGGCCAACTTACTGAAAGAACAATCCATGACTAGTAATAATAACACCCAGTGCTTTCTAGCAACAAATAGTCACACTAGCGAACTGCTGTACTGCCAAACCAGATACTGATGTCGTATTATCAACGATCAATTATGACATGCCACATGGTGGTTTCAACGATCTTGAAGGTGCAGATATGGCCCACCTTGATCTCATTCTCATGGCAGAAACTCTTCCAACCTGACCCACGCAGCTGGCCACAATTCCTGTACAGGACAAGGTGCACCCGCCAAGACTTGGCGCTGCTCGCGGAGGATTTTAGCCTGATGGTGGAATGATGCTGGAGCCCAATCGTCTCACAGAAGGACAAAGGCAAATTCTGCAAGAATTTGCAACGTGACATTGATCAACCAACGGATTTTTATAAATGATTGTTGACAATCATGTATCACAGATTGACAAAGAATAGAAATTGCTAGCTCTGTAACTTTTTTATCATGTGGGTTAGATAACAGATTTCTGAAGCGCATAT
Source organism: Cenchrus americanus (assembly GCA_947561735.1). Classification (NCBI taxonomy): domain Eukaryota; kingdom Viridiplantae; phylum Streptophyta; class Magnoliopsida; order Poales; family Poaceae; genus Cenchrus; species Cenchrus americanus. The sequence goes on from OX387241.1 coordinate 200,969,290, forward strand.
ACGTATTAAATGTTACACAGGAGTTGACACTATGTCAATGTAAGTACGTCAATACATTTAATTGTTTCCTCTTGTGATAAATGCACAGATATATTATCACTTATCAGTACTTAAAGCATTTTAAAGTGTTGGTTCTTGGCTCTTCATTCGGAAAAGTAAGGTTATCAACAAAAGCCTAAAATGCATATCCAAGCAAAATTTTATTTAAATTAAAACAAGTTTACCATATTTCTAATTTACTCATATCAATAGAGATGCTTACAAGATTTTTTTCAATTGTGATGGCATTGATCTCCTTCCTTATCCAAGCTGGTGGCCCAATCTCAAAGGTGCATGTTGTCTTAGCATGCTTCAAGTAGGTCATGGAACGTTTTGGCCTAATTTGCACATCACTAGATGACCAGTCTCTCTGTCTCTCAGGGGTTTCCTGCTGGTTACAGATATGGTTAATGTTGACAAATCATACGGCAAAAGGGACAAGTGCTTCAGAGTGAAACTTACATAACAGAACTGATTCATGTTTTCTCTAAAACGTGTGATAACGACATGCCAGAGTGTGGTTTTAATGATGTTGAAGGTACAGATGTCGCCTTCCATGATATTATTCTCCTGAAAGAACCTCTTCCAGCCCAGCACAAGTGTGTCGCTGTCATTCTTGTATGATGCACCGTGTACCATCCAAGATTGAGTACTGTCCATTGAGGTCTTCAGGGTGATCGTGAAACGTCCCCGCAACCCAATCGCACAACAGAAAGCTGTTGACAAGGACTGCAATGATTGCCATCGCAAAAGTATCAGTAAATGCACTATATATGTTAGGGGATGAATTCTGACTGCTAGGTCTAAACTCTGATACTTCGGGTTTGATAACAAGATCTTTAGCGCATTTATGAAGCGATAAATTTTACATACGGAAGCTGACATCATATCAAATCCAATGCTGTAATACATTTGTTTCTTTTGTCCTGCTACCACGTACATATATGATCAGTATTTAAAGAATCAAATGACCATATGAACACGCTAGCATTATTCTTCTGTAAGGAAATAAAACTGTTGACAGGAGTCCTCATGACATAGGCTAGTAACTTTTCAGCCCATATTCTTTTCAAACATACAATTTAATCTTATTTAGTTGAATAATCGAATGGTTGTGCTTACAAGATGATTTTCAAGTGTGCTGGTGTTGATCACTTTCTTTATCCAAGATGGTGGCCCAATCTCATAAAATAATTTGCTCTGGACCGAGCCTTTTGGTATCTTCTGTCTTTCATCATTTGGCCAATCACTCTTGCTCTTACAAGTTGTAATAGAAGAAGATGGTGCTTCCTTCTGCTTTTCAAAATTTGGTAATGTACATCCTATAAGATGAAAGAAACATGCAGGTGAGTATTAAGCCTACATTCAAATCCAATGTTAGCAGAGTGAAAAATATAATGCACTTGTTTGTGTTTTTCTCACTTTGTTGAATCCCAATCTGCTTGTGTTTGGAGTCTCTCTGGCATCCATTGGGCTCAAACACTTTCACTGTAAACAACATGTTGCCCTCATACCTTAACAGCAGAGAATTAGCTGCAGTGATGCCATGAAACGCCAAAAACTGTGACCAGACACCCGTGAATAACACGTCTGATTGATTTATCTCGAGTTCAATTTGCCAAACTTTGCCATGGGGCCCAAGAACAATAGCCAGATGATTATTCAGGTGCTCTTTTGTGATGCAATGCTGCACAAACTTGGTCGGTATTTGCTACAGCGTCACATAATAAACAGAACAAAGTGAGGCCATTTCAACAGTAGAAAACAAAGTCGAGTGAAATACTAAGCAACATTGCAACAGCAGCCCACAGACCATCTTTTCCATGGAATCTGGAGGAAGCACAGTGATGAATTGTGGCCTGTGGGAAGTGTCTTTGCTACTCATGGCAGTTTGAACTGAAAAATTCGAGTTAGAAACAATAAGTCTCAACTGGGAAATGAAATTAATGAAGTATGCTGCTTAATAATTAGCAGTACTGTGGTAGGGAACTAGAAGATAACCAAGTCGCATATACTCCTAAGTCTTGATTCGGTACATGTATATTATTTTAAGGTTCAAGCTTACTGTTTCCAAATCGTATACCAAGATGATTTCTTTTCGCTTCAGAGTCTCATGTGTACATTTTTTTATCACTGTTGCAAGAAGAGAGGTTTATAGTTTATCTACAATCAAAACAGGGCTGAAACTACACACAAGAAACCCAAATGAAGAAGTTATCCAGCCCAGTATCTATCACATTCAGAAGAATTAACTTTCAATTTGTTTTGACACACCTGCTGACACCACGAGAAGAAAAGGTTGAATTTTTACCTGCAGGTGGGGTGCCGAGCTCCCTGAGGCAGCAGGTGGCATCAAATACCTTGACGGTGAGCACGCCACCGCCGTGGTGCCGCAGCACCACGGACCACCCGGCGCCGACGCCGCACGCGGCCGCGAACTCCGGCCACCCGCGGCCCAGGAACGCGCCGCCGCCGTCCCGCCCGACCTCTACGCGCCGGACCTTGCCCTGGCCGAACGGGACGACGACGTGTGCCTCCCCTGCACCGATCTCCCCGGCGAGCTCGTCCGGGATGCGCTGCGAAGTGCAGGATTCCAGAATCAATTAGTTCCACGGGCTTGGGTTTCTGCTCCGTAACGCGCAGCGGGATGGTGAAGGCCTTACCAGACTGCCGCCGGAGAAAGGCAACAGCACCCGCAGGTGCTTGCGCGCGTCGGCGGCGGCGCCATGGCTGCCAGACGACACCATGGCGGTGTGCGGACTCCGTCGGCTGCAGCGAAGTGAAAGGAAAGAGCGACAGTGCGAGTGCGAATCGGAAGGGGGCGTTTGCAACTAGCGGCTGCTAATCAGGTGTATTAAACCTAAATTAATTATAAAACTAATTGCACCGATAGTAGAGGTTATTTCGCGGAAAGAATCTAACTAGTTAGTACATGATTGAATAATGTTATAACCCTTTACTAATAATAATAGAATGATTAGGTTTAATATTCGTCTTGCAAAGTAGCTCGAGGGTACGGTTAGTTTTATAATCAGCTCGTATATAATTTTTCTGATTAGCATCCGAATATTTGATGTGATAATAGCTAAATTTTAGCTCAGGATCCAAAATTCCAAATACTCCCAAAGATTCGGGTGGACTTCTTTTTTCTTTTGAGGAAGATTCGGGCCAACTTCTATTCGCCTATCCGACCTTACGAACGAAAGAAAGTCAATCTTCTAAATTTACTCAGTACTTGGGTTTCTGACATATGGGATTGGGTCCGTTTCAGTAACTACCAACTATTGCAAAGTATCCTCTTCCAAATTCATTTTTCTCCGCAAGTGACATTCATTTTTTTAAGCAAAAACCGTGGGGTAACGCCCCCGGCGTGATATTCATTTTCACACGGTTATCATTTCCTTTACTCCAGTTAACATTTATCTGATGTTGATGGTAGAAGCAAAGTGCACCACTATTGACGCGAAAATAGTATGCCACCTCAGCGCGTAGCACACGGGACTCCTCGGTCTGTAGCGAGGCGTGCCAGCCAATTTGACCTGTTGATTGACAATGAAAATATTAGCGATCAGCTAGAGAATCGATGGGCTTTCAGTGACATGTGTACCAGCCAATCGGCCGATACGAGTAAAGGCGGGATCGACCTGCTCAAAAGCGACCGAAGCGCGGGTGCGATCGGCTGGATTAGTCGATTGTGACGTCAGCGCTCGAGTAGGTCGGAATTGACTACAGTGTTAGAAGCCGATAGGATCTAGATCGAGCGGGAGGTAAAGATAATAGCTAAAACTACAAGAATTGGTACGAAAACTTGTAGATCTAGCTAATATCAATAATGGTGAATAAAGAATAAGACAAAACCTCAGCTATGCGCTCGGAGGTTAAAACCTAGGGTTATTCGGTAAAACGGCACTCACAAGCTTGCCGGAGATCAGGTGATCCAGCCTGACGAACTCGAAGCACGACGTTGTAGAAAAAAGAAAATCGCAATGGCGAAGTCGCCGAAAAGTAGATGCTGTAAAGGTAGAAGCTGTAAAGTAGATGCAGTAAAAGTAAAGGGTTTGCCCGAAGGTGGTTTGTTTGATATTGGTGTGTACAGATTTTCCGACCACGCAGGGTCGCTATTTATGTCCTGGGACAAACTCAACTCCTAGCCGATCACGACACTATTTACTTGCATGTAAAGACAAGAACTACTAAAATAGAAAAGGACTCTCGCAGGAGTCTAAGACCTTCTAAAAACTGACTCTTGACTCGTTGCCAATCGTGGACTAACCCGTCTCCACCGTACTTTCTATCTGGCGTATTTCCTTGAATACCGCCTTCTTCATGCCCATCGGCCAATCCTTTGGCTTGCCATCGGCCGATCGCTCTGACCTGCTGGCCCAATGTCAGGGCTGAACTCTTCTGACCACTAGCGGACCTTGTTGACTACCCCGTTCTTCCTTCAATCGGCCGATTGCACTCTGTTTTTCATCCGTTGTTTCTCCTTATCCTTTTTTAATCCGTTTTTCCAAAAAACGGTGTCAACACAAGCCCCCCAATTTCAGAGTAAATAATCTTTTTGCTCCAAAATTTTGGCTGATATCTTCTGAATAATAGTCAAATCTCTTCGTGACCGACCTGATCAATCTCCATTGATAACGTCTCGTCCTTTCCATCTGCCTTTGTCAGAGTTTTATATCCAACAACTTCCATAGGGGTACCCGTCAGAGAGTAGATAGTGGGCATCGCTAGACTTGAACTCGAAGGTATGCGCAATGAACACAGGACACATGATTTATACAGGTTCGAGCCGCCAAGGTGGTGAACCCTACGTCCTGTTTGGGGATCAAGTATGGCACCCTGCGCTTGGGTGTTGGGTTGAGATGTCCTCTAGGTACCCGACCCTCCTATATATAGTCCAGGGGGCGAGTTCCTATTCGGTTAGTGTGACGCCCCAGTTTTTAATTAACCCTAATCGTCGGTCAACCCGGCTGACAGTGGTCAAATCACGGTCAACCTGGGTTCTCACCTCGAAAAACTCAGCAACCAACTCTAATGACACCTTTGGTCTAGTGGACACACATGTGGGGCCAACCCATGGTCAAAGTCTTGGTCAAGCGCACTTAAACCCTAGTACCCATAGATGTCTTTCGAAACTTTTGCCGCGTTCTCCAAAATTCACATAAACACTTAAAAATCTACCTTTAAGAAATTTGTCCAGCTTGTTGAGGGACACAACTTTCATGTAGATTGGCATTTCGAATTTTGAGTGGAAAAGCATGAAAAACTTGCTCAAAGGTCAGTATCTCCTGTTCATGGACACAGACTGACATTCAAAGTTTGCAAGCCACTCCTGCAAAATCTGTTGAGAAAAACCCCATATGGCCTATGTGAAAGTTGTAGGGGGTAGTGAGATCTACAATTTTTGTTTTCAAAGTTTTGTCCACTTCTATTCAAATTTTTGGAGAAAATCGTGTTCAAACTAAGGCTCAGCAAATTGAAAACAGGTCGGCCGCGACATCGCGCCGCGACGCCGCGTCCACGCGCCCGCGCCCTTGGCGTCCGCGCGCCGCCCGACGCCCCTCCGCCCGAGGTCGCATGCCGCCCTAGGCCACGCGCCTTCCCCGTGCCGACGCCGCGTCCGAGACGCCTCGGCCTTTCCCCACCGTGGCGCCGTACGTGCGCCGTGCACACGGCGGACCGCCGTCCGTCCCGCGCGCCGCGCGCGCGCGTTGGCCGAGGAGCGCCGTGGTACGGCGGCATCTTCGCCGTCACCGTGACGTCACAATCGAGCGCCCTATTTAAGCACCGCCACTCCCCTCCGCGCGCCACACCGAGTCGCCGGCTGCCATTGCCGCCCTCTCGCCAAGCTCGCCTGCTCGCTAGTATCCCGGGCCGGCTAACCATCCTAACCTACTCCCTAGGACCCCTAGAGGCGTGCGCCGTCGCTCATCTGCTCGGCATTGCGCCCCCTCGCTGGAGTCGCAGCACACCGCGGCCGTCGCCGCCGGCCATCGCCATGCGCCGCCGTCGGGTGCCTTTCCGCCCAAACTCCGAGCACCAACGGGCCCTAGGTGAGCATGTGGTCGACCCCGACCCCTCCCCTACCGGGAGCGCCGCTGGATTCCGGAGAGCCCGCTGCCCCTTGCGTCTAGGGACCCAATTGCTTGGCCCCAATTCTTTCCAGGGGTCTAGTCGCAAGAGTGCATCTTCAATAGTATATCCAATTTGCTGGAAATTGTAAATTGCGTAGAAAATCGTAGAAAATTCAGAAAAATGCAAACTCAATTTTGTTGGATTTGTTGTGAAGAGTACTACAACTTTTGTTATACTCACATAGTTTGTTTCTTGATATTTTTAGAATGAAAAATAGGAATGTGAAAAACGTAGATCTGCCATAACTCAAAATCCATAAGTCCCATGTATCTAGTTTTGGATATGTTGTGTGTGATATTATGACTAGATCCTGTGCCAAAAATTGCACAAGTTATGAAGTAAATCTTTTTATATGAATTGTTTTCAATTTATGCAGAATCTGCCTAGATGATTTTTATAGCTAAAAATAGTTATGTTCTTCAGCCCAACTTCTGCATGCTGCCTTGCTATGCCAAGATACAACTCTGGCGAATTAATCACTAATTTTGATTGATCAGAAGTAATTGTTCTTAATATGTGCATGTTTTACTTTGTAATTTGATGAAGCAAGATCAATAGTGATTCTATGTGTGTTTGTTGGTTTTCTAAGATGGTTTAGGACCAGAGAGCAGGTGTGAGGAAGTTAGGAGCATTTTGAGGCTTATTTATTTTTTAATGCATTTAACTTGGAGTGCTAAGCTAGATTTTGTTATTTTCAAACTAATTCATTTTCTAGCTTCCAAGCCTTGCATGAGTGTCCAGCGGTTCAGTGTGGATATGGTGATGCTTAAGTAACCTTCCATTAATTTTTTGGTGATTTGTTGTTGGTTAAAAGCTTTAAAGGCCGTTTATAGATTAATGTTGGATTAAATTAGTAAAAATGCCTTTTACTTCTTTTACCCCCTTTTTGTGAAAAGTTGTCAAACTGAATTAAGAGCTAAGAATACACCCTTGCTGTTGAAGAATTAATTTATAAATAATTATCTTTGTACACACCCGTGCTAATGAAAGGTGAAGTATCAAATCCTCATATGAAATAACAGTTATGAAAGGAAACATTAATTAAGTGTTTAATTAAAAGAATAAAACACATATCAATAATCACCTTCTTAAAAAGGGAAGTAATAATTAATTATTTGTTAAGATGAATATGACCAACAAGAGTTGGATAAAATAAATAATTTATCACATCACCTGAACCCTGCATTGCATTCCTTGTAGATCTTCCTGACGGTGACTACTCGCTCGTCCCGGAAGCCAAGGAAGGAGAAGCGGAAGCTGCTCTGCAGTACGTGGAAGTACTCGACGACACTGTCGGGGACAGCCCTAAGGGTCCCCTAAATAACCGAGGGGAAACCCGCTTAAAACCTGCAAAAAACGCAAAACACAAATCAATTCGCACACCTAGCACGCATACGCAGCACAAACACGGCCTTGGTGGCCCCCGCGGCCCGCCGGGACAACACAGCGAGCGCCCCTCGAGTGAAACCCGCCTCGCTCGAGGCCCTTACACCCCCTCGAGCAGGGTCCGCCCCGCTCGAGGGCTCATCCCCACCCCTTGAATGAGGTCCGCCTCGCTTGAGGGCTGAGTGCCCCCTCGGGCGGGGTCCGCCCCGCTCGAGGGCGTCCGTGCGCGCCTTTCCTGCACCCCCGTGCGCACCTGCTCCCGCACACGCGTACGGGCATTTAGTGCTCTGACACGGTAGGTCGCGCCACTATTCTGACGCGCCTGGGAATCACGCCTCGGCGCTGTTTCGCCAACTCCCGGGGGAGGCCATCCCTGTCGGCCCCCGCGCGGCGTGCGGCAAGGCCGTGTCGCTCCGTGACACCGTGCCGCCGCCCCGTACGGCTAACACGCCGCACCCTCGAAGGGGGGCCGGTGAGACCCTCGAATATCTTCTACGTGCTTATGCAGGACCATGCCGTGACGTCAGGCCGGCAGGGTCGTGCATCCCCGTCGCTGTCAGCCCTGTGCTGCCATCCCAGCCACTACTGCACCACGCCAGGCGCTGTGGCGATACCCCGGCACTGTTGGGACGTACGGGGACAAGACCTCGCCACGACGACCACTGTACCACGTACGAGCTTCCCGTCAATGGCACCCTCGAGTTGGCCCACCACGGCGGCCAGTCAACCAACTACTACGCCGCAACCCTCGAAGCCACTCCTGTACAGGCACAGGACGCACCATGACGCCTCAACGGGAGAGAGATTCGCCAGGACGGCTGTCAGCTCCACCGCACTGTTCGCCATACCGTTACACGTACCGAAATAGTGTTGCGTGCATGTAAGCTGCTCCCCCCTTGGCCTATAAAAGGAGGGGCAGCCCCCCAACCGCAGGGGACAGGCACGGGACGACGGACAGCAAACGTTCACACGCTCTCCGCCTTCCCCATGATATTGGCACTTGCCTCAGTCACCACCTCCGGGACTTGGAGGCCACACCTCCTCTCCCGCCTCGCTTGTAGCCGCCCCTCTACGAGCACCACGGTGCAAGTATATACAGTGCCCCGAGCACACCACTGCTGGACGTACGGCCCCGGCCGGAACCAGGATAAACCAAGTGTCCCTAGTTGCTTAGCACCGGCCATCGAGAGGCAGATCTCAGCGCTCATTACTAGTTAGTGTCGGGACTACTTTCCGCACCGACAGACACCGAGGGTGCTCAGGCTAACCTTGCTGACGAAGGAAAGCCCCGGTGCATCTATCCCAGTTTTCAAATTTGTTATACAATTATCTATGGATGCTTGTGCATTCAAGTCTGGAGTTGTATGGAACCTTAGAGGCATGATCCCTAGGTACCCGTGTCCTTACTAGTATGTTAGGTCGATAGCTACTAAGCTATAGGACCATTACAAGTCGAGTGATGATGTCACTCGCGAGAATAGGTTCCTAGATAGGAATCATAAGATCTCCTTAAATGGATTGCTCATGTGGTAAGAGCATGGGATGTGGGCTCCGGTCCAATGGCTATTGTGGGTTAAGTGTTTGAACGTACTAAGCACTTGTCGGGAATGGGACCGGTAAGCCTAGTACCTTAATGAGGCGGCGAGGGATCTTACTATTACTCATCTTGGGATGCGTCGCACGGCTAGCTACCCGTGGTGTATGATGAGTCCAGGTGCCTCGCGGGGTATTTCAGATAGCCTGCACCAAAGACTGTAAGATTCGATCACGACCCGAAGAGTTTTGGGAACCACTTCGTGGTTGTCCTCGTGGGGGCATCCCACCGTGTGTGTTAGGTCTACCTTGCAAGGTTTTGAATCAATTGGTTGTCGGCCTCTCACCGTTATCTGAGACTACTTACTCCACTAGCCATGAGATCCCTAATGATGGAAGTTGATGAATTTTGTGCTTGATTAAATGTATGGTACAACTTGTCTGTACTAGATGGCCAATTTAGCAAAGCTTAAACTCACTAGAACTTGCGCTAAAATCTTGAAAGTAAGGACATACTCTTTGTTACTTTTCAGCAAAAGAAACCTAGTGGCCAAAAGCCTTTCATGTCTAGTGTGGGTGAAGTAGTTATCACCGACGTATAAGTCTTGCTGAGTATTAGCATACTCAGCCTTGCTATAACATGTTGATCTAGGTAATGCTTTCGGTGATGTGTGGCCCGGAGAGATCCCGCCCGGCTGGGAGCTGGAGTGGGTGGAGAATGACGACTGAAGGCATCATGGCTGGCCTCCCGTGGTGTTCTCGCTTTCCGCTTAGTTGAATTCCGCTGTTTCGAAAACTCTGAACTACGTGGCTATGACAAAAACTTCGGTTTGTAATAATTAAACCCTTCGAGGTAAATTTCGAATGTTAATTGTGTTGTATCTCTGGACTCGCCTTCGTGTAAGTTTTAATGCATATATATCGATCCTTGTTGCTATGTAAGTGATTTACCGGGTGTTAACCCGGCAACTAACGACATGATGATACTTTATTACTGCTTAAGGATCAAAGTGGATTGGTTTAGGTGGTAGTACAGTATTTTCCTAGGCGGGTTGTCGTAGTTGGCATCAGAGCAATTATATGCACCAGAGATTAATTAATAACCTTAATCACTGGTTTTTGAATAAAACTTGCCAAGAATGTTTGATTTTCCAAAACACGTTGGTCCGTTAAGGATAAATTAGACCGAGAGGCCCTAGAGGGAATTTTTGGGTTCTTTCACGTGGCTTCTTAACCTATGGTTTATTTTGCTAACTCCCAGCACATTACTTTGTGTCAGACTTACTTTCTTGCACAACCAAACTAGATGAGCTACATGTCTTATACGTGTGCTGTGCCGCATCACGGGAATTGCGAGGGTTGATGGAGTGATCCATTCCACGGATCCCATCTTCGTGTCTGATTGTGACTTGTGTGTCGCCACGTGTTTCATACGTGAGCATTCCGCATGTCGAGTATGCGAGGCAAGGATACACTCCATTCAAACGGAGGGTGTCCGAGGTTGGACGCTGTCCATGCAGCGGCTTAACGCATGGATGCCGTTTCTATAGTGAACGGTAATGTACGGGGACGCTTTCGTGACATGCTGGCACGAAAGGTTCGTTTTCTGCAGGTACATAACATTGCTTCGTTAGTCGCAAGGTGAGTACCGTATAGCTCTCGACTATATATTATAGGGAGAGACGAGTAAAAGCCTTGCCACCGGCACTGACTTCGATTTTGGCTTGCTGGCCATGTGAGGTCGAATATGACGTCTTGCATGCATATTAAAAATCGAAACAACTAAAAAGGACCCAAAACAGAATTTCCGTATGCTCTCTAAGGAAGATTTTGCTAGTGTGTGCTTTTTGTAAAAATAAAGTATCTCTTGTGCATAGGTGTTATGCTGCCAAAATTTTTGTAAAAGCTTGTTCGTCTTGTTTTGTACCGCGTGCTAGGAATTAATTAACCGGTATGCTAAAAACAAGTTGCTCCTTGCCCAGTCTAGCTTTTATTCGCAAATTTCGATCACAACTTCTTTCGGCTTGGCTTACACCTTTCTAAGCGAATCTAGACTTTGCATCCTTCCACCTTGTTTCCGTTGATCCAGCTCAACCTTGAATACCGAAAGTGTGTAAAAGAACCATTGTAGTAGCCGGAAAACCTGGGGGAAATTTTATAGGGTTCTGGATTTTTGGTTATGAATTCTTATTCACATCTGCCAGAACTTCACCATTTGACATGCCGTTCTCCTTGAGACCTGACATGTGTTACATTTTTGTCTAGATGTCTTTCCCCGTGTTTCACGAGTTCGACGCTGACGGTATGATCCGTACCAACGGGTTGCACTGGGAGGGTTTTCCATACCTTGCGTGGGAAGCACGCAGTGCCGCTGGCTACACCACCCCACCGACCTACGAGGTGTACGAGTTCGAGCGCTTGGGTGTTCCCCGTTGTAGGGTGATCGTCACTGTACTGCCACACCCGGACCACGCTGACTGATTGGACTTGATTTTTGTCTACTGGGGTTTTATTACCCATGAGACCGTCGAGTCAGTCGCTCTCTGAGTGCTGATTGCCTTCTGTGACCACAACCCTACTGTGGTAGCTCTTTCTCCGTTCGGGCTGTTTCCCGCTGTGAGTCCTCGCGGCCCGGCGTGGCTGGACCGTATGGATCACCTACGGGAGCTGCTGTTGTTAGGTGAGCCGCTGGATGTCACTCAGACGTTGGCTCGTTGTCTTAATGTCATTTTCACACTTCAGGGGCTGCGTTACAATACCGAAGCGATTATCGGCACGTCCGGGAGGCGACTAGGCGGGATTGGCGGCGGCTATTAGCGTGCCCACCGACACCGAACTTTACACTACTCAGATGCAGCAGGAGAATGACAGACTACGTGCCGGGGAGATTCCGCCGAGTTAGAGAGAGGCGACCGCCTGCAGAGGATTGTAGATCTGGAGGCGGAAGTTCACACCCTGGAGGAGAATGCCGATGTGTATGAGATTGAGAGGTTGACGCCGGCTGGCGCGAACATTGCCGACATGCAGCGAGCAGGTAGAGGAGGCCGAGGTGCGGGTTGCGGCCCCTACGAGGCTATAGTGGCCTTACGTACCGCTACCTCCCAAGCGAGCACACCCAAAGGAGCAGCAGGGTCAGTCTGGTTTGGATCAGACGAGCCAGGCTGGACCGCCGTTACCGACTCCACCAGATTCACCTGCGGGTAGTGGTGCTTCAGTTGGTAACTAGGATGCCAGTGAACGACATCAAGAAGAAACGTACTCCTAGGTGTCACCTTCGGGATGATTGTGGTAGTCAGCTTAGGAGTATATCGTTGTGCAATGCGATTGCAATGTAACCCAGTTGTAGCATGATGTTTTCAGGCTTGAGTATTGTATTGTACTTAGACCCCTATCCATCGTGTTGTAATAAGGAATGCTTAAGCACTTTGTGTTTCGACTTGAGTTTGATGTGGTTCAACCGAGCTATTGAGACCTTGTGCGAGTTGTTTACCCAAGTGTGTCGAGTGTTACCGTAACCGCACTCGCCAACACTAAGCATTTTGCATAATAATGAGAGAACTACGACATTTTCGGTGAGTGCCGGTCAGTGGCTAAAGCAACTTGATGATTATTCGCACATTACCTTCTCCGTACGCGCGAAATGGGAAAATTCGCCGCAAATTGAAGGCTAGCTCGAGGGACTCGAGTCATCATATCTTCTAACTATGTTGAAGAATGATTTTACGAATCTTATTTTGGTTACATGATATCTTTCGACTGTTGCTGCCATCATCATATGAATGCGAATGAGCTATGGTTATGCATGATTGCACTTGCCATCATTTCTGAGTAAGATTTTGGCTATGTGTCTAATAAAGGCTTGCATTTCAGATGGTGGGACCCACGCTCAGCTCTCCCAACGGGTTCGGAGCGAACGCTAGTAGTGACTTGCCGCCGCCACCGCCCATGACACCGTCAGAGGCCTTCATGGCCACGCAAACCGAGGTGCTACGCCAGATCTTGCAGATGCAGCAGCAGATCACTCAGCAGATGAACCGAGGGCCGCCACATGGTGCCAATCACGAGGGGCCTAATTAGGTCACCACGTACGCTCAGTTCATCGGGATGAAGCCACCGACCTTTTCCAAGGCGGAAGACCCCCTGGAAGGTGAGGCTTGGAGCAAGGCCATCGAGGCAAAGTTCTCTGCCTTTGTGATGCCTTGCTCTGAGGAGAACAAAGCCAACTTCGCAGCTCTGCAACTGCGAGGAGAAGCTTTAATGTGGTGGGATCATTTCAAGTCGATGCAGCGAGGGCGTGCTGTAACTTGGGATGATTTCAAGCAAGCCTTCAAAAGCCATCACATCCCCAATGGATTAATGGATAGAAAGATGAGGGAGTTGTTGGCTCTCAGGCAGGGATCTGATATGGTGTATCGTTACGCCCAGAAGTTTAACAACTTGTGCCAATATGGTGGACATCATATAGACACTGATGCAAAAAAGTTGGAGAGGTTCCGTGATGGGCTAGATGGCAAGTTGTACGAGCGACTGAACCTGCTCGAGCCAGAAAATTTCCATGAGCTTGTGAACAAGGCTATCTCCCAAGAGAATGCCATGAAAAAGGCCCACCGGGACAAAAAGAGACCGCCTAGTTTTGCTCCGGGAAGCGGAACTAACAAGAAGTTTCGCTTTGTGAAAAATAATGTTCCAAACCCATCCCAGAAATCTTCAACTGGACGCTGGACGATGAAGCCATCCCAGGGCAAACCCTCAGGGAACTTCCAGTTCCGAAATGCTCAGCAGCAGGCTCCAAAGCCTAATGCACCTCCTCGCAACATTAGTGATCGTCGTTGCTTCAACTGTGGTCAACCAGGGCATTACATCAGCGATTGCCCTAAACCCAAGCAGGTCAAGCCCAACCCACCGAATCAAGGTGCAGGGAACAAGCCTGCCACTCCGACTAAGAAGCCTATGGTGCAAGTACGCCAAGGGAAGCTGAACTTCACCACCATGAGTGACATTCCAGAGGGAGCTTCAATGCTCACAGGTACATTCTCTATCAACGATACTCCTGTTAAGATTTTATTTGATTCTGGAGCTACCCACAGTTTCATAAGTGAGAACCTATAAGGAAAGTTGGGTCTAAAAGGAACACGTACCAAATCGGCTTATAAAATTATCACGCCAGGTGGAAATATCTCTTCTCATATAGTAACTTTTGGAGTTCCTTTAAAATTGGGAAGTAAGAACATTCAATCAAATCTTATCACCATAAATTTGGAAGGCATGGATGTTATCTTAGGTATGGATTGGATGACCCAACATAAGGTGGTTCTAGATTTATCAGATAGGGTGGTACAGATCAATTCACCTAAGGTCGGGCACACTACCTTGTACCTACCTTTCCAGGACAGTACCGACTCCTGTGCCTATGTGACCATTATCTCCCCTCTTGATGAAATTCCAGTAGTGTGTGAGTATCTAGATGTTTTTCCTGATGAGTTGCCTGGTATGCCGCCAGACAGGGAAGTTGAGTTTGTGATTGAACTCCAACCGGGTACTGCACCCATTTCTAAACGACCTTATCGTATGCCTCCCAAAGAATTAACCGAACTGAAAAATCAACTCCAAGAGCTGTTGGATAAGGGTTATATTCGCCCAAGCTCTTCTCCTTGGGGTTGTCCCGCTCTCTTTGTCAAGAAGAAAGATGGTAGCTTGAGGCTGTGTGTGGATTACCGACTACTCAATGCAGTGACTGTCAAGAACAAATATCCTCTTCCCCGAATCGACATTCTTTTCGATCAACTGCCTGGAGCCAGAGTTTTCTCCAAGATCGATCTTCGTTCCGGTTATCATCAAATCAAAATTCGACCTTGTGACATTCCTAAAACTGCTTTCTCCACTCGTTATGGTCTTTACGAGTTCTTAGTAATGTCCTTTGGTCTCACGAATGCCCCAGCCTACTTCATGTACCTCATGAACTCTGTGTTTATGATGGAGCTCGACAAATTCGTAGTGGTCTTTATTGATGATATCCTTATCTTTTCCAAAAACGAGAAGGAGCATGCCAAACATCTCCGAATTGTCCTTCAGCGTTTGCGAGATCATAAGCTTTATGCTAAGTTCTCCAAATGTGAATTCTGGTTGAAGAGTGTGAAATTTTTGGGCCACACTATTTCCAAGGATGGTATCTCCGTAGATCCTAGCAAAGTCCAAGTGGTGATGGATTGGAAACCACCCAAGTCCGTACACCAGATCCGCAGTTTCTTAGGGTTGGCGGGATACTACCGTCGATTCATTCCCGACATCTCTAGAATCGCGAAACCTATGACCGAACTGCTCAAGAAAGGAGTGAAGTTCATGTGGAGCGAAGCATGTGAGAAAGCTTTCCACACCTTGAGGCAACACTTGACTTCAGCCCCAGTGCTAGTGCAACCGGATAATTCCAAACCTTTTGAAGTTTTCGGTGACGCGTCAGGCACGGGTCTCGGCTGTGTTCTTATGCAAGAAGGCTGAGTCATTGCCTATGCTTCACGGGCACTTTGACCTCATGAGATCAATTATCCTACCCATGATCTTGAGTTAGATGCTGTTGTCCACGCTCTCAAGATATGGAGACATTATCTGATGGGTAATCGTTGTAACGTCTTCACTGATCACAAGAGTCTCAAATACATCTTTACTCAGTCAGAGTTGAATATGAGGCAACGAAGATGGCTTGAGTTGATTAAGGATTATGACTAGAAGTACACTATCACCCCGGAAAGGCAAATGTTGTTGCGGATTCTCTTAGCCGCAAAGTTCACTGCAATCATCTAGAGTTGGAGCCAGTTAGTGACCCATTATGTGAATAAATGAGAAGGCTCACCTTAGAAGTGGTACGACAAGGAAATCTTTATGCCTTAGCCGCGGAATCCAACCTGTATGATAAGATTGTCACTGCTCAACACAATGACGAAGACATACAAATCATTAAGCAAAAAATTAACAGAGGGAGATCCCAAGTATACTTGTTTCCAGAAGGATCACCAGGATGTGTTCTGGTTTGGAAAACGCCTTGTGGTTCCTGTCGATCCGACAATTAAGAAGATCATCCTTAATGAGGCTCACATGTCCAAATTTTCTATTCATCCTGGCAGTACCAAGATGTACCAAGCCTTGAAGCAGAATTTCTGGTGGTCCAACATGAAAGTCGATATAGCCAAGTATGTAGCCGAATGCGATACTTGTCACCGAATGAAAGCCAGCCATTTGAAATCGGCAGGTGTACTCCAACCTTTGTCGATACCCATGTGGAAGTGGGATGACATTAGTATGGATTTCATTGTGGGTTTACCCCTGACAGCTAGAAAGAAAGATTCTATTTGGGTGATCGTGGACAGACTCACCAAGACCGCTCATTTCATTGCAGTGCATACCACTTATTCAGTGCAGCATTATGCAGAGTTATACATGGACCAAATAGTTCGTTTGCATGGAATTCCGAAGACTATAATCTCTGACAGAGGAACTCAGTTTGTAGCTCGCTTCTGGGAGTAGTTACACGAGTGCTTAGGAACCAAGTTCATTCGCAGTTCCAGTTATCATCCGCAGACCGATGGTCAGACGGAAGGGATAAATCAGATTTTGGAAGACATGCTACAAGAAAGCATCTTACACTTAGATAAGAGTTGGGACAAGTGTTTGTCCTTGGCAGAATTCTCCTACAACAATAGTTATCAAGCTAGTTTGAAGATGGCACCGTTCGATGCACTTTACGGACGAAGATGTTGTCGGTGTTTTAGACCGGCAACCTACTACGGGGAGTACCCGAAGTAGATGATTGTGACTCGCCGAGATCGGTAACTCGAAGGAAGAGACACGTGGCACACAATTTAGACAGGTTCGGGCCGCGAGATGCGTAATACCCTACGTCCTGTATGCTGCGTAGCTCTGGATTGATAGGGCACAATTACAAGATGGTGCAATAGTGCGCCGTGAGTTGTAGGGGATTGGATGAGGTGATCCTGAGATCGGTCCCTGCCTCGCCTTATATAGCCCGGGAGGCAGGGTTACAAGTCGGAATAGAGAGAGAGAGAGAGAGAGTACTAGTCGAGTACGTCTAGGAGTCCTCAATACAGTGCGGAACGTGTACTGCTCCCTAACCGAGTACTACTCCTGTGTAGTCCTTGTGCTCCACGCCTTCGAGTGCCGTGTAGCGCAAGCCGGTAGTCCTGTGGGCCCACCGAGTAGTCGGTCCTGGTACCCACCGAGGTAGTGGGCCCAGGGAGGTCCATACGACAAGCCCCCGAGTACTTTGTAGTCGAGAAGGATAGCTTCAAGTAGTCTTGACGGCCTTAACGAGTAGTCCTCAAGCGTCCCTGAGTGCTACAAGTCAAAAGTCCTCAAGAGTAATCGAAGCATCCCGAGGCTGGAATGTACTCCAGCTGATGTTTGAGCAATCTTGAAGTCTTCTCGAGTAGTCCCAAGCGTCCTCGAAAACTGCCTTCAAAAGTCTTCAAAAAATGCCTGTCTTGTCTTGAAGCCGAAGCTGATATGGAGGTGCGATTTGCAAAACCACACTTCACATGGAGTAGCCCCCGAGCCCTGAGCCGCGAGCTCTGGCTGAGGGTCCATCTGAAGTCTTGGCAAGAGAATCCCGAAAAATCCGGAGAGAAAACCGAAGGACACGTGGCACGGAGCCCCCGAGCCTTGAGTCGAGTACTTCCTCTCGAATTGAAGGGTCTTCTTGAAGAATGTGTCATGAGATGCTCTTGAGACTAGCCGCTTCCCAGGTAGTCGAGGAGAAGTAGCCGAGCCCCCGAGGTGAGGCGCGTCGACTAGTAGAATGCGAAGGGTTGCGCGCAGCCGCTGAGTCAGCCGCGCGTGGACTTATCCAGCCGCCCGTTGCGGAGCCGATTTGGCTTATAAATAGAAGACAAAACCCTTTGGGTTTTTCACCCATTCGAGCTGCAGCCATTCCCTTTGCATCCGAAGCGAATCCACTCCCGGCGCTTGCCGCCGCCGTAGTAGATCCAAGTGCGCCGCCACCCAAGTCTTTTAGGGTAGCCCCGAGCGGATGCGAGTGAAGACGCGCCGCACTTGGAGGATGAAGCCATCGCCGTCCAAGACGTCCAAGGCCGTCGGGAAGAAGAGGGGCCGCGAAGAGGCCGCCGCGGGCCGCCACCGAGCCGCCGCCGCCCATGTCCCCACCGCGGCCGATCCGAGCCGCGAGTGGAAGAAATCCAAGGTGAAGACGGAGGATCCGCCGACCCCTCCCCGAATAGTGGGTTCATCGGGGAGAAGGAAGTCGACATGTGGAGATCCGCCGCGGGAGATCCATATCCGATGGAGAAAGCCGAAGACGAGATCCCGATGTTCTCGCAGCTCGTGGAGCGCGGTCTTGCGCTCCCGCCGGGCCGATTTCTTCAAGGGGCGCTCGGGTACTACGGGATCGAGTACCCGAACTCCGAACCCCAACCGCATCTTCCACACGTCGGTCTTCGTCCACTTCTCGCGAAGCCTTCCTCGGGATCAAGCCGCATTGGGTGCTTTTCCGAAGTTCTTCCGCGTCAAGCCGCAACCAAGTGCCACCAACCCCCGGGGTAGTCGGAGGGGCCGGCATCCACCGAGGGAGGACGCCGACAGCAGCGCACTTGGCGTACAAACTTGTCGACTCCAACACGGATTGGAAGACCGGTGGTTCTACATCACGAACCACCACCCCGCCACCGCCGAAGCCGAGCGGACGCGGCCCCTGAGCACCGTGAATGGTGGAACACGGAGCCCACCATGCAAGAAGGGATCCAACTCCCCGAGCCGCTAGCACGCATCGTGTGCTCGGGGAGGCGTGACTGAGGGCCGAGCACGTGGCCTTCAGTTTCATGAAGCGCAGGATCCAGCCGTTGATGGCTCGGGAGACCCTGGGCTTCGAGTACACCGGCGACGACGACGCGTCGCGGATGCTGGGAGGCGAGCTGGACGACAACGACAACATCGAGAGTTTGTCGCGGATCTTCAAGGACATGCCGCCGTACACGGCGTGCCCTGTCGAGGAGTACTCCGCCGCGCACCCGCCGAAGGAGGTGAGTAGTCGAACCACCCTTGTCGAGTAGTGACTACTTGAGGTAGAGTTGCTGACGTCTTGTGTCTTGCGCAGGATGATGTGAAGAGGTTCATCTCCGAGCCGCAGCCACCTCCAAGCGGAATCGAGATCCCGAAGGAGGGCAAGGCGAAGGAGCGGCGTGAAGTCGGTGAAGGCGACGACACCGTCGTCGTGGAGGATACTTCCGACAACGACGACGAAGACGAAGAGACGCTGCAAGACCGCTTCCAGCTGCGGTCTAGGTTTAGCCGCCCGGGCTTGCCTTATGTTCCTTTGGTACAAGACCCTCCGGTTAGCCTGGAGGCTAGCTCATCGCGCCGCCGCGAGGCCGCGCAACCCCCGCCGGGGAAGCGGGTGGCGAAGAAGCTGAAGGTCTCGGAGACCACACCTCGAGGAGGTAAGCTGTCTTGAGTAGAGTAGTCGAGTACCCATTGTTCGAGTACGTTTGCTGACGAGTAGTCTTCCTTGTATGCAGGAGGTGCCGCCAGCGAGCCCGTCGAAGAGGGCGACGAGGGCGTGTGGGACACGGTGGGGGAGCCACCGGAAGTCGTAGTCCAGCCCCCACCGTTGAAAAGATCCTGGCGCAACCGGAGCGCCGCCCCCCGCCTCCGCAAGGGAGCGCGGGACCCGTGGCCGCCTCCGTTGAAGAGGTGGTGGCCTCAGGAGCGCAGGAGACCGCCGCGCCGCCGCCGCCGCCGTAGAAGAGGCGTAGCCGCAGGGGCGCAGGAGGAGGAGGCGCCCGCCGAGGGTGAACTCGTTGATATCGCCAGCATCCCCGTGCTCCCGCCGTGACCATTGTCCCGTCGAACTTGTAAGTACCATATCCTTGCGAGTAGTACTTGATGTAGTAGTCGATATTTTCCCGACGACTATCCTGTGTGTGCTTCTCGCAAAATCCGCGCATCTAACTCGGGGATGGGGATGAGCCCTCATCGGTGGTGGGAAGAAGTCGCGCCGCCCGCCGAGGAAGCCGCTCCCGCTACCCAAGCCGCCGTTGAGCCACCCACAGCCGCGGCGCCGCCGGGGAGGCCGCCGTAGTCGAAGGTGAGTACCCTTCTTGAAGGTACAGGCTTTACGAGGAGTAGTCGTAGGCACCGATGCACTTGTCTCTCTTTGACGGAGCACCGAAGGTGGTGACATCCCCGCGGGGGTGCCGATGGAGAGGTTGACACCGCAGGCCCCGCAGGCCGCGGAAGGAGCCCCCGAGCCCATGGAGGAGGTCGTCGAGAAGACCGCCGGGGGAGAGGCGATCACCACGTCGCCGCAAGATTGCTCGGGAGGTGGCTATCCGCTCCCCCGAGATCCAAGACGCAGCCCATCCATGCCGCGCCGATGAGCGAGGCCACCACGAGTAGTCGCGGTGGGATAGAACCGCTCGCGGACGATCTCATCGAGCCGGCGACGGTGGCCAAGCATCCGGAGGCGATCCGTCAAGCCGAGCAAAGGATGAAGGTGAGTAACCGTAGCCGTTGAGTAGTCAATCCTTTGTCGTTGAGTATTCTTGTTGACTTGAGCTGTCTTGTGCGGAGACGTTGCGCAGCGATCCCGCGACAAGTCGAACATGCTGCAAGGCTATGGCGACACGGTGCTCCGTGCCGAGGCGCTTGAGGAGCAACTTGTGAAGTCGCGAAGGCACGCGGCTGCCATGCAGTCAAAGCTCGACGCCGCCTTCGCCAAGTACCACAACGATGTCTTGGAGTTGCAGGTGAAGGGCGACGGCTTGGTGCGGAAGAACAAAGGCCTCCGCAACAAGAACAAAGGTATACCCCTGAACTTGTCGTGTACTTGTTGGAAGTCGAGAAGCATCTGACCCGCTGTTGCGTTGCTGTGTTGCACAGCTCGAGGGCCGTGTGGAGCAGTACCGAATGCCTCGGAGACGAGCATGAAGAACCTCTTCTACCGGGGAGCAGGAAGCCCGCCAGGTACTTGAGCTCGACTACAAGGAACTCACCTTCGAGTGTGAGAAGCATATGGAGCTTCGGATTGCTTCCCGACAGAGATCTCGTCAACCGCTACAAATCCTTGCGTGTTGAACGAAGACCGCGAGGCATTGCGGCTCGCTGAAGGAGTTGGAAGAAGCCGCGTTGCCGATCGCAAGACTCCCGGTGCCGCACCGGCGGCCCCAAGATAGCTCCTCCGGTGGATCGTCTTCGGGAAGCTCCAAGCCGCCGGCCGCCTACGTGAAGCACATGGCCGTGTCGATCCCAAGGCAAGTCTTGGCCTTCATGAAGTCGTACTTCCCGAAGGCCCCAAAGGAGGTAGTCGCCGGCGGGTAGCCGCCAACCGCTCCGATGAGCAAGATGCGCAGCCGTCGGGAGCAAGATGGCTCCCATCGCGGAGCGGTAGCCAAGAAGCCGAACCTCCGCAGCCCCGTAATAGGTAGCTAGTAGCCATAGTTGTACAGGAAAACAATTGTAATGAATTGTTCAAGTGTCAATGAAAGAAAATTTTCCAAAGAATGAGTACTCGTAGTCGCGATCTCAGAGTGCGGAGCGCCCATCATGGAGTAGATGCGAGTAGTAGTACTCGGCTTTGGTAGTCCCGTTGTAGGGAGTAGACAGTAAAGAAGTTGATGAACGATCAAACTTTATTACTGAAGAAGTACACCTGGGTGGCCAGGGCCGTAGTTACAAAGTAGTCGCTTGGACCTGGAGGCCGCTTACAGCTAAGTGGAGCTGGAGCGGGTGGCCGCTTGCAGCAGTTGATCCGTAGGTAGCCGTGCGGGCTGGATCTTGGAGTGTGGTCTCTTAGTAGACCGCTGCTAGAGTCCTTGACGCTCGTCGCAGCCTCGTGTCCGTAGGTAGCCGCACCGGGCCGGGACCCCCGGAGAGGAGTAGTCCGAGATCGGAGCCAGGACCCGAGGGTCGCTCGCGGCAAGGGGTGTTGACGTAGTCATGTAGACTTGAACCCGCAGTAGTCGTGTAGACTAGGCGTAGAATCGACGAGAGTTGGTCGACGTTCCACGAGTTGTTGATGTCTTCGCCTTCAGGCGTTTGGAGGCGTAGGAGCCCCGCCCGGGCCACCTTTGCCACGGTGAAGGGACCTTCCTGTGGGGAGCCGAGCTTGTGAAGTCCTTCCGTGTTCGGGATACCGGCGGAGGACGAGATCTCCAACGTTGAAGGAGCGTTCCTTGACGTTGCGATCATGGTAGAGTCGGACACCCTCCGGTACCTTGTCGATTGGACGATGGCGCGTAGCGAGCTTCTTCGAGGTCGTCGATATCAACTCGTCTCGCCGCCTTCCGAGACACCTTCGTCGTAATGCTCCACCGCCGGCGAGCTCCATATGACGTCGGCAGGGGAGGATTGCTTCGGAGCCGTAGACCAAGAAGTAGGGGGGATTGCCCCGTTGGCTTGGAGGGTTGAGTCCGTAGCCCCCGCAGTGCGTTGGGTTGTTCCTTGATCCACTTGCCCCCTTTAGAGTTCGCGGCGTCGTGTAGCCGCTTCTTGAGAGCGTCGAGCACCATCCCATTGGCGCGCTCGACTTGTCCGTTAGCCCGTGGATGGGCGACCGAGACGTATCCGATGTCGATCCCGCCGTTCTCGCAAGACTCCCGGAACCGGTGGTTGTTGAAATTGGATCCCGTGTCCGTGATGATGCGGTGGGGTAGCCCATAGCGGTGTACGAGTTCATCCAGAAGTCGAGTACTCCGTCGGCCCTTGGGGCATGTGACCGGCCTAACCTCGATCCACTTGGTGAACTTGTCGATAGCCACCGCACTCGTTGTTGAATCCTCCTGGCGCAGTTGGCAGTGGCCCAATCATGTTGAGCCCCCAGCAGCAAAGGGCCAAGGTTGGCGGTATGGTGACTAGCTTGTAGGCCGGGACGTGTTGTTGCTGGCGAAGCATCGACATCCTTGGCACCTTCTCGACGAGTTCTTCGGCCGCCCGTGGCCGTGGGGCCGCAGAAAGCTCGCTTCGAAAGCCTTGCCGACCACGGTGCGTGATGACGCGTGGTTGCCGCAGACGCCTTTGTGGATCTCCTCCAAGATGTCCTTGCCTTCTTCACGAGGGACGCACTTCATGAGTACTCCAGAAGATGCGCCCCGCTTGTAAAGCTTGTCTTCGACGAGGACGTAAGACTTGGCGCGGCGGACGAGTTGCTCGGCAGTGTTCTTGTCGGAGGGGACCTTCTGCTCGCTGAGGTAGTCGATGAAGGGTTGCCTCTAGTCCACGTCGATCATCATAACCTCCTGCCCAGCTGGTGGATGGGCTGGGACAGTGGTCGTTGGCGCCGGCTCTGGGATGGATGGCGAGTGAAGCTCGTGTACGAAGACACCCGCTGACACTTGAGCGCGGGTGGATCCGAGCATGGAGAGGACGTCCGCCGCAACGTTGTTGTCGCGAATGATGTGGTGGAACTCGAGACCGTAGAACTTGTTCTCGAGCTTGCGAACTTCTAGGCAAGTAGGCGTCCATGTTCTCCTTGTTGCGGTCCCGAGGACTTGTTGACCTGGTTGATGACCACCGGCGGAGTCGCCGTAGACTAGTAGCCGCCGGATACAAAGCGAAGCCGCGAGGCGGAGCCCGTGTCGGAGGGCTTCGTACTCGCTTCGTTGTTTGAGACCTTCCAGAAGATCTCAGGACATACTTGAGTTGTTCGCCCGTTGAAGAGATCAAGAGTACCCCCGCACCTCGCGCCCTTGAGGTTGAGTGAGCCGTCAAAGTACATCACCCAATGCTCGGTCGCACGGTGGGAGTAGGTAGCCGGTTCTCCCGCCATTCTACCATGAAGTCGACTAGCGCCGCGACTTGATGGCCGTGCGTGGCTTGAAGTCGATAGTGAGGGCGCCGAGCTCGACAGCCCCACTTGGAGATTCTTCTAGTAGCATCTTGGTTCCGCAGATGTCGCCAAGCGGTAGTCGGTGACGACGGAGACCGAGTACCGCTGGAAGTAGTGTCGTAGCTTCCGCGAGGTGATGAGTAGAGCGTACAGGAGCTTCTGCACGGGCTGATAGCGGGCCTTGGACTCTGATAGAACCTCGCTGACGAAGTAGACTGGACGCTGGACCGGGTAGGCGTGGCCGTCTTCCTGCCGCTCGACAACGATGGCAGTACTGACCACGTGAGTGGTCGCAGCGAGGTAGAGCAGCAGCTGCTCTCCCTTGTGAGGAGCCGTGAGGATCGGTGGCTTTGATAGGAAGTCCTTGAGCTGGGCAAGGGCTTGGTCCGCCTCTGGAGTCCACACGAACTTCTCGTGATGCTTGAGTAGTTTGAAGAAGGGGAGGCCCCGTTCTCCTAGCCTCGAGATGAATCTGTTCAGCGCCGCCATGCACCCCGTCGTTTCGGACGTCTTTGATGCTCGTGGGAGCTTTCATGCCGGTGATGGCGGAGATCTTCTCGGGGTTGGCTTCGATGCCGCGCCGTCGATGATGAAGCCGAGTAGTTTGCCCGAAGGGACACCAAAGACGCACTTGTTCGGGTTGAGCTTCCGGGCCGTACTCGCGTAGTGATGCGAAGGTCTCTTCAAGGTCGTCGATGAGGGTACCGGAGTCCCCGGTTTTGACAACCACGTCATCCACGTAGGCCTCGACGTTCTTGTTGAGTTGCCGCTTGAAGCTGTGCCCGGATGGCCCGTTGGTAGGTAGCGCCGGCGTTCTTCAACCCGAAGGACATATTCGTGTAGCAGTACGCGCCAAACGGGGTGATGAACGTGGTCTTCTCCTGGTTGTCTTCCTTGATCGCGATCTGGTGGTACCCGGAGTAGCAGTCGAGGAAGCAGAGCGGGTCGCAGCCCCGCCGTGGAGTCAATGACTTGATCGATCCGCGGCAACCCGAAGGGGTCCTTGGGGCAGTGCTTGTTGAGGTCGGTGTAGTCGACGCATATCCTCCACTCGTTCGAGTTCTTCTTGCGGACGAGGACGGGGTTGGCGAGCCACTCGAGATGGAAGACTTCTCTCGATGAAGCCGGCTGCGAGTAGCTTGGCGAGTTCCTTCTTGATGGCATCCCGCCCATCGTCGGCAAAGCGTCGGAGGTGTTGTCGTTTGGGGGTGGCCTTAGGGTCGACGTTGAGGGCGTGCTCAATCGGCTCCCCGGGCACTCTCGGCATGTCCGTCGGCTTCCATGCGAAGATGTCGCGGTTAGCCCGAAGAAAGCTGATGAGCGCGTCTTCCTATTTGGGGTCGAGGCCGGACCCGATGGTGGTGGTCTTGGTGGGGTCGCCTGTTCCGAGGTCGACCGTCTTGACGGGTACCTCCTCAGGTGGCTGAGGCTTGTTGGTACTGTCCGACTTCTCTGGGATGTCGAGTTCGCTTGTAGCAAGCTTCTTCGATGCCGCGCAGACCTCCATCATCGCATTGGGTACTTGATTTGTGGAGGCGATCTCCACGGCTTCTGTGTCGCAGTCGTGGGAGATCTTGAGGTCCCCTTGGAGGGAGAGTACATCGGCTGGACTTGGCATCTTGAGTACCAAGTAGGTGTAGTGGGGCACCGCCATGAACTTGGCGATGGCCGGCCTGCCGAGGATGGCGTGGTAGGAGGTCTCGAAGTCCGTGACCTCGAACTTGATGTACTCGGTACGGTAGTTGTCCCGAGATGCCCCGAAGGTAATCGGCGGGACCACCGAGCCCGGTGGAATAGCCGCGTTGCCGGGGACGATGTCGTAGAAGGGCATGCTCGCTCTTGGTGAGCATGGGAGTGATGTCGAGCTTCATTTTCTTCAAGGTCTTGGTGAAGAGGACGTCGAGCCCGCTTCCGCCGTCGATGAGGACCTTGTTGAGCTTGGAGCCCGCCACCGTTGGTTTCGAGACGAGGGGGAACCATCCCGGTTCGTAGAAGCTGGTCCATTGGTCCGCGCGGGAGAAGATGATGGGTACCTCCGACCACCTGAGAGGGGTCAGGACCGCTGGTTCAATGGACATTACTTCACGACGGGTAGCCTTTTGCTCCCGCCTGCTGGGCAGTCCGCCGAAGAGGACGTTGACAGTCTTCTCGGGTTCTTGGAAGTCGTTGTTGTCGCCGTCCTTCTTCTTGTTCTTTTGATCATGAGGGTGCGGTGGCTCCGGCGTCTCCTTGAGTGCGTGCCCGAGCCGGTAGCACCGTTCGGTTGTGTGGTTGCCATTTGGATGCCACGGGCACTTCTCCTTCAGCAGGTCTTTGAAGCCGCCGGAGTTCTTCTTCGAGTTCCCTTTCGCAGGCGCCGGATAGCCGCGATAGTGTTGTCCGGCTTGCGCTTGCGCTGGGACCCGAGTAGTAGTAGTAGTAGTTGTTGTTGTTGTTGTTGCGGCCGCCCCGGTTCGCATTGCCGCGCCGCCGCCGCCGCCCGGTTCCCGCTTGGCCTTTCCACCGGATGGCATCGTATTTGGCGTTGGCCTTGTCTTCTTCATCCGCCCGGAGACGTGATCATGTCCTTGAGGTGGGGGATGGACTCGGGGCGGCGACGACCGAAGTCTTCGAAGGTGCGGCGGTGATAGAGGCCGTCTTTGAAGAGGTCGATGACCTCCTTGTCGGTGACGTCGACGACGGTAGCGCGCTTGTCGAAAAAAGCGGCGCATGTACTTGCGGAGGGTCTCGCCTTGTTCCCGCTTGATCATGGCCGGGTCCATGCGAGTACCCGATCGGCCCATGGCACCCGCGAAGTTGCTCGTGAACCGCTCCTTCGACTGGTCCCACTTGTCGATCGAGTGCTTGTCCGGCGACTCGAGCCATGTGAGTGGTGCTTGATCCGGGAGTGGAAGGGGAAGTAGAGGCACTTGGTGTCGCTGTTGCCGCCAGCGTTCTCGATGGAGAGGGCGTAGCATCGGAGCCACTGGATGGGATCTCGCTTCGCGTCGTACTTCGTGATCCCCAAAGGTTTGAACTTGTCGGGGAGGAGCAAGTTGCGAAGTCGAGGTGAGAAGGCGGGGAAGCCGCCGCCTTCGGGCCGGTGGTCGACTTCTTCCGCCGCAGCTCCTCAATCTTCTGGCGGGCGTCGTACCCGCCGTGTGAGGCACCGGAGGCGTGGTCGTTCGCGTGGCCTCGGCCGCCGCGGCCGCCGCCACCCCCGGCCTCTCTGTTGGCCCCATGGTTGGAGCCGCCGCCGTCGCCGCCGCCGCCGTCGGGGTCGTTGCCGCCGCCACCTGCCGGAGCGCGGTGGGGGACGACTTCTCGGTTGCCGCGGTCTTGCAATGAGGGTCCGCCGGCGTTGGAGCGACGACGGTTTCGCTCGGCTGGGATGTCAGCTCGGGTACGGTTGGGACCGTTGTTGGTGCTGCGACTAGTAGCTTCGTTGTCACGGGGCTTGGCTGGACGAGGTTGGTTGACTCTGTTGTCCACCCGCATGAAGTAAGCTTCTTCCGCGAGCTTGGCGATGACCTCTCCAGCGCGTATGCCCTGAGCCTGACGTGCGATCGCTGTGATCGACATGAGACATTGCTCAGGGGTGGTGTGTACCCTGCTCTCGACCTCTTCGAGAGCTTCCGCAAGATTGCAGATGGGGAGGTTGTCACGGATGCGTCGACGGCGTTCGTTGCGCTTCCGGTTGCGTTCACGTCGAGCGTCTCTGTCCGCCGGGGTCTCGTTTGGTGGAGCGTCAGCAGAGAGCTCGTCGCAGGAGATGTCCTCAAGGTGCGGTCCCGAGCTATGCTCGAAGGCCCCGGGGTGTCGCCGGCGGCCCATGAAGACTTGGCGATCGGGGGTGCCAAGGCCGGACTCGCAGGGTGCCACCTCGGTTGGTGTATTTGAGTCCGCCGGGCTAGTGGTGTTCCCCTCCGGAACGACGGCCGAGTCGATGTAGGCGACGTAGCGTGAGTCTCCCTTTATCGGGTCGGCGGGCTTGCGGTCTAGCCGGAGACGTATCTCCCGCGCGCGCGGCGTGGATTTTATTTCTCCCGCGCCCGCCAGGCCGGCCCCGACAAGGGAAGCTCGGTGGGTCGCTTTCGGACTCGGGCTCCTCGGGGGTCCGACCGAAGTCGAACTCGTAGTCCGGGTTCGAGAAGAGCTCGTGGAGAGGGGGCCGGAGTCCGAAGCGTTATCGGGGGCGGCGTCGGAGTCCGAGTTGTACTCGGATGCGGGCTCCTTGCGGCCGGCGCGAGGTGGGAGCCCCCCGTGCGGGCCCGGCGAGGATGCGGTGGCCGCGCGTGGAGGGCTAGAGCGGTGAGGGGACCACCCGCGATGGGCGAGAAGCCGCTCGCATGCGATGGCCCACGGCGACGTCGAGTTCGAGTTGGAGACGGACTCGAGCTCGAAGTCGGCCGTGGTGGTTGAAGAGCGAAATTTCGCCGAACTTGCCGGCGAGTTCGCCTGTGACGGCTTCGGGAAGCGTCACGAGGCCTGTCTTCGGGTTGGGCTGCATGGTCAGGCGGCGCTGGAAGGAGCCCGCGCCATCAGCAGTGCAGACCCAGGCGCCGAACACAAAGGTGTCGCCGCGGTTGAAGGCGACGGTTGGCTTGAAGCAGACAGGAGCCGTCGAGTTCGCCATGTGATCTCGGGCGAGAGCCCCTACCCGGCGCGCCGCCGAGTGTCGGTGTTTTAGACCGGCAACCTACTACGGGGAGTACCCGAAGTAGATGATTGTGACTCGCCGAGATCGGTAACTCGAAGGAAGAGACACGTGGCACACAATTTAGACAGGTTCGGGCCGCGAGGTGCGTAATACCCTACGTCCTGTATGCTGCGTAGCTCTGGATTGATAGGGCACAATTACAAGATGGTGCAATAGTGCGCCGTGAGTTGTAGGGGATTGGATGAGGTGATCCTGAGATCGGTCCCTGCCTCGCCTTATATAGCCCGGGAGGCAGGGTTACAAGTCGGAATAGAGAGAGAGAGAGAGTACTAGTCGAGTACGTCTAGGAGTCCTCAATACAGTGCGGAACGTGTACTGCTCCCTAACCGAGTACTACTCCTGTGTAGTCCTTGTGCTCCACGCCTTCAGGTGCCGTGTAGCGCAAGCCGGGTAGTCCCAGGGGCCCACCGAGTAGTCGGTCCTGGTACCCACCGAGGTAGTGGGCCCAGGGAGGTCCATACGACAGATGTCGCACTCTGTTGAACTGGTCGGAAACTAGAGAGAGGACACTCTTTGGTCTGGATTTAGTTAAAGATGCCGAAGAAAAAGTGCAAGTGATAAGGGAGAATTTGAAGATGGCTCAGATGAGGCAAAAGAGTTACCACGATAAGGGAACGACACCCCGACACTTTGAAGTGGGAGATTACGTGTATCTAAGGGTTTCCCCCACCAAGGGTGTGCAGAGGTTCGGTGTCAAAGGAAAATTAGCTCCGCGCTACATTGGGCCTTATGAAGTCATAGAAGTGTGTGGGCTAGTGGCTTATCGTATCCAATTACCGGAACGGTTCTCCGCGGTACACAATGTGTTTCATGTGACCCAATTGAAGAAGGGAATGCCTGTGCCAGAAAACGAAGTAATCACAGAAGCGAATACTAGGATTGAACCTGATTTTTCGCTCGTCGAGCACCCATTAAGAGTATTAGACCAAAAAGAGCGAAAAACCCGAAGACAAACAATACGAATGTACAAGATACAGTGGAGTCATCACACGAAAGAAGAGGCAATCTCGAAACTGTGAGTTCTCCTTCCCATCTTATTGTCTTAAGTCAAATCTCGGGACGAGATTCCGTTTAAGGGGGGTAGGCTGTGACGCCCCAGGTTTTTAATTAACCCTAATCGTCGGTCAACCGGTCCAGAGCCGGTGGTCAAATCACGGTCAACCTGGGTCCTCAGCTCGAAAAACTCACCAACCAACTCTAATGACACCTTTGGTCTAGTGGACACACATGTGGGGCCAATCCATGGTCAAAGTCTTGGTCAAGCCCACTTAAACCCTAGTACCCATAGATGTCTTTCGGAACTTTTGCTGTGTTCTCCAAAATTCACCTAAACACTTAAAAATCTACCTTCAAGAAAGTTATCCAGCTTGTTGAGGGACACAACTTTCATGCAGATTAGCATTTCGAATTTTGAGTGGAAAAGCATGAAAAACTTGCTCAAAGGTCAGTATCTCCTGTTCATGGACACAGACTGACATTCAAAGTTGGCAAGCCACTCCTGCAAAATCTGTTGAGAAAAACCCCATATGGCCTATGTGAAAGTTGTAGGGGGTAGTGAGATCTACAATTTTCGTATTCAAAGTTTTGTCCTCTTCTATTCAAATTTTTGGAGTAAATCGTGTACAAACTAAGGCTCAGCAAATTGAAAACAGGCCGGCCGCGCCGTGCGCGCGCCGCGCCGTCACGCCGCGATGCCTCGCCCTCGGCGCCCGCACCCACGCACCGTCCGATGCCCCTCCGCCCGAGGTCGCACGCCGCCCTAGGCCACGCGCCTTCCCGAGGGCCGATGCCGCGCCCGAGAAGCCTCGGCCTTTCCCCGTCGTGGCGCCGTACGTGCACCGTGCATGCGGCGGACCGCCGGTCCGTCCGTGGCGGTCCGTCCCGTATGCGCGCCGGCCGAGGAGCGCCGTGGTACAACGACATCTTCACCGTCACCGCGTCGTCACGGTCGAGCGTCCTATTTGAGCACCACCGCTCCCCTTCGCACGCCACACCGAGCTGCCGGCCGCCATTGCCGCCCTCTCGCCAATCTCGCCTGCTCGCTAGTATCCCGGGCCGGCTAACCATCCTAACCTACTCCCTAGGACCCCTAGAGGTGTGCGTCGTCGCTCATCTGCTCGGCATTGCGCCCCCTCGTCGGAGCCGCAGCACACCCCGACCGTCGCCGCCATCGGGTGCCTTTCCGCCCAAACTCCGAGCACCAACGGGCCCTAGGTGAGCATGTGGTCGACCCCGACCCCTCCCCCGGCCGGGAGCGCCGCCAGATTCCGGCGAGCCCGCCACCCCTTGGGTCTAGGGACCCAATTGCTTGGCCCCAATTCTTTCCAGGGGTCTAGTCGCAAGAGTGCATCTTCAATAGTATATCCAATTTGCTGGAAATTGTAAATTGCGAATTGTAGAAACTTCAGAAAAATGCAAACACAATTTTGTTGGATTCGTTGTGAAGAGTACTACAACTTTTGTTATACTCACATAGTCTGTTTCTTGATATTTTTAGCATGAAAAATAGGAATGTGAAAAACCTAGATCTGGCATAACTCAAAATCCTTAAGTCCCCTGTATCCAATTTTTGGATATGTTGTGTGTGATTTTATGACTAGCTCCTGTGCCAATAATTGCACAAAGTTATGAAGTAAATCATTTTATATGAATTGTTTTCCATTTATGCAAAATCTGCCTAGATGATTTTTATAGATAAAATATTTATGTTCTTCAGCCCAACTTCTGCATGCTGTCTTGCTATGCCAAGATACACCCCTGGTGAACTAATCACAATTTTTGATTGATCAGAAGTAATTGTTCTTAATATGTGCATGTTTTACTTTGTAATTTGATGAAGCAAGATCAGTAGTGATTCTAGGTGTGTTTGTTTGTTTTCTAAGATGGTTTAGGACCAGAGAGCAGGTGTGAGGAAGTTAGGAGCATTTTGAGGCTTATTTATTTTTGAATGCATTTAACTTGGAGTGCTAAGCTAGATTTTGTTATTTTCAAAGTAATTCATTTTCTAGTTTCCAAGCCTTGCATGAGTGTCCAGTGATTCAGTGTGGATGTGGTGATGCTTAAGAAACCTTCCATTAAATTTTTTTTGGTGATTAGTTGTTGGTTAAAAGCTTTAAAGGCCTTTATAGATTAATGTTGGATTAAATTAGGAAAAATGCCTTTTACTTCTTTTACCCCCTTTTGTGAAAAGTTGTCAAACTTAATTAAGAGCTAAGAATACACCCTTGCTGTTGAAGAATTAATTTATAAATAATTATCTTTGTACACACCCGTGCTAATGAAAAGTGAAGTATCAAATCCTCATATGAAATAACAATTATCAAAGGAAACATTAATTAAGTGGTTAATTAAAAGAATAAAACACATATCAATAATCACATTCTTAAAAAGGGAAGTAATAAGTAATTATTTGTTAAGGTGAATATGACCAACAAGAGTTGGATAAGATAAATAATTTATCACATCACCTGAACCCTGCATTGCATTCCGTGTAGATCTTCCTAACGGTGACTACTCGCTCGTCCCGGAAGCTGAGGAAGGAGAAGTGGAATCTGCTCTGCAGTACGTGGAAGTACTCGACGACACTGAGGGTGATCAGGCTAACCTTGCTGACGAAGGCAAGCCCTGGTGCATCTGACCCAGTTTTCAAATTTGTTATACAATTATCTATGGATGCTTGTGCATTTAAGTCAGGAGTTGTATGGAACCTTAGAGGCATGATCCCTAGGTACCTGTGTCCTTACTAGTATGTTAGGTCGATAGCTGCTAAGCTATAGGACCGTTACAAGTCGAGTGATGATGTCACTCGCGAGAATAGGTTCCTAGATAGGAATCATAAGATCTCCTTAAATGGATTGCTCATGTGGTAAGAGCATGGGATGCGGGCTCCGGTCCAATGGCTATTGTGGGTTAAGTGTTTGAACGTACTAAGCACTTGTCGGGAATGGGACCGATAAGCCTAGTACCTTAATGAGGCGGCGAGGGATCTTACTATTACTCATCTTGGGATGCGTCTCACGGCTAGCTACCGGTGGTGTATGGTGAGTCCGGGTGCCTCGTGGGGTAGTTCGGATAGCCTACACCAAAGACTGTAAGATTTGATCCCGACCCGAAGAGTTTTGGGAACCTCTTGGTGGTTGTCCTCGTGGGGGCACCCCACCGTGTGTTTAGGTCTACCTTGCAAGGTTTTCAATCAATCGATTGTCAGCTTCTCACCGTTATCAGAGACTACTTACTCCACTAGCCATGAGATCCCTAATGATGGAAGTTGGTGAATTTTATGCTTGATTAAATGTATGGTACAACTTTTCTGTACAAGATGGCCAATTTAGTAAAGCTTAAACTCACTAGAACTTACGTTAAAATCTTGAAAGTAAGGACATACTCTTTGTTACTTTTCAGCAAAAGAAACCCAGTGGCCGAAAGCCTTTCATGTCTAGAGTGGGTGAAGTAGTTAACACCGACAGGTAAGTCTTGCTGAGTATTAGCATACTTAGCCTTGCTATAATATGTTGATCCAGGTAATGCTTTCAGTGATGTGTGGCCCGGAGAGATCCTGCTCGGCTGGGAGCTGGAGTGGGTGGAGAATGACGACTGAAGGCATCATGGCTGGCCTCCCGTGGTGTTCTCGCTTTCCGCTTAGTTGAATTCCGCTGTTTCGAAAACTCTGAACTACGTGGCTATGACAAAAACTTCGGTTTGTAACAATTAAACCCTTTGGGGTAAATTTTGGATGTTAATTGTGTTGTATCTCTAGACTCGCCTTCGTGTGAATTTTAATGCATATATATCGATCCTTGTTGCTATGTAAGTGATTTACCGGGTGTTAACCCGGCAACTAACGACAGGATGATACTTTATTACTGCTTAAGGACCAAAGTGGATTGGTTTAGGCGGTAGTACAGTATTTTCCTGGGCGGGTTGTCACAATTACAAGGTAGGAGTCCTAGTAGGATTACATGAGAATTCTAGTAGGAGTCTGTCTTCATCCTTCCTTGCATGGGTACCTAGGGAGTATTCCCGACAAGCCCCCGAGCACGTTGTAGTCGAGAGTAGTAGTAGTTCGAGTAGTCTTGAAGCCTCTTCGAGTAGTTCTTGAGCATCGTCGAGTACTGCTTGGAGAAGTCTTCAATAATACTTGAACTGCCACGAGGCTGGAAGGTGGTCCAGCTCATCAGTCTTGAAGTTGAGATATATATGGAAGTGCGATTGCAAAATCACACTCCATAGAGTAGCCCCCGAGCCTTAGGTTGAGTCGCGAACTCTATCTGAGGATCAATCTTGCTTCTGAATCTTGTCTTGAAAAAATTGAATGATGGGTGTAGCATAGCAGCCCCCGAGCCTTGAAATGATTAGGTAATCAATCCAAGGGTCTTCAGTATTAGCGAAAGCCATCATTCGAGTACTCTTGCAGTGTGTAGCCCTCCGAGATAAGAGAGCCATATGAGCAACATCAAGTAGTAGTTATAGTAGAGTCCCCGAGCTGGAGAGTTTCTAAGTAGAAATTTGGTGTCAAGCCGTGTGGCTTGAGAAGTAGTCGTGCCGTTAGAGCAGACTTTAGATACCGACAGAGCGGATTTTAGAATGCGACTTGAAAACCGAAGACGACTTTGTGCTGCGCGGAGCGGACTTTGAGATGCGACTTGAAAACTGAAGTCGACTTTGTGCTGTGTGGATCGGACTTTGAGATGCGACTTGAAAACTGAAGTCGACTTTGTGCTGTGCGGAGCGGACTTTGAGATGTGACTTGAAAACCGAAGTCGGCTTTAGTTGCCGCGCGGTGCGGACTTTGGATGCGACTACAGTAGTCAACTTTGTGTACTTCGAGCCAAGTATGAAACCCGAAACGCGAGGATAGGGAGCCAAAAAATGAAAAGCACTTCCAGAAGGCCAAAACGAATGAAAAATTAGAAAAACAAATAGATTTGCTACCAGAGCGGGATTGAGTACCTGAGCCATGGAGTTCAGACCCACGGTACAATTGCCACCGGAGCGGGCTTGAAGGTGCAACCGAAGTCGACTTGAGTAGCTGAGCCATGGATTTCAGACCCAAGGTATGATTGCCACCGGAGCGGGCTTGGGTGCGACCCTTAGCGTCGACTTGTGCCACCGGAGTGGGCTTGGGTGCGACCGTTAGCGTCGACCTGTGCCACCGAAGTGGACTTGAGGTTGCGACTATAGAAGTCGACTTGAGTACTTAGGGTACTAGGACCCATGGTACAGAGCGCGAGTACTGAGGGTACGAAACCCACACTACAGGGCATGAAAACTACGTGCAGCTAGGTACCATCGTTGCCAGGACGCGAGGTCCACTTACAACTAGGTTCCATCGAAGCTTACACACGTAGTTGTAGCGAACATGGCCTCATATGCCATTTGTTCGGAGTTTGATTTTGGTGATTCATGACAACATGATCATTGGGACTAACCATATTGTTTGAGCATGTATTTGTAGACATTTCTAGGTCCCATGGATGCAACCGCACACAATGCAAAGCATGACAAAAGAAAAAATATGAAGCCGGGATAAAGAGAGGAATGAATTGGACTTGTCCTATGAATAAATTATTCTTAGATCAATCAAATGGTATTAAATGCTACAGAATCATGAAGATTATTCCACAAGCTTTCCATAGTGTCCAAGATCATCAAAATCGGAATCCGGAGTGAAAAGTTATGCCCAAATTAAGATGTGCTGAAAATAGGGCACGGGATGATCCGACGGTCCCATTTTTGTGAGCACCGGATGAACTCCGAGAAGAAGAAAACAAGTGTATAAGCATCGGATGATCTGGTGGTACCATCGGATGATTGCATCGGTTCATCCTATGCTTTTTCGGGAAACATACGAGAGAGGTATTCGCGCAGAAATGTCTAGCACCGGATGAACCGACGCTGTCATCAGTTCATCCGACGCTTAAAAAATGCTCAAATGCTAAGGATTTTTTCAGAATCTTGTAGAGAATTTCATAAGCTTTCCAACAAGTACAAGATCGCCCAAAACGGAGTTCGGAGCAGAGAGTTATGGCCAAAATACGGAAGGGCATATGGCAGCACGGGATGATCCGACACTACATAAAATGACACCGTCGGTTCATCCGACGGTATATCTTAAATAGCCGTTAGAGCAACGGCTATATTGGTGTGTTGGCCTATTTATACCCCTTCAACTCTCCCATTTGAAGGTGCTGGATTGTGTGGAAGTGCGAGAGGAGTTCAAGACCCATTCAAGATCATATCCAATCCATCCAAGTGCTTAATTGCTCATCCTTAGACTAGTGCATGCTTTGTGTGTGTGCTTAGTGCTAGGCTTAGCTTAGAGCTGAGTGAGTGCAAGGTTGTGCCAACCTTGTGAGGTGATTCTTGAGTGAATCCAGTTGTACAAGGTTCGCCGGAAGCCTTGGGGCCTAAGTGGCTCACCGGCAATCGTCATCGACCCTCCGGCTTGGTGTGGAGCGGCGAGGACACTTTGTGCGGGGGACGTGGAGACCCCCCTTCCTTGGTGGAGAAGCTCCTTAGTGGAGGCGGCATCAAGGTGACCAAGGGAGCTTGACAAGTGCCTAAGTGGCTAGCCTTTGTGGCAAGTCAAGTTGGTGCTCTTGGGAGAGACTTGGTGACCGGGAAGCAATACTCTTGTGTGAGTGCTTCAACAACGTGGACTAGGGGTGGCTCAGTGCCTACCGATACCACGGGATAAATCGCGTGTCAAGAGTTTGCTTCCTCTCATCCCCTTTACGTTTCCGCATTTACTCTATTGCAATCTTTGTTTGCCTCTACTTTCCTAGAGTAGTATCATGCTAGGATTGGCTATAGGTTGCAAACCTTCTTTTGGGATGGGAGTTTCACACTAGAACAACCTTAGTTGCACATCTAGATAGTATGTTCTAGTTTACCCTTGCGCAAAATTAGTGAAGCCGCAGGTTAAGTTTTTAAGTTGCCTAATTCACCCCCTCCCCCTCTTAGGCTAACGGGCATCCGATTCCTTACAAGTGGTATCAGAGCCGGGACTCACTTCTTTCACAAGGAAACGCCAATTCAATTGGTAAATTGTGAAAACCGGCTCATTGGAACGGTTAGGCTTCACCGCCTAGTGAGTTGCTCTTTAGAGGGATGAAAGGGGTGGATACCTTAGGTTTGGCTCCACATTTCGATGGCACGGGCTATCCTCGGTGGAAGGTTCTCATGGAGGCCTATCTCCAAGCAAGGGACCTTGATGTTTGGAGAGTCACCGATGAGGGTATGAAAAATGGTACTAGGAAGGAAAAGCAATTTGATGTAATTGCTAAGAGTATCATTTTGTCCTCACTAGATGTAGGCGTTTTCAATAGAGTTTTTACTTGTGAAAATGCTCATGAGCTATGGAAAACCATCAAGGAGCAAAATGAGGGTTCAAAAGAAGTTGCTAATGAACGCTACGGTTGTCTCCTTGAGGAATTCAATAGCTTCAAGCAACTTGCTAATGAAAATGCCGAATCTATGTACTCACACCTAAATGTGCTTGTCAATGAGATTAATGCCTTAGGTGTGAAGGACATCACGGACTTGAACATCAACCGCAAGATCCTTCAAAGTCTCTGGAAGCCCGACTATGACTTGGTGAAAGCAATCATCTACGAGAAGAAGCTCGAAGATTTGAAGCCATCACATATCTTGAGCAAGATCATGGCACATGAACTTCAACTAATGCCCAAGTCAAAGAAGGCGCCCCAAGAAAAGCCCCAAGAACCATATTCTCCAACCACAAGCCATGCTCTCTCAAGCCGACAAGAGAAAATGTTGAGTAGGATGGCTACTCGTGGAAGCTCAAGCGAAGATGATGGTGATGATGGTGATAATGAAGATTCCTCAAGTGATGAAGAGGTTGAATCTATGGTGGCCGAGTACGTGAAGAAGATCTTCAAGTATGTGAAGAAAGTCAACATGTACGGCTACAACATCCACTTGAGAGAAGGGCGTCATCATCAACACATCAAGTTCACCAAGATCAAGCACAAGCCCAAGAAGAAGGTGGTCAAGGAGAGAAGATCAAGCCAAGAAGCAACCCTCGCCGTCCGCGAGTGGACAAGTGGTGGATCAAGTTCTTCTAGCTCAAGCGATGAATCAAGAAAGAACTTCACCACCCGCTTCATGCAAGGTCCTTCATCATCACACATGTGCCTTATGGCCAAAGGTATGGAAAGCAATGTAAGTGATGACGAATCCGACACCACCTCTCTCAATGATCTTGTTGAGCTAATCCATGAGCAAAAAGGAATGCTTGAACAACAAGCTAATGAAATCAAAGAACTCAATGCTCTCAATGATCTTAGTGACACCCTTGCTACAAATTATGAACATTTGTTGTGCAAATTCAAATTGCTTAGCAAGGAGTGTGATGAGCTAAAATCTAAGCTTGAGAGCAATGAGACTAAAACAAGTAATTCCTTTAAGCTTGATGAAACATCTATCCCTTGTGCAATTCCTATCTCCAAGGTAGATGCTTCAACTTCTTGCATTGATTTAATCGATGAATCTTGCTCACCATCTTGCCATGAGAATGTTGTTGTAGAATCATGTGATTATCTCATAGGCAAGGAAAATGATGAGCTCAAGCAAGAAGTGAAAAGGCTCCGAGAGAGGTTGGCAAACTTGATGGGCAAGGGCAAGAATGATGAAGAACAAGTGTACATCTCTCAAGACATGAAGAGCCAAGTCCAACCTTCTCAAGATAACCGTGATCCCATGGTGAAGAAGCTTGAGAAGGGTGCAACCGTGACTTGCTACAAGTGTCATGGAGAAGGGCACAAGTTCTACAAATGCCCTCAATTTGTCAAGAAGATGGACAAGGGCGCAAAGAAGAAATTGAAGCCCACCATCAAGAGCTCCCTCATCTACACCAAGCCCAACCGCAAGAACAAGACCAAGAGCAAAACCTACGTCATCAAGAAGAAGGCAAGTGGCAAGGTGGTTGCACACAAGGTTGGGAAGATGAAGGAAGAGCGGGGTTGGAACCAACCTATTTGGGTGCCCAAGGAAGTCATCACCAACATGAAGGGGCCTCAAATGATTTGGGTTCCAAAGGCCACTTGAAGGCCTTAAGTGCGGGGACTTGGGAGGCTTGGCACAATCAAGATGAGAAGATTCAAGCATATAAGCCAAGCTTGCAAATTGGACATGTGTTGCCCAAGTTCCCCGATTGAGGTAATGGAAACTAGTACCTATCTCTTTCATCATTGTAGCTCCATTGCCTTGTTTAGGTTGCATTTGTTGCAATGTTTACATATGGTAGGTTGCTTGTGTCATGTGCTAACCCATGAGCAATTTACATGGTTTGATTAGTGTGTAGGAAAGCTACACTTGTTCTTTCATGGTGCATGTTTTCATATATATCTCTTTGCATCATGAGCAAGCTATAGGGTAAGCTTCCCTTTTTGTTATCATAAACAATGTGCATACATTTGGTTGGTGATTCAAACACTAAATGCACACATTTAGGGGGAGCTCATCCTATGGTTTGGTTATGGGACTAACATTGTTTCAAGCTTTTCTTATGTAGTCCCTTAGCGACGCGTTCGGTGCGGTGTTTCATTCTAAGAGAATGCTATTTCACTCTCAATGTGATCTAACATCTCTAAAAGAGTGGATATAGCAATATGAGCTTCATGCTATTGAGTCATGTCCTTGCGAGCTTATGTCTCTATATAAGTTCAAAGGCAATGTACTCATACATTCCTAATCCTTGTGGCACCCCAAGCGTCTTCTATACAAGCTCCTTTCAAGTGGTGTCACCTAGTGATATCATTTTCAAGTGGCTCATCTCAATGTGGTGCCAACAAGGTAGAGAGAATCAACCCCGGAGGTATGCAATGATCAAAAGACTACAAGTGATATCTACAAGTGGTAATGTAACAAGAACCCATTTGTCTTATCTCTTGTTCTTTAAGCTAGCTCTTTGCATGATATGCTCTAAGCTTCCTTGTTTTACAAGTTTGTAGTTGTGCACTTGTTTCTCACTACCCTTGTCTTACAAGTGGTATTCTTTTTATGCACACACTTAGGGGGAGCTTAGTTTGTATCATGTTAGTCTCATGAGCTTGTGATCCACCTTAGTTATTCACACATGTGGTATCTTCATTGATATCATACATATGGATCATGGTTCATGCGGCT
Organism: Cenchrus americanus; assembly: GCA_947561735.1. Classification (NCBI taxonomy): domain Eukaryota; kingdom Viridiplantae; phylum Streptophyta; class Magnoliopsida; order Poales; family Poaceae; genus Cenchrus; species Cenchrus americanus. The sequence continues at coordinate 201,009,078 of OX387241.1, forward strand.
TTCTCCCTTGCATTTAACATCTCTCCTTTGAGCTATGGTTGCTAGATCTTGCTAGTTTCCTTGGACCCGTTTGCTTTGGACTTTTTGGAGATTTTATTCCAAAGGGGGAGAATGTGGGACCAAAGCAAGCTTGTAGCTTAAGCTTACAAGTGGGCTCAAGGATGCTTACAAGTGATTTCAAGGATATGAGACCAAAGGGGGAGAATGTGAACATAAGATCAAAAGGGGGAGTTTGATCTAGCGGGAGTTTGGATGATGGTAAGCATCCAAGCAAGTGTAAGTGGTTCTAATTCTGTCAATTCTAGCAAATTTATACTTGCTTTGGTTGTGTTGTCATAAATCACCAAAAAGGGGGAGATTGTAGCGAACATGGCCTCATATGCCATTTGTTCGGAGTTTGATTTTGGTGATTCATGACAACATGATCATTGGGACTAACCATATTGTTTGAGCATGTCTTTGTAGACATTTCTAGGTCCCATGGATGCAACCGCACACAATGCAAAGCATGACAAAAGAAAAAATATGAAGCCGGGATAAAGAGAGGAATGAATTGGACTTGTCCTATGAATAAATTATTCTTAGATCAATCAAATGGTATTAAATGCTACAGAATCATGAAGATTATTCCACAAGCTTTCCATAGAGTCCAAGATCATCAAAATCGGAATCCGGAGTGAAAAGTTATGCCCAAATTAAGATGTCTTGAAAATAGGGCACGGGATGATCCGACGGTCCCATTTTTGTGAGCACCGGATGAACTCCTGAGAAGAAGAACAAGTGTATAAGCACCGGATGATCTGGTGGTACCATCGGATGATTGCATCGGTTCATCCTATGCTTTTTCGGGAAACATACAGAGAGGTATTCGCGCAGAAATGTCTAGCACCGGATGAACCGACGCTGTCATCAGTTCATCCGACGCTTAAAAAATGCTCAAATGCTAAGGATTTTTTCAGAATCTTGTAGAGAATTTCATAAGCTTTCCAACAAGTACAAGATCGCCCAAAACGGAGTTCGGAGCAGAGAGTTATGGCCAAAATACGGAAGGGCATATGACAGCACGGGATGATCCGACGCTACATAAAATGACACCGTCGGTTCATCCGGTGGTATATCTTAAATAGCCGTTAGAGCAACGGCTATATTGGTGTGTTGGCCTATTTATACCCCTTCAACTCTCCCATTTGAAGGTGCTGGATTGTGTGGAAGTGCGAGAGGAGTTCAAGACCCATTCAAGATCATATCCAATCCATCCAAGTGCTTAATTGCTCATCCTTAGACTAGTGCATGCTTTGTGTGTGTGCTTAGTGCTAGGCTTAGCTTAGAGCTGAGTGAGTGCAAGGTTGTGCCAACCTTGTGAGGTGATTCTTGAGTGAATCCAGTTGTACAAGGTTCGCCGGAAGCCTTGGGGCCTAAGTGGCTCACCGGCAATCGTCATCGACCCTCCCGGCTTGGTGTGGAGCGGCGAGGACACTTTGTGCGGGGGACGTGGAGACCCCCTTCCTTGGTGGAGAAGCTCCTTAGTGGAGGCGGCATCAAGGTGACCAAGGGAGCTTGACAAGTGCCTAAGTGGCTAGCCTTTGTGGCAAGTCAAGTTGGTGCTCTTGGGAGAGACTTGGTGACCGGGAAGCAATACTCTTGTGTGAGTGCTTCAACAACGTGGACTAGGGGTGGCTCAGTGCCTACCGATACCACGGGATAAATCGCGTGTCAAGAGTTTGCTTCCTCTCATCCCCTTTACGTTTCCGCATTTACTCTATTGCAATCTTTGTTTGCCTCTACTTTCCTAGAGTAGTATCATGCTAGGATTGGCTATAGGTTGCAAACCTTCTTTTGGGATGGGAGTTTCACACTAGAACAACCTTAGTTGCACATCTAGATAGTATGTTCTAGTTTACCCTTGCGCAAAATTAGTGAAGCCATAGGTTAAGTTTTTAAGTTGCCTAATTCACCCCCTCCCCCTCTTAGGCTAACGGGCATCCGATTCCTTACGGTAGTATCTTGTCGAAGCAGGTGAAGGTGCGACCGGAGTCGACTTTAAGTTTCCGTGTGGAGCAGACTTTAGAAGCTGCCTCCTTGGGATAGCCCCTGAGTTGATGAAGTAAGCTCGTGGTGACTTGATCGATATACCCCAAGAGTAGTCAGCAGAGTGTAGCCCTCGTGAAAACTCACCGAGGAGCATACACGAATGAGTAGTCCTTGGTGTGTTGTCCTGCATGGCAAAACAAGCCAAAGAAGAAAAATAAGTAATCATTTAAATAAATGACTTACTGTTGCTGCCTCGGCAGACTCTTGATGCAACCAGAGTCAAGTTGTCGAGCAGCGAGAGCCAGTGCGACCGACCGAGGAGAAGTCGAGCAGCGAATACGGCGCGTCCGGGTGCACGGTACAGGCGCAGTAGAGCCAGTGCAACCTAGCGGCGAGTAGCCGAGCTGCGAGATGGAGTAACCGAGTGCACGACAAGAACCCATGCAGCCTACTAACGAGAAGTCGAGCGGCGAAGACGACGCGTCCGGGTGCACGGTATAGGCGCAGTAGAGCCAATGTAACCTAGCGGCGAGTAGCCGAGCTGCGAGATGGAGTAACCGAGCGCACGTCAAGAACCCATGCGGCCGACTTACGAGAAGTCGAGCGGCGAAGACGGCGAGTCTGGATGCACGTTATAGGCGCAATAAAGCCGGCGCAACCGAGAGATGAGTAGCCGACCCACGAGACGTAGTCGAGGTAGAGCCCGTGCGATAGTCGCGGCGCATGACGTAGTTGATGTACAATCGCTTGCGGCCAGAGGCGAGTAGCTGCGCCGCACGACATGGTTGATGTAGAGCCGGTGCGGTCAGGAGACGAGTAGCCGCCCTGCTCATGTACATGAGGTGTGCACATTGAGCAAATATCTTGGAGTCTTGTAGATAGCCTTTGGTGTGTGCATATCACAATGCTCCATAATTTCGTTTTGCACTAGCGAGCTAGCGGAGAGTGCTCCATGTGTTGTTGCGCGTGCGCTTGCATCAGATGCCGCCACACTGCTGGAGATTCAATCCATATTAAATATTAATTGAAATACTCACCATGACTAGTACTCAGACTTGGAGCTTTCTTTTAAAATTGCTTGACGTGGCTGTGCTATTGGGTCCGCATAGAATTACCGCTCTGCTTCGAACTCAGACTGAAAAATTGTTTCCAATGTTGTGTGAGGCAGTAAGCCAGCTTGGAATTCATGTGTTGAGTTCGAATCGGATTGTGCCTCCTATCTTGATGTGTAAGGACAGCTGCGGCGAGCTTGATTGTGGTTCCACGGCGGGATCAGCTTGATCTTTGAGCTCGCCTTGGAATCAACCCAACGCGCCAAGTTGCTGGTGTAGCAATTTCAAACGCCCACGCCGAGCAGATTCAACTTGATGATGTGTGGTCCTTCGAATTCGCCGGATGATCATGACGATCACCCCACGGTGAGTGTTAATGTTGGAGTTTTATATTCGACAACCTCCATAGGGGTACCCGTCGGAGAGTAGATAGTGGGCATCACCAGACCTGAACTCAAAGGTATGCGCAAGGGACACGGGACACAAGATTTATAAAGGTTCGGGCCGCCAAGGTGGCGAACCCTACGTCTTGTTTGGGGATCAAGTATGGCACCCTGCGCTTGGGTGTTGGGTTGAGATGTCCTCCTAGGTACCCGACCCTCCTTTATATAGTACAGGGGGCGGGTTCCTAGTCGGTTACAAGGTAGGAGTCCTAGGAGGATTACAACGAACGAGTCCTAGTAGGATTACAGGGGAATTCTAGTAGGAGTTCTTCTTCATCCTTCCTTGCATGGGTACCCGGGGAGTATGCCCAACAACCTTTCCTTGGGGTTGTTCACCATGTGACTCTTTGGCATCTCTCATTCCCCTTCCCTATAAGACTCACACTTTTACCCGAAGGTTCTTCGTATCGTTCCTGGATATTCTCTGATGTAGGTGTTAGCCCCTTTAGTCTTATGGGTATGAGAGGCATTCCCCTGGAAAATTCTGCAAGTGCCGATGATCCTTACTGGCCATTGACAGACTTCAACTCGAAATAGCATTCCTTCTGAGTATTGCTGGTGAGCAAGTAGACTCTGGCTGTAGTTTCAGGCAGAAGATGTCTATGAACTATGCTCTGCAGTTTGTGGATGTGATAGACAAACTCTCCATCGTTTATATATGGACCATCCTTTATTTAGGAGTTGTTTCCCTGAATCAGTCATCTTTTGGAAACCGAGCCACTCACGGGTCTTCTGTTTCCTTCTTTGACGGATCTGGCATATTCAGTTTTCGTCTTTTCTGGCTCTTTCATCTCTATCTCTTCTGGCGCTCCGGATATAAATAATCATCTATATGCCTTCATGGAGACCGCATTCCTTCGACCATGGCTCGAGATATAGGTACATGGAGCTTTAGACACTTACTCTTTGATTCTTTCTTCCTCCCCTGACTCAAGATGGCTAGAATAATTCTTGTGAAATAGTCTAGAACATACTCCTCTCTCTAGCCTCCTTCTGTGAAGCAAGGAGGTCCAACAACTAGAAGAAGCCTTGTGATGCAACTTGGGTGCTTCAGCTGGTGGAGAAGGGTAGGGGTTGTCCTTAGACGTTGTGTAAAGAACAACCCCATGTCTTCTTTCCCAACAACCTTGACGGGAGGAATTACCTCAGCTGGTGATTCATCTTCATCAAATTTGCATTTTCTTTTTGTTTTTCTCTTTCTTCGTCTCCATCGCCTATTTCGTTGATGACTGATGTAATAGATCTGTAATGGATCATCTGAGTTACCTTCAAATGTATTCTCCAATTTTGTATATATTCTAAGGGCAATTTGTACATCGGCCATAACCTGAAACCAAACATGCTTCATTGACAGCTTTTTGCCACTAAAGACGATTGTATCTGCAATCGGCTATAACTTGAGTCTCCAATCGGCCATTCTTAGGCTCTGATTGGGCTAAGCGTCTACCCATATTCTTGGATAGTATTTCTTTTAATATTTTCCGTTCAATGCTCTGGCAAACTTCTCTCCTTCCAAAGTCTCCAATATATATGCATTGCCTAGTACGCATTGACTGATCTAATATGGTCCCTCCCAATTAGGTGACCATTTCCCATATTTAGGATCCCTGGAGCCAATCGGTAAAATGAGCTTCCAAACTAGATCTCCCTCAACAAATTCTTTACCTTTGACTTTTTTTGTCATACCATCTGGCTACTCTTCTCTTATTCTTTTCGATATTCTATAAAGCTCTCAGCTGATTACTAGCAAGGTCTTCTAATTCCTCCATCATAGTTGAATAATCATCAACCGATAGCTGATCTTGTAAAGAAGTTTTCCTGGATCCGGTTCTTAGTTCCCAAGGTAGTACTGCATCATGATCATACACTAGTTGATATGGTGACACCTTGGTCGCTCTGTGGCACGCCATCTTGTATGCCCATAGTGCTTCATTAAGGACTGTATGCCATCGTTTAGGACTCTCATCAATCTTGCGTTTGATCAATTTAATGATGCCCTTGTTCACTGCCTCTACCTGTCCATTCGCCTGAGCATAATAGGGAGATGAGTTTAACAGTTTGATCCCTAAAGAATTTGCATATTCTTTGAACTCCCCTAAGGTGAATTGACTTCCTTGATTGATTATGATCGTTTGAGGTATACCAAACTGATAGACAATTGATCATACTGCCTGACGTCGCAGTCTTGATTAGGATGGCTTCAAACCATTTCGTGAAATAGTCCGTAGCCACCAGCACGAATTTATGACCTCTTCTTGATAGTGGATATATCTGTCCGATCGAATCAATAACCCAACCTTTGAATGGCCATGACTTGATTATTGGATTCATTGCTGATGCCGGAACCCTTTGAATGCTTCCAAACTTCTGACACTCTTGGCATCCTTTGTAATACTTGAAGCAATATTCAAATATCGTTGTCCTATAATAATTATTGTTCCTGATCATCCACTTCATCTTGAACGCTGACTGATGAGCCCCGCAGACTCCCTCATGAATCTCTCCCATTAAAATTTCAGCTTCCTCTTCTCCAAGCATTTGAGCAGAACTCCATCAACGGTACGATAATACAGCTCATCTTCTAGCAGAACATATTTAATGGTCTTGTACCTCAGTTGTTTATCAACCTTCTTGGATAGATTTTTCAGATAATCTATTATCTCTCTCCTCCAATCTTCAACTGATAACTCCACAGTCAAAATCGGCTGATATCCTGATGCCCCTTGGGCCAGCCGATTAGCTTCACTGTTGTGAATTTTAGGGATGTGTACTAGTTTTACTATCTTGAACTCTCGAAGTAACTGAAGACATTCTTCATGATAAACCCTTAATACATCATCCTTGCATTCATATTCTCCTGCCAATTGTTTTATCACAAGTTGAGAATCTCCAAATATCTTAACAACTTCAGCATTGACTTCTTGTAGTAATTTTATCCCCTTTAGTACTGGTTGGTACTCAGCCTGATTATTTGTTGAAGTCTTCTCAATCGGAATGGAAAACTCGTAACTTGTCCCCTAAGGCATGATGGGGATGATTCCGATCCCAGCCCCTACCCCACATGATGACCCATCAAAGAACATAGTCCATGGAATAGGTTCTATGACTACAACCTCAGGTCCACAATGATGAGTTACCAAATCGGCTATTACTTGTCCTTGATCGTTTTAGCCAATTGATAGGTCAAATCAAACTCTGAGAAAGCTAGGATTCATTTTCCAATCCTACCCTTCAAGACTGGTAATGACAACATATATTTGACAACATCATCTTTGCACACCACGGTGTATTCAGCAGTTAACAGATAAGGTCTCAACTTTGTGCATGAGAAATATAAGCATAAGCATAGTCTTTCCACCGCTGAATATCTTGTTTCCGCGTCCAAAAGTCTTTTGCTTATGAAATACACAACTCATTCTTTTCCTTCAAACTCTTGTACGAGGGCCGATCCAATAGCCTGCTCATTAGCAGATAAGTATAACTTGAATGGCTTTTTATCTTGAGGAGGCATTAGGACAGGAGGGGATTTTAGGTAATGCTTGATATTATCTAAAGCCTTTTATTGTTCTTCTCCCCATACAAATTTCTGATTGGCCTTGAGCTTTAGTAGGGGTGTGAATGGTTGAATCCTTTCTGACAGGTTAAATATAAACCTTCTGATGAAATTGATCTTGCCAATTAATGACTGGAGCTCTTTCTTGTTTGATGGTGCTTTTATATTATCAATTGCGCTGACTGATTTCTAGCCTACTTCGATTCCTCGCTCGTGTATTAAGAAACCCAAGAATTGGCCAGCTGAAATACCAAAAGCACACTTGTTGGGATTCATTTTTAAACCATGCTTCCTTGTGCATTCCAGCGTTCTTCGTAAGTCTGCCAAGTGTTCCTCGTATCCCTTTGACTTGACAACTACATCATCGATGTAGATTTCCACTATTTTGCTGATGAGTTCATGGAATATGTAATTCATGGCTCTTTGATAAGTGGCACCAGCATTCTTCAATCCAAAGGTCATGACAATCCACTCATACAACCCGACATGGCCAAGGCACCTGAAAGCAGTTTTTGCAATGTATTCTATAGCCATGAATATTTGATTGTATCCAGCATTACTATCCATGAAGCTAGTGTCCTGCAGCAACGTTAACCAATGCATTGGCTACTGGCATCAGATATCCATCCATCTGCGTAGCTTTGTTTAAATTCATGAAATCAATGTACACGCATAGCTTTCTGTCGGGGACAACAACGGGGGTCCCCTAATAATTGGGAGAAACCCATTTTTTCGCAAATAATAAAACACAAATGAACTAACAAATTGCAAAGTTAACCTCGCGCAACCACGACATGGTGACAGGGGGATCCCACAGTTGAGGCAACCTCAACGACCCATCAAGTGGTCGGCCTCGGCACCCCTCGGGCAAATCTCCGCCTCGCTCAAGGAGCCCGGCGCCGTACCACCGAAACTCCGCCTCACTCGAGGGATGGACGGCCCCTCAGGCAAAACTCAGCCTCGCTCGAGGGCTGGACGCCCCCTGGGGCGAAACTCTGCCTCGCTCGAGGCCGTCCTGAGCGTCTTGAGCTCGCGACCCAGTGCCCACTCCGCCAACCAGAGCATTGAATGCTCTGACACAACGCGGGCGCCCAAGTCAAAGGCGAATTCCCACCACGCCGGCCCACTGACACTGCTTGGGAATCATATCCTGGCGCTGTTTCGCCAACCCTCCTTGTGAGGCCATCCCTGGCACTGTACGGGACTATGCAGTAAGGCCAGTGTCAACTCCGTGACACTGTGCTGCCCACTCCCGTACGACCTGCGGGCCACACCCCTCGAAGGAGGACGACAAAACCCTCGAAAAGGGTACGGACACCTACCCCGCGCCCACACGGGACGACGTCGTGACGTCGGACTAGTGGAGCGCGTCTCCTCCGCCAACTCCAGTCCTGTGCGGCTATCCCCGCTGCTGTACTACCATCCCGGGCACTGCAGCGCCAACCCTGACGTTGTGGGAGCCCAGGATGACAGGACATCGCCACGTCGGCTACTGTGCGACTCCCAGTCTTCCGTCAGCCCAACCCTCGAAGCTGACATACGAGCAACAAGAGGATCCCACGCCACTACCCCTCAAAACCGCTCCTGGACGGACACAGGACTCGCTGCGACGTCCCGCCAGAAGCAAGATTCGCCAGGATGGCCACCCACTCCACGGCACTGACACCATACCGCCACATGTAACCTAGAATAGTGTGGCACGATTGTAAACCGCCTCCCCTTGGCCTACAAAAGGAGGAGGCAGTCCCCTGGTCGCAGGGGATGACAGATGGCGCACACTTGCACGTTTTCTGTTTTCACCATGATATTGGCATCTCGCCTCAATCAGACCTCAGGGACATGGAGGCACTACCTCCTCTCCCGCCACGCTTGTAGCTCCCCTCTGCAAGCACCACGGTGCAGTGCAATACAGTGCCTCGAGCACACCCTTGCTGGACGTACGGCCCCGGCCGGAACCAGGATAAAACTCGTGTCACTTAGTTGCTAAGCATCGGCCATTGAGAGATAGATCTTAGCGCTCGTAGTAGTTAGTGTCAGGACTACTTTCTGCACGGACAGTTGGCGCGCCAGGTAGGGGAATCGCGCGCTGAAGATTAGCATTCCACCAGCCATCTCGATGGTGATCCGCACCGAGTACAGGTCCCAAAGGTACTCCATGGGTAGCTCGGACCCCCTCCCAGCCGGATTCGAAATCCAGTTCGGGAGCCTGAACTTCCAAGCCACGGGGAATGACTACCTCATGCGCATCACCAACCGCACCGAGGTTCACCCGTGGCGGTCGACCGGACTAGGACCGGTCCCCGCCACGCCTGCTGCTGACGCTCCAGCGCCCACACAGGCGGACGCTGCGGGCCCCTCATCACCCCGACGTCGACAACGTTCTGGCTAGCGCTCGCGCCTGGCATGAATGGAACGACATCGGGCCGCGCGCGCCGTGACACAACGCGACGCGCCCATTAGCGGGGCAACGGCGACGCCCACAGGGGAGTGCCTGACCCCCCGAGCTGCGGTTCCCCCACGGGATGCGCAATGTCACGACAGTCTACGCTTCGTCCGCTAGCACCGACGTGGCGGCGTACGAGGACCTTCCTGGCCACCACCTTCTGGTGGTCCAGAACTTCATCTCCATGACCAACGATGAGTCGTACCATGGCTCTGCCAGCGAACTGCCCCTGCGACCTCGCATGGGTATGCGGAGTGGGACTTCTCCGGCGTGTCGGACCCGGTGATGTTCCAGAGGTTCCTCGACGTTGTGGACTACTGGTTCAGCTGCTCCGACGACTCCAGGGCCGGGAGCTACGACCCCGCACGTGAGTGCTTCGTGGTGGTTGTCAACGACCAGGAAGACGTCACGAACGTGGCAGGGGCTGGTGACGGAGAAGCCCCCCAAAACAGGGGGACCGGCGTACCTCGGAACCTGGGGCCAAGCGCCCCTCCCACCTCACCGGTGAGGGGCACCGACATCAATGCGCAGTTGGCTCAAGTGTGCGGGCTTGAGGTTAAACTCGCAGAAGAGTACCATGCCGTGCGACTGCTTCGCGCCTCCATCGCTGGAGAGGCCTCCGCACACGGCGAACGCGCACGCTAGCTGGGCAAGCAGGCCCGGGAGCGTATCAACACCGACTTCAATGTTGACGAGCCAAACCCGCCTCTACTCGCGAGTCAGGAGCTCATCGCAGCCGCGACGCTGCTGTGGGCCATGCCCGCTCCCTCAACGCTTGAGGCGCGAAACCTGCACCGCGAGGCGCAGGCGCTCATCGAGCAAGCAGCCGTGCAACAGGCCGAAAGCTCGGCGTCCCACATACGCCAGCAGGGCAGCACGCTAGACGACGGCGGCGGCCAGGTCCAAGAGGCGTTCGTTCACACGGGTGGCGCAGCGGGGCAGCCGGCCAACTAGAGACGAACGCCGGTCAGGGAGCGGATCCTTGACACACGCGGACGAGCTCAGGATGGCGACGCCCGCAACGTCATCAACGCTCGTCGAACGGGCAACGCAGAAGCACGGGCGCGCAGCTGGCTACCACCCCCGGCGGGGCGGACGCTACGATAGTCGCGAGGATCGCTCGCCAACGCCGGAACCCCCGGGAACCGGTGTGTTCAGCCGGGAGATCCGCACGGTAAGCTTCCCTCAGCGCTTCCGCTAGCCGACCTCGATCGACAAGTACACAGGGGGAGACGGACCCCCGTGTTTGGCTCAACGTTTACCGCCTAGCTTGCCAACTGGGTGGCGCTACCACCGATGAAGTCATCATCCGCAACTTACCGCTGCACCTTGCGGACTCGGCTCAGACGTAGCTCGAGCACTTGCCGCCCAGCCAGATCCACAATTGGGACGACCTGGTTCGCACGTTCGTGGGGAACTTCCAGGGCATGTACGTGCACCCCGGGAACTCCTGGGACCTGCGGGCGTGCACCCAGAAACCCAGCGAGTCGCTCCGAGACTTCATACGACGTTTCTCCAAGCGATGTACCGAGCTCCCGAGCGTAGCTCAGTCCGAGATCGTGCATGCCTTCCTCTAGGGCATGCCTGCTGGGACCTCGTACGCGAGCTTGGGCGAATCCCGCTGGTCGACTCCAATGAGCTGTTCGACATCACCACTAGTTTCGCTTCCGGCGAGGAGGCGGTGGGGGTCATCTTCGACGACAAGAAGGGCAGGCGCGTGGACGACACACCCGCAGAGGGAAGCAAGTCCAAGGAGCCCCAGCAGAAGCACAAGCGGGGCAAGGAGGTCAAAAAGCCCCGCCGAGAAGCCCGCACGCAGGGACACGACAACGACAGAGACGAGGCCCTCGCAATTGACCCGGTCCGAAAGGGCCCTCGAGCGGCCCCTCGAGGCCCCGGCGTGTTCGATGACATGTTGAAGAAGCCGTGCCCATACCATAAGACCCCAGTCAACCACACCCTCGAGCAGTGCGACATGCTCAAGAAATACTACAGCCGCGACGCCACGAAGGATGGCGAGGCTAAGAAGGACGGTGGTGACGGGGACGCCGGCGGCTTCCCGACGGTGGAGAACGTCTTCCTCATCTTCGGGGGACCGACTGTGGACATGTCCAACAGCCAGCGCAAGCGGGAGCAGCACGAGGTCCTTGTTGCGGAAAAGGCTCCCCCCTCCTTCCTCGATTGGTCGGGGGACGCCATCACCTTCAGCTGCGAGAATCACCCGAATCGCATCCCCAACCCAGGCAAGTATTCGCTGGTTGTCGACCCGATTATCGGCAACTTGTGGTTCTCCAAGGTGCTGATGGACGGAGGTATCAGCCTCAACATCCTCTACGCGCATACCCTGCGGTTGATGGGGATCAGGTTGGACTAGCTGCGGCCCAGCATGACGCCGTTCCATTGCGTCGCGCCAGGCAAGCGCGTCTAGTGGATTGGGCGGCCGTCACACATCCGCAGACCAATGGTCAGGTGGAGCGTGCCAACGGCATGATCCTACAAGGTCTTAAGCCTAAGATATTCAACAGACTGAACAAGTCTGGTCAAAAATGGCTCCAGGGGCTGCCGTCAGTCGTTTAGAGCCTCAAGTCTACCCCGAGCAGGGCCATGGGATTCAACCCGTTCTTCCTGGTCTACGGCGCGGAGGCTGTCCTCCCCACAGATCTAGAGTACGGGTCTCCCAGAATCAAGGGCTATGATGAAGGCGCCAACTAGCGGGCCCGCGAGGACTCACTGGATCAGCTAGATGAAGCCCGCACCGTGGCCCTAATGCAGTTAGCAAGATACCAACAGGCGTTGAGGCGGTACCAAGTCCGGAAAATACGGCGCCGAGACTTCGACGAGGGGGACCTAGTCCTGAGACTGCGCCAAGACAATCGAGGCCGCCACAAGCTATCGCCCCCATGGGAGGGACCCTACGTCGTCGTCAAAGTGCTCAAGCCCGAAACCTACAAGCTGGCGAACGAGGATGGCGAGGAACTCACCAACACTTGGAACATCCAACAGCTACGTCGCTTCTACCCTTAGAAAGGATTTCCATGTCTCTACGTTTCTTGCATACCCAACACCCCAGTTGGTTGTACAATTGTAAATCTCATCATTGAATAAAGTTAAAAGGGCGACTCGACTTTCCCCCGAAAACCAAGTCCCCCTCGGGGGCTACTGCGGGGGGCATCCCCCCAAAAATGGTCCCATTTTTTAACAAACAATTTCATTGCAAATGCGGTAAGTATGTTTCGACCCAAACTTCGGGTGAAATTCGCGGGACGCGAGCGGCCAAAGGGCAAAGAAGCTCGAGTCGGGGACAGCCCACGCCTCCGGCAGGATACGACCCTTCCCCCTCGCCGCTTTGCCTACAAGCTACTCGTGCAAACGAAATCTTTCCCGCTGAAATTCGCCTAAGAAAGTGAGAGAGACAGAACGACACAACTATTGAAATAAGTAACAAGCATTTCAACTCACAAACATTCAAATGTTTCAAGCAGAAAATGTTTATTACATACAGCCGCGTGGCTCGAGTTCTAACACAAAAAAGCTTAAACTGAACGAATGCCCAACTGTTTTCAGGGCTCAGGGCCGCCAGCCAAAGGAGCGTCCGAAAATAGAAAATCCATGAAGTCCTCTGCGAGGACGTTGGCAGCAGGAGCGGCGAGCGTGTCCACGCGATTCATCTCCACCTCGTCATCGACGCCGACAGGGACGACGTAGCCCGTGGAGATCACCCCAAGGTTCACCTGGTAATGCGACAACACCACGCCAAGGGCCTTCTGGACCCCCAGGTGAAGCGCGCGCCGCATACGCTGGGTGACGTGACCACCCAAGGTGCGGAGGCGTCTCGCCATGGAGCTTCCGGCCTGCGCCTCGCCTTCCTTAATGCCCTGGCACGCCTTGAGGGCGGCGGCCTGCAACTCTTCCATCTCCTGCTTGGAAGAGTTGTAGGCCGTCTGCATCGCCTGCACCTGAGTCGTTGATATCCCGAGGGCCGTTCGCAGACCTGAAAATAGAGACACACAAACTAAGTTGGGAGCGGATCCGCCTCGCTCGAGGCTGTCCTGAGCTCGCGACCCCCACGCCCACTCCGCCGACCAGAGCATTGAATGCTCTGACACGACGCGGCCACCCAGGTCAAAGGTGAATCCCCGCCACGACGGCCCACTGACATCGCCTGGGAATCATATTATGACGCTTTTTCGCCAACCTTCCTTGTGAGGCCATCCCTGGCACTGTACGGGACTATGCAGTAAGGCCAGTGTCAACTCCGTGACACTGTGCCGCCCACTCCCGTACGACCTGCACGCCGCACCCCTCGAAGGAGGACGGCGGAACCCTCGAAAAGGGTATGGACGCCTACTCCGCGCCCACACGGGACGACGCCGTGACGTCGGACTAGTGGAGCGTGTCTCCTCCGCCAACTCCGGTCCTGTGCGGCCATCCCCACCGTTGTACTGCCATCCCAGGCACTGCAGCGCCATCCCCGGTGTTGTGGGAGCCCAGGACGGTGGGACGTCACCACGCCTGCTACTGTGCAACCCCAGTCTTCCGTCAGCCCAACCCTCGAAGCTGACGTACGAGCAACAAGAGGATCCCACACCACTACCCATGAAGCCGCTCCTAGACGGACACAGGACTCGCTGCGACGTCTCGCCAGAAGCAAGATTCGCCAGGATGGCCACCCACTCCACGACGCTGTACACCATACCGCCACACGTAACCTATAATAGTGCGGCACGATTGTAAACCGCCTCCCCTTGGCCTATAAAAGGAGGAGGCGGTCCCCTGGTCGCGGGGGGATGACGGATAGCACACACTTGCATGTTTTCCGTTTTCACCACGATATTGGCATCTCGTCTCAATCAGACTTCAGGGACCTGGAGGCACTACCACCTCTCCCGCCATGCTTGTAGCTCCCCTCTGCAAGCACCACGATGCAGTGTAATACAGTGCCTCGAGCACACCCCTGCTGGACGTACGGCCCCGGCCGGAACCAGGATAAAACTCGTGTCACTTAGTTGCTGAGAACCGACCATCGAGAGATAGATATTAGCACTCGTACTAGTTAGTGTCAGGACTACTTTCCGCACTGATACTTTCCATTTTTCTTGTAGACAAGGACTATATTAGATATCCATTCGGCATATCGACATTGCCGAATAAAACTAGCTTCGAGTAACTTTTTTATCTCGGCTTTTATATCAGGATAAATCTTTGGATGGCACTGCCTCGGATGTTGTTGAAATGGTCGATATCCTGGTTTAATGGGTAATCGATGCTCAACAATGGATCGGTCTAAGCCAGGCATCTCATGCTATTCCCAAGCAAAGCAATCCTTGAATTCTTTCAATAATGTGATCAACTCTTTCTTGTATTCTTCTTCTAGCTTGGCATTGATGTATGTCGGCCTTGGTTTACTCCCATCTCCAAGATCTATTTTTTCTAATTCGTCGACCGACGTAAACCCATGCCCAAGCTTCCCTTCATCTTCAACGAATTGATCCATTAAATCTTGTCATCAGAGCTGACTGCTTGGACCGGCTTTTGTCCAAAATCAAACACTTTGAGATACTTGGTATCCCATAATTTTCCAGATATGCAGCTTACTCGATCATAAGTCCATCCTTGCGCTTCTGTAGCTGCTACCGTCAAAGAGGTTTCTCCTTGCACCACCTCCACTGAATCTCCAATCCATTGGATGATGCATTGATGCATTGTAGATGGTATGCAACAATTGGAATGTATCCAATCCCGACATAGCAGTAGATTATAAGATCCCCTCCCTTTAATGACAAAGAAAGCGGTTGGAAGGGTCTTACTGCTGATGGTGAGCTCCGCACAAATTGCTCCTTGAGTTGGAGAGACGTTGCCTTCGAAATCCACCAACATCATGTCAGTTTGGGTTAAATCTTCATCAGATTTCCCAATCTTGCACAACATAGTGTATGGCATCAGGTTAATAGTTGCTCCTCCATCCACAAGCATCCTAGTGTCTGGTTTCCCATTAACATATTCTTTGAGAAACAGAGCCTTCAAGTGTTGTCTCTTTTCATCTTCTGACTTCTCAAAGATAGCTTGTTTAGGTTCCCGTGTGAACTGAGCCATGTCAAGCTCCTCATCAGACACATCCGAATCAACCGGAGCCATGAACTCTTTCGGTAGGAAGACAACCATATTTATACTAGCTCGTGATTTGTCGTCTTCCTCACCATCGGCCTTAGGCTTTGGGCACCAAACTTTAGACCGAACCTTCTTCTTGTCCAGCACAAGTCTCTCTGCTTCTTCATGTTGTTCTAGCTGATGTAGGCGCTGGACTCTTCTCTTCTGGGATTTGGTCAAGCCATCTGGACACCATTGTGAATTGGGCTTTTTACGTGTTTGGCTTGATCCTTCATCATCCTGTTGTAATGTGTGTTGATTTTCAGGAGCTCGACACATGATATCCTCATCAAGGACTAGAGAATCGGCCATCTCTTCCTGCCAATTGTATCACTCTTCATTGACTCGGCCTCCCAGCCGATCATGAACGCTGGCCTTGCCCCCAGCCGATCGTAGACGCTGGCTTTGCCCCCCAGCCGATCGTGAACCGAGAACTGTTGATTGTCAAATCCATGGTGATCCTTGGATGCAGGTCTTCTGTTATCAAAGCAATCCCTTTTGGATGAGTTGCCACTATTGTAAGAATCATTGTACTCTGGACAGTTTTCTGTTGTCGGCAGCTTGATCCCTTCTTCCCAGTAGCACTTGAAGAACGGACATCTCCAGTGCCCTTCATTATGTTGTCCCCACTCTTCTATTTCCTTTGCCTTCTATTGTCGGTGTTGGAACTTGTTGATCAACATCTGGGACGTGACAGGTCGGCGTGGCTTCAAATGTCCTTCAAGCAGTACCCTTTTCCTTTGACATCAGCAACAGTTACTTGCACTTTGGGATCAACGGCTCCTTTATTTTGAGTCGAATCGGATGTCAGCAGCTTAATTTGTGACGTGTCTTTGCTTGACACTTCAACTATGTTATTTGGGAAGGGGTGCTGATCAATCTTCATCGGCTTTTCAGCTTTGATAGGAGTTTCAAATTTAAGCCTCCCTTGCTCAATAGCTAATTGGATCTGTTGTCTGAAGATCTTGCAATCATGGGTGTCATGCGACATTGCAATGTGCCACTTGCAATACTTCATCCTCTTCAGTTCTTCTGCAGATGGTATGGTATGGAACTAAGAGAGTTTAATCTGCCCTTGCTGAAGCAACAAATCAAATATCTTATCGGCCTTAGTAATGTCAAAGCTGAATTTCTGTGGCTCTTTATTGCCAAAGGGACAAGACACTATCTTCTTGACTTTGACCCACTTTGCGAGCCCTATCATATTGTCTTCATCTTCTGAGTCAGAGTAGTCCACATACATCACCTTCTTCTGAAAGTTTGTTATAGGCTCATAAGACTTTGCTGTTTCTTGACTCATCCGGTTAACCAATGTTGACGGTGTATTTTGGTACACCTAGCATGTTCATTACACTTTGGTTTGGATTTGATTATGGAACTAACCCGCCACTAGGCACACTAATCATATAACAAGTTCATCTATGTGCATGCATTTGGAAGTGTTGTGTTTATGTAGGGAAACATGGACATAAAGGATGGATTCGCAACAAGTTGAAAGGAGCATTTACGGAGTCTTGTTCGTGTTCATGAGCTTGATAAAATCACTTCCAATGGTGGCAAGGACCGAAGTGCTACAAGGAACACCCCCGGGGATTGAAGCGTAAAAGACCGAACTTCACGCGAAGAGAACCTCTATCTTGGACGCGAGGATGACATCGTCAAAATCATGCAAGTGGAGGGGGCAAAGTGCATAATCATCTGAGGACCCACGGGAACGAAGGGGTGACCGAACCGGGCCGAGATGGGCCCGGGACGGTCGGCCCAGGCCGGCCGGCCCAGCCCACCCCGGTGGTCAGTTCGGCCCCCCTTTCCTTGCACCCGTAAGATCTTTAACCCTAAAAGCCTAGAGGCGCCGCCATCACGAGGGGGGGAGCCATTCGCACCAGGAGGCCATCCACAAGCTAGAGAGAGAGGAGGAGGATCTCCGGAGGGAAATCAACCACCTCGAAGGAAGCACCCTCTCGTGGAGAAGAAGGAAGACACCGTCGGAAGGGAAACCATGATCAACGGTGCTATGTCCAGCACTTTGATGGGGTAATCTTCTTATTCGTCCATGAGTTGTAATCGATCTTAAGATGTAATCATACTTTGTCGGATTATCTATCTATCATCTTGTGTTGAATATACTTTAATGCTAAACGTTAGCTACCGTGCCGTAAAGGGAGTAGGGCCCCGATGCTTCCTTGGATCCATTCAATACGCCATGTCCATCATAGGTCTGGTCATGAATACCTTCGCGTAGTGACAGTACGAGAGGAGGGAAAGGGCGAAACTGTGATCACAACCCCCGATAGATTAGATTGGTTTGATGTCTTAAATTGATTGCATGATCGTAGACCAATGGGCGAGTGTCTCCTACCTTGATCGCTTATCGTTCTCTCTAGTGTAGCTTAGTTGTTTTCTAGTATAATAATAGTTAGGATTTTAGTAGCTAGTGCGTAGAAGTAGATTGAACGCTTGTAATCCCCTTGCTCCGCGGATTGACAAGAACCTTGGGAATCCCGTGGTGAAAAAGGTGTGGGGTCCGTACGCTTGCGGATCGTAGAGGGATACGTCTTTTATCTGTCAACAAGCCCCTTTTTCTGGTGCCGTTGCCTAGGAGCAAGCTAGTTTACATCATTTGATTTGCATTTGACTTAGTTTTATATTTAGTTTATCTTTTATTTGTTTTATCTAACACCTATTACCTAGAAAAACGCTTTGTTTTGTTTTTGTTTTTGTTTTTATCTGATTGTCTAGTTGGCGTTCGTTAATCAACCCATGGAAGAACCGGAGAAATCACTAAGGGATTACGCTAGTCCTCGATGTGAAGACATAAAAGTACAAGAGTCGGATTCGAAGCTCGAAGCGACCGAGTATGAGATTAAATCCAAGATCATCGAGATGGTGGTGGCAAACCCGTTTGAAGGGATGGTTACGGAGAACCCATATAGACACATAAGGAATTTCACGACGATATGCAACACGGTGCGCCAAGAAGGAGTCCCCGATGAATGGTTCAAATGAAATCTCTTTCCCTACTCACTTGCCGGCAATGCAAAGACAGGTACTCGTTTGCGTCCTTTGAAGTTGAAGGCAATTGGAACAAGTTGACAAAAAAGTTTTGCGAGAAGTTCTTTCCAATTAGCAAGGTTCAACATCTAAGGAGGCAAGTGATCAATTTCATGCAAGGAGAAGAGGAAGGGATAGACCAAGCCCGGGATAGGTTTAATGGGTTGATCGAACAAGGACCAAGACTCGGCTTCTCCGGTGACGTACTCTTGCATACATTTTTCTTTTCCCTAACCCCTAGTTGCATGCAACACGTCGAAATGTGTGTAGGTGGGGATCTCATGGAGAAAACACTCACAGAAGCCGCTCAACTTCTACAAAAAAAATTAGTAAAGCGGCTGCCATGCGAAGAGATTGGGAAACAAGACTTGCGGAAGAGCTGGAATATAATTCGAGGAAGAAGAAGTGTGCTGAATTTTCTAAAGAGGCAACCCCGGAAGTCATAAAAGAGGAACCAATCACGGAAAAGCTTGAACAAGAACACATCAAGTCAAGAACTACCCCGAGCATCGACTTCGCCGTACCAAATGAGGCAAACAAGAGAAGCATGTCAAGCGCTAAGCCACTAAGGGAGTTCGAACCAATGGATTGGGTTCCTATCAATTACGGAGAAGTATTCGACAAGAGAAGAACGTTCCGTAATCAAAAGGGAATGGCGAGAGCATTGGAAGTGGATTTCCCACCGGAGAAGAAAGCAAAAAATTCATACGACCTTGAAACCACCTATGAGATCTTCCAAAAACTCTTTGGAGATGACATAGTGGATCCGGAACACATAGCCGAGGTGAAGAGAATCATGGGGATCAAGCCCGAAGCATCACCATACGCTCGCCTCACCGAAGTCTACGTGATAGGATCCGAAGAATAAGAGAAGATGACACCACACTTGAGTTGCGAGATCAACGGAGTTCAATGCAAAGCTTTATGCGACATCGGAGCACAAGTAAGTGTTCTATCTTCTAAAATTTATGATAAAGTTCAAGACCACAACCTAGACTTAGCTCCAACATCAACGACATTAATTATGGGAGACGGTAGAACTACTAAACCTCTAGGTATTGCTTGCAACATGAAAGTAAAAATCTCTGGAAAATGTATACCAACCGATTTCTTTGTTATTGATGCTTACCATAGTAATCATGATCACATAATATTAGGTAGGCCCTTTCTTAAGTTGGTTGATACCGTGTTGGATGCCGGAGAAGGCAAAGTAACAATGAACCTTAATGGAACAAAGTACACATATAACTTTTTTCGTGTTTCTAAATACCTTACACCCTTTCCTCCAGAAGATGAAGAAGTAGAAGAGATAGATAGCCTTTGTTTTGTTGAAACCCTTATAGACACACTGCAAAGAGCGATGGAAAATCAAATTAGTAATCAACAAGATGAAGACCTAGAAGAAGCAACAAAAGTCTTGGAACCACATGATGGAAGCGTGGAGGAAGGGAAATTCAAAGATATAGGAGAGATTAAACCCGAGGAGTCACAAGCGCCCGAGGTAGACCTTAAACCTTTGCCCAATGGATTAAATTATGAATTTTTTGGGCCCAGTCAAAACTTATCCAGTCATCGTGAGCGACGAGTTGAGTCCCGAAGAAAATGAGGAGTTGCTGATTTTATTGAAAAAAACATAGGAAGGTGATTGGATACTCGATTAATGACCTCAAAGGTATTAGCCCCGCCTTTTGCACTCATCGTATACCAATGGAAGACCAATGTAAGCCCGTAATGGACCACCAAGGAGGCTAACTCATGCCATGCGAGAGGTAGTAAACAAAGAGGTAATCAAGTTACTTGATGCCGGAATCATCTACCCGGTTCCGCATAGCGAATGGGTGAGCCCGGTACATCGTGTACCAAAGAAAGGAAGTTTGACCCTGGTGAAGATTGAGAAGAATGAATTGATACCACAAAGAACCGTGACCGGGTGGCGGATGTGTATCGATTATTGTAAGCTTAACAAAGCGAGGAAGAAAGATCACTTCCCCCTACCTTTCATCGACGAGATGCTCGTGAGGTTAGCAAACCACGCTTATTTTTTCTTTCTCAATGGGTACTCGGGGTTCATGCAAATTCCCATTCACTTGGAAGATCAACACAAGACAACGTTTACATGCCCTTATGGAATGTTTGCATATAGGAGGATGCCCTTCGGCCTATGCAACGCTCCGGCCTCTTTTCAACGTTGCATGATGGCCGTATTTTCGGAATTCATCGAAGAAATTGTCGAGGTGTTCATGGATGATTTTTCCATTTATGGGAAGACGTTCATGGATTGCTTGGCAAACTTGGAAAAGGTCCTCACGAGGTGCGTGGAGGTAGACTTGGTATTAAATTGGGAAAAGTGCCACTTCATGGTTAAGCAAGGCATTGTGCTCGGACATGTTATATCCGAGAGAGGCATTGAAGTGGACAAGGCTAAGGTAGAGACGGTTGAGCAACTCCCACCTCCGACGGATGTTAAGTCCTTAAGGAGCTTTCTAGGCCATGCCGGATTCTATAGAAGATTTATTAAGGACTTCTCAAAGATCACTAAGCCTTTAACGCATATTCTTCAAAAGGATGTGGCTTTCGACTTTGATGAGAAGTGCCCAGCGGCATTCCGGACCTTGAACAGTGCGTTGGTGAGTGCTCCCATTATTCAACCTCCGGATTGGAGCCAACCTTTCGAGATCATGTGTGACGCAAGTGACTACGCCGTAGGCGCGGTTTTGGGTCAAAGAAAGGAAGGCCGAGTTCACGCCGTTTACTATGCTAGCAAAACTCTTAGTGGGGCGCAATTAAATTATGCCACTACGGAAAAAGAGTTGCTAGCAGTAGTATTCACTTTCGAAAAATTCAGATCTTACATCGTGAACTCGAAGGTCATTGTTTACACCGATCATGCAACCATCAAGTATCTCTTGGCTAAGAAGGAAGCTAAACCACGTTTGATTTGTTGGATCCTTCTTTTCCAAGAGTTTGATGTTGAAATTCGTGATAAAAAGGGGGTGGAAAATGTTTTGGCTGATCATTTCTCTAGGATGAATCATGGTGTCAGTGCGGAAAGTGGTCCCGACACTAACCAGTAATGAGCGCCGAGGTCTATCCCTCAATGGTCGATGCTAAACAACTAATGACACGAGTTTTATCCTGGTTCCGGCCGAGGGGCCGTACGTCCAGCAGTGGTGTGCTCGAGGCACTATATTGCTCAGCACCGGGGTGCCTGTAGTGGGGTGGCTACAAGCAAGGCGGGAGAGGAAGCGTGGCTCCCAAGTCCCTGGTGAAGTGGCTGAAGATGTTGTGGGAGAATTGGAGAGCAAGTGCGTGATGTGCTGTGTCCTCACTTGTCTGTTCTGTTCTGTCTCTCCCCCGCGGCAGGGGGGTTCGTCCTCCTTTTATAGACCAAGGAGAGAGCGAATCACATGCATGCCGCACTATTTAGCTATGTGGGGGGGGGGGGGGGGCGTGGAGTGTCGTGCCGTAGAGTAGGCGGCCGCCTGGACAGTCCTTGCCACGATCCGGCCATCATGGCGTATCTTGTACCCGCACAGGGGTGGCCTCGAGGGTAGGAGTGGAGCGGACGGCCGTGATGTCTTCAGGCGGATTCGAGGGAGTTGCTGACGTCGGTCCGTACGGGACATAGTGACAGGTAAGGCGGCGCCCCGTTCCTGCATGCTGCACAGCGCCGGAGCTGTTGCCACAGCGCCCGGCGTGGGTTTGTACGCGCGGGGGCGACTGCCATGCCGTTACAGTGGCAGGGATGGCGCCCCGCCGGCCTAACGCCTCCACCTAACCCTGCAGGGTCACGAGAAAGCAGACCGAGGGTGCAGCCGGCCCCCCTTCGAGGGCTCGGCGCGTTAGCCGTACCGGAGCAGGCGGCGCGGCGTCACGGGACTGGCACCGGCCACGCCGCACAGTCCCCCACAGTGGCGGCGATGGGTTCCTTCCTAGGGAGTTGGTGCGACGGCGCCGGGGCGCGAGCCCCGGGCGCATGATGGTGCCGCCCCGCCGTCGTCGGGGGCGTTTAATGCCCCCGTGCGGGGAACAGGGCGTGCGCGTGCGGGCGCTTTCGAGCGAGGGCGGAGCCCGCTCAAGGGTGGAGCATGCCCTCGAGCGAGGCGGAGCCTCGCTCGAGGTAAGCGCGACCCCTCGGAGCCGGCGGAGCCCGCTCGTGGGGAGGTGTGCGCCCTCGAGCGAGGCGGAGCCTGTTCGAGGGGATCTTTGAGTGGGCCGTCCTGGTGGGCCGTCGGGGCCACCATGGCGTGGGCCCTGCCTTGTGTGTTTAAGTGAGGTGCGCTTGGCTTTGGTTTGTCGTGGGTTTTAAGCGGGGATTCCCCAGTTTATTTAAGGGGACCCCTAGGGCTGTCTCCGACAGTAGCCCCCGAGCATCTGCGGGTTTGCCATTGCTACTCCTGCAGATGCTGGAGCCTACTGATAGGACGTTCTTCCCTCCTGGTCTTGCGAACGCTTTCCGTGGGGCCGCGTCAGCGGACCCGCGGGTCTAGCCCCCGAAGCCCCACAGAAGCGCGGGCGCTCCTGTGGGGGTTTTACCGCGAGACCTGGTCAGAGGGCGTGGTGCATGTTTCAACCGGCTTCGGCAATGTCTCAGCCGGCTTCGGTGATGCACGCGCCGCTGGCACTGTCACCGGCGGGTGCAATCCAGGAGGTGTAGCCGTGCGTCGAGCCCCAGAGCCTGGGTCCGTTCAAGGCGATCGGGTAGGGCTCTACGACTTGTTTTTATCGCGCCCTCGCCGTCCCTCCGCGGGACGGAGGGTGAGGTTTCCGCAACCCCCATCGAGCGGGTCACGGATTGCGGATTCCTCGTTGAGCTGTTAGCGGGTGGTTCGAGTGGACGCCCATGCCCCGTTCGATAAGGGTAAGCTGCGTGGTCCAGGGACACATCCATTAAAGAGCTTGCGTGGGTTTGCTAGGTGGGGCTCGGTCCTGTTCGCTAGGGACCGAGGGCGCGGAAGCTCTCCCTCGGTGGGATCCCCCGGCTAGCTGCCCTCGCTGGCTCTCGAGCACGACATGTGGGGCACCCTCGAGCCGGCGGGCTCGAGGAACGGCTCGAATGCGCGTGCCCTCGTCGTCCCTGACTCTGGTGATCTGGGGCGCCTGTTCGAACCCGTCGAGGGTCAAGCTTCAAACCTCTGATCAGTAGGGCCGTGCGGGGTGGTGCCTAGGCGGCCCCGTCCTTGCATCTACGAGCCATCGAGGGGCCCGGGCGAGCCGGCCCTCGAGGCGCTGATCAGTAAAGTGGTGTGGCATTGGCGTTTGCGGTGCCTGTTTTATCTCGAACGGGCTCCGAGGTAACCGTCTGACACCTGCATTTATTCAAGGGGTAAATTTTCCCGAGCCCGGAGCTCGTGCCGCTCGAGGGTCCTCCTTATCTGGTAAGGGGCCGGGCCTTTTAGTGCTCCACAGTCGAGGCTACGGTTTCGCGTCACGAGCGCGCCTTTTTAGGCGCCGCGGCCGCGCGCGCGCGTAGTGGGCGGCGCGGGCAGGGCGGACGTGACCGCCTGCCACGGCCCTCCTAGTTCTTCGCCGTGATGATGGCCTGTTTGCGGTGGCGTGGCCGCCGCGGCCGTGGTGGGGCCCGCCCGTCAGCGAGAAAAAGATTCCCTGCAGTTAATGCGCGCGGGACGCGCGCCCCGGAGAGCACGCCCCCGTCTTATAAATCTGAGGAGGGGAAAAATGGCGGTTTTTACCTTAGAGTTTCGCCATCCTTGCCCCTTGCGCTCCTGCCTGTGCCCAGCTCGCACCACTGTGCTCTTTCGCCGTCGGAGCCTTTCTTCTCCTTCCCGTCCTTCGTCCTCAGTTCCTTCGCTTTTTTTCCATGGCGCCCCTTCCGCCCCTCACGATCGTTGATCCCTATGCGTGGGAGCGCTCGTCGGTGACGCGGTTGGCCCTTGGCGATCTTGTGTCCGCCGGCCAGCTGGCGGTGAACGAAGAGGGCCGACCGGCGGAGTGGATCGTGCCGCCGGCAGAAGATCGCGCGCCCAACCCGCCGGACGGCTACGTGGTGAGCTTCATCCGCTTCCACGAACGCGGTTTTGCAGCACCGGCGAGCCGCTTCATGCGGGCGCTCTGCCACCGTTACGGCGTGGAGTTGCACAACTTCGCGCCGAACGCGATTTCTCAGGCGGCTACGTTCATGGGCGTCTGCGAAGGGTATCTAGGGATCCCAGTGAACTGGGATCTCTGGGTACACCACTTCCGTGCGGAGCTGTTCACGCAGCCGACGACGAAGCAGAGGACCCGCCGCGCGGTCGCTCGCCTTGCGGGCGCAGTACAAGGACGATTATATCCCTTGTACCATGATGACAAATAACGCTGGCTGGGAGCGAGGGTGGTTCTACCTTCGCAACGCCGAGCCCGGCCTCCCCCCTACACCGGTCTGGTGCTCCGGGAGCGGCTGACTCCTGGAGCTACAGGGTGTCCACGCCCCAGCATCGGAGGCGGCTGGACTCGCTCCTGGCCGCGCTGAGGAACCTGGCGGCGCGCGGGCTGACCGCGGCGACCGTCCTTGCCTTCCTCCACCACCGGCGGGTTGTGCCCCTAATGGAGAGGCCGCTCTGCGTGTTCGAGATGACGGAGACCGCGGACCCCATCGCGCTTGCGAGGTCGCGGATGCTTCCGAGCCCCCTCCAGCGGGAGTACACGCTCACCCGGGCACGGAGCGCCGTCGACACCCGGTTGCTGCGCAGCGACCGGTCTCCGTGGGAACTCGAGATGCTCCCCACCGGTCCATTGGTGAGTAGGATTCCCGATTTCGCTTTTGGCCTCGGCCCGACACCTCGGATTGTCGACACGCTTACGTGTTTTGCTTACAGCTGGTGAGCCCGAGCGCCGCGAAGTCCGTCCCCGCCCACTCCCCGCCTCCCGTGCGGTAGGTCGGGCGTCGCGGCGGCCGGGGAGCGAGAGCGGGCGGCGTGCAAGAAGGAGCGCGCAAGGTGGCACCGCGAGCGCCGCGAGCGGCGGAGCGAGGGAGTATCGGCCGCGCGAGCGGCCAGGGGGCTCTCCTCTCCGGGGACCGAGGAGTACTCGTCCTCGGAGGAGGATGAGGAGGAAGAAACCGGGGGGCGGGGGCCCCTCGATAGGTGGGAGCTCGCGCCCCGTCGCGGAGCCGGCTCCGACGGCAAGGGCAGCATCACCCGGGGCGGGTGCGGGGCACCCGCCGTCGGCGGTCGACGACGGGAGCGGCGCGGGCCGCGGAGGTGCCGGCGCGCGCCGCGAGGGCGTGCGGCGCAAGCGCGCCCGCGTGCGGGGAAGGGCCGCGCGCGCGGCGGAGAGGGCGGGAGGCGCGGCGGCGGCCGCACTGGCCGCGCCGGCGTCATCCGCCGAGGCCTCAAGGAAGAGGAAGCGCGCCTTCTCCTCTTCGAGGTAAGGAGCTCGCTCTTCTGCGGGGTTGGGTTTTCGATGACCAAGTGTTCTGATTATTCGTTTGTGTTCGTGCAGGGTGGTGCCGACCGTGCCTCCCCTCGCACCAGCCAAGGTGCTGAGGGCGGACGCGTCTGTTCCCACTCGGCGGCGCTCGTCGAGGGCGCCGCGGGCGGGGGCGAGCACGGCGGCCGCGGTTGAGGCGTCGAGGCCTCGGCCCGGCGGATCGGCCCGTCATGCCACGGCGGAGGCCGTCGAGGAGCGGCGGGGCGCCGGTCGCGGCGGAGGCGCAACCTACGGCGGCGGCCGCGGTGGAGGCGCGACCCGCGGCGGCGGGCCGTGGTGGAGGCGCGGCCCGCGGCGACGGCCGCGGTGGAGGGCGGTCGGGCGCCCGCGGTCGTGGGGGCGCGGCCGGAAACGGTGGCCGCGGCGCCGCGTCGGGCGCCCGCGGCTACGGAGGTGCGGGCGGAGGCGTCGACGGAGGCGACGCAGGGGCCGGCACCCGCCGGCGGCTCCCGGGCGGTGGTGGTGGAGATCCCGGACGATGACTCCCCGCCGCCCGGGTGGGACCAGTGGGCGAGCTTCCCCACGCTTTCCCCAGAGTCCCAGGAGGGGGCCCTCGTGAGGCGGCGTGAGGGCCACATGGTGGCAGGGGGCCGAGGGCGCGGTGCCGAGGCCTCGTCTTCCCACACCGGCCACTCCGCCCGAGGTAGAGGGGATCGGTGGCGACCCGCCCGCGTTCGCCGACGCCCGGGGGGGAGCGAGGAGGCGTGGGGGGAGCTCCGGAACCACGGCGCCGCGCTCGACCGGGCGTTGCACGAGGCGCTGAGGATCCACGGCGGCCCCGCGTGGCACGTCTTCCAGGTGGGGTGGCCGTTGCTTGCTTATCCTTTTTCCTCGTTTCTGCGCGCTATCCTTGTATCATGATGCTCATTGGTTTTGACCTGTGGGTGACAGGAGCTCGAGCGCCGCGCCCATGACAAGTATGGCGCCTTCGACCAGGTGAACGCTGAGCTCCACCAGTTCCGGGAGCGGTGCGACGCCTTCGACGCGCTCGCCGACGCCCTCAGGACCCCAGACGGCTGGTTGTCGTACCGGGCCATGGCCCTGCGCGATCAACTCCATGAGAGCGCAAGGCAGGACCCGGTGCGTCCCTCAAGCCTCGAGCGGGTCTGCACAGTCCTCATCGACCGGGATGAGGCGCTGCGGCAGGCGCACTAGGACCTGGAGAAGACGCACACGCTGGCGGCCAACTGCGAGGCGGAGGTGGCCGGCGTCCGCAACGAGAACCGGGAGCTCCGCTCATCGCTCGAGGGGGCGCGCGGCGCGGCGACACCGGGGCGAGGAGCGAGGGCGCGCGCGCTCGAGCGAAGGGCCAAGGGGGCCGACGACTTGAAGGCCGCCCTCGACGCCAAGGTCGCGGCGCTCGCGTCTCCGAGGACCGGCTCTCGCGGGAGCGCACCGCCCACCGGGGGCCGAGGGGCGGCTCCAGCAGAGCGAGGCCGCCCTTGCCGACGCCCGGTCGGCGCTGGAGCGGGGAGCGCGTCGCTCGCGAGGCGGCGCAGAAGTCGCTGGAGGACCGGAACACCGAGTTCTCCAAGCTCGAGGGCGAGCTGATGGTGCTCGGTATCAATAGCGCGAGCCAGGAGCTGGCCCTCCAGGAGCAAGGCGAGACCATCAGGGGCCTTGAGCAGGCGGTCGAGGCCGGGCGCCGCGACCTCGAGGTGGAGAGGAAGCAAGTCGAAGGTGAGTCGCTGTTTGGCTCCCGTTTTGCTGGTTTTCCCTTAGGGGGCTCGCACCCTTTTTCTGACTTCTTTCTTTCCGGCCGATTTCAAGCTTGCGCACCGCGCTGGGGCACGCGGCTGAGCGGGCCGAGGCGCTGTAGACCTCCTACAACTCCTCCGAGCGGGGAGTTGCCGGAGGCCGCGTGCTTCGCGGCCCTCGAGACCCGCCGGGCCGTGAAGGAGGGCGAGGCGCGAGGCCGGGGAGCTCGCCGGACACGGCCGCCCCGCGCGCCCTTGGCAGCCACGTCACCGGGCGCGTGCGCCGGGCGTTGCATCTCGGCGTCCAGAAGGCCCTTGGGGTGGTGCGATCCCACTACGAGGTTAACTTTGAGGCGCTGGTGGAGGGCTACGTCGTCCCCGAGGGTGTCGAAGATGAGGTGGCGATGGAGCGCGTGGACGCGCTTGCCGCTGACGCCGCCGGGACGCTTGCCGAGGCCTTCGAGGAGTTCCTCTTCCCAGACGCTGCTGATGCCGCCGCTCCTCCAGCCTGAAGACAGCCGGGCGCTAGGCCCTTTTTTGTTCATGTATGAGTATTCTGGCCGTGTGGCCTTGTAAATAGACAAATTACTTTGCTACGAATATTCGACGAGGTGAAATGATGTCTTTTGCTTTATCACGCTTTTTTGTTTCTCCTTCTTCCTAAGTAGATTCTAGTTAGGGGAGTTCGGTTTTCGCGGGTGGCCTGCTGGGTTGGAGGCAAGAGAGAAGGGCCGTATCCTCACGGAGGCGTAGGCTATCTCTGGCTTGCGCGCTCCTTCCGCTAGGCTGCCTGCGCCCTATTCGAACCTTTGCTCGGGGATGAAGTAGAAACATACTTAGCGTGCATGAGTTGTTTCGGTTTTTTGCGAAAAATGGAACCATTTCGGGGGGATCCCCCCCGTAGTAGCCCCCGAGGGTAACTTGGGTTTCAGGGGAAAGCCGAGTTGCCCTTTTTTTAAACTAATGATGTTTACATGGTCGTCACCAACTGGGGTGCTAGTTTCGTGACTTTACAACAAAATACTTGGAAATCCTAGCTAGGGGTAGAAGCGACGTAGCTGTTGGATGTTCCAAGCGTTGGTGAGTTCTTCGCCGTCCTCGTTGGCCAGCTTGTAGGTGCCTGGCTTGAGCACTTTCACCACGACGTAGGGTCCCTCCCACGGAGGTGATAGCTTGTGGCGTCCTCGGTTGTCTTGGCGTAGCCTTAGGACCAAATCCCCTTCGCTAAAGTCCCGCCGGTGTGTCTTCCGTGCCTGGTAGCGCCTGAGGGACTGTTGATACCTCGCGGAGTGCATCAAGGCCACGAGGCGTGCTTCGTCTAGTTGATCCAGTGAGTCCTCGCGGGCTCGTTGGTTGGCGTTCTCGTCGTAGCCTCGAACCCTGGGCGACCCGTACTCTAGGTCCGTGGGGAGGACGGCTTCCGCGCCATGGACTAGAAAAAACGGGGTGAACCCGGTGGCTCTGCTTGGGGTGGTCCTTAGGCTCCACACGACCGCTGGTAACTCTTGGAGCCATTTTTGACCAGATTTATTTAGCTGGTCGAAAATTCCGGGTTTGAGACCTCGTAGGATCATGTCGTTGGCACGCTCTACTTGGTCGTTGGTTTGTGGGTGTGCCACGCTGCCCAATCCACACGGATGTGGAATTTGTCGCGAGAACTCCAAGAATTTCCTGCCCGTGAACTGGGACCCGTTGTCGGTGATGATGGAGTTGGGCACTCCAAAGCGGTGGATGATATCGGTGAAGAATGTCACCGCCTGCTCTGCTCTGAGGTTCGTAATGGGGCGCACCTCCACCCACTTGGAAAACTTGTCGATCGCGACCAACAGGTGGGTGAAGCCCCCGGGCGCCTTCCGCAGGGGCCCGACGATGTCCAGCCCCCACACGGCGAACGGCCATGTTATGGGGATGGTCTGCAGGACATTAGCAGAAAGGTTGGACTTGCGGGCGTAGAACTGGCACCCTTCGCAGGTGCACACGATCTCACTGGCATCCGCGACCACGGTAGGCCAATAAAAGCCTTGGCGGAAAGCGTTGCCAATGAGGGTACGGGGCGCGGCGTTATGGCCGCAGATTCCCGCGTGGATGTCCCGCAGGAGCTCGCGCCCTTCGGGAATGGGGATGCACCGCTGCAAGATGCCGGAGGCGGCGCGCTTGTACAGCTCGCCGTCGACGAGGGTAAAGGACTTGGCCATCCTGGCGATGCGCCTGGCCTCGGTCCGGTTCGAGGTGAGTTCCCGTCGAGCCATCCATGCAACATACTTGTCGCGCCAGTCAGCCCTGAGAGGGGCTGGCTCGATCTCCATCACATCGGCCTCGTAAGCGCCATACTCCTCGAGGAGGGAGAGCACGTACGCCTCGTTCGAGGGGTCCTCCTCCATGGGCTTCGCGCCTGTTGGATTCGAGGGAGCCCCCGAGGCTTCCGCGTGGCTCGAGGGGTGAGGCTCGAAGACGACGGAGGGCTGAGCGATGTCACGGGCGAAAACGTTTGGAGGGACGGTAATCCGCCCGGACGCGATCTTAGCCAGCTCGTCCGCCTCCTCGTTGTACCGGCGGGGCACGTGATTGAGCTCGATGCCGTAGAACTTGTCCTCGAGGGCTCGTACGGCCTTGCAATATGCTTCCATCTTGTCATCGTGGCAACTCGCGTTCTTCATGACTTGATCAATCACGAGTTGCGAATCCCCCCGCACGTCTAGGCGCTTGACGCCTATCTCGATGGCGATCTTGAGGCCGCAGAGGAGGGCCTCGTACTCGGCCATGTTGTTTGACGTGGGGAAGTGGAGGCGCACCGCGTACCGCATGTGTTCCTCGAGTGGTGACACAAAGAGCAGGCCCGCGCCCGCCCCCGTTTTCATCACCGAGCCATCGAAATACAGAGTCCAGCACTCTGCTTGGATCTGCGGTGGTGGTAGCTGCGTATCTGTCCACTCAGTGACGAAGTCCGCCAGGATCTGGGACTTGATGGCCTTGCGCGGGGCGTAGGCTAGCGTCTCGCCCATCAGCTCCACTGACCACTTCGCGATCGCCGCCACGCCACGCGGATTGCGGATGATCTCTCCTAGCGGGAAGGAGGAGACCACTATGATAGGGTGGGCCTCGAAGTAGTGGTGGAGCTTGCGCCTCGCAAGGACCACTGCATACAGCAGCTTTTGGACTTGAGGGTAGCGCGTCTTGGTGTCAGACAAGACTTCGCTGATGTAGTAGACCGGCCGCTGGACTGGCAGGGCGTGCCCTTCCTCCGTGCGCTCCACCACGGTTACGACGCTGACCACCTGGGTGGTTGCTGCCACGTAGAGCTGCAGGGGTTCGTCGTCCTGCGGCGGCGTGAGGATGGGGGCGCGAGTTAAAGATGCCTTCAGCTTGTCGAGCGCGTCTTGGGCCTCGACGGTCCAGGTGAAGCGTTCGTGCTTCTTGAGGAGGCGATAGAGGGGCAGGCCCTTCTCGTCGAGCCGCGAGATAAAGCGGCTCAAGGCGGCAAGGCACCCCAACACCTTTTGCATCCCTTTGAGGTCCCGGATCGGGCCCATTCGCTCGAGGGCCGCAACCTTCTCGGAATTGGCCTCGATGCCCCGTTGGGAGACAATGTATCCTAGGAGCATGCCTCGCGGCACTCCAAAGACACATTTTTCGGGGTTTAGTTTGACCCCATTGGCCCGTAGGCAGCCAAACGCGATGCTGAGATCGCCAACCAGGTCGTCCGCCTTCCTGGTCTTCACGACGATGTCGTCTACGTACGCCTCAACCGTTCGCCCGATGTGGTCTCCGAAAACGTGTTGCATGCAGCGCTGATACGTTGCGCCCGCGTTTCGGAGGCCGAACGGCATCGTGACGTAACAGAACATCCCGAACGGCGTGATGAACGAAGTCGCGAGCTGGTCGGACTCCTTCATCTTTATCTGGCGATACCCGGAGTAGGCATCAAGGAAGCAAAGCAGCTCACACCCAGCCGTTGAATCAACGATTTGATCAATGCGTGGCAAAGGAAAGGGAACTTTAGGACACGCTTTATTAAGACTGGTGTAGTCTATACACATCCGCCACTTCCGTTGCCTCGCGCGTCCCCCTGTTGGCGAATACGTGACGCCGAGCTCTCGGCCTGCTGGACGGCCGCTTGCTCAATGAGGGCCTGCACCTCGCGGTGCAGGTTCCGCGCCTCGGGGGTAGAGGGGGCCGGCATGGCCCGCAACAGCGTTGCGGCGGCGATAAGCTTCTGGCTCGCCCGCGGAGGCGTGTCTGGGTTGTCGACGTTGAAGTCGGCGTTGATGCGGTCGCGGGCCTGTTTGCCCAGCTCCCGCGTGCGTTCGCCGCGCGCAGAAGCTTCCCCAGCCATTGAGGCGCGGAGCAACCGCACCGTACGATACTCCTCGCGGCTTGGCCTCGAGCTCGCGAGCTTGGGCTAACTGCGCGTCAACGTCGGCCCCAGCGGGGGTGCTCGGCCCTGCTGCCCGGCGCGGCGCGATGCCGGGGCGGGCGTCACCTCCCCATCGCCGGCGCCCACCGCGCCGGTGGCGTTTGCGGGGTCGTTAGCGATGATGACGCGGCATTCGCGCGCGGGGTCGTAGCTCCCGGTCTTTGGAATCGTCGGAGCACCCGAACCGCAGTCCGTGGTGTCGAGAAAGCGCCCGAACATGACCGGGGTCCGTACGCCGGGAGAAGTCCCACCCCGCGTACCCGTGGAGGCTGGCGGGTGGCAGCGCGTCAAGGGAGCCTAGAGACGACTCGTCGCCCGCGGAGGCGCCTGGGTCCCTGACGACGAAGACGTGACGGCCAGGGGGAACCCGGCGCATCGTCGTGTTGACGTTGGCGCGGTAAGCCATCGTGGCATCGCGCAGACCGATGGGGAAGCGCGGTCCGGAGACTGTGCGCTGCCTCACCGGGGCGGTGGTTGCGGTGGCGACGGGCGCGCCGCGTTGGGAGGCGGCTCGTTCGGCTTGCCGTCGCTCGGACCGCGCCCGGCGTGAACGCCGGCGGCGGAGCGGCGGCGACGTCGTGGCGTTGACGGGCCCGCGGCGTCCGTGCCGGCGGGCGTTTGTGTCGTGGCGGCGCACGCAGCGGGGAACGAGGCGGACCCGGCCTGGCGCCGCACGCGTAGCTCCTCACGGTTGGTGAGGCGCATCAGGTAGCCGTTCCCCGTAGCCTGGAAGTTCAGGCCCCCAAACCAGATTTTCAAAACCGGCGGGGAGGGGGTCCAAGCTGCCCATGCAGTAACGCGTACCGCGATACTCAGTGCGGATCACCATGGAGGGAGTTGATGATGGATTGACCTTAGGCGCTCGATTGCCCCACGGTGGGCGCCAACTGTCGGTGCGGAAAGTGGTCCCGACACTAACCAGTAATGAGCGCCGAGGTCTATCCCTCAATGGTCGATGCTAAACAACTAATGACACGAGTTTTATCCTGGTTCCGGCCGAGGGGCCGTACGTCCAGCAGTGGTGTGCTCGAGGCACTATATTGCTCAGCACCGGGGTGCCTGTAGTGGGGCGGCTACAAGCAAGGCGGGAGAGGAAGCGTGGCTCCCAAGTCCCTGGTGAAGTGGCTGAAGATGTTGTGGGAGAATTGGAGAGCAAGTGCGTGATGTGCTGTGTCCTCACTTGTCTGTTGTGTTCTGTCTCTCCCCCGCGGTAGGGGGGTTCGTCCTCCTTTTATAGACCAAGGAGAGAGCAAATCACATGCATGCCGCGCTATTTAGCTACGTGGGGGGGGGCGTGGTGTGTCGTGCCGTAGAGTAGGCGGCCGCCTGGACAGTCCTTGCCGCGATCCGGCCATCACGGCATATCTTGTACCCGCACAAGGGTGGCCTCGAGGGTAGGAGTGGAGCGGACGGCCGTGATGTCTTCAGGCGGATTCGAGGGACTTGCTGACGTCGGTCCGTACGGGACATAGTGACAGGTAAGGCGGTGCCCCATTCCTGCATGCTGCACAGCGCCGGAGCTGTTGCCACAGCACCCGGCGTGGGTTTGTACGTGCGGGGGCGACTGCCATGCCGTTACAGTGGCAGGGATGGCGCCCCGCCGGCCTAACGCCTCCACCTAACCCTGTAGGGTCACGAGAAAGCAGACCGAGGGTGCAGCCAGCCCCCCTTCGAGGGCTCGGCGCGTTAGCTGTACCGGAGTAGGCGGCGCGGCGTCACGGGACTGGCACCGGCCACGTCGCACAGTCCCCCACAGTGGCGGGTATGGGTTCCTTCCTAGGGAGTTGGTGCGACGGCGCCGGCGCGAGCCCCGGGCACATGATGGCACCGGCCCGCCGTCGTCAGGGCGTTTAATGCCCCCGTACGGGAACAAGGAGTGCACGTGCGGGGCGCCTTCGAGCGAGGCGGAGCCCGCTCGAAGGCGGAAGCAGCCCTCGAGCGAGGCGGAGCCTGCTCGAGGTAAGCGCGCCCCCT
This sequence comes from Cenchrus americanus, assembly GCA_947561735.1. Taxonomy (NCBI): domain Eukaryota; kingdom Viridiplantae; phylum Streptophyta; class Magnoliopsida; order Poales; family Poaceae; genus Cenchrus; species Cenchrus americanus. The sequence goes on from OX387241.1 coordinate 201,043,314, forward strand.
CGAACCGGGCGGAGCCCGCTCGTGGGGAGGCGTGCGCCCTCGAGCGAGGCGGAGCCTGTTCGAGGGGATCTTTGAGTGGGCCGTCCTGGTGGGCCGTCGGGGCCACCGTGGCGTGGGCCCTGCCTTGTGTGTTTAAGTGAGGTGCGCTTGGCTTTGGTTTGTCGTGGGTTTTAAGCGGGGATTCCCCAGTTTATTTAAGGGGACCCCTAGGGCTGTCCCCGACACATGGACAAGATGATAAAGAGCCCATAGAAGATAAGATGAGAGATGACCACCTCTATAGAGTGCTTGATAAAGACACTTGGATGATCGATATCATTTGAGCAATTCGAAAGATGCCTCTCGATCATCTAGATAAAAACTCTCAAAAGAAGATAAGCTCCGAAAGTAGGAAATACTTTTGGGATGCACCATACCTCTTCAAACTTGGCAATGATGGAGTGATGAGAAGATGTGTGCCAAGAGAAGAAAGGGTCGAGATTTTGAGAAAGTGCCACTCGGTGGAGTACGGTGGACACTATAGCCATTTTCGAACCCAATCGAAAGTATGGTCGAGCGGATTCTTTTGGCCGGAGATGCATGAATATACTAAAAGATATGTTGCATCATGCCCCAAATGCCAAAGAACCGGAAACATCTCTCAAAGAAATTCTATGCCTTTGAAATACAACCTACAAATCGATATATTCAATGTATGGGGTATAGACTTCATGGGGCCTTTCAAAAACTCATGCGAATATGAACATATTCTAGTCATGGTTGATTATGTATCCAAGTGGGTAGAGGCTATGCCATGTCGTAAAGCTTCCACGGAGGAGTCCATTACTATGATCAAGAACGTGATTTTTCCTCATTTCGGTACACCGAGAATCTTGATAAGTGATGGAGGAACTCACTTCACCAGGAAGAATTTCAAAAAGTGCTTGTCCAAGTTGGGAATTGAGCATAGGGTCTCTACGGCCTATCACCCACAAACCAACGGACAAGTGGAAACGTCAAATAGGCAATTAAAAAGTATCCTAAACAAAACCATAGAGAAGGGAGGCAAGGACTGGTCAAAGAAATTAGACGGAGCTTTATGTGCTTATCGAACGACGTTCAAGACACCGATAGGTATGACCCTTTATCAATTTGTCTATGGAAAAGCTTGCCACCTTCCGGTTGAGTTGGAACATAAGGCCTATTGGGCGATTAAAGAGATGAACCTCGATCTCGATGCCGCGGTGGTGAAACGAAGGATCCAAATAAGCGAGCTAGAGGAGATGAGGTTGAAAGCATATGAAAATGCAAGCATATACAAAGAGAGAATCAAAAGGTGGTATGATAAAAGATTGAAAAAGAAAGAGTTTAAAGAAGGAGATAAGGTCCTCCTCTACAATTCGAGGTTTAAAACCTTCGGAAAGGGGAAATTGCAAAGCAAGTGGGACGGACCTTATGTTGTGCATTCGGTGCTCTCCAACGGAGTGGTAACCATTATGGATATAAAAGGCGATCAATTTATGGTGAATGGTCAACGACTTAAGGTTTACTACGAACCCGATGTTGTACCCCTTCACCATGTTGATGTCTTCACCATGGAAGAAGAGCCCGTACGTCCGGCCTAGGACGAAAAACAAGGCATGATTTTTTGTAAATAGTTTTTCTTTTAATTTTCTGGAATTTCTCGCGAAGATTTATTGGGCCAACTTTTTCCCATGGGCTAAGGAGATGAAATAAGGGCGGTGCGCGAAAAACCGGACCGGCCCGGCCCCCGAGGCAGGGTGGGCCGGCCGGCCCGATCCGACCGGCCCAGTAGGGTTTCGGCGGCCGATGTCTCCGATTTTTGCCCGAATTGCTCCTTTTCGACTTCCTTCTTTGGTCAGAAAATTTTAAGGGAAGTTTAAAAAATAGAAAATGAGGTTCCTAGTGCTTCCCTCTCCCGACTATTTATTTGGCCGAATTGGGAGCTCGGGAATCAACCCCTTCAAGCAATATTTTGCACCCTTGCAGCAGCCATTGTGTTCCCGAGAAGCTTAGAGTTGAAGCAAGAAGCCAAGGAGCCATCGATGGAGGAGGCAAAGCGATGCGAACTCAAGCTTCCCGTCGAGATCAAGAGGACCGCCCGCATCCGTTGCGGAGGGCGTGTCCCGACCAGAGCTATCGCAGCTCGCGACTCTGTCAAGAAGGAGAACATCCCTTCTCCCGTTCGAAGGTCGGCACACATCCGTGACATAAAGCGGAAAGACTACAAGGAGGCGTCGCCCGAGCCTAAGGACTACGGGGGTAGCGACTACTCCGACGATCGCAGCCCGTGCTCGTGGGCGGCCGCCGGAAGAGATGATAACGATCTTTACATATGGGATGAGGAGCCCAAGGAGAGGACTCCCGAAGGCCCCAGCGGCGGCGGCAACAACGGCGGCGACAATGGAGGTGGCGACGACGGCGGTGATGATGGTGGAGACAATGGCGATGACGACCCCTTCGGATTGCATCAGATGTGTTGTCAAGCTTGTCGTCACTCCAACGCAGATCTCTATGCTACGGTCGACGAATGTTTCCAAGCCATGGAAGCGATGAGGCAGCATATGGAGGACTTGGAGCGCGTAGTCGAAGACGACTACAAGTTCCTAAACCGTAACGTGCGCAACCTTTTTGGCATGGTTGGAAACATGAGAGGCAAATGGTGCAATAGTTGCAGGAAGTACCACTAGGTCTAGTTTTCCCCTTAAGAATTTTGTAAGATACGACGAGGACGTCCTATGTTTTTAGCGTGGGGGAGAGCTAGCTAGCTAGCCTTAGCTTTCGAGCTTCAAGTTTAGGTTCGGTTTAATCTTTGAGTGAGAGTCTTAGAGTTTAATGAGTCTTTAGTTTTTGAGTGAGTTTTTAAATTTTTGCAAGTGTCTTAAATTAGTGTTGAGTCAAAGAAAATCAAATAAAAAGAGTCTTTATATATTTTTGTGTCTTATGTATTGCTTATCTTTATTCACCTTGTTTGTTTAATATTTGATTCTTGGTATATGAACATAAGTGTGTGGTTTGAAAAATGTTTACCGTGGTGCTTAGTGGAATTGCTACTACTTAAAGTACCCGTACCACACTTCGATCTTGAGCTGCACATGTTAGTTGTGCTATGTTCAATGCTAAAAGTTGGAGGATTTCAGTTCTGAAAATTATCTTAAAAACCTTGTAATAAAGGTTAGCAAAACCTCTTTTTCCAAGTTGAGAGTATGAAAATTCCTATACAAAGCCAAATTTATTTTTTTGCTCCACCATAAGTGTGATTAGCATGATGAGTTGGGCTAGGACCCTTCCCTCTTGTGAGTTTTAATTTTGAGCAATGATCATGTTCTTGTGCTTATCTTTTGTTGCTAGCCTCGTCATACATTCGGTAACGAGACTTTCACATCGGAAGTCCCGTGCATCGCCAAATTCCATACCCAACCCTATACATCTCTTTTGTACATCGCATTCCTTGAACACAACCTATTTTCAAAGTTTTGTCTCGTCTCTAGCATGGTTTAATTAAAATTTCAGATTGTATGCATGCGAGAAAGAGGAGTTGAGAGCTTTGAAAAGTTGTCAAGAGAGGGAAAAATAAAGAGAAAAGTATGAGTATGGAGAAGAAAGAATGAATGAAAGAAAGAAAGAAAGAAAGAAAAAAATATAGAAAAGTAAAGAAAAAAATATATGAGAATGAAAGAATGAAAGAAGAAAGAAGAAAAAGAGAAAAAGAGAAAAGAGGAGGTAGAAATAAAGATATGAGAGGGATGGATCAAGTGAAAGAAAAGAAAAAAAAGTGTAAGGAAGTATATCACGTTGTTGAGAGACGAAACTTTCATTCTTTTTCCAACCACGTGCAATCCGACAACGAGGACGTCATCGGTGCCTTGTAGTCACAATTTTCTTTTGCCCTTGCACATGTCCACCATTCTAAATCTTCTCATCCTTGATATCCCTACATATGGTTAATTCTCATGATCGTTGGCTTTGAAAGGTAAACAATCATTAGAGGAAGTTCTTAGTTTGATAACACTTGTGTTGACTGCACTATCCCTACCTATAGCTCCACTTTACATGTTATATGAGAGACTTATGGGAGGTGAGAGTTTTATAAAATTGGTTTAGGATAGCCACCTCATATGAGTGACTTGAGAGAGCTTGGAGAAAGGTTTTTGTCCAATACTTGTTGCAGGAATTTTGTTTAAAAAATCATAAAAACCCTCCAATGGAAGCAAAGAAGTAAGCATGGCTGAAATTGAAGACTTCGAGTGAAGAGTTTGTGTTGTGGGGTAAATCTTGACGTGGTAAAGATTCTAAACGCCCATGTTTATGTTTGATGATCATTACTTTATGTTTATGTATTAAAGATGAAAGGATTGACTAACTTGTGAAGAAGGATTAGCGGTACACGATTACAACACTTTGGACGAAGTTCTTTTACGAGTACTTGCTCGAGGACGAGCAAGAGCTAAGTGTGGGGGAGATGTTGACGGTGTATTTTGGTACACCTAGCATGTTCATTACACTTTGGTTTGGATTTGATTATGGAACTAACCCGCCACTAGGCACACTAATCATATAACAAGTTCATCTATGTGCATGCATTTGGAAGTGTTGTGTTTATGTAGGAAAACATGGATATAAAGGACAGATTCGCAACAAGTTCAAAGGAGCATTTACGGAGTCTTGTTCGTGTTCATGAGCTTGATGAAATCACTTCCAATGGTGGCAAGGACCGTAGTTCTACGAGGAACATCCCCGGGGATTAAAGCGTAAAAGACCGAACTTCACGCGAAGAGAACCTCCATCTTGGACGTGAGAATGACATCGTCAAAATCATGCAAGTGGAGGGGGCAAAGTGCATAATCACTCGAGGACCCACGGGAACGAAGGGGCGACCGAACCAGGCCGAGATGGGCCTAGGCCGGTCGGCCCAGGCCGGCCGGCCCAGCCCACCCTGGTGGTCGGTTCGGCCCCCCTTTCCTTGCACCCAAAGGATATTTAACCCTAAAATCCTGGAGGCGCCGCCATCAGGGGGGGGGGGAGCCATTCGCACGAGGAGGCCATCCACAAGCTAGAGAGAGAGGAGGAGGATCTCCGGAGGGAGATCAACCACCTCGAAGGAAGCACCCTCTCGTGGAGAACAAGGAAGACACCGTCGGAAGGGAAACCATGATCAACGGTGCTATGTCTAGCACTTTGATGGGGTAATCTTCTTATTCGTCCATGGGTTGTAATCGATCTTAAGATGTAATCATACTTTGTCGGATTATCTATCTATCATCTTGTGTTGAATATACTTTAATGCTTAAGGTTAGCTACCTTGCCGTAAAGGGAATAGGGCTCCGATGCTTCCTTGGATCCATTCAATACGCCATGTCCATCATAGGTCTGGTCATGAATACCTTCACGTAGTGACAGTACGAGAGGAGGGAAAGGGCGAAACCGTGGTCACAGCCCTCGATAGATTAGATTGGTTTAATGTCTTTAATTGATTGCATGATCGTAGACCCATGGGCGAGTGTCTCCTACCTTGATCGCTTATCGTTCTCTCTAGTGTAGCTTAGTTGTTTTCTAGTATAATAATAGTTAGGGTTTTAGTAGCTAGTGCGTAGAAGTAGATTGGATGCTTGTAATCCCCTTGCTCCGCGGATTGACAAGAACCTTGGGAATCCCGTGGTGAAAAAGGTGTGGGGTCCGTACGCTTGCGGATCGTAGAGGGATACGTCTTTTATCCGTCAACAACCAATTGGCTGAGGCTTTCAAAGTCATGTGACGCATATTTCTCCTTCAAGGTCGGCAAGAGACCATGGAAAGCTAGCTCAGCCAACTATTTGTCTCCCAGATTCAGACTGTAGCACTTGTTTCTGACCTCTCTGAATCTTTGAACGAATCCAGCTACTGTTTCATCGTTCATTTGCTTGAGCCTAGTCAGATCAGTGATCTTCATCTCATTCATGCTAGAGAAGAAGTAATTATGAAACTGTTGTTCCAAATCGGGCCACTTGATGATGGAATTAGCCAACAGTGATCTGTACCATGAGAATGTTGGCCCTGACAGATATGAAGAGAACAAACGTATCCTGAGTGCATCAACATTCCCTGTTTCTCCACATTAGATATTGAACTGAGTGATGTGCTCCATAGTGGATGTTTTATCTTGCCCAGAGAACTTGGTGAAGTCTGGCACTTTGAACCTTGGAGGGAATGGTATCTGATCGTAGCCAGAAGGATACAGTGTCCTGTACATGCAGGACTGCTGCTTGGGTTTTTTTGCATATTGATTTAGTAACATCTCTGAGAAGTGGTCAATCAACTTCTACTTTATATGAGATTTCAACTCTGTAGCCACTTGCTCAATTGCTTGTATCTCAGCTAGAGTTTCTGGCTGTCTTTCTTCTAAGATTATTTTCTTTGGACCTGGAGCTGTCCTTGCCTCAGCAGAACCTTGAGAGTTTGATTGACCTGTAATAGGTGTAGCCTGTTCGATCGGCTGACTAGCCGATGGGGCTAGTTGCTGCGTATTCAACTAGCTTGAAATAGCCAATTGATTTAGAAGTGTTTGCGGCAATTGTGCAGAATCCACTTGTGGAAATACTGGCTGCCCTGCTGCTCCTTGGTTGATCGGCTGTTGAGGTGAAGATCTTGCATGAGCCACCATATTACCTGGGGTCAAGACAGCCTGCATTGTCGTTGACTGTTGAAGCGGGACTGTCTGTATGGGCATCCCAAGTGTTGGTTGCTGTCGCGGAGCAGTTGGCACAGGCATCCCGAGCATCGGCTGCTGAGCCGATCTCTGAGGTGGAGTGGGATTTGTCCTTTGAGGTGGAATAGGAGGTCTTTTCTCGGACGGTATGACCATGTGAGCATGAGCTGGACTGATCTTGACTCTTTCAAAGTTCTTGCTCCCATGATTGAAGTAAACAAACACTACTCCTTCCCCAGTCATGTGCACAGTCCCTAGAGTACCTCCAAATGTAGCTTGGTAAGATTGTGGGTATTTCACTTCTGGAACTTCCTAAGGCACAAGCTCAAAGAAATTTGAGATGTTAGTCTCAAAGTGATCTCGAGGTAAATCCCATCCTGCCAGCTTCCCATCTGGATCTCTTATAGTAGGATATTTTTGTCGATTCTGCACTGGAAGCACCTGATCCTGGGCAATAGATTGCACTGGTGTCGTGACAGTAGGATCTTTATCTTTACCATCGCCACTTTGATTCTGAATCGGTTGGGTGTCCGATGAAGAACTAGTAGCAGCTTGTGGAGATGGTGTAACCTTCACTGTTGGATCATCAATCGACGGTATAGCCGATTGGTCTTGCTGAAACATCGAAGGAGTACACCTTGGTTGAAAGTATGCAGGTCCCAAATATCCTCCTTCTACTCCTTGCTTAAGCGCATCAATTATGGCATTCTGAATAGTATTTGCGAATACCTTTGATTGATCAATCATTGTTTGATGCATAGCCTTGGTCATCATGTCTTGAAGCCCTTCAGGATCGGCTGAGAAGGTGACTTGCTTCGGTGTTGGCAAAGGATTCTTCTTGAAAACACCACTTTTAGTCTGACAGTATGATGCCAGACAAAGCTCTTCATAATGCTTCATATGAGCCTCCAGCTCAGCTTTGTCTGAATCTTTCAGCTGATCCTTGGTGATTGGTTGAACATTTTCTGGATCGGCTTTAGAAGGACCAGTCTTTGTGGCCTTCGTCATTGTTGACCTTTTTGTGTCCCACCAGGCATGCCAAAAGTGTGTTGATGCAAAAATAGGACGTCACCTCCGTGCGCAGCACACGTGACCCCCCGGTCTATAGTGAGGCGTGCTAGCCAATCTGACCTGTTGATTGATAATGGAAAATATTAGGGATCGGCTAGAGAACCGATGGCCTTTTAGTGACACGTGTACCAGCCAATCGACCGATACGAGTAAAGGCAGGATCGGCCTGCTCAAAAGCGACTGAAGCGCGGGTGCGATCGGCTGGATCGGCCGACCGTGACGTCAGCACTCGAGTAGGTCGGAATGGACTGCGGTGTTAGAAGCCGATAGGATCTAGATCGAGCGGGAGGAAAAGATAATAGCTAAAACCACAAGAATTGGTACGAAAACATGTAGATCTAGCTAATATCGATAAGGGTGAATAAAGAACTAGACGTAACCTCAGCGATGTGCCCGGAGGTTAAAGCCTAGGTGAAAGGACCTTGATGTCACCAAGAGGGGGGTGAATAGGCGTGACGACCAAATTAAACTCTTTCTCCCCAAATACTTGAGCTAACAGTGTTTCACCGGTCAGACCGGTGGTGGTGACCGGTCAGACCGGTCAAGCACTGGACTTCACAGGTGACACCGGTCAAACCGGTGCGCCTCACCAGTCAGACCGGTGTAGCACAGAGCACCTATAAAAACAACTTCAAGCACCTCTTGACTTCTAGCACAAACCAAACTTGGTGAGTGGCCTTTGTAGATGATCACAAGCAAGGTAATGATCCCTGCACACACAAGTAGCACACCCAAGTAGATCGAAGCGGAAGCAAATGTAATATGCTATAAAAACAACTTAGAGAGTCAAACCACACGAAGAAGCAAGGACTTGATTTGCCAAGTTCAGCACCCACTAAGGAATGGCTACGTCTCCATTGAGGAGCTTGTAAGGGACAATTCCCACAACAAGCTGGTCTCTTTCAACCAGTTTCCTCCATTCCACTAAGGGGATCTTTTCCACGAAGAGGCAAGATCGCAGCCCTTACAAACTTCCCACTACTCACCACAACCTTGGGAGCTAGCAAGCGACTCCTAGACGTCTAGGAGGCAAACCTCCAAGAGTAGCAAACACTTCAAAGGTTGTAGACGCGAAACCAAAGTGCTCAAGCTATGGAAATGCTCTTGTTAGCTCACAAGGTCACTCTTGTGCTCACTTTCTCAACCCAACACAAAGATTATGGCTTGAATCCACAAATCTCACAAAGATAGGGTTGGGGAGAGCCACTAGGGCTTAGAGCTTGTTAGAAATGACTTGGGACCTCAGCAATATCACTAGAAATAGCAACCCTCACTTGAAGAAGGCTTGGGGTATTTATACCCCTAAAAGGAGAAAACTAGTCGTTGGTCCTTGGGCGACACCGGTCAGACCGGTGCCCCACACCTGTCAGACCGGTGTTTGAAAAACTAGGCGTTGGGGCTAGCAGCACCGGTTAGACTGGTGCCCCTGACCGGTCATACCGGTTAGGCTCGAGACACCCCCAAAACCTCTTTCTAAGAAACTAGCACTTCAACACCAAGATGAAATGACTCAGGTTGTATTAGGAGGGTTTGTTAGCACACTCTAAGGCTAGATCTCACTTAGGTCAACTAATGAGCACTTTGACTTGGTCAACTCGCTAAGTTGCACCCCTCTTGATAGTACGACATACCTATACTAAAAAAATGAATAAAAACACTTTGTTGATCTCTTGAGCTTGAACAACATCAATCTTGCCCTACTTGATCAATATCCATTTGAGGGCTTTCAACATAGTCTATGACTTGAGCACGTCCATACTTGAGCTAGTGACTTAGGATCTTTCCATATAGCATAGGAATGCACACTTGGATCCTTGAGTCACTCCATATTGCCAATCTTAACAAGGTGATGACTTGCTTTGCTTCCCTCAGTTAAGGTTTGAATATGATACTTGAAGACCCCACGGATGCTAGAACTTCACCTTAGCAAAACACTAATGGAGGCTTAGCTACGGCCCCAAAGATTGCTTAGTACCTCACCCTAGACATCTCTGTTGATCTCTTCATCACTTATCCAATCCACTTTGAGTTCCACTTTTCTTCATACACAATTAATCTTCATTTGAAAAAACCCGCTTCAAATGCTTGATCTTGATTGACAACAAATATGCAAGATTCCAAATGAGAACCATAACATATACACTCATCCTTGTGTTCTCCTTTAATAAGAACATGAAGCCTTGCACTTGACTTAGAGAATTACCATCTTCTCTTTTGTGATACTTATAAATTTAATTAAGCTACATCTTCATATGGGGAACCATGAATTGATCTACTCAAATTATCCCAATATTTGTCTTCTTTTATTGCTTGATATTTGCCACTTAAGCATTAGGATCATCCATATATTTGCCTTTTCCAATGTGAGCCATATAATATTCATCCATAAATAAATACTTCAATGGTTGCTCATGAATATATAAATGAAACCTGCTCACAATCTTAGACAAATTCATTAGTCCTTTAATCGCCTTGTCATTCAATTCACCAAAATCCACTTAGGGGCCTACATGCACTTTCAATCTCCCCCTTTTTGGTGATTGATGACAACTTGATTAAAGCTTACAAATAAAACATTAAAGTGCATTTAGATTCTTAGATATAGCTAGAGCTCCCCCTTAATTTGTGCTTTGACTTGAATTTCAAAATTTTGGCCTCAAATGCCAATAGCACAAATTTGGAAGAAAGCGCGTGTGAGCTCCCCCTATATCTTAGAATCAGAGAAGTGCAACATGTGTTAGCAACAAATACAAATCCATGATGCGTATGAGAAGATATGCACAAAGCAAAGAACAAGTGTACTGACTGGGCAGCACCAGTCAGACCCGTGCACCTTACCAGTCAGGTCCAGCCAGCACACCCAACTGGGCAGCACCGGTCAGACCGGTGCTCCTGACCAGTCAGATCGGTCAGGTCTAGTCAGGGCACAAAGCAGCATGAGTGCATGCTATTTGGTCCAAGGTGATCAAGCCAGGGTTGCAAGCCGGCTTAGATCACTTCGCTCCATTTAGCCAACACAAACAAACACCATTCAATTCATGCATCACAATCTAGAAATAGAGTCGCTTAATTATTACAATAAAGTTCAAACACACAATAGCACTGACACAAATGTTCTCAAGTCCACTAAGATAAAGTTCTAAACTTATTACAAGCTGCTCTCATTAGAAACTTATTACAAGCTGCTCTCATCAGGCAGTCAGCACCGGTCAAACCGGTGTAGGGCACCGGTCAGACCGGTGCAACACAGACAGCAGCACTAATTTGAAGTCTTCAATCCGAATCTTCTCCCCCTTTGTCATCAAGCATCCAAGAAAGTCCTGGAGGAGAAGCAGCTGTCGATCACTGTCCCTGCCACGAGTCCCACGTCGGTCCGCCAGGGTGCCAGCTCCCTCCTATAAAAGAACCAGGAAATGAGATAAAGTAGAAGAGATACACTAGATATGGTGAAAAGGTAGATATGAATATGAAGATTGCCATCCATACCCTGATAAGGAGGTGGATATCTTGACCAACCAAAGATCTCAGTAGAAAAGCGTCCCGCCCAGTTTGGAGGAGCCTCTGACCCCTCTGCATCATCCGGAGGTGGAGGTGGGGCAACAGGGTCGCCGAAGGGAGAAGGGTACACTGCTGGTCCCTGAGGTGCACCGAAGCGCTGAGGGACCTCCTCTGAACCAGGCAGTGGAGGAGGTGTAGCTGAGGAGGAGCTACCCCTCGCCGGACTCGAAGAACATAGATCCATACTCATTAATCATGTTGGAGCTTATCATCGTCCTTACCCGCTGATCAAACGTCGGGATCTCAACCTCAAGAGGAGTGGGAGAGATAGGTGAACGGGGCGGCTGAAATCCAAAGTGATTATGGAGATGTTTCATCGTGTCCCTCTCCTTCTTCCTCTCTATCCTCGTCCGTTGCTGCTCCACCTCAATGTCATACTGACTTTTGCACATGCCAAAGATCAAATTGAGAAAACGGCGGAGCGGAGAGGTGAATTTCTTCTGATGACCATACTGTCCAGCCCCCCACCGGTCAGACCGGTGTCGGCCTGGGCAGTGGGTCGCTGCTGGAACTGCTGCCAATCGACTCCCACCTTTGTACCTTCATCAACTGTGATCTCAGGCTCTCGCTCAGGGGAAGGAACAATGGGGTTCTTTACCGGGTTGGGCCTCAGAGGCTTGTGAGTGACATCCTTAGGAAACTCAACCCTAGTCACCCTCTCGATCATATACATAATGTATAGGTTGTGGCTGCAGATCTTCTTAGGATCCTTTGATAAGTACTTGATCTCTTGCCAAATGTAGTCCCCCACACTAAATGGGTCAGCCCCTGGTCTTAAAGCAATCATTAGGTTCTTCATGAACCTAGAAATATCAGAGCGATTCCATCCCTAGGTGCAATGGTCGCCCGAAGAAGCTTGTTAAGTACTAAGTAGTAAGTGTAGAGCCCCCTCAAGTGACCAACATTAGCCCTCTGATCCCTAGGATACATGAAATACAGAGTCTCTGGCTCAAGCAAACCACCATTATGTAGCTTAGGATAATCCTTATCATCAGCCCCCAAAGCAAAGAGAGTCAAGAACTGGGAAAAGCGAATGACATTCTTGTTCCCATTAGTCATCCAAGTCATAGCCCTCTCTGACTCTATGTATCCAAAGTGAACCGTGGCATAAAACTGAGCAATGAATTCCCTGTTCCAATCCTGTCTAAAGCCCATGAGCTCCTTCACCCTCTGGGGACCACACACAGTGCTGAGCTCAGTAAAGATAGGGTCATTCTTGCTCTCCATATATGTCCAATCCACGTACTGAGCCATATGGGTGATCTTGGGCTTCTTTATGATAACAGTGGCGTAGTAGTCCTGCTGGAAAGTAGCCCAAAACCTCATATCTGTGGTTGTCCTCTTGCTGGCATAGGGATCTTTATCCCTCAACTTCTACAGCTTCTTCGTCATCCCTGCCCCATGATACTTGACTGGCTTGTTGGGAACTATGTAGATAGGTTTGACAACCTTCAACCTGCAAGTACCACCACCATCATCATCATCATCCATGGGATCATCATCCTCATCCCTCTCCTGACCACCTAGGTCCTCCTCCTCATCCTCACCATCCTCATCATCATCATCCATAGCTGGCCCTTTGCCATGATGCTTCACATGATAAACGTTAGGGTCAACATAGATCTCATATTCAATATTATCATCATTGCACGTCCCCGTGTCACCACCCAAATCAATCTCTTGTTCCTCATTTCTTCTCTTTGGTGTACACTCTCATAGGTTCATAGCACTTGCACTGCCACTGCCGCCTGCCTCACGATCATGCGGGAGCTGTCTAGGTGTCAACCTTGTTTTCTTGCTCTCGGACTGCTTCATCTTTGGCATAGCGACGCTCTTGAGTCACAAAGGATATAATAGAATTGTATAAGACTCAGGAATGAGATTTGAATAGAATTGAAATTGAAATCAACAAGTTGAGATAAATTGGTCGGTTCTGTTCGTCACCGGTCACACCGCTGCCGTCCAGAATCGAGCCAATGGCCTCAACTAATAATCTCAACAGCTGGGACACCAAGATGTTGAAATAGATGAACTAGAAGTATTCCTACATAGATATGAGTTGAAAACATGAAGAAAACAGGACTTAGGGTTTGACAACCTCCACCGGTCAGACCGGTGGGGTGCACCGGTCAGACCGGTGCAAGCCGCCCCCCTAATTCTTGAGTTCTCACAATGTATCCAACAAAAGTCTATGGATCTATAGGTATGACTTCTAGGTGATCTCAGAAGATGTTCTACCAAAGGGAATTCAAATCTTTGCACCATGTAAGGAGATCGGGCAAAACAAGGTTTTGAATACCTTGAGAGAGATGAACTTGAAGAGAAACCAAAGAACTCGAAGGGGAATCAATGGAGGGTCCTTAGGAGAGTGATTTCCATCCAATCTTGCACCTTCTCCAAGGTTGAATCCTTAGAAATCCATGGGGGAGAGAGAGGTGGAAGAAGAGAGGGAGGGAGGCCTTTCACGGTCTTGAGGAGGAAGAAGGCCTGATGAATGAGTGAAGAGAGAGAAGATGGTGGGGTAAAAGATAGATTCCATTTATTGTGGCCTCACGGGTTGCTCCCAGGCGACACCGGTCAGACCGGTGAGAGGCACCGGTCAGATCGGTGGCCCCCAGGGTCCAGCCAGTGAAGCTTGATCGGAAGTACCAACTTGGGGTCGGTAAATCCGAGGATTTGGATAATTCCAACAGAGAAACAATATCGGTAGAACCGACATAGCCTCGGAAGTTCCGATCCTTCTCTTTCATTTTGAGATTTTGCTCCTTAAATCTTCACCAGATATTTTATAAAATAATTTTCTTCCAATTAATCCTCAGAAAAAGGAATTTGTGACTTAGGGTCGCCACCGGTCAGACCGGTGGACTGCACTGGTCGGACCGGTGCCCCCCTGAGACACAACTTCAAAAGATTTTGGCTCCTTTATCCTTCTCAAAGATTGGATAAAAGATATAGAGGTTTTATTGATCCAAATATTTCCAAAGTCTTGAAAGAATAGAGGATAATCCAATTTCATTGATATTTCTTGATTTTTCCAAGAGAGAGAGAGAGAGAGAAGTAAAAGATGTTTTTTAGGGACTTGAGAAGATCATCTTAATTGTGACTAGCTATCAATCAAGCAAAGGGAACAATAGTCACAATCAAGTTGATTGGGTCACAAAGACCAAGAATCATATATTTTCAAAATGAGCACACTTCCTACACATGCTAGTTGATTTTTCGAAAAGTCTATCCTATGTCACAAAGTGCATGCATCAACTTCAAATGAGTGGCTTATCAAGCATATTTGGCACATACCTTCATCCTCGAGACACAAAGACGAGTAAAAGTAAAGGTATCAACCAAATATCTATAGAGGCACACAAAAATTCACTTGAAGCAATTACATGCTCAGGATGAAACACTAGCATGGTATTATGGCCTAGATGCATTACGGTATTCAATGAGATTCATGAAAACATACCTTTTCCTTAAGACCATTTCATTTGTGCATATATTTAAATTTCGAACCGTGCTAGCTCTTACTTGTTCTTTTGGAAGTTACACTTATCAAGAGCTTCCTTCGGGATGCACAAAAGAGTGAGACTACAAGATCACTAGAAGAAATTGTTAGTCCCACAAGTGACTCAAGTGTTGCAATGAGCTCCCCCTTAAATAGTGCTAGAGATATTTTTAATTTTTTGAAAAAAGCACTTTATTCAATTAAGAACTTGGTGAGGCTCATTTCAAACTTGGTCACAACACATAAGATTTATTAATTGAAATGTGTTGAGTCTTCTCATAACCTTTGATGCCAAATCACCCTTTTTCTTGAAAGTTGAGTCAACCCAGGTCACCCGGCCATAGGGTCGGGTCGCCCTGCAGCACAAAGAGGTGTACCGGGTCACCCGAGCACAGGTGTCGGGTCACCTACCAACAGCCTCACTAGGCCGGCACCAGTCAGACCGGTGACCGCCAGTGCACACTCCTTTGGTGATTTTCCCTTCTTGTCCCTTGAATGTGTGAATATGGTACTAATTTAAGTCCTGCAACATGGACAAGGCAATGCTCTACAAGAGAGTCGTTAAAAGCATCGAATGGCACGAGAGAGTAAATTTTCATAAAATAGTCAAAGTCACTGCCTCATGTTCCACTCATACAAGATAAGCGTCACATGAGGGTTCATAGAGGACCAAGAGTTACTTAGACTCAATCAAAGAGTACTAGTTATCGAGATGACATTGGTTTCAAGATTTATATGAATTTGTCCTTCACATGGTCAATTGATCAAACATGATTTCAAAGCGTTCTAACCATGTGCTCCATGCATCTATTACAACCAGCAAGCTCAGTAAGCATTTCTTGGTACCCAACACTTGTTGGGTCCTATTGGGTTAGTCACAAGGTTCTTAGGAACCCAAATAGCTCTCATGCTACAATGAGGTGAACTAATCTCCCTCATGGCACAAGTTCCATTCTTATCGTTCCTATGCTTACGGAAATCATAATGGACTAGATTTGATTGACGGCATTCATAGCAAATGCGAATTTTGTTCTTGTTGGTCACATCATTCCTTACAGTTTCTTTTCCATGCTTGCCTTTGAGCCTTGTTCTTGAAGAAGGGGTCTTCCTTGCCTTGTTTGCTTGAAGTGGGGCTGCCCTTGCCGGCACCAGTCTGACCGGTCACGGTAAGTGCCACTGCCCATTGTTGCATTTGGGCATGAGTCGGCAAAGTGTCCCTTCTCTTTGCACTTGTAGCACACCCTCCACTTGTTGGAGCTTCTAGGCTTTTTGGAGAGTGACTCTCATGCCTTGTGCTTGATTGAGCGATATTGGGACTTGACTTGACCAACCTTGCTCTTTTCTTGAATCTTGTTCTTGTGGGTCTTTATATGTTGTTGAGGAGTTGAGCTAGTCACGGTTGATCCCTTATCAAGCTTCTTCACCATGTCTTCACGGTTATCTTGAGAAGGTTGCACTTTGCTCTTCTCCTTCAACACATACAAGTCCTTTTGAAGCTTTTCAACCTCTTGCTTGAGTTGATCATTTTCTTTAGCAATGAGTTCATCACAAGATTCTACAAGTACATGTGCTCAATACTAGATTGGCTTGCTTGAGATAAACAATCGCTAAATTTATTTGAGGTTGTGAGCATGTGCAAGTGTGAGATAGAGGTTGTATAGATTTTACCGATGAAAGCACAACCTCATGGGGTATATCTAGTGTTGCATAAGAATCGACAAGCTTCTCATAGGAACATTCAAGTCCCTTGTGATCGGCTTGTAAAGCCATATGCTCACTAGTGAGTTTCGCTAGTTTGGCTTCTAGATCATCATTGGATTTTTCTTCTATTTTAGCTCTATATGCAAAGGATTTGATATCATGATCATATTTGCTAGACAATGATTCATACTTACAAACCGAGGATGCGAGCTCGGATTTGAGAAGTTCAAGTTCTCTTGTAGGAGAGCTTGATGCTTCATTCTTCTGGCCCTTAGCTCCCTTGGCTTGTCTCTTCTTCTTGCTCTTCTTTTCCTTCTTGGCCATTAAGCAAGTTGGGGTGCCCCTGCTGGCACCGGTCTGACCGGTGGGTGTCACCGGTCTGACCGGTCCCTGCAGAGGAACGGCATCTTCGCCTTTTTGATCTTCTTCTTGCTCGGGGGTTGATGCTTGATGATTAGTAGATGTTGTAGAGGTTGTAGGGCACATCTCCGCTGGTTCGTCTTCATCATCGCTCTCAATTTCATTCCATTTGGTGTTTACCAACTCAAATAGTAATTTCCAAATGAGATGAGCATCTTCACCAATTCTTTTGCTCTTTAGGATTAGATACTTTAGTTCTCTACATACACAACTACACAAAAGATTAGTAATAACGGCATTGAGTCGCTTCCTCTCCAAGTCCTTTGGCGAGACACATGTCTCATCCTTTGGAAGGATACTCGCAACCATAATGCGCTCAGCGGTAGGATCCAAAATCTTAAGTGCAATGAGAACATTAGAGCGCCAAGAAGAGTAGTTTGAGCCATCTAGAGCTAGAGGCTCAAACGGTACCTCACAAGTTGTCGACATCGAAGAACACCAAGCGGTTAGGCTCGAATCGGAGCACCAAGCTCTGATACCAATTGAAAGGACCTTGATGTCGCCTAGAGGGGGTGAATAGGCGTGACGACCAAATTAAACTCTTTCTCCCTGAATACATGAGCTGACAGTGTTTCAACGGTCAGACCGGTGGTGGTGACCGGTCAGACTAGTCAAGCACTGGACTTCACAGGTGACACCGGTCAGACCGGTGCGCCTCACCAGTCAGACCGGTGTAGCACAGAGCACCTGTAAAAACAACTTCAAGCACCTCTTGACTTCTAGCACAAATCAAACTTGGTGAGTGGCCTTTGTATAGGATCAGAAGCAATGTAATGATCCCTGCACACACAAGTAGCACACCCAACTAGATCAAAGCAAAAGCAAATCAAATATGCTAGAAAAACAACTTAGAGAGTCAAACCACACGAAGAAGCAAGGATTTGTTTCGTGAATTTCACCACCCACTAAGGAATGGCTACGTCTCCATTGAGGAGCTTGTAAGGGACAATTCCCACAACAAGCCGAGTCTCTTTCAACCACTTTTCTCCTTTCCACTAAGGAGATCTTTTCCACGAAGAGGCAAGATCGCAGCCCTTACAAACTTCCCGCTGCTCACCACAACCTTGAGAGCTAGCCGACGACACCTAGCCGTCTAGGAGGCAAACATCCAAGAGTAACAAACGCTTCAAAGCTTGTAGACGCGAAACCGAAGTGCTCAAGCTATGGAAATGCTCTTGTTAGCTCACAAGGTCACTCTTGTGCTCACTTTCTCAACCCAACACAAAGATTATGGCTTGAATACATAAATCTCACAAAGAGAGGGTTTGGGAGAGCCACTAAGGCTTAGAGCTTGTTAGAAATGACTTGGGACCTCAGCAATATCACTAGAAACAACAACCCTCACTTGAAGAAGGATTGGGGTATTTGTACCCCTCAAAGGAGAAAATTAGTCGTTGGTCCTCGGGCGACACCAGTCAGACCGGTGCCCCACACCGGCCAGACCGGTGTTTGAAAAACTAATCATTGGGGCTAGCAGCACCGGTCAGACCGGTGCCCCTGACCGGTCAGACTGGTCAGGCCCGAGACACCCCCAAAGCCTCTTTCTAAGAAACTAGCACTTCACCACCAAGATGAAATGACTCAGGTTAGTTTAGGAGGGTTTGTTAGCACACTCTAAGGCTAGATCTCACTTAGGTCAACTAATAAGCACTTTGACTTGGTCAACTCGCTAAGTTGCATCCCTCTTGATAGTACGACATACCTATACTCAAGAATGAATAAAAACACTTTGTTGATCTATTGGGCTTGAACAACTTCAATCTTGCCATACTTGATCAATATCCACTTGAGGGCTTTCAACATAGCCTATGACTTGAGCACGTCCATACTTGAGCTAGTGACTTAGGATCTTTCCATATAGCATAGGAATGCACATTTGGATCCTTGAGTCACTCCATATTGCCAATCTTAACAAATTGATGACTTGCATTGCTTCCCTCGGTTAAGGTTTGAATATGATACTTGAAGACCCCATAGATTCTAGAACTTCACCTTAGCAAAATACTAATGGCGGCTTAGCTACGGC
The DNA here is from genome assembly GCA_947561735.1 of Cenchrus americanus. Classification (NCBI taxonomy): domain Eukaryota; kingdom Viridiplantae; phylum Streptophyta; class Magnoliopsida; order Poales; family Poaceae; genus Cenchrus; species Cenchrus americanus. The sequence goes on from OX387241.1 coordinate 201,062,277, forward strand.
CCCAAAGATTGCTTAGTCCTCACCCTAAACATCTCGATTGATCTCTTCATGACTTATCCAATCCACTTTGAGTTCCACTTTGCTTCATACACAATTAACCTTCATTTGAATAACCTGCTTCAAATTCTTGATCTTGATTGACAATGAATGTGCAAGCTTCCATATTAGAACCATAACATATACACTCATCCTTGTGTTCTCCTTTAATAAGCCCATGAAGCCTTGCACTTGACTCAGAGAATTACCGTCTTCTCTTTTGTGATCCTTATAAATTTATCAAGCTACATCTTCATATGGGGAACCATTAATTGATCTTCTCAAATTATCCGAATATTTATCTTCTTTTATTGCTTGATATTTGTCATTTAAGCATTAGGATCATCCATATATTTGCCTTTTCCAATGTGAGCCATATAATATTCATCTATAAATAAATACTTCAATGGTTGCTCATGAATATATAAATGAAATCTACTCACAATCTTAGACAAATCCACTAGTCCTTTAATCGCCTTGTCATTCAATTCACCAAAATCCATTTAGGGGCCTAGATGCACTTTCACTAGGGTTATTTGGTAAAACGGTACTCACAAGCTTACCGGAGATCAGTTGATGCAGCCCTACGAACTCGAAGCCTGACGTTGTAGAAAAGAAAAAATCGTAATGGCGAAGTCGCTGAAAAGTAGATGTTGTAAAGGTAGATGTTGTAAAGTAGATGCAGTAAAAGTAAAGGGTTTGCCCGGAGGCGGTTTGTTTGATATTGGTGTGTACAGATTTTCCGACCACGCAGGGTCGCTATTTATGTCCTGGGGACAAACCCGACTCCTAGCCGATCACGACACTATTTACTTGCATCTAAAGACAAGAACTACTAAAATAGTAAAGGACTCTCGCCGGAGTCTAAGACCTTCTAAAAACTGACTCTTGACCCGTCGCCAATCGTGGGCTGACCTGCCTCCACCGTACTTTCTATCTAGCGTATGTCCTTGAATATCATCTTCTTCATGCCCATCGGCCGATCCTCTGGCTTGCCATCAGCCGATCCTCTGGCTTGCCATCGGCCGATCGCTCTGACCTGCTGGCCCACTGTCAGGGCTGAACTCTTCTGACCACTGGCGGATCTCGTTGACTACCCCGTTCTTCCTTCAATCGGTCGATCACACTCTGTTTTTCATCAACTGTTTCTCCTTATCCCTTTTTGACTGTGTTTTTCCAAAAAACGGTGTCAACAACCACCTACCATGGGAATCCATGAATTCATGAAGGATAGATTGTTGTGGACCTCATCGGTGGTGCAGTTAGATTCTTTAGATCACTACCTTGCTTCATCTATTGCAGCATTACTCTACCCTTATCAAGGGAATCCATTTACTTGGTCGGAGGCCGGGTCCTGCAGCACGCCCTCCTGGCCCTGTACTCACATTGCCTCGACATTGACGTCACGATAGCGGAGATGATGGTTGTCGGTGGATTCACCGCTAACCTCCATTCTCGACTCACGACAGCGACCAACGACAAATTGCCCTCCTCGAGGACGCTCTTGCAACTGTGGCCCTGCAACTGAGCCCTTACGAACGTTGGCTACAAGGACACCGCTCCTCCAAGGTTCGGGTCGGCAATCTCTACGCCGCCCTTCGGACGCCGGTTGCGGCTCCACCACTCTCAGAGATGAACTGAGATTGCTTTGTGTAATAGAAGGTCAAGATGTTCTTCTGGATCCCTCGACACGGTCGAACACGCACCCAAGCCTCGCTCCATCACCACGGTGTCCTCAACGCCCCGGACTGCCCCTTCTGCCAGGGCACACCTGAGGACGAAGACCACTTGTTCGTGACGTGGCCCCGCTTGGGGTAGCTATGGGATCGTCTGTTGCCAGGACAGGCACCGCCCGCCACTGCGAGACACGCCGCCGAGGCTCTCGGGGGCGTTGTTCCCTGCTCTTCCTAGAGAAGCTGCCCACACTGCGAGTGTCGCCATCCTCTGGGTCATCTGGAAGGCCCGAGACGCCATGGTCTTCAACGCCGACCACCAGGACGTCACGACCATCACTCGACAACTACACGCTCACCTCCACCTCCGGTTCTGCAGGGCGTCGAGCAAGCTCGACGTCGAACCACTCAAGCTCTAGTGCCAAACGGTTGTTGATGGAAATTAGCCTATGCCCGCTCTCTCTCTCTCTTCTCCCCTAATGTTTTCCACCTAACGAGCATCATGCTTGCTCGAACAATGTAGTCACTTGATGGAATACAAAATTTCAGGTGGGCTTCTTGCCCCCGTTGATTCCTTAAAAAAGGTGGGATCCATTTCATGAAGGATAGATACATTTCAAGTTTCATGAATGATTTGAAGAAACTTTATCTATCAGAATTCTATATTCAGTAAATTCCGTGAAACTTCTGAAGAGCTATGGATTCTATACAGTAAATTTCGTGAAACTCCTAAAGACCTAGGGAAGTGTCCATTTGTTAAACAGCTAAATGCCTAGCTGTGTGGGGGAGATAAAAAAGAATTTCATCTAAAAAGATCTCTGGAAAAAACTGCATGGTTGCATATGCTGAAACTAAAAAAAATCAGGCAAGCATGCAATCATTTGTAAAATTAGGGTAGTCATCTAATAAATAATACACTGGATTAGTAGTATATATAACAAAGTCACTGAAGCAGAACTTTGGATTCAGATTTTTTGCGGACTAGTACTACATTTTGTCACCTACAATAGAATCTTCTGGGCGCAGAGGCATGGATACGGTGCCATTGCTAGAGCTGTTGCAGTTTTGGCATCCAAAAGCTCCCCCCAAACAAGCAACCAACTGGAAAAGCTTGTGCATTCCATGAGAATAACATTAACATCCAGATTCAGTTTTTTCAAGTAACAGACACCATCTTATGGATGGAGCTGACGTACTATACGGTACAAGCTTCTCCACGCTTGATGGTAACATGCCACATGGTAGTTTCAAAGATTTCGAAGGTGCAGACATCGCCGACCCTGATCCCATTCTCATAGCAGAAATTTGTCCAACCTGATCCGACCACTTGGCTGCCATACTGGTAGTGACGAACAGACGCCAACCAAGATTGGCTGCTACTTGTGGAGGTTTTGAAAGTGATCGTGCAAAGATCCTGGAGTCCAATGGCCTTGCAGAAGGACGATGGCAAACACTGCAGGAATAGCAAACTCGTCATCAACCAAATGATTTGTGTAAAGACATTGTTTACAATCTATGTATAATGACTGATAGTTCTGAATGTGATATCTTGGTTTCATAAGTCATAACATGTTATTAAAACGCGTGTATATGACAAACATTATCAAGAGCTGACATTATACATGTCCGAAATAATATTTCAACATATTGATTTGTTTCCTCTTTTGATAGAATGCACACAAATAAATGTTATCAGCAATGAGCCAATGACAGCATCAAACGAAAATATTTGTATCAATGCACCATCCTAGCGAAATTTCAGTTCATACAATTGCTAAGACTGGAAACAGGCTTATTCAATTTGTAACTAGCCAATAGATAAATGAGTGTGCTTACAAACTGCCTTTCAATTGTGCTAGCATTCATCTCCTTTATCCAAGTTGGTCGCCCCATTTCAAATGACGCCTTGCTCTTCCGATTAAAAGCAGAAAGAGAGTCCTGCTGATTTGAAGTATATGTTAGTGTTAATACTTTTTAGGCAAAAGAGGCACGTGCCTGATACTGGTAGTATGTCAAAATAAGTGTTTTACTATGTTTATTATTTGTTTTCTTTTGATAGCATTATCTATATATTATACTAATGATCATTAATTAAAGCAAGTAAGCTTGTCAGTGAAAGTCTTGGATGCCTTATCCTAGCAAAATTTCAGTTCATATTCTTGCTAAAAACAGGAATAACTTATTTGATTTGTATCTTGCTCATATTAATAGAGAAATGATTTGTTATAAACGATGGCGAATAAACGACGACAAGTAAAGGAATCAAACCGCAGGAGACACGAGATTTAACGTGGAAAACCCCCTCAACACGAGAGGGAAAAACCACGGGCGCCAGCCAGCAAGAACTTCACTATATTGGGAGTCAGGTTACAACGCCAACGGCGGCAGCTTACCATAAGAGAATGAATTAATCTCCAATGGAAAACCCTAACGGGTATTTATGACCCGTACCGTACCCGCTTCGCTCCGGCCCAAGCCTACCGGCGATGGGCCTCTGCTTCGCTCCGCCAGAAGTCGGCCTTTCTCTTAGGAGACAGAATTTGGATCATAACTCAACAAACTCCACCTTGAGACAAATTCCTTCTTGTAGCATAAACAAAAAACGAACCTTCATCCTGAACACATCAAAGAAACAAAATACCTCTGGCGCCAAATAGCCTCTTAGGCTACACAGTTAAGCCAACTAAGCTTGACCAAAGCTCAAACTTAGCAACAGGAACTGACTTTGTCAACATATCAGCAGGATTATCAAGAGTGTGTATCTTGCATACCTTTAACTTACCCTTTTCAACCTCATCACGCACATAATGATACTTGATCTCAATGTGCTTTGTCCTCTCATGGAACATCTGGTCTTTGGTAAGATATATAGCACTCGACTATCCGAAAACAAAGTTAATGCAAGAATCAACACCACAAAGCTCGGCAAACAATCCTTTCGGCCAACACAACTCTCTCGCATGCTTCAAAGCAATAGCCATGTACTCGGCCACGGTAGTAGACAAAGCAACAACATGCCGCAAGACGGCCTTCCGACTCACAAAGACAACGCGCAATAGTAAACACAAAACCTGTGAGTGACCTTCGCTTGTCCAAATCACCGGCATAATCTGAATCCACATAGCCAATAAGTCCCTTATCTGTCTTGCCAAACTTCAAGCAATGATCTACTGTGCCTCGAAGATACCTGAAAATCCACTGAACTGCCCTCAAGTGTTCTTTACCAGGATTAGACTTGTATCTGCTAACCAAACTCATAGCATAAGACAAATCCGGGCGAGAGCAAACCATAGCATACATCAAAGAACCAACAACACTAGAATACGGAACCTTTGACATATACTCAACATCCTCAACTGTACTAGCACACTGCTCAGCTGATAATCTAAAATGTGGTGCAATAGGAGTACTAACAGGTTTTGCATCATGCATATTGAAACGCTGAAGAACCTTATCAATATAACTATGCTAACTAAGAAATAATAAACCAGCTTTTCTGTCTCTAGTGATTTCCATACCTAGAATCTTCTTAGCAGCACCAAGATCCTTCATGTCAAACTCACTACTCAACAATTTCTTCAATGTAGTGATCTCTTTCCTACCCTTGGCAGCAATCAGCATATCATCAACATATAACAACAAGTATATAGGTGATCCATTAACATACTTGATGTAAACACAGCTATCATATTTTGATCTCTTAAAGCCATGTGACAACATAAATGAATCAAACCTTTTATACCACCGACGGGGAGACCGTTTCAAACCATACAAGGATTTCTTCAACTTGCAAACATAATTCTCCTTGCCGGGCACTATGAACCCCTCGAGCCGGTCCATGTAAATCTCCTCCTCAAGCTCTCCATGTAAAAATGCGCTCTTCACATCTAACTCGCTCAAGCTCAAGATCATGTGCAGCAACAATACTCAAGAATGTACGAATTGAGCTATGCTTTACAACCGGAAAGAACACATCATTATAATCAACACCAGGAATTTGATCGTAACCTTTAGCCACTAACCTTCCTTTAAACTTTGGAGGTTCGCTAGGAGATAAACCCTCCTTTCTCTTGAAGATCCATTTGCGGCGAACGGGCTTCTTTCCCTTAGGCAAAGGAACAACCTCCCATGTGCGAGTTCTTCTCAAGAGATTGCATCTCATCCCGCATAGCTGCAATCCACTTCTCATGATGACCACAAGAGATAGCTTCGGAATATGTGGGCGGCTCATAAGCTCGCTATCAACTCTGTTCAGCACAACTCAAAGCATAATAAATCATATTACACTCCTCAATAAGACGACGTGGCCGTCCACAAACCCTTTTAGACTTGCGAGTAGCAATAGGCAAATCTTCATCTAGGTGCAAAACAGGGGGTAAGTGCTGAACATCATCATGAGCCTCATCATCAACAGCTTCATTTTCCTGGTCATCTACAGGTGGCTCCACCTGCTTGTCTGTGTCATCATGCACATGTTGCTGCACCTGCACACCTTTTTCATCATCCACATGCTCCACCTACACGCTCATATACTGCAGCCCTTTATCAAAATTATTTGGAACATGATCTGAGAACAAACTATCATTAAACATCACAGATTCATTGAAAATAACACTCCTGCTCATGAAAGTCTTTTTAGTTTCAGGATTCCACAACTTATATCCTTTAACTCCCGAACCATAACCAAGAAAAAGACATTTAATAGCTCTAGGCTCCAATTTTCCATTATCAACATGAGCATAAGCGATGCGGCCAAAAACTTTCAACTCGAATAATCGGCGGGTGTGTCGGACCATACCTCAATAGGTGTTTTCTTATTAAGTGGAATAGACGGCGACCTGTTTATCAAGTAGCATGCGGTGTTAGCTGCTTCAGCCCAAAAACGCTTGCTCATCCGCGCGTTGGACAACATGCAACGGGCCTTCGAGATGATGGTCCTGTTCATGCGCTCAGCCACACCGTTTTGCTGTGGAGTATACGGTATGGTGTGGTGCCTAACAATGCCTTCCTTCCTGCAATAGTCATTAAACACAGCAGAACAAAATTCTCCACCATTATCAGTACGAAGCACCTTCACCTTCCTATCAGTTTGCCTTTCTATCATCACTTTCCAATCTTTAAAAGCAGCAAAAGTATCATCTTTATTTTTCAGAAAGTAAGGCCATACTTTTCTAGAGTAGTCATCAATAATAGTAAGCATGTAACGAGCACCACCATAAAAAGGCTTACGAGAGGGACCCCATAAGTCAGCATGTACATAATCAAGAGTACCTTTGGTGGTATGAACAACGGTATTGAACTTTACCCTTTTGTGCTTCCCGAAAATACAATGCTCACAAAACTTCTTGCCACTCAAAGTACTGCCATCCAGTAGGTTTCTCTTCACCAATTCTGCCATACCAAGTTCACTCATATGTCCAAGACGCATATGCCAAAGGTTAGTCTTACTAGGTTCAGCATTAGTAACAGTAGCAGCGGAAGTGGAACCATGTAAAGTACTTCCTCTAAGGACATATAACTTTGCATAATTCATATCACCTACCAAGAAGACAAGGGAACCTTTTGATACCTTTAAAACTCCACCTGAACCGGAGTATTTGAACCCTTCTGCATCAAGTGTGCTGAGTGAGATGAGATTTCTAGTCATCCTCGGTATGTGCCTCACATTCTGTAGCGTGCGTGTCATGCCATCATGCGCCTTGATCTGAACGGAGCCTATACCCACAATCTCACATGGGTTATCATCTCCCATACGCACTACATCTCCATTCTGCACAGGTTTATAAGAACTGAACCAATCTCTGTTAGTCCAGATATGAAATGAACACACTGAATCAAGTATCCATTCATCATGACCAGAAACACAACCGGCAAGGACAACCAGACAATCTCCTGAATCAGAAGTATTCCCAGCACCAGAAACAACAGAGGCCTTACCATCCGAATTATTTTTTCTGTTCTCCTTGTTCTTAAGCTTCCAACATTCCTCAATAAAATGAGTCTTTTTCTTGCAATACTTACAAAACTTCTTGGGCGGTCTAGACTTAGAATGACCTCTGCTTTCTTGGCTCTTGAAACGATCATTGCTTTCATTAGAAGATCTCTGCTCGGTTCTGCCTCTTACTTGCAAAGCATCGCCCTTGGAGGACGACCCATCAGAGTGCACCATGCCTTTCATCTTCTCCCTGGATTGGAGTGCCTCATAAACATCCGAGACGGTTAGTTCATCACGGCTCAAAAGTATGGTGTCACGAAAAGATGCAAACGAACTGGGCAGAGAGCATAACAGTAAGAGGCCTAAATCCTCATCCTCATACTTCACCTCCATCGACACTAGGTCGGCAATGATCTCCTTGAAAGCAGATATGTGGCGCAACACCGAACCACCCTCCTCCATCTTGAGTGTGAACAGCTTCATTTTCATATGCATCTTATTGGTTAGATCCTTGGACATACAGATCGATTCCAGTTTCAACCAAATTGCTGCAGCAGTCTCTTCCTGCAGACATTCTTGCAGAATATCATTAGACAGATGAAGTTGAATTAAAGACAGAGCCTTACGATCCTTGCGCCTCTCCTCATCGGTCCAATCTTTGGACGACTTGCCACCGAACTTATCCAGCGCCTCATCAAGATCATGAGTGTTCGCCAGAATAGCCCGCATCTTGACTTGCCACAACGAGAACCTCGTCTTGTAATCCAACAGCGGTAGATCAAACTTCATCGTCGACGACATCGAAGAAAACAAATCTGAAACCAGCTCTGATACCACTTGTCATAAACGATGGCGAATAAACGACGACAAGTACCGGCGACGGGCCTCCGCTTCGCTCCATCAGAAGTCGGCCTTTCTCTTGGGAAACAGAATTTGGATCATAACTCAACATGATTTTCCTTACAAACTGCTTTTCAATTGAGCTGGCATTAGTCTCCTTCTTAGTCCTAACTGCTGGCACCAGTCTAGAGGCACATGTTGTCATTAATGATGCTTTGTTCAAATAAGTCTGCTCTTCACTACAGGACCTGTCATTCTTGTTGTTCCTCTTCAGACTAGAAGCAGGAAGGGTTCCCTGCAGATTTTGAGTCTGAGTTAATTTTGGTACTTCATGAGACAAAAAACAAGTGCTTCTGTAGTTCAGTCTTTAACTCACATTAGATAGCTGATTTACCTTTTCCTTATAACGCTTGATAATTACATGCCACAATTGTTGGTGATATGCCCAAGAGCCCATCATCACAATACGGTGAGTCTGAGTTAATTTTGGTACTTCATGAGACAAAAAACAAGTGCTTCTGTAGTTCAGTCTTTAACTCACATTAGATAGCTGATTTACCTTTTCCTTATAACGCTTGATAATTACATGCCACAATTGTTGGTGATATGCCCAAGAGCCCATCATCACAATACGGTTTAAAGGCCCAAGAGGATATTGATCCAAAGGGGGATTAGGGTTACTAATGGGCCTATGAGATAGAAGCCCATTAGTACGCCCTATATATACGTAGCAGGGGCAAAGGGGGGCACCCCGAACCAGTCAGCCGCGCCTCCCCTTTGCCGCCGCTGTCCTCTTGCCGCCGCCCTAGCCGAACGTGCGGTGCTAGCACACCGACGTCCGGCGTTCCATCCCCGTACATGTGGACTAGGTAGAGGTGCTGCTACTACTGCTGCGCTGATCGGCTGTGGGGATCAAGGACGAGGGGCTCGGTTCGTGGGACGTGATCGACTACTTCCTCTACACAGACGCGCGACTCCTTCCGCTGCGCTGTGCGTCTAGTGGTAACAATCTATGATCTCCTACTCGCAAGTATCTTGGGTGTTCGTGGTAGAGTAGCTAGCGTAGCCTACCCGTTTTCCTACAATGGTACCAGAGCCATCTTGCGTAATTTTTTGTCTGGATCTTTAACATATAGGTGATATGTTGTTGTAGTAGATTGGATCTATTACTTTTTGCACGGTTTGATTATATCAATTGGTCATAAGGGGTTAAAACTGGAGCGAGTTGATTGCGGCATGTGACCAAAAAGATTAGTTTGTGTTCCTTCTCTGTTGTGCATACGACATGTCCCTACCGGCTGGAATCACCATAAGGGACTAACTGTGTGCATATTCAGTAGATTGAACCAACAGATCGAGGTCATGTGTAGATGCGATCTTCTCAGGTGCAAAGGTTGCACGATCAAGTGAAAATTGAGGCATTATGAATGGCTCAGATTTGGGGTGATGCGATCACTCCGATGAGATTTTCAAAGGGATACCATTGATGCAATCTGTGTAATTCTATGATGCGGGACCGCCGTTGCTTCCTTCTATAGCGGCTTCCTAAGCGCGCCTTTGTTAGAACACGTCGTACGCCTAACTTGTTTTTGCAGGGTGTGATGTGAATGGTATGGCCTCAATATCATGTGATGATATATGTGATAATTTGTGCGGCCTGCGTGTCGCAAGTTAACACAACCGGGTTGAGGTTGCACCATTATTGTATAACGACCTACGTTTCGACTTGTGATGTTTGAATCCTCATGTAATCTTTTCACTAGCTATTAGATGTAGTAGCTTAGTATCTATCCATGGAGGCTTCAAGCATGATGGTGATGATGATCACCACAAGACAGAAGGGATGGCAATGGAGGTCACATTGGAGCCATGGCGATGGAGCCAATTGTGATGCATGAGGCCATACTATTCACAAATAATATGATTATATGCCTTTGATGTTTATTTTCTTGTCATACTATTCTTTCATGCTTTACATATGGTGGATGTTTTGGTCATGATAGAATAGCTCCCCTCAGAAAAGTTGAGATTTTGATGCCTTTTACCAATAGCTACAACTATAAAATTTCATCGTTGTGTGGTAGGTTTACCAAAGTAGAGTACCTTCAGCTATCATTTTTGTATAGGGTGGATGTCGGACATTCACAAGTATAGTATTGGTTAATTCAGCAAATCTATCAAAATGGTTTTGGGATTTAAGGCATAGTGTTGGGGCCGGGGCATTGGATGCCACTCGACAAACAAGAGTCATATAGGGATATGATTAGCAAAAATTGTTGCTTACCTGTGTCACTACTTTTCTAGCCGTGATGCTACAGCTCACTAGGATTTTAGTGACTATGGATCTTGAACTACTATATGTCATTAGAGGGAAGATGAATTTTCATATAGTAGGTTGTCTTTTGTTAAATCAGTTAATGAAAGTCTTTACATAAACTTAGTGCTGAAATCTTGCTTTACTTTAATGTTGTAGATCATGTCTGCCAGTAACAAGTTTTCAATTTGCGTTCTGTTCTTGAGAAAGAAAAGTTGAATGGAACAAACTTTATTGATTGGTACCGCAACCTAAGAATTGTTCTCAGACAAGAGAAAAAGGAGTATGTTCTTGAGCAGGCATATCCTGATGATCTCCCTGACAATGCAAATGCTGCTGAACGCAGAGCTTATGAGAACCACTGCAATGACTCACTTGACGTCAACTGTCTAATGCTCGCCACCATGTCCCCTGATCTGCAGAAGCAGTATGAGCATGTGGATGCTTACACTATGATCGAGGGGCTGCGTGGGATGTTTCAGAACCAAGCTAGGACTGAGAGGTACAATATCTCAAAGTCCTTGTTTGCGTGCAAGCTAGCAGAAGGTAGCCCGGTTAGTCCTCATGCGATCAAAATGATTGGTTACATTGAGACTTTGGACAGACTTGGTTCTGAACTTCACCCTAACTTAGCTACTGATGTTATTCTCCAGTCGCCCCCGGCGAGCTATGAGCCTTTTATCTTGAACTTTCAGATGAATGGCTTGGATAAAACATTGAGTGAGTTGCATGGGATGCTAAAGACGACAGAGGAGAGCATTAAGAAAAATCCCAATCATGTGATGATGATTCAGAAGGGGAACAAAAAGAGGAAGCGTTGGACACCTCCTAATCCCAAAGGTAAAGGCAAGGAAAAGGGTTCCAACGGTGAGTCCTCGGGCCAGCACCTAAGGCCAAACTTGGCCCTACTTCTGAGGATGAATGCTTCCACTGTCATGAGAAGGGACATTGGTCTACGAATTGCAAGAAGTACTTGGAAGAAAAGAAGAAGAAGAAGAAGAAGAAGGGAAGTTAGACTTCCACTTCAGGTATAAATGTTATAGAAATTAATATTGCATTATCTTCTAGTGAATCATGGGTATTTGATACTGGGTCGATGATTCACACTTGCAAATCGTTGCAGGGTCTAAGTGAGACTAGAAGGTTTGCAAGAGGAGAGTTGGACGTTCGTGTCGGCAATGGCACAAAGGTTGCGGTGTTGGCGGTCGGCACCTACCACTTGTCTCTACCCTCTGGATTAGTTTTGGAATTGAATAATTGTTATTGCATTCCTGCTTTGAGCAAAAACATTATTTCCACTTCATGTTTGTAACAAGTTGATGGTTTTAAGATAGTGATAGAGAATAAACGTTGTTCTATTTTTTGCAATGGTATTTTCTATGCTCATTGTCCATTGGTGAATGGATTATATGTTCTTGATCTTGAGGATAAATCTATCTGTAACATTAATACTAAGAGGCTTAGACCAAATGATTTGAATCCCACTTTTATTTGGCATTGTCGCTTAGGTCATATAAATGAGAAGCGTATTGAACAACTCCATAAAGATGGTTTGTTGAGCTCATTTGATTTTGAATCATTTGACACATGCGAGTCTTGTTTACTTGGAAAGATGACCAAAGCACCTTTCACTGGTCATAGTGAGAGGGCGAGTGACTTGTTGGGACTTGTACATACCGATGTATGTGGGCCAATGAGCTCAATAGCCAGAGATGGTTTTCAGTACTTCATTACTTTGACTGATGACTTTAGTAGATATGGCTATATCTACTTAATGAGGTACAAGTCTGAATCATTTGAAAAGTTCAAAGAATTTCAGAATGAAGTACAAAATCCATTAGGCAAGACAATTAAGTATCTACGATATCGTCGAGGAGAATATTTGAGCCTTGAATTTGGTGATCATTTGAAGAAATGTGGAATAGTTCCGCAGCTAACTCCGCCAGGAACGCCACAATGGAATGGGGCATCCGAACGGAGGAACAAAACCTTGTTGGACATGGTTCGGTCGATGATGAGCCAAGCTGATCTTCCATTGTCATCTTGGGGTTATGCTCTTGAAACTGCTGTGTTCACACTGAATAGGGTTCCAAGTAAGTCTGTTGAGAAGACACCATATGAGATATGGACTGGGAAACGTCCCGGATTATCTTTTCTCAATGTTTGGGGATGTGAGGCTTATGTCAAACGTTTTATGTCAGATAAACTCACTCTAACATCAGACAAATGCTTCTTTGTGGGGTATCCTAGGGAAACCAAAGGATATAATTTTTATAATAAAGCGGAAGGCAAAGTGTTTGTCACTTGCAATGGTGTTTTCTTAGAAAAAGAGTTTCTACCAAAAGGATTAAGTGGGAGCAAAGTGCAACTTGAAGAAATTCAAGAAACACTTGAAATTGTTTCAGCACCCACTAAAGATCCATGGGATGTGCAAGATGTTGCACAAACCGTAGTTGAGGCAGCAGCCCCACGAAGGTCTATACGGGCACGTCGCGCAACTGACAAGCTCAACCTCCTTATTACGGAGGAGCGCCACGTATTATTGATGGAAAATGATGAGCCCATGACCTACACGAAAAGCAATGAAGGGATCCGACTCCGACAAATGGCTTGAGGCCATGGAATCCGAGTTAAATTCCATGCATGACAATCAAGTTTGGAACTTAATTGATCCAATTGAAGGTGTTAGACCTGTCGATTGTAAGTGGATTTTTAAGAAAAAGTTAGACATGGATGGAAATGTTCACATCTATAAGGCACGATTGGTGGCAAAAGGTTTCCGACAAATTCGAGGTGTTGATTATGAGGAAACATTTTCGCCTGTCGCAATGCTAAAGTCTGTTCGGATTCTCCTAGCAATTGCTGCATATTATGACTATGAGATATGGCAAATGGATGTCAAAACCGCTTTCCTTAATGGACATCTTAGTGAGGATGTGTACATGACACAGCCTGAAGGTTTTATCGACCCTGAAAATGCTGGGAAAATATGTAAGCTTCAGAGGTCCATTTATGGATTGAAGCAAGCATCTCGGAGTTGTAATATTCGTTTTGATGAAGTAGTCAAAGGGGTTGGCTTCATCAAGAATGAAGAAGAGCCTTGTGTTTACAAAAAGGCTAGTGGGAGCGCACTCGTGTTTCTGGTCCTATATGTGGATGACATATTGCTGATTGGAAATGATATTCCAGTGCTTGAAGCCGTTAAAACCTCATTGAAAAGGAGTTTTTCGATGAAGGATTTAGGAGAGGCGGCTTATGTTCTGGGGATACAGATCTATAGAGATAGATCAAAGAGGCTAATTGGATTAAGTCAAGATACGTAGATTGACAAGATATTGAATCGGTTCAATATGCAAGATTCCAAGAAAGGTTTCCTGCCAATGTCACATGGTATTACTCTAAGCAAGAGTCAGTGTGCCACGTCACCTGATGAGCAAAAGAAGATGAGTGTGATTCCTTATGCTTCAGCCATAGGATCCATCATGTATGCTATGCTTTGTACGCGCCCAGATGTCTCCTTTGCTCTAAGTGTTACGAGTAGGTACCAATCAAACTTCGGTGAAGATCACTAGACAGTTGTAAAGAGTATCCTTAAGTACTTGAGAAGAACCAAGGATATGTTCCTAATATTTGGAGGTGAAGATGAGCTCATTGTAAAGGGTTACACTGATGCTAGTTTTCAAACAGATAAAGATGACTCCGCATCGCAATCCGGATTTGTTTTCTGCCTCAATGGTAGGGTAGTGAGCTGGAAGAGTTCCAAGCAAGATACGGTGGCTGATTCGATGACAGAAGCCGAGTATATTGCAACTTCCGAAGCTGCAAAAGAAGCTGTTTGGATCAGAAAATTTGTTTCTGAGTTGGGTGTTGTCCAAGTGCATCCAGTCCAGTGGACCTCTATTGTGATAATAGTGGTGCCGTTGCGCTTGCAAAGGAGCCTAGATCACACAATAAGTCCAGACATATACTACGGAAGTATCACCTCATCCGTCACTTTGTTGAGAGAGGTGATGTGAAGGTCTGCAAGGTGCACACAGATTCAAACGTTGCTGATCCATTGACAAAGCCTCTCCCACAACCAAAGCATGAGTCACACATGAGGTCTATGGGTATTATATACTTACATCAGTGATTGTAGTGTGCGTGGGAGAGTTTTGTGTCATGAGTATGTTTATGTAATAATGAAAAATTGTTATTTGTTCCATGGATGATTGTCATTTATATTGATTATCGAGTACGTGACTTGATCGTGAAACTCTTTGTTTATAATGATGTTATTCTAAATTATCCCTAGTTTGGGTCGTTATGTGGGACAATAATGACGGAGAGACTAGCACATGCATTAACTGATGATCATGTTTCACGGATCATAGATATGGAGATATCAGATTAATGGTGTGGACACATGTTAGTGAACATGGTGTTGGATTGACCCACTCCAAGACAATGTTGGGATTGTTGTTTTAAATGTGCCAACAGTTGTTCTTGAGTGTTATACCTACTGGATCCTTAGACCTGAGATCGCCATTGTTTCTCACTGTGTGTAGTGGTGCATCTTGGGGCTGCCAAACGCTATTCCGTAAATGGGTAGTTATAAAAGTAGCTTACATGTGTATCATGAAACATGGAATGGGATGTGTGCGGATCAAGATGGAATTTGCCCCTCCTACATAACAGGAGAGATATCTCTAGGCCCCTTGAGATAGTTGGATTAGAAAGTGCATGGCCATGCCAAAGTGATTAAGGAGTTAATCAAAATGACTAAAGGTTAGTCACAAATAGAATCCGCTATTAGATCGAGAGAATGGTCGAGCTATCACAAGGGTGGCACGCATCTCACCTTGAGCTTGACTGGTATCGAGTGGCAAAGGGATCAGTGTACGGGTATATCTAAGGTTCGGCCGATATGATCTTTATGTGTATTTGTGAGTCCCTATGCCCTGCTAGGTGCCGCTTTTGACTAGTGATTCGGAAATGGTTTCCACTCACGACCATCTACACATGAACCTAACGGGTCACACAATTAAGGGGTTTTGGAATGTTTGAAAGCTTGCATAGATGATTGTCTCTAGTGCAAGTGGGAGATTGTTGGTGATATGCCCAAGAGCCCATTATCACAATACAGTTTAAAGGCCCAAGAGGATATTGATCAAATGGGGATTAGGGTTACTAATGGGCCTATGAGATAGAAGCCCATTAGTACGCCCTATATATACGTAGCAGGGGCAAAGGGGGGCGCCCCGAACCAGTCAGCCGCGCCTCCCCTTTGCCGCCGCCCTCCTCTTGCCGCCGCCCTAGCCGAACGTGCGGTGCTAGCACACCGACGTCCGGCGTTCCATCCCCGTACGTGTGGACTCCGTAGAGGCGCTCGCTACTCTTCGCCGCGCTGATCGGCTGTTGGGATCAAGGACGAGGGGCTCGGTTCGTGGGACGTGATCGACTACTTCCTCTACACCGACGCGCGACTCCTTCCGCTGCGCTGCACGTCTAGTGGTAACGATCTATGATCTCCTACTCGCAAGTATCTTGGGTGTTCGCGGTAGAGTAGCTAGCGTAGCCTACCCGTTTTCCTACAACAATGTGGTTTCAACAACATTGAAGGTGCAGATGTCACCTTCCATGAGATTATTTTCCTTACAGAACCTTGTCCACCCCTTCTTAGGCCTGTAGCTCCCATTCTGGCGTGGAAGACCACACACCTGCCAAAGTTTTGTACTGTTCATTGAGGTCTTGAGCGTAACTGTGCAAGGTTTCTGCAACCCAATCACATCACAGAAAGACGTTGACAGAGCCTGTAGGAATTGCAATCACATTGGTTTCAGTATTTAGTGGACAATTCGTAGTACATGGATACTGATTTCCATATCTAATCTACATTTCTTAGTCACATAATAACATCTTGAAGCACTCTAAAAAACTAACATCTTGAAGCACATATACACAGTAAATGTTATGCATCAGCTTATATTGTATTTGTTTCTTCATGTTAGCTTGTGCAAATTTATCAGTAGTAAGAGCAAAAAATGATCAAATGAACATGTTGATCCCTGTTTCTCTGACCGGTAATCTGCGTCCCAGTATATTAGCAACTTTGGAGTTCATGTTCCTTCAACACATGAGTTTATCGTATCCAACAAGGAAATGGTTGTGCTTACAAGTTCCTTAAGTGCATTGGCTGTAATCTGCTTCTTTATCCGTGATGGAGGTCCAATCTCATAGACAGCTTTGTTCAGTAATGATCTCTTGTCCAAACAAGTCATGGGCCCCTTTGTTTTCTTTTCTCTGTTCCTGCAACACTTCTGAGTGCAAAAAGATGGTTTCTGCTCTTTTATATCTTGTAACGGCACAACAAAAGAGACATAGCATCCATTATTTAACTCACACTTAAACCATCAACAATAATTTTTAAAAAGATATTCTAAACTTGTTTGTCTTTTGCTCACCTTGTTGCACTATGATGTCCTTATTTCTGGACCATCTCTGGCATCCATCATGCTCAAAAACTTTGACTGTAAACACCATGTTGCCTACATACCTTAACAGTAAAGAATTAGCACCAGTAATGTCATGAGATGCTAGAAACTGTGACCAACCACTTGTTAAGAACACGTTGGACTAATTCATCTAAAGCTCAATTTGACCAATTTTGCCAAGGTGTCGGTGCGGAATATGGTCCCGACACTAACCAGTAGAAAGCGCCGAGGTCTATCCCTCAATGGTCGATGCTAAGCAATAAGAGACACGGGATTTATCCTGGTTCCGCCGAGGGGCCGTACGTCCCAGCGGTGGTGTGCTCAAGGCACTATATTGCTCAAGACCGGGGGTGCTCGTAGTGGGGCTGCTACAAGCAAGGCGGGAGAGGAAGCGTGGCTTCCAAGTCCCCGGTGTAGTGGGCGAAGATGTTGTGGGAGAATTGGAGAGCAAGTACGTGGCGCAGCTTGTCTCCTTTGGTGTTATGTCCGTCTTCTCCTCCCGCGGCAGGGAGGGTTCGTCCCCCTTTTATAGATCAAGGAGGGACCGAATCACATGCGCGCCGCACTATTTAGCTACGTGAAGGGGCGTGGCGTGCTATGTCGTAGAGTGGGCGGCCGTCGGACGATCCTCGGCGGCGATCCGGCCATCATGGCCTACCTTGTACCCGAACAGTGGCGGTTCGAGGGTAGAAGGGCGGCGGAGGTTGGTGATGTCCTCTGACGGGCTCGAGTGAGCTGCTGACGTTGACCCGTACGGAGTACAGGAGTAGGTAAGGCGGCGTCCCGTTCCAACACGTTTCACAGTGCTGGAGTTGTTGCTACAGCGCCTGGCGTGCGCCTGCGCGCGCGGGGACGGCGGCCATGCTGTAACAGTGGCAGGGATGGCATTCCAACGGCCTAGTGCCTCCACCTAACCCTGTAGGGTCACAAGAAAGCAAATCAAGGGTGCGACCGGCCCCCCTTCGAGGGCTCGGCGCGTTAGCCGTACTGGAGCAGGCGCACGGCGTCACGGGACTGACACCGGCCGCGCTGCACAGTCCCTCCCCACAGTGATGGGGATGGGCTCCCTCCTGGGGAGTTGGTGCGGCGGCACCGGGACGCGAGCCCCCGGCGCATGATGGCTCGTCCCGCCGGTGTCAGGGCATTAAACGCCCGTGTACGGGGGCAGGCGTGCGCGTGCGGGACGCCCTCGAGCGAGGCGGACCCCGGTCGAGGGCGGGGCGGACCCTCGAGCGAGGCGGAGCCTGCTCGAGGGGGAGCGGGCCCTCGAGCGGGGCGGAGCCCGCTCGAGGGAAGCGCACCCCCTCGAACGGGACGGAGCCCGCCCGAGGGAGGCGTGCACCCTCGAGCGGGGCGAAGCTTGCTCGAGGGGATCTTCAAGAGGGCCGTCTTGGTGGGCCGTCGAGGTCCCTGCGACGTGGGCCATATCCTGCATGGTTAGGCAAAGTTTGTTTGGCTTTGTTGCGGGTTTTAAGTGGGGATTTCCCGGTTGTTAAAGGGGACCCCTAGGGCTGTCCCCGACAGTAGCCCCCGAGCATCTGTGGGTTTGCCATTGAGGCTCCCGCAGATGCTGGAGCCTACTGATAGGACGTTCTTCCCTCCTTGTCTCGCGAACGCTTTCCGCGGGGCCGCGTCAGCGGACCCGCGGGTCTAGCCCCCGAAGCCCTGCAGGAGCGTGGGTGCTCCTGCAGGGGTTAACCGTGAGAACCGGTCAGAGGGCGTGGCACATGTTTCAACCGGCGTCGGCAATGTCTCAGCCGGCTTCGGTGGCGCACGCGCTGCTGGCACTGTCTCCGGCGGGTGCGAGCCAAGGAGGTGTAGCCGTGCGTCAAGCCCCCGAGCCTGGGCCCGTTCGAGGCGATCGGGTAGAGCTTTACGACTTGTTTCTTAACGCGCCCTCGCCGTCCCTCCACGGGATGGAGGGTGAGGTTTCCGCAACCCCCATCGAGCGGGTCGCGAATTGCGGATTCCTCTTTGAGCCGCCGGCGGGTGGTTCGAGTGGACGCCCATGCCCCGTTCGATAAGGGTAGGCTGCGTGGTCCGGAGACACGTCCATTGAAGCGCTTGCGTGGGTTTGCTAGGTGGGGCTCGGCCCCATTCGATAGGGACCGAGGGGCGCGGAAGCTCTCCCTCGGTGGGATCCCCCGGCTAGCTGCCCTCGCTGGCTCTCGAACACGACATGTGGGGCACCCTCGAGCCGACGGGCTCGAGGAACGGCTCGAATGCGCGTGCCTTCGTCGTCCCCGACTCGCGATCCGGGGGCGCCTGTTCGAACCCGTCGAGGGTCAGGCTTCGAACCTCTGATCAGTAGGGCCGTGCGGGGTGGCGCCTGGGCGGCCCCGTCTTTGCGTTTGTGGCCGTCGAGGGGTCTGGGCGAGCTAGTCCTCGAGGCGCTGGTTAGCAGCACAGCGTGGCATGGGTGCTTGTGGTACCTGTCCTGTTTCAGGTGGGCCCCGGGGCGACCTTCTCACGCTTGTGCCTCCTTTAGAGGGCTGATATCGTTCCGAGCCAGGGGCTCACGCCGCTCGAGGGTTTTGCGTGGCATGGGTGCTCGTGGGGCCCGCTTTGCCTCAGACGGGCCCCGTGGCGACCTTCTCACGCCGATATCCCTTAGAGGGCTGATATCGTTCCGAGGCAGGGGTCCGTGCCGCTCGAGGGTTTTGCGTGGCATGGGTGCTCGCGGGGCCCGCTTTGCCTCAGACGGGCCCCGTGGCGACCTTCTCACGCCGATATCCCTTCGAGGGTTGACACCATCTAGAGCCAGGGGCTCGCACCGCTCGAGGGTCCCACGTGGCATGGGTGCTCGCGATGCCTGCTTTGTTTCAAGCGGGCCTCGTGGCGACCTTCTCACGCTTGTACCCCTTCGAGGGTTGAATTTATCCCGAGCCAGGAGTCAGTGCCGCTCGAGGGTCCTCCTTGCTTTGCAAGGGACCAGGCCATTAAATGCCCCACAGTAGGGGCTGCGGTTTCGCGACGCGGGCGCGCCTTTTCAGGCGTTGCGGCCGCGCGCGCGTAGTGGGCGGCGTGGCGGGCGGACGTGACCGCCCGCCTCGGTCCCCTCGCTAGTCTTCACCGTGATGATGGCCCGTTTGCGGTGATGTGGCCGCTGTGGTCGTGGCGGGGCCCGTTCGTCGGCGTGAAGAGAAGATTCCTCCAGTTAATGCGCGCGGGACATCCGCTCCGGAGAGCTCGCCCGCGGCTTATAAATCTGAGGGGAGGGGGAAGCAGCGGTTTTTTACCTTAGCGCTCCGCCATTTTAGCCCCCCGTGCTTTCGTCTTCGCCTCGCCTTCGCCACCGTGCGGCTTCGCCATTTGAGTTCTTCTTCCTCTTCCTGTCCTCCGCTCTCGCATTCCTTTGCCCTCTTCCCATGGCGCCGCCTCCGCCTGTCACGATTCTTGACCCGTACGCCTGGGAGAGGTCGTCGGTGACCCCGCTGGCTCTCAACGAGCTGGTCACCGCCGACCAGTTGGCGGCAAATGAGGAGGGCCGCCGGCGGAGTGGATAGTGCCGTCGGCGGGGGACCGCGCGCCCAACCCGCCGAAGGCTACGTGGTGAGCTTCATCCGCTTCCACGAGCGGGGCTTCAACGCGCCGGGCGAGCCGCTTCATGCGAGCGTTGTGCCACTACTACGGCGTGGAGCCGCACAACTTCGCGCCCAACGCGATTTCGCGGCGGCCACGTTCATGGGCGTTTGCGAGGGGTATCCGGGGGATCCCGATCCAACGCGGGAACTCTGGGTACACCTCTTCCGCGCGGAGCTCTACACGCAGCCCACGACGGAGCCGAGGACCCGCCGCGCGGTGCGCGCCGGCGGGATGTCGCTCGCCCTGCGGGGGCAGTTCAAGGACCACTACATCCCCTGCACCATGACGACGAACAACGCCGGCTGGGAGCGGGGATGGTTCTACCTGCGCAACGCCGAGCCCGGCCTTCCCCCCTACACCGGTCGGGTGTTCAAGGAGAAGCCCAGCTCCTGGGGCTACGGGGTGTCCACGGCCTAGCATCGGAGGCGGCAGGACTCGGTCCTGGCCGCCCTGAGGAGCCTGTCGGAGCAGGGGCTGACCGCGATGGGCGTCCTCGCCTTCCTCCATCACCGGCGGGTCGTGCCCTTGATGGAGAGGCCGCTCTGCATCTTTGAGATAACAGAGGAGGCGGACCCCATCGCGCCGGCGAGGTCGCGGATGCTCCCGACCCCCTCGGGCGGCCGTATGCGCTCACCCGGGCGGCGAGCGCCGTCGACACCCGGATGCCGGCGCATCCGGACCGGACCCCGTGGGACCTCGAGATGCTCCCCACCGGCCCGCTGGTGAGCATGATTCTTGGCTCTGTTTCGGTTCTTGGTGTTGCCTCTGCCTTCTGACGCGTCTTTGACGTTCCTGCATGCAGCTGGTGAGCTTCTCCGCCGCGAAGTCCGTTCCACCCACCCCCGACTCCCGCGCGCTTGGTCGGGCGGCGCGGCGGCGCGGGGAACGAGGAGCGGGCGGCGCGCGGGAGGGAGCGCGCGAGGCGGCACAACGAGCGCCGCGAGCGTCGGAGCGCGGAGTACCGGCGGCGCGGGGAGCGGGGGCTCTCCTCCCCGGGGACCGAGGAGTACTCGTCCTCGGAGGAGGACGAAGAGGAAGAGGCCGAGGGGCGGGGCCCCTCGACGGTGGGAGCCCTCGCCCCCGTCGCCGAGCCGGCTCCGGCGGCAAGGGCGGCATCGCCGGGGCGGGCGCGGCGGCGCCCGCCGCCGGGCAATCGACAACGGGGGTGGCGCGCGCCGCGGAGGCGCCGGCACGTGCCGCGGAGGAGCGCACGGCAAGCGCGCCCGTGCGCGCGTCAAGCGTGCCCTCGCGCGCGGGGCGCGCGCGCGCGCGCGCGGGCGAGCGTGCTGCGCGCGCGGCGGCGTCGTCGGGGGAGGCGCGGCGGCGGGTGCGCCGGCCGCGCCGGCCACATCCGCTGAGGCTTCGAGGAAAAGGAAGCGCGCCTTTTCCTCTTCGAGGTAAGGGGCTCGATCCTCCACTTGGTTCGGTTTTTTGACGATCAGGCATTCTAACTTTTTGTTTGTGCTTGCGCAGGGTGGTGCCAACTGTGCCTCCCCTCGCACCGGCCAAGGTGCTGAGGGCGAACGCATCTATCCCCACCCGGCGGCGCTCGTCGAGGGCGTCGCGGGCGGGGGTAAGCACGGCGGCGGCGGGCGAGAGCTCGGCCGGGCGCGGGCGGGGGCCCCAAGGCCTCGGCCGGCGGATCGGCCCGCCATGGCGCGGCCGGTGGTTGCCGAGGAGCGGCCGGCGCCGGCCGTGGCAGAGGCGCGGCCCACGGCGGCGGTCGTGGCGGAGGTGCGGCCGGTGGTGGGCGCCGCGGCGGAGGGCGGCCGGGCGCCCGCGGCCGTGGGGGCGCGGCCAAAGGCGGCGGCCACGGCGCCATGTCAAGCGCCCACGGCCGTGGAGGCGCAAGCGGAGGCGCCGGCGGAGGCGGCGGAAGGGCCGGCGCCCTACCGGCGGTTCCGGCGCAGGTGGTGGAGGTCCCGGACGACGACTCCCCACCGCCGGGTGGGACCGGTGGGCGAGCTTCCCCACACGCTCCCCCCGAGCCCCGGGGGAGGGGGCCCTCGTGAGGGCGGCGCGAGGGTCACATGGTGGCGGGGGACCGAGGACACGGCGCCGAGGCCTCGTCCTCCCGCGCCGGCCACTCCGCCCAGGTAGAGGGGGCCGCTAGCGACCCCCCCCCCCCCCCGCGTTCGCCGACGCCCATGGGGGAGCGGGGATCTCGCGGGGAGAGCTCCGGAGCCACGGCGCCACGCTCAACCGTGCGCTGAACGAGGCGCTGAGGGTCCATGGCGGCCCGGCATGGCGCGTCTTCCAGGTAGGGCATTGTTGTTCGTTTTCTTCTTTCTCTCGTTCTTGTGTGCTGTTTCTGTGTTATGGCGCTTACATGTTTTGATTTATGGGTGCCAGGAGCTCGAGCGTCGCGCCCACGACAAATACGACGCCTTCGATCGGGTGAACGCCGAGCTCCACCAGCTCCGGGAGCAATGCAGCGCTTTCGATGCGCTCGCTGACGCCCTCCGGACTCCGGATGGCTGGTTGGCGTACCGGGCCATGGCCTGGCGCGACGAACTCCCCGAGGGCTCGAGGCAGGACCCAGCGCGCCGCTCTAGCCTCGAGCGGGTCTGCGCAGCCCTCATCGACCGTGATGAGGCGATGTGGCGGGGCGCGCTCGGACTTGGAGAAGATGCGCACTGCGGCGACCAATTGGGAGGCGGAGGTGGCCGCCGTCCGCGGCGAGAACCGAGGGCTCCGCTCGTCGCTCGAGGGGGCGCGGGCGCGGCCGCCGCCGGGCCGAGGAGCGGGCGCGCGTGCTTCGGAGCGGCGGGCCAAGGAGGCCAATGACTTGAAGGCCGCCCTCGACGCCGGGAGGCCGCGGCGCTCGTCGTCGGCCGAGGAGCGGCTCTGCGGAGAGCGCACCGCCCGCCAAGGGGCGAAGGGCGGCTCCGGCGAGAGCAAGATGTCCTCGCCGACGCCCGGTCGGCGCGCGAAGCGAGCGCGTCGCTCGCGAGGCGGCGCGGGGGGTCATTGGCGGAGCGGGACGTCAAGCTCTCCAAGGCCGAGGGTGAGCTCATTGTGCTCAGCATTACGAGCGCAAACCAAGAGCTGGCCCTCCAGGAGCAGGGGGAGACCGTCAAGCGCCTCGAGCTGGCAGTCGAGGCAGAGCGCCGTGCCCTCGAGGAGGAGCGGAAACAAGTCGAAGGTGAGCCACTGTTTGACTCTTGCTTTGTTGGTTTTCTGTTATAGGGCTCGCATTCCCCTTTCTGATTTCTTTCTTGGCTTGGCGATTCCAGGCTTGCGCACCGCTCTGGGGCATGCAGCTGAGCGGGCCGAGGCGCTGCGGGCCTCCTATAACTCCTCCGAGCAGGAGCTGCGGGAGCTGCGTGGTGCGGCCCTCGAGACCTGCCGAGCCGTGGAGGAAGGCGAAGCACGGGCCGGCGGTTCGGCGGCCGGCCGCCTGCGCGCCCTTGGTGGCCACGTCACCGAGCGGATGCGCCGGGCGCTGCTTCTGGGCGTCCAGAAGGCCCTCGGAGTGGTACGATCCCACTACGAGGTCAACTTCGAGACGCTAGCGGAGGGCTATATCGTTCCCGAGGGCGTCGAGGACGAGGTAGCGATGGAGCGTGTGGACGCGCTCGCCGCCGACGCTGCCGGGTCGCTCGCTGAAGCCTTCGAGGAGTTCCTCTTTCCGGACGCTGTTGATGCTGCCGCTCCCCCCGCCTGAAGACAGTTGGGCGCTAGGCCCGTTTTTATTTGTGTATCAGTATTCTGGCCATGCGGCCTTTGTAAATAAACATGTTATCTCAATCGTAAACATTTGTTGATACGAAATGAAGTTTTTTGCTTATTGCGCTTTTTTGTTTCTCCTTCTTCCTCAGTAGATTTTACTTAGGGGAGTTCGATTTTCGCGGGGGGCCTGCTGGGTTGGAGGCGAGAGAGAAGGGCCATATCCTCGCGGCGTAGGCTATCTCTGACTCGCGCGCTCCTTCCGCTGGGCTGCCTGCGCCCTGTTCGAATCGTCGCTCGAAGTTGAAGTAGAAAACAAACTTAGCGCGTGTGCGTTGCTTTATTTTTGCGCGAAAATGGGACCATTTTGGGGGGGAATGCCCCCCGCAGTAGCCCCCGAGGGTAACTTGGGTTTCAGGGGAAAGCCGAGTTGCCCTTTCCATTAGACTTATGGTATTTACATGGTTGTCACCAACTGGGGCGTTGGTCATATGATTTTTACAACAAAAAATACTTGGAAATCCTAGCTAGGGGTAGAAGCGACGTAGCTGTTGGATGTTCCAAGCGTTGGTGAGCTCTTCACCGTCCTCGTTGGCCAGCTTGTACGTGCCGGGCTTGAGTACCTTCACCACGACGTAGGGTCCCTCCCATGGGGGCGACAGTTTGTGGCGCCCTCGGTTGTCTTGGCGTAGCCTTAGGACCAAATCCCCTTTGTCGAAGTCCCGTCGACGTATCTTGCGCGCTTGGTACCGTCTTAGGGACTGTTGATACCTTGTGGAATGCATCAAGGCCACGAGGCGTGCCTCGTCCAGCTGATCCAACGAGTCCTCGCGAGCTCGCTGGTTGGCCTCCTCGTCATAGCCTCGAACCCTGGGCGATCCGTATTCTAAGTCCATGGGGAGGACGGCCTCCGCGCCATGGACTAGGAAAAACGGGGTGAACCCAGTGGCTCTGCTCGGGGTAGTCCTTAGGCTCCACACAACCGCTGGTAGCTCTTAGAGCCATTTTCGCCCAGATTTGTTTAGCCGGTCGAAAATTCTGGGCTTGAGGCCTTGTAAGATCATGCCGTTGGCACGCTCTACTTGGCCGTTGGTCTGTGGGTGCGCCACAGCTGTCCAATCCACACGGATGTGGAATTTGTCGCAAAACTCCAAGAACTTTTTGCCCGTGAACTGGGACCCATTGTCGGTGATGATGGAGTTTGGCACTCCAAAGCGGTAAACGATGTCGGTGAAGAATTTTACCGCCTGTTCTGCCCTGAGGTTCGTGATGGGGCGCACTTCCACCCACTTGGAGAAATTATCAATCGCGACCAACAAGTGGGTGAAGCCCCCGGGCGCCTTCCGCAGGGGCCCGACGATGTCCAGCCCCCACACGGCAAATGGCCATGTTACGGGGATGGTCTATAGGGCATGAGCGGGCAGGTTGGACTTGCGGGCGTAGAACTGGCACCCTTCGCAAGTGCGTACGATTTCGCTGGCGTCCGCGACCGCGGTAGGCCAGTAAAGGCCCTGGCGGAACGCGTTGCCGACGAGGGTATGAGGCGCGGCGTGGTGGCCACAGATTCCGGCGTGGATGTCCCG
The DNA here is from genome assembly GCA_947561735.1 of Cenchrus americanus. Taxonomy (NCBI): domain Eukaryota; kingdom Viridiplantae; phylum Streptophyta; class Magnoliopsida; order Poales; family Poaceae; genus Cenchrus; species Cenchrus americanus. The sequence continues at coordinate 201,088,385 of OX387241.1, forward strand.
TAGGAGCTCGCGCCCCTCGGGAATGGGCACGCATCGCTGTAGGATGCCTGAGGCGGCGCGCTTGTACAGCTCGCCGTCAACGAGGGCAAAGGACTTGGCCATCCTGGCGATGCGCCTGGCCGCGGCCCGGTCCGTGGGGAGCTCCCCTCGAGCCATCCAGGCGATGTATTTGTCGCGCCAGTCCGCTTTGACAGGAGCCGGCTCGATGTCCATCACGTCAGCCTCGTGGGAGCCATACCCCTCGAGGAGGGAAAGTACGTACGCCTCGTTCGAGGGGCCCTCGTCCATGGGTTCCGTACCCGCTGGGCTCGAGGGAGCCCCCGAGGGTTTGTCGTGACTCGAGGGGTGGGGCTCGAGGACGACCGAGGGCTGAGCGACGTCGGGCGCGAAAACGTTCGGGGGGACGGTGATCCGCCCGAATGCGATCTTGGCCAGCTCATCCGCCTCCTCTTTGTACCGGCGGGGCACATGGTTGAGCTCGATGCCGTAGAACTTGTCCTCGAGGGCCCGCACGGCTTTGCAGTAGGCCTCCATCTTGTCGTCATGGCAGCTCGCGTTCTTCATGACTTGATCGATCACGAGCTGCGAGTCCCCCCGCACGTCAAGGCGCTTGACGCCTAACTCAATGGCGATTTTGGGGCCACAGAGGAGGGCCTCGTATTCTCGCCATATTGTTAGACGCGGGGAAGTGGAGGCGCATCGTGTACCGCATGTGTTCCCCGAGGGGTGACACGAAGAGCAAAGCCCGCCCCCGCCCCTCGTTTTCATCACCGAGCCGTCGAAGAACACGGTCCAAGCACTCTACTTGGATTTGCGGTGGCGGCGGTCGTGTATCCGTCCACTCGGCCGACGAAATCCGCCAAGATTTGGGATTTGATGGCCTTGCGCGGGCGTAGGCAAGCGTCTCGCCCATCAACTCCACGGACCATTTGGCGATCCCCGCCCTCGGCGTCGGGATTGCGGATGATTTCCCCCGGCCGAGAAGGAGGAGACCACCGTGATGGGGTGGGCCTCGAAGTAATGGCGGAGCTTGCGCCGCGCAAGGACTACCATGTACGCAACACGGACCCGGGGGGTAGCGCGTCTTGGTGTCTGACAGGACCTCGCTGATGTAATAGACCGGCCGCTGGACCGGCAGGGCGTGCCCTTCCTCCGTTCGCTCCACCACGATCACAGCGCTGACCACCTGGGTGGTCGCGGCTACATAGAGTTGCAGGGGTTCGCCATCCTGCGGCGGCGTGAGAATTGGGGCGTGCGCTAAGGACGCCTTTAGCTTGTCGAGCGCATCCTGGGCCTCGGTGGTCCAGGAGAAGCGCTCGTGCTTCTTGAGGAGGCGATAGAGGGGCAGGCCCTTTTCGCCGAGCCTCGAGATGAAGCGGCTTAAGGCGGCAAGGCACCCCAACACCTTTTGCACCCCTTTGAGGTCCCGGATCGGACCCATTCGTTCGAGGGCCGCAACCTTTTCAGGGTTGGCCTCGATTCCCCGTTGGGAGACAATGTATCCCGAGAGCATGCCTCGCGACACTCCGAAGACACACTTTTCGGGATTTAGCTTGACCCCATTGGCCCGTAGGCGGCCGAACGCGATGCCAAGATCGCCAACCGGGTCGTCCGCCTTCTCGGTCTTTACGACGATGTCGTCCACATACGCCTCGGCCGTCCGCCCGATGTGGTCTCCGAAAACGTGCCGCATGCCGCCGGTATGTGGCACCCGCGTTTCGGAGGCCAAATGGCATCGTGACGTAGCAGAACATCCCGAACGGCGTGATGAACGAAGTCGCGAGCCGGTCCGACTCCTTCATCTTTATTTGGTGGTACCGGAGTAAGCATCAAGGAAGCAAAGCAATTCGCACCCGACCGTTGAATCAACGATTTGATCAATACGTGGCAAAGGAAAAGGAACTTTAGGACATGCTTTATTAAGACTAGTGTAGTCGATACACCGTTGACGGTGAATTTCCGTCAACGTAGAGTACTTGTTATACATTGGTTTCGATTATGATTTGCAACTAACCGGCCACTAGGCATACTAATGATATAACAAGTTCACACTTGCATGTCGATTTTGGAGTTTGTTGTTTACGCGAGAAATCTACGCTAATGAGGAGACTTTCGGGATAAGTTCACCAAGCACTTTGGAAGAGGATCATAAAGCCCGACGAGAGTCAAGACACGAGATGAACATGACTCCAAATGACCCAAGGACCGAAGCGTCAACGTGCAAGTCTTCGGGGACTCAACCGTAAAACGGCGAAGCTTGCATAGCAAGGATTCAAGCCTTAACCGTAAAGGAAACGACGTCAAAGGCCCACATGCAAGTGCACACGAATAAGGGATCACGCGAGAAGCAACCGGGGAGGAAACCGGGGCCGAACCGGCCGAAGTGGGCTCGGGCCGGCCGGCTCGGGCCGACCGGCCCGCCCCACTCCGGGGTCGGTTCGGTCCCCCCCTTTGCCCTAAATGTCCATCTATTTATTCCCTCCGCCGACGTCGACCGACACATCGAACAAATCATCCTACCGACGCCAATCACCCGAAAACCGCCGCCGCAAGATGAGGGAGAGAGTTAGATGAGCTCGTCGCAAGGATCAACGCCGGCGGAGAGAAGGAAGCAAGAGGAGGACTCCAAGCCACCGGCCTAGGGGGTGTTCCCAAGCTCCATCGCCGCCATCTTCATCGACGACGTTCTCCGGAGTCTCCATCACCCCTATGTGCTTCAATCCGTGTAAGATGATGGGGTAATGTCTCCGTTCATCCCTAGGATTAGATGGATACATGCTATGTGATCGCTACTCGATTTGTGGTTTCAATCTATTGTTTTCATGTTGATGATGCTTTGATGATTAAGGTTAGCTACCATGTTTTTCGGGCGTATGATATCCGCTACTCCCATAGATTACATCAACATACCGTGTCCATCATAGGTCTAGTCACGAATACCTTCGCGTAGTGACGAGACGAGAGGAGGGAAAGGGCGAAACCGTGGTCACAACCCCCGGTAGATTGGTTTACCGCTTTCGTGTAGTAGCCGCATACCATGTTATCCTAGATCCTAGGGAGGGAACGCTTATCTTTCTTGCTCACTCTCTTGTGTTCACCCCTTTATCATCTAGTTTAAACCTAGATTTGTTTGATCAACTTAACTTAGATTAACTTAGGTTAGATTGTCTTTATCTTTTAGATTAATACTCTCTTTCAAAGGTTTTCCATTCAACTAGATTAGTACTTGGTTAAGCGCTAGTAATCCCCTTGCTCCACGGATTGACAAGAACCTTGGGAATCCCGTGGTGAAAAAGGTGTAGGTCCGTACGCTTGCGGATCGTAGGTGGATACGAGTTTTATCCGTCAACAAGCCCCTTTTTCTGGCGCCGTTGCCGGGGAGCAAGCCAGTTTGCTACGTTTAATCTAGTATTAATTTTGTTGATTACTAACACCTAACCCTTATTTTCTAAAAAAAGAAAAAAAATCTTTTTTTTGTTTTTCTTTCTACTTTTCTTGTGCCTAGATGGATTTGTTCACCTCACCATTGGAAGACGAAGAGATGTCGCTAAGGGAGCTAGCAATGCCGTCAATGGAAGACATTGAGATGCAAAAATCAGATTTGACGCTTGCTACAACCCACTATGAAGTGAAGCCTGAAATCATCAAGTTAGTGGCGACAAAACCATTTAGAGGATTGGAGGATGACAACCCATATAGACACATTAAGGAATTCACAATGTTATGCAACACGGTGCAACAAAAAGGAGTTCCGGCCGCTTGGTTCAAGTGGAATCTTTTTCCGTTCTCTCTCGAAGATGAAGCACGAAGATGGTACACACTTGAGTCCGTTAAAGCAAAAGGAAATTGGAATGAGCTAGTGAAGAAGTTTATTTTGAAGTTCTTTCCCATAAGCAAGGTCCAAGACTTAAGGAGGCAAGTGCTCACTTTCAAGCAAGGAGAGGATGAAGGAATTGATGAAGCATGGGACCGTTTTAATGAACTACTTGAGCGAGGCCCGAACTTGGGATTTTCCGGTGACTTGATGTTGCATACCTTTTATTTTTCACTAACCCCTAACTCGTCTCGTTTTGTAAGCATGTGTGCAGGCGGTGATATATTGGATAAAACAATTAGTGAAGCCGCACAAATCTTACAAAGGATAAGCAATGGACAAAGAACAATACGAGATTGGAAAAGATGTTGTCGAGAGGAGCAAAATGACAAAATCAAGCCCAAGGTGCTTGCTGAAATTTCTGAAAAAGATGAACCGAAGGTCAAGGAAGATGAACCGACCATACAAGAAAGTGAAGATACACTTCCCAAGGTAAGAGAAGTCATTTCGGATGTTAAAAATGTTGAAACTAACATGAATGTAGGCCGAAGTATGTGGAATGCTAGACCATTGGCGGAGTTCAAGCAATCCGGTTGGGTTCAAGTTGATTTCGCCCCACTAATCAACTACCGAAGGAAGGAGGAACGCCGACACGTTGCCAAACTAATTGAAGATATATTTGATCAAGAGATGAGTGGAGAGTCGATCCAAAAGATGTTTGAAGAAGAAAGAGAAGAAGGAGATGAAGGATGGATCGACCGGTTTGACAACTCAAAGATTTGTGATGAAGGAAGAGAAGAGTACAACCGTGATGAGCCTAGTGACTCAAAGGATAAATGGGAGGAGATAGGACTCAAGCTAGATGATAGCTTGTGTGCTATTGAAGCCTACACACTAGCAAATCAAGACATGGAAGTACTCAAGGATGAAGGAAAGAGTGAATCAACAATGAGCGATCTTAACGACATGTGGTACATGGAAGATAAAGAAAGCAACATACAAGTCTTTGAAGATGAAGATCTGGTTGATAAAGAAGACTTCAAAGAAGAGATGAATGCGTACATAGTTGAAGGATTACATGTTCCACATGATGAGTTGAAGAAATTGCAAGATGGTGATGAAGAGGCAACTCGCACTTGTTGAGATCGATTCGCCTTCAACACCGCTTGATGAACCAAATATCGCTCTTGTTGAAAAATCTCTAAGGCCAAGGTACGTGCTGAAATCTCAAGATATTATTGGTATTGGTGTTGATAAATTTAAATACTCATGCTCAACCAATAGTATGAATGATACTTTAATGTCTATGCCTTGTTCCAATAGTGATCATGTTGATAGGCTAGATTTTCTTGAGAATGAAAAAGAGGAAACATTTAAGTTTGATCCAATTAATCTCACACCTAAAGAACCTTTGCCTAATGATGAGCTAAGCGCTATGCATGAAACATATGCTTCTTTTATTTACACCTTGACTTGTTGCTACAATTCACATGTGGTGTTAATTATGGACGCGTATGTTTACAATAAGTTTTGTAAATCTCGATCATGCTTTGCGCTTGGTCAAGCTAATGACCTTAAAGAAGAACATGTCGGGGGAAAGGCCCAATTTTTACTAACCATGTAGACAAGGCTTGAATAGTGAAAAAAAGAAGTCATGCCTAAAAGAGTTGCAAGATAAATCATCAACCTCTCCGAATCCCGCGATGGATGCTGCTGTCTTCATCAATTTGAGAGCTTGTTCAGAGGTGTACAAATGAAGAAAATGAGATATCCAGAAGCTCCATCAAGTTACCATTCCAACGCATCAAGAACCAACAAGTTTGAAGACCCGTGCAAGGAGTTATGGAGGAAACATTGAGCGTTGCGCGTTCTGAAATTTCAGGACAGATTTCATCGCCGAAGTAAAACGGACGTAACTCTCTTGTCCGGAGTCCGATTTGAGCAAATAAAGACTCGTTGGAAACGAAATTTTGTGCACTGTGCAATGGAGTAGAACTTGAGTATACTTTCTGTTCTGGACATTAAAAAAATTCATGGAGTGAAGGCAGCACCGAAGGATGATAAAGAAGAAGATAACGATGAAACAAAAGGATGCTTTGGGCAAGTCTTCTATAAGTGATCAAGCACAACATGGGAAGTAAATTAAAGCTGCATTGGTACCTTTTATTCTTGCATGAAGGGCCATGGCTATGCAACGAAAAGAAGGTATGTGAGAAAGTCGAGCTCTATGACTTTAAATGAAGCGCTTTTCGGGAGGCAACCCGTCTCTTTATATTTTTACTACTTTCTTAGAGAAAATAAAGAATGGCACTATCTTATGATGATCAACTTGTGGTTATTAATATAAGTTCAGTTTTCCTTTTTAGAACCACCATCATGTTCATGATCATATTTATTTATTTGCATGCATTGCATTTTGTTGTCCTCGTGATGTTTCTTTGTGTATACATGTTTTGCACATAGTTGGCTTGGTTGTTTTATATACTTAATGATGTATGCTTCATTTTCCATGTTAATACTTCATAAGGCATTATGAGTATTTTCCTTTTGTGATCTTGTGTAAACGTGGTGTTTAAACATGATTGCGGACCATCATCGTTAAGTTCGATAAACCTAGCTAGCTTTTCATATGTTTTCATGTTGCTTTGGTTAGTTTATAAGCTTTGCAATGCACTTAATTTTTCTTGTGCTATAAGAGTTATTGATTTAGGGATAGACATGGTGTTTTAACCCTTGATAAATAAACCTTTATGGCTATGGAGAAATTCGGCAACCTAGTTGTAAACATGGTGTTTAGAACTAGGTGAAAACATTGTCTTTGTTTATATGCTTTCCTATCATGTGCATACACCTTGCACCACGTACACTCATTAGTTTTTTATTCCTCATTAGACTAATTATGCCACAAGTTAAGAATCTTAGGAGACATTGTTGGATTGTTGGCAATTCTATCTACTCCCAACCGTCACCTTGGGGGTAGAATGTGCGTTTAAAACGTCTTACGGTGCAAGATAAAGACTCTCACTAAAAGGAAATTGAAGGATGGCTAAGAAGTGCTTTGTCTTCTTCTTCCATGACTAGGAAAATGCTAAGCATGGGGGAGACCCTGAATCTTCAACACGGAAGTGCAACATGACGTTCTAGAAGATAGATTGATCAAGATCGTTAACATCACCGGATCAATGCGCGAGAAGCTACCAATCTCATCAAAATTCTGCATGGTCTCGAAGGGAAAACACTGGATATTTTTGGATATTTAGAAGCCAGATAAAGTTACAATTCCAACAAATCAAGAATCAAGACAATCGGAGGTTCCTACAAGCGGTTATGCCCGAATCACCGAGTGCAATACGTTCTGAAATCAGTTTTGGACAGCACGCAGCGCTGAAGTAAAACGGACATAGCTCCCTTGTTTGAACTCCGTTTTCGATGAATGACCACACGTTGGAAAGGTAATTTCATAAAATTTTCAATAGAGCTATATTTCGATATATGTTCTGTTCTGGACAGAGGGGGAAATCCAAGAAAAAGAGACAGCAAGGAGATGATGAGAACAAGAAAGAGGAGATGGTGATGACAACATTGAAGAGAAGGGTGAACAATGACTCCATTAAGCATACAAGATCAAATTCAGAAGTTTAGGAGCATTAATAAATCAAGACAAAAGTAAAAGCCGCATCGATACATGGAGATGTTGGAAGAAGGCAACGAAGAATTACAAAGGATGGTAACATCTCCATGGACCTTCTCTTTTCCAAACACAAATGCTTGTAAGTATGCATTCAACCTCAACTAGGTGCAACCTTTTTGTTTTTCTCTTCAAACAATAACATGGCTACTAGGAGGACAACCTAGGTTTCTTTTTACTTTCAATAGATAAGCATGACCATGTGTTCACCTCGATGTTCTATATTGCTTATGCTTACGGAAAGATGATGAAAGTTGCCGCTTTGTTTTACCTACATGAAGTTATACATGTCTTGGCTAATTGCTCTCTATAATATGATCTGAAATTAATTTAAATACCGGCTCTTTTATTTGTGGAGGTGAAATGACTATGCTCTAGACCCACATACATATCTTTGCTCTTTGATTTAAGTTTATGGATAGCCGGATAACTTGTTGTTTTTATGAAAACTTAACTTTTATGCTATCTACATATTTGTGATGCTCTTGCAAAGTTCTACCTACCAAAGCCATATACATATATGTTTTATGATAACAAAACCCGTAGATTGCAAACATATGTTTTGATGAGTTGGATTAGGATTGATTTCTATGGTTCGAGACTAAGAAGCTGGTCATTCCTTTGTGTAACTTTTTCATGCTAGCCTTTTTGTCCATGCATTATGGGTTTTCACATCGAAAATTTCACAAACTTCGCTGGGCATCCACCCTAAACCAAAAACATCTTTTTGTGATCACCTCCTTGTCCACAACCCAATTTGGGTATGGAGTAAAATTCTCGATGGGGATTCAAATATTCCGCAAGATTATAGAATTTATACTTACTTTAGCAGTCATTTCCCCTCTCTTTTATGCTCGAGGACGAGCATCGTTCAAGCATGGGGAGGAGTCATTCTCTCGACACAAATGCTATGTAAGTATTATGTTGCAAAAGAAAAAAAGAAAAAAAAATGAAAAATGAAAAAAAAATATGATAAGAAGAAAAGAAAAGTAAGAAAAATAGGAAGAATAAAGTGAAAAAAAAGAAAGAGAGAAAAATGAGAAGGAAATAAAATAAGGAAAAAAATGAAGATGCTCCTCGGTTCTTTTTGCTTTATAAGTTCTCAAGTGCCTTGATGATAAATCCATACTCAAATCTTCCAACCATGTGCAATCCGATAACGAGGACTTCACTCGTGCCTCGGGATCATCCATTTGCCACTTGCACATGTCCACTTATCTAAATGTGTGTGTTTCATCCCTCTCTCTTTCCAACATTTATCTTCCATGGCCTTTTTGACGAGTCTCGGTAATTCCAATAGACCTCTCTCTTAATTTGACAATATTTCGGATATATGTTTTGCTAGGATTGTTTTTAACCTTCCAAGCTCCACATAAGCCTTCCAATATCACATATGAGTATAGTAGGTTGAAAATAATCTAGTATAGGCTTGAGTGACTTGATGAGATGAGTGTTCCATGAGCTTTTGCAAGAGATTTTCACAAATGTTGGATATGCATCTTTTTGAAAATCTTCCATGTGACAAGGTAATGGTTTGAAGTTCACTTAAGTTTGAGAGCATCGTGTTAAATGTGGCTTGTTCTTTATTGTTAGTCTATCTTCCATAATGAAAAAGAAGCCGGTCACAACTTGAACCTTAAAAATAAATTTTTAAGAGAGAGCAATTTGTCTCGTCATGAATGACTAAGTGCAGGGATAACATTGGAAGGCAATGCTGATTTCCCTTTTAAGCGAGGACCACTTACTCGAGGACGAGCAAGGTTTAAGCATGGGGGAGATGTTGACGGTGAATTTCCGTCAACCTAGAGTACTTGTTATACATTGGTTTCGATTATGATTTGCAACTAACCGGCCACTAGGCATACTAATGATATAACAAGTTCACACTTGCATGTCGATTTTGGAGTTTGTTGTTTACGCAGAAATCTACGCTAATGAGGAGACTTTCGGGATAAGTTCACCAAGCACTTTGGAAGAAGATCATGAAGCCCGACAAGAGTCAAGACACGAGATGAACATGACTCCAAATGACCCAAGGACCGAAGCGTCAACGTGCAAGTCTTCGGGGACTCAACCGGAAAAACGGCGAAGCTTGCATAGCAAGGATTCAAGCCTTAACCGTGAAGGAAACGACGTCAAAGGCCCACATGCAAGTGCACACGAATAAGGGATCACGCGAGAAGCAACCGGGGAGGAAACCGGGGCCGAACCGGCCGAAGTGGGCCTGGGCGGCCGCCTGGGCCGACCGGCCCAGCCCACTCCGGGGTCGGTTTGGTCCCCCCTTTGCCCTAGATGTTCATCTATTTATTCCCGCCCAGCCCCACTCCGGGGTCGGTTCGGTCCCCCCTTTGCCCTAGATGTTCATCAATTTATTCCCTCCGCCGCCGTCGACCGACACATCGAACAAATCATCCTACCGACGCCAATCACCCGAAAACCGCCGCCGCAAGATGAGGGAGAGAGTTAGATGAGCTCGTCGCAAGGATCAACGCCGGCGGAGAGAAGGAAGCAAGAGGAGGACTCCAAGCCACCGGCCTAGGGGTGTTCCCAAGCTCCATCGCCGCCATCTTCATCGACGACGTTCTCCGGAGTCTCCATCACCCCTATGTGCTTCAATCCGTGTAAGATGATGGGGTAATGTCTCCGTTCATCCCTAGGATTAGATGGATACATGCTATGTGATCGCTACTCGATTTGTGGTTTCAATCTATTGTTTTCATGTTGATGATGCTTTGATGATTAAGGTTAGCTACCATGTTTTTCGGGCGTATGATATCCGCTACTCCCATAGATTCCATCAACATACCGTGTCCATCATAGGTCTAGTCACGAATACCTTCGCGTAGTGACAGTACGAGAGGAGGGAAAGGGCGAAACCGTGGTCACAACCCCCGGTAGATTGGTTTACCGCTTTCGTGTAGTAGATGCATACCATGTTATCCTAGATCCTAGGGAGGGAACGCTTATCTTTCTTGCTCACTCTCTTGTGTTCACCCCTTTATCATCTAGTTTAAACCTAGATTTGTTTGATCAACTTAACTTAGATTAACTTAGGTTAGATTGTCTTTATCTTTTAGATTAATACTCTCTTTCAAAGGTTTTCCATTCAACTAGATTAGTACTTGGTTAAGCGCTAGTAATCCCCTTGCTCCGCGGATTGACAAGAACCTTGGGAATCCGGTGGTGAAAAAGGTGTAGGTCCGTACGCTTGCGGATCGTAGGTGGATACGAGTTTTATCCGTCAACAAGCCCCCGTCAACATACACATCCGCCACTTCCCGTTCTTTTTCTTTACAAGCACTGGGTTGGCTAGCCACATTGGGTGGAACACCTCCTTGATGAATCCGGCCTCGAGAAGCTTCCGCAGCTCCGCCCCGATTGCCCGTCGCCGCTCCTCGTCGAAGCGGCGGAGCCGTTGTTGCACGGCGCGGGCGTTTGGCAGGATGTCAAGGGAGTGCTCGGCGACTTCCCTCGGGATGCCTGGCATATCCGAGGGGCTCCATGCGAAGATGTCGGCATTGGCGCGGAGGAAGTCGACGAGCACCACTTCCTATTTAGGGTCGAGGGTGGAACTGACCCTCAACGCCTTGCCCTCTGGGGCAGAAGGATCGAGGGGGACCTCCTTGGTCTGCTCCGCGGCCTCGAAGGTGCCGGCGTGCTTGGCGGTGGAGCCGAGGTCGTCGTTGACCATCTTCTCCAAGGTGATTACCAGCGCTTCATCCGGCACCGGTCTCTCGCGTGCTCCACGCACTCGACGTCGCAGTCGAACGCGTGCTCGATGGACGAGCCGACGGTGATGACGCCGTTTGGTCCCGCATCTTCATCTTCAAGTAGGTATAGTTGGGGACCGCCTTGAATTTGGCATAACAGGGGTCGCCCAAGTATAGTGTGATAGGCTCCCTTGAACCCTACCACCTCGAAGGTGAGGATCTCCTTGCGAAATTCTTTGCGGTGCCAAACCAAACCGGGGGTCGATCTACCCGAGGGGCCGAACTCGCTTGCCCGCACAATGCCATGGAATGGCTTCGTGCCGGGCCGCAGCTCGGTCCGGCCCCGATCCCCATCAAGCGCGGCGTATGCGCGTAGAGGATGTTGAGGCCGCCGCCCCGTCCATCAAGACCTTCGAGAACCGCGCGTTCCCGATGACTCGGGTCGACCACCGGCGGGCACCGGCTCGGGTTGGGGATGCGGTTCGGGTGGTCTTCCCGCTGAAGGTGATGGCGTCCTCCGACCAATTGAGGAAGGAGGGAGGCGCCTTCTCTGCGGCGAGGAACTCGTGCCGCTCCTTCTTGCGCTGGCGTGTCGACATGTCGACAGTTGGCCCCCAAAGATGAGGAACACGTTTTCCACGGCGGGGAAACCGCCGGTGTCGCCGTCTCCTCCGTCTTTCTTGGCCTCTGCCTCCTTCGCGGCGGCGCGACCATAGAATTTCTTGAGCATATCGCACTGCTCAAGGGTGTGGTTCACTGGGGTTTTGTGATAAGGACATGGCTTCTTCAGCATGTCGTCGAACACCCCCGGGCCTCGAGGGGCCGGTCGAGGGCCCCGTCGAGCCGGGTCAACGCCGAGGGCCTCGGCATTACCGCCGCCGCGCCCTCGCTCGCGCGCGCCTCGCGGCTCGGCTTTTTTCCCTTCTTGCCCCGCTTGTCGTTGCGGTGGGGCTCCTTGGACTTGCTGCCCCTCCGCGGCGCGTCCTCCGAGCGCTTGGCCTTCTTGCCGTCGAAGATCGCTCCCACGGCCTCTTCTCCCGAGGCGAAGCCGGTGGCAATGTCGAACGGCTCGTTCGAGTCCGCCGGCGGCCGCGCCCCGGCTCTCGCACGAGATCTCTCGCATGTGGTGCCCTCGAGGAAGGCGTGCACGATCTCGGACCGCACTACGCCGGGCGCCTCCGTACGCCGCTTGGAGAAGCACCGTATGAAGTCCCGCGGCCGACTCGCCGGCTTCGTGTGCGGGGGAGCGCGAGTCCCATGAATTTCCGTGGCGCACGTACGTGCCCTGGAAGTTGCCAACGAATGTGTGGACCAGATCATCCCAATTGTGGATTTGGCTGGCGGGCAAGTGCTCGAGCCACGTCCGGGCGGCATCGCCGAGATGCACGGGCAAGTTGCGGATGATGACCTCGTCGCTGGTGGCCCCGCCTAGCTGGCAAGCTAAGCGGTAGTCGTTGAGCCACACGCGTGAGTCCGTCTCCCCGTTGTACTTGACGATGGTCGAAGGCTGGCGGAAGCGCTGGGGGAAGGCCGCCGTGCGGATCTCCCGGCTGAACACACGGGTCCCCGAGGGCTCCGGCGTCGGGGAGCGATCTTCGCCGCTGTCGTAGCGTCCGCCTCGTCGAGGGTGGTAGCCCACCGCTGCTCGGGCGTCCGCCTTGCTTGTGCGGCGGGCGTTGATGACGTTGCGAGCGTCACCGTCCAGCCGCTCGCGCGTGTCAAGGAGCCGTTCCTTGGCCGCTGCGCGTCCCGAGTTGGCGGGTCGCCCCGCCGCTTCCCCTGCGTGGACCGAGGGTTCACCCCCTTGCGAGGCCCCGTCGCCCCGCGCATCCCCTTGTTGACGGATGCGCGACGCCGAGCTCTCGGCCTGCTGGACGGCCGCTTGCTCGATGAGACTCTGCACCTCGTGGTGCAGGTCTCGTGCCTCGGGGGTCGAGGGTGCCGGCATGGCCCGTAGCAGCATTGCGGCGGCAACGAGCTTCTGACTTGCCCGCGGCGGTACGTCAGGGTTGCCGGTGTTGATGCGGTCGCAGGCCTGTCTGCCTAGCTCCCGCACGCGTTCGCCGCGAGTGGAGGCTTCTCCAGCCATCGAGGCGCGGAGCAGCCGCACCGTTCGGTATTCCTCCGCCAGCTTGGCCTCGAGCTCGCGGGCTTGGGCTAGCTGTGCGTCAGTTCGGCCCCGGTAGGAGCGCTTGGCCCTGCGGCTAGGCGAGTCGCGATCCCAGGGGCAGGCGTGCTCTCCCCGTCCCCGGCGCCCGCCGCGCCGGCGGCATTGGCTTGGTCGTTGGCGACGACCACGCAAAGCACTCCCGCGCGGGATCGTAGCTCCCGTGCCGGGAGTCATCGGAGCAACCGAACCGCAGTCCGTAGCGTCAAGGAAACGCCCGAACATGACCGGGTCCGCACGCCGAGAAGTCCCATTCCGCGTACCCGTGGCGGTTGGCGGGTGGCGGAGCATCGAGGGAGCCCAGGGACGACTCGTCACCCGCTGAAGCGTCGGGATCCCTGGCGATGAAGACGTGACGGCCAGGCGGGATCCTGCGCATCGTGGTGTTGACGTTGTTGTTGTAGGCCGTCGTGGCTCCGCGCAGCCCAATGGGAAGGCGTGGTCCGGAGACCGAGTGCCGTCCTGCTGGGGTGGCGGCGGTCGTGGTGGTGGGCGCGCCGTGTTGTGAGGCGGCGCGCTCGGCCCGCCGTCGCTCGGACCGCGCTCGGCGCGAACGCAGCCCCGAGCGGCGGCGGCGTCGTGGCGTCGACGGGCCCGCGCATCCGTGCCTCGGCGGGCGTCCGCGCCGTGGCGGTGCGTGCGGTAGGGGACCGGGGCGGACCCGGCCCGGCGCCGCGCTCGGAGCTCCTCACGGTTGGTGAGGCGCATGAGGTAGCCGTTCCTCGTGGCCCGGAAGTTCAAGCCCCCAAACCGGATTTCGAACCCGGCGAGGGAGGGGGGGGGGTCCGAACCGCCCATGTTGTAGCGTGTACCGCGGTACTCGTTGCGGATCACCATGGAGTGAGTTGACGGATTGACCTTAGGCGCTCGCATTGCCCCACGGTGGGAGCCAACCGTCGGTGCGGAATATGGTCCCGACACTAACCAAAGAGGAAAGCGCCGAGGTCTATCCCTCAATGGTCGATGCTAAGCAATAAGAGACACGGGATTTATCCTGGTTCCGGCCGAGGGGGCCGTACGTCCAGCAGTGGTGTGCTCAAGGCACTATATTGCTCAGCACCGGGGGTGCCTGTAGTGGGGCTGCTACAAGCAAGGCGGGAGAGGAAGCGTGGCTTCCAAGTCCCTGGTGTAGTGGCTGAAGATGTTGTGGGAGAATTGGAGAGCAAGTACGTGGCGCAGCTTGTCTCCTGTGGTGTTATGTCTGTCTTCTCCTCCCGCGGCAGGGAGGGTTCGTCCCCCTTTTATAGATCAAGGAGGGACCGAATCACATGCGCGCCGCGCTATTTAGCTACGTGAAGGGGCGTGGCGTGCTATGCTGTAGAGTGGGCGGCCGTCCGGACGATCCTCGCAGCGATCCGGCCATCATGGGCTACCTTGTACCCGAACAGTGGCGGTTCGAGAGTAGAAGGGCGGCGGAGGTTGGTGATGTCCTCTGACGGGCTCGAGGGAGCTGCTGACGTTGACCCGTACGGAGTACAGGAGTAGGTAAGGCGGCGTCCCGTTCCAACACGTTTCACAGTGCTGGAGTTGTTGCTACAGCGCCTGGCGTGCGCCTGCGCGCGCGGGGACCGGCGCATGCCGTAACAAAGGCGGTGGATGGCATTCCACCGGCCTAGCGCCTCCACCTAACCCTGTAGGGTCACAAGAAAGCAAATCGAGGGTGCGACCGGCCCCCCTTCGAGGGCTCGGCGCGTTAGCCGTACTGGAGCAGGCGCACGGCGTCACGGGACTGACACCGGCCGCGCTGCACAGTCCCTCCCCACAGTGATGGGGATGGGCTCCCTCCTGGGGAGTTGGTGCGGCGGCAGGGGCGCGAGCCCCGGGCGCATGATGGCTCTGTCCCGCCGGTGTCAGGGCATTAAACGCCCGTGTACGGGGGCAGGCGTGCGCGTGCGGGACGCCCTCGAGCGAGGCGGACCCCGGTCGAGGGCGGGGGCGGACCCTCGAGCGAGGCGGGAGCATGCTCGAGGGGGAGCGGGCCCTCGAGCGGGGCGGAGCCCGCTCGAGGGAAGCGCACCCCCTCGAACGGGACCCGAGCCCCGCCCGAGGGAGGCGTGCACCCTCGAGAGGGGCGAAGCTTGCTCGAGGGGATCTTCAAGAGGGCCGTCTTGGTGGGCCGTCGAGGTCCCTGCGACGTGGGCCATATCCTGCATGGTTAGGCAAAGTTTGTTTGGCTTTGTTGCGGGTTTTAAGTGGGGATTTCCCGGTTGTTAAAGGGGACCCCTAGGGCTGTCCCCGACACAAGGGGTCTGAGAACAACGACCACACAACTGTTCAGGTGCTCCTTGGGGATGTAATGCTGCACAAAATTAGCAGGTATTAGCTGTAAGAACACAATAAAATATTAAGGTCGTATCTTTCCAATAAGAGAAGTGAGGAAACAAGTTGGAATGCAGATTGTGCATACCATGTTTTCCAGGGATTCTAGAGGAAGCCCACTGATAAACTGTGGCTTATGTGTAACACCTTTGCTTCCCAGGGTTACTTTCAATTGCACAAAACATGAAGTGTAAACGATCAGCTTGACTGGAAAAATAAATTCACAAGTAACGGATACTCTAATTGGCCCTTGGCAGCAGGGGACTAGAACTTAACCAAGATCGCATATACTAGTTCTTAGTTCTGTTAAAAAACCTTCAAGATTCTTGGTCCCAATTATATGGGTTATATACCCTTACGAGCATGAGCTGTACATTTAAGGAAACTAACGTTCCAGTACGGCAGTACCGCAATTTCCTTTTCATAGTTCAAGCTGATCATCACCAACATTACTGATCTAGTAGTAGCAGCGTAGGAACCAAACCAATCCAACAGCAGGGAGGCAAGGTTTGCATTTGCGAGGGAAGAAAAGGGTACAATTACCAACGAACTCAGAGATGCTATTCGGCCAAGTATACTTCACATTTACAAGGAACTGAAAAGAGGATTTTTTTGGAGAATTCGGCAAATTTGCAGCACGAGGGGGCGGGGGGCGCAAGGTTCGCGCAAGGTGGAACCTTTTACCTGGAGGTGGAGCGCCGATCTCCCTGAGGCAGCAGCTGCTGTCGAAGACCTTGACGGTGAGGACGCCGCGACCGCGGTGCCGGATGACCAAGGACCACCCGTGGCCGACGCGGCACGCGTCCGCGAACTCCGGCCACCCGCGCCCCAAGAACGCGCCGTCGCCGTCCTCCCCGACCTCGACGAGCCAGACCTCCTTGCCGGAGCCAGGAGGGCCGACGATGAGGGCATCCCGAGCGCCGATTTTCTCGGCGAGCTCGTCGGGGAAGCGCTGCGAAATGCAAGATCATTAGTTAGCTTCAGGGTTTTCATTACCGAACCGGTCCACCGAACCGCCGGCCACCGGTTTCGGTAAACCGGTCGGTAAGCCGCGGTAACCGCTGAAAACTGAACAAATTCAAAATTTCAAACCAAAACGTCAGTGTAATCGGTTCGGATCGGTAAACCGTTCGGTAAGCACCGGTAACCGGTTGGTTTGAGCGGTAAACCGACGTGAAAGGTATAAAAACCGAAAATATTTTCGTGGTTCCCCGGTGGTAAATTAATGAAAATCTTAGCATGACCTATACATATATTAATGTAAAGGACCTCACAAAATCTCACCAAAGGAATAATATCATAGTTTTGCATACAAATAATGTCATAGTAATAATTGTGCATACAATACCATAGTGATAGTGATAATCGTGAATACAATGCCATAGCAATAATTGTACATCAATAAAAGATCAATGGTGTAGAAATGGGAAGACCCCCATTTGGGTCGCCATCTGGTATTCGGCGGTGGACATTAAACTCAAACCTTCCACTCTAAGCAACTCAGCCTCGTAGTCTTGCCAAGTTTGACCCGTCCACGCTGTTGTTGTCTCCGATTGTTGAAGTAACATATTGTAAAAATGTGGATTTTCCTATTCGTACACCCATCTTGTCGGCTAACCGCGCCCTCCGAGCGGTAAACCGCGCCCAGAGACCGGTTAGGGGTTGCCGGCGGCCGGACGGCGCCCCAGGGGCGGCGGACAGGGGCGGACGTGTCTAGGAGGCTGGGGCGGATGCGAGTCACGGGGTGGGGAGGATTGGATGGGGATATTTCGACCCCCCCCCAATGGTTGGGCCTAAGTGGGCCATGCTGGGCCGCCGGTTTTTTTCTTTTTGGTTTAACTTGTTTTGGCCGGAATTTATACTAAATGAACGAAGTTTGCAAAAAATTTGACACCATTAAACTCAATAAATCATGAAGTATCTTTAGGGATTTTTTCCTCATTTTTTAATTTTTTTTAATTCAAATCCAAAAAATTTTAAACCCACCGGTTGGTAACCGGCTGGTACCGTAACCGGTCCAGACCGGTAAGGCCGGTTACCGCGGTAACCGGGCCGGTTACCAACGGTAAGGGAAACCCTGGTTAGCTTCCGCGGCTGGAGTCGCCGGCGGCCAAGCGCGCGGCGCGATGGCGAGAGCTAGCGCTCCGGGCCTTACCAGGCTATCGCTAGTGAAAGACAGCAGCACCCGTAGATGCTTGCGGGCGACTGCGCCGCGGTCGTCCAGCGACTACATGGCCGCGGAGCTTGGGGATTCCGCCGGCTTCAGTGAAGTGAGGCGGGAGGCAATAGCTACAGGCAGAGGTAGCTGCTGGGGTCGTAGAGTACTTGAGCGTGAGCTTCAATTCTTAACAGTCGCTCTGTTATTTGATATTCGACGTTTAGGATAAACAAAGCAGTTCATTTTTAAATTAATTAGCTTATCCGAAAGGTCATTATTTAAAAACAGCCGTTACATTATACCGTCGATTTTTTATATAAATTAGTAAAATGCACGTGCGACACGCACGTGTTTAAAAGATATGTGATTTTTAAAAACATGTTAACAATCAAAATAAGATATAATAAATTTAAAAACCTTTGAAATGTCCAATACATTTAGGTCAAATCTATATAAAAAGTTCAAAAATTGGTACATATGTGAGTTGCTACAGGGAACAACGAAATCACATTAGCTCACTTGTTTATATGAGATCTTGGAAAGCTGCAAAGCCTTCCAGAAAATGCAATCAACTTTAGTAATTTGAGCTATGTCTAATGCTTGATTTCATCCAAAACATCATATCTCAGATACGGTCCATGTTGCCACAAGCCTGTCTTGTATTGTCTGTCATGCAGTACTGGTGCTTACATAAATACTTACAACCGTATGACCAAACACAAGTTGAAGGAATAAAATGTGTAGATGGATGATTGGCTTAAAGATTATTGGTGAATGTTTTCCAACATTTTGATTCTCCGCCTTGGAGATTGCCGCCTCCACTGAAGAATGCTTGTCCAGTTGTCCTAGCCCTACCGCAACAGCGCCTCAATTTTATATATTACCTCAAGATCAAATTTAAGATCTTGATTGTCCAAAGTATCAATTTTAGATTTGTTACGGAAATGCAACCTGCAGGGAATGTTTCTTAGCTTGTATAGTGAGCGACTTGTGATTCCAATCAAATTAGGAAGAATGTCTTGAGATATGTAAGTGCTAATTTTGCAAATAATGCTCGATCAAAGTAACAATGATTTGGGAATACCTCTAAAGGAATGACTATGCATAGATATAGAATATATATAGGATTATAGAAAGTGGATGGACTATCACACTTTAGAGGATGTTTCCAATTTCCATGGAAAGGCAAGTATATATAATTCATCCTAAATTCCCTACTACTACCTCCGTACGCTGAACTGAAAATTGTTACCATGTTGACACCTTAACGATTGGTTGTGTGAGCTAGATGTATGCCTCACAATGGATATGCACGGCACACTTGATGCACCAGTACAAGCCATCTACCATTTATGATAACGAATGTATTCCAATCATACTTTAGGCAAAAATAAAACACAAGCACACTTAGGGATGAAAACAAAGGGGCGTACGTTACATGTAGTGAAGTGTCTTCAAATTCATGATCCAAATATCTGATGATTACTCATGATCCAAATATCTGGTGATTACATACTGCAAAGAAACCCCCTTCATTGGTCACTTCAGCAAGAACCTTTAACTTAAACAAAGTAGGCGATGTCCCCCTTTGACCACATAACACAATGCAAATACATCACACTCATAGATATATCGTCAAACAATTTTTGAGCAAAAGACATTCGTATGTATGTATGTATGTATGTATGTATGTATGTATGTATGTATGTATGTATGTATGTATGTATGTATGTATGTATGTATGTATGTATGTATGTATGTATGTATGTATGTATGTATGTATGTATGTATGTATGTATGTATGTATGCCTAAGCTCTCTGCACCGCTGGCTGGGTTGTCAGCATGAGATTGAGGGGACGGGCCTAAAATCTTTATAGTATGGATGCTGGAATAAGAATATATTAGACACACACAGGTTCACATATAGTGCCAAATATTATTAAAAAAGGAAGACGAAGGTCTCATGGTAGTTTAATACGAAAATAATTTACAACACAATAGAAATGAACTCTTCTTAACAAAACAAAAAAAAATTAAATTCAAATTACAGAAGTGAAATAATAGAAGAGAACAAAACAAAAGAAAATACAAAATGAAACAAAACAATTATGCTTGAACAATATTTCTTTTCTCCTAGGATATAGGGATATAGCTTCTTCAACCCCTAGAAGCTTAAGATCATGCAAAGGACAAGACCATGTATTAATCAATGAGACAGTTATGCAAACATTTGTATGACCTTAAATACAATCTAGGAGATTAATTAATTATGTAATAACAGACGGAAATAGAAAAGTAATAGTTTGATTTTGTACCCAGGCATGGTGGAAATTTGCAAATGCAAAAAATAGCAGTAAATGTGCAAGGCAATTACATCAATGTGTACACCTTTCTCTACAAATGAAAGGATAAATACACATGTACCTTAGAGGCACTATATTTGCAGCATTTGACAGTACATGAGAGATGAGACTATACACATGTATGAACTTTGAGGCACTGTATGTTTTGGAAAAAGAAATAATGAATCAGACAACTAAATGTGGTGTGTTATACATGAACCTTGAAACTGTCTAGCCGGAGAAAACTAAAAGGCATCTGTAATATCCATTAAGTGTTAATCCATCACCGTGCTAGTGTTCATCAAAGCATGACATATGTAACACCAGAGTATGTGTGTAACATAAACTCATCTATGTCTTTTTGCAGTGTAATGCAATGATAAGTAAGGTAATACAATTTATTTGTGGGATTTTTGAAAGGAGCTAAGACATACAGAGCTCAAAGAGTTGAGGCTGGAATTAAGAAACTGATATGGTCATTTTACCTTTATCTTTGAAGGTACATCAATTCGTTTGTTTGATCACAAAGTTTTAAATAGCGGGCTATGGCAAATAGTGGCATCTTTTTTTCTGAGGCTAAGAAGCTATAGCGGAGGCTATAGCGGGCTATTGTAAACAGCGATTTACTATCAAACCATGACAAATACAAGTAATAGATGAAAAATACAGTAATTAGCAAATATCATAAGCATAAATACGTGTCTAGGGGTGTTGGAACATTACTTAAGTTGACAGTACAAAAAGATTCATACAATTCAAATATTTAGTTGTCCAGAAGATCACAATTGCAGCACTGAGCTAAGGCTAAGGCTATAGCGGCGCTAAAGCTACGTCGTTTAGCGCAGCTATAGCCCGATTTAGCGTCCATATCTGCAATAGTGGCAAAAATACAAATAGCATAGCGGGGACCCTCTAAAAATGCTATAGCGCTGCTATAGCGGCGCTATAGCCCGCTATTTAAAACTTATGAGTCACTCACACAAATCTTTTTTAAAAAATTGACATTTCTTAAAGCATTGGAGCTGATGGTAAACATACTCAGCATACTGAAATAGTAGAGAGTATGTAGGAGGTGAACTGATGATTTTGTAGCTATACCGAAACAAAACAAATAAGAATGCATTACCAATGCACACAACTGCACTAATAAAAATTTATGTGACTGTCAGTAACTAAGGACATGACAATCAAGGGGGGAAATTGTAGGATCTAGTCACATAGAAGGGGGGGTGAATATGGGACTTGTTTTTCAAGCTCTAAGGAAAACGAGAAACCTTAGCCTATCAACTAGTGCTGCCCATTCTAAAAACAGTACTTTCCTACTACTAGAGCACACTAACAAAAGTTTCCTTAGCAAATAACACACTAGGAGGTAAGAAACAACCTAGGCAAGATATGAAGCACACAAGCGAAAGACAAGAGCAAACACAAGGAAACTTAACTGCGGAAATTAGGTGCTGAAATTAAGTGCTAGAAAGTAAATGGGAGGCACACCAGCTGCAGCTGCCCTGAGTGCTGTGAATTGAAGCATCCTGTGCTGACTCAGCTGGGAACCCTTGTGAAAGTAGGAGGCGTAGAAGCTCTCCTGCAGAATCGTCCAAAACCTGGGGTCACAGTCCTCTCTCCCTCACGGGAACCACTTCTCCTTGGGCACACTCCTCAACCGCCGAATCTTCGGCCCTGGCAAGTGGCGGAGGACACGGAGATAGACTCCGAAGGCCTCTGCTCGTGGACCTCTAGGGATCTGTGGGTCGTGAGCCTGCTGCTCTCGCTCAGTGAGCTCCTCAACTGCAGCTCTCCTCTGGCGTGGTGTCGACTGTGGCTGAGTGTGTCCTCCACGAGTTTGAGGTCCGGACCTGTCCAGTGAGGGAGGTGACTCTGTCTGCTCTGCTGGCTGCTGACCTCTGCCTGAGTGACGTAACTACTGCAGCAGCTGCTACTCACCCTAGGGCTTCTCCCCCTGACCCTGTGCACTCTCTCCAATCCATATGCCCCTCTGTGGCTGACCCTGAGTATCTGGCACTGAAAGAACTCGGTCCCACTCCTTCTCCTGTCGAGTCTTCTTCTTATTCGGCTCAGCTACCGCCTTGCCCTTCCTCTTGTTGCTTGCCATCTGTCAAAGAAATGATAGAGGATACGAGTAAACATGATATGTATCTATAGGTAAGAGTCCTTAAGCAAAGCAAAGGATAGATATGAGCCTAAACATGACCAACTAGGAGATGTACTACCTCATGATAATGAAAGAAAGTGCTAGGTAGGTCCTTAGGTGAACAAGATGTGCATTTGTGTGGACAATTATGAATAATACTTTGTTGACGGTTAATAGTTCTATCAAAGTTTGTTTAGACTTGCAAGCGGAGAAGTATCCCGTCGTAGTCAAGGGACCCTTCTTCCCTCGAGTGGTGAACCCAAGGTATCGAATCCGTGGAACAAATGTGTGACGCAAAAGATGATCTAGTAAAGCCAAGTAACTCCAATCTTCGATAAAGAGAAACCCTAATGCATCTAGATAAAGAACACAAAACTAATCTAATCTACTAAAGACTGGAGGTAACAAAGATAGATAGGGTAGATAAACCGATCTAGAGAGATCGGGTTAAGCCTTTTGTTGAAGTTCCAAGCAAGAGAAGAAGTAGCAAATCAAATCTTATTAGCAGCCTCTTTAAATAGTGGTTTCCCGTCCAACTCCGAAAACGCCCGCCTTTCAGAACCCCCGTTCTGTCACAACGTATTCCTATTCATGCGGGTAGCCTAGGGCGAGTCCAAGGACAAGTTGAGTTCTTTCGGAAGATCCGGCGTGTACATCTAGCCACCGCGGCTACAAGAACACCCTATGTGATCTATCTCGAGAATAGATCTAGAATAAGCAAAGCCGATCGAAAAACGAAATCATAGAAGAAACGCTTGATCGCTAGAAATAGATTCAACTTGATAATTCAACTAATACAATGATACATAAACAAGATCACCACTGGGATCCTACCTTGATCTTGCTTCTAGCTCCGGGAACTCCGACATGGTCTTCATTGCAAGGTTCCCACGTCGGCTAGGGAGACCCTAGTCAACTAGCTCGACCCTCTCCTCTCCGGGATGGTGTCCCTCTCTTCTCTACTCCTCGGCGGCTGATGACGAATTGATTGATTCCGTGGCTCTCGACCCCGGGGCTATAAATAGCCCGAATGGCGGCTAGGTCAAAGGAGGGGGAATTGGGCCCTAAACTGGGCTGGGCCGACCGGTCTGGGCCCATCCAGGCCCAGTTACCGGCCTCCTTCGCGTGGTGTCAGTTCCCGAGTCTTCTAGATCCTTCCCCCTTCTGCATGTAGGCCCTTGTCGTCAGTTTCTCTCCGAGTTGGACGTAGCTCCTTGTCCCACAAGATTCGGCAATTTTCTGGTTAGGTCCTCGGAGTTTGTCAGTTTGTCATCTTCTCGGGTTGAGTCCCTGGCTTCTTGGAGTCTACTTTGCTTCATTGCATGACTTGTACGGGCTTCAAGGTCTTGTCACAAGGTGCTTGATGAAATTATCCCGAAAGTCTTGCTTTCAACGCTAAAACCCTGCATAAACACTAAACTCCAAAACCGACATGCACAAGTGAACTTGTTACACCACGGGGGTTAGTACTAATGGATAAGGTATAAAACTTATGCCAACACCGAAGGTAAACTCATGGCTAGGTTGACGGATTTTCACCGTTAACATCTCCCCCATGCTTAAACCTTGCTCGTCCTCGAGTAAGCCTTCGATGGATATCATCGTTGCCCATCAATGTGTAAACCTTGCACTTGATCATACATGAGAAAACATAATGCTCTCAAAATTTTAATTCGTTAAAGTTCCATAATGTACTAGCCTTCATCTCTACGGAGGGTAGATTCTTAATTAAGCTTACTCCACAAGTATTAACATGCTCCCAAAATTTAAATATATCTCAGAATTTTTGAAATAAAGAACGAAATGAAGAAAAGCTAAACCAAGTTCACAAATTTAAATCATCTTGCATATTGCTCATGAACTCTCATCTCGCTTTGTCTCTCAAGCCTATATATTCTACTCCTTTCCCTCTCATAACATATATGTGTGGTAGGCTTTATATGGAGCTTTGGGAAAGTTTAGTCCTACCAAGATATTACAAATGAGATGTTGTCAAAACAAGACAAGTTTCTCATGGTCTTACCGAGACTCGTCAAAAAGGTCATTGGAAAATGATGTTATATCAAGGAGGGGAAAGAGAAAAATACACACACTTGAGATAGGTGGACATGTGCAAATGGCAAAGAGTGATCCCGAGGCACAAAGGAAGTCCTCGTTATCGGATTGCACATGGTTGGAAAATGAGTATGGATCTTTTAATCTCGAAGCCTTGAAATTCCTAATGCACTTTAGAGAACCGGGGAGTTCACTTTTTATTTTTTTACACATACTCAATTTTTTCTGTTTTTCTCATATATATTTTTTCTTTCTTTGTTTCTTTCTTTCTTTTGAAATTTTTTTTATTTGCTCCCCTTTGAACTCTTAAATTACATCATACCTACCTCCTCCCCCATGCTTAGACGTTGCTTGTCCTCGAGCAAAGAGGCGATAAATAAGGTAGGTACCGGAAATATTTTTCCTTGGAGAGATACTTGAATTCTTCAATGTTGGCACTGTCTTGTGATCTTCCTTGAATTTATGATCCATTCTCAATGATAGGTTGTGGTCAAGGAGGTAATCACAAAAAAATGATATTTCGTTTTAAGGGTGGATATCCAGTGAGGTTTCTGAGATCTCCGATGCGGGGATACACAATGCACGGATAAAAGGCTAGCAATAAGATAGATACGCAAAAATGGAATGACGAGCTTCTTAGTCTCGGGCCAGAGAAATCATGGCCTGCAATAACTCACTCAAAAATAAATCTTGTACGCTAAGGTTTATGCACTCAAATATATATAAGGCTCTAGATAGGTTGAGCAACACACAAGTGATATTCATGACAAGGTTAGCGATATTTTTAAGCATAAAAACCATCTTTAATCTATCTATAACTTGAGAGCACATAAAACACTATGGGTCTTTATTTTAATCATAACTTCCGCTAAAGATTAAGCTAGCATTTAGATAAATTCAGATTCATATTTTAAGAGAGCACTAGCTTTAATATGCATAAATCAATTAAAAAGATAAACAAAGCGGCAATTATAATCATATATCATCATGACACAAATTTTATAACTTTTCCAATGATGTAAACAAGGTGGTGTCTTTATTAATGGTGAAAACAAACTGAAATACATGCTGAAAATAAACAAACACACTTGCTGAAATTTAAATAAAAACTGAAAATATTACACAAACACAAGCAAACAAAAGCTGAAAATTAAAGAAAAAGGGAAAAGAAAAGAAATGTTCCTCCTTTTTCCTAATCCTCCGCCGGTGGTTGGTGTTGATAATCTTGGTAGTTGTACCCTTGCTCGTAGTAGGGTTGGACATCCCCTCCAACGAATTGATCCGGCTGCACTAGGTGAAGGCGTCCAAGCTCATAGGCAATATTTGCATTGCCCTCACCAAGTTGAGCCGCGTTGGTTTGGATGGTTGCGGCGTTTTGCATATTTCTCGCAACATACCCTCCAATTATGGCCATGCTTTGTTGTGGTTGGGAATATTGTGCGTAGGGCTCCGCGAAGGTTACATTGGGCACCACATAATTTGGTGGGGGTACCGGTGCACCACCCCCCCCCCATGCTTACATTTGTGGCCCTCCGTAATAACTTGGTGGAGTAGGAATCCCGCCGAATGGTGGTACATAGTTGGGTTGTGCACCACCCGCTTGTGCGGAGGAGGATCCCTCCTCTACGATTCTTCCTCTTTTATTTTTCTTCGCCGGGACAAGGAGTCCCTCTTCTAACCAATCTTCCCTCCCTTGAATGAAAAGCCTAAGCCTTGCGTCCGGATGGGGTAGGTTCACTTGGCCACATGAAAGCCTCCTCTCTCATCTCCACTAATATATTTACCTTGTTTCAAATACTCAAGGTCGAGAGAGGTCCCACGTAAAAGATGTTCGGGGTTTCTTTTGATCCCCGGCCTTAAGGAGATGGCCAACATAGAGAGGTAGCACCCCGAACCAATATCTCCCGATCCCGATGTTGCCTCGCAACACCATCGGTTGATCATAAGGTATGAGGGGTCTATTGGCTGCTTGGCAATTAAAGCCGAGTAGAGCCAATTCAACTCCGTGTCGGTCTCCTTCGTCTCCCTCATCCTCCCCAATATCCTCTTGCTCATCCAAGAGTGGAATACTTGGATAATGGGGTTATGGATGCAATTGCGTTGTTGGTGGGCTTCTCCGGAGATTAAATTCCAAAATCCATCTAACATGCCATCCGGCACGTCAACTTTCTCCGGAGCTCCCTTTTGGAACCCAAGTAGCTCCCTAACATACTCGTAGGGAACCACTTGTTGGATTCCCTCCAAACGGAATGATAAACTTTGCACCCCCTCATCAAGGATAGGCGCAATAGTCATCAAGATTTCCAAGGCAAACTCCTTGTGGGTGTTTGCCGACACCCCGTTGGAGAATTGCACCCATCCAAGGTGCCCCAACATATAATATATGTCCGTGCTGAAACCCAAATAGTTGAGTGCTTGATCGTCGAAGTCGACGTTGGCCACAAGCCTCTTCTCAAGACGAGAGAGTTTCTTCTCCTCCTCCTCCGACAATATGATGAAGCCATATGTGGAATACCGCGGAGTGTATGGAGGTGGCGCGGATGAACGGGTCGTTCGTCGAGGTGGGACGAGCGGCTCCTCCGTACGCCCTTGAGGTTCGGTAAACCTCATGGACGTGCTCCTTGTTGCCCTCATGCCACTGAGGAGGAGAGCGTCGTTCCTCCTTGGCGGTGCCGTGTCCTCCTCCATGCTCCGAGGAGACTCGGAAACCGAGTGCCTCCTCAAAGACATCGTCGAAGACGGCTTGGATGACGATGACCCCTTCTTCTTGGTGAAGAGACTTGTGGTTTTCTTCCACATGATTGCAGCACTCTTCTCTCCACTAAAATTCCGGGTTGCAACCGGTAGCTAGGCACTTAAAAACTTACTTCGGAATGTGGACTTCGAGTGGATTAAGGGTGTGTATTGTTTGAGCTATCAAGCTTGGGAAGGTTGGCTATGTCTACGGTGGTTCTGGGCACAAAAACTTGAGCACACAAACTGAGGAAGGAGGGGGATGCTTGCCTGTAGAAGACGGGAGCCGGAGGGCTCCTTTTGTAGGGGAGGCCGGCCAGCCTGGGCCGACCGGCCTGGGTGGCCGCGTGCCTCTCCCCGCCTCGGCTTTCTTCCAACACAATCATTTCTCCTCCATGACTTCCTTGCCCGCGTGCTCCACGAGTTGCACCGCCCAAACGCTCTCGTCCACTCCTTTTCTTGCATTATTGGTCCTTCCACTTGATGCTTCATGCTTTGGGTCATGTCCATGCTCCCTTGCTCCACTTGCTTCACATGCCACCTGAAATTCCTGAAAGGTCATGCTTGCTGCCCACCATGCTTGCCCTTTGCATGTGGTCTTGATGAAAGTTGATGAAAGGGCATCCAATGGTGCATGCATGATTGACTTAAACTAGATTGCCTCCCTCTAAGTATGTTTAAGGCTAAGCACTCCTCTAATTTCGAAAATTAAAAATATTTTCAGAGCTATGGAAGAGCTCAAACATAAATTTAGAGAAGTTTTTAAATCATTAAAAACAAATGTAAGTCGAAAATATTTTCCGACTACGTTGATATCGGTCTCACCGGTATAGTTTGCCTTCATTGGTTGAGAGCAAACTTTTTCCCGGCTTGATCATGGGGGCATAGGTTTAGGCTCTAATTTTGGCCAAATGAGAGAGATTTTGAATAAAATAAAATTAAATGAGGCTTAGATAAATTTTAATCTTAGAGAAACCAAGGATATAGATTTTTGAACCAACCAAAAGTTTAGTTTCTATGTTCACGCGAGTCCTACCACGTGCTGAAATTTAATTAACACCTAGGTATAAGTCGTGGCTCTACTCATGTGTTTTTTAGCATGAAAATCAAGTCAACCACAAAACCATAATTAGGATGAATGGTTGAGTTAGGTTCTGAATTTATTTGGTTGTGGTTTCTCGAAAAGAAACAAACAAACACATAGGAGGGTTCATGTAAAGGGTTTACGATCAAGGAAAATATTCAACCAAAAATTATGTCTCTAATATTGTTCAACCACTTCTAAGTCTAATGTATTTTCGTAATAAAATTCAAAACTGAATTATTAAAAAGACTCGAAAAATCTGGAATCGGGTTTTCCTCCCGGTAGCTTATTCTTGACTCGACGAAACAGGTTGCCTCCCGCCTAGCGCTTCGTTTATAGTCCATAGCTAGACTTCTTCACTTGATTACTTCGGATCAACGCTCTTTGCGGGCGTTGCAATCTTGGGTACCCACTTCCGCACCATCTTGGGCATGGGCTTATCTTCTGGCTCAGTCATTTTTTTAGTCTTCACAGGCGGCTTTTCTTCCTTTGTCTTGACGGATGCAACATCTTCCTTGATTTTCTTTACGTCCTTCTTTTTCAGCCCTTCCTTCTTCCTTGGTTCTTCTCTAACAATGCGACGATGAGGTGGAACATCTTTAACTCCAATCATATTGCATGCCTCAAGTCGTGGTCGGATCTTGAAAGAACTCCTTTCTCCGTTAATATCGAACATGATCTCCCCCTTGCCAACATCAATAGTAGCTCCCACGGTCTTGAGGAAAGGCCTCCCAAGGATGAGTGGTGGCTTCTCCCTCTCTCCCATCTCGAGCACCATGAAGTTGACGGGGATGAAGTGGTGTCCGACCTTCACAGGTACATCTTCGGCAATTCCCAAGGGATAGCGAATGGAGTTATCTCCCAACTCCATACACATACCCGTAGGCTCCAACAGTAGGTGTAGCTTCTCGAACACATCCCTTGGCATGACGCTCACACTTTCTCCAAGGTCGCACAACGCTTTCTCGAAATTGAATGAACCAACAGAACATGGAATTGTAGGGCATCCGGGGTCCTTTTGCTTCTCTAGCCCATTAGCAATAGCGGCACTACACTCCTCGGACATCTTGACATGATCTACCCCGAGTGTTGCTATCTCGTATTTATTTGCAAGTATGTCTTTAAAGTAACAATAATATGTAGGTACTTGTAGGGCATCTAATAATGGCATGTTGATGCTAAGTCTATGCACAACCTCCACAAACTTCTCAAAGTGGTTGTCAAGTTTACCTCGGAAGTAGCGTGGCTTGAGTTGTGGTATCCTCGTGTCTTCTTCCAGCATCTCAAATTCAGGCTCTTTGGTGACGATCCCCGTAACCTTCTCCTTAGCAATTCCTTTCGTCTCGGCGGATGGTTTAGGCTTCCTCGCTCCCGCGGAACGTTCCCAATCTTCGGTCTCCTTTCCCGAACGTGTTTGAATGGCCTTCACCGATTCGGGACCTTTAGGTTGTCCCGGAAGCTTCCCTTCATCATTAGTGAGGCGCCTGTCAAGTTGTCCCACTTGCGTCTCGAGCATCTTCATCATGTTGAGCAATTGATGGTTGGAGCTCCCGACCTCCGTCACTTTGCTATCGATGTTCTCCAACACCTTATCTATGGTCTTGAACTTGGTGACGGTGTCCTTGTTGATCTTGGCTTGCTCGTCCATGAATTCCTTCAATTGTATACAAAGCGGAACCGAATTTGGAATGGATGAGCTTGCTTTGAATTGAGGTCTACCTTGCCCATAACGGAAGTTCGGCAATTCTCCCTTCCTCATGTAGTCGAGCACTTTGGCTTCCTCCGGACAATCTTTGTGGACATGGTCGTATTCTCGGCATTCTTCGCATGTGGATCTTGCTTCGGTGGCCTTCAAGTCTTGAGCCTCTTTCTTTTCTATCTCCATCTTCTCCAACCTCCTCATGAGTGAATCAATCTTGCCTTCAAGTATGTTCTCCTTCTCCACTTGCAAGACTCCCTTGACGTTTCCCGTGGGTTGAACCGGATGTAGGCGTCCGGATGATGCC
Source organism: Cenchrus americanus (assembly GCA_947561735.1). NCBI lineage: Eukaryota > Viridiplantae > Streptophyta > Magnoliopsida > Poales > Poaceae > Cenchrus > Cenchrus americanus. Next base: position 201,118,614 of record OX387241.1, read on the forward strand.
CATGTGTCATTATCTGCGACCTTCTTGAATAGAGTGAAAGCTTCCGTCGGTGTAAGCTCGATGATAGATCCTCCCGCCGATGCATCGATGATCGTCCTTGACGCCATGGTGAGTCCTTGATAGAACTTTTGCATGAGGTCTTCCTTCGGGAACTTGTGATGTGGAACCGCCCGAGTGTACTCATTGAAGCGCTCGAATGCCTCCGAGATAGTTTCTGTAGGATATTGAACAAAGGTGGCAATCTTATTACGCAAGCCTTGAGTTTTACCCGGTGAGTAGTAATCCTTCATGAAAGCCTTCATCAATGTGTTCCAATTTTGCACCGTCTCCGCCGGTTGAGAGTGGAACCATTGCAAAGCCTTCCCGAGTAGTGAGAACGGAAAAAGCCTTGCCCTCATTTGATCTTGAGTCACCCCATCCATGTTGAAAGTTTGACATAGTTGAATGAATGCTTGGAGGTGAAGGTTCAAATCCTCTTTACCGGTGAAGGGTGAATGTTGCACCATGCAGATAGTTGAGGTCTTGATCTCGAACGGTCTTCCGATCTCATCAAGATTCAAGATTGGTAGGTCGATGATATCCGGGTACATAGCTCCCCAATCTTGCGCTCTTGCGGTTGGTCACCCATCGGTGGAAGTCGATTCTTTCGAGGACTTTGAGGTGGTGAATTCTTCGGAGATTCCTTCGATCCTTTGTCTTCCGACTTTGAATCTACAAAATCCAGCTTTTTATCTTGATTTGCTTTGCGTCTCCTTAGCCTGTAATGTTTTTCTAGATCATCCACAAAATTATCGGGTTTGTTGGAGAGGTAGCTGTCCATCTCCTGTTAGGGTTAGCAATAAACAAAATATGCAAAAACTAGAAAGTAAAAATAAATCTATGAAAACTAGGGTTAGACAAACTAGACAAGATTTATTTTGAGGATGATCAAAGTTTAGTAGATGCAAAAAGAAAAACTAAAGGAAAACTGAAAATCACAAAAAGGAAATAAAAGATCAAATCTTGATCACTTGTTCCCCGCCAACGGCGCCAGAAAAAGGGGCTTGTTGACGGTTAATAGTTGTATCAAAGTTTGTTTAGACTTGCAAGCGAACAAGTCTCCCATCGTAGTCAAGGGACCCTTCTTCCCTCGAGTAGTGAACCCAAGGTATCGAATCCGTGGAACAAATGTGTGATGCAAAAGATGATCTAGTAAAGCCAAGTAACTTCAATCTTCGATAAAGAGAAACCCTAATGCATCTAGATAAAGAACACAAAACTAATCTAATCTACTAAAGACCGAAGGTAACAAAGATAGATGGGGTAGATAAAACGATCTAGAGAGATCGGGTTAAGCCTTTTGTTGAAGTTCCAAGCAAGAGAAGAAGTAGCAAATCGAATCTTATTAGAAGCCTCTTTAAATCGTGGTTTCCCGTCCGACTCCGAAAACGCCCGCCTTTCGGAACCCCCGTTCTGTCACAACGTATTCCTGTTCAGGCGAGTAGTCTAGGCCGAGTCCAAGGACAAGTCGAGATATTTCGGAAGATCCGACGTGTACCTCTAGCCACCGCGGCTACAAGAACACCCTATGTGATCTATCTCGGGAATAGATCTAGAATAAGCAAAGTCGATCGAAAAACGAAATCATCGAAGAAACACTTGATCGCTAGAAATAGATTCAACTTCATAATTCAACTAATACAATGATACATAAACAAGATCACCACGGGGATCTTACCTTGATCTTGCTTCTAGCTCCGGGAACTCCGACGTGGTCTTCCTTGCAAGGTTCCCACATCGGCTAGGGAGACCCTAGTCAACTATCTTGAACCTCTCCTCTCCAGGATGGTGTCCCTCTCTTCTCTGCTCCTCGGCGGCCGATGACAAATTGTTTGATTCTGTGGCTCTCGACCCCGGGGCTATAAATAGCCAGAATGGCGGCTAGGTCAAAGGAGGGGAGAATTGGGCCCTAGACTAGGTTAGGCCCGCCGGCCTGGGCCCATCCAGGCCCAGTTACCGGCCTCCTTCGCGTGGTGTCGGTTCCCGAGTCTTCTAGATCCTTCCCCCTTCTGCATGTAGGCCCTTGTCGTCAGTTTCTCTCCGAGTTGGACATAGCTCCTTGTCCCACAAGATTCGGCAATTTTCTGGTTAGGTCCTCAGAGTTTGTCATCTTCTCGGGTTGAGTCCCTAGTTTCTTGGGGTCAAGTTTGCTTCATTGCATAACTTGTACGGGCTTCAAGGTCTTGTCACAACGTGCTTGATGAACTTATCCCGAAAGTCTTGCTTTCAACGCTAAAAGCCTGCATAAACACTAAACTCCAAAACCGACATGCACAAGTGAACTTGTTATACCACAAGGGTTAGTACCAATGGATAAGGTATAAAACTTATGCCAACACCGAAGGTAAACTCATGGCTAGGTTGACAAATTTTCACCGTCAACATGCTTGTACTTGCCATGAGAAAATGCTCAAAATCATGAAGATAGCAATGGCTATAGGAAATTGAGCACACACAAGTAAGCATGGCACTGTTTTTAGTGAGATATAGAAGCTAAGTGCTTAAATTGCTCAAATACATGAACAGAGAGCAACAAAACTCTATTTCTAATTGAAGATCAGTGCACCAATTGAAGGGAAGGAGCTCAATACCTCACCACAACGAGAGATTGATGGCGAGAAGCAGCTGTGGATGGTCGAGACGGTCCTTGCGCAACCCCCTATGAACGCCGACGAGCAGTCGTGGCAGCGCAAGGCCGGGATTAGCGGCGGCGGCCAAACCCTAGGTCGGTGACGCGCGCACGCAATAGTTTTCGCGGGTAAGCGGCGCAGGCATTCAACGATGAGTGCAGGTGGCCGGCGGAGGGGTTGCGGGGTGCGCGCGTACGCGTGGCGTGGCCGGCGGCGTGAAGATGGTGGCGTACGGTGACCGGGACTCAGGCGGCGGCGGGTGAACGAAAGGATTAGGGTTCGGAAGACTCCGCGCCGAACCGTTATGACGGGTGGGACCAACGCGTCAGGGATGCGTCGGATGAACCGACACCTTGGTCAAGAGAAAGCATCGGTCTATCTGACGGTCACAAAGCAGCATACAGAGACAACTTGGTCGCGGGGTCTTCAACACCGGATGAACCGACGCACCGTCGGTGTATAGCGTTGGAGCAGTTGTGTCAAAGAATCTCAACGGCTATGTGACGTGGGAGGAGCATCGGATGAACCGACACCTTGAAAAAGATAGCATCGATTCATCCGACGCTTACTTTTTTAGTGGCCGTTAGCCAACGGCTAGTTTGATGCCTTGGGCTATTTATACCCCCTCCACTCACCCATTTGAGGTAGCTGGATTGTGTGGAAGTGCATAGGAGTTCAAGACACCTAGAAGATCATATCCAATCCATCCAAGTGCTTAATAGCTCATCCTTAGACTTGCATATGCTTAGTGTATGTGCTTAGTGCTAGGCTTAGCTTAGAGCTGAGTGAGTGCAAGGTTGTGCCAACCTTGTGAGGTGATTCTTGAGTGAATCAAGTTGTATAAGGTTCGCCGAAAGCCTTGGGGCCTAAGTGGCTCACCGGCAATCGTCATCGACCCTCCGGCTTGGTGTGGAGCGGCGAGGACACTTTGTGAGGGGGACGTGGAGACCCCCTTCCTTGGTGGAGAAGCTCCTTAGTGGAGGTGGCATCAAGGTGACCAAGGGAGCTTGGCGAGTGCCTAAGTGGCGAGCCTTTGTGGCGAGTCAAGTGGTGCTCTTGGGAGAGACTTGGTGACCGGGAAGCAATACTCTTGTGTGAGTGCTTCAGCAATGTGGACTAGGGGTGGCTTAGTGTCTACCGATACCACGGGATAAATTGTGTGTCAAGAGTTTGCTTCCTCTCATCCCCTTTACGTTTCCGCATTTACTCGTTTGCAATCTTTGCTTGCCTTTACTTTCCTAGAGTAGTATCATGCTATGAATGGCTATTGGTTTCAAACCTTGTTTTGGGATGGGAGTTTCACACTAGAACAACCCTAGTTGCACATCTAGATAGTATGTTCTAGTTTACCTTTGCGCAAAAATAGTGAAGCCATAGGTTAAGGTTTTAAGATTGCCTAATTCACCCCCTCCCCCTCTTAGGCTAACGAGCATCCGATTCCTTACAGAAATACCATGGATGATGTCACACTGGTGCTTGTCAGTTGCTCAGCTTCCTTCCGGCGTCTCCCTGCAACAATGGGAACACATGGATACTGTGGTGGGAAGGATCTCATGCATGGACCATTTTTTTAGGGCATGGATCATGGAGGAGCAAGTTGTTCTCCATCTTGTGCAGCCTTGACTTTGCTTCCAACTACGTGCCACTTAGATTCAGGGCGTGTTATTGCATATCGGTCAAAGGTAGCATGCATGAACTGCAGGTATAAAAAATGATCTAATCTGTGGAAAATATACTGCCAGCCATGGTGAGCGAGTAAGAAAGTGGACATTATGCAAAGAAAATTTTACAAACATACGCTGGGATGTACTCAGACCATTGTACATATCAGAAACCTTTAATAAAGGTAGAGGGGAAAATCTGACCTGGAGGAGGAGGAAGCCTGCTCTTGATGTGGTTAGAACACAACTCTCAGACAAGGCAACCACGACCATGATGCATTACCCTCTAACTAACATATTAGTGCCCAAGTATCCTTGTGAACATTCTGTCGAACACGTTACATGTTATAGACATGGCAACCCTTAATCGTGATTCGTGAGGAGCGCTCCTCCCTTGTTACTCAGCTGAACTTGTACTTGCTTGAGCATCTCGCCACGACCTGATGTTCATGCTCTGCAGTCTGTAGACTACTCAAACAAATCAACCAAACCAAGAGTTGACAATCCAAAAAAGAGAACCAAGAATCAACATAAAATCTCTCCTAATGAGAATGGTGGAACAAATAAATGACGAGGAAAAGAAACTTTAATGCAATCTAATTAGATCTAGTGAAGGGACAGAATCAAAGTAATGGAACTTACAAAGGAGATTGCATACCGGTTACTTGCTTCTGCATTGCCCGCTGCTTGCAGCGGCTTGCCCTCCTAGGCTCCTAGCCGCCTACTAACGGTGGGCGCTGCTACTACCAAGCCGCCCAGCCTGCATCTAGCAGGTGGGCGTCATGCTATCTACTCTACACATGGCGACAAGGAGCACTACGGGAAACAACGGCTTTGCCGTGCGCCACGGGGCACGGCAAAAGCCCTAAAACGCACGGCAAACTTTTTGCCGTGCGTTTTTTGTCGGGGCGCACGGCAAAGGGCACACTGTAGCATTTTGCACGGTAAAGCCCCTTTGCCGTGCGCCGCGTCTGACAATGCACGGTAAATAATCTTTGTCGCGCATTTTTTCACAGCGCACGACAAAAAAAGCAACTGACAGCGTCGGGATGAGACGGCGTGTGGCGCTCTTTGCCGTGTGCCGATAAAAAACGCACGGCAAAGATGAGCTCTTTGTCGTGCGCCTTAATAAACGCACGGCAAAGAGAGCCCTTTGCCGTGCGCCGAGGCACAAAATGCATGGCAATAAATGACACCTTTGCCGTGCGCCCCTATAAACGCACGGCAAAGGCACTGTTTTTGCTGTTGGTTTTGGTCACTTTGCCGTGCGTCTTCCGGAAAACGCACAGCAAAGTGGCCATTGCATTTTTTTGTTTTTCACGTTTAAAAATACCCAAAAATCACAGGAATATCACATATATCATAATATTCAGCACGGACTCATATATATATCATAATATTCATCGGTCTCATATATATCATAATGTTCATCATAGACATGTAATAATCAGATATATCATAATATTCATCTGAGTCTCACAGACATCATAATATATCACAATAACCATTGTATAATCAGAAATAATGATTATATGCTGAGACAGACATGTAATAATGAGGATACTCTGATCCAAAGGCTAGTGCAGTTAGCAAAAACAGACATGTGTGCAAAACTAACCAAAGGCTATTTCAGCCCTTGACCACACAACTTGACCAAAGGCTATTTCAGGTTTGGTGCTTGAGCAACTTCATCTGGGAAAATGTAATATATATACTCCTCGTACCTGAAGGATTAAGCAAATGCTATGTCAGTACTCATTAGTCCCTACATATATTTCCAGATACCCAGAAAACACAAGGAAAGAGATAAAGGCAGCAAATTTTGTGCTTGCTATTTTCCTGATTTAAAATAGTGGATACTGACTAATGCATAACATAGCTACACATGCAGACGCAAACTTTTTGAAACAGAAATGCTAAAAGGTACAAGTGAGTAAAGAGCATACGCTATCGTGGATCCATCTTCCATAGGGATTGGTCTCCTTCGCTTGACTTTTCTTGGAGCCTTCTTCTGCACTAAGCTGACATCACCAAGATCACCAAAGCTCACTTCCTTATTAAGCCACTCTTCAAGAAGCATAACTCTTTCCTCCTTCAACTCTGGGGCCCTGGTTCTGAAGTAGTCAAATGCCCTTTCAAAGACAGCTGATCATCATAACAAAAAAGGTGTTTTTTTACTGTGGTGAGAAATAAATGCAAGAGAAATACATCACACAGTTTGAAAATGCATTACCAAGGAAGATACTTGAAGCTAAATGCTAGTATATTGTCTTTGTTTCTTATAAACTGTGGCAGAAAACTCCAACAGTTTAGGTATCTTTCATTATGTAGCAATCGGAACTTATGTTTGTAATAAATATTGCAACTATTGTGTATTTAAAATTTCCTAGATAATTCTACTCAATTTCAATTTATGTATTTATGAATGCGTAGGTGGCATCTCTTCCTGTGGTTGGTAACCTATAGATTTCTAGTTTACATTACATCAAGTTAATGGGTACTTACTATGTTGGCAAAACAAACGAAGTAAAGAGGGCAAGAAAAGCTAGCTACTGCTCTTATCTCGCCGTCTCCTGCGTCAGTGAAGCCGTACAAAGGCACAACCACATTTGCACACAATAGCCATCATTCAGCAACACAGGCAGCGGTGACTCCCATTCAGTGAGCGCGGCTGATAGGAAATCATCATTCAGTAACACAAAGGCACATAACAGCTATTTTTTCTTAACAAGATAGGCAATAGGCATGCATACTGAGTGCATCTGCTAGAATTCTAGAAATGAACATGTATCACGCCCGCGGCATATGGATATAGCATACTGAGTGCATTTGCTAGGATTCTAGAAATTATACAATGAAAATTAATGATTATGGATATAGCAAGCAATGGTATATCTGGTGCTATAACAAAGATTGGGTAGAGCCATATTTATATTGTCACTACAGCCAACCAACTGAGTATCATAGTGTTACTCTATCTGCATTCACGAAGGGCAACTACTTGATTATGGTTCTATATGGTTCTATAGACTAATTTATCTTCAAATATTCAATGGTTCTATCTGCTGATGGAAGTGAATATGACGAGAATTGACTTATCTTCAAATAATTTGAATGGCGATTGAGGATTTGATCGACCGGGGCAGGGCGGCGCGCTGGGGGCCGGGTTGCGGGGGCTGTGGTGGGCGCGAGTGGAGGGGGTCTAGCCTCAAAGCCATGGAGGAGGCGGAGCTGACCCCGCCGCCTATAGATGCCGAGGTGGAAAGTGGCCGCCGCGCCGGATGCCCCGCCCGTGGGGAGGAGCCCGCCACCGCTTCGTCACCCCTGGATCTGCGCGACGTCGGTGGAGACGAGGGGGACCAGGGGAGAGGAGCCGGCGGGGCGTGGAGGATAGAAGCTGCCGTGGACCTTGAAGGAGCAGGGGCTCCCGCGCCCGGGAGCTCAAGCCGCCTCCAGTCCGGTGGGTGCCGCTGCCGTCGCGGCCAGGAACTCGGACCCCCGCCGCCGCCTTGTTGACGGTGTATTTTGGTACACCAAGCATGTTCATTACACTTTCGTTTGGATTTGATTATGGAACTAACCCGCCACTAGGCACACTAGTCATATAACAAGTTCATCTATGTGCATGCATTTGGAAGTGTTATGTGTATGTAGGAAAACATGGACATAAAGGACGGATTCGCAACAAGTTCAAATGAGCATTTACGGAGTCTTGTTCGTGTTCATGAGCTTGATGAAATCACTTCCAATGGTGGCAAGGACCGAAGTGTTACGAGGAACACCCCCGGGGATTCAAGCGTAAAAGACCGAACTTCATGCGGGGAGAACCTCCATCTTGGACGCGAGGATGACATCGTCAAAATCATGCAAGTGGAGGGGGCAAAGTGCATAATCACCTGAGGACCCATGGGATCGAAGGGGCGACCGAACCGGGCCAAGATAGGCCTGGGCCGGTCGGCCCAGGCCGGCCGGCACAGCCCACTCCGGGGTCGGTTCGGCCCCCCTTTCCTTGCACCCGAAGGATCTTCAACCCTAAAACCCTGGAGGCACCACCATTCGACAGGGGAGAGCCATTCGCACCAGGAGGCCATCCACAAGCTAGAGATAGAGGAGGGGGATCTCCGGAGAGAGATCGTCCACCTCGAGGGAAGCACCCACAAGTGGAGAAGAAGGAAGACACCGTCGGAAGGGAAACCATGATCAACGGTGCTATGTCCAGAACCTTGATGGGGTAATCTCCTTATTCGTCCATGGGTTGTAATCCATCTTGAGATGTAATCATACTTTGTCGTATTATCTATCTATCACCTTATGTTGAATATACTTTAATGCTTAAGGTTAGCTACCATGCCGTAAAGGGAGTATGAGCTCCAATGCTTCCTTGGATCCATTCAATACGCCGTGTCCATCATAGGTCTAGCCATGAATACCTTCGCGTAGTGACAGTACGAGAGGAGGGAAAGGGCGAAACCGTGGTCACAATCCCGATATATTAGATTGGTTTTCATGTCTTTAAGCGTTTGCATGTTCTAGTATCATAGACCCATGGGAGAGTGTCTTTTATCTTGATATCTTAATCATTCTCTCTAGTGTAGTTTAGCTGTTTTCTAGTTTAATTGTAGTTAGAGGTTTGAGTAGCTAGACTGTGAAGGTAGATCGAACGCTTGTAATCCCCTTGCTCCGCGGATTGACAAGAACCTTGGGAATCCCGTGGTGAAAAAGGTGTGGGGTCCGTACGCTTGCGGATCGTAGAGGGATACGTCTTTTATCCGTCAACAAGCCCCTTTTTCTGGCGCCGTTGCCGGGGAGCAAGCTAGTTTACATCGTTTGGTTTGCATCTAACTTAGTTTTATAATTTAGTTTATCTTTTGTTTGCTATATCTAACATATATTATCTAGAAAACCACTTGTTTCGTTTGTGTTTTTGTTTTTGTTTTTATCTTATTGTCTAGATGGCATTCGTCAATCAACCCATGGAAGAACCGGAGAAATCACTAAGGGATTACGCTAGCCCTCGATGTGAAGACATAAAAGTACAAGAGTCGGATTCGAAGCTCGAAGCGACCAAGTATGAGATTAAATCCAAGATCATCGAGATGGTGGCGGCAAACCCGTTTGAAGGGATGGTTACGGAGAACCCATATAGACACATAAGGCATTTCACGACGCTATGCAACACGGTTCGTCAAGAAGGAGTTCCCGATGAATGGTTCAAATGGAATCTCTTTCCCTACTCACTTGCCGGCAATGCAAAGACATGGTACTCGTTTGCGTCCTTTGAAGTTGAAGGCAATTGGAATAAGTTGACAAAGAAGTTTTGCGAGAAGTTCTTTCCAATTAGCAAGGTTCAACATCTAAGGAGGCAAGTGATCACTTTCATGCAAGGAGAAGAGGAAGGGATAGACCAAGCTTGGGATAGGTTTAATGAGTTAATCGAATCAAGGACCAAGACTCGACTTCTCTGGTGACGTACTCTTGCATACATTTTTCTTTTCCCTAACCCCTAGTTGCATGCAACACGTCCAAATGTGTGCAGTTGGGGATCTCATGGAGAAAACACTCACGGAAGCCGGCCAACTTCTACAATTGATTAGTAAAGCGGCTGCCATGCGAAGAGATTGGGAAACAAGACTTGAAGAAGAGCCGGAATACAATTCAAGGAAGAAGAAGTGTGCTGAAGTTTCTAAAGAGGCAACCCCGGAAGTCACAAAAGAGGGGCCAATCCCGGAAAAGCTTGAAGAAGAACACATCAAGTCAAGCACTACCCCGAGCGTTGACTTCGTCGTACCAAATGAGACAATCAAGAGAAGCATGTCAAGCGCGAAGCCACTAAGGGAGTTCGAACCAATGGATTGGGTTTCGATCGATTATGGAGAAGTATTCGACAAGAGAAGACCGTTCCCTAATCAAAAGGGAATGGCAAGAGCATTGGAAGTAAATTTCCCACCGGAAAGGAAAGCGGAAGAATCATACGACCTTGAAACCACCAGTGAGATCTTTCAAAAGCTCTTTGGAGATGATGAAGTGGATCCGGAACACATAGCCGAGGTGAAAAGAATCATGGGGATCAAGCCCGAAGCATCACCATACGCCCGCCTAGCCGAAATTTACGCGATAGGATCTGAAGAAGAAGAGAGGATGGCACCACACTTGAGTTGCGAGATCAATGGTGTTCAATGTAAAGCTTTATGCGACATCGGAGCCCAAGTAAGTGTTCTATCTTCTAAAATTTATGATAAAGTTCAAGACCACAACCTAGACTTAGCTCCAACATCAACGAAATTAATTATGGGAGATGGTAGAACTATTAAACCTCTAGGTATTGCTTGCAACATGAAAGTATAAATCTCTGGAAAATGTATACCAACCGATTTCTTTGTTATTGATGCTTACCATAGTAATCATGATAACATAATCTTAGGTAGGCCCTTTCTTAAGTTGGTTGATGCCGTGTTAGATGCCGGAGAAGGCAAAGTAACAATGAACCTTAATGGAACAAAGTACACATATAATTTTCTTCGCGTATCTAAACACCCTACACCCTTTCCTCCCAAAGACGAAGAAGTAGAGGAGATAGATAGCCTTTGTTTTGTTGAAACCCTTAAAGACCCACTGCAAAGAGCGATGGAAAATCAAATTAGTAATCAACAAGATGAAGAACTAGAAGAAGCAACAAAAGGCTTGGAACCACATGATGGAAGCATGGAGGAAAGAAAATTTGAAGATATAGGAGAGATTAAACCCGAGGAGCCACAAGCGCCCGAGGTAGACCTTAAACCTTTGCCCAAAGGATTAAAGTATGAATTTTTGGGCCGAGACAAGACCTATCCAGTCATCGTGAGCGACGAGTTGGGTCCCGAAGAAAATGAGAAGTTGCTGATTTTATTGAAAAAACATAGGAAGGTGATTGGATATTCTATTAATAATCTCAAAGGTATTAGCCCAGCCTTTTGCACTCATCATATACCAAATGGAAGACCAATGTAAGCCCGTAGTGGACCACCAAAGGAGGCTAACTCATGCCATGCGAGAGGTAGTAAAGAAATAGGTCATCAAGTTACTTGATGCCGGAATCATCTACCCGGCTCTGCATAGCGAATGGGTGAGCCCGGTACATTGTGTACCAAAGAAAGGAGGTTTGACCGTGGTGAAGAATGAGAAGAACAAATTGATACCACAAAGAACCGTGATCGGGTGGCGGATGTGTATTGATTATCGTAAGCTTAACAAAGCGATGAAGAAAGATCACTTCCCCCTACCGTTCATCGACGAGATGCTCGAGAGATTAGCAAACCACGCTTATTTTTGCTTTCTCGATGGGTACTCGGGGTTCATGCAAATTCCCATTCACCCGGACGATCAACACAAAACAACGTTTACATGCCCTTACAGAACGTTTGCATATAGAAGGATGCCCTTCGGTCTATGCAACGCTCCGGCCTCTTTTCAACGTTGCATGATGGCCGTATTATCGGAATTCATCGAAGAAATTGTCGAGGTGTTCATGGATGATTTTTCCGTTTATGGGAAGACGTTCATGGATTGCTTGGCAAACTTGGAAAAGGTCCTCACGAGGTGTGCGGAGGTAGATTTGGTGTTAAATTGGGAAAAGTGTCACTTCATGGTTAAGCAAGGCATAGTGCTCGGACATGTTATATCCGAGAGAGGCATTGAAGTGGACAAGGCTAAGGTAGAGACGGTTGAGCAACTCCCACCTCTGACGGATGTTAAGTCTTTAAGGAGCTTTCTAGGCCATGCCGGATTCTATAGAAGATTTATTAAGGACTTCTCAAAGATCACTAAGCCTTTAACGCATCTTCTTCAAAAGGATGTGGCTTTCGAATTTGATGAGAAGTGCCTAGCGGCATTCCGGACCTTGAAAAGTGCGTTGGTGAGTGCTCTCATTATTCAACCTCCGGATTGGAACCAACCTTTCGAGATCATGTGTGACGCAAGTGACTACGTCGTAGGCGCGGTTTTGGGTCAAAGAAAGGAAGGCCGAGTTCACGACGTTTACTATGCTAGCAAAACTCTTAGTGGGGCGCAATTAAATTATGCCACTAAGGAAAAGGAGTTGCTAGCGGTGGTTTTCGCTTTCGAAAAATTCAGATCTTACATCGTGAACTCGAAGGTCATTGTTTACACTGATCACGCAGCCATCAAGTATCTCTTGGCCAAGAAGGAAGCTAAACCACGTTTGATTCGTTGGATCCTTCCTCTCCAAGAATTTGATGTTGAAATTCGTGACAAAAAGGGGGTGGAGAATGTTGTGGCCGATCATTTGTCTAGGATGAATCGTGGACAAGATGATAAAGAGCCCATAGAAGATAAGATGAGAGATGACCACCTCTATCGAGTGCTTGATGAAGATACTTGGATGATCGATATCATTCGAGCAATTCGGAAGATGCCTCTCGATCATCTAGATAAAAACTCTCAAAAGAAGATAATCTCCGAAAGTAGGAAATACTTTTGGGATGCACCATACCTCTTCAAACTTGCCAGTGATGGAGTCATGAGAAGATGTGTGCCAAGAGAAGAGAGGGTAGAAATTCTAAGGAAGTGCCACTCGGCGGAGTACGGTGGACACTATATCCATTTTCGAACCCAAGCAAAAGTATGGTCGAGCGGATTCTATTGGCCGGAGATGCATGAAGATACTAAAAGGTATGTTGCATCATGCCCCAAATGCCAAAGAACCGGAAACATCTCTCAAAGGAATTCTATGCCCTTGAATTACAATCTACAAATCGATTTATTCGATGTATGGGGTATAGACTTCATGTGGCCTTTCAAAAACTCATACGGATACGAGTATATTCTAGTCATGGTTGATTATGTATCCAAATGGGTAGAGGCTATGCCATGTCGTAAAGTTTCCACGGAGGAGTCCATTACTATGATCAAGAACGTGATTTTTCCTCGTTTCGGTACACCAAGAATCTTGATAAGTGATGGAGGAACTCACTTCACCGGGAACAATTTCAAAAAGTGCTTGTCCAAGTTGGGAATTGAGCATAGGGTCTCTACAGCCTATCACCCACAAACCAACGGACAAGCGGAAACGTCAAATAGGCAATTAAAAAGCATCCTCAACAAAACCATAGAGAAGGGAGGCAAAGATTGGTCAAAGAAATTAGACAGAGCTTTATGGGCTTATCGAACGGCGTTCAAGACACCGATAGGTATGACCCCTTATCAATTCGTCTATGGAAAAGCTTGCCACCTTCCGGTTGAGTTGGAACATAAAGCCTATTGGGCGATTAAAGAGATGAACCTCGATCTCGATGCCGCAGTGGTGAAACGAAGGATCCAAATAAGTGAGCTAGAGGAGATGAGGTTGAAAGCATATGAAAATGCAAGCATATACAAAGAGAGAATCAAAAGGTGGTATAATAAAAGATTGAAAAAGAAAGAGTTTAAAGAAGGAGATAAGGTCCTCCTCTACAATTCGAGGTTTAAAACCTTCGGAAAGGGGAAGTTGCAAAGCACGTGGGACGGACCTTATGTTGTGCATTCGGTGCTCTCCAACGGAGCGGTAACCATTATGGATATAAAAGGCGATCAATTTATGGTGAATGGTCAACGGATTAAGGTTTACTACGAACCCGACGTTGTGCCCCTTCACCATGTTGATGTCTTCACCATGGAAGAAGAGCCCGAACGTCCCGCCTAGGACGAAAAACAAGGCATGAATTTCTGTAAATAGTTTTTCTTTTAATTTTCCTGGAGTTTCTTGCGAATATTTACTGGGCCAACTTTTTCCCATGGGCTAAGGAGGTGAAAAAAGGGCGGTGCATGAAAAACCGGACCGGCCCGGCCCCGAGACAGGGTGGGCCGGCCGGCCCAGTCCGACCGGCCCGGTAGGGTCCCGACGGCGGACGTCTCCGATTTTTGCCCGAATTGCTTCTTTTCGACTTCCTTCTTCGGTCAGAAAATTTGAAGGGAAGTTTAAAAAAGGAAAATGAGGTTCCTAGGGTTTTTCTCTTCGGACTATTTATTTGGCCGAATTGGGAGCTCGGGAATCAATCCCATCAAGCAATATTTTGCATCCTCACAGTAGCCATTGCGTCCCCGAGGAGCTTAGAGTTGATGCTAGAAGCCAAGGAGCCATCGATGGAGGAGGCGAAGCGATGCGAGCTCAAGCTACCCATCGAGATCAAGAGGACCGCCCGCATCCGTTGCGGAGGGCGTGTCCCGACCGAAGCTATTGCATCTCGAAACCCCGTCGAAGGAGAGAAGGTCCCTACGCTCGTTCGAAGGTCGGCGCGCATCCAAGGCATGAAGCGGAAAGATTACAAGGAGGTGTTGCCCGAGCCTAAGGATTATGGGGGTAGCGACTACTCCGACGATCGTAGCCCGAGCTCGTGGGCGGCCACCAGAAGAGATGATAACGACCTCTACATTTGGGATGAGGTGCCCAAGGAGAAGACTCCCGAAGGCCCCAGCGGCGGCGGCGACGACAATGGTGGTGGCGACGACGACGGCGACGACAGTGGAGACGATGGCAATGACGACCCATTTGGACTGCATCCGATGTGTTGTGCGGCTTGCCGTCACTCCATTGGGGATCTCTACGCATCGGTCGACGAATGTCTCCAAGCCATGGAGGCGATGAAGCAGCATTTGGAGGATTTGGAGTGCGTAGTTGAAGACGACTACAAGTTCCTTAACCGCAACGTGCGCAAACTCTTTGGCATGGTCGGGAACATGAGAGGCAAGTGGTGCAATACTTGCGAAAAGTACCACTAGGTCTAGTTTTCCCCTTAGGAATTTTGTAAGATACGACGAGGACGTCACATGTTTTTAGCGTGGGGGAGAGCTAGCTAGCTAGCCTTAGCTTTTGAGTTTCAAAGTTTAGGTTCGGTTTAGTCTTCGAGAGAGGAAAGTCTTAGAGTTTAATGAGTCTTAGTTTTCGAGGGTGTTTTAAATTTTTGCAAGTTTGAAGTGTCTTAAATTAGTGTTGAGTCAAAGAAAATCAAATAAAAAGAGTCTTTATATATTTTTTGTGTCTTGTGTGATGCTTATCTTTATTCACTTGTTTGTTTATCTTTGATTCTTGATATATGAACATAAGTGTGTGGTTTGAAAAATGTTTACCGTGGTGCTTAGTGGAACTGCTACTACTTAAAGTACCCATACCACACTTCGATCTTGAGCTTCACATGTTAGTTGTGCTATGTTCAATGCTAAAAGTTGGAGGATTTCAGTTCAGAAAATTATCTAAAAAACTTTGTAATAAAGGTTAGCAAAACCTCTTTTTCCAAGTTGAGAGTAAGAAAAAAATCCTATACAAAGCCAATTTATTTTTTTTGCTCCACCATAAGTGCGATTAGCACGATGAGTTGGGTTAGGATCCTTCTCTCTTGGGGGTTTTAATTTCGAGCAATGATCATGTTCTTGTGCTTATCTTTTGTTGCTAGCCTCGTCATGCATTCGGTAACGCGACTTTCACATCGGAAGTCCCGTACATCGCCGAATTCCATACCCAACCCTATACATCTCTTGTGTACATCGCATTCCTTGAACACAACCTACTTTCAAAAGTTTCGTCTAGTCTCTAGCATGATTTATTTAAAATTTCAGATTGTATGCATGCAAGAAAGAGAGGAGTTGAGAGCTTTGAAAACTTGTCAAGAAAGGGAAAAATAAGGAGAAAAGTATGAGTATGGAAAAGAAAGAAAGAAAGAAATAAAATATGGAGAAGTAAAGAAAGAGAAAAATATGAGAAAGAAAGAATGAAAGAAAACGAATAGAAAGAGAAAAGAGGAGTGGCAAGAAGGATATGAGAGGGATGAATCAAGTAAAAGAAAAAAATAAAAGGGTAAGGAAGGGTGTCACTTTGTTGAGAGACGAAACTTTCATTCTTTTCCAACCATGTGCAATCCGATAACGAGGACGTCATCGGTGCCTCGTAGTCATAATTTTCTTTTGCCCTTGCACATGTCCACCATTCTAAATCTTCTCATCCTTGATATCCCTACATATGGTTAACTCTCATGATCATTGGCTTTGAAAGGTAAACAACCATTAGAGGAAGTTCTTAGTTTGACGATACTTGTGTTGATTTCACTAGCCCTACCTATAGCTCCACTTTACATGTTATATGAGAGACTTATGGGAGGTGAGAGTTTTATAAAATTGGTTTAGGATAGCCACCTCATATGAGTGACTTGAGAGAGCTTGGAGAAAGGTTTTTGTCTAATACTTGTTGCAGAAATTTTGTTTGAAAAATCATAAAAACCCTCCGATGGAAGCAAAGAAGTAAGAATGGCTGAAATTGAAGACTTCGAATGAAGAGTTTGAGTTGTGGGGTAAATCTTGACGTGATAAAGATTCTAAACACCCATGTTTATGTTTGATGATCATTACATTATGTTTATGTATTAAAGATGAAAAGATTGACTAACTTGTGAAGAAGGATTAGCGGTACACGATTACAACACTTTGGACAAAGTTCTTTTACGAGTACTTGCTCGAGGACGAGCAAGAGCTAAGAGTGGGGGAGATGTTGACAGTGTATTTTGGTACACCAAGCATGTTCATTACACTTTGGTTTGGATTTGATTATGGAACTAACCCGCCACTAGGCACACTAATCATATAACAAGTTCATCTATGTGCATGCATTTGGAAGTGTTATGTTTATGTAGGAAAACATGGACATAAAGGACGGATTCGCAACAAGTTCAAATGAGCATTTACGGAGTCTTGTTCGTGTTCATGAGCTTGATGAAATCACTTCCAAGGGTGGCAAGGACCGAAGTGTTACGAGGAACACCCCCGGGGATTCAAGAGTAAAAGACCGAACTTCATACACGGAGAACCTCCATCTTGGACGCGAGGATGACATCGTCAAAATCATGCAAGTGGATGGGGCAAAGTGCATAATCACCTGAGGACCCACGGGAGCGAAGGGGTGACCGAACCGGGCCGAGATAGGCCTGAGCCAGTCGGCCCAGGCCGGCCGGCCCAGCCCACTCCGGGGGTCGGTTCGGCCCCCCTTTCCTTGCACCCGAAGGATCTTCAACCCTAAAACCCTGGAGGCACCACCATTCGACAGGGGAGAGCCATTCGCACCAGGAGGCCATCCACAAGCTAGAGAAAGAGGAGGGGGATCTCCGGAGAGAGATCGTCCACCTCGAGGGAAGCACCCACAAGTGGATAATAAGGAAGACACCGTCGGAAGGGAAACCATGATCAACGGTGCTATGTCCAGCACCTTGATGGGGTAATCTCCTTATTCGTCCATGGGTTGTAATCGATCTTGAGATGTAATCATACTTTGTCGGATTATCTATCTATCATCTTGTGTTGAATATACTTTACTGCTTAAGGTTAGCTACCATGCCGTAAAGGGAGTATGAGCTTCAATGCTTCCTTGGATCCATTCAATACGCCGTGTCCATCATAGGTCTAGTCATGAATACCTTCATGTAGTGACAGTACGAGAGGAGGGAAAGGGCGAAACCGTGGTCACAACCCCGATAGATTAGATTGGTTTTCATGTATTTAAGCGATTGCATGTTTTAGTATCGTAGACCCATGGGCGAGTGTCTTTTATCTTGATATCTTAATCATTCTCTCTAGTGTAGTTTAGTTGTTTTCTAGTTTAATTGTAGTTAGAGGTTTGGGTAGCTAGAGTGTGAAGGTAGATCGAACGCTTGTAATCCCCTTGCTCCGCGGATTGACAAGAACCTTGGGAATCCCGTGGTGAAAAGGTGTGGGGTCTGTACGCTCACGGATCGTAGAGGGATACGTCTTTTATCCGTCAACACACCTCCGGGAGCTTGGGTGGGGCGCGGAGGGGAGGTGTGGCGTGGGGGAGCGCTGGGCCCGTGAGGGAGGGAGAAGAGGGAGGGGGCGGGGCTGTGGCGACGCATTGATGAGGGGTGTTGCGGCGGCGTCTGAGGGAAGAGGGAGGGGGGCGACTGTTCGGCAGGGGTTGGGTGGGGTGCTAGGGTTTGCTTTTAGAGGTACTGGGCGGGGGAAGTTGGGCCGACGGGTGGGATTTGGCCAGTGGTAGGGGGATTCGGCCCACTTCGGCTTTGTCCAAATCGGCACAGAAGTTGGCTTTGCCGTGCGCCAGGGTCATCTGATGCGGCAAAGTTTCTTTGTCGTGCGCTAATGGCCAAGGGCGCACGGCAATGAAGGTTGTTTGTTGTGCGTCTTCGAGCAAGGCGCACGGCAAACACATGTAAAATTCAACTTTTGTGTTTGCATTAATGGAAAATTCAAATTTTCGTGAATGTGATATTCAAAATCAGAGGAAGCTTTACATTTTAGTAAAAAAACATGAATTTTTTTTACAAATCGTTTTTCTTTGAAGTTATTTACTCAAATTCAATGCATGTCCATTTAAATTACTTAATTATAGTTATTATACGAAAATTAGCAAATGGATGCAAAAAAATATCATAAACTAACATGACACAATGTATGTCGTATGTGTCATTAGACAAAATGTTTTGAAGTCAAAAACCAAGTTTAAATTTTACTAAGACTTCAAACCAAGTGAGGTGACTATAAACACTATGCAACTTCGAGTTAGATGCTTCAGTTTCTAAACAACATGTGTGACGCTTTTTTCAAAACCTTTTTGTACCATTTTTCACAACCTTCACATAGTATATCATGAGCTCTCCACAAATTTCATGGCTTTCAAACTTCGTTTGCATTTTATACAATTAAAAAACATTTCAAATACACGTGGATTTCCATTTTTCGCGAACAAAATGTATGAAATTTCAAGTACTTTCATGGGTATGACCTTAAAAAGGTACCAATTACATGAATATCATTTTTCCATGAACTATACACTATTATTTTACGCACTTGCAGTTCAAATTTGATTTATACGAAAAAAATTCTATCAAGAAAAGAAATTCTTTAAAATTAGCAAATGATAGATATGATCACATGATTGGAATGTAGAGTGCAAAATAATGCACTAATGGAGGGAAAATTAAAAGGTGGTAGGAAAAGTTATTTTTTAAAAAAACCTTTGTCGTGCGCCAACACAAAACGCATGGCAAAGGTACATGTTTGCCGTGCGCCTCGCACAAACACACGGCAAACTTTGTGTCTTTGCCGTGCGTTTTCTTTTAGCGCACAAAAAAGGTTAACGTCCGTGAAAGGCCACACTGGGTTGATGCTGTGACCGTTAGTGAACAAGAATTGTCGTGCGTCGATCTGAGGACGCATGGCAAACACAAATGTTTGTCGTGCGTCGGTCTAAAAACACATGGCAAACATAGCGGAAACCGTGCGTAAATGTTTGTCGTGGGCCTTAAGAAAAACGCACGGCAAAGAGAGGCTTTGTCGTGCGCCCGATAGAAAGTGCATGACAAACATTTTAATGCACGGCAAAGGTGCGTTTTCCCGTAGTGAAGGTGTGGCCGCATGGAGACCGATCCACCTCAAGTTGTGGGTGCTAGGGTGTCATGGCTGATGTTGTCGCTCCCGCTTCCAGCGACAACCGGTGGCCTGGTTGGGATGCGCGAGATAAGGGTGGCATTGCGGCTGATGGGGGCATCGCGGTGGTCCCTGGTCACCGAATTTTGATGAGGGAGAGGAGAAAAGGGAGGGTTGAGCCCAATGCTGGCCGCCAGTTTTTAAGACGGGGACATGAGGAGAAGAAGATGGGAACGGACTCGGAGGCAGCAGTGGGTGCCGTGGCAGACTCATGTGATGATGAACTCTTCTCCTCCCCCACCCCCTACTGGTGGTGATCCGGGCGCAGCAGCGGCGGGGATCTAGGCGGTGCAGCCCCGACATTGGCTCTAAGACACTGCAACATCAGTAGCTTCCTCGTCACAGTGCCACCTCTTTTTTTCCTTGCGTCTGCCATCACCACGAGCCCACGTAACGTGTTGCGGTGGGGCACGGAGGGTGGATGGGTTGCTGTGTGGGACCAACACGGGTACACGAGTGGGTAAAGAGAGGTTGGGTAAAAAACATTACGTTTTTGGCAGAAACGCTCTCCAAATTGCGATTATTTGGTACTTCATGGTCCTTCCACCCTATCCACTTCCAAAAACATATGACGGGTGGGTCCGGCGTGAGGGGTAAGGCGGACCCGATTTGGGTGAGAAAAGTTTTCAATTGTCTTCGCTCCTTATAGTATAGATAGATTAAAATTCTATGGGAAATTGGAAAATCTTCCCTTGTTTTAAAAACAAATTTTCAGATTCAACTAAATCCATACAAATTAGTAATACAAATTAGGTGAGAAAATTCAGTCTACATGGATCAAGTGACTAAAATTAGTAATATTAAATCCTACCAACAACTATGGATTCCTACACATCCAAACAGACCGATCTTTGTGGTGTCCCCTGTTGATTTGGTGTGAGTTTTTTCTATGGTGTTGGTGCTCTTCGATGTTTGTTCACAGTTAATGCTTGTGGAGGAACTTGTGGTCTAATTGATCATTGTGTTGTATTTTCATGTTTGTGTAGGGTCATGTTGGAGCTCGTGCTCCTACGTAGGTGGTACGTGTGCTGAACCGGAGGCCGAAGCGAAGGGCCTCGGCGGCGGCGGCGATCGGAGCACGTTGACAAGAACTTGACTATGAACAGTAACTGATGAGTGCGCTGGATTTACAATGGACAAGAGAGATTTAGATCAGTCTCTAGTTGTCCTCTTACAGCACATGAGTCCTGAACTTATACTACTAAAACAATAACTGGCAACATGTGAATACAAACACGGGCTAAGATAATTCAAACACGACCCGCGCTCTAACGCCCCCCCACGTTCTCGTGTCACGCCGCGGTTATGCTCCGGCTTCAGCCTCTGGCCCGACTTCTCCTGGTGTATGTGTACACAACATCTCTCCCTCCCTCGACAAATAGCTTGTCCTCGAGTTGGAATGACAGAAATGATGCGTGGAAAGCCTCGACGGGTTTCCAGGTTGCTTCGGAGGTTGGCATGCCGACCCAGTAAATGAGCATGTGCCAAGTCCCTTGACGTATGCTTGAGCCAAGGACACATTCAGGGTTGAGCAGAACGCAACCGTTGTGCAATGGTGGTAACGTGTCACAGCCGGCCCAATTTGGATGGCCCATGA
This sequence comes from Cenchrus americanus, assembly GCA_947561735.1. Taxonomy (NCBI): domain Eukaryota; kingdom Viridiplantae; phylum Streptophyta; class Magnoliopsida; order Poales; family Poaceae; genus Cenchrus; species Cenchrus americanus. The sequence continues at coordinate 201,140,015 of OX387241.1, forward strand.
GTGGCCCATGAGCGCATCTACATGTGTTTATTGCCACATTGCTAGTTGAGCAAGGGTGGAGCCAACTTATAATCCTTTCTCTACTAGCTATACCACCCTCGGGTTAACCCTTTTACACGAAGCGAGGACGAAAGTGGAAGTAGGTGCTATGTGTACGTGTGCTCGCCCCTAGAGAAGGGCTGCGAGGTGCGGTTTTGGTGGGCGAGGTGTTACAGAACGATAGTGTAGCTGATGGAGGCGTGCCCTTGAACGGCTTCAAAAGGCTGACATGGTAGACGTCATGGATCCGTGCATGCTCCGGCAATGCGAGTCGATATGCCACGTTGCCTTGAACGGCTTCAAAAGGCTGACAGGGAAGACGTCATGGATCTGTGCATGCTCCAGCAATGCGAGTCGATATGCCACGTTGCCTTGAACGGCTTCAAAAGGCTGACAGGGAAGACGTCATGGATCTGTGCATGCTCCAGCAATGCGAGTCGATATGCCACGTTGCCTGTACATTGCTGCATCTAGAATGGACCTGAGTTTTGTGTGTGGTCATGAAATAAATGAGTGAGTGGTATGGTGCATCCAGCAATGCGATATGCCACGTTGCCTATATGTTGCTGCATCTAGAATGGACCTGAGTTTTGTATGTGGTCCTGAAATAAGTGAGTGGGTGGTATGCGAGTCGATATGCCACGTTGCCTATACGTTGCTACATCTAGAATGGACATGAGTTTTGTGTGTGGTCCTGAAATAAGTGAGTGAGTGGTACGGTGCGGTGCAGCAGGCGTAGCCAAACCTAGTCACCCTCTTCGAACTCAAGGTCATGGTGGTGAGCATCATAGTGTCGGCGGGCATAGTCCTGAGCTTGAGCATTGTTCTTAGTTCTATCAGAAAGTTGTCCCGATCAGCAAGCATTGTGTCCACTGTTTCGGTTTGTGCAGTGCCCAACTGGTATGGTGGGGTGGATGGAGGTTCACAGCCATAAACCACGCTTTGAGGGCAGAGTGATAGGATGTGTTGTAGCAATACTCAGCCGAAGGAAGCCAATCAAGCCACGATCTTGGATGGTCACCAGTGATGCATCTAAGATATGTGCTCATTGTTTTATTGACAGATTCTGACTGTACGTCAGTTTGTGGATGAAATGTCACACCTAGATTTAAGGACAAACCCGAATGCATAAACACATGTGCGCCAGGATCAAGTTACACACATGCGTCAACTCAGAGAATACCAAATACAGTTACAAAAGCGTAAAAGAAGTATTAAAACTTTATTACATGATCGATAGTCTTTAATCTAACACACCGAGTAGCTAGCAGTGGAAAAAGTAAATGTAGAAGTCCTGATTGGAGAGACGAACGCCTAGAACTCGTCGAATCCACCAGGGTAGTCCTCAGAATGTCCGTCTGAGCAGCAGCGTATGGTGTAGATGCAATATAAAACAACAAGCACGAGCACATGTCATACTCAACAAGGGAAAGATTCTATAACAAGATGCAAGGCTTTATGGTGGAAGGCTAGTGGTTGCGAAGCAGTTAAGCATTTTAGTTGGTCAAGTTTTATTAGCAACTATTACTAACAAGCGTAAATGTATACCAAACCCACTTAAAATATACATAAAAAACCATAAAATGTAATGCTCAAGTTATTAAAGTCCATCTTCCATAGAGTTAATCATGTGAGGGTCCAGGCCGCTCTTGACCGTGAGCACGGGTAACTAGTAAGTTTTACACTCTGCAGAGGTTGTACACTTTCACCACGAGTCACGTAAAAGCTCAGAGTTTTGGACCCAACCATGTTGTGCAAAAGTAGGCACAATACCACACTACCGAGGTGTGGTTGCATAGGGACGCAACGAGGCCTTTACGAAGATCTTCCAATGAGCAACAACCCACTAGGTTTCAGGACGAAGTAGAGCAAAAAGTCCCATAGTAGTTACCGTGTCTTAGAAAAGCCCAACTCCCTACTAGAGCGAGTCTATACTCCATCAACGCCTCCCCATTTGTCCCTTTTAGGTAAGGTTGATACAACACTAAAGTCTCTAGTTATTTAGCCAAGGCAGAGCCATATGCCTTGTGGTTGTACGGTTTTCCTGGGTAGTTCTCCATGTTCCAATTAAACAAGCATAGTGTTCTTGTATGACATGATCAACATAAAGTAAATCAAGATTAAAGTTTGTTCCATTAAACCACCCAAAGTATGCCCTAGCGAACTACTCAACATAAAGATAACACCCGGTTGATCAAGGCACAAGATAAACAACACTAGTCACACCTTAGCATAGGTCCCATCACATTAATGCAAGCAAAAAGTAAATACTGTGTAATTAAAATGCATGTTGTAATACGACAAAAGGATATGCAACAAGGAATTGCCTTCAACCCAAGCATGTTGCTGCTCAAAACCTTCTTGATCTTTAATGGCAGCGTACTCCACAAACGGATCGTTCACTACGCTCCACACAAGGACATACAAGCATACAATACAAGTAATTAAGAAACAGAACACCAATCATATCAAATATAGACAAAAGCAACAGAAAACTAATCTTCTCCTCGAGACGATCGCATGGACATAAAGAACCCTAAAAACGGAGCTAAAACGAAGAAGATACGGCCTATACAAGATAAGGAACCTATTTGCAAGAAAACTAGAGCTTCTGGGCTCAAACGAAGAAACATGGACCTAATCGTAAGGAAACTTACATGGTGGAATGGTCGGCGTGCAAAACCTATAAGCACAGGGGTTTTATCGCAAAACTGCAAGGCTCAAGCTCTGATTGACCGGTACCATCCCGTTTTGACTCAAGGCTGGATCGATCTGGGCCGATGGATCAAGATCCGACGGTTGCGAGCGGCTGCTGGCGCAAGAGGTGTTGGGCTGCGATGGCGGCTGGTGGTGTACGGCGGCGAACTCGCCGGTGGAAAGTGAACCCAAGCTGGGGTGCTCGATTCGACGCACGGACTTCATCAGAATGAAGAGCACGGTGCAAAGAGTGCACCTAGAGTTGCGCGGACGGCTAGGGTAAAGCGGAGACGGCGCGGGACGCGGCGAGGCGGAGCGGTGCGTCGGCTTCAACTCCGACGAGGTCGTTTTGGAGACTCGAAGCACAGGAAGACTAACAAACGGCACCAGACGCTATCTCACCTCCTTGCAAAGCTCCTGGACTCCTTCTCGACGACAGAGAGATGACGGTGGCGCGGATCGAAGATGGTGGCCGAGCTAGGGTTACGGGTGGCGGCGATAGGCGCATGGGGCTACTAGGGTTTGGGGAAACGGGACCCCCGGTGGTGGCGGCGGCCTTTAAATAAGCTGGGGCAGCACCTTGACGTGCGGGCCACGCCTGGGGAGCGTGCTCGGGACGGACACAGGGCGACGTGCGGCAGACTCCGACTCGAGGATGACTCAAGGTGAGGGATGACAAGGGCTAGACTGGGCTACGACTGCTGCTGGGCTGTGCGGTCGAGGGATGCGGCTGCTGTTGGGCTGCGCGGGCGAAGGAGGAAGCGAAGCAGGCTGGCAGCAGTGCTGGGCCAAAGGCGCGCGACACTGACGAACCAGGGAAAAGAGAGGGTGTGGGCGGACTTGGCTTGCTGGGCTTTGACGCCAAAACGGGCCAAAAGGGTAGAAGAGACTAGGTAAAGGTTTTAAAAGCTTTTGGATTTTTAAAACCACTTCAAACTCTTGAATTCAAAACCAAATTTGAATTCAACCAAACAAAAACAATGCTCCGGCATGTTTGCAACATTAAACTTCTATGATTAATTTAGTTTATTTTGAAAATGTTTAGCTGCCTAAAAGAAATTAAAAAAACCTTATAGTCCTTAAGAAGAAATTAAAGGTTGCTAATAAATTTTAATAAAATTCAAAATTTTGAAAATTAGGATGTTACATGAAATGCAGTGCTCATCTTTAAGGTTGCGCCCGAAAGTTTAAACAGATCATGCCACACATGGCCAATGAACAGAGTGTCACGGTCTGAGAGAATTGATTTAGGCAGCCCGTGGAGACGAACAATGTGATGCCCCAGGTTTTTAATTAGCGTTGTTACCACTAATGACCGATTCAGCCGAGTCAAACCGGCTAACACTAGTCAAACCTAGGTCAACCTGGGTCATTACCTCAAAAACTGAGCCGACAAACCCTAACGACCCGCTTGATCAAGTCAAAATCCCCTTGTGGTCAAACCTTGGTCAAAGACACGGTCAAACCCCGCTTAAACCCTGACGTCCGTGAATGTCTTCCGGAACTTTTGCCGCGTTCTCCAAATTTCACCTAAACACTTCAAAATCTACCAATATGAAAGTTGTCCAGTTTGTCGAGGAACACAACTTTCATGTAGATTGCCATTTCAAATTTTGAGTGGAAAAGGACAGAAAACTTGGTCAACTGTCAACATCTCCTATTCACCAGAATGTGGTGGCATTCAAAGTTTGGCAGCAGATTGTGCAAAATCTGTTGAGAAAAACACCTTAGAGCATTTGTAAAAGTTGTAGAGGGTAGTGAGATCTACAACTTTGCTTTTCATCACTTAGTGCACTTTAGTTGAAAAATTTTGAGAAAAATGGGGTCAAATCGAGGCACACTGAAACGTTGGAGCCTGAGCGCGCCAGCACCGCGCTGCCGCCTCGGCGTCCGCGCCCCACGCGCGCCTTCCCAATGCCACCTCGCGCCTTCCCAACGTCCCCCGTCCCGAGACGCCTTGTGCTCCACGCCGCTCCGGTATGCACCGCGCCGGACTACCGGTCCGCCCGCTGTCTCCCCGTGCGCGTCGTCCCAAGGCCACCGTACCACGACACGTTGTCCATCCCTTAGCCCCGAAGCAAGCCGACTGTCGCTACTTAAGGCCGCCCTCCTCCATCGTGCGCCAGGCCTTGCCCCTGCTCCTAAGCTCCGCCCGCGCCCCGCCATAGAGACCGCCACGGCGAACTCCCATGCCCGACCCGCCGCATACCCAACCAAGGCGCCCTCCACCTCCTCTTGCACCTGCTATAGCTCGCCGGCTCGCTCACTTTCCCCACGGAGCCGCCACCTCACCGGAGCGCGCGCCACCGTGGCCGCCGCCGCCTGGTGCCACCGAACGAGCTCGCCAACTCCATCCCCGCCCCGTTTCCAGCCTCAAACCGACGCGTGTGAGTTCATGGTCACCTCCCCGCCCTTTTCCCAGCCACCCGCGCCGCCGTCTCGCCGAATTTTGGCCGGAACCACCGCCCCATGGCCGAGGACCCAATTGCGTCTGCCTCCTTCTTCTCGCGGTGTTTTGCGTGAACCGAGGGTATCATCGTGAGGAATCAAAACTGTCAGGGGCCTGGTTGCAAAAGTGAATCTCAAATAGTACATGTGTTTTGCTGATTCTTGTACATTCTGTAGAAAACCGTAGAAAATTCAGAAAAATGCAAACCCAATTTTGTTGGACTCCTAGAGAAGAACTCTATAACTTTTGTTATTCTTACCTGAGGTGTTTCCTAATATTTTTGGCATGAAAAATAGAAGTGCAAAAAACCTAGATCTATGATATCTCAAAATCCATGCACCCTCTGTAGCTAATTTTTGGATATGTTGTGTGTTAAGTTATGGCTGGCTCCTGTACCAAACATTGCACAAAGTTATGTTGTAAATCTTTTTATATAAATTGTTTCCTATTTATGCAGAATCTGTCTAAATGATTTTTGTAGCAAAAAATATTTAGATCTTTGTGACCAACTTCTGCGTGTTGTCTTTTTGTGCCAAAATGCACCTTTGGTGAATTAATCACAATTTTATAATTGCCAAAAATATTTATTCTTGAAATATGCTTGTTTTTCTTGGTAATTGCATAAGTCTAGATTTATAATAGTTATAGGTGTGTACGCTGCATCCCTAGGTTAGTTTTGGACCATAAAACATGTGTGAGAAAGTTAGGATCATTTTGATGAGTATTTATTTTTGTGTGCATTTCCTTGTTTTACTAGCTAGCTTTAGGTTTTTTTTCAAAATAATGAATTTCTTAGCTACCCTAAGCATGCATGTGTGTTCAGTGGCTTGTTATAGGTGATTAGTGCTTAATGCACCCTTCCACTGAAATTTCATTAATTAATTTATTTAATAAAAGCTATGGAAGCAATTTAAGGTGTAATAGTCAATTAAATGGGAAAAGCACCAACCGACCTTTAATGACCTTGTGTGTGTGTAAATCTTAGTAAAAAGCTGAATGTTACCAACCCATTGCTGTTTGTGAACTTAAATTAAAGTATCTCCACATATATGTACACAGTCACTATCAAAAAGAATAATTCATAAAGAGCTACATATTGTTCCTTTTTGGAATAGTATGCTGAATGTATTCTTATCTAGGTGGATGTGGTCAACCATGCACCCCATGGTTATCAATTGTTGATTGTAATTAGTTAAATTAAAAATTATCAAATAAATCTTGCATTTGCATCTTCGTGTAGATCTTCCCGACGTAGATATACGCTCGTGCCAGAAGGAGGAGCCGAAGGTGCTGACGAAGAGCTGCAGTACGTGGACGTAGCTCAAGGCCTGGACCAAAGTCCAGAAGGGCCCAAGGCCAACCTTGCCAGCGAAGGCAAACCCCAGTGTCGGTGTTTTAGACCGGCAAACCTACCAAGGGGGTACCCGAGGTAGTAGATTGTGCGGTGAGGATCGTGATCGGGAGACCGAGAACTCGAAGGTGTGCACAAGGACATGGGACACAAGATTTATACAGGTTCAGGCCGCCAAGGTGGCGAGCCCTACATCCTATTTAGAGAAGTATGGCGCCCTGCGCTCGGTGTTGGTTGAGATCAGGTGCTCGGCTAGGTACCCGTCCCTCCTTTATATAGTATAGCGGGCGGATTCCTAGTCGGTTACAAGGCAGGAGTCCTAGTAGGATTGCATGGAACGAGTCCTAATAGGATTACAAGGGAATTCTAGTAAGAGTCTGTCTTCATCCTTCCTTGCATGGGTACCCGGGGAGTATGCCCGACAAGGCCCCGAGCACATTGTAGTCGAGAGTAGTAGTTTGAGTAGTCTTGAAGCCTCTGCGAGTAGTTCTTGAGCGTCCCGAGTACTGCTTGGAGAAGTCTTCAATAGTACTTGAACTGCCGCGAGGCTGGAAGGTGGTACAGCTCATCTGTCTTGAAGTCGAGATCATATGGAGGTGCGATTGCAAAATCGCACTCCATATGGAGTAGCCTTCGAGCCTTAGGTTGAGTTGCAGACTCTAGCTGAGGGTCAATCTTGATTCTGAATCTTCCGTCTTGAAAATTTTGAATTATGGGTGTAGCATAGTAGCCCCCGAGCCTTGAAATGATTAGGTAATCAATCCAAGGGTCTTCAGTGTTCGCGAAAGCCATCATCTGAGTACTCTTGTAGCGTGTAACCCCCAAGATAAGAGAGCCGTATGAGCCACATCAAGTAGTTGGTGCGGAGCCCCCGAGCTTGAGAGCGAGCGAAGCCTGCTGAAGTTATCCTTGAGTAGTAATCTGAGTGCAGCCCCCGAGCTGGAGAGATTCCGAGTAGTAATTTGGCATCGAGCCATGGAGCTTGAGAAGTAGCCGTGCCATCAAAGCGGACTTTAGATGCGACCGAAGTCGACTTTAAATACCGATAGAGAGGACTTTAGATGCGACTTGAAAACTGAAGTCGACTTTGTGCCGAGCGGAGCGGACTTTGAGATGCGAGTTGAAAACTGAAGTCGACTTTAGGATGTCGTGTGAAACGGACTTTAGATGCGACTACAGTAGTAGACTTTGCGCCACACGGGGTGGACTTAAGATGCAAAAAATGAAAAGCACTTTCTAGAAAGCCAAAGCGAATAAAAAATCAGAGAAAATGAATAGTTTTGCCGCCGGAGCGGGCTTAAGATTGCGACCGAAGTTGGCTTGTGCCACCGGAGTAGGCTTGGGTGCAACCATTAGCGTCGACTTGTGCCACCGGAATGGGCTTAAGTACCTGAGCCATGGATTTCAGACCCAAGGTACAGTTGCCGCCGGAGTGGGCTTGAAAGTGCGACCGAAGTCGACTTGTGTACCTGGGCCATGGATTGCAGACCCAAGGTACGGTTGCCACCGTAGTGGACTTAAAGGTGCGACCTGAGTCGACTTGCGTACCTGGGCCTTGGATTTCAGACCCAAGGTACGAAGCGCGAGTACTTAAGGTACTTGGACCCATGGTAAAGAGCGTGAAGACCACGTGCAGCTAGGTTCCATAGTCGCCAGGACCCGAGGGCCACTTACAGCTAGGTTCCATCGAAGCTTACACACGTAGTATGCCACTGAAGTAGGCAAAGATGCGACCGGAGTCGACTTTAAGTTTCTGCACAAAGCGGACTTTAGAATGCGACTTTAGAAGTCGACTTTAGATTGCCGCGCGTAGAGGACTTTAGAAGCTGCCTCCTAGGGATAGCCCCCGAGTTGATGAAGTAGACTCGTGGTGACTTGATTGATATACCCCAAGAGTAGTCAGCAGAGTGTAGCTCCTGTGAAAACCCGCCGAGAAGCGTACACAAAAGAGTAGTCGGCAAGTAGTCCTACATGATGAGGAGAACAAGACAAGAAAAGAAAATAGTAATCATTTAAATAAATGACTTAGTTGTTGCTGCTTGGGCAGACTGTTGATAAAGCCGTGGCGGTCGGCAATGGAGCGGCGACGGTTGTTGCTGAAGTTGACTAGTCAGAGTTGATTCCGACTAGTTGTTGGGGGGCGTGACTGACGTTCTCGACTAGTTTGGAAAACTAGTCGAGATGAATGGTCGACGCGATGCGACCGAAAGACGACGTCGTGGCGGCGCGCGGCGTACTCGAAATAGAGCTAGTGTTGCCGCGAGACAAGTAGTCACGACGCATGGTGTGGCTGAAGTAGAGCCAGTGTGGCCGCAAGACGAAGTCGCGGCGCACGGAGTAGTCGACGATGAGCCGCGTGACGGGCCGCACGACATGCCGAGGAACCCGGACGCGCGGTGTAGGCGAAGTAGTCGACGACAAGCGATGAGCCGCGCGACGTGCCGAGGCACCCAGATGCGCGGTGTAAGTGAAGTAGTCGACGACGAGCGGCGCAATGAGCCACGAGACGAGCCGCGCGACGTGCCGAGGCACCTGGTCGCGCGGAGTAGGCAAAGTAGTCGACGACATGCCTGCGCGAGGCAGAGTAGTCGACGACGAGCGGCGCGACGAGCCGCGTGACGAGCCGAGGCACCCGGTCGCGCGGCGTAGGCGAAGTAGTCAATGACAAGCGATGAGCCGCGCGACGTGCCGAGGCACCCAGACGCGCAGCGTAGGGGAAGTAGTCGACGACGAGCAGCGCAACGAGCCATGCGATGAGCCGCACGATGTGCCGAGGCACCCGGTCGTGCGACGTAGGCGAAGTAGTCGACGACAAGCCTACGCGAGGTGGAGTAGTCGACGACGAGCAGTGCAACGAGCTGCGTGACGAGCCGCGCGGCGTGCCGAGGCACCCGGACGCGAGGCAGAGGCGAAGTAGTCGACGACGAGCCTGCGCGAGGCGGAGTAGTCGACGACGAGCCTGCGCGAGGCGGAGTAGTCGATGACGAGCGGCGCAACAAGCCGCGTGACGAGCCGCGTGACGTGCCAAGGCACCCCACCCGACGCGTGGTGGAGGCGAAGTAGTCGATGACGAGCTCGCGCGAGGCGGAGTAGTCGACGACGAGCCCGCGCGACGAGCCGCGTGACGAGCCGCGCGACGTTCCGAGGCACCCTGACGCGCGGCGTTGTCGAAGTAGTCGACGACAAGCCTGCGCGAGGCAGAGTAGTCGACGAGGAGCCTGCGCGAGGGGGAGTAGTCGACGACGAGCCTGCGCGAGGCGGAGTAGTCGACGACGAGCTCACGCGAGGCGGAGTAGTCGATGACGAGCGGCGCGACGAGCCGCGTGACGAGCCGTGCGACGTGCCGAGGCACCAGGACTCGCGCGGGAGGCGAAGTAGTCTACGACGAGCCCGCGAGAGGCGGAGTCGTCGATGACGAGCCTCGCGCGCGGCGGGAGTAGTTGACGACGAGCGACGCGACGAGCCGCGTGACGAACCGCGCGACGTGCCGAGGCACCCGGACGCGCGGCGGAGGCGAAGTAGTCGACGACGAGCCTGCGCGAGATGGAGTAGTCGACGACGAGCGGCGAGACAAGCCGCATGACGAGCCGCTCGACGTGCCGAGGCACCCGACGCGTGGTGGAGGCGAAGTAGTCGACGACGAGCCTGCGCGAGGTGGAGTAGTCGACGATGAGCGACGTGAAGAGCCACGTGACGAGCCGCGCGTCGTGCCGAGGCACCCGGACGCGTGGCGGAGGCGAAGTAGTCGACGACGAGCGGCGAGACGAGCCGCGTGACGAGCCGCGTGACGTGCCGAGGCACCCCGGACGCGCGGCGGAGGCGAAGTAGTCGACGACAAGCCTGTGCGAGGCGGAGTAGTCTACGACGAGCGGTGCGACAAGCCGTGGGACGAGCCGCGCGACGCGAAGTAGTCGACGACGAGCAGCGTGACGAGCCGCGCGACGTGCCGAAGCAACCGGAAGTGCGGTGTAGGAAAATTGATTCCGCTTTGACAAGAGCAAGGCGACATGCTTCAATGGATCTCAGCGAGTCGACGAGTAGAATGATCTTGTTGACGAGGGTCCTTTGAATTCGCCCGGTGGTGATGATCAGCCCTACCTGGCGCGCCAGCTGTCAGTGTTTTAGACCAGCAAACCTACCAAGGGGGTACCCGAGGTAGTAGATTGTGTGGTGAGGATCATGATCGGGAGACCGAGAACTCGAAGGTTTGCGCAAGGACACGGGACATAAGATTTATACAGGTTCAGGCCGCCAAGGTGGCAAGCCCTACATCCTATTTGGGGATCAAGTATGGCGCCCTGCGCTTGGTGTTGGTTGAGATCAGGTGCCCGGCTAGGTACCCGACCCTCCTTTATATAGTCTAGGGGGCGGATTCCTAGTCGGTTACAAGGCAGGAGTCCTAGTAGGATTACATGGAACGAGTCCTAATAGGATTACAAGGGAATTCTAGTAGGAGTCTGTCTTCATCCTTCCTTGCATGGGTACCCGGGGAGTATGCCCGACACCCGGATCATTAACCCTGTCTTTTAAAATTATGCAATCGTTTCGTGCTATGCTTGTGCATTTACATTTCAGGAGTTGATTTGAAACCCTAGATGCATGATCCCTAGGTACCTATGCTCTATCACTAGTATGCTAGGTCGATAGCCGCTATACTATAGGACCGGTAAAAGTCGAGTGATGTTCGTCACTCGCGAGAATAGGTTCTTATGTTGGAATCATAACATCTTTATAAATGGATTGCTCATGTGGTAAGAGCATGGGATTTGGGCTCCGGTCCAATGGCTTTCGTGGGATAAGCTTTTGAACGTACTAAGCACTTCTCTGGAATGGGACCGATAAGCCTAGTACATTAATGAGACGGTGCGAGAACTTACTATTACTACTCTTGAGAAATCACCTACCCGGCTAGCTACCGGGAAGGGGGGTGCATGTGTGAGATTTGATGACTCACGGGGTTTGCTAGTTAACCTTGTACCTAGGACCGTAAGATTTGATCCCAACCCGAGGATTTTTGGGAACTGCCTGGATGGTTGTCCTCGCAGGGGCGACCTACCGTGTGCTTAGGTTTACCTTTCAAGGTTTAAATCAATCGATTGTCGGCCTCTCACCGTTATCCGAGACTGCTTAATCAACTGGCCATGATATCCCGTAATGATGGAACTTGGTGAATATTGTTGTATGGATTAATTGCTTGTACAATTCTTGATAAAATTAGTTGGCACACTTAGAAATGGAAATCAACTAGAACTTGTGCTGAAATATTGAAAGTAAGGACACATCCTTTGATGCTTTCAGCAAAGGAAATCCACCTGCCATAAAGCCTTTCATGTCTAGAGTTTGGTGGTGTAGCTATCCCCCGACGGTTAAGTCTTGCTGAGTATTAGTATACTCAACCTTGCTTTATAACTGTGGTTGCAGGTGTTGTTGATCGGGTGGATGACGACAAGTGATGGCATCACGGATGGCCTCCTGTGATGCTTACCTTTGCGCTAGTTTATTTTATTTCCGCTGTTTTTGGACTCTGAACATTTACTTCATGTCTTGAACAACGGTTTGTAATAAATTGGATTTAACTCGTGTTGTACTCTGGACTCGCCTTCGTGTGAGTTTTAATGCATATATGTCGATCCTTGTTGCTATATAAGTGATTTAAAGGGCGTTAACCCTGCGAGTAATGTTAGGATGATACTTTATTATTGCTTAATGACCAAAGTGGATTGGTTGAGGCGATAGTACGGTATTTTCCTGGGCGGGTTGTCACAGCTTGTATCAGAGTGATTATATGCACCAGAGTTTAGTTAATAACCCCAATCACTGGTTTTTGAATATAAGTTGGCAAGATTGTTTGGATTTGCAAAAAACGTTGGTCCGTTAAGGATAAACTAGAACGAGAGGCCCTAGAGGGAATTTTTGGGTTCTTCCAGGTGGCTTATTAACCTATGGTTTAACTTGCTAACTTCCCGCACATTTACTTTATGTTAGACTTACTTTCTTGCACAACCAAACTAGATGAGCCACGTGTTTTATAAGTGTGATGTGCCGCATCACGGGAATTGCGAGGGTTGATGGAGTGATCCATTCCACGGATCCCATCTTCGCGTCTGGTCATGAGTTGTGTTGTCGCCACGTGTTTTATATGTGTGCATTTCGCATGTCGAGTATGCGAGGCAAGGATACACTCCCTTCAAACGGATGGTGTCTGAGGTTGCACGCTGTCCATGCAGCGATAAATGCATGGGTGCCGTTTCTATAGTAAACGGTAATATATGTGGACGCTTTCATGAGTGCTGGGATGGAAGGTGCATTGTGTTCAATGATCTTCTCACTAACCTCGTTTCGTAAGTCGCTAAGTGAGCATCGACTAGTTCTCAACTAGTTATTATAGGGAGAAGCATGTATGTGCCTTGTCACCGGCACTAACTCCGAGTTTTGGCTCGATTGCCTTGTGAGGACGTATGGGACGTCTTGCATCATGTTAAAAATCGCGAAAAGCTAAAAGTGGAACCCATATTTGTTTATGTGCTCCCTAAGGTAATATATTGCTATTATGTTTTGTCCTGTTTAGCCGCTCAGGTGTAGATGTGTTGTTCATAAATCTATTAGAGTTGTTGCTTAGATTGTTGTTCCCTATCCCAGAATCTTTTTATCTAGGAGATCCCTGCCAAAGTTGCTCCAAATCTAATCTAGTTTTTGCTCGCCGAAATCTGCGATCTTAGCTTTGGTCTACCTCAAGTTATGCTTAGATTTGTGAACCTCTGACTTGCTGTTTTTCCAGAAACCAAGCCCGAAGTCTTGCTTAGTTAAAGACCTTCCTAACCTTCTAGCTCAACCTTGCATGCCCGAATTTGTGTCTCATAACCTTGCTGAGTTACTACACCAATGTGGGAATGTTCTAGGGCTCTGGTTTTTAGTTACGAATTTTTGTTCACAGCCGTCGGAGCATTATATCATTATGTATGTCTACTCGCTTCGAGTCCTACATACGATTGTACCTTGGGACACATGATTCCCCATTTCTTGACCACATACTCTTTCATCATGGATCGAGTCTATCTTGGTGCACTCACACTCGTCTGGTTCTCACTTCTGTCGTTATGTCCAGATGGACAACATTGGATCGGTGTCAGCTGATGTGGAAGCATGGACTCTCGTGAACTACCTCGAGGAGGGTGGATTTCCTACACTCTTGTGGGACACCCTGAAGGACTTTGGGTACACTGCTTACCCAGAGTACTCAACACGTGAGGTGATGACCACATGCCAGCTCCTTCGTTGTAAAGTGAAGGTGAAGATTTCCATGTGCCCGACCAATCCTGCTTGGGAAGAGTGGGAGTGTAAGGCACAAGGACGGAACCTGGCTGACACTGGGCAAAAGGCTGCTCTCGAAGCGCTCACAACTTTTTGTGGGAAGCACCCTGACGAAGTAGCCGACTCTACAGCCAAAGTGATTCCTATACATGAGCGACACACTGTACCTTGTGTCGAACGCGAAGCTTTTCTTCCAGCTCAGAGCAACTCTCACTATAGTCCCAATCTCGTCACCTCAATCCGCTTTTCGGAAGCTATGGATGACACTTACCGACGGATGGTGGGAGAAACTGTCACACCCAGTTTTAAAGGCAAAACTGAATGCATAGATCACGTGTGCGCCAGGATCAAATTACACACACGCTTAGACATTGTGAATACCAAAATCAGTGCCACACGAATAAAGAGTTATTACAAACCATAGTCTTAAACAAAACTTAGATAACGAGTTCTAGCAGCGGACAAAAATGCCTCCACAGGCAGCTGACTGAAGACCAAGCACACCTAGAACTCCTGGAAATCTCCTGGAATGTCTTCAAAGTTCTCCCAGTCTGAGCAGCAATCCGAGTGTTGTAGATACAAGAAAGTAAACGAGCGTGAGCACATGACGTACTCAGCAAGAGAGAACAACATAACATGCAAGGCCATATGGTGGATGGCTAAGGTTCAAGCAGTTTAGCATTTTAGTGAGTCAAGTTTTATTAGCAACCTGATTACTATAAAGTGTAAGTTCATACCAACCCAATTAATAAGATATGAGCATCATAAACAAAGAATAAAACAGCAATTAAACTTTAAAGTTCCATAATTTAATCATGTGAGTGTCCAGGCCGCTCTTGACCGTGAGCACGGCTAATCGATTAGTTTTACACTCTGCAGAGGTTGTACAATTTCACCACAAGCAGCGTAAAAGCTACAAGGAACTTTGAACCCAACCATGCGGTGTTTGCAAGGCACCATACCACACTACCGAGGTGTGGTTGCATAGGGACGCTACATGGTCTTTACAAAGGTTCCCTAGCAAGTTATGACCCACAAGGTCCGGATCAGTTAGCAAGGTATAAAGTCCCCTAGCAGGTCGATACCCCACCATAAAAAGAATAACTCACCCAACCCCCTGCTAGAGTGAGTCTATACCCCACAGTACCGCCGATCCCTTATCCTTATCAGGTAAGACCATCCCAAGCTAAAGTTCCTAATTATTTAGCCAAGGCCATTGCCCATTAGTTCTTGTGGTTGCATTGTTTTCCTGGGTGGTTCTCCATGTTCCGATTAATCATGATAAAGTAGTCTTGCACATTAAAGAACATAAACTGAACATAGATTATAAAGGTAACCAAGTTTGATTAAAACCAATCCCCGTTGAGCATGCTAAGTAATAACTACCACAAGATTAATTTAAATATTTCGGTGACAAGGTAAAGGTAGTAAAAGACTAGGCATGATCCTTAATAGGTTCCCGTCAAGTTAATGCAAGCAGGAAAAGTAAATACAGTGAATTTAAATGCATGTTATGTAGGACAACCGGGTATGCATCAAGGAAGACTTGCCTTCAACAAAACTCTGCTGCTCAAACTCTTGCGCGTCTTGATCTTCAAATCCTTTGAACGAATCGCTCTCTATGATCCACAATCATCAAATACAAGCATACAATAAGAATAAATAAGAAACAGTCACCAAACAGATCAAACAGAACTAAACGGTAGCATAAAACTAATCTAAGCTTCGAGACGATCGCGTGGACATAAAGAACGCTAAAATCGGAGCTAAAACGGCCAAGTTACGCCCTATAGAAGATGCAGGGACTAAACTATAAAGGTTTGAAAAGAAACTGGGCTAAAATCAAAGAAAAGGACTAAACCGTAAAGGTTTTGTCTCTGCGGAAGGGTATATCTGTGAGTACCAGAAAACGTGGGGGTTTTCTGCAAAAGTCACAGAACCGGCGGGGGTTTGACTAGCTTGACTCAGGTTGACCAGATCTAGATCCATTGGATCTAGATCCAACGGCTGCAGAGGCTTGCGGGTGAAGCGGGCGGCGGGATGCGTCGGATCTGGATCCGACGGCTCGAGACGTCCGCATGCGGCGGGGCGGCGGAGTACGACGGCCGACGGCGGTGGCCGGCAGCGAGCGGCGGCGGCCTCGCCGGAGAAACCCAATCTAGGGTTTTCGGGCTTGGTTAGAGGCGCGGAGAGCACCTATGCGCAGCACTCGGGCTTGCAAAGCTATCTAGGGCGGCGCTACAGCCTGGGAAGCGACGGCGACGGCGCACCTTGCGGCGACGCGGCTCGGTGCGGCGGCGGAGCTCGGCGAGCTGCGCGGGCGGCGCGGTGCACAGAGACGTCCACAAACGGCGCGGTTGGCTTCCTCACCTCCTTGCGCGTCTCCGGGGCTACTCCTTGACGGCAAAGTGGCGATGACGGCGGGAAACAAAGGCGGCGGAGGAACTAGGGTTTCGGGTTCCGGCAGCGCTGATGCAGGCAGCTCGGGTTGCTCGGGTGAGGGCGTCCAAGGGGCGGCGGGCGGCTATAAATAGCCCGGGCGGACCGCCTTGGCGTGCGGGCCACGCGCGGGAGCGTGCGCGGCTCGGACTCGGCGGCGGCGGAGTCGGGTAGGAGAGACGAGCCGAGGCGGAGGGGATGACGGGTGGGGCCCTCGGGTCGGCAACTACACGTGCGGGCGGGGGCTGTCGGCGACGGAGTGGTCCGGATGGGCGCGCGCGCGCGCGCGCGAGCCGGCGGAGCGGCTAGGCCGGGCCGCGCGAAGGCCGGGGCCGGCGGGCGCGGCGGCGGCCCTCTTGCGGCCGGGGTTGGGGGCCGCGCCGGGCTGGCGCTGGCCGGGCTAGAAGGTAGGATAGATAGGATAGGGCAGATGGTTTAGGAATTTGGGTTTTGGGTTTTGAAAAGGATTCAAATCAAAAGAATTCAAACTTTGAATTTGAATTCCAACAAACCAAAACAATGCACCAGCATGTATGCAACATTTAATTCGTATGGTTCATAAATTTTATTTTAGAAATGTTTTAAATGCCTAAAAGAAAATAAAGCGACCTTATATTCCTTAAGCAAATAAATGTTCCTAGCAAATTTTAATTAAGCCAAATTTTAGTAAAATTAGGGTGTTACAGAAAGTGTATTCTATAGACACCAAATCTATAAGTACCGAGTTAAAGAAATGGAGTATACAGCTCAAGCGTTGAAGGAAGCCCGAGCATTGATAGCTACTCTCAAGAAGGAAAGATGCAAGGACAAGGCAAGGATACGAGAATTAAGTGAAGTTATCCATGAGTAGAACTTCCTGATGCAGCATAATGGCCAGTATATGCTTGAACTAGAAATCAATTGGAAGCTATAGCAGCTCCACCCCCAGAACCTGTCATTCCTGGCCCAGCAGAAGAAGAAGATGCTGAGGACATCCAAGGAGAGTCCGGAGTAGAGTCTGGACCCGAGTCACCGTAGTCCTTCAGCATGGAAGATCCAACCCAAGGAAGTTGGTATGTCAGAAATAAGTTCTGAGTCGTACGAGTGTAGTAGTTGTAAGGAACCCTAGTTGTGCAGCCGCGTTTGGTTAGTCGTTGGGGTAGGCTGAACTAGGAACCTTATTCTGTGTAGCTAGTCTGCATTGTGATTCCACACGTTGTTTTGGTAATTCTGAAACCCTCATCGATGTAACACCTCGATTGAACATCTTTCAGCAGTAATTTCGTGAGACATTAATTATGCTGGATGTGATCAGATCAAAGTTCTGTGATGAGTCTCAAACTCATCCAAAAGTTCTTGCCAATCAAGAATAGTCCGATCTCTCAATCCTGAACTTATTGTTTTTGGTCTTGCTCACGACTTTTTGAATTGAAATAAATGCCACTTTTTGAGCATGCATGGCATAGCATATGCATTTGGGAACCTTGGGTGAACTAACGTGCATTCGCATGGAAACTTCCATGTTCATACCCTATCTCTCTTGTTTGGTGATGTTGTTGTCCCATAACCAAAGGTGCCACGACGGAACCTAGGGTATCATGTGCGCTGCAGCCATATGACCGCCACTAGGAGCGCGCTAGGTATCTTGGTTGTGAGAATGCAACTCGCCACATATTCTCTTTCTCTACCTATGATTGCCCTCACAATCACTATTTCGTTTTGTGGGGAAACGAGTCGTACTAACGTGCATCATGAGCACCATACCGCATGAGCATGTGCATCGTGTCATCACAAGCATGTGCATCGCACCAACTTTTAAAATCAATACACTGTGATGTAATTAGTCGTCAACACCCAAATTCACAAGCTAATTAAGTGTGAGCAAGATAGTTCCGAAGTTCCCACACCAAATCATCTTGTGTACAAAGGAATTATGGAAATCTTTTGCTAGCCTTCCTTTTCTTCATAAAAGTTTGTTTGAAATCTCTGCCGACTTGGTCCCTTGCCGCCAATCTAGACGACCTCTTAGCATCAACTCTTTTCCTATCAGAATCGAGAAAGGAGCAAACCCAGGATCGTTGGAAGCTTGTGCTAAATTCTTCTCGATATGCTCTTCATGCCTAGAGGAGGATACCGTGAGTTTCCTCGTGGTGTAGCCGTCACAGGTAACCCTGGATTTCACCTCGAAAGTTGAATATCCGCCATGGAGTTATGAAGTTCTACACCAACTGACCAAAGAGAATTTTTTCAGTGCATGAGCAGGGTTTTATAAATTCTATGCTTATGACCGTTTTGCCGTCCAGTTCGTTTTACTCACCATAAACGAGTTTCATAGTGCATGTTCAACTGGTTAATTTTCTGAGCAGGTTTTTGAAAGTGTATTAAATGGAAACTCAATTTTCAGATGGCCCGACCGACACGAAGTACCCCCGATGATTTTGGTGCGTTGGGTGGTGGTGACCTATCGCCACCACCGCCCACGACACTGACCGAGGCCTTCATGCCAGCACAGACCGAAGTGTTGTGCTAGATCCTGCAGGCACAATAACGGATGGCCCAACAACTACAGCAAATGTCACCGATGCAACCGAAGCTTCGACCCTTTTAGCTCTGTTTACCCAGAGTACCTACCCAAACTGACATAAATGCCATTGTTGGCGCAATCCAGATGTTGGAGGGGCAAAATTCAGTGCTGAATCAGTTAGTGTACGATATCATCCAAGGACGTTATGGGGGACCCTCTCGAACTAGTTTGGCAGACAATCTCTCTGTCTTTATCTGCATCCATGGTCGAGCAGGCCCGCTTGTTCAATCTGTTGGTGATCATGTAAATCAAGATCAACCCCAGGCCTCTGACTCCATGTTACCACCTTCTCAACTACCAATGGACCTTAGAAAGGAAGAGAGAACAAGTCGGAGCAACAAGCGAGTATTATCGGAGATAAATGTAAGTGAGTGGGAAATTACCTATAAGGAGACTCGCCATGTGAGGGCAAACGAAGTTGCGACACTGGCAAGACCACTCAGCTCCCCGCAGGCAAAACTCACTCGCAAGCCAGGATGTTAGGAAAGAGAAAGGGGAAGAAGCTCCGTCTCATCAAGAAAGATCAGCAACAAGTTTCCAAGCCCAAAGAACTTCCACCCCGCTTTTGCTACAATTGTAGACAACCCGGGCATTTCATACGTAATTGCCTGAATTCCCAGCAGCAGAATCAGAACTTCAGAACGGCTAAGGTGGATCACGGCAAGAAGCCGTTCTTCTAGGGAAGCCAGACCAGCTTATCTCTATGGGTAACCACTCTAACCGAGAACCACCTCCCCAATCCGTGTTGTAATTTTGAATCTCGGGACAAGATTCTTCTTAAGGGGGGTAGGTTGTGACGCCCCAGGTTTTTAATTAGCGTTATTACCACTAATGACCGATTCAGCCGAGTCAAATCGGCTAACACTGGTCAAACCTAGGTCAACCTAGGTCATCACCTCGAAAACTGAGCCGACAAACCCTAATGACCCGCTTGATCAAGTCAAAATCCCCTTGTGGTCAAACCTTGGTCAAAGACATGGTCAAACCCCGCTTAAACCCTGACGTCGGTGAATGTCTTCCGGAACTTTTGCCGCGTTCTCCAAATTTCACCTAAACACTTCAAAATCTACCAATATGAAAGTTGTCCAGTTTGTCGAGGAACACAACTTTCATGTAGATTGGCATTTCAAATTTTGAGTGGAAAAGGACGGAAAACTTAGTCAACTGTCAGCATCTCCTGTTCACCGGAATGTGGTGGCATTCAAAGTTTGGCAGCAGATTGTGCAAAATTCGTTGAGAAAAACACCCTAGAGCTTTTGTAAAAGTTGTAGAGGCTAGTGAGATCTACAACTTTGCTTTTCATCACTTAATGCACTTTAGTTGAGAAATTTTGAGAAAAACGCGGTCAAATCGAGTCACACTGAAACGTTGGAGCCTGAGCGCACCAGCGCCGCGCCGCCGTGAGGACCATGTGTGGTTCGAGGACCGGTGGATGGTCGCTTCCTTGTGTGATGAGTGATTGACAACGTTGTGTGGACTGATTCTTGGCTAAGTACATGCGGGTGCGGGTTGCGGCTTGACCGGTGTTGGTGCGGGTGAAGAACAAGCGCGAAAGGTCATCGCCGGTGAGGCCTCCGGGTGTGGAGAAGACAAGTAGGCTTCGTTCGAGGGACCCGGTTGCCAGCGGGGTCAAGTGCGGGCCGCATGGTGGCATGAACAGCAAGATGAAGTCGTGGACGGTTTCTTGGTTGAGCCTCAAAACCAAGGTCGAGCCGGGACTACGTGGGAGCCGAGTCATGAGTGGAGATTGGCGGAGGCTACACCGAGTTCGCGGGGTTTCCGGTGGTTCACCAGAAAACCACTGGTTCCTTGGTTGATCCACAAAGCTAAGACCGAAGAACCGAAGATGGTGCTGCAGCAGTGCCAGACCGGTCTGACCGGTGGGTACCGGTCTGACCGGTGAGGAGCACCGGTCTGACTGGTGTGCGACGACGCAGTCCGGAATCCTCGAAGCGGAGGACACGCATCGGGATCGCAAGGCTTGCGTCGAGGCTAAGCAGGTTGCGGTCGCCGGGCGTCCGTCCGATGAAGAAAGCTTCAAGTCTTCCAAAACCGCCCTTGAGGGGCTTGTATCCTTAGTTATTAGGAAAGGTATTTTAGACTTTGGGTTGCCTCCATATAACCCAAGAGGTGAGAGGATGGCAGCCAAGTCTTGAAACCCTAGTTCATTTTCTTTCCTTTTTTCCCTTCCTATTTTCCTTAGGATTTCCATAGGACTAGCTTGAGAGCTTCATGGTGAGATCTTGTGAGAGGGTTGGATGATTGGGCGGCAAGCTAGACCTTGTATGAACCTTTGTTGCATGTATAGATGATTCGGCGTGGTTCCTCAAGGTTTGGATGTGTTGTTCCCAGTTGTTCTTGGTGGTGATTTTCGGAGCCCTCTCTTGGTGATTTCTTTGGGTTGTTTTCGGGACCTTTCTCTTGGGGATTCGATGGGGGAAATTTGTGGGAACCCTTCGTGGTTCTTTGGGCTGTGATTCCCCTCCCAAATCCGTGAGTAAAGGGGCTCGATTTTGGGGTTTTCCGAGTTCTAGGGTTTGTGGTGTTCTTGGTGGGATTTCTTCGATTCCTCCTTTTTGGACAAGTTTTGGTGGGATTAAACTTGTCCATGGACTCCTCATGATGTGTTCCTAATATCCCCAAAGTCTTGTTCAAGTCCGTGGAGCGACTCGGGAGATCGAGGTTTGGATTTAGGGGAGTTGACCCGCGGGTGTTGTTCATCCCGAGCTGCCCAGGCTCCACCGGTCTGACCGGTGCTCTTGACAGGTCTGACCGGTGCAACCATCGGTGGGTTTTTGCTTGGTGAACGTCTGGGTGTGTTCGTTGTTGTCCTGTGTTGCTGTTGTTTCGAGTTTGGGTCAGTTTGGTGGTTGGTTGACCTGTTTGGTGCTTTGGGGGCTTTCAGGCTGTGACCGGTCTAACCGGTGTGTCTCACCGGTCTGACCGGTGTGGAGCCACTTAGTGAAAGTTGCATAGTTTCACCAGCAGGGACCGGTCTGACCGGTGGTGCTCACCAATCTGACCGGTGTTGGTCAGTGGAATCGAGGTTTGGTGTTCCGCTGCGTTATCGGGTCAGAAGGGTGTGTGTGTGTGTGTTGGTTCCTAGGTCCAGTGGCACTCCAGTGGCTACGTGGGCTTGGCCAACTTGGGTAGTGAGTCGGAGACGTGTGTTGGAAGTCGTGTTCATCTTGTTGGAGTTTCCATCTCCTTCGAGAAAAATTTTTATCGGCTCCCATTCACTCCCCCCCTCTCTGGTTCACCGTATCGGTCCTTCAAGTGGTATCAGAGCCAGTTCGGGTCTTTATTGACTCTAACTAGTCTAAGATCCAAGGATGGCGTACCAAGAATGGGGTTCAGGTCCTCCACACTTTGATGACAAGAACTACCAGATGTGGAGTAAGCGGATGGATGCGTTCCTCCGCGGAAAGGGTCAGATCCTTTGGGATGCCACGGTGGACATAGGCTATGTCCAGCCGATGGACTTCCTCACTCCAGGATCGAGGGACAGATTCGACGCCAACAATAAGGCGGTCGACTACTTGTTTCGTGCTTTGTGTCAGCCTGAGTTCGATCGGGTGCACACCGAGCACTTGGCTTGTAGAATTTGGACGGTGCTGAAGGAGGCTCATGTTGGGAATGCCCAGGTTCAGGCACGGATGTATGCGACCTACCGGAGAGATTACGAGAACTTCACTCATCTCCCCGGTGAGTCCATCGATGCCTTGTTTCAGAGATTCACGGTGGTTGTGAACAACATGAGGGCCAATGTGGACGTGCTCCCGTACGATGATCATGATAGAGCGGTCAAGGTCTTACACTCCTTGGATCGTACAATATGTGGCGGAAAGTTCGAGGCCATTGTGGAGTCAGAGAAGTATGACACTAACGCTGAACGAGCTGTTCTCGAAGCTCAAGTCGGCTGAGGTGGATAGGGGCATGACTGCCAAGCTCGAGGGTCTGACTGATTCCCATAGTCTTGCCCTCGTTGGTGGTTCGAAAGGAAAGGCTGACACTAACCCATCCACCAGGATGTTCTCTTTGTCTTCCTTGATGTCTATGACAAATGAGAAGTTCGACGTGCTTGGAGAGGATGAGCTGGCGCTCCTGACGAGGCGGTTCGAGAGGCTGCACGAGAACCGAGTGAACATGAGGAGGAACATGAGGACATGCTTCCAGTGCGGCAAGCCAGGAAACTTCGTCGACGACTGCCCGGAGAAGGTCGAGAACAAGGACGGCTACAAGCACAAGTCGAGGATGGATGGCAAGTACCGGTCGAGGCGCGACCACAAGAGCAAGCACAAGAACAAGTACAAGGACGAGCGACGATTGGGAAGAAGGAGAGCTGAGGCAAGGCCCGAGCGATGGTTGGAGCGAGCGACGTCGACTCCAGTTCCGCGTACTCCACCTCGAGCTCGAGCAGCAGTGAAGATGAAGGTGATCGTCGCAAGAGCAAGAAGTCGTCCAAGAACCTGAGCGGGCTGAGCTGCTTCGCGAGAGACAGCTTCTGCACCATGGCGCTGAGCTCCGGCAGCAAGAAGAGCACACAGAGCGACTCGGACTCTGATTCCGACGACGAGGTGCGTGATGAAGTTCCCTCCTTGCGCCAGGAGAATGAGAGGCTTGGCTCTTTGCTTGATAACCGTGATGACATGCTTAGAGAGGCCAAGAAAATGAGAAAAGAGCTTAGGGCTTCACTCGAGGATGCTAGGACTAGAGTGGCTGAACTAGAAACACAGGTGCTTGATAGCAAGCTTGAGATTGATTCCTTTAAGACTAGCCCTGTTGTTTCTGATGAGGTTGATTGTGCTGATTGCTCCATCTTTCTTGCTGATCTTGCTTTGTTTAAGGAGAAGCATGCCTCCAAGTGTGAGGAACTAGATGTGCTTAGGGTTGAAGTGGCTGAGCTTAAGTCTAGACCTGCTTTGCTAGGTGCTTGCACTTCTTGCCCTATTTTGCATGCTAAAATTGATGAGATGCATGCTTACACTAGTTCTCTTGAGGCTAAGTTGAAAGAACCCATGCCTACATCATGCTCTACTTGTGAAATCCATGCTTTGAAAATTTTGGAACTTGCACATTATGTTGATCATTTGCAGGATGAGAATGATGAGCTGAGAAAGTTGATGGGTTGGTTGTCTGGTCATGAGCCTCAGTTGAGGATGATGATTGAGGCATTTAAGAGGCAGGATGGTGAGGGACTTGGGGCAAACAAGGTTGGTGAGGGAAGTGGAGAGAATATCCCAGAGCCACCAAAAACCCACCACAAAAATGATTTCCCCCCAAAACCTAACCATCTTAGGAACCGACTAGACACAACCCCAGCTCCACCCGTGTTTCCTACACCCACAAATGATCTACAAAAGCCTATCAAGTTTGTGAGCACTTCCGGGAAAGTGTTCTTTGGGAAAGAAAGTGAGAAGGCTAGTGAGGGGAAATTGGTGGAGAAGTTGAGTGGAGAGAAACCAAGTGAGCAGCCACAGCCAAGCCTAAGCCTAAGCTTGTGAGGTTCCATTGTGGCTATTGTGGAAGAGATGGCCATAAGGATGAGTTTTGCTTCGAGAGGAAGTGAGAGGAAAGGATGGCAAAGGAGTGGGCTAACAAGGACAGGTACCACCCTTCCGATGGTGTACTTGAGCCTCGTGTGGAGATGCCCAGGGCTAAGGCGAGTGTGAGGACAGTTCGGGCTTGGGGATAGCGGAAGGCTGTTGGAGGTGCTGCTGCCCAGGTCACACCGGTCAGACTGGTGTGGGGCACCGGTCAGACCAGTGCAAGCCTGGACAGGCAGCAGTTTGGGTTTCGTGCTCATACAGGTGCGAGGGTTGTTTCTGGAGGTCGTGGTTCTAGTGGTTGGGCTGGAGAGTTTGCAGGTGGTCAGGTTCCTAGGCGTTCTCCCCCTCGAGTTCACTACGGGGATGGGAGGAGTCGTAGCTTTGAGAAGGAGAGGAGGGACGGTCCACGGGTTCTCTTTCGTGGTTTTGGTCCTCCTCCAGGCAGAGAGGGGTGGTTCCCTTAGGGTGTTTACCGTGGTGGTGTTCGTGGAGGTAGCTTTGGTAGGAGAGATGATTTGGTTGGTGCTAACCCCACTTTCTAGCAAATGGCTCGGCACTGGTTTTACTCTTTTGGTACTAACCCCAGTGCTGAGTCGTTTGTTCGCTCACGTGCTCGTTTTTGAATTTCAGGTGGGAGACTTGAAGAACATTTGGTTGATTGACTCCGGTTGCTCGAGGCATATGACCGAAGACAGGGGGTGGTTCTCAAGTCTCGTCCCGGTGGTGACTAGGAGGTACATCACTTTTGGGGACAATGGGCGTGGGCGTGTGCTTTCAGAAGGTGAGATTAAGGTGAGTGACAAGATCACTCTGAGGCGTGTTGCTCTTGTTCAATCGCTGGGGTACAATTTGCTTTTTGTGTCCCAGCTGTTGGATGAGGGTTTTGAGGTGTTGTTTCGGCCCGGTGGTTCTCGGATTTTGGACTCTCGAGGGGACCTTGTCTGTATGGTCGTTCCCGAGGGTCAGGTGTTTCGTGCCGATTTTTCTTAGTCTTCGGGTGTGGAGCGTTGTTTCTTGGCTGGTTCTTCGAGTGAGTTGTGGAAGTGGCATAGGAAGTTGGGTCACTTGAGCTTTGACCTTTTGTCGCGCTTGAGTAAGCTCAATTTGGTCCGCGGATTGCCACGGTTGAGGCTTGAGAAAGAGTTGGTTTGTGCGCCTTGTAGGCATGCCAAGATGGTAGCCTCTTCTCACCCGCCTCTCACCGATGTGATGACTGAGCGTCCATGCGAGCTGCTCCATATGGACCTTGTTGGCCCAGCTCGTGTGCGATCTGCGGGTGGGAAGTGGTATGTCCTTGTTGTGGTGGATGACTATTCTCGGTATGCGTGGGTGTTCTTTCTGGAGGATAAAGGGGAGACGTTTGGTTTTGTTCGAGATCTAGTCTTGAGGTTGAGGAACGAGAGGCACGGAGATGCCATACAAGCTATCCGCAGTGATAATGGCTCGGAATTCATAAACTCTCGTTTCGAAACCTTTTGCCATGACTTGGGTCTTGAGCACCAGTTTTTGAGTCCGTATACTCCTCCCCAGAATGGTGTTGTGGAAAGGAAGAACAGGACCTTGTGCGAGATGGCTCGGACGATGCTTGATGAGCATAGGACTCCGAGAAGGTATTGGGCTGAGGCGGTGAATACCGCGTGCTATGTGTCAAACAGGATCTACCTCAGAGTGCATAAGAAGAAAACATGCTACGAGTTGATGCACGGTCGCACACCCAAGGTGAGTCACTTCCATGTTTTTGGTTGCAAGTGTTTCATTCTGAAGAAAGGTAGGAAGTTGGATAAGTTTGAGGCTAGGTCTGTCGATGGTATTTTCTTTGGTTATGCATCTCATTCTAGAGCATATCGTGTGCTCAATCTTGAAACTAACCAAATCGTGGAGACTTGTGAGGTAACCTTCGACAAGACAGAGCCACGTAGTCAGCTTGTCTTTGAGTGTGCAGGTGATGATGAGCTTGGCGAGGAGATCTTTCAGGAGGAGGAGCATGAACATGGAGACGATGAAGATGGCGGTGTGGTGCCCCCGGCTGAACATGTACCCACTACTTCGACTACGGTGGTGGACGGACCCTCTCCTACACCTACTACGACAAATTAAGAACGAGGAGAAGCTGATGTTGAGGGGAGGTAGCATCAAGGCGAGAACCTCCCCGGCAAGTACAAGTGGATCACCCAGCTTCGAGGATCATCAGTGACATGAATGAACGCACTACACGGTCGAGGGTTCGGAACAACTCCCATTTCGCTCATGCTGCATTTGTTGCTACTTTTGAGCAAAAAGACATTGGACACGCACTATCTGATCACAATTGGGTCAATTCGATGCATGAGGAGTTGGAAAACTTTGAGAGGAATCAGGTTTGGGAGTTGGTTGACCCTCCCCCAAGGTGTGAGCAGATCGGTACAAAGTGGGTGTGGAAGAACAAAGAGGGAGAGAAAGGTGAGGTTGTGAGGAACAAGTCGAGGCTTGTTGCTCAAGGGTTCAGTCAGATGGAGGGGATTGACTACGAGAAGACCTTTGCTCCCGTAGCCCGTTTGGAGGCGATTAGGATCCTTCTAGCCTTTTCCGTGGCTAAAGGGTTCAAGTTGCACCAAATGGATGTGAAGAGTGCTTTTCTGAATGGTGTGTTGGAGGAAGAAGTGTATGTGAGGCAACCTCCGGGGTTTGAGAGTGAGAAGTACCCCCACCGGGTGTACAAGTTGAGGAAGGCGCTGTATGGGTTGAAGCAGGCGCCTAGGGCTTGGTATGGTAGGTTGAGGGGGTTCTTGTTTGAGAGAGGTTTTGAGATGGGGAAGGTCGATCAGACCTTGTTTTTGCCGAGGGCGGGGCGGAGATATCCTGATTGTGCAGGTGTACGTGGATGATATTGTCTTTGGTGGCTCGTCTAACTCTCTTGTTCCAAGGTTTGCAGATGATATGAGCAGGGAATTTGAGATGAGCATGATGGGCGAGTTGCAGTTCTTCCTCGGGCTACAAATCAAGCAATCAAAGGAAGGAACATTTGTGCACCAGGCTATGTACACCAAGGACATTGTTCGGAAGTTCAAGATGGAGGACTCCAAGGCTATGACGACGCCGATGAGTACGACTACAGCTCTTGATGCGGACGAGGAAGGTGAACATGTGGACCAGAAGGAGTACCGGAGCATGATCGAGTTAGTCCTCTACTTGACGGCGATGAGGCCGGACATCCAGTTCTCGGTGTGTCTGTGCGCTCGTTTTCAAGCGTCTCCGAGGACTTCGCATCGACAAGCGGTGAAGCGAATTTTCAGGTACTTGCGTCACACTCCTGACTTCGGCCTTTGGTACTCCGCGTCCTCTTCTTTGGCGCTTCATGGTTTTTCAGACGCAGATTTTGCCGGGTGTCGGTTGGATAGGAAGTCCACTTCTGGGACTTGCCAGTTTTTGGGTTCTTCTTTGGTGTCTTGGTCTTTTCGCAAACAATCGAGTGTTGCTCAATCCTCTACCGAGGCCGAGTACGTTGCTGCTGCTAGTTGTTGCTCTCAGCTCCTTTGGATTTCATATACCATGAGTGACTTTGGTGAGGAGTATACCCATGTCCCACTTCAATGTGATAGCACCAGTGCCATAAGCGTTGCAAAGAACCCAGTGCTCCATTCCAAAACCAAGCACATAGAAGTGAGGTATCATTTTCTGAGAGACAACGTAGAGAAGGGAAAGATAGCTTTGATCCATGTACCCACACATGACCAACTAGCCGATATTTTCACCAAACCCCTAGATCAAGCAACTTTCACTCGGTTGCGGGGGGAACTTGCTGTGTGTTTGATTTCTTGAGTTGGGTGTGTGGGAGCTCCTTTGTAGCATATGTATAGCTTTCCTTTGTGCATTTCTTGCATTTGGCATGGCATATGTAACATGATGTATAGGCATCCTTGTATCTTAGATTGCATGCATTTTGTATCATATGCATTGGTTAGGAAAAGCTTCTCTCATATACATTGTTCACCATGGAATGAGATATATGTCTTTGTGATCTTGTTTGGTATGCTATGGTTAGTTTGGCTTAGCTCTTGATGATCTTGATGAATAATCCATGGTTGATAGCTATGTTTTTGAAAATGTCACATGTATGCTCTCTCATGTGTCAATGCCTTTATAAGATCTTAACATGTTTTAGTGGCTTGGCTATGCTTAATTTGTGGTAGGATAGCTAGTTTATTGATCATATGGGGCCAAAGGCTCATTTGCCATCATGAATGTTTAGCCCTCTTGCTTCATCTTGTGGAGGGGCATAAGTTCCTTTTTGTCGCAAAGACATTTCATGTACCAATTTTAAATCTGAAAATGAAATGAAAAATGCTTGGAAAATGTGCTCCCATGTCATATGTGCTGAATTTAATTTGCTTTGGGTGCTAAACCGTTGCATGATGCCTACCAATGAGAAGTCTCATACATAGAAGTAGGCACATGGCTCGGTGGCTTTGACATGACATGAGGTGCTTGTGGGTGTTTGTGATGGTCTTATGACTAGAATGGCTGTCCTAGCATGAAATTTGTGTGGCTTTGCCATTTTGATGTGCTTTGATCATGTTTAGGACTTTGCTCATGAGAGGAAAGTTTTTCGCAAAATTGCCCAAATCCATCTTAGCTTTGTCCAATGGTTGTGAAACTTGGTGGTCTTGTTGATGTCGATACGAAGCTATAGAGTATCTAACTTGCTCATTTGGACATGTGTCGCATCCTATGTTGAATTTTGTCTATTTGAGAAGCTCTAGGTCGAAAGTGTTGCATTTTTTGCTTGATTCATGCATTGCCAACAAGGGGGAGAAGTTTGAGCTTGAAATGGCTTGATGGACGCATTTAGAAGGTTTTCAGGTGGTTTCGAGCCATTTCTGGGATATGTTGTGCACCGGTCTAACCGGTCGAGGTCAACGGTCTGACCGGTGTGAGTGCTGATCCTGTGCACATCTTAGGCACCGGTCTGGCCGGTGGTGATGACCGGTCTGACCGGTGTGAGTTGAAGTTGTTGCAGCTGCCCTGTTTTCAGCTGGTTTGCATGCATTCGTCCAGGGGGAGGTGCATTGGTTCAGGGGGAGCTTGCATGTGTGCAGGGGGAGCTCTTTGTATTGTTTGAGCTTTGGCTCGGTGGTTCACGCTCTTTGCTTGAGCTTTGTTTTTGTCTCGGTTGTGTCGAGCCGTTGCCCTTGCCTAAGGGGTACGAGACTTGTTTTCTTCAAGTGATCTTGCTCTTTGCCTTTGTTTGGTTTTCGATCGCTTGTTGGAGTTCTTTTTGTTCGTTTCTTTTCTTTTTCTTTTCTCTCTTGTTACTTTCGTATGGGTGTCATCAATGCACTCATCAAGAGGGAGAATGAGGACCATGTGTGGTTCGAGGACCGGTGGATGGTCGCTTCCTTGTGTGATGAGTGATTGACAATGTTGTGTGGGAGCGATTCTTGGCTAAGTATCGCAGGTGCGGGTTGCGGCTTGACCGGTGTTGGTGCGGGTGAAGAACAAGCGCGAAAGGTCGTCGCGGTGAGGCCTCCGGGTGTGGAGAAGACAAGTAGGCTTCGTTCGAGGGACCCGGTGGCCGGCCGGGGTCAAGTGCGGGCCGCATGGTGGCATGAACGACAAGATGAAGTCGTGGACGGTTTCTTGGTTGAGCCTCAAAACTAAGGTCGAGCCGGGACTACGTGTGAGCCGAGTCATGAGTGGAGATTGGCGGAGGCTACACCGAGTTCGCGGGGTTTCGGTGGTTCACCGGGAAAACCACTGGGTTCCTTGG
Source organism: Cenchrus americanus (assembly GCA_947561735.1). Taxonomy (NCBI): domain Eukaryota; kingdom Viridiplantae; phylum Streptophyta; class Magnoliopsida; order Poales; family Poaceae; genus Cenchrus; species Cenchrus americanus. Next base: position 201,170,159 of record OX387241.1, read on the forward strand.
TTGATCCACAAAGCCAAGACCGAAGAACCGAAGACGGTGCTGCAGCAGTGCCAGACCGGTCTGACCGGTGGGTACCGGTCTGACCGGTGAGGAGCACCGGTCTGACCGGTGTGCGACGACGTAGTCCGGAATCTTCGAAGCGGAGGACATGCGTCGGGATCGCAAGGCCTGCGTCGAGGCTAAGCAGGTTGCGGTCGCTGGGCATCCGTCCGATGGAGGAAGCTTCAAGTCTTCCAAAACCGCCCTTGAGGGGCTTGTATCCTTAGTTATTAGGAAAGAGTATTTTAGACTTTCGGTTGCCTCCATATAACCCAAGAGGTGAGAGGATGGCAGCCAAGTCTTGAAACCCTAGTTCATTTGCTTTCCTTTTCTCCTTCCTATTTTCCTTAGGATTTCAATAGGACTAGCTTGAGAGCTTCATGGTGAGATCTTGTGAGAGGGTTGGATGATTGGGCGGCAAGCTAGACCTTGTATGAACCTTTGTTGCAAGTATAGATGATTCGGCGTGGTTCCTCAAGGTTTGGATGTGTTGTTCCCGGTTGTTCTTGGTGTTGATTTTCGGAGCCCTCTCTTGGTGATTTCTTTGGGTTGTTTTCGGGACCTTTCTCTTGGGGATTTGATGGGGGAAATTTGTGGGAACCCTTCGTGGTTCTTTGGGCTGTGATCCCCCTCCCAAATCTGTGAGTAAAGGGGCTCGATTTTGGGGTTTTCCGAGTTCTAGGGTTTGTGGTGTTCTTGGCGGGATTTCTTCGATTCCTCCTTTTTGGACAAGTTTTGGTTGGATTAAACTTGGCTATGGACTCCTCATGAGGTGTTCCTAATATCCCCAAAGTCTTGTTCAAGTCCGTGGAGCGATTCGGGAGATCGAGGTTTGGATTTGGGGGAGTTGACCCGCGGGTGTTGTTCATGCCGAGCCGCCCAGGCTACACCGGTCTGACCGGTGCTCTTGACCGGTCTGACCGGTGCAAACCTCGGTGGGTTTTTGCTCGGGTGAACGTCTGGGTGTATTCGTTGTTGTCCTGTGTTGCTGATGTTTCGAGTTTGAGTCAGTTTGGTGGTTGGTTGACCTGTTTGGTGCTTTGGGGGCTTTCAGGCTGTGACCGGTCTAACCGGTGTGTCTCACCAGTCTGACCGGTGTGGAGCCACTTAGTGAAAGTTGCCTAGTTTCACCAGCAGGGACCGGTCTGACCGGTGGTGCTCACCGGTCTGACCGGTGTTGGTCAGTGGACTCGAGATTTGGTGTTCCACTGCGTTCTCGGGTCGGAAGGGTGTGTGTGTTGGTTCCTAGGTCCAGTGGCACTCCAGTGGCTACGTGGGCTTGGCCAACTTGGGTAGTGAGTCGGAGACGTGTGTTGGAAGCCGCGTTCATCTTGTTGGAGTGATTCCTTCTGAGAAAAAGCAAATCCAAGCCCCTTCTTGTGTTCTTGAGCACTTGGTGGACCCCTAGCTCCTTGGTCGATCTTTTACTCTTGGAGCCTTGCTCCTAGACGGCTAGAGGTTGCTTGGAAGCTCTCCAATCGATTGTGGAAGCTCCAAGAAGTTTGTATTACCCACACTTGCTTAGTGGAAACCCTCCACCTACTACTTTGGTGATAGGTGTGAGAGAGGAGTGGATCTAGAGAGATTCCATAGCATTTGTGGCTAACCTCAACAACGTGGATGTAGGCCAACCTTTGTGGTGAGCTGAACCACGGGATAAATTGTTGTCCTTTGTGCTTAATCTTTACTTGTTGTTGTTGGTTAATCTCTTTAGGTTGCTTGCTCACTAGATCTATTAGGGTTTGCTTTGTTTCTTGCTATATCTCTAGCCCTAAGGTTACTAGTGTGCTTAGTATCTTTCCTTAAGCTCTTGTAACCAATTTTCTGCTATATTGTTGCTCTCTAATCCTGTTTCACACAGAAAATCGTCAGAGGAAAGAATTCCCTGAAGCTCCTGGAAAATAAACCGAAGTGCATTTTCCCGGAGGTTCCAGGGAAAAGCCCAAAGGTTCCGGGGTCTGGGCAGAAGTTGGCAGAAATTGGTCGAGTTTGTTTTGCAGGCCTATTCACCCCCCCTCTAGGCCACTTGCATTGATCCTTTCACCGTTGCTACTTAAGGCCGCCCTCCTCCATCGTGCGCCGGGCCTTGCCCCTGCTCCTGTGCTCGGCCCGCGCCCCGCCATAGAGGCCACCTCGGCGAACTCCCGTGCCCGACCCGCCGCATACCCAACCAAGGCGTCCTCCACCTCCTCTTGCACCTGTTATAGCTCGCCGGCTTGCTCACTTCCCCACGGAGCCGCCACCTCGCCGGAGCGCGCGCCACCATAGCCGCCGCCGCCCGGTGCCGCCGAACGAGCTCGCCAACGCCATCCCCGCCCTGTTTCCGGCCTCAAACCGACGCGTGGTGAGTTCATGGTCACCTCCCCGCCCTTTTCCCGGCCACCCGCGCCGTCGGCTCGCCAGATTTTGGCCGGAACCGCCGCCCCATGGCCGAGGACCCACTTGCGTCTCCCTCCTTCTTCTCGGGGTGTTTTGCGTGAACCGAGGGTATCTTCGTGAGGAATCAAAACTGTCAGGGGCCTGGTCCCAAAAGTGAATCTCAAATACTACATGTGTTTTGCTGATTCTTGTAAATTCCATAGAAAATCGTAGAAGATTTAGAAAAATGCAAACCCAATTTTTTTGGGCTCCTGGAGAAGAACTCTATAACTTTTGTTATTCTTGCCTGAGGTGTTTCCTAATATTTTTGGTATAAAATAGAAGTGTGAAAAACCTAGATCTGTGATATCTCAAAATCCATGAACCCTCTGTAGCTATGGATATGATGTGTGTTATGTTATGACTAGCTCCTGTACCAAAAAGTGCACAAAGTTATGTTGTAAATCGTTTTATATAAATTTTTTTCTATTTATCCAGAATCTATCCAAATGATTTTTGTAGCTAAAACTAATTAGATATTTGTGACCAACTTCTGCATGTCGTTTTTTGATGCCAAAATGCACCTTTGGTGAATTAATCACAATTTTATAATTGCCAGAAATATTTATTCTTGAAATATGCTTGTTTTTCTTGGTAATTGTATAAGTCTAGATTCATAATAGTTCTAGGTGTGTATGCTGCATCCCTAGGTTAGTTTTGGACCATAAAATATGTGTGAGAAAGTTAGGATCATTCTGATGAGTATTTATTTTTGTGTGCATTTACCTTGTTTTACTAGCTAGCTTTAGTTTTTTTTCAAAATAATGAATTTCTTAGCTACCCTAAGCATGCATGTGTGTTCAGTGGCTTGTTATAGGTGATTAGTGCTTAATGCACCCTTCCACTGAAATTTCATTAATTAATTTATTTAATAAAAGCTATGGAAGCAATTTAAGGTGTAATAGTCAATTAAATGGGAAAAGCACCAACCCACCTTTAATGACCTTGTGTGTGTGTGTAAATCTTAGTAAAAAGCTGAATGTTACCAACCCATTGCTGTTTGTGAACTTAAATGAAAGTATCTCCATATACATGTACACAGTCACTATCAAAAAGAATAATTCATAAAGAGCTGCATATTGTTCCTTTTTAGAAGAGTATGCTGAATGTATTCTTATCTAGGTGAATGTGGTCAACCATGCATCCCATGGTTGTCAATTGTTGATTGTAATTAGTTAAATTAAAAATTATCAAATAAATCTTGCATTTGCATCTTCGTGTAGATCTTCCCGGCGGTAGATATACGCTCGTGCCAGAAGGAGGAGGCAAAAGTGTTGACGAAGAGCTGCAGTACGTGGACGTAGCTCAAGGCCTGGACCAAAGTCCAGAAGGGCCCAAGGCCAACCCTGCCAGCGAAGGCAAGCCCCGGATCATTAACCCTGTCTTTTAAAATTATGCAACCGTTCCGTGCTATGCTTGTGCATTTACGTTTCAGGAGTTGATTTGAAACCCTCGATGCATGATCCCTCGGTACCTATACTCTATCACTAGTATGCTAGGTCGATAGTTGCTATGCTATAGGACCGGTACAAGTCGAGTGATGTTCGTCACTCGTGAGAATAGGTTCTTATGTTGGAATCATAAGATCTTTATAAATGGATTGCTCATGTGGTAAGAGCATGGGATTTGGGCTCCGGTCCAGTGGCTTTCGTGGGCTAAGCTTTTGAACGTACTAAGCACTTGTCGGGAATGGGACCGGTAAGCCTAGTACCTTAATGAGACGGTGCGTGAACTTACTATTTCTACTCTTGAGAAATCACCTACCCGGCTAGCTACCGGGAAGGGGGGGTGCATGTGTGAGACTGGATGACTCGCAGGGTGTGCTAGTTAACCTTGTACCCAAGACTGTAAGATTTGATCCCTACTCGAGGATTTTTGGGAACTGCCTGGATGGTTGTCCTCGCGGGGGCGACCTACCGTGTGGTTAGGTTTACCTTGCAAGGTTTAAATCAATTGATTGTCGGCCTCTCACCGTTATTCGAGACTGCTTAATCAACTAGCCATGATATCCCGTAATGATGGAACTTGGTGAATATTGTTGTATGGATTAATTGCTTGTACAATTCTTGATTGAATTAGTTGGCACACTTAGAAATGGTAATCAACTAGAACTTGTTCTAAAATATTGAAAGTAAGGACATATCCTTTGATGCTTTCAGCAAAGGAAATCCACCAGCCATAAAGCCTTTCATGTCTAGAGTTTGGTGGTGTAGCTATCCCCCGACGGTTAAGTCTTGCTAAGTATTAGTATACTCAGCCTTGCTTTAAAACTGTGGTTGCAGGTGTTGTTGACCGGGTGGATGACGACAAGTGATGGTACCACGGATGGCCTCCTGTGATGCTTACCGTTGCACTAGTTTATTTTATTTCCGTTGTTTTTCGAACTCTGAACCTTTACTTCATGTCTTGAACAATGGTTTGTAATAAATTGGATTTAACTCGTGTTGTACTCTGGACTCGCCTTCGCGTGAGTTTTAATGCATATATATCGATCCTTATTGCTATATAAGTGATTTACCGGGCGTTAACCCGGCGACTAACGACAGGATGATACTTTATTATTGCTTAATGACCAAAGTGGATTGGTTTAGGCGATAGTACGGTATTTTCCTAGGCGGGTTGTCACAAACAATCTCGTTGAAGAACGTGCGAGCCACTGAGGAAGTAGTGTATGGATGACCGAGTGGAATAAAGTGTGTGTATTTGGACAACTTGTCAACCACTGTCAAGATAACACTCTTGCCATGTACCTTGGGAAGTGCTTCAATGAAATCTATGGATATGTCGGCCCACACTCCAGAAGGAACATGCAACGGTTGAAGCAACCTGGCTGGATGCAGAGACTCAGATTTATTTTGCTGGCAAATGGTGCATGTGTGCACGAATTCTTTCACTAAGTGGCAGTCTTGTTCGACATGAAAGTGAGACCGGAATCTGTGAAGTGTCTTATGAGTTCCTTCATGGCCACCTATGTGTGCCAGCTGCAGAACTTGTTGTAGCAGATCAGAATCTGAGGGAATAAAGATCTTGCCTGATTTGCAAATGAGGTCATCCTTTACACTCCATGATGGATCCTTGAGGACTGCAACAATGTTGTTGCGAAGAGCTGAAGCGTGGGCCTGAGGATATTGTTGTACGGATGTCATCATACAACTGAAAGTTAGGTGTTTAAATTGCATGAAGGTGAAGCTCTTCGCTGTCACACTGAGAAATGGCATCTGCCACTATGTTTAGCCAGCCCAGACGATATTCTACATTGAAGTCAAACCCAAATAACATACTGATCCAGTGGTGTTGAGAGATTGTTGAAAGCCTCTAATCTAGCATGAACTTGAGGGGAAAATGATCTGTTCTAACAGTAAATTGCCGGCCCTATAGGTATTGTGCGATGCTCCATCAAGGCTCGGGGTTGTGGTGAGTGCCTGTTTCAGAGCTACGAACGCTGAAGTAGCTTCTTTAGACCAGTGATAGGATTCTTTATTTAGAAATTAGGATAGAGGGTGTGCAATTGAACCAAAGTTTTGTATGAATTTGCGATAGTACCCGGCAAGTCCAAGAGACCCTCGAAGTCCCCTTACCGAACGAGGTTGAGGCCAAGCTGCCACTTCTTCCACCTTGGCACCATCCATACTAACCCCATCTGATGAAAGGAGCATTTGGACCTCTTCACATGGAGATTGTGAGCACGTAGTATGGTCAGCACAGCTCGCACATGGTGTAGGTGCTTAGTCCATGAGTTGCTGTAAATGAGTATGTCATCGAAGAAAACTAGTACAAACTTGGGAAGGAATGGTCCCAACACTGAATTCATGAGAGCTTGGAATGTTGTCGGTGCATTAGAGAGACCAAATGGCATCACCAAAAACTCGAAATGACCGTGGTGAGTTCGAAATGCAGTCTTTGCAATATCTTCAGGGTGTACACTCACATGGTGATAGCCTGATCTAAGATCTAACTTAGTGAAAAATTTGGCACAATGCAGTTCATCAAGGAGCTCCTCTACCACTGGTATTGGAAATTTGTCTTTCACTATAGCAGCATTTAGGGCATGGTAATCCACACAAAAATGCCAGGTATTATCTTATTTCTTCACTAGTAAGATTCGTGTAGAGAAGAGAGAGATGCTAGGTCTGACGATACCTTGTTCCAACATTTTGATGCATTAAGCCTCTAATTCATTCTTCTACAGTTGGGGATACCTGTATGAGTGCATGACAATTGGTTCAGTGTTTGGCTTCAGATGGATTTGGTGGTCATAGTCACAAGAGGGGGGGCAACCCACTAGGTTTTTGAAAAACATCATCGAATGACAGTAGAAGATGATCCAAAACAATGTCTTCTTGTTGTCAGATGGAATTTAGGCGAGCGATAGAGAAGATGGCACACCGATGATATCCTAATCCCTTCCAAAGCACACACTTGTCAATGTAGGTGAAAGCCATGACAAAATCATCAAAATCAAACAAGATGGTGCGCACAGGTTTGAGGAACGAAACCCCTAACACCATGTCGAAACAGTCAAGAGGGATGAAGTAGGCGTTGATTGTGAAGATATCCTTACCAATTTTGATGTTGACGTCCCGAGCAAGACCACTGCAGGGCACACGGTCTCCATTAGCTACAACCACCCTTGTACCTGTGTTCTCCTGAAACTGAAGGTTGAAGGCTTGAGCAGCTTGAGTGCTGAAGAAGTTGTGAGTGGATCCTGTGTCAATGAGGGTTGTGAATTCCTTGTCACCTACTTGTACAGGAACTTGCATTGTGTCATCAGTGCGAATGCCTGCAATTGTGTGAAGTGAAATCAATGGTTCTTCTTTCATGCTGCCATGGATCAGCCTGGCTGTCCTCTTCGTTGTCAGCTACTTCATGGTAGAAAAGCTTTTGGAACTTGTGGCCTCATGTGTACTGTTTGTCGTAGTTATAGCAAAGGCCCTGGCAACGCCTCTCCATTAAATCTCTAGGGACGACTTTTTAAATGTCTTGGTTTGTAGTGTAGCCGTAGAAGTTGTAATGGTGATTGACAATGTGGCAGAAGACGATGCGGAGTGCTGCAGAACACGTGCTAGCGGCCGCGTGTAATGCCTGCCCGTGGCAAGGGAGGATAGTGCGGCGGAGCACTATTCATAAGCCCTAGCCAATGCCATGGTGCGTTGTAAGTCTCGTGGCACTTGGAGCTCAACATCGACTCGAATGACTTCGGGTAGGCCGCCCGTGAACAGGTGAACTTGTTGATCTGGGACAAGTACCCTACATGAGCCTTCTTGGCTGGGGACAAGTACCCTACATGAGCCTTCTTGGCCCGAAACACTCTCAGTGATGGAGCCACGAGTTGCAGACGAGCCAGATCGACGAGGTGGTTGATGCCCACTACCGGTCCAAAGCATTGGTGGCACATCACATTGAACAGTTGCCGCGAGACGTCGCGGGTGTCGCGCTCAAGCATGTAGTACCAGTGTTGGGCAGCCCCGGTCATGTGGAATGTGGCTAGCCAAACCTTGTCGGCCTCGTGTGTGCACTGGGCACATAAGAAGTGCTCACAGCGGTTGAGCCAGCCCAACAGGTCGTCCTTGCTGTCGAACATGGGAAAGGAGAGCTTGTAATAATGAGGAACAATGTTGCCTTTGTTGTTGTCGTCGTGCTGAGCATGCGGCAGTGGCGAGGACATCTGAAAGGGTAGGGGAGACGGCGAGTGCGGAAACGGGAGGGAGTGGATGAGCAACGACCGACTGGGTGCTAAGAAGTGGACCATGGTGGAAGTGGTGAGCGACGCGGATGGAATACCCCCATAGCCCGACATGCCATAGAGGTGTTGGAACAGGGGAGGTCCTGAGGACGTTGCCGGAGGAAGACGATCCTCCATGGCAAAGATGCACGACACCACGTTCCCCAACTGCCGCTGCAATCATAAGATCGTGATGGTGAGGGTGTCTGGTGGAGCGCCAGACAAGGACGCAGAAGCAGAGGATGGTGAAGGCGTGACGGACGTGTTGGCCATGGGATCGGTCAAAGTGACTGATACCAAATTATTGGAGCTCTCGCTCCTACGCAGGTGGTACGTGTGCTGAACTGGAAGCCGTGGCGAAGGACCCTAGCGGCGGCGATCGGACGCCATCCTAATGGCCAGCGTCCCGGGAGAGCACGTCGACAAGAATTTGACTATGAACAGTAACTGATGAGTGCGCTCGATTTACATCGAACAAGAGAGATTCAGATCAATCTCTAGTTGTCCTCTTACAACACGAGTCCTGGACTTATACTACTAAAACAATAACTGACAACACGCTATTACAAACACGGTTTAAGATAATTCAAACACGACCTGCGCTCTGATGCTCCCCCACGTTCTCGCATCGCGTCGCGGTTGCGCTCCGGCTTCAGCGTCTGGCCCGGCTTCTCCTGGTGTAAGTGTACACAGCAGGTTATTTCTGCAATTTAGACATGTCGTGCTCTAATTATTGTACTGTAACCCTACTATTATACTTCTATAAAATAAATAGGCTTGCATAACTTGTACGGTACTTATGTAAAAATATTATTGGCGGGTCCATGTAGAGCCCAATGAGAGCACATCCTCTCAGTGGCGGAGCTAGGATCGAACCAAGCGGGGGCTAATTTCATTGTAATCTCAATAACTACATAACTCAAGTGTATTATGTTAAGTTAGCGCAAATAATCTGCATTGAATTATTATAACTAGCTTGAAAATGCAATCAGATGTGTTAATGTCTCAAGGAGAATCGACAAATAAAATACATGCTTAGCAAATTATGTACACTAAAATATCATTACTAGATTGACAAGCATATTTAGAAATGAATTAAAGTTAGCTAAAAGATGTACACATACATCTAGCATGTAGCTACGCATATTTTACAGCAGTTTTGTCAGGCTTATAGTACCATTAGCATTGTTCTCGTTACAAATTTCTTTGGCCCTCACCTAGCTCCGCCGGTGGATCCACAGCACTCTAAGACTGAGTCCAATAGAAGCGGCAGTTGCAAATATGGCTCATGAGTCAGCATTGTGCATCACTGAAACAACTTCCGATAGAGAATGCAAAAGACGGAGGCCGTTTGCATAGAAGGAGACAGAACATGCAAAAATAGCATTCCTCTCTGCTCAAACACAAATCTTCCCAGGCCAACGACCGGAAGCCAGGAGGCATCCGCGCACGGGAGAGGGCCGGCTGCACGCAGGAGAAGGAGGAGGCGGCGTGCCCGCTGGGAGGAGGCCACGCGTCGTGCGGAAGAGGAAGTGGAGGAGGCGCAGGAAGGAGGCTGAGCAGACCCGACACACTTGTCGGCATAAGAGGCGCGGGGAGGACTCGAGGCCGACGGCCGCATCTACCTCCTGCACCTGTGGCTCCTCCACTACGTCCAAGATGCCATGGCCTCCGTACCGTCGTGCCCCATGCTCATGTGAAGGTCGAATCAATGACGATAAAGCTCGAATTGGCGCATACGGAGCTTGAATCGGAGCCTGCGGAGTCGAATCAGTTGGTAGCGGGGCCAGGCAAGCCCTCGGCATATGGCCGACATGAAGACGACCCCTTTGTCTTCCTTGCCACTGCGGTCATCGATGCATGCCGCCTCGTCAGGTCTGGCGGAGGAGCGAGGGAAGTGGAGGAGTGGGGGAGGCGGAGGAGCAGGGGACACAGAGGAGCAGGGGAGGCTAGGCTTCTCCTTCTTTTGTAGATCTCGCCGACTAACCTCCTTCACCTTCTCTCCCTCCTCTCCGAAAGATCCTGGTGACCGACCTTTGAAGGACTGATTAGGCAACCAGAGAGGGGGGAGTGAATGGGAGCCGATAAAAATTCTTCCAGAAGGTCGAACTCGGCCTATGCCCCAAATTCACAACCAATGATTCCCGAACGAGTTTGCCAAGGTCGCGTAGTCACAACGGAGCTACCAACCCTAGGAACAAACCCCAAACAATCCCAAAGTGAAAGAAAAACTCAAGGAGCAAAGGACTTAGCAACCCTAGGCAGCACCAGGCGGACCGTCCACAAGCACCGGGCGGACTGTCCGCGGGACTGCGGTGGACCGTCTGAAAATAACTACCGAACCACCAATATTGCTCCCTCAATAACGGACTGTCCGCGATGGGCCCACGGACCATCCGCCCCAACACGGATTCGTCCGGTACTCTAGTACGAACTATTCACGAACTTCGTGCACCAAAAAACCACCGACAAAATGGATCGAATGAAAAACATGCAAGAACTCATGATGAACACGAAGAACACATGCGCTGTCAGGCTCCTCGCAGACCGTCCACCACGCATGCACGGACTGTCCACCAAGAGGAATCCTATAGCCCGAGCCCAACCTCTTGAAGGTCAAACCTTCCTCCCCTTTGCCCGATCTCCCAAATCAACCAAGGGAAAGCTACCGAATCATAGGTGAAGATGAAGCGCCTCTAGGAGATGCTATGCTACAAATTTGTAGCCTCAAACCCACTGATTCGAGAGGAATCGAGATTCTACCAAGCTCAAGAACAAAGCAAGAACTCCAACCGAAATCCTTCAATCGGAGGCCGAATTCGGAGTTTGAGGGGTCATGGTCAAGCACAAAGATGCACGAGGCAACTATCCATGATCCCCACCAACAAATTCGAATCCAGACACCTCAGAATCGAAGGAACAAGCTGCGCACGAAAATTCAACAAAAATAACCCGAAAAAGACACGAAAATCATACGAGCTACAAGAGGGAAATCGAGGCAACCATGAAAGCTTCCATTCACTCGGAGGTTAGATTCTTTACAAACGGAGGAAAAATCAAAACCTATGGAGTAAGGAAATGAGAAGCAGTCCAGATGGATAGTTTGCCTGGAAACCCTAGGGCTAATATATATGAGTGCCTCCCGGGCCAAGCAAAAAACCACACTACCCCTAGCACTTAAGTTGTGATACAAACCCCTCAGGGGCATCTAGGTCATGTAGCACTTCTCTTCATCGCACGGCCACGCCGTTGCCACAGACCGCGTCCTCCCGACGCAAGCCCTGCGATCCTGTCACTTGTCCGCCGGCATCGAAGCTTCTCGAGGCACCCGGATCCCGTCTCCGCCCGCCGAGCCTCCGGTCTTGGTTTTGTGGCTCAATCAAGTAACCTGACGGTTTTGTGGTGAACTGCCGCAAACCCCGCGTGCAGACTCCGGTCGTGAGCTGCTACCCTGCACTGGCTCCTGTCCACGACTTCGTCTTGCTTTTCTTGCCACCATGCGGCCCGCACTCGACCCCGCTGGCCACCGGGTCCCTCAAGCCGAGCCTACTTGTCTCTCCACTCCTCGGAGGCCCCGCAAGGCATAGAACTTTCACGCTCGCTCTTCACCTGCACCAACGCAAAATCAAGCCGCAACATGCACCTGCAATACTCGGCCAAGAGTCAGTCCACACCACGTTGTCAATCACTCACCACAACCAGGAGCGACCATCCATCGGTCCTCGGACGCTCCGGTCCTCAATCTCCCCATTGATGAGTGCATTGACAACACACACAAGTAACCAATTCAGAGAAAAGAGAAAAAGAAAAGGAACGAATGAAAAACACAAACAAGTGATCAAAAGTCAAACAAAAGCTAAGAAAAGATCACTTGAGAGAGAAAAATCTCAGTCCCCTAAGGCAAGGGCAATGGCTCTACACAACCGAGATAAAATGCTCCAAAATTGCCGACTCCTCAAGGTGAGGCAAAAGGGCTCGACATCATCGGCAAAAGAGCACAACTAAAATTCAGGCGAAAAAGAGCTCCCAAAAGCATGAATGCAAGTTCGCCATGAACAGATGCATTTCTCCCAATTTTTCTTCCCTTGATGCAAAACTCCCCCTAGAAACATAAATCGGGTACTTTCAACCTCATTCCCCTTCTCTCCCTCCTCTTCGGCAGATCACGGGCGCAGCCAAGCGGGGTGGGTGGAGATGCTGCATCGACGTTGGAGCTCGCTGGCGCGACCGAGATCCGGCAACCCGTCGCTGCCCCTCCTCCCGCACCCACTGCCCCTCCACCGCCTTTGAGATCTGGCGGCTTGGCACTGCCCCTCCTCCCGTGTCGTAACCGGAGTAGGGGAGGGACCGGGAAGGGGCTGTTTTTTTGCAAATGCCGTCTATGACCGCTGTTGGAGACCGACTTTTTTTGCGTGGCGGAGGCATCTACTGTGCGGGATGCAAATCAATGAATGCCTCTCTTATTTTGCACTACACTGTTGGAGTCCGTCTATGCCTACTAGTGCAGCAAAAACCTGTCAGGAATGCAGAATTCTCTTCTGTTTACAACTCTTTCTTTGACCTATGTCATTCCACATATGAAAAAAAACACTTTTTCAGTAAGAAAAGCACTGAGCATGTAATGAAATTCGTTTTCTGATCTATCCATATTGAATTCAGTTAAAGTTAGAGGTGCTAGTATGATTTTGGTGGCATAACTATTTTTTTGTGTGAAGTGTGGTTGAATGCTAGACATGCGACATGTATGGGAGGTGGTACAGAAGGTGATGAGATGCGGGAGGAGACCATTAGACCAACCAGAGAGCTGCCTTCTAGGCACCGCTTCTATATGTCGCTGCTATATGCCTGGTGTCGCGCCGGTCTGCTTCGATGCGTTTGTTTTCTCCTTCGGTCTTTTTCACGCGGCAATCTTCGGTACGGTTCCTTCGGATGGCATTCGGTCTGGGTTCCTTCGGACGGCGTTCGGTCTGGTTCGATGCGGGTTTTACGGTTCATTCGGGCGGCGTTTGGTCTGGGTTCCTTGAACGACGTTCGGTCTGGTTCGATGCGGTTTTTTCTCTTTTCATGTGGCGTTCGGTGGCGGTTTCTTCAGTTCTTTTTCTCATACGGTTTCATCGGGTTTTTTCATGCGGCGGTCTGGTTCGATGTGGATTTTTTCCTGCTGGTTTCCCCCTTCTCAATCATGTACCAAGTTAAATAGAAAAAAATTGCGGGTTTTTTCCTTCTGGTTTTCCCCTTCTCAATCTAGTACCAAGTTAAAATAGAAAAAAATCTGGGTTTTTTCCTTATGGTTTTCCCCTTCTCAATCATGTAGGAAGTTAAAATAGAAAAAAATTCTGCTAATCACAAGTTTGGAACCTCAAACCTTTAACTAAACAAGATAGTAATCAACCATTACACCACACATCACTTTGTGACTATATAGAGTTACACATCATTTTAAGTTGTTTTTCGTTCTTTTATTTTCTCTCTTTCTAATTTTTATTTTTTATTTTTCTTTTATTTATCTATATTTAATTTTTATTCTTTTCTTCCATGTTTTATTCCGTTCTATCATTTTCTCTTACACATTTTTTTATTCCAACCCTTTTCTTTAATACATAACTTACTCTTTCCTCTATTTTTGTTTTTTCCTTATTTTCATTTTATTGTTTTTTATTCTCTTTTTTATTTGTTCTCCTTAGTGAATTTTTATACTACGTCAGTGAAATTTTTGTTCTCACCTAGTGAAAATTTTTCGGTTTGATTGATTTAATGTTCCATAATTCATTTTTTACATATTTATTGTTCTCTTTGAAATATACATTCTCCCTTTGTGAATACTTGTTCCACCTCTAAAATTTGTTGTGTTAGTTCATATAATTTGCTCGGTATGTACAAATTTTTTTATTTCAGTAGTTTGTAGAACTTGTTCGACATGCATACATATTTGTTCCAATGGTTCATATAATTTCTTCGGTACATATAATAATTTGATTTGTTAGTTTGTTAATTTGTTCGACATGTATACACATTTGTTCCGCAAATTCATATAATTTGTTCGCTACCTACAAAAGTTTTGTTCTAGCTAAAATAATCCTATTTTCGACTCTTGTTCAGATTTGTTTTGGCACTACAATTGTTTTGTTTGAGATAACATACAAACCTGTTCTGACAGTTGTCCTTATTTGTTCTAACACTTTATTTTGTTTAATCAAGATAACATACAAAGTTGTTCTGAAAATAATATAAAGTTGTTCTGGTTATAGTAATATATTGTTCTGACTGTAATAATAACTTGTTTTGTGTATACTAATAACATGTTCTGACCCTTGTTCTGATTTGTTCTGACACTATATTTTTTTATTCGGGATGACATACAAACTTGTTCTGGCTATAACATGATCTTGTTCAGACACTTCTTCATTTTGTTATAGCGATACTAGAATATATAACATTAATTAAAAATATGAATAAAAAAGTTTGTCACAATAAAGTCAAGTGGGATCTTGTTTCAAAGTTTTTATTGTCAGAAATTCAATGGTGCAATCAGAATTTAATTTTGATACCCAGTTTATGATTTATAGTTTTTTAAATTTCAAACAACTTGCATATAAAGGTAACATCACCATTTTTTGTCTTTTTCATGCATGTAGGAGACTAAGGTGAAGCGCGGGCCCAAAGAGTCCACTAAAGCCTCCACACGCCATCATCCTTGTCTAGTAGTGGCGTGACGAATTGTTTTTTTCGTCGTAGTGATGCCTAGAACAGTGGCGGACCGCTGTGAGCCCTTGGCCTAGGGCCACTGTATGGACCGGTTTCGAGAAATGGGCTTAGGACTTAAGCTACAGTAGTGCTGCAGTGTGCAAGTCGTGCGCTGACGCCTATGGCCACGGCCGGGGTGACCCTAGGCCTCTATCCGCCCTACCTAGAAGCACCCCTTCAAGGCTTTCGCGTCGGCGTGGAAGGACGGAATGCACACCGACATCGTCATCAAACCCGACATTGGGTGGGGTTGGAGTGTGTGTGGGGGGTGGGGGTAGGTAAGGCCATATGCTGGAGAGCCGAGCGCTTGTGAACCTTCCCACTCAAAGAGTAGAAACATTTCTTGCCATGTGTGTGCACTTGCTTCCTCACGCGAATCCATCAACTGGCAAAAATCTCTTCTTGATGCGCAGTCAGAGACTGCAAGTTGATATAGCGTAGGACATGATAGAACTATGTCTCCTTGCTATGGATGCAACCCCAATAAAAGATGGTGAAGCGTCTCAACCTCTTGAGCATTGAGGGCACATACATCCAGAGTCCAGAAGATCATGGTTCCTGAGGCGATTAGAACTCCAACAGTGACCATGGAGAAGCAGCATTTCCCTAGTGTCTGCACCTTCAAAAGCTGTTGAGCTCCTAATAAATGCGACTGGCCAAGAAGTAATTAGGTCCTATAGGCCGAGGCAGCGGTGAATTCCAGGGTGCTGTCCACCGTGACACAAATCTATCCGACTATCTTTAAGTTGCTAGTCATGAAGAATAATAAGACGGTCTTCGGAAGCTTCTCGGTCAGCATCTGTGTATGCAAATGCAGAACAAAATGGTCATGTAGCTCCTTTAGCGGCTGCTGCTTCTGCATCTGAGTTTTGCGATTCCAGCACTCTTCACGTGCATTACTGGGGAATCTCTCCCCTCACTGCAGCACTGCTCCAACCACCCGCCTCACCTCCCTCAGCCCCGCGTCCTCCCGTCGCGCTAGAGCCCGCTGCCTAGCTCCGTCTCCTCCGGCGGCGACGGCCTGCTTCAGCGAGACCCGCACCACCCCGTCTCCCCTCCACGGCGGGGCAGATCCAGCCGCCTCCTCTACGCCTCTCGCCTTCTCAGGCCTAGATCTGGTGGCAAAGGCGGTGAATGAGCTTGAGGTAGGGAGCTCGAGGTACCGGCGCGAGGCGGAGCTCCACAGTCGAGGTTAAGATCGCCATCTCCTCCGCCCGCACCACCCCGCCACCGTTGCTGCTCTGCACGCAGGAAGATGACGAGGGCGCCGCGTCGTCACCACTGCTGCACGAGCTTGCCGCGGGGCTCCCTGGATCTGTGCAGGCGTGCAGCGGCTTCACCCCAGTGCGGAAGCTGCGACACCGTGCGGGAGGAGGGGTGAGGAGGCCGTGTCACCGCGCGGACGACAAAGGGGGAGCTTGAGGTCACTGTCGGATCTACTCCCGGCGGAGGGGGAGCTTGAGGTGCTCGAACCCGCGACCACTCTCCTCCCGGCTGGTCTCCCGCGTGGTGGCCTTTCTCGGCCCGATGGTGGTGCTCTAGGACGCGGCCATCTCCCTTGGCCCGTGAGGTGGCACGTCAGGGAATGACACTGCCGCCTCCTTCCCTTAGACCTCGTCGCCTCTTTCTCCCCTCCTCAAGACCGGATCCGATGGAAGCACGACGAGCAACAACGCCTAGAGCACACACCGGTTTCTCCGAGGCGATGAGGTGAGCCGAGTGCCATGCCTCCGGATCTTTCCACGGCCCTCCCTCCTCTCCCTCTTCGTGCTCCTCACAGGAACCAACTGGCGCAGGAGGATGCACGACGGGTGCAGGGTGCTGCTGCGAGCCTCCATGTTTCATGAGATCTGCTCCTTCTTTCTTTTCTTCATCTGATGTATTTGAAGATGCAGATGCACGTTATTGCTAGAGAAAGTCTAAACCCTTAGCCCCATCGTAGCTTTGAAGAATAATATTGTTTAAATTGGACTAAATTGGAGTTTGATTCTTTGAAAGGTAGGGTACCAACTTACTCTCTCCATATTGAAACATTCCACTACACCTGAAATGATTTGTAAAATTAGCATGCTGGTGGGTATAATTGGCACCCACCAACACAGTGGTGCACAGGGGTGCTGGCTCTGCACCAGCCAGTAGTAAAGTCATAGTGCTGGTGGACAATATAAGTCACCCGCCAACACAAATGATCTCATTTGTGCATGCAACTTATGTCGCCCGCCAACAGAGATGAACACAGTCACTTCAAAATTTGAATTTTTCAAACAACCTCAAATGGAGAAACCCATGGTCGCGGGCCGCCATCGACCCCGACCTCCGCCCTGCTCTCCTACCCTGTCCTGGAGGAGGAGGAGCGCCTGGCAGCACGCGAAGGAGTAGGGGAGGGTGGAGGAGGAGCGCCCGGCAACACAACGTGTGGTGGTTCCATCGAGGCTGGGGAGCGGCGGCACACGTCTCTTCCGTTCCGACCCGAGCGCGAGGTCGTTTGGGCGGGCTGTGCGGTGGGCTCACCTCAGCCTGGACGAGACACTCCATCGCTCCAAATCCGGAGGAGGCAGGGGGGCGACGCCATTTTCCAGTCATGTTTGGTGTCGCCGCTACAGCACGAATTCCTTTATTCACTTCCTCCAGGGACATTTTAACATCACCAGTGTGGATGGTCGCAGTAAACGGCAGGTACGAAACAGAATGAAAACTAGTGGGTGTTCAACTTTGGAATTACATGGTAATATATGTAGGCCAATACTAACATAGGAACGAACTCCAGTGGTGACCTGCAAAATGAGGTCTCCAAACCTCATTTGCATGCCTAATTGGCCCAAAATTAGCTCTCAACTCCAATCGAAAATCAACCTAAGTCTTTATTTTTTAGGTCAGCCAGAAAGTGTGCGAGCGGAATGGCGGGCTGCCACGGGGAAACCCTTCATCATCAGCTCTTGTGGCCTCGCCTGGGATCCGGCCACCGCGGAGCTCTGCCTCAACATGGACTTGATCGTTGTTTGTTTAGGAAATGCAAAGTGGTGCTTAGTGTATCCCAATACTGCAGTTTACAATCTTCCTATGATATATATCGACCATGCTCCTATCCTTGGTGGTTCTTAATTCTCAACATCCTCGTACTAATAAACCTTTTCGTTTTGAAAATTGGTGGTTAATGAAACATGAATATCAGAATATAATGACATGGCAAGACAAAGTTGGAAACGATCCTCCACTCGTGATTTCTCACAAAAGACCAAGTTTCTTGCTGCACATCTTAGGAGATGGAGAAGGAAGAAACCCAAGAACAAAATTCTTGATCAGCAAAGCCTGCACCCATCTCTCCAATGTTAGTTTGATCTCCTCGTCAGTGGGCTCAACGGCCCATTGGGCCCTTAATCTCGCGCCCTGATCGGGGCACCCAACCCTAAATGGTTGGTGGGCCCCTGTCACACTGCGCTACATAAAGAGGGTGGGACCGCAGGCTCGCGTCACGAGGTTCGCCGCCAGCCACACTCCCCACCTACATTCCCTAGTCCGATCTACAGGGAGCGCAACAGTGACGGGAAGCTCCGCCGCCGCCACTGCCTCGACCATCGCTGCCCTAGTGCAGATCTGCACTCCGCGTCGCTGCCCTAGCGCAGATCTCCTACATGGCTAGCGGATCCGGCAGCGCCCCTGTCGGAGATGGTACATTCCCCTCTCCCATTTCTCTATACACACATGCATTACATTTGTACATACACACAGTCACAGTCTTCTACTCGGCTAGATCTGCACCTAGATGATCACTGTGGTCTATCATCCAAAACCTAACAACTTTCCTCCTGAAAGAGATGGCCTTTAGATGACCCTTTCCCTAATGATTACTCCTAACCCCTCTGATGATCTTTTGTTCAAAACCTTATTTATTCTTTGGTATATTTGGAAAGCACGCAATGATAACATAATCAATAGGAGAAATTGGACCTCACATCAGATTCATCAAGCTGCAAAAGCACATATGCACACGCATCTTGAAGCTCTTCACGACAAAGCAGCTCCAGCACTAATTCTCCAACCGAGAGATGATGTGAATCTGGCAGCCCTCCCCACCAACAATTCAGGTATGCCCAACTCAATTGCAGGCACCAGCCGAGGACAAGCACACAGAGAGGCCACTGCTTCTGTTCATTTTGACAGGTTCTTGATTCCTTTCCGTACTACATTGCAAGGATACCGATGCTACATAGATGCTTCCACACAACCTGACAATGCAAACCCTATTACTTGTCGAGCTGGTCTTGGTATTTTTTATGGTTAATTCGCAGATTCAGCCACCTCACAGTATCTTCATCAGGGAGGCCTTGCAACATTGTTCCTCTGTTCTAATGGCAAGCAAGCAGCTCTGGCGCTTGCTGCTCAAATTACCAAGACTCTGAATTTGCACCGCATTATTCTCTAGATGATCAGTAGTTTGTTCATTCATGAATGGTCCAGACCTCTACAATCCGCCTGTCTGGAGGGTCAAGCCTTTTACCCATATAGCTGCCAATGCTATACGAGAATCCTCTACATTGTGCCTTGTTTAGATGTCAGAAAAATTTGTCTTTCTAACGCATTGTAGCAAAAGGTAAATTTCGGCTTTTTTGGTAAATATTGTTCTACCATGGCCTAACTAGACTCAAAAGATTCGTGTCGCAAAGGCCATCACAATCGTGTAATTAGTTTTTGATTTCATTTACATTTAATATTCCGAACATATGTCTTTTAGCGTATTTAATGTGATGGAGAGAGAGTGGAAAGGAGGAAAAATAGCCAACTAAACAAGGCCCGTAAGAAGAGTCCGACGTTCTCGGAATCAAATGGCGGACCTCTTAGCTAAACAAGCTTTTACTATAATGTTACTTGTGCTTACGAGCCTCATGTGCATGAGTGCCCCCTTTATATGGCACTCTAATGTGTCTTGCTGTTAATCAATGGTATTCTTGTAAAAAAGTCAGCTGCAAAGACCATTTTGCCCCTGCGTGCCCCCCACACCCACCCTTCTCCTTCCTCCCTCCCCTTTCTCATGGCCTGAACTCACCCTGGGCGTTTGGTACTACCGAACCGAGCGGTTCGGTTCCTCGGTACCTCGAGGAATTCGGTTCCCGAAGAACTCAGTATCGATTGGTTCCTCAAAAACTCGTTACCGAGGGTATGCGATATCAGTTCCAGTATACACCGAAAATACCGAACCTTGTACAATATGAAGAATTAATGGGATACTGCAAAGTGCAAGCAGCCACAAGGATGGACGGGATGAGCTTGATGCAACCGGAGTGGGGGACCGGGGAGTGGGCTTGCGGCGCCGTCGCAGACGACTTGGCGGCGGCGCTGGCGGCGCGGGGTCACAGCCTGGCTTGCGGTCGCGGGAGCGTGGGGGTGGGGGGGGGGGGGGTGGGAGTTCAAGTATTTGCCTGCTGCGGTCTGCGCTGGCCAGATGGGAGTACCCTAGGTTTCTTTCTTGGACCTTTGATGGGATTGGATAAACCAGTTCAGTACTACATCAGTTCTTCGGTAAATCGAGGAAAAAAATCGAATTTACTCGGTACATTGGGTTCCAGGATCCACGAACCAAATTTTTCGAATTGGTTTTGAGTATTTTTCGGTTCCGTTTTGGTTCTCAGTATTCCCTGGCTGAACACATCGAGCGGTCGAATCGTGGAGAAAGAACTAGGCAGGCCCGGCCGCCATGGAGCAGAGAGAAGAGGAAGGTCTATGGACGGCGGCCGCTCCTGGATCTCCAACACCAGGCAGATCGAGACCGGGAGCTGGCCTAGGGAGGGGGAGGGGCGCCGGGCGCCGCCACTGCCGCGCAGCTGGAGATGGGGAGGAATGCTTAGCCGTCGCTGCCTGTGCTCGACGGCTCCTCCGCCGGCCTGGGGGCGAGGTTGCTCGATCCGCGCAGGCCTTGAGGCCACCGTCCCAGACGGAGAGCTCGAGGATGCGCCGCCTTGATCCTCGCTCCTCCGCGCCGCCGCCTGCTGCGCACTCAGTCGGAGGCGGAGGAGCACGCTGGTGGGCTCGGAAAGAGCCTGCAGGCGTCCTCGGCGAGGGGAACAACGTGGTCCACACCGGGGACCGGTCGGGCGGGCAGAGAAGACCAAGGATGGGCGGCGTCGCGGGTTGGGTGGCGTGGATGCCACGCGCCGTCCCCTCGCCGCGAGGCCGCCGGCGAGCGGCCGGCGGCCCCCGCGGACGAGCTCCCGTCCGTTCGTGAGCCCCGGCTGCCGCACCCCTGGTCGCCGCCCTCCTGGCAGGTGAGTGCAGGCCGACGAGTCCCCTGCATCGGCGTGCCTAGGCCACCGCGCCCTTGGCCGGCGAGGAACCCTGACCGCCAAGCCCCATGCCCCTGTCCCCCGCGCCCCTGTCCGTTGCGCTGGTGAGAGCTCGGTCGAGCAGGCAGAGCAGAGGAATGGGAGGCAATGGAAGGAATTCGACATTCCCCATCTGGTACGGCTACGCGGCGTGCAGGTCTACGCGTGCGAGCTCCGCGTGATCGCCGCTGTCGCCGACGAGCTCACAGTGGATGGACGAGAAATGAAACCCAAGGTCAAGAAAGGAAAGAAGAACCTTTTAAGGACGGAACCAGTCATTTGTTTTTTTAAGAAAAGAGAATATATTTCAATATTCCAAACTCTGTATAAAACTATGCATATAGTTATTTCACACAAGCGTCACAAAAAGAAAAGGACGGCCTCTACAACAATGTCAAACATCACGCTAAAGTAAATATGTTGCTAAAAGACCATCCATTAGATACAAAGATCTCCATCGACGCGGTCTCAATCACACGACACCCGAATAATGTGAGGCCGCTCGTCCTCTTTCTGAAGCAACGTCCAAAAACATATCCAATAGGTCCCTCGGAAGATAACCTGCATAAGAGAAACAACTCGAGTATTATTAAAAATCATGTCATTTCTACTTAACCAAATTGCACAACATAAAGCAGATTCTCCAACCAGGATTTTGTACATAGACTTCTTATTAATCCCATTTAGCCACCCAGCAAACATATGTGCAATGTTCATAGGTGGTGTTATATTAAATGAAACTTGTACAATCCTCCACATAATTTAGCCATTTGACAATTAAAGAAAAGGTGTTTGATGATTTCTTCCGGATTACAGAAACAACGTTTCAAACTTCCCTTCCAATGCTGACGAGCAAAATTATCTTTAGGTAGAACAACTCCTTTTTGCAAGTACCACACAAAAAATTTAACCTTTAAGGGCAATATTAATTTTCATATCATATTTTTACGTGTTGCAGGCAACTAAGCAATTAGTGAATTATACATATATCAAACAGTAAACTGACCATTTTGTTTTAGAGACCAAATAAAATGGCATCCCTGATCTGTTAATTGGACATTCACAAGTTTAGTAATCGAATGGTGTCAAACCTGTAAATTATTTCCAACTAAGGATCTCCTAAAGGCCACATTCAAAGGATTCAATCTAAGAATCGTTGCTACTGTTGCACTCTTCTTCCGTATAATATTATATAAGGATGGATATTGACTTTCGAAAGGAGTGTTATCCAGCCAGGCATCCTCCCAAAAACGGGTTTGTGACTCATCACCCACTGTGAATTTGCTCATTCTCAATAGGTCATTTTTTATCGTCATTAGACCCGATCAAAAGTGAGAATTTCCCGGCATGTATTCTACTTAGGTATTGGTTTTATGACGTAAATACTTATTCCTAAGGAGTCTTTGCCAAATGCCATCCTCATTAATGAGTTTAAACACCCATTTACTTAGTAGACACATATTCTGCAAATTTAGGTCTAGGATTTCTAACCCACCTTGGTCCTTAGGTGTACATAGTGCACTCCACTTTGTCAGTCTATATTTTTTCTTGTGTCCATCGCTCAGTCAAAAGAATCTAGATCTATAGTAATCTAATCTTTCAAGAACATCACGAGGAACCTCGAAGAAAGATAGCATAAACATTTACAAATTGCTAAGAACACAGTTAATAAGAACCAATCGACCTCAAATAGAAAACATTTTTCCTTTCCATCCACTTAATCTCTTTCGAAACCTCTCCTCTACTTTCCAATCTGAGTTTCGAAGCTTTCTATAATGCATTGGTATGTCAAGGTATCTAAACCGGTCATTTATTGGGGCCAAAGGAATTCTCTCAATAATATACTCCCTCCGCCCAAAAAAGAATGACGTTTTAGGATTCAAAATTTGTCCTCAAAATAATGACGTTTTGCTTAATTTGGCATGTGTGCATGTCCATGTAGGCATGCAACAATCAATTAGCACCTAATATGTCAAATAAATAGGGGCAATCGAGGTCATTTCATCTCCTTAATAATCTGTCCTAAAATTTCTACAATGACATTCTTTTTTGGGACGGATGGAGTATATCCTTCTTTCGAAAGAGATACAGTTCGTGTAGTCATTAGACAAACAACGCACATGATTACAAGATCTTGCCACACTGAAGCAGAAATGTCCATTCAGATCTCACTGCTTACCACTTTTCATTACACGGTTACAACTACTGCAACTTGACACCGAATCCTGGTCCCGTGCAATTGTTATGACCTTGGTGCTGGTGCATGCCTTACGTGGCTTGGCACACAAGTCCAGTTTAGGGAGAGCTTCGAGCAGTCTCAGCTACTCCAACTAACCCCAAAATGGAAGCCCCCCCCAAACTGGCCAATTTACAGGCAAACCTGTACATTCCATGAAACAAACAGTAGCATCCAGTGCTCTCAAACAAAAGACACTATCACCTGGTCCTATCGTCTGGACGGTCGATGATGACATTCCACAGGGTGGTTTCTACGATTTGTATGGTGCAAACATCACCCACATTGATCCCATTCTCTAGGCAGAAATTCTTCCATCCTCCAACCAGCTGGCAACAGTTCTGGTACGGGTTCAGGTGCACCTGCCAAGACTTGTTGCTGCTGCCAGAAGTTTTGAGAGTGATCATGCAGTGTTGCCGAAGTCCAATCGCTTCGCAAAAGGCCAGTGTGCTGCAAGAATTGTTATCGCATTGGTCAACCAAGTCTGTAAGCGACTGTTGATAATCAATGTATTGCAGTGGATAACAATGATGCCCGGCTCTCTAATTTCTTATCATTTTTTCCTCGTGTTGTGATAAGGTGCATACATATTAATTATTGTCATTAGCTGGTGCATTTGCATGAAGAGACATGACCTATTCAGCCACACTAGCATCATGCAGAATGCACTTCAAGAAGAAATTTGTTCTGGCTATTCTACGAACAAAGGATCGTTTTAAATCTCCAATGACCCAATGGCTAGAAACAACTGTGTGACTTTATATTTTTCTTTGATCCATTCTTCGTTTCTTAAGTTTTCCATGTACTCTTCTTTCTTTTACTATTTAATATATCATAATAAGTAAGGGGCAAACCCTCCTGTTTCATAAAAAAAGAAAGCATGCATACATATATTTATCTGGAACTAAGCATCAAACAAAAATGCAGGTTCATGTCTCAACATTAAGTCTTGCATGCACATCTTAGGGAAATTACAGTTGAGAATTTGCCAAAAGTTGTAACATGTTTATCCTATATATAACTTTTTACTCACGTCAATAAAGAAACATTTGTGCATTGTGCTTACAAGATGACTTTCAATGGTGCTAGCGTTGATCTCCTTTCTTTATCCAAGTCGGTGGCCCAATCTCAAAGACACCTTTTGTCCTAGACTTGTTCAAATAAGTCATGGAGCCTTGAAACCTCTTTTGTCCATCAGTACTTGACATGTCTTTCATGCTCTTAGGGTTTTACTGATGATCCTAAGTACATGTTAATATTGATACTTCACAAGATAAGAGGGGACAAGTGCTTCGGCATGTATGTAACTCACATAGCAGAACTTATTCATCTTTCCTTATGGCGCGTGATAATAACATTCCATAGTGTGGTTTTGATGACCTTGAAGATGCAGATGTCTCCTTCCTTGAGACGGTTCTCCTGGCAGAATTGCCTCCAACCCTGGACAAGCCGGTAGCTGCCCGATTTGTATCGGAGACCATGCACACGCCAAGATCCAATACCATCCATTCTGAGCGTTATTGTGCAAGGTTCCCGCAGCCCAATAGCATCGCAGAATGTTTTTGCCAAACACTGCAAACCAATGGAACGCATATAAATGAAAATAATGTTATACAACAATTGATATTATTTTCAAATATAGTACACCGACGCTGTGAATATATTGACTAGTTTCTTCCTGTTAGCATACACTGATACACATGTATTATCAGCAGACAGTAGTTCGAGGCAATCAAAGAAGATAATGTTGGTCTCAATCTCTCTCTAATAAAATAAGAGAAGCTGACAGAAGCCTCCAATGCCAATAAACCATGCCTTACAGTTCATTTTCATATTGAAGATATAATTTTATCTTAGTCAATGATGAAATGCTTGTACTTACAAGTTGCCTTTGAAGTGTACTGGTGTTGATCTGCTTCTTTATCCATGATGGTGGACCAATCTGGTAGATTGATCCCCTTCGTAATGATGTCTTGTTCTTGCCCTTACGCTTCTGAATGGACACAGATGGTGCTTGCACCAACTTTTCACTATGAGGTAATGTTGATCCTTGATGAAACAACACAGACACACACTTTAGTATCTAACTTGTTTAAATTGCAATTGCTAAAATATTCAAAATATAATAGAGTTATTTATTAGTTGCTCACTTTGTTGAACTATGTTTTCCTTCTGCTTGGAGTCTCTCTGGCACCCATCACAGCCAAACACTTTGACAGTGAATACCATGTTTCCCTCGTACCTTAACAGCAGAGCATTAGCTACCGTAATGTTGTGAAACACTAGAAACTGTGACCAGCCTCCAGTGAAGAACATGTCTGATTGATCCATCTCAATCTTAATGTTATAAACTTTGCCATGGGGACCCAACACGACAGCCATACAATTGTTCAGGCGCTCATTGGTGATGTACTGTTGGACAAATTTAGCAGGTATTCGCTGCAATAACACAATAAAACAGTAAGGTCAGGCCATTTCGATAAAAGAAAAACAAAGTGAGAAACAAGAATTAGCAACAACATTCTGCGAACCATCTTTTCCATGAAATCGGTTGGAAGCACCCTGATGAATTGTGGCTTACGAGCAGCAACTTCGCCACTCACAACTCCTTCAAGTGAATAAACTATGAGTTAAAAACAACCAGATTAAACTAGAAACAGAACTTCATTCTTAACACGTAAGAATTGGCAGCAGGGAACCAATATTGCATATACCTTTTTGGTTATCTTATTGCAAAGCTTCCCTATCTTGATTACTTACAAGAACGTTTTAAATCTTTACGGAATCAGCTACACATTTTAAGAACTCAAATGTTGTGATGAAAATGTCAACAGTACAGTGACCAAGTATGAACACAAAATAGAAATCTACTTAACATAAAGGAGATAACATGCCTTTTAGAGTATGTCTCCACTTTGAGCACATAGAGGATTTGTGCATGCCTCTGTTTCATCGAGGATTCTATATTTGTCTGGCCCCGAAGAGACAAGAACAAAAGAGTTCGTGCAGCTCAGAATGGAACTAGCAGTGCAATGCAACTGTATCGGGCTAGGCTGCTTCATCAAGTAATCAGTAATTGGCAACAATACTCTCTAAATTCCTTAAATGTAACAATATCACTAATTGGCAAACGTCCTCATCCCCAATTATTTTTCAGCAAAAAAAAATCTCCATATAATGGAACTGGAGGAGCAATCCCAATTGACAAGACTTGAAATCTAAGATTTTTGCAAAAAAAAAAGGAATCTTGGTTACCTTCAGACGGGGCGGGAGCGCCAAGCTCCCTGAGGCAGCGGGTGTCGTCGAAGGCCTTGAGGGTGAGCACGCCGCGGCCGCGGTGGCGGAGGATGAGGAGCCACCCCGCGGCGGCGCCGCACGCACCGGCGATCTCCGGCCAGCCGCGGCCCAGGAAGGCGCCGTCGCCGTCGCGCCCGACCTCGACGCGCCAGAAGACATTGCCCTTCCCGCCGGCGGGGCCGATGACAAAGGCCTCCCCGTCCCCGGCGCCGATCTCCTCGGCGAGTTCGTCAGGGATGCGCTGCGAACGGGGGAGACAAGAATATAAAACGAGACATTTCCACGGCCGGCGAAACAAAGTGCCGCCTTTTTACTGACCACGCTCTTGCAGGTGAACCGCACAAGCACTCTGAGGTCCTTACCGGCCGCGCCGCGGTCGGCGGACGGCTCCATGGCAGGGAAGAGCAGGAGCAGGAGGGAGAGAGAGGGGGGTTTCCACCGCCTGCCGGGCGGGGTACTAGGCTAGCGGTGAGAGGAGAGGTTGGTCGTCGAGATTCGAATACCAAAAGGCCGGGTATATTTTGGCAACCGCTGGTCAATCTTTGACCGATCTTTCGGCGAGCTAGCTGGTCCAACCGAACATATAAGAGCAACTTTAGCAGCTCCCCTTTCTCATCCCAATACCAAAAAAAACAGTGATATACCGTCCAAAAAACAGTGATATAGGGGATCAGATGATAAAAAAACCTCTCCAGCAGCCTCTCTATCCCCTTCCCTCTTTTTCTCCATGGAAACTCCCTCTCCATCCCCTTTATAAAGGGAACCTCTCCTCCACTCCCTATCAGTGGGACCCACTCACTTTATAAAGAAGATAATGATGTGGCATTGTGAGACCCACGAGTTGGGAAGGAAAATAGGGAAACTGCTGGAGCAAGTTGTGTTTTAGGGATGAAAATATTTTTACTCCACCCCAATAACATCATATAGGGGATGAAATTTACTCCATCTGGTGGAGTTGCTCTAAGTAGATATACTGTCTCTGTAAACATACATTATCTCTACTACTAAAAAGAATCAACTTAAGATGAACGATGGTACGTCGTTTTTCATCTCGCATGCGCGCGTCCGCCCGCGCCTCCGCTTCGCCCAGCACCTCGGTGGTCCCACAGTCCTTCCGCTCCGATCCCATCCCTCCGCCGATCCAATTTCCTTCAGTGCGTCTCCATCCCTCCATCCGCTGCCCGCCGATCCAATCTCACGTCCGCCGCCGTGCCCCGCCATCTGTGGGCCGCCGTGCGCCCCCTTTCGCCGTCCTGCCGTCCCTCCCGCGCCACCTCCTCCCGTCGTCCCTCTGCCGTCCCTCCCGCGCCGAGGACCCACGACAACCCATCCGTGCCTCCGCCCTCCAAAGCCATCCCATGATTCATCTCCTCCGTCGCCCAGGCTTTCCTGCGGGTCTGTCGATTGAAGGGAGGCGGAACGGCGGAAACCTAATTCCCCACGAAAGTTGCGGCCTTTTTGTGCGACCCTGCGATCCTGCGCGCGGCACCTCATCTTTGATGCCCTCCCTCTGCAACACCTCGCCTCCGACATTGCCCGTCGCCGCCGTTTCCTCCAGCGCGTGCCGCTGTCAGGAGATCCAGCAGGTGGCCCTTCCTTTGATCGTTCAAGTGCCGCTACTAATCTCGCACGCTTCCGCTTCCTGATTTCCTTCTGCCGTTCCCATCCGCGGCAACGTGAAGGGTACGTCGCCGTGGCCGTCGTCCATTGCATCCATGCGGGCAGCCAGGAGAAGAGCTGCAGTCCACCTCTTTTGCCTCCATCTCCAACCGCAACCGGGTCGGCATCTACTGCATCATTGCTTTTTTCTTTCACTTGTTAGATTTTAGTTGAATATTGCTTCTAGCATCTACTGCGTCTGGGCATCTGCATCCGGCCGCGATGTCGACTACGTACAACATCTCACTAGAGATATTATTCTTGCTTTCACTTGTTACACTACCGGAAACGAGCCTCCGCCGAGCGCTCGAATGCGTGCCGAGAGCCAAATAAAAAACTCTCGGCAAAGAAGGCTTTGCCGAGAGTTTTTTATTTGGCTCTCGGCACAGAAGAAACACTTGGCAAACAGGCTTCTTTGCCGAGAGGCAAACAAAAAGCTCTCGGCATAGAAAAGAACACTCGCCAGAGATTTCTTTACCAAGAGCCAACTGGTCGACTCTCGGCAAAGAATTTCTTTGCCAAGTGCAATTCTTTTCGCTCTCGGCAAAGAAATTTTTAAAAATCACTTTTTTACCTCCAAATTTTTTCTATCCACAACATACATTTATAAAAAACTTATGCTCAAAGTTGACACAATTTCAACTATGTTTGCTATATTTAAAAATTTTACTTCTTAATAGGTATTTTTTTCGTATATGTCTAATATGAAGTGCAAGTGCATGAAGTCATAGAGTAAAGTTGTTGGAAAAATGATATTTATGTCCATGAGACATCTCTAAGACCATGTACACGAAAAGAAGCTAAATTTCGACATTTGGTTCTATATGCATAATGGAGATCCTGATGTAGAAAGGATTTAAAATTGTATAAATTCAAATGATGTTTGAAAATCACGAAATGTGTCAAGTGACCATGATATCTCATAAGCGAAGGTTGTGGTAAAAATTTGAGAATGTTTTGAACACTTCAACACGTACATTGTTTAGAAACTGAAACATCTCACGAGAAGATTCTAAGAATTTGAACTAATGTCACTAGGTTTGAAGTCTTTTAGAATTTCAAATTTGAATTTGACTAAATTTTTTATGAGTAATATACACCTAATTGATGACATGTTGAGTTTTGATTTTCTTTTACGTTCTTTTGCTATTTTTGATATTTAATTTGATGAAAATGCTCTCTTTGCCGAGAGCCTGGATGGTGGGCTCTCGGCAAAGAAATGATCTAGCCCACCACCGGCCCAACACAGCCCCACCGGCCCAATTTCCCCTCTCTCCCGTATATAACACCCCCCGCCCACCCCCCATCTAACCCTAACCCGTCGCCCCCGCCCCTCCCTCTCTCCGGCCCGACCGCCGCCGCCGCCGCCTCCCTCCCCCTCTCTCTCTCGGTCCACGCCGCCATGGCACCGTCCACACCGCGGGCTCGGCGCCCGCGCCGCCCCCCTCCTCCCCCCTCCGCTCGCCCCTCACCTTGTGGCGGGGAGCGGCGGCGGGGGTGAGGCGCGGTGGCGGCGGATACGGCCGGCCGCGCTCCTCCGTCTCGGCGTGGCTCCCCGGCACGGCGACCCCCGCGCGGCCTCCCTTCCCCGGCGTGGCTCCCCCGGCGCGACGCGACCCCCCCGGCGCGGCGCGGCCTCCCTTCCCCGGCGCGGCTCCCCCGGCGCGGCGCGGCCTCCCTTCCCCAGCGCGGCTCCCCTGGCGCGGCGCGGCTACCCCGGCGGATCTGAGCGTGGTGCCTCCCAGGTTCTCTCCCCCTCCCTCTATCTCCTATGGCTCTAGATCCGGTGACAGTGCTGTTGGTAACGGGGCGGCGGCGGCGACGGTGGTGGTGGTGCTGATGTTTGCGATGTGGTGGTGTTGCAGGTGGCGGGCGGTGATGGTGCGGGTGGTGGTGGTGGCGGCGGCGGTGGCGGCGGCGAGCGATCGTCGGTGGTGTTGTTGGTGGCGGCGGCGGCGGCGGCGTGGGGCCACGGCGGCCGGCCGGTGGGCCACCTGCCCTTTGATTTTCTTTTTTTTTTTTTGTTTTATGAAAATTGCTCGCCGAGAGCTAAGTGGGCTCTCGGCACGACCGTGCCGAGAGTTTGGGCCCCGGCTCACGGCGGAGCGGCCTTGCCGCCCGGCGGTGCGGGAGCGCTCGCCGAGAGCTCCCTCTCGGCACGGGGCCGTGCCGAGAGCAAACGGCCCCGTGCCGAGTGGGTCCGGCTCTCGGCGGAGGCCCCGATTCCGTAGTGTTAGCATATATTTACAATTGGCCGCAGAGTTTTAGTCGACTTCACATCATTGAACCTACCTTCAATTTTAAGACTTCTACATCTGATTTGAGGTTTCTGTTGTCTGTGACTGCATATGTGAACGGTTGGTTTTCCTCTGAAAGTTGATTGAACAGAGTTGTATTTTTCACATTTTAGTTGTTCGACGTGATCATAAGGTAACATATCAATGGTCATGGTCACAAACCTCTCCATATTCTTGCATCATTGTGTGAATAATTGGAGGTCCTTTCTAAGCTAAGTGCTTTTGTTACATGTTTTAGTCCTTTTAGTATGTCTGACTTCTTGGATGCATAGCATCGAGAGTGACATCAACCCTGTGAACGAATGAGGTAACTATATTGACCAATAATTTCATTATTGACTGCTTCGTATTGGAAAACATTTCCGCTCATTTATAAGACTACTTTAATTTCTTCTAATTAGATCAAGAGGGGGCACCAAGTAATAGTTTGGATCCTTCGTTAGACACACACGACTTGGACACTGAGACAGGGTCTGTACCGCATCAAGATGAAGGTAATTCTGAGCTGATGTGCACCCATCTGATATTTGTTCACTCTGGCGGTTATATTTACCTTGGCATATTCACTCTGGCAATTATGGTTTTTCCTGAATTGGGATTGTTTTTACCATTACATTGTAAATTGGGTCTTATAGTTTTAGTACTTGCCGCAAATAAATTGTTTTATTGTCAGCAGACATTGGCATTATTTTTACCAATTAATTGTTTAGGAAAAATATATCTGGGAAATAGAAAATAGATTGTTTTAAACTTTTAATGGCAGTAGAAATTGACATTGCTTTTACCAATTAGTTGTTTAGGAAAAACTATATGGGAAATAGATGTTTGGTGTTATAGTTTGCGGTTATACATGCCTGGTGTTATAGGCATGGGAAATAGGACCAAATATCACTCTGATTGTTATAGTTTTATTACTACTTGCCGCAAATATATGCACCAATCTGCATATTAAATTTATCTGTTCCCTTCAAACATTTCATCAATCTTATTAATCTCCTGATGATACATGATCTCAACATTTTGAATCTGCCAGCCTTGTTTTCTTTTAAACGGACCACTACAATTCATTTTAGGCAGTGTAGATGAGTCAACCGTGTTGAACGACCAGAACGAATCGAAGTCTGATCGAAGGAAGAGCCTGGCTAGAGAATGTTATGCAGCAGTGTCTCCTAGGAAGAGGGTGATGATAAGAAAGATGAGGTTTATACAAGGAGCTTTTATTCATGCAAATGTTAAGATCCAATTCAACACCACAAAACATCATTAATGCTCCCCCAATTCACCAAATTTGTTTTTTATTTTGTTTGCAGATAGTGAGGCCATGGTGTGCATTGGTGTAACTGTAACTTGTATGTGACTTGTGACAAGAAATTTTAAATGCTACGTTAGAGGTAAACTAAAGACCTTATGCACTATTTTCACCACACTATAGTTAGAGGTAAACTAAAGACATTTTGCGCTATTTGCACCACTATAATACTAGCTGTTGGTAGATCGTTTCAATGTTTCTAATAAATTGATGTTTTGTTCATTTCAGCTGGACGGTGACATATTTCATTGTTACCCATGTTTGGTGTGAGAAGGCATCATGTCATTGTGGGAGATGCCTCGCCATTTGAGATCTTCTAGCATTCAAAATGATGTTAGTAGTCGAGATGTTGTTTATAGTTATGTTAGTTTGATGTCAGCTGATAAAGTTATGTGTGAAAATTCTCTACTAAATAACCTTTGTGTTCAATACGAAAGGCTAAGGTGAACCTGATGCTTATGAAGCAGGAGAAATCAGTCATTTGTTTGAATTTTTCATCTGTTTCCTGCATAAACATCCTGAACGCGTCACTGAATATCGAGGTGCATATATTGTTCATGAGCTTAAACAAGTTGTGGTCAGTTGTGTTGTTATCGATGTCATCCAAACCCCATCGGTAGTGGTGGTGAATGTCAAATATTGTTTGGAAACTGGTCATGTCGTTATCCTTTAGCAAATTGAGTGAGATAAATAACATCAAAGATCATGCATATGTTATTATTATTGTAAAACTCATGGTGTCACTCATATCAAGATTGGATTACTTCATTTTACTTTGTTCAAGTAAATATATCACATCATCAAAATATTTATAGTTATACATCAAGATTGTACTGACCATAGCAATGCACGGGCACTTTCCTAGTTTGCTAACAAACTTACACGTAGAGGTGTTTCTAATCATATATCTATAAGAGCTTTCATAAGTCTAATCCCAGTGGGGCTTTCATTGATGTTTCATGCACATTAGTCAGCATTTTTTATAATGTCATAGTGAATTAACGAGGAGAGAGAGTTGAGAGAAGTTTTATCTAGATGAAATTACATATACAATTACCAACATAATTTGTGTCTTGCATGTAGTGCATATGAAACTAGCCACTCCATCTAGCAAAGAGTGTCCCTTTGGTCTTGTTTTAAATAAGTGAAACCATTTTATGTTTTTTCAAATTTATATGAAAATATATCAGCGCTTTTGATGTCTAACGAGATTAGTTAGATTCATTGTTTAGTGTTAAAATGTTGATATTGTCCATATTGTAAATTGAGTCAAATTTCAAATAGCTTGACTGAGAAGAAACAAAGTGGACACTATTTACGGGTCGGAGGAAGTACACCATACAACCTTGCATTGTGTAAGGAATCGGATGCTCGTTAGCCTAAGACGGGGAGGGGGTGAATTAGGCAACTTAAAACCTTAACCTATGGCTTCACTGATTTTACACAAAAGTAAATTAGAACATACTATCTAGATGTGCAACTAGGGTTGTTCTAGTGTGAAACTCCCATCCCAAAGAATGTTTGCAACCTATAGCCAATCCTAGCATGATACTACTCTAGGAAGGTAAAGGCAAGCAAAGATTGCAATAGAGTAAATGCGGAAACATAAAGGGGATGAGAGGAAGCAAACTCTTGACACGCGATTTATCTCGTGGTATCGGTAGGCACTAAGCCACCCCTAGTCCACGTTGTTGAAGCACTCACACAAGAGTATTGCTTTCCGACCACCAAGTCTCTCCCAAGAGCACCAACTTGACTTGCCACAAAGGCTAGCCACTTAGGCACTTGTCAAGCTCCCTTGGTCACCTTGATGCCGCCTCCACTAAGGAGCTTCTCCACCAAGGAAGGGGGTCTCCACGTCCCCCGCACAAAGTGTCCTCGCCACTCCACACCAAGCCGGAGGGTCGATGACGATTGCCGGTGAGCCACTTAGGCCCCAAGGCTTCCGGCGAACCTTGTACAACTGGATTCACTCAAGAATCACCTCACAAGGTTGGCACAACCTTGCACTCACTCAGCTCTAAGCTAAGCCTAGCACTAAGTGTTGACGCAAAATGTGCACCTAGCGCCAAGCACACAGCAAGCCGAACAAGCTGGCTTCACACGCGCAAAGAATCACGAGACGTGCCAGTCAATTTTCCCTGAAAATTAACAAAAGAGAAAGTAGTTAGATACCAAAGCTTGGAACTTGCCGGGTTGTACCAGACAGTTCCATATTTACGGCTACGAAGCCAGATGAGATGACATATAGCTATAGAAAGCTATCTGCCAGCAAACTGAAACCATTCGGGAACTTGAAGAAGGAAAAGGTAACATAGCTGAATGGATGACGCAAGCATGACGGCGATCGGTCTTTGTTTGGGCAAAGATACACGTGCGCAAGATCGCGACCGATCCCCGTGGTGATCAACATTAAATAAATAAATGAAGTAAAGCACGAGCATAAACATGTAATAAACAAGCATGCATAGATCTAAAGCACTAGTCTACCGCATGTCTAGGTACTTTAAAATCCGTCAGGTACGATGCCAAACAAATCTATCCACCGCATGATACAACTTGCATGGGGATCGCACCACTTTCCACAAATAGATCTATCCACTGCATGATACAATCTAAATATGGAAAGCTAAAAGCATACATTATTTAAAGCATGAAGTACGCACGTATTCTACTCATGAGAAACATAACCGAATGCGGCTGAACAGCCGATTCGGGGTCCATGAAGAAGGAACGAACATTACCAAGTGAGATAAATCTATCAGATTGATTTGAAATCTAATCCACCGGATGACTAGCTCCAAAGCAACCCAAAAACCTGCATCTACCGCGTGATACTCACCTCTTTCAAGATTTATACAAACGTTGGCAAGTTTGAACCCACAACACGTAGCAACCTAGATCGATTCGGTTTCGGCTATCCGAAGAGCACGTGATCCACGTGTTGAATTAACCCAAAGCACGAACTTGACTTGCATAATGATCACCAAAAGGTATAAAGCCGATCCAAACCCATCTAGATTGGGCAAAGAGGTGTTACATGAATTTAAACGTAAAGCAAAAAACTCAAAGCAACACGGGGTAACTTAATGAATCTATTGGATCTTGCCAAAATCCAATAGAGCCGATAACTAGCTTCAAGCCAGATCTTAGCCTACCGCATGGCTCATGACCTAACAAGAAACCTTCTTGAACCAAGCTTGAATCTACCGCATGACACTAAGCATGGTAACAAGACTACTTGCATCAGATCTAAATCCACCGCATGATACTAGATATGATACAAGGTTGCCGGTACTCACGGAGGTCAACGGATCGATGAACCCTCTCGAAGAACTCGACGACACGATGAATGGACTCTAGAGTTTGGCGCAAAGCCGGTTTGTATTGAGAATGATTACGTATATCTGTTACATACAACCAGGGCTCATATTTATACCCTGCCAAGCACAACCTCGAATGGATTTGATACCTAATTTATCTCTAAGCTTGATCGCTTATCCATCCATTCGTCCTTCCTGCTTGAGCCACGTCACCATGCAATCCCACGAAATCAGCTCAACTGTTCTTTTGCCGAACGGAAGCAGATAGCCGACCGCGGATCTTTTTGCCGAATGCATCTGAGGAAACCTTCCTTCCGCTAGACGGACTCCTCACCGAGCTGGACCCACAAGTCAGACTCCTTACCAAATTTTGGTGTTAACACATGCCCCTTCAATTGCGGGATAAAAGTGATTTTATTCCGGAATTGACTCCAGCCACCAACGTCTTCAAATCGAATCTGTTCAACACCTATTCTCTCTCTTCACAATCCGCCGGAATCTTCGTCTAGATCCAAACCCTAGATCCCCTTGTTCTGAGCTTGAATCCCTAATGGCGGCTCAAAACCAAGCTGCTCAGGTAAATTCCCCTTCTCAGGTTGATTCAATGGAATCCATCTCATGCGCCGACCGGCCGCCCCGCCGACGACTCCTCGGAGTCTGACGGCCACTCCCCCGTGCCCTACGGGGAACTCGACGCCCTCCGCTTCAAGGCGGAACTGGAGGCGACCCAGCACGAGCTGGGGGACGTCTCCAAAAAGGCTGGTATAGCCGAGCTGGAATTGGAAGACCAGCGCAAGCAGCTGCTGGAGACCATCGACGGTACGGCCCCGACGCCGCTCTTTGATCCAATCCGGCCTTTGATGCTAATCTCCTCTTTTCTTGCAATTTGCAGCCCGTGATGCTGAGCTCAACCAGCTCAAGATGCTGGTGGAGCAGCTCGCCGATAAGGTGAACGCCCGTGGAGACACGCCGGCGGAGCGCCTTGCTGCGGTGGAGCACCGCGTTGATGAAGTGGCCACCCATGGCGTCCGCTTGGGCACGACCACGGGCACGGGCGCCATGGCGACGCACACCGACGTCGACTACTCCACCGGGCCGCGCGGCTTCGGGCGGCGCGCCGAAGACATCGAGGAGATTGAGCTCATCTTGGAGCGCCTCCGAGGACCATGTGTGGTTCAAGGACCGGTGGATGGTCGCTTCCTTGTGTGATGAGTGATTGACAACGTTGTGTGGACCGATTCTTGGCTAAGTGTTGCAGGTGCAGGTTGCGGCTTGAATGGTGTTGGTGCAGGTGAAGAACAAGCGCGAAAGGTCGTTGCCGGTGAGGCCTCCAGGTGTGGAGAAGACAAGTAGGCTGTGTTCGAGGGACCCGGTGGCCAGCGGGGTCAAGTGCGGGCCGCATGGTGGCATGAACAAAGCAAGATGAAGTTGTGTACGGTTTCTTGGTTGAGCCTCAAAACCAAGGTCGAGCCGGGACTACGTGGGAGCCAAGTCATGAGTGGAGATTGGCGGAGGCTACACCGAGTTCGCGAGGTTTCCGGTGGTTCACCGAGAAAACCACCGGGTTCCTTGGTTGATCCACAAAGCCAAGACCGGAGAACCGAAGACGGAGGTGCGGCGGCACAGACCGGGCCCCGACCGGTGGGTCCGGCCCCCGGCCGACGGTGGGGACCGGTCGACCGGTGAGGAGCACCCCGGTCGACCGGTGTGCGACGACGCGGTCCGGAATCTTCGAAGCGGAGGACACGCGTCGGGATCGCATGGCTTGCGTCGAGGCTACGCGAGTGCGGTCGCCGGCATCCGTCCGATGGTGAAGACATCAAGAATTCCAAATCCGCCCTTGAGGGGCTTGTATCCCTAGTTAGTAGAGAGGGGCATTTTAGACATTCGGTTGCCGCCTATATAACCCAAGAGGTGAGAGGATGGCAGCCAACTCTTGGAACCCTAGCTCATTAGTTTTCCTATTTTCCACCTATTTTCTCTAGGTTTTCCTTAGGACTAGCAAGAGAGCTTCACGGAGAGATCTTGTAGAGAGGGATGGATGATCGGGCGGCTTGCTAGACCTTGTACGAACCTTTGTTTCATGTATAGATGATTCGGCGTGGTTCCTCAAGGTTTGGATGTGTTTTCCCGGTTGTTCTTGGTGGTGATTTTCGGAGCCTTCTCTCGGTGATTCCTTTGGGGTGTTTTCGGGGCTTTTCTCTTGGGGATTTGATGGGGGAAATTTGTGGGAACCCTTCGTGGTTCTTTGGGCTGTGATCCCCCTCCCAAATCCGTGAGAAAAGTTGCTCGAATTTGGGGTTTCTTGAGTTCTTGGGTTGGAAGTGCTTTCGGCGGGATTTCTTCGATTCCTCCTTTTTGGACGAGATTTGGTGGGATTAAACTTGGCTATGGACTCCTCATGAGGTGCTCCTGATATCCCCAAAGTCTTGTTCAAGTCCGTGGAGCGATTCGGGAGATCGAGATTTGGATTTGGGGGAGTTGACCCGCGGGTCTTGTTCATCCCGAGTGCCGCCCGTGCTACACGGCTCGACCGGTGCTCTTGACCGGTCCGACCGGTGCAAGCCCCCGTGGGTTTTCGCTCGGGTGAGTGTCTTGGTGTGTTCTTTGTTGTCCCATGGTGCTTCGTTGTTTAGAGTTTGGGTTCGTTTGGTGGTCGGTTGGCCTGTTTGGTGCCTTAGGGGCTTTTCGGCGCCATCGGTCCGACCGGTGCGTCTCACCGGTCGACCGGTGTAGAGCCACTTAGTGGAAGTTGCTCGGGTTCACCGGCGGGGACCGGTCCGACCGGTGTGGGTCCGTAGACTCGGGGTTTGTTGTTCC
This sequence comes from Cenchrus americanus, assembly GCA_947561735.1. Taxonomy (NCBI): domain Eukaryota; kingdom Viridiplantae; phylum Streptophyta; class Magnoliopsida; order Poales; family Poaceae; genus Cenchrus; species Cenchrus americanus. Next base: position 201,208,340 of record OX387241.1, read on the forward strand.
GCCGCGTTCTCGAGTCGGAAGGCCGTGTGTGTTGGTTCCTAGGTCCGGTGGCACTCCGGTGGCTACGTGGGCTTGGCCAACTTGGGTAGTGAGTCGGAGACGTGTGTTGGAAGCCGCGTTCGTCTTGTTGGAGTTCTCATCTCCATCGAGAAGAATTTTTATCGGCTCCCATTCACTCCCCCCCCTCTCTGGTTCGCCGTATCGGTCCTTCAAGTGGTATCAGAGCCGGTTCGGGTCTTTGTTGACTCTAACCAGTCTAAGATCCAAGGATGGCATACCAGGAACGGGGTTCGGGTCCTCCACACTTCGATGGCAAGAACTACCAGATGTGGAGCAAGCGGATGGGTGCGTTCCTCCGCGGAAAGGGTCAGCTGCTTTGGGATGTCACGGTGGACACAGGCTATGTTCAGCCGATGGATTTCCTTGCTCCAGGGTCGAGGGACAGATTCGACGCCAACAATAAGGCGGTTGACTACTTGTTTCGTGCTTTGTGTCGACCGAGTTCGATCGGGTGCACACCGAGCACTTGGCTTGTAGGATTTGGGCGGTGTTGAAGGAGGCTCATGTTGGGAACGCCCGGGGTTCGGGCACGGTTGTATGCGACCTACGGAGAGAGTACGAGAACTTCACTCATCTCCCCGGTGAGTCCATCGATGCCTTGTTTCGGAGGTTCACGGTGGTGGTGAACAACATGAGGGCCAATGTGGACGTGCTCCCGTACGATGATCATGATAGAGCGGTCAAGCTCTTACACTCTTTGGATCGTACGATATGGGGCGGAAAGTTCGAGGCCATAGTCGAGTCGGAGCGGTATGATACTCGACGGTGAACGAGCCGTTCTCGAAGCTCAAGTCGGCCGAGGTGGATAGGGGCATGATCGCCAAGCTCGAGGGACCGAGCGATTCCCATAGTCTTGCCCTCGTTGGTGGTTCCAAAGGAAAGACTAACTCTAACCCATCCACCAGGATGTTCTCGTTTTCCTCTCTCGATGTCTATGCCGGATGAGGAGTTTGATGACCTTGGAGAGGACGAGCCGGCGCCGTTGACGAGGCGGTTCGAGAGGCCGCACGAGAACCGCGTGAACATGAGGAGGAACACGAGGACTTGCTTCCGGTGCGGCAAGCCGGGACACTTCGTCGCCGACCGCCCGGGAGAAGGCCGAGAACAAGGACGACTACAAGCACAAGCCGAGGAAGAACGATGACAAGTACCGTTCGAGGCGCGACCACAAGAGCAAGCACAAGAACAAGTACAAGGACAAGCGACGATCGAGGAAGAAGGAGGGCCGAGGCAAGGCCCGAGCGATGGTTGGAGCGAGCGACGTCGACTCCAGTTCCGCGTACTCCACCTCGAGCTCGAGCGAAGGCGCCGACGACGAGGGAGATCGCCGCAAGAACAAGAGGTCGTCCAAGAACCTGAGCGGGCTGAGCTGCTTCGCGAGAGACGGCCTCGCACCATGGCGTTGAGCTCCGGCGGCAAGAAGAGCACACGGAGCGACTCGGACTGCGAGTCCGACGACGAGGTGCGTGATGAGCTTCCCTTCTTGCGCCGGGAGAATGAGAGGCTTGGCTCTTTGCTTGATAACCGTGATGACATGCTTAGAGAGGCCAAGAAAATGAGGAAAGAGCTTAGGTGTCGGTGCGGAATATGGTCCCGACACTAACCGATAGATAACGCCTAGGTCTATCCCTCGATGGTCGATGCTAAGCAACAAATGACACAAGGATTTATCCCGGTTCCGCCGAGGGGGCCGTACGTCCGGCGGTGGTGTGCTCGTGGCACTATATTGCTCAAGCACCGGGGGTGCTTGTAGTGGGGCAAATACAAGCAAGGCGGGAGAGGAAGCGTGGCTCCCAAGTCCCTGGTGAGTAGCTGAAGATATTGTGGGAGAATAAGAGAGTGAGTGCACAGTGCGCTGTGTTCTTCCGGGTTCGTCCGAACTCGTCCTCCTCCGCCCCCCTCCGCGGCTGGGGGCTCGCCTCCCCTTTTATAGGCCAAGGGGGCGGCGAGTTACATGCACGCCGTGCTGCCTAGCTACGTGAGGGAGCACGTCGCGCTATGGTGTAGAGTGGGCGGCCGTCCGGTCGATCTTCGCTGCGATCCGGCCATGATGGCCTACCTTGTACCCGAACAGTGGCGGTTCGAGGGTAGGAGGCGGCAGATGGCGATGGCGCCCCCCGATAGGCTTCGAGGGGAGATGTCGATGATGGCCGGTACGGGGTACGGGGAGTGGGCGAACGGCGTTCCTTCCCAATGAGCTCGCGGTGGTGGAGTGGTTGCTGCGGTGTTCGGGCGTGCGCCGCGGAGTCGGGGGCGTGCGCACGCACGCGTGGGTACGGCGGCCGCGCCGTTACGGTGGCCGGGATGGCCGCCCACCGGCCTAGCGCCCTTCACCTAACTCCGGGGTCACGGGAAAGTGGGATCGAGGGTGCGCCGGCCCCCTTTCGAGGGTCGGGCGCGTTAGTCGTACGGTAGCGTGCGCGCGGTGTTATGGGACCGACACCGGCCGTACCGCACGGTCCACCCCACGGTGGCGGGGATGGGCTCCTCCCCGGGGAGTTGGTGCGGCGGCACCGGGGGCGTGAGCCCCGGCGCATGATGGCGCCGTCCGCGGCGTCGGGCGTTAAATGCCCAAGTACGGGGCCGGCGCACGCGTGCGGGGCGCCCGTGAGCGTGGCGGGCCCCGGCCGAGGGGTGGAGCGAACCCTCGAGCGAGGCGAGGCCTGCTCGAGGGGGAGCGGGCCCTCGAGCGGGGCGGGACCGCTCGAGGGAAGGGTCGCCCCCTCGAACGGGGCGGAACTTGTTCGAGGAGGGGGTTGCCCCTCGAGCGGGGCGGAGCCCGTTCGAGGAGGAGCGTACCCTCGGGCGAGGCGGGGCTCGCTCGAGGGGTCTCGCGGTCGGGCTATCTTGGCGGGGCCTCCGAAGTCCTGCTGCGTGGGCCACGTCCTGCATGGTTAGTTCCCTGCATGGTTAGGCCCAGTTCATTTGATGCAGGAATTTAAGTGAGGGTTCCCCCATCGTTTGAGGGGACCCCTAGGGCGGTCCCCGACGCAGCCCCCGAGCATCTGCGGGTTTGCCATTGAGGCTCCCGCAGATGCTGGAACCTACTGATAGGACGTTCTTCCCTCCTTGTTTGCGAACGCTTTCCGTGGGGCCGCGCTAGCGGACCCGCGGGTCTAGCCCCCGAAGCCCTGCAGGAGTGTGGGCTCTCCTGCAGGGGTTAACCGCGAGCAATTCGGTCAGAAAGGCGTGGCACATATGCCAACCGGCATCGGCGGTATTTCAGCCGGCATCGGGGGTGCACGCTCCCCTGTCACTGTCTCGGGCGGGTGCAATTCCAAGGAGGTGTAGCCGTGCGTCAAGCCCCCGAGCCTTGGCCTGTTCGAGGCGATCGGGTCGAGCCTGACGACTTGTTTTTTATCACGCCCTCGCCGTCCCTCCGCGGGTCGGGAGGTGAGGTTTCCACGACTCCCATCGAGCGGGTCGCGAATCGCGGATTCCTCTTCGAGCCGCTAGCGGGTGGTTCAAGTGGACGTCCATGCCCCGTTCGATAAGGGTAGGGCCGCGCGGTCGGAGACACGTCCATGGAAGCGCTTGCGTGGGTTTGCTAGGTGGGGCTCGGTCCCGTTCGCTAGGGACCGAGGGCGCGGAAGCTCTCCCTCGGTGGGATCCCCCCGGCTAGCGCCCTCGCCGGCTCTCGAACACGACATGTGGGGCACCCTCGAGCCGACGGGCTCGAGGAACGGCTCGAATGCGCGTGCCCTCGTCGTCCCTAACTGCGTGATGCGGGGCGCCGTTCGAACCCGTCGAGGGTCGGGCTTCGAACCTCCGATCGTAAGGCCGTGCGGGGCCGTGCCTAGGCCGCCCCGTCTTTTTCGCGTTTGCGGCCGTCGAGGGGTCCGGGGCGTGCCGACCCTCGAGGTGCTTCGGTTGGTGGCATGGCGCGGTATGAGTGCTTTCGGTGTCGCTCTATTTCAAGCGTGACCTGGGCGATCCTCTTATGCGCGTGCCTTCTTTAGGGGGTCGACATCGTCTCGAGTTGGGGGTCATGCCGCTCGAGGGTCCTACGTGGCATGGGTGCCCGCGGCTGCCCGCTCTACACCGAGCAGTCCCGGGCGACCTTCTCACGCCGATATCCCATCGAGGGTCGCCTTGTTTCGAGTTGGGGGTCATGCCGCTCGAGGGTCCTACGTGGCATGGGTGCCCGCGGTGGCTCGCTCTACATCGAGCGAGGTCCGGGCGACCTTCTCACGCCGATATCCCATCGAGGGTCACCCCCCGTCTCGAGCCGAGGATTCGCCTCGCTCGAGGGCTCTCCTTGCTTGGCAAGGGGCCGGGCATTTAATTGCCTTGCGGGCGTGGCTGCGGGTTTTGCGGCGCGGCGCGCTTTTATAGGCGGCGCGGCTCCGCGCGCGCGCGTAGTGGGCGGCGGCCGCCGGCGGATGTGACGGTTTCACCTCGGTTGCTGCCCGGTCTCGCCGTAATGATGACCCGCCTGCGGTGTTAGAGCCGCCGCGGTCGTGGTGGGGCCCGCTTGCCGACGCGACGGAAAGATTCCTGCGGTTAAATGCGGCGGGGCGTCCGCTCCGGGAGAACTCGCCCGTTGCCTATAAAGCGCGGGAAGGAGTAGGCGGCGGTTTTTTACCTTGGCTCCTCACCGTTTTAGTCCTCCGCCTCTTCGCCTTCGTCTCACCCTTGCGCGTCGCGCGGGCTCGCTTGCTTAGAGCTTTCTCCTCGTTTCCTCGTCCTCCACCTTCCTACTCGTTCGTCCTCCCTCATGGCGCCGCCTCGGCCCTCCGATCGGGTCCCGGGAGCCGTACGCACGGGAGAAGTCGACCGTGACCCGGCTCGCCACGGGCGAAGCGGTCGCCGCCGGCCGGCTCTCGGCCAACGAAGAAGGGCGCCGGCGGAGTGGATCGTGCCGCCGGCGTCGCACCACGAGTCCAATCCGCCGGAGGGTTACGTGGTGAGCTTTCTTCGCTACCACGAGCGCGGCTTCAACGCGCCGGCGAGCACGTTCATGCGGGCGTTGTGCTACCACTACGGGGTGGAGCCGCACAACTTCGCCCCCAACGCTATCTCGCGGGCGGCCACATTCGTGGGCGTACGCGAAGGGTACTCGGGGATCCCGTCAATTGGGAGCTACGGGTACACCTCTTCCGCGGGGAGCCGATCACGCGGCCCACGTCGGAGCCGAGGGACCCGCCGCGCGGTGCGCGCCGGCGGGATGTCGCTTGCCCGCGGGGGCGGCTCAAGAACTTCTACATCCCCCGCACCATGACGACGAACAACGCCGGCCGGGGAGCGGGGATGGTTTTATCTCGCGCAACGCCGAGCCCGCCTCCCTCCCTACACCGGGCGGGTGTTCAAGGAGAGGCCGGACCGGCGGGGCTACGGGTTGCCTACGACCAACCACCGGGCGCGCCGGAGGAGTCCGTCCTCGCCGCCTGCGGCGGCCGGCGAGGGAAGGGCTCAACGCGATGGGCGTCCTCGCCTTCCTTCATCACCGGCGAATCGTGCCGTTGATGGAGAGGCCGCTCCGCATCTTCGAGATGACGGAGGGCGGCCAACCCCGTCGACCTCCGGCGAGGTCGCGGATGCTCCCGACGCCGCCGGAGCGGCCGTACGCGCTCACCCGGCGCGGAGCGCCGTCGACACCCGGACGCGGCGCTCGCGGGTCGGACCCCGTGGGATATCGAGATGCTTCCCACCGGCCCGTTGGTGAGTGTGGTTTTCTACTCTGTTTTGGTCCTCGTTCTCGTTTATGTTTCTTGACGCGCCATTGTCACTCTTGCGCGCGATTGGTGCGGTTCGGTATCGCCAAGTCCGTTCCACCCACCCCCCGACTCCCGTGCGCTCGGCGGGCGGCGCGGCGGGAGCGGCGGGGAGCGGGCGGCGCGCGCGGAGGGAGCACGCAAGGCGGCGCCGGGCGCGTCGCGCCGCACGGTCCGCCGAGTACCGGCGGCGGGAGGAGGCGGGGCTCTCCTCCCCCGACATCGAGGGAGCCCTCGTCCTCGGATCGGGACGAAGAGGAAGAGTCCGAGGGGGAGGGCCCCTCGGACGGTGGCGCCCGCGCCCTCGTCGCCGGATCTCGCGGCGTCGGGGGACGGCTTCGTGCGGGGCGGGCGCGTCGGCGTCCGCCGCCGGGCGGTCGTCGTCGGGGGCGGCACGCGCGCGGGGTGGCGGCGCGCGCCGCGAGGCGCGCGCGGCGGACGTGCGCGCGCGCGCGTCGAGCGTGCCCGCACGCGGCGGGAGTGCGTCCGCACGAGCGGCGTCGTCGTCGAGGGGCGCGTCGGGAGGCGTGCCCGCGCGCGGGACAAGCGTGCCCCCGCGCACCGTGGCGCCGTCGGGGGGTGCGGCGTCGGGTGCGCCCGCGCACGGGGCGGGGGCGTGCCCGCGCGTGCGGCGGCGCCATCGGGGAGGCGGCCGCGTCGGGCGCGACCGCTACGCCGGCCCCGTCCGAGGCCTCGAGGAAAAGGAAGCGGGCCTTTTCCTCCGCGAGGTACGTAGCCTTGCCTTCCTCCGTGTGGCTTTGGTGTGCTTGGTGGTTAGATGTTCTAACTCTCCGTTCGTGTTTGCGCGGGGCGGTGCCGACCGTTCCTCCTCTTGCACCGGCCAAGGTGCTGAGGACGGACGCGCCGATCCCCACCCGGCGGCGCTCGTCGAGGGGGTCGCGCCGAGGGAACGAGCGCGGCGGCGGGCACGAGCTCGCAAGGCCCGGCCGAGGCCTCGGGGGCCCGGCCGGCGGATCAACCCGCCGCGGCGCGGCCGGGAGGTTGCCGGGGGGCGGCCGGCGCCGGTCGCCACGGAGGCGCGGGGCCGCGGCGGTGGCTACGGTGGAGGTGCCGCCCGCGGTGGCGGCCACTACGGAGGAGGCGGAGCGGGCGCGCCTGCGGGAGCGCCCGCGGATGTGGCGGCGCGGACGGTGGTGGCGGCCACGGCGCCACGACGGGCGCCCGTGGTCGCGGAGGCGCGGGGTGGAGGCGCCGGCGGAGGGCGGCGCGGGGGTGGCTCCGCCCGCCGGCGGTCCCCCGGGGGCGGAGGTGGTGGAGCTCTCGGATGACTCCCCGCCGCCCGGGTGGAACCGGTGGGCCGGGCCGGCCCGCGAACTCCCCCGAGCCCCGGGGAGGGGGCCCTCGTGAAGCGGCACGAGGGTCGCATGCCGGCGGGGGGCCGAGGGCACGATGCCGAGGCCTCGTCCTCCCGCGCCGGCCGCCCCCGCCCGGGGGGGGGGGCCGTGGGAGGATCCCCGGCGTTTGCGCGCTCGGGGGGAGCGAGAGCTTTGGGGCGAGCTCCTGGGCCATGGCGCCACGCTCAACCGCGCGTTGAACGAAGCGGCCGCGGGTCCACGGCGGCCCGGCCCGGACCGTCTTCCGGGTGAGCCACGGTTGCTCGTTTCCCTTCCTTTTTTCGTTTTCGCGTGCGCACTCAAACTTTGGCGCTTACGGGATTCGATGTGTGTTATGCCGGGGAGCTCGAGCGCCGCGCTCGCGAAAAGTATAGCGCGTTCGACCGGGGTGAACGCCGAGGCCCGCCGGCTCGGGGGAGCGATGCGGCGCTTACGACGCGCTTGCGGATGCCCCTCGGGACGCCGGACGAGCCGGCCGGTGTACGGGGCGATGGCGTGGTGCGACGTGCTTCCCGAGAGTTCGGGCGGGGACGCGGCGCGTGACCCGAGCCTCGGGCGGATCCGCGCAGCCCTCGTCGATCGTGACGAGGGCGCCGTGGAACGCGCGCGAGGACACGGACAAGACGCGAACGCCGGCCGCCACACGGGAGGCGGAGGTGGCCACCGCTCGCGCCGAGACCCGGGAGCTCCGCACGTCGCTCGAGGGGGCCCGGGCGCGGCGGCGTCGGGGGCGAGGAGCGGGCGCGCGGGCGGGAGCGAGCGCGCCAAGGAGGCCGATGACACGAAGGCCGCCCTCGACGTGAAGGCCGCGGCTCTCGTCGCCGCCGAGGGGCGGCTCCGGCGGGGAGCGCATCGCCCGCCCGGGGGCCGAGGGGCGGCTTCGGCGGGGAGCGAGGCCGCCCTTGGTGACGCCCGGACGGCCGGGAGCGGGAACGCGTCGCGCGCGAGACGGCGGAGAGGTCGCCGGAGGAGCGAACGCCGCATTCTCCGAGGTTGAGGATGAGGCGGCGGCGCTCGGCATCGGACAATGCCGCCCAAGAGATGGCCCTCGTCGAGCAAGGCGAGACCGTCCAGCATCTCGAGCTGGCGCTCGAGTCCGCGCGCCGCGACCTCGATCTGGAGAAGAGGCAAGTCGAGGGTAAGTTACTGTCTGACCCTGCTTGTTAGTTTTTGCTTTTAGAGGGTTCGTTTCCCCCTTTCTGATTTCTTGTCGTCTTGTCGCTTCCAGGCCTGCGCACAGCTTTGGGGCACGGCGTTGGGCGGGCCGAGGCCTGCGAGCCTCCTACAACTCCTCCGGCGAGGAGAGCGGCGGGAGCCGCGGGACGCGGCCCTCGAGACCTATCACGTCGTCGAGGAAGGCGATGTCCGGGCGGCGGCTCGGCCGGCCGCCGCGCCGCGCGCGCTCGGTGGCCACGTCACGGAGCGGGTGCGCCGGGCGTTGCACCCGGGCGTGCGAAGGCCCTCGGAGTGGTGCGATCCCACTACGAGGTCAACCTCGAGGCGGTGGCGGAAGGCTACATCGTGCCCGTGGGCGTCGAGGACGAGGTGGCCATGGAGCGCGCGGACGCGCTTGTTGCCGACGCCGCCGAACGCTCGCCGAGGCCTTCGAGGAATTCCTCTTCCCGGACGCCGCCGACGCCGCCGCTCCCTCTACTCGAAAGCATCCGGGCGCTAGGCCCGTTTTTTTGTTTGTGTGTATCGAACTGCGGCCTCGTGGCCTCTTGTAAATAAACAAGTAGTTTCGTGAACATGGTCGGTTTGTAAATGAAATCGCTTGCTTATTGCGCTTTTTGCTTCTTCTTCTTCCCGAGTAGATTCTAGTTAGGGAAGTCCGCCTTTCGCGGGGGCCCGCCGGGTTGGAGGCGAGAGAGACGGGCCGTAGCCACGCGGTGTAGGCGTCTCGGCTCGCGCGCTCCTTCCGCCGTGCCGCCTACGCCCGTTCAAATCGTGGCTCGTGGTTGAAGTAGGAAACAAACTTAGCGCGTGTTATTACGTTTTTTGCACGAAAAAATGGGACCATTTGGGGGGGGGGTGCCCCCCCCGCGGTAGGCCCCCGAGGGTAACTTGGGTTTCAGGGGAAAGCCGAGTTGCCCTTTTATTAGATTCGGAGTATTTACATGGGTGACACCAACTGGGGTGTTGGCCGTGCGTTTTTACAACGGAAAATACTTGAAAATCCTAGCTAAGGGTAAAAGCGACGTAGGTGTTGGATGTTCCAAGCGTTGGTGAGTTCTTCGCCGTCCTCGTTGGCAAGCTTGTACGTGCACGGTTTGAGCACCTTCACCACGACGTAGGGTCCCTCCCATGGGGGCGATAGCTTGTGGCGCCCTCGGTTGTCTTGGCGTAGCCTTAGGACCAAATCCCCCTCGCCGAAATCCCTCCGACGTATCTTGCGCGCTTGGTAGCGCCGTAGGGGCGTTGATATCTTGCGGAGTGCATCAACGCCACGAGGCGTACTTCATCCGGTACCGGTCCGGCGAGTCCTCGCGGGCTCGGCCGGTTAGCATCCTCGTTGTAATCTCGAACCTTGGGCGACCCGTATTCCAGATCCGTGGGGAGGACGGCCTCCGCGCCATGGACTAGGAAGAACGGGGTGAACCCGGTGGCTCTGCTTGGGGTGGTCCTTAGGCTCCACACGACTGCTGGTAGTTCTTGGAGCCATTTTCGGCCAGATTTGTTGAGCTGGTCGAAAATTCTGGGTTTGAGGCCTTGTCGTTGCGGCGCGGCTCCTTGGACCCGCTGCCCTCCGCGGGCGCGTCCTCGGAGCGCTTGCCCTTCTTGCCGTCGAAGATCGCCCCCACGGCCTCCTCTCCGGAGGCGAAGCTGGTGGCAATGTCGAACAGCTCGTTCGAGTCCGTGGGCGGGCTACGTCCCAGCTCGCGCACAAGGTCCCGGCACGTGGTGCCCTCGAGGAACGCGTGCACGATCTCTGACTGTGCCACGCTGGGGAGCTCCGTGCAGCGCTTGGAGAAGCGCCGTATGAAGTCCCGCAGCGACTCGCCCGGCCTCGCGTGCGGGGAGCGCGGATCCCGGGGAGTTCCGGGGGCGCACGTATGTGCCCGGAAGTTGCCCACGAAAGTGTGGACTAGATCGTCCCGGTTGTGGATGCGGGCCGGCGGGCAAATGCTCGAGCCATGTCGGGCCGCGTCGCCCGGATGCGGGGGCAAGTTGCGGATGATCACTTCGTCGTTGGTGGCCCCGCCCACCGACGAGCCGGGCGGTAATCGTTGAGCCAAACACGAGGGTCCGTCTCCCCGTTGTATTTGATGATCGTCGAGGGCTGACGGAAGCGGCGGGGGAACGCTGCCGTGCGGATCTCCCGGCTGAACACACGGGTGCCCGGGGGCTCCGGCGTTGGGGAGCGATCCTCACCGCTGTCGTAGCGTCCACCCCTTCGAGGGTGGTAGCCCCTGGCCGCTCGTGCGTCGCGCCTTGCCGGTGCGCCGGCGTTGATGACGTTGCGGGCGTCACCATCCAGCGCCCTGCGTGTGTCGAGGAGGCGTTCCTTGGCCGGCGTGCGTCCCTGGTCAGCAGGTTGACCCGCATGCACCGAGGGTTCGCCCCCTGGTGCCGGATCATCACCCCGCGCGTCCCCCCGTGTTGGCGGATGCGTGAGGCCGAGCTTTCGGCTGGCCGGACGGCCGCTTGCTCAAGGAGGGTCCGCACCTCGCGGTGCATGTCTCGAGCCTCGGGGGTCGAGGGTGCGGCATGGCGCGCGGCGGTGTGGCGGCGGCGATGAGCTTTTGGCTCGCCCGCGGCGGAGTATCCGCGTTGTCGACGTTGGGGATGGGGTTGAGGCGGTCTCGGACTGTCGGCCCCGGCTCCCGCGCGCGTTCGCCGCGCGCGAGAGGCCCCTCCTGCCATCGAGGCGCGGAGCGGCCGCACGGTCCGTACTCCTCTGCCCGGCTTGGCCTCGAGCTCGCGAGCTTGGGCCGGCGCGCGTCGACGTCGGCCCCGGCGGGAGCGCTTGGCCCCGCGGCCGGGCGCGTGGCGATCCCGGGGGGCCGGCGTGACCTCCCCATCTCCGGCGCCCGCCGCACCGGCGGCGTTGGCCGGTCGTTGGTGATGACGGCGCGGCATTCCCGCGTGGGGTCGTAGCTCCCGGTCTTCGGAGTCGTCGGAGCGGCCGAACCGGTGAGTCCGTGGCGTCGAGGAAACGCCCGAACGCGGCCGGGTCCGGCACACCGGAGAGAAGTCCCACTCCGCGTACCCATGGCGGGCGGCGGGTGGCATCGTGTCGACGGAGCCCGGGGACGACTCGTCCGTCGCGAAGTGCCGGGGTTCTGGCGACGAAGACGTGACGACCGAGGGCGGAACCCTGCGCATTGTAGTGTTGACGTTGGCGTTGTAGGCCGTAGTGGCGCCACGCAACCCGATGGGGACGCGTGGTCGGAGACCGCACGCGGTCCCCGCCGGGGGGGGGCGGTGGCGGTCGTCGTGGCGGTGGACGCTCCGCGTTGGGCGGCGGTGCGCTCGGCCTGCCGCCGCTCGGACCGCGCCCGACGCGAGCGCGGCCCGGAGCGACGACGGCGTCGCGGTGTCGACGGTCCCGCCGGCATCCGTGCTGCGGGTGCTCGCGCCGGTGTCGTGCGTGCGGCGGTGACCAGAGCGGACCTGGCCTCCCGCTGCGCGCGTAGCTCCTCACGGTTGGTGAGGCGCATGAGATAGCCATTCCCCGTGGCCTGGAAGTTCAAGTCCCCGAAGCGGATCTCGAACCCGGCCGAGGAAGGGGGTCTGAGCTACCCATGTTGTAGCGGGTGCTACGGTACTCAGTGCGAATCACCATGGAGGGAGTTAGCGAAATGACCTTAGGCGCTCGTTTGCCCCACCGTGGGCGCCAGCGTCGGTGCGGAATATGGTCCCGACACTAACCGGTAGATAACGCCTAGGTCTATCCCTCGATGGTCGATGCTAAGCAACAAATGACACAAGGATTTATCCTGGTTCCGCCGAGGGGGCCGTACGTCCAGCGGTGGTGTGCTCGTGGCACTATATTGCTCGGCACGGGGGTGCTTGTAGTGGGGCAAATACAAGCAAGGCGGGAGAGGAAGCGTGGCTCCCAAGTCCCCGGTGAGTAGGCGAAGATATTGTGGGAGAATAAGAGAGTGAGTGCACGGTGCGCCGTGTTCTTCCGGGTTCGTCCGAACTCGTCCTCCCTCCGCCCCCCTCCGCGGGCGGGGGCTCGCCTCCCCTTTTATAGGCCAAGGGGGCGGCGAGTTACATGCACGCCGCGCCGCCTAGCTACGTGAGGGAGCACGTCGCGCTATGGTGTAGAGTGGGCGGCCGTCCGGTCGATCTTCGGCGCGATCCGGCCATGATGGCCTACCTTGTACCCGAACGGTGGCGGTTCGAGGGGTAGGGAGGCGGCGGATGGCGATGGCGCCCCCGATAGGCTTCGAGGGAGATGCGATGATGGCCGGTACGGGGTACGGGAGCGGGCGAACGGCGTTCCTTCCCAATGAGCTGCGGTGGTGGAGTGGTTGCTTTGCGGTGTTCGGGCGTGCGCTGCGGAGTCGGGCGTGCGCGCGCGCGCGTGGGTACGGCGGCCGCGCCGTTACGGTGGCCGGGATGGCCGCCCACCGGCCTAGCGCCCTTCACCTAACCCTGCGGGGTCACGGGAAAGTGGGATCGAGGGTGCGCCGGCCCCCTTTCGAGGGTCGGGCGCATTAGTCGTACGGTAGCGTGCGCGCGGTGTTATGGGACCGACACCGGCCGTACCGCACGGTCCACCCCACGGTGGCGGGGATGGGCTCCTCCCCGGGGAGTTGGTGCGGCGGCACGGGGGGCGTGAGCCCGGGCGCATGATGGCGCCGTCCCGCGGCGTCGGGGCGTTAAATGCCCAAGTACGGGGGCCGGCGCACGCGTGCGGGGCGCCGTGAGCGTGGCGGGCCCCGGCGAGGGGTGGAGCGAACCCTCGAGCGAGGCGAGGCCCTCGCTCGAGGGGGAGCGGGCCCTCGAGCGGGGGCGGGACCGCTCGAGGGAAGGGGGTCGCCCCCCTCGAACGGGGGCGGAACTTTGTTCGAGGAGGGGGTTGCCCCTCGAGCGGGGCGGAGCCCGTTCGAGGAGGAGCGTACCCTCGGGCGGGGGCGGGGCTGCTCGAGGGGTCTCGCGGTCGGGCTATCTTGGCGGGGCCTCCGAAGTCCTGCTGCGTGGGCCACGTCCTGCATGGTTAGTTCCCTGCATGGTTAGGCCCAGTTCATTTGATGCGGGGAATTTAAGTGAGGGTTCCCCCATCGTTTGAGGGGACCCCTAGGGCGGTCCCCGACATTAGGGCTTCACTCGAGGATGCTAGGACTAGAGTGGGCCGAGCTAGAGACACGGGTGCTTGATAGCAAGCTTGAGATTGATTCGCTTAAGGCTAGCCTGTTGTTTCGATGAGAATGATTGTGTTGATTGCTCTATTTTCCTTGCTTGATCTTGCTTTGTTCAAGGAGAAGCATGCCTCCAAGTGTGAGGAACTAGATGTGCTTAGGGTTGAAGTGGGCGAGCTTAAGTCTAGACCTTTGCTTTGCTAGGTGCTTGCACTTCTTGCCCGTTTTGCATGCTAAGATTGATGGGATGCATGCTTACACTAGTTCGCTCGAGGCTAAATTGAAGGAACCCATGCCTACATCTTGCTCTACCTGTGAAATGCATGCATTGAAAAATTTGGAGCTTGCACATTATGTTGATCGTTTGCAGGATGAGAATGATGATTTGAGGAAGTTGATGGGTTGGTTGTCCGGTCACGAGCCTCAGTTGAGGATGATGATCGAGGCCTTTAAGAGGCAAGATGGTGAGGGGCTTGGGGCAAACAAGGTTGGTGAGGGAAGTGGAGAGAATATCCATGAGCCACCAAAAACCCACCACAAGAATGATTTCCCACCAAAACCTAACCATCTAAGGAACCGACTAGACACAACCCCGGCTCCACCCGTGTTTCCTACACCCACAAATGACCTACAAAAGCCTATCAAGTTTGTGAGCACTTCGGGGAAAGTGTTCTTTGGGAAGGAGAGTGAGAAGGCTAGTGGTGAGAAACCGGTGGAGGGTTTGAGTGGAGAGAAACCAAGTGAGCGACCACATCCCAAGCCAAAGCCTAAGCTTGTGAGGTTCCATTGTGGCTATTGTGGGAGAGATGGCCATAAGGAGGAGTTTTGCTTCAAGAGGAAGCGTGAGGAGAGAATGGAGAAGGAGTGGGCTAACAAGGACAAGTACCACCCTTCCGATGGTGTACTTGAGCCTCGTATGCGGATGCCCGGGGGCAAGGCGATTGTGAGGACGAGTTCGGGCTTGGGGAGAGAAGAAGGCCGCAGGTGGTGCTTCTTGTCCGAGGTCACACCGGTCAGACCGGTGTGGGGCACCGGTCAGACCGGTGCAGGCCTGGACAGACAGATGTTCGGGTTTCGAGCTCGTGCAGGTGCGAGGGTTGTCTCTGGTGGTCGTGGTTCTGGTGGTTGGGCTGGAAAGGGTGCAGGTGGTCAGTTTGCTAGACGTTCTCCTCCTCGTGCTCAATACGGGGATTGGAGGAGTCGTGGAGTTGAGTTGGAGAGGAAGGACGTTCCACGGGCCTTCTTGCGTGGTTTTGGTCCTCCTCCGGGCGGAGAGGGGTGGTTCCCTCGGGGTGGTTACCGTGGTGGAGTTCGTGGAGGTAGTTTTGGTAGGAGAGATGCTTTGGTTGGTGCTAACCCCACTTTCGAGCAAATGGCTCGGCCTTTCGGTTTTCCTCTTTTGGTACTAACCCCGGTCTTTGAGTCGTTTGTTCGCTCACGTGCCTATTTTTGAGTTTCGAGGTGGGAGACTTGAAGAACATTTGGTTGATTGACTCCGGTTGCTCGAGGCATATGGCCGGAGACGGGGGGTGGTTCTCAAGTCTCGTCCGGTGGTGACGAAGAGGTACATCACTTTTGGGGACAATGGGCGTGGGCGTGTGCTTTCGAAGGTGAGATAAAAGTGAGTGACAAGATCACTGCGAGGCGTGTTGCTCTTGTTCAATCGGCCGGGGTACAATTTGCTTTTCGTGTCTCGGTTGTTGGATGAGGGTTTTGAGGTGTTGTTTCGGCCTGGTGGTTCTCGGATTTTGGACTCTCGAGGGGACCTTGTTTGTATGGTCGTTCCCGAGGGTCGGGTGTTTCGTCTTGATTTTTCTCGGTCTTCGGGTGTTGAGCGTTGTTTCTTGGTGGTTCTTCGAGTGAGTTGTGGAAGTGGCATAGGAAGTTGGGTCACTTGAGCTTTGACCTTTTGTCTCGCTTGAGTAAACTCAATTTGGTCCGAGGATTGCCACGGTTGAAGCTTGAGAAAGAGTTGGTTTGTGCTCCGTGTAGGCATGCCAAGATGGTGGCCTCTTCTCACCCGCCTCTCACCGATGTGATGAGCGAGCGTCCATGCGAGCTGCTCCATATGGACCTTGTTGGCCCGGCTCGTGTGCGATGCGGGTGGAAAGTGGTATGTCCTTGTTGTGGTGGATGACTATTCACGGTATGCGTGGGTGTTCTTTACGGAGGATAAGGGGGAGACGTTTGGTTTTGTTCGAGATCTAGTCTTGAGGTTGAGGAACGAGAGGCACGGAGATGCCATACGAGCTATCCGAAGTGATAATGGCTCGGAATTCAGGAACTCTCGTTTTGAAACCTTTTGTCATGACTTGGGTCTTGAGCACCGGTTTTCGAGTCCGTATACGCCTCCCCGAGAATGGTGTTGTGGAAAGGAAGAACGAGGACCTTGTGCGAGATGGCTCGGACGATGCTTGATGAGCATAGGACTCCGAGGAGGTATTGGGCCGAGGGCGGTGAATACCGCATGCTATGTGTCGAACGAGGATATACCTCGAGTGCACAAGAAAAAGACATGCTATGAGTTGATGCATGGTCGCACACCCAAGGTGAGTCACTTCCATGTCTTTGGTTGCAAGTGTTTCATTCGAAAAAAAGGCGGGGAAGTTGGATAAGTTTGAGGCTAGGTCCGTCGATGGCATTTTCTTTGGTTATGCATCTCATTCTAGAGCATATCGTGTGCTCAATCTTGAAACTAACCAAATCGTGGAGACTTGCGAGGTAACCTTCGACGAGACAGAGCCACGTAGTCAGCTTGTCTTTGAGTGTGCAGGTGATGATGAGCTTGGCGAGGAGATCTTTCGAGGAGGAGGAGCATGAACATGGAGATGATGAGGATGGCGGTGCGGTGCCCCCGGTGAACATGTACCCACTACTTCGACTACGATGTTGGATGGACCCTCTCGCTACACCTACGACGACAAATCAAGAACGAGGAGAAGCCGATGTTGAGGGGGAGGTAGCTTCGAGGCGAGAACCTCCCCGGCGAGTTCAAGTGGATCACCCGGCTTCGAGGATCATCGGCGACATGGATGAACGCACTACACGGTCGAGGGTTCGGAACAATTCCCATTTTGCTCATGCTTGCGTTTGTTGCTTCTTTCGAGCCCAAAGACATTGGACACGCACTATCTCGATCACAATTGGGTTAACTCGATGCATGAGGAGTTGGAGAATTTTGAGAGGAATCGGGTGTGGGAGTTGGTTGACCCCCCCCCGGGGTGTAAGCCGATTGGTACAAAGTGGGTGTGGAAAAACAAAGAGGGAGAGAAGGGTGAGGTTGTGAGGAACAAGTCGAGACTTGTTGCTCGGGGGTTCGATCGAAGGAGGGGATCGACTACGAGGAGACCTTTGCTCCCGTAGCCCGTTTGGAGGCGATTAGGATCCTTCTAGCCTTTTCTACGTGGCTAAAGGGTTCAAGTTGCACCAAATGGATGTGAAGAGTGCTTTTCGAATGGTGTCTTTGGAGGAAGAAGTGTATGTGAGGCGACCTCGGGGGTTTGAGAGTGAGAAGTACCCCCACCGGCCGTACAAGTTGAGGAAGGCGGCCGTATGGGTCAAGCGGGCGCCTAGAGCTTGGTATGGCGAGGTTGAGGGGATTCTTGTTTGAGAGAGGTTTTGAGATGGGGAAGGTCGATCGGACCTTGTTTTTGCGAGCGGGGGGGAGATATCCCGATTGTGCGGGTGTACGTGGATGATATTGTCTTTGGTGGCTCGTCTAACTCTCTTGTTGCGAGGTTTGCGATGATATGAGCGGGGAGTTTGAGATGAGCATGATGGGCGAGTTGCGGTTCTTTCTCGGGCTACAAATCAAGCAATCAAAGGAAGGAACATTTGTGCACCAGGCTAAGTACACCAAGGACATTGTGAGGAAGTTCAAGATGGAGGACTCCAAGGCCATGACGACGCCGATGAGTACGACGACAGCTCTTGATGCGGACGAGGAAGGTGAACACGTGGACCAGAAGGAGTATCGGAGCATGATCGGGTCACTCCTCTACTTGACGGCGACGAGGCCGGACATACAGTTCTCAGTGTGTCTGTGCGCTCGTTTTCAAGCGTCTCCGAGGACTTCGCATCGGCAAGCAGTGAAGCGAATTTTCAGGTACTTGCGTCACACTCCCGACTTCGGCCTTTGGTACTCCGCGTCCTCTTCTTTGGCGCTTCATGGTTTTTCGGACGCGGATTTTGCCGGGTGTCGGTTGGATAGGAAGTCCACTTGCGGGACTTGCCGCTTTTTGGGTTCTTCGTTGGTGTCTTGGTCTTCTCGTAAGCGGCCGAGTGTTGCTCAATCCACGACCGAAGCCGAGTATGTTGCCGTTGCTAGTTGTTGCTCTCAGCTCCTTTGGATCACCTACACCATGAGTGACTTTGGTGAGGAGTATACCCATGTCCCACTTCAATGTGATAGCACCAGTGCCATAAGCGTTGCAAAGAACCCAGTGCTCCATTCCAAAACCAAGCACATAGAAGTGAGGTATCATTTTCTGAGAGACAACGTAGAGAAAGGAAAGATAGCCTTGATCCATGTGCCCACACATCACCAACTAGCCGATATTTTCACCAAACCCCTAGATCAAGCAACTTTCACTCGTTTGCGGGGGGAACTTGGTGTGTGTTTGATTTCCTGAGTTGGGTGTGTGGGAGCTTTCTTTTGCCGGTGGTGTCGAGCCCGTTTTGCCTCCCCTCGAGGAGCCGGTTTGTAGCATATGTATAGATTTCCTTTGTGCATTTCTTGCATTTGGCATGGCATATGTAACATGATGTATAGGCATCCTTGTATCTTAGATTGCATGTATTTTGTATCATATGCATTGGTTAGGAAAGCTTCTCTCATATACATTGTTCACCATGGAATGAGATATATGTTTTTGTGAGCTTGTTTGGTATGATATGGTTAGTTTGGCTTCGCTCTTGATGATCTTGATGAATAATCCATGGTTGATAGCTATGCTTTTGAAAAATGTCACATGTATGCTCTCTCATGTGTAAATGCCTTTACATGCTCTTGACATGTTTTTGTGGCTTTGCTATGCTTAATTTGTGGTGGGATAGCTAGCTTATTGATCATATGGGGCCAAAGGCTCTTTTGCCATCATGAATGTTTAGCCCTCTAGATTTATCTTGTGGAGGAGCATAAGTTCCTTTTTGTCGCAAAGACATCTCATGTACCATTTACAAATCTGAAAATGAAATGAAAAATGCTTGGAAAATATGCTCCCATGTCATATGTGCTGAATTTAATTTGCTTTGGGTGCTAAACCGTTGCATGATGCCTACCAATGAGAAGTCTCATACATAGAAGTAGGCACATGGCTCGGTGGCTTTGACATGACATGAGGTGCTTGTGGGTGTTTGTGATGGTCTTATGATTAGAATGGCTGTCCTAGCATGAAGTTTGTGTGGCTTTGCCATTTTGATATGCTTTGATCATGTTTAGGATTTTGCTCATGAGAGGCAAGTTTTTCGCAAAATTGCCAAAATCCATCTTAGCTTCGTCCAATGGTTGTGAAACTTGGTGATCATGTAGTTGAGATCGATACGAAGCCGTCGAGTACCTAACTTGCTCATTTGGACATGTGTAGCATTCTTTGTTGAATTTTGCATATTTGAGAAGCTCTAGGTTGCATTTTTTGCATTTTTTGCTTGATTCATGCATTGTCAACAAGGGGGAGAAGTTTGAGCTTGAAATGGCTTGCCGGATGTATTTGGAAGGTTTTCAGGTGGTTTCGAGCCATTTCTGGGCTCTGTTGTACACCGGTCTGACCGGTGAAGAGCACCGGTCTGACCGGTGTGAGTGCTGGTCCTGTACATATGTTAGGCACCGGTCTGACCGGTGGTGGTGACCGGTCTGACCGGTGTGAGCTGTGTTGTTGCTGCTGCCCTGTTTTCAAGTGGTGTCTTGCATGCATTTGTCCAGGGGGAGGTGCATTGGTTCAGGGGGAGCTTGCATGTGTGCAGGGGGAGCTCTTTGTGGTATTCGAGCTTTGTTTTGGTGGTTTGCGCTCTTTGCTTGAGCTTTGCTTTGTCTCGGATGTGTCGAGCCGTTGCCCTTGCCTAAGGGGTCCGAGACTTGTCTTCTTCAAGTGATCTTGCTATTTGCCTTTGTTTGGCTTTCGATCGCTTGTTGGAGTTTCTTTTTGTTCATTTCTTTTCTTTTCTCTCTTGCTACTTTCGTGTGGGTGTTGTCAATGCACTCATCAAGGGGGAGATTGAGGACCATGTGTGGTTCGAGGACCGGTGAATGGTCGCTTCCTTGTGTGATGAGTGATTGACAACGTTGTGTGGACAGATTTTTGCCTAAGTATTGCAGGTACAGGTTGCGGCTTGACTGGTGTTGGTGCGGTTGAAGAACAAGTGTGAAAGGTCGTCACCGGTGAGGCCTCCAGGTGTGGAGAAGACAAGTAGGCTTCGTTCGAGGGACCTGGTGGCCAGCGGGGTCAAGTGCGGGCCGCATGGTGGCATGAACAGCAAGATGAAGTTGTGTACGGTTTCTTGGTTGAGCCTCAAAACCAAGGTCGAGCCGGGACTACGTGGGAGCCAAGTCATGAGTGGAGATTGGCGGAGGCTACACCGAGTTCGCGGGGTTTCGGTGGTTCACCGAGAAAACCACTTTGGGTTCCTTGGTTGATCCACAAAGCCAAGACCGGAGAACCGAAGACGGAGGTGCAGCGGCACGGGACCGGTCTGACCGGTGGGTCTGACCGGTCTGACCGGTGGGGACCGGTCGACCGGTGAGGAGCACCGGTCGGCCGTGTGCGACGACGCGGTCCGGAATCTTCGAAGCGGAGGACACGCGTCGGGATCGCATGGCTTGCGTCGAGGCTACGCAGTGCGGTCGCCGGGCATCCGTCCGATGGTGAAGACATCAAGAATTCCAAATCCGCCCTTGAGGGGCTTGTATCCCTAGTTAGTAGAGAGGGGCATTTTAGACATTCGGTTGCCGCCTATATAACCCAAGAGGTGAGAGGATGGCAGCCAACTCTTGGAACCCTAGCTCATTAGTTTTCCTATTTTCCACCTATTTTCTCTAGGTTTTCCTTAGGACTAGCAAGAGAGCTTCACGGAGAGATCTTGTAGAGAGGGATGGATGATCGGGCGGCTTGCTAGACCTTGTACGAACCTTTGTTTCATGTATAGATGATTCGGCGTGGTTCCTCAAGGTTTGGATGTGTTTTCCCCGGTTGTTCTTGGTGGTGATTTTCGGAGCCCTCTCTCGGTGATTCCTTTGGGGTGTTTTCGGGGCTTTTCTCTTGGGGATTTGATGGGGGAAATTTGTGGGAACCCTTCGTGGTTCTTTGGGCTGTGATCCCCCTCCCAAATCCGTGAGAAAAGTTGCTCGAATTTGGGGTTTCTTGAGTTCTTGGGTTGGAAGTGCTTTCGGCGGGATTTCTTCGATTCCTCCTTTTTGGACGAGATTTGGTGGGATTAAACTTGGCTATGGACTCCTCATGAGGTGCTCCTGATATCCCCAAAGTCTTGTTCAAGTCCGTGGAGCGATTCGGGAGATCGAGATTTGGATTTGGGGGAGTTGACCCGCGGGTCTTGTTCATCCCGAGGCGCCCGGGCTACACCGGTCCGACCGGTGCTCTTGACCGGTCCGACCGGTGCAAGCCCCCGTGGGTTTTCGCTCGGGTGAGTGTCTTGGTGTGTTCTTTGTTGTCCCGTGGTGCTGCTTGTTTCGAGTTTGGGTTCGTTTGGTGGTCGGTTGGCTTTGTTTGGTGCCTTAGGGGCTTTCGGCTGCCATCGGTCCGACCGGTGCGTCTCACCGGTCGACCGGTGTAGAGCCACTTAGTGGAAGTTGCTCGGGTTCACCGGCGGGGGACCGGTCCGGCCCGGTGGTGCTCACCGGTCCGACCGGTGTGGGTCCGTAGACTCGGGGTTTGTTGTTCCGCTGCGTTCTCGAGTCGGAAGGCCGTGTGTGTTGGTTCCTAGGTCCGGTGGCACTCCGGTGGCTACGTGGGCTTGGCCAACTTGGGTAGTGAGTCGGAGACGTGTGTTGGAAGCCGCGTTCGTCTTGTTGGAGTTCTCATCTCCATCGAGAAGAATTTTTATCGGCTCCCATTCACTCCCCCCCCCCCCTCTGCGGTTCGCCGTATCGGTCCTTCGGCCTCGATGTCCACGGCGACGCCATTGCCGAAATCACTCATCCCCAATCTGTGCTGAACAGACTTTTTGATTAGATTGTATTAGGGGTGCTTGAATATCGGCAATAAATGAAGAACTTTTGAATTCCGTGCTTGCACTATGATGATTTTTTTCGTGTTTGCATCTGTGAATCTTGTTTTTCCTTAAACGTATCCGGGAACTGTCTTGAGCCGAACAAGCGAGAACAGATGCCCCTTGGCGCAAAATCCACAGAAGATCCCTGAATCGGCAATCCGTAAGCACTGTTCAAGTGAAAACTCTTCGCATTCGGGAAGAAAACGCCGCCGCTTGGTATTCCAACAGTGCACGCCAGCCAGTCATCACTCCTAATGCATCCCCTCGGTCAATAAAATAGCCTGCTGAGATGCCCTGCAAATCCACTCGCACACTCATCCATCACTTCTCATTTCCTCCCCCGTCCTTAGAGGAGAAAACCCCAAGGCCATGGACAAAGGCAGGCAACCCCAGGAGAGCAGCACTCCGAAGAAACGCACGATTCGAGAGTGAGTTTTCCTTTGATTCACTCCTTGTTTCTCATATGATCTTGCGCTTTACCTCCTCTCTTCTTTTCTTCTTTCAGCCTTGATTTGCTTCCTAAAGAAATCATCGGGACCGAAGACGTGCCTGAGTACATCTCCTCCGATTCCTCCCTCGAAGCAGAGGAGGCTACGTCTGAACAGAGGACCAATCACCAACTGCACCGCCACGTTCGGCACCTGGAGCATGGCCTCAGGGACATCACCGCTCGTTGCCAGGCCGAACGCGAGCGTCGCATGGCTCTGGAAGCACTAGTAGGGGGTAAATGTTTCTGACCCCTTCTTGACTTCGCGCTCACATCTGGATTTCTTGCCCCTAACACCCACTCCTCTGTTTCAGATATCTCTGACAGGTACAACAACTTGAAAGCGGCTTGGGACAGCTTGGTGGAGGCCGCAAATCATGGCCACCCCCGTGCATTCCAAGTTGCCGTCACGGTGGTATTGGAGCAACTGAAGAGGGAGCAGCCGAAGAAGCAAAGAAAAGATTGAATCATACTTTCGCCTCTTCCTCCACGCCTTCTACTTCCCACCTCCTCGTAGTCTAGATCACCAGGGTTGTTGGATGTAAACCTGCAAGAGGCAGTTGTAATGTAATTTTGTGCTAAGGGCAATGCATCTAGGCACTGGCCATTTCTTCTGTTTGTGTATTTTGTTCTGAAGGCGGCCTCGCTCTTGAGCGCCGGCTATTTCTTGTGTCAGACGCTTGTAATCCCACTGCTGGTGATCATCGATCGATTTCAATACTAGGATAATATTTCTTCAAATATCTTCCATTTATTGCAGCGGAAAACTCCTCTCCTAGTAAAGTTTTTAATATGTATGCATTACCGGGGACTCATCCGACCACGCGAAAGGGTCCTTCCCGGTTAGGGGACCATTTGCCGAATTCGCCGTATTTGGTTCCAATCGGCAATAACGCTTTCCAAACCAAATCCCCTTCTCGCAAATTGCACGACTTTTACCTTCTTGTTATAATACTTGGCAACCCGCGCCTTATTCTTCTCGATGTTTTCCGGGGCCCCGAGACGGATCATGTGTAAATCCTCTAGCTCATCCATCATCGAGCCACCGTAATCCTTGGAGCTCAAATCTTTACGTAACACGATTCTCCTAGAATCGATTGCATCTCCCAAGGTAGAACCGCATGATGCCCATAAACCAATTCGTAAGGAGAAGTCTTTGTAGCTCCATGAGGGGCCATTCAGTAAGCCCATAATGCTTCACTGAGTACCGAATGCCATCTCCTTGGCTTCTGGTCGATCTTCTTCTGTATTATCTTGATCATGATCTTATTAGAAGCCTCGGCTTGACCATTAGCTTGGGCATAATAGGGAGAAGAGTTAAACAATTTGATTCCCATGCTTTCGGCAAATTCTCTGAACTCCAGGGACACGAATTGAGCCCCTTGATCAGTTGTGATGGTCTGAGGGATTCCAAATCGATAGATGATGTGCTCCTTGACAAATTCAACTATGTTTTCCGACGTCACCTTCTTCAGGTGGGATCGCCTCAACCCATTTAGTAAAATAATCGTAGCCAAAAGCACAAACTTATGCCCCTTGCTAGATGGTGGATTAATACGGCCAATCAAGTCTATACCCCAACCCCCTGAATGGCCATGGCTTGATGATGGGATTCAATGCTGATGTGGGGACCCTTTGAATATTTCCAAACCTCTGGCAGTCTTGACATCCCTTGTAATACTCAAAGCAATCCTCTAATATCGTCGGCCAAAAGCACCCAGCTTGCCTGACAACCCATTTCATGCGGTAGGCCGATTGGTGTGCTCCACATATCCCATCATGCACTTCACTCATCATCTTCTTGGCCTCTTCTGGACCCAGGCATCGTAACAATACCCCATCTAATGATTTATAAAACAAATTGTCATCTAGAAGAACGAATTTTATGGCCTTGCACCTGAGCTTCCTAGAGACCTTTCGGGATGGATCCTTCAAATAGTCAATGATCTCTTTTCTCCAATCATCCTCCCCAAGATCCGTCCCTAGTGCACACATATCTGCAGCAAACGCTTCTTGGTTCTCTTTGTAACTAGAGGCGCTCTGAGCCAACCTATTTGCTTCTTCGTTATGCTCCCTAGGAATATGCTGTAGAGTTACCAACGGAAAGCTCTTCAAGATTTCCCTGCATTCTTCGTAGTAACTCCTCAGTGCTTCACTTTTGCATTCGTATTGGCCGTTCAATTGTTTGATCACTAGCTCTGAATCTCCATAAACCTCAACTGAAACGGCCCCAGCTTCTCTCAAATATTGAAGCCCCCGAAGTAATGCCTCGTACTCAGCCTCATTGTTTGTAACAGTGGGCTGTATAGGGATAGCAAATTCAAACATCTCGCCTCTAGGCGAAATTAGTAGGATCCCTACTCCCCCGCCTTTACCACATGATGATCCATCGAAAAATAAAGCCCAAGGAGTAATTTCAAGCAAATCAATTGATGGATCGCGATGTTCAGTTATAAAATCGGCAATGATCTGACCTTTGATAGCTTTTGCCGATTCGAACTTCAACTCGAACTCTGATAAAGCCAAAATCCATTTGCCAATCCTGCCATTCAAAATTGGCATAGATAACATATGTTTTATTACATCAAACTTGGAATACACAGTGCATTCGGCATTCAACAAGTAGTGCCGAAACTTTGTACACGAGTAGTGCACGCACAAGCACAGCTTCTCTGCAGCCGAATACCTGGTCTCTGGATCAAGTAATTTTCGGCTAAGATATGCTACTACCCGCTCCTTTCCTTCGAATTCTTGAATAAGGGCCGATCCAATGGTTTGGGTATCGGCCGCCACGTACAACTTGAAAGGCTTATCTAGCAGAGGAGGGACCAGCACTGGTGGCTCCTTCATGTATCGCTTGATCTCATCAAAAGCCTTTTGTTGTTCGTCACCCCATGTGAACTTCTGATCTTTCTTTAGCTTCAGCAATGGAGAGAGTGGAAAAACCTTCTGTGACAAATTTGAAATAAACCTCCTTACAAAATTAATTTTGCCGAGCAGTGATTGCAATTCCTTGAGATTATTTGGAGGGACAACTTCATCAATGGCCTTCATGCTCTTCTTGCCAACCTCAATCCCCCCTTCGTGGACTAAAAATCCCAAGAATTCTCCAGCTGATACTCCAAAAGCGCATTTGTTTGGGTTCATCTTTAGACCATGCTTTCGGGTGCACTCCAAGGTCCTTTTCACATCTCCTAAATGCGTATCATGGCTTAGGGACTTGATCACGACATCATCAATGTAAATTTCAACAACTTTGCCGACCAACTCGTGAAAGATGTAATTCATGGCTCGCTGATAAGTTGCACCAGCATTTTTCAACCCAAATGTCATGACTATCCATTCAAACAAGCCTATATGACCAGGACATCTGAAGGCCGTCTTTGATATATCTTCTATTGCCATGAAAATTTGGTTGTATCTCGCATTGCCGTCCATGAAACTGATAACCTTGTGCCCAGCAGCGGCGTCAACCAACAAATCGGCAATAGGCATGGGGTAACCATCCATCGAGTAGCTCTGTTCAAATCCCTGAAATCTATGCAGACCCTCATCTTTCCATTCTTCTTGTAAACAGGGACGATGTTAGAAATCCACTCCGCATATCTGCATGGCCGAACAAAGTTTGCATCAAGTAATCTTTCAACTTCTTTCTTCACATCGGCCAATACTTCATCCTTGTAGATTTTCCGGGGTGGTTGCTTGTATGGTTTGAAACCAGATTTGATTGGCAACCTATGCTCAACGATGGAACGATCCAGTCCAGGCATCTCCGAATAATCCCAGGCGAAGCAATCTCTAGATCCTTTGAGCAGCTTGATTAATTCCTCCCTGAAGTCTGATTGCAAGCTTGCGCTGATGAACGTTGGCCTTGGCTTGTCACCGTTTCCAATGTCAACTTCTTCTAATTTATCAGCCGACATGAATCCTCGCCCTAACTTGCCATCAGTACCATCGACAGGGTTCTCCATTAAAAATTGCTATAAGAGCCGACTGCTTGAATCGGCTGTTGATCGCCGCTAACGGAGTTCAACGGGACCTTCTCCCCGATCTTTTCCCCGAGAAATAGTCAATACCTTGATACTCCCGAAAGCCGGTTCCATGTTTGCAACGCTCACGGAGTCATCTCGCTTGGACCACCTCAATATCATCATCCACCCACTGGATGAGCTGCTGATGCATGGTGGATGGGACGCAACAATTGGCATGAATCCAGTCCCGGCCAAGCGAGGGTCGTATGCTCCTTTACCTTCAATAACGAAGAAGGTCGTGAGCAGTGTCTTGGACCCTATCATCAGATTCACGTGAGCGCATCCCTTGGTGTCTGAAGGATTCCCAGCGAAATCATTCAGTATTATGCTTGTAGGCGTCAGATCGCTAGGGCCCATGCCAAGTTTCCTGAAGGTGGTGTACGGCATCATGTTAATCGTCGCGCCCCCGTCGACAAACATCTTGGTCAATGGTTTGCCATTGACATATCCCTTCAAATACAGCGGCCTCATGTGTCGATTTTTGGCCGGTTTGTCGAAAACGGCCTGCTTGGCTAACACCAGCTGTGCCATCAGCCCCTCAACCTGCTCATCATCCAGGGGCGCCTCTTCCTGTACAATCTGATTAGCAGGAGCCATAAATTCATTCGGCAGAAAGTATACCATGCATGCTGGAGCCGAACGCTTTGACCCTTCAGGCTTGTCCTTTGGACGCCACACCTGCCTTGTCTGTATCCCAGCCTGCCTTAGCTCACGGTTCCTCAAGCGCTGAACCCTTCGCTTCTGACTCTTTCTCAGGCCGGGCGGGCACCATTGCCCCTTCTACCAGACGTACTCGTCTTCGTCTTCCTCTTGATCAGCCCACCTTAAATCAGCCTGCCTTTTACTGGGATGATCAATGACTTCAATTTTTTGGCGCCGATCCTCGCTAGGATGTATCCTTCCAATTCTCTCATGGACGGATCGGCGATTGGCAGTCTCCTGCCTGTACTCGAAATACCTGTCGCTGCACTCAGGGCAGTTCCTCAGCGTGGGCAGCTTCAATCCCTCGTTCCAACAGTGCCTGAAGAACGCACATCCCTAGTGCGCGCGTTCCTGCTCGCGTGTGTATTGCTCCAGGTCTCTCCTGCGCACTTCTTCTTCAGCCCTGCGCTTCTCCTCCTCGTATTTGCGCTTCTGGTAGCGCTCCTTCTCCAGCTGGTGCTACCATTTGTTGAGGAGGATTCGTGTGGTCACCCTGGGCTTGGCTCTGGATGATTCCCCGATTTCGATGTGGCTCTTGAGAACGCGGGGGGATTCACCATGCACCTGCTCCAAAGTTACTTGACACTCCGGGTCCACTGCTCCATCCTGCCTTGCCCTGGCTGAGGTCAAGACTTTGACCTTGCCCTTCTCCTCAGTTGTCACCATGTTGACCGAAAAACCCACCATGTTCTGAGGGAAGGGGTGGCCATCCAGCTTCATCTTGTTATCAAATTTGAGGTGCCCCTCCTGGATGGCTCTCTGGATCCTCATTCTGAAGACCCTGCAGTCGTTGATGGAGTGCGAGTTCCTGTCGTGGAAGCCGCAGTAACGTTTCTCCTTGACTCCATCGGGCCGAAGCATGGAATGCCCTTCAGGCAGTCTGATTCGGCCTTCCTTTACCAGGAGCTCAAACAGCTTGTCAGCTTTCATGATGTCGAAATCGTAGATACCTTTGGTCTGTTTGACCCAGCGCTGATTCACAGTCAGTGGCTCTTTCCCCCACATGATCTCGGCTGCAGCCACGTCTTGTTCATCATCAGAATCTTCCACCAGATCCGCCTTGTCCAAGAACTGGTTGTAAATATCAGCCACGTCGTGCTGTTTGCCGAACCTGGCGTCCTTCTTGAAGCCGTATGCTTGGTTGCTCATCAACGATAGCTTTTGGGACAGCTGGCCCAGGTTATCGAACTCCATGCCAAACAGCTTCTCACGCACGACCGGCAGCATCCCGGCAACGGCCATGTCAGCCAACTGGTCGTCTGGCAAGTTGAGCGAAAAGCACATGCCCTTAACTTCCCTGAACCTCCTGAGAAATTCTAAGGGCGTCTCACTGTGCCTCTGCTTTAGAGTAGCGAGGTCAATGAGCTTCTTCTCTGAGCTGCCGCTGAAATAGTGGGCGTGGAACTTTCGCTCCAGCTCCTTCCATGTGCTAACTGATTTGGGGGGCAAAGACGAAAACCACTGGAACCCTGGGCCTGTCAGTGACGCGGGGAAGTATCTGACTCTGAACGCTTCTTCGGCTGAGCACTCTCCAAGCTGCATCAGGTAGCGAGCAATGTGCTCCACCGTGCTCGTGTCGTCCTGCCCCGAAAACTTTGTGAATTCCGTCGGAGGCTTTACCCTTGGCGGAAGGATCACGTTGTAGTACCACTCCGGGAACGGCGGCATGTAGGTAGGTCCTTGCATTTTCGGTTTGAGGCCGAACTAATTCTGCATCAGATCGGCCATCTTCTGTGCCAGGGCGTCGTCTTCTTGCACGCCTGCGGCTGGCGTATAACCCAGATTCGGGAAAGCGTCGATGGCTCCGTAGTTCCCCACCTCGTGGTAGCCTCCACCGTATAGATTCCTCTGTAGCCAGTTGCTTGCTGGAGCAATCCTGTGGCCGGAAGCAAGCGGGGCCCCAAGCGAGCCGAATGCCAACTCCCCGTACGTGGACTGGTACGGGTTCGGCTGTTGCACAGGTTGACCCGTGCTGCCTTGTGGTGGTGGCTGAACTGGTCGTCCTCCTGCGTCCTGCAGCGGGGGCTGAGATGGCTAACCCCCAGCACCTTGTGGAGGAGGCTGGAAAGCTTGGCTCCCAGCGCTCTGAGGAGGAGGCTGGGCTGGCTGGCTCTGCAATGGCGGCTGAGAACTGGACTCGCCATGCTCCACGGTGCCTCCCTGAATGGGTGCCTTGTTGAATGCCTGCTCCATGCCTGGACCGAAGACGGCTACCATCATCTGTTTGAACGCGCCAAGGAAAGCTTTGTGGTGCCTGTTCAAGATGTGGTCCGCGGCATCTCGAACGCCCGTATGCATTCCTCTTTCTCCCCCGCCGGGTCGTGGCGTCGCTCTCCCCTGGCAACAATACCCTGGGCATCTCATTTTTCAGGTACGGGACGCCACTCCTGTTCTTCTTGAAAGACAGCATACACTTCTGCTGGAATTGGTCCACGGCGTCCTGGAGCTGCTGCCGCTGTTCAGGGGAGAGATCTTCAATGTTGACATCCATGACATCCGCGATCTCAGGCATCTTGATTTTCGGCTGTGGTCCCACCGAGCGTGCCAAAAAGTGTGTTGACGCAAAATGTGCACCTAGCGCCAAGCACACAGCAAGCCGAACAAGCTGGCTTCACACGCGCAAAGAATCACGAGACGTGCCAGTCAATTTTCCCTGAAAATTAACAAAAGAGAAAGTAGTTAGATACCAAAGCTTGGAACTTGCCGGGTTGTACTAGACAGTTCCATATTTACGGCTACGAAGCCAGATGAGATGACATATAGCTATAGAAAGCTATCTGCCAGCAAACTGAAACCATTCGGGAACTTGAAGAAGGAAAAGGTAACATAGCCGAATGGATGACGCAAGCATGACGGCGATCGGTCTTTGTTTGGGCAAAGATACACGTGCGCAAGATCGCGACCGATCCCCGTGGTGATCAACATTAAATAAATAAATGAAGTAAAGCACGAGCATAAACATGTAATAAACAAGCATGCATAGATCTAAAGCACTAGTCTACCGCATGTCTAGGTACTTTAAAATCCGTCGGTACGATGCGAAACAAATCTATCCACCGCATGATACAACTTGCATGGGGATCGCACCACTTTCCACAAATAGATGTATCCACCTCATGATACAATATAAATATGGAAAGCTAAAAGCATACATTATTTAAAGCATGAAGTACGCACGTATTCTACTCATGAGAAACATAACCGAATGCGGCTGAACAGCCGATTCGGGGTCCATGAAGAAGGAACGAACATTACCAAGTGAGATAAATCTATCAGATTGATTTGAAATCTAATCCACCGGATGACTAGCTCCAAAGCAACCCAAAAACCTGCATCTACCGCGTGATACTCACCTCTTTCAAGATTTATACAAACGTTGGCAAGTTTGAACCCGCAACACGTAGCAACCTAGATCGATTCGGTTTCGGCTATCCGAAGAGCACGTGATCCACGTGTTGAATTAACCCAAAGCACGAACTTGACTCGCATAAGGATCACCAAAAGGTATAAAGCCGATCCAAACCCATCTAGATTGGGCAAAGAGGTGTTACATGAATTTAAACGTAAAGCAAAAAACTCAAAGCAACACGGGGTAACTTAATGAATCTATTGGATCTTGCCAAAATCCAATAGAGCCGATAACTAGCTTCAAGCCAGATCTTAGCCTACCGCATGGCTCATGACCTAACAAGAAACCTTCTTGAACCAAGCTTGAATCTACCGCATGACACTAAGCATGGTAACAAGACTACTTGCATCAGATCTAAATCCACCGCATGATACTAGATATGATACAAGGTTGCCGGTACTCACGGAGGTCGACGGATCGATGAACCCTCTCGAAGAACTCGACGACACGACGAATGGACTCTAGGGTTTGGCGCAAAGCCGGTTTGTATTGAGAATGATTACGTATATCTGTTACATACAACCAGGGCTCATATTTATACCCTGCCAAGCACAACCTCGAATGGATTCGATACCTAATTTATCTCTAAGCTTGATCGCTTATCCATCCATTCGTCCTTCCTGCTTGAGCCACGTCACCATGCAATCCCACGAAATCAGCTCAACTGTTCTTTTGCCGAACGGAAGCAGATAGCCGACCGCGGATCTTTCTGCCGAATGCATCTGAGGAAACCTTCCTTCCGCTAGACGGACTCCTCACCGAGATGGACCCACAAGTCAGACTCCTTACCAAA
Source organism: Cenchrus americanus (assembly GCA_947561735.1). Classification (NCBI taxonomy): domain Eukaryota; kingdom Viridiplantae; phylum Streptophyta; class Magnoliopsida; order Poales; family Poaceae; genus Cenchrus; species Cenchrus americanus. Next base: position 201,239,425 of record OX387241.1, read on the forward strand.
TTTTGGTGTTAACAGGGTCGATGACGATTGCCGGTGAGCCACTTAGGCCCCAAGGCTTCCGGCGAACCTTGTACAACTGGATTCACTCAAGAATCACCGCACAAGGTTGGCAGAACCTTGCACTCACTCAGCTCTAAACTAAGCCTAGCATTAAGCACATACACAAAGCATATGCAAGTCTAAGGATGAGCAATTAAGCACTTGGATGGATTGGATATGATCTTCAATGTGTCTTGAACTCCTCTGCACTTCTACACAATCTAGCTCCTCAAATGGGTGAGTGGAGGGGGTATGAATAGCCCAAGGCATCAAACTAGCCGTTGGCTAACGTCCACTGAAAAAGGTACCGTCGGATGATCCGACGCTAATTTTTCCAGGGCGTCGGTTCATCCGGTGCCCCTCCCACGTCACTTAGCCGTTGAGGTTCTCTGACACAACTATTCCGACGCTATGCACCGACGGTGCGTCGGATCATCCAGTGCTGAAGACCAAGTCGCCTCTGTTAGCTTCCACTTGACCGTCGGATAGACCGACGCTTCACCCTTACCAAGGCGTCGGATCATCCGGTGCTGAAGGCTTCGTCTTGGTGCGTCTCTATCTTGATTCAAACTGAGCGCCGGATAGACCGACGGTGTCCCCACTCAGACCGTCGGATCATCCGGTGCTACTATCTTCCTTGCTCTTCCTCTGCAACTCGTCCGACGCTACTAAATAATGGACCGTCGGTTCATCCGACGGTACCTAGGGTTTGACCCTGTGTACCAACTCGTCCGACGATTGCACCGACGCTTGTTATTGAGGGACCGTCGGTTCATCTGACGGTGTCTTTTCTTTTCCTTTTCTTGCTCGGTTTGGACCCTTTTGTTTTGGCATTTTGCATGTGGTTTTCTTGCATTCTTGGGACCTAGAAGTGTCTACAAAGACATGCTAAACCAATATGGTTAGTCCCAATGATTATGTTGTCATAAATCACCAAAATCAAACTCCGAACTAATGGCATATGAGGCCATGTTCGCTACACATTGTAGAGGTATTTTCAAAAACAATTACATTTTCATGTTGATTATGTGGGTATTTTGAAAACATCACAATGAAATTCTCTATTGAAATTAACCTAACAAGTGCTTGGTTTCAGTTTGACTTAAGGTTTGGGGAGCAAACCTTTTGTACTTCTAATCAAAGTCAAACAAATATTTAACTCAGACATAAATTTAAATGAAATTTATATTTACACTCAAAGAAACCGAGAAAAGAAGCTTCTTGGCTGTCAATATACAAAAAACTATGAAGTAATAAAATGAATAATTGCTAATTGTTAGACTAGTTCTAGCACAACGTCAGTGCTCCCATCAGATGCACCTTTAAATGTATATAAAAATCATCCAAAATATCTGAATTGATACATCTTGTTATCTTTTACCATTATCCACTTTTATTTCTTCTCAAGTAAATAAAATTTCATACATCCTCAAAATATGGCCTCTAGAGCATCACCAAAAATTGCCAAAGCCAAATTTGGCAAGTGGAGCCAAAAATTGGAGTCCGACAGCATCGGGAGTCATTTATCCACATACCATTAAAAAACATGTCAGCCATGCACATGCCACAAAAAAGTTTTCAGACACCTGTGTGTCATGACCTCAACTTTATGTGTCATTCGTGCTAGAATTTAACAGTTTCACCAATCTGACATGTGGGATCCACATATGAAAATGACTATTTCGCCCCTGGTCATTACGTGTCTATCCTGTGTGCCTCTGCCTCCTCGATGTCTCTGTCCTACACACCAATGACAGCAGCGGTGACGACAAGTGAGATGAGGAGGTTGAGGCCGACGCATGTGAGGGCGATAGCGAGCACCGTGGCGGCTGAGAGCATGGCCAACACGACGCGATCGAGTGGCTCCCCCTCGCTGCTGCCGAAGTAGAGGCCCAAACGGGCAACAAAGAACGTTAGGAACACGAGCATGGACACCAGGAGGTAGACGAGGCTGAGGAAGACGAGCATGAGCGCCGCTAGCACGGAAGTAGGTGAGGTTCCGGCGCACCCGCGCTCAAGCCTCCCCGGAGTTGTCGGGGCGCGAGAATGTCGTCGGGTCCAGCACCTCCCACCATGCGCGCGGCCTCCCCACTGTGGCGCCCGCGTACACCCGCGTAGGGGAGATGAAGGTGATCCCGACCTCCGCCGCAGTTGCCGGCAACAACGACGAGGGTGTCGCCGCATCATCGTCTGCCACCATGGTTGTGACGTCCGCCGCCCCGACTGGCGGAAGCGGGGAGAGGTGCGAACGGCACCAAGGGAATTTGAGCCTAATTATTTCATGATTAGACAACATCATGCTACAGTACCGATATCTAATGACAGATCAATTAGACTTAATGGATTCGTCATGCAATTTCTGGTCCATTTGTGTAATTATTTTTTAAATAATCTACGTTCAATACTCCTAATAGACCTTGAAAGGGGACCCAAAAGTTTCACCTAGCGAACTAAACAATGCCTAGTAAAAATGGATTGCAATAACTACCGACAACTGATTTGATGATATTATTGGTTGGATTCAGGTGTGACTCATGGGACTAGATTTACGTTGATGCATGGTCGCTATGTTGTCGGTGATGCGGGATTGGATCGGGATCTAGCCTCCACCCGATGTCCTGTTGGCCCTATCCCCTCCTTCCCCATGATCCCCGCGCCTATAAGAGCATCTCCAAGAGACTAGCAATAATCTTAGTTAAATTTAGAGATTTTGAGGTTAGCTAAAAAAATAAAATGCATGCTAAAGTGAGAGGTGAACCAACAGCCTCTTTAAAATCGCTCTCTAAACACTGAAGTAGTAGGGATGATGCACACAAACACTGGATCGATCACATAAGATGCATAAATGATCAATAATCTAACTACTAGTAGAGATTGAAACATCTTTTACACAGCGCATAGGTTACTTTTTCCGGTGGTGGCAGTATGCAAGATGCATAAACGACCAGGTAGTACTCCTATGCAAGATGCATAAACGTCGAAGTAGGGCGAAGATGGCGGCCAAGATGGGGCGGTCGAACTGAGCTGCAAGGCGATGCTGTGCGCCTGTGCCTCGTGGACGTTGTGATGATCACGTTTTTCATGGTTGCCTTGGTTGCTATGGCAAATGACCTTTCATTAAATTGGCCACCCGTTGAGTAATCGGCAGCGGCCCTCGCCGGCGCCGGCGCCGGCGCGCCCGGCGGGAAGCAGGCGCTGAACGTCCACGGGCAGGTGTGCAGGCGTGCAGCCCAGCCTGGGACACGCCGGTGCCGCCACGCTCGCGCCAGCGCTCGATGCGCGGGAGTGCGCGGATCACGCGGAAGGAGATAGCGAGGCATCGGCACTCGACAAAATTGGAGTGCCGCGAATAGCTAGTGAGGTAGCGAGGATTGGAAAATAATTGAATTCAATTTTTACATCAATTTAGCTATTTTTACCTATCCAACACATTTTTACATAAGCTGTTGGAGATGCTCTAATATTGCCTCCACCCGATGTCTGTCCGACTTTTTTGTTTTTTTTTTGGCCCTTTTTGCGAAAGAATCTCACAAATGCGCCCCTCCTGGAAAGATTTCAAAAAATGGACCCTCAGCTTGGCGCCATGGACAGCGGCGCCGAGCTTAGACGTCTCGGCGCCACGGATCACGGCGCCGAGATGGTCCAATTCCTGGCCCGCGTGTGCGTACGTGGTGTCCGACGTGGCCAGGGGGTCGGCGTCGTGGATCAGGGCGCCGACCCTCGGCGCCCTGATCTGTGGCGCCGAGGGGCCTTCATAGCCCGTCCCCTTCCCAGCCGAACCTTCCTCGGTTTTTCTCTACCTCCTGTTCCTCCCCTCCTACGTCTCCACATTTTGATTCCTAAGATTTGACCATAAAAACTTCGATTTGATCCGTAGGTTGTGACAAGGCAAGTATTTCCTCATTCCTCCTCAATTTTAACTCATTGATTTGTTGTTTATAAGTTGTATTAGGTCATATACATTCACTTTGTTAGTTAGGGTTTGAAGAAATATAAGTTTGCTATGAGTTGTATTATTTCTTTTGTTGGCAATGTGATTTGTTGAAATATGAGTTGTATGAAACTTATTGGCAATGTAAATTGTTGAAATATTTGAATCAACACATTAAAATTTGAAACATCATCTTGAAATTTGAAACATCACCTTGAAATTTGAAAAAGTATGTTCACTAAGATTATTAAGAGTGAAAAATTGTGTAGTTTATATTTGGAAAATGTAAAACTAAAGTGATTAACTAAAAAGTAAAACTAAAATCAGAAACTTTTTTAGAATTAATTATCATCTTGTTTTGCAGTTGCAATGGCTACCTCAGGTCCTGAGTTGGACTTAGAACTCCTCACCAAAACGAAGGTCAATGTAGAGGTGCCAAACGGGATCCACACTCCTATGTGCTTCGCGGTGACGATTTGCAAGGTTGTTAGGTGCAAGGTTCGGGGTACGTGTACGGGATGAGGTTCTTCATGTGCGCAAACTATGTGCACGATCCGATCCAGCCATTCGACCGCAACCTTAGAGCAAAAGTAAAGACTTACGTTCATTTCTCAATTATTCATTGGTAATTTATGATTTAATATTTGCTGAAATGTCTTTGGAAAAAGACCCCACCTACTCTTTGTGATTTGATGCAGATATCGAGCGGTCCGACTTCGACAAGAGCTACGTCGATAGAGAAGCCCGTGATGCAAGGGAGAGGTGGTTACGCATGGTTGAGTGCGAAAATAGAGAGGAGAAAAAGAAGGAGGAGCAGAAGGAAATGCGCCAGCGTCAGGAGATGAGAGAACGTGAAGCGGCCCAGGCTCGTGAAACCGATAGAGGGAGGGAGAGGGCTCGTCGGGCCAAGGCAGCTGGGCCGGATGCCATCAGGAAGGGGAAATACCCCCGTTGTACTCAGTAGACCTAGAGTATTATTAATTCTGGAGTTCGAGTGTATCAAATAATTCTAGATTGCATGTTATGTAACCTTTAGACTTTTAATCGAACTGTATTAGAGTGTGTTTTCTGCGTCTTTTGTGCTTTGTTAGATTGCTGCAATATAGATACTTGCCTGTGTTTCCTTTGAGTAACTGACGCGTTCCCCTCCCACAGATCGACTGGCCCACAACGCAGCAATACCCTAGTAGTAGAGTGTGTTTTCACCGCAACAGTGCCTTAGTAGTAGGGTGTGTTTTCACTGAGTCACTGTTGTGTTTCCCTTCCCACGGATCGAATGGCCCACCATTCTACTTCGACCTATATGAACCACCCTTCACTCATTTCCTTCTCACATCATTCAACAATGACTTCCAGGAGTGGGGATGAAAACTGTTTCGGTCCCGAGTTGTGGCAACAAAGAATCTCCAGATTTCGTAGCCAATTTTCCACTAAAAGGAAAGAGTGACTTCACTTCCATGCGTGAAGTTAGAAGTTATGCACCCAAGCAATCTGTGTTGTGGCCTAGGTGTTCACATGGTGAGTTATGCGTGATGCAAGTCTACGAGGAATGGAACAACTCTGGTCGCCGCTTCTGGCACTGTCCATATGCATGGGTAAGCAATGTAGACAAATTTGTTCATCATGTTTCTTTGGTTCGCTAATGTTTTCTTACCTTTTGCAGTACTCCACCTAGCCAGAGAATTGCGGCTTCTCGCAATGGGTGGATCCACCAGCTATTGATCCCTATCAACAGTACATCGACTACTTGGAGGACGTCGTCATCTACAACTTGAAGCGGGAGCTGTCGGAGGCACTGGCTTCTCCAGATCCATCGTCTACCGCAGGAGACGATCGGTGTTGCAAATGTTTCACCTGCACTTGTGAATGCCACAACAAGATCAACTCACCAACTAAAGATTGGTCCCCTCCACCTTCACCTCCACCGCCACCCCCAGCTGGGTACTACTATATGCAGTCCCAACACTCTGGAGGCTCTATGTTGTCGGGGCGGCTTCTCGTACAACTAGATTAATTAGGAATGTTGTAATCAAATTTCTAAATTCCCTAAGGCATGTTATGACTAGGTAAGGCACATGGTTAGGGTAGTAGAAGCATCGTACATGCCATTGCAATATTGTCTGGTTGTTTAATGTAAGTCTCATGCGTTAAGTTGTGAAACTTGCAATTTCGTTTGTTGTATGAGAAAATTTTGGCAGCATCTCCCCTGTATTTTCATACATAGCATGACAGATAATTATGAATATAGTCATCCATACACAACCAAATTTAGCAACACACATTCCTCCATAATATAGTCCATACCACAATACATAATACAGTCCAGTCCATACCACAATCCATAATACAATTCAATCCATAGTACAATACATAAAACAGTCCATAGTACAATCCATGATACATGCAATACAACGAGCGTCAACTCAAGTCCTCCTCTTAGTCTTACCCTTGCCCTTCCCTAGAGCATCGGTGCCTGGAGTGTATCTGTTTGGCGGGTGGATCAATCGACGTGGTGAAGCCTGAGTCGAAGGGGCATCATGTAGCTGAGATGGTCCAATCTCGTCTTGGCGAATGTCGTCGGCAACCTGCAACGGCGTGTCGTGTCCTCCGGAGCCTGTACCTGTCGATGGCTCGTGAACGTCATCCATCGTGACAGACCTACAACCCGGTAATCGGCAAGCCAAGTATCTTCTGGCAATCCTCAAGTGTAACTGTCATCTCCCCAAACGGTAGATGAAACGTGTGTGTCTCAGGTCGCCATCTGCAAGATTGGGAAAGTAGAGTTAGTTAGAGTGTTATGGAAAAGGAATTAATGTTATTTAAAGAAGTGTGACATGCAGTGATAAATATGTACCTATCAATCGGTGCGGGCAAAGGAGAGTCGGCGGGTTTAACTTAGGCAAACCACGTCGAACCGAGTAAGAGATCACATCCAGGCCTGCTCTCTGAAGGAGGGGAGTGTAACGCTCGTCGTACTGCATCTCCAAGAACCCATGGTGGGTTCTAGGACGAAGTACGGGAGGGACCTGTGTAATAGTTACAAATTAGAATGGAGTAATTTCATCATACATACAACATGTGGAAATAGAAAATAATTGAAAAAAGCGACCCATACCTGCCCCTCCGCCACTAGACGTCCTCGGTGGTGCTGGTCGTACACTCGATCCGGCCAGATGGAACCGCGCCATCCCTGCAAAAAATTTGAAATGAACATGAGTACCTGAATGAAAATAAAACAAAATTTGAAACGAACATCAAAGTAGAGGTGTGCAAAGAAAACTTTGTGAATTTAATGTAATTGCACCTGGGCAATTTGCCAACGACAAGTGCGTGAATTGTGGCCCAATCTACCACACTTCCCGCATTTATATAGCTCGGGGTCAGTAAGAAAAGGAGTTGCTCTCCCCCGCATAGATCTTCTAGAAACCTGATCCATGACCATCTTGTGTCTCGACCTCTTCCTTGAGCCGCGCTTCTGCCATTTATAATCTACATCAGCAATGTACCTAGGACCGTCATATGAAGGCCACTCTCCAGAATCACGAAATGGCACAAATCTAGGACTCCAAGTGCGAATTAGGTTCTCAACACTAAACTCAGGAGGTATCAAGCTCTGCCAACTAAAGTTGCGATGGTTGCACGCTGCCACCATATGAGAACATGGAAAGTGGTATTGCCTTGGTCCACCACAAGTGCATGAAAAATCATCGATGACCACAACATGTCACCTCGACTCTCGGACCTCACCATATGACGTTGTGCCACCCCTTTGTACTACCTCGTAGGAACCTCGTTCATGATCGAAACATGTAACTTCATGTGTGTATGCTCTTTCTACTGCTTTTTCGATATGGTCTCTAGACTTCCAACCCCATCTATGTCCAAGACTCGCTCCGCCAATGCGGCTTTATGTCTATCGTTGAAAAACTCATTAAGCTTATAGAAGCTGAAGATTACAATAGCATTCACGGGCATAGCACGTATCCCCAACAACAATTTATTGAATGACTCAGCCATGTTGCTGCATTGAAACTCGTACCTCCAACCACCCTTGTCATGAGCCCTAGTCCATTTGTGCACATCTTTCATCAATCCAGACAACCACTGTCTACCTTCTGCATTTGATGTTGTTCTGACTTTTTCTAAAATCTCAAGAAAGTGCTTATCCTCAAGTTGACGGCATGTTATCATAAAGCGATCAAAATTATCCTTAACACCGTCCTTTCGAAGTAGATTCTCTGCAAGGTGGCGAGTACACCACCGATGGTGTATAGGTGGATATCCCTCCATCTGCTCACGCACAGCATTAAGTATGCCCCCGTGCCTATCAGATATGACACCCACCTCCCTACCAGGACCAACCACATGTATCTGGACAAGCCTCAAGAACCACCCCCAGCTGTCATTGTTCTCCTTTTCAACAAGAGCAAAAGCTAAAGGAACCAACATATTGTTTGCATCACATGATATGGCTATAAGCAGTGTGCCTAGATACTTGCCTGTAAGAAATGTGCTGTCGATCGAAAACACGGGACGACAATACTTAAATGCCTCGACACACTGAGGGAAGCACCAAAATGCACGAAAGAAAATTTGTCGTCCACCCTTAGTCTTGTTTGGATTTGCCATGTACTAATAATGCATGCCGGGATTAACCGCTTTGATTGCATTCAAAACTTCAGGCAACCTCTCATACGCGGTCTCCCAATCCCCATAAATCATTTTCCATGCCGCCTGCTTCACCCTCCAAGCCTTACCATAGGTAATCTGATAACCATCATAAATCTCCTTAACTGTGCTTATAATTGTCGACACCTTCATATTGGGTTGTCCCTTCAAGATCTCGAACATGCGCTTGGCAATCAGTGTGGAGGTTAACTGGCGGTGCCTTCTTCTAAGCTCAAGTTCAACACATGTGTGTGGGCCAACAACCTTTGTGATCTTCCACTTACCGGTGAGCTTTTGTTTCCTTCCACAAACCCTCCAATTACAACCTTCCTTGTCGCACACAACTGTGTATCGCCGCTCCGCATACGAATGTAAGACCTTGTATGGCCTCTTTCGTATCACTGCATAATGCTGCAACCACCTCTTCAAAGCGGGGAAGGTCATTGAAAACTAGGCCTTTCTCAATAACCATGCCGTGATCGGCCTCGGGAGCATCTAGAAGGTCGGCATCCCGTCCTTCTCGCAATTGCCATACCGGATAATTCAAGATTGCTAAATTCGTGTACCCTAATGTCAACACCGGGGAGAACACGCCTCATGAGCTCAACATCACTCTCGTAAGCTCCCGAACCGGGCGGTCATCATCGAATCACCGGCCCTAGCAATGTCATAAGGCTCCTCCTCATTCATGTAATAAGGCTCATCATCATCCATGTCATGAGCCTCCTCTCGCATTCATAGCTTGAGGTTCAACTTCGACACTATTCGAAGCGCGAAATCCATCATCAAGATGCTCACTTGGGGGAATGGGAGGTGCACGTGCTTTTTCAAAGCAACAGCTTCCTACAACACATGGCAAACCACAAAACATAAATACTCAATGAGAGAAATGATTGATGAGAAAACCCTAAGATTCGAAGAAATTTGAGCTCCCAATACTTACTTGGATAGTTCTGTGTCAAAGGAATCTCTTCGGGCGGAGCAGCCCCACCATCATGTCCCGGTGCCTTAGAAATATTCACCTCTTTTGGTGCCGATTCAAAGCATCAACCAAACTTCGCACGGCCTCATTACCAACACGAGAGACAAGTGCATGGCGGTTTGGTGTGAACATTAAGCAATGGGCGCACTACCACATCCAAACATTGCAACTGGCTCTTCAGTGCCGATCTCACATAATTATCCCATTGATTCTCAGACCCAATTGGGATGAGGCACCTCAGATTATTAGGTGGAGCACCTAAGTGAATTACACCCTCCACTACAATGTCAACATCACGTGTAGGACAATGTAACTCCTCACGAGCCCTTGAAATCACCTCATTCAAACTTGGTCTATCATCGAATAGCACAGGCACACATTGCATCTCAAGAAACTCAACATTTCCATAACGGTCTCTTTCCACACTACCTCCATGATATATGGTCACTAGGTTGTCCATCTATAATTGCAACCAAAAATTCACAAAAGTAAGTTGGAAGTAAATTTCTTTTGTCCGTGACTAATTACCCTAAGTCTATAAATACATATATCTCTAATTCTACAATTGTATCTCTCTATGTCTATATAGACAACTTATATGCATAAGTAATTTTTCTATTTCCTAAGTCTATGAATTATGTAACTAAGATAAATACCTAAATACAAATGGAAAATATTAAGATTTAAGAGTTTACCTTGCTATCGGAGGAGAGGGACGGCGGGGCCGCGCCGCGGAGGCCGCCCGAGCCGCCGTGCCGCATAGGCGCCCGCGCCAGGCCGCGAGAGGAGCCCGGCCGGCCGCGGGACGCGCCCCCGCGCCAAGGAGCGGCGGGCCGGGGGCGGGGCGGCTCGGGCGGCCGGGGCGGGGAGCGGGGCGGCTCGTGCCACTACAAGAAATCCTTTGATCCATGACGAAATTCTCATGACGTTTTTTTATTTCGTCATAGATCACACCGCATCCATGACAAACGGTCGATTTCGTCATAGATTCACAAGGTCTTTGGATATGAAGCCCGATATGAAGTCTAAACACTATGACGTTCGCCAATTTCGTCATAGATTTCGTCACTGCATCACACTGCTTCCATGACAACCGTCAAATTTCGTCATGGATTAGCAAAGTGTTGGATATGAAAGCCCAATATGAAGTCCAAGCACCATGACGTTGCGCCAATTTCATCATAATACGACCCACATTGCATTTCAACTTTTCCTCATGATTAATAAATTTACAAAATCATATAATGTATGAAAAGAATTATAGATAATAACAGTCTTAAATTTAAAAATCTAAATTTAAATTTTTTTCTAAAGCATATAATATTATATATTTAATATATAGATATACATATATAGAGGCAAATAAAATTGAATTTCCATTTTATGATTTTTTATAATTTACTATGATTTTCTAAATATTTAGTCGAAAAAATAAAAAAGAAAAAGACAAAATCATTTATAAAACTACGCATAACCAAGTTCTAGATGTAATCGTACAATTTCAAAGGTTGAAGGATATGATGCTTTGTGTAGTTACGAGTTTAGGGACGAAAACTAGACATTCGCAAAAATTGAATAGGTGTCAAAGTGATTTGGGCTTGCTAACCGGAGTCAAAGTCTGCTGGCGGCCCTCTAACTACTTGACGTGCTTAAGAAACCCACCCCGGACAACCAAACCAGCCCACGCTGCACAACAAGCCAACCCAAAGGCACAGCCCAAAAGGCCGGCCCAAATTTGCGAAAATGGAGGGTCACCACTAGACTTTTTGCCATCCATGAGTTCAACATTTAATTATTTCTAATAAATCTGCATAAATTCATTTAAATGATAGAAAATAGCATTTTGTTCAATAAATCTTGAAACTTCTAAAAGACAACTTAAATGTGTTCTTTTACATGCGAAAAATATATTTGGGGTATATAAGATAATTAGTTTTTCAGTTAATTCATAAATGTGTCTTAATTAGGTATTTTAAAATAGAAATATATATTTTTTGCATAGTAAATGGCACTGTGACCCCCTTGTGTTAATAGAAGAGTAAATTTAAGGTTGTGTGTAGAATTGAGGTGTACATGACCAATAATTGAGGTGTTAATAGAACTATTCTATTTACTATGAGGTAATGAAAAATGAACAAGGGTGTACACATTAGTTATTTAAAAAATGAAAAAAATAAGTTTTTGCACAACAATTGGTAATGAAAACTCACAAATGTTTATAAGATAACAATTTTGCAACTTTCTTCACAAGGGTGTACTCATTAGTGATTTAAAATTTAGAAAAATCAACTTTTTGCACAACTATATAGAAAAACTATTTTTCATTTGTTAAAGTTGTAGATCTTGGTAGAGAATGATTTTAGAAAATTTTAGAAAAAAGAATCATCCAATTTGGAGTTAGTATGAGGCAGAAAAACTAGTTACAAGTTTTAGTCAAAGATTAAAAAGAGAAAACACACTTGTTCATCTCAGTTCATAGCAAGTGCAATTTCTGTTTTTAATCTTCGGATAAAACTTGTAAACTGTTTTTCTTCCTTATACGAACTCCAAATCGGTTGATTTTTTTTCCTAATTTTTTCTAAAATCGAGTTATTTTACTCGGTGCCATTTGTTTGTATCTTAATTACTATTTCTTGATTGCTTTTCGTACAACAAATCTTTTCCAACTAAAAAAAGAATATATAAAACATGTTTTTCATAATAATTGCTAATATAACTTAATATTCTCTAATGTTATGGTCAACACAAGGTTTCATCCAAATTTGAGGTGCTCATGGGTAAGAAAGTATTTGAGTGTGTACAAACTTTGAAGTTTAAGTTGAGTTGTATGAAACAATGTGATGATCTATCTAGTTTATGAACATTGTATAGTCTAATTTTCACAAAATCATATGAAACTTTTTTTGTCAAGCTTGTACATCGATAAAATGATCCTGTGCCAATATACATAATTTTTTGATAAATTTTATTTATTATTATCATTATTTTATAACAAGGTGACTAGTAGAAGTTTGTAATTGGTATTTCTCACTCATATGAACTCCAAATTCGATGATTCTTTCTCTCATTTTTTTTCTAAAATCACGTTCTTCCATATAATTTCATTTGTTTGTATGTTAATTATTATTAATAGTATAATCTTCATACGGCTTGTTTCCTTCTATTAAAGCATATAACATAAATACATGTTTTTTCAATGCCAATTAGTAATTAACTTCATAATTGTTAAAGTCAAGGTCGACTTATGTTTGGGTACAAATTTTAGATGTAATGGAGTTTGAAAACGTTAAGAGTGTTCAAATATCAAAGTTCATGTTGAGATGTATGAAACAATATGGGGGATCCATTCATTTTGTGAGCAATGTACACTTCTTTTTTGCAAAATCCAATGAAACTTTTATGTCAAGTTTAAACATCCATACAATGATTTCATGGCAATTTTCAAAAGTTTTTAATAAGTTTTAGATTTTATTATCATTATTTTATAATAAAATTGCAAGTAGATGTTTGATTTATGACAAGAAACATTTGAACCTTTCATCTATTTTCGGAATACAAGCTATAGTAGATCAGAAGTACTTAAAATATAGTTTTGAGAAAATTTTTAAATTTTATTTGAGATACATGTAGTTCAAATTCTAATTATTTTCATATTGGAAAGAAATAAAAAAGAAAAAGAAAAATGTTAAGCAGGGGAGGAATATTGTAACAAGCCCATTTGGCCCAAACAGCCCAATCATTTTGCACCGTTCATCGTCGAACGGATGGCTGAGATCACGTTTTCTTCGTATAAAAAGAAGTTGCAATCCATCAAACCCTAGAACCTCCCCCTCAGCCTCCTCCTGTCGCCCCAAACACCCGTCGCCGCCCGCTCCTTCTTCCTTGCCTCTCCCGCTGCGCTTCCCCCGATCCCCCCTCCATCTCACCCGACCGCCGGCTCGCTCGCTCCTCACCCACTCTCTCGCCCGCCCGTCGCTCACCTTCCCCCCGACCCCCCCCTCCATCTCACCGGTTTTCTTCCTCCCCGCCCCCGGCGGCCGCCGACGGGGGGGGGGGAGCCCGGCCGATTCACCTCTCAAAAACCCGGGTGAGTTCCCCTGTTCCCTCTTGATCCTCTCCTCTCTCGGGTTCTCCTGGTTCGCTCGGCCGCGCGCGCGCGCGGGGCCGCACGGGTTCATTTCTCCCCCGCGCGCGCCGCGCGCCCGCGCTCGCCATGTCTCATCATTTCGAGCTCGAATCCGATCGATTCGTGACGCCCGGTGGTGATGATGGGCGATGCGGCAGTGCTCGCGCCGGATGGAGAGGGGGGGGAGGGGGATGACGCCGCCGCCGCCGCCGCCGCGGAGGAGGAGGTGGTGGTGCGGATCGGTGCGCGGAAGCACGACCCGGCGTGGAAGCACCGCCTCATGGTGCGCGCTTAAGGAGCGAGCGGGGTCGCCGCGCGCTCGGGGGGCGGGCGGCCTTCCTACCGTGCATCTCCTCTTTCCTACTCGTTGTTCATCGATTTGTGGCTTGATAATCCACCCCTCTCGTCTCGTTGTTGTGTTCCCGGTGCTTTGGATCCGAGTCCTCCGTAGGCAAGTGATTTCTCCCCCTTCCATCTCCCTCTCCCTCTTTGATTTCGAAACCCTAACCCTCTCTTCACGATTTCGTTGCAGGCTTACCAGATCTGCGTTCTAAGCTGTTCTTGAGGTATGAATCCATGTTCTTTAGGGTTTCTTTGTTTTTTCTATATATTTCCAGTAATTAAATATAACAATTGTATGCAAAATCTGTTTTTCTCATGTAGATTTGCAGAGCTCTATCATCCCATCTGGTGCCCTGCAAGTTCTTGTTCAGTATAATGAGACATCTAGTCCCTTCTCACCCCCCCGCCCCACTAATTTATGTGTGCTGCAATGATGATATATATTTGTTATTTTCTGAGATCTGGTCCAAGTTAGTATATGATGACAACAATTTGATTTTGAGCATATGTCTAAGTCTATGATGATTGCAAATAAAATCTGAGCATATGTCCCTTCTACTGAATGTTTGTTCTCGCTCATTGTTTAAAATGATTTGTTCGCATCTTGAGCACTTGTCTTGTTAGTAACCTAGTCATGCTTGGGCTCGACTAGGGAATAATGGCATAGTCGATTGTTACTTAGCCTTTGCACAACTATTTTGTCTTTCTTCAACTACTTTTTCTTTCTTGAACTTAGCTATCTTTCTGGACATATGCAGTGATATTTATTGTTTCCTGGTCTATGGCTGAGAGATTGGATAAATGTGGTGATGATTTTAAATTTTGTAAGATACTACACTAATCTGAGACTATGGACATATGCAATGATGTTTATTATTGTTTGATACTTTTCTTGCTCTAAGGCTTTACGCATGTGCAATGATGATTTTTCTATCTCGTTTTCTACCTAAGGCATTAGACATCCGCAATGATATTTTATTTCGATGGTACACTAAACCCGAGGAATGAGACATGTGCAATGATGTTTTATTTGTGATGGTACACTAAACCTTGACAAGGTTTGGTGCACCGGTCCCTCTCTAGGTGCATGTTTGTGTTGTGCGGTGGTGGCTTCTTTTGTGCATCATCCTTCATCTAGTTGAAACTTGACATGACAATTTGTTCCTTCGTGGCCATAATTAGATCACTTTACCATTTATGTTAAAGCGAGAGCTCTTCGATAATCACTAATGTTACATTTGTTCTTTTAATTTCAGAAAAAATAGAGAACAAGAAGTGAGATAAAGATCTTGCTTTGGATGAAAACTTGTATCCGAAGTGTTGGAAGAAAGACTTTATATTTGTTGTAATACAAGATAAACAATTTTTTTATGTGATGCTAGTTCTGTTTAATTGTGTAAATGAGATCCATGGGTTGAAATTGTAATCTTGAAGTGGGCTGAAATTCTATTAAAATTATTGGGCCAATATTTGTTATGTGTCGTACATCTTAATGGGCTGAAAATGTGATGATGTCATCATTTATGTATGCTGGTATTGAATTTGGCTATATTAGCGCCATGGGATGCCACGTCAGCGCCACATGGCATCCACGTGGCAGCCATGTTAGTGCCACGTGGCAGCCATGTTAGCGCCACGTGGCAGCCAACTCATCTCTATAAGTGACGTGGCGAGTCAATCCATGACGATCACTTTCGTCACGCGATTTTGGGCTTCGGCCGGGTTCAATGGGCTTTACACCAATCTATGACGGCTTGAGAACGTCATGGATCACGCTAATCTATGACGAAAATTTAAGGACGTCATGAGAAGGGATCCGTGACGCTCAATACATGACGTTCTCAAATTTCGTCATAGATGTCATTTTATGACGAAATTTTGATGATCCGTAACGAAAATTGACCGTCATAGACCACGAGATTTTTTGTAGTGGGCGGCCGGGTCGTGGGCGGAGCGGGCCGGGGGCGGGCGGCGGACGGCGCGGGCGGCGGCCGGGTCGGGGGCGGACGGCGCGGGCGGCGGCCGGGTCGGTGGCGCGGCGGACGGCGCGGGCCGGGCCGGGGGGCGGCGGACGGGGCGGGCGGCGGCGGCCGGTCGTGGCGCGGCGGATGGGGGCGGCGGCGGCCGGGTCGGGGGCGCGGCGGACGGCGCGGGCCGGGGCATGGGGGGCGGCGGGGCGGGGCGGGCGGCGGCCGAGGCCGGGGCCGGGCGGCACGGGCGCGGGCCGCGGCCGGCGACCGTGGCGGCGGCGACGCCGGCGGCCGGGCACGCGACCGGGGAGGAGGATGGAGCCGATTCGAATGGGCGTCGCGGCGATGGGAGAAAGGATGGGTCCATGTGGAAGGCACCTCGGCGCCACGGCATCGTGGCGCCGAGGGTAGGCGCCACGGATCGTGGCGCCGAGGGTAGGCGCCGACCCTCGGCGCCACGGCATCGTGGCGCCGACGTCCGCCGCCACGTCGTGCCACGAGGGCAGCGCAGCCTCCCACCTAGGCGCCGTGATCCGTGGCGCCGAGACGTCTAAGCTCGGCGCCACTGTCCATGGCGCCGAGCTGAGGGTCCATTTTTTGAAATCTTTCCAAGAGGGACGCATTTGTGAAATTCTTTCGAAAAAGGGCAAAAAAAACAAAAAAGTCGGATGTCTCGTTGGCCCTATCCCTTCTTCTTCCCCATGATCCCCGCGCCTATAATATTCGGCGTAACTCCCGGCAAGATTCGATCCCGGCACACAGCGTCGCCATGGCACGGATGGGCGAGGAGGAAGACTACTGTTGCGACGACGACGACTGCGACGTCAATAGCACAGACAAGGACAACAACCAACCGACAGCGAGTACGACGGCGCCTGCGATGACGGCGACGAAAACCCCAAGACGACCGAAAAGGGCTACGATTTCGTGACTGAGGACCACGTGCGCAGGTGCCAGGACGAGGTCATGGCGGAGATCTCCGAGCTCCTGTCGGTCCCGCGGGGCTTCGCTGCCGGTGGGACGTCGAGCGGCTGAAGGACGAGTGGTTCTCCGACGAGGGGCGCGTCCACGGCGCCGTGGGCTTGGCTGCGGCGGGGCGCAACGGCGACGTCCCCACGGTGTTCAACACGCTCCCGCTCACCTGCGCGATATGCTTCGGCCCCTACTCACCCAGCGAGATGAGATCGGCGGGGTGCTCGCACTACTACTGCCACGAGTGCTGGCGCAACTTCATCCGTGCGGTGGTGGGCGACGGCTTGCGTTGTCTGCTCATGCGGTGCCCGGACCCGGGTTGCTCGGTGCCCGTCGTGCGGGAGCTGGTCGACGCGGCGGCCGCTGGCGAGGTCCGGGCACGGTACAACATGTTCGTGGTCTGTCGTTCGTGGAGGAGGGCACGAGCAAGTACGTCCGGTGGTGCCCCAGCCCCGGGTGCACGGTCCGAGCCAGGCTACCGGGTGTACGAGGTGGAGTGCGAGTGCAAGCACTTCTTCTGCTTCCGGCGTGTGGGCGGACAAGTGCAGGTCCGATGGTGAGAGCTCGAGCTGGGTGCTGGCGAACACGAAGCACTGCCCCAAGTGCCAGCGCGCGATCGAGAAGAACCACGGGTGCAACCACATGATGTGCGGCGCCCCCTGCTACCACCAGTTCTGCTGGCTTTGCCTCGGCTCGTGGGTGAACCACTCGGGCGGCAGCTTCCACTGCAACCGCTACGCGGCGGACAAGTCGGAGTTCACCGGGGACAAGACGCGGGAGCGGTAGGCCAGGGTGTCGCTGGAGAGGTTCCTGCACTACTACGAGCGTTGGACGGCGCACGACGAGTCGATGGAGAAGGCGCGGCAGGGCCTGGACGACCTCCGGGACGGCGGCGGACTGGAAGAGCTCGCTGGCGTCACGGGCCAGCCGACGACGGCGCTGGTATTCGTCACGGAGGCATATTAGCTCGTCAAGGAGTGGGGCGGGTGCTGCGGTGGACGTACGCTCACGTGTACCACCTGGACCCGGAGCTCCACAACGTTGAGTTCTGCGAGTACCTCAAGGCGAGGCCAAGAATAAAAATTTCCCTCATGATCATTACATTTTTCTTAATTTCCACAGCGACGCACGGGTGAGGTTCTCCTAGTTACATTAACAAAAAGGTCTATTTCAGAAGGCCGTTAAACCTGCATGCAGCGTGGGCATGCACCAGCTGGTAGGAAATAATCCAACGCGTGTTGCCACGATATACACAATGTGTCAAACCTTTCCAAGATCACAAAATTATTTTGTTGTTATCCGAAGTAGTAGAAATTGTCTCTAAGCATCATTACAACTCTGTTTTTAATGTAGGCCCCCCGCGCCGCGCGCGCCATGAATTACACCATCATTCCACATCTGCTTGAATCCTGCTGCTTGGATGATGGATGGTCTGTGGCTTGTGATGTTTCATACTACTCTCAGAATCCCATGTTTGGTGGGGGGCAAAGAGCAAATAAATCTGTGTATCTTTTCTAATTGCAGAGGCCTCTGTTAACTTTGGAGTTTCAGAGTGGCATATATTTAAGATGAACATGAAGCTGAAATTCAATGCTTTCACTAGCAGTATGTTATCTAGAAACATATTTTTAAAAAAAATAACAATAAATCACTTCCAATCTCGTTATTATCTGACACAAATCCTAGGTGGTAGTAATTATATACTACACACCGGAGATTTATTTCTTGGACAAATCGATTGATGAGGTGGAAGGCGGTAGCCTTGTAAGTTCGCGCTAGGTTTTCACAGCAATGAAATCGAATGGATGGAATCAATCCACTACCCGATTTACATCCCTATCCTTTGACTACGAGATTAATCCTCTACCCGAATCAATCATCTACGTCGATCTTCGTGAAAACAGATCTCAGATAGTTTCTTATGTTTTTATGTTTCAAGATTAATCGTGGGATGTGCATGATCGGACCTCCGGTGAGACCTGGTAATCACATAATTACTCTGTTTTTTCATCACAGGGTGGTAAAATCTTCCGTTATAGAGTACAGTTCTCCTCGAGTACGGTTGCGTCCGGTGTCCGCCGGACTGCGACTTGTGGCTTCATGGTCGGCTTCGCGAGTTCCGAGGGGAGGCACTTGAGTGACTAGGCATCCTCCGCGAGCTTGGCGATGACTTCGCCCGCGCGCATCCCCTCGGTCCGACGTGCTATCGTGGTGATAGACACGAGGCACTCGTTGAGAGTAGTGTGCACCCGGTTTTCGACTTGGTCAAGTGCTTCCGTGAGGTTCCGTATGGGGAGGCTCTCACGGAGACATCTACGCCGTTCGTTCCGCTTCCTGTTGCGCTCACGTCAGGCACTGTTGTCATCACTGGTTTCATCTACGGGTGTGTTGGCAGACAACTCGTCTGTTGAGATATCTTCGAAGTAGCGGTCAGGGCGTGTCCTTGAAGGTCTCGGTGTTTCGCCGGCAGCCATGAAGACTTGGCGATCTGGGGTGCCGAGACCGGAGTCGGTAGTCGCCACCTCTGTTGAAGAGTGCTCCTCTGCTGGAGCTAGTGGTGTTCCCTCCTGGAAGGGAAGCGAGTCGAGGTAGGCGATGCAGCGTGAGTTCCCGTCTGTCAGGCCTGCAGGCTTGCGGTCTGGCCAGTAGACGAATCTCCCGGCAGGTGTAGATGTTATAACCAGGCCGGTAACTGGTTCTGACAGCGGTTGCTCGGTGATGGTGTTCTCGGACTCGGGCTCGGGGTTCGAGCCGAAGTCGAACTCGTAGGAGGAGTCCGAGTAGTAGCCGGGGTCGGGGTTGGAGTCTGAGGTTTAGTTGGAGACGATCTCCTTGCCGGCCCACCGCGCAGTGAGAGCCTCCGCATGGGCCTTGCTAGCGTTGCAAAGGCCGTATGGGAAGTGCTCATGGAGTGGGAAGTCCGCACATGATGGTTCAGTAGCCGGCTCGCATGGCGATGGCCCACGGGGACGTCGAGTTCGAGTTGGAGGCGGATCCAAACTTGAAGTCGGCGTTTTGGTTGTAGAGCGAAATTTTGGCCGAATTTTCCGATGAGTTCGCCCGTGATCACTTCGGGAAGCGTCACGAACCCAGTGCTTGGGTTGGGAGTCATGGTGTGCCTCCCCTCGGAACTCGCGAAGCCGACCATGAAGCCACAAGTCGCGGTCCGGCGGACACCGGACGCAACCGTACTCGAGGAGAAGCGTACTCTATAACGGAAGATTTTACCACCCCCGTGATGAAAAAAAGAGTAATTATGTGATTACCGGGTCACCGAGGATAGCCCGTGCCATCGAAATGTGGAGCCAAACCTAAGGTATCCACCCCTTTCATTCCTCTATAGAGCAACTCACTAGGCGGTGAAGCCGAACCGTTCCAATGAGCCGGTTTTCACAATTTACCAATCGAATTAGCGTTTCCTTGTGAAGGAAGTGAGTCCCGGCTCTGATACCACTTGTAAGGAATCGGATGCCCGTTAGCCTAAGAGGGGGAGGGGGTGAATTAGGCAACTTAAAACCTTAACCTATGGCTTCACCAATTTTGCGCAAAGGTAAACTAGAACAAACTATCTATATGTGCAATTACAATTGTTCTAGTGTGAAACTCCCATCCCAAAAGAAGGTTTGCAACCTATAGCCAATCCTAGCATGATACTACTCTAGGAATGTAGAGACAAGCAAAGATTGCAATAGAGTAAATGCGGAAACGTAAAGGGGATGAGAGGAAGCAAACTCTTGACACGAGATTTATCCCGTGGTATCGGTAGGCACTAAGCCACCTCTAGTCCACGTTGTTGAACCACTCACACAAGAGTATTGCTTCCTGGTCACCAAGTCTCTCCCAAGAGCACCAATTTGACTTGCCACAAAGGCTAGCCACTTAGGCACTTGTCAAGCTCCCTTGGTCACCTTGATGCCGCCTCCACTAAGGAGCTTCTCCACGAAGGAAGGGGGTCTCCACGTCCCCCGCACAAAGTGTCCTCGCCGCTCCACACCAAGCCGGAGGGTCGATGACGATTGCCGGTGAGCCACTTAGGCCCCAAGGCTTCCGGCAAACCTTGTACACCAGGATTCACTCAAGAATCACCTCACAAGGTTGGCACAACCTTGCACTCACTCAGCTCTAAGCTAAGCCTAGCACTAAGCACATACACAAAGCATGCACTAGTCTAAGGATGAGCAATTAAGCACTTGGATGGATTGGATATGATCTTGAATGTGTCTTGAACTCCTTTGCACTTCCACACAATCCAGCAACCTCAAATGAGTGAGTGGAGGGGGTATAAATAGCCCAAGGCATCAAACTAGCCGTTGGCTAAAAGCTCTGAAAAAGGCACCGTCGGATGATCCGACGCTATGCTTTTCCAGGGCGTCGGTTCATCCGGTGCCCCTCCCACGTCACGTAGCCGTTGAGGTTCTCTCGACACAATCGCTCCGACGCTATGCTCCGACGCAACGTCGGATCATCCGCGTCTGAAGGCCTTGCGTCCAAGTCGGCATCGTTAGCTTCCAACGGACCGTTGGATAGTCCGACGCTATACCTTCACCAAGGCATCGGATCATTCGGTTCCGAAGGCTTCGTCTTGGCGCGTCTCTCGTATGAATTCAAACTAAGCGTCGGATAGACCTACGGGGTCCCCACTTAGACCGTCGGATCATCCGGTGCTCGCCTTCCTTGCTCTTCCTCCGCAACTCGTCCGACACTACTAAATAACGGACCGTCGGTTCATCCGACGGTACCTAGGGTTTGACCCCGCGCACCAACTCGTCCGACGATTGCACCGACGCTTGTATTTGAGGGACTGTCGGTTCATCCGACGCGTTTCTTCTCTTTTCCTTTTCTTGCTCGGTTTTGACCCTTTGTTTTGGTATTTTTGCATGGGGTTTTCTTGCATCCTTGGGACCTAGAAATGTCTACAAAGATATGCTCAAACAATATGGTTAGTCGCAATGATCATGTTCTCATGAATCACCAAAATCAAACTCCGAACAAATGGCATATGAGGCCATGTTCGCTACAATCTCCCCCTTTTTGGTGATTTATGACAACACAACCAAAGCAAGCATAAATTTGCTAGAATTGACAGAATTAGAACCACTTACACTTGCTTGGATGCTTACCATCATCCGAACTCCCCCTAGATCAAACTTCCCCCTTTTTGCTCTTATGTTCACATTCTCCCTCTTTGGTCCGAAATCCTTGAAATCACCTATAAGCATCCTTGAGCCCACTTGTAAGCTTACGCCACACGCTTGCTTTGGTCTCACATTCTCCCCCTTTGGAATAAAATCTCCAAAAAGTCCAAAGCAAACGGGTCCAAGGAAACTAGCAAGATTTAGCAACCATAGCTCAAAGGAGAGATGTTAAATGCAAGGGAGAAGGCCGCATGAACCATGATCCATAAGTGTGATATCAATGAAGATACCACATGTATGAATAACTAAGGTGGATCACAAGCTCATGAGACTAACATGATACAAACTAAGCTCCCCTTAAGTGTGTGCATAAAAAGAATACCACTTGCAAGACAAGGGTAGTGAGAAACAAGTGCACAACTACAAACTTGAAAGACAAGGAAGCTTAGAGCATATCATGCAAGGAGGTAGCTTAAGGGACAAGAGATAAGACAAATGGGTTCTTGTTACATTACCACTTGTAGATATCACTTGTAGTCTTTTGATCATTGCATACCTCCGGGGGATTGATCCTCTCTACCTTGTTGGCACCACATTGAGATGAGCCAATTGGAAATGATATCACTAGGTGACACCATTTGAAAGAAGCTTGTATAGAAGACACTTGGGGTACCACAAGGATTAGGAATGTATGAGTACATTGCCTTTGAACTTATATAGAGACATAAGCTCGCAAGGACATGACCCAATAGCATGAAGCTCATATTGCTATATTCACTCTTTTAGAGATGTTAGATCACATTGAGAGTGAAATAGCATTCTCTTAGAATGAAACACCGCACCGGAACGCGTCGCTAAGGGACTACATAAGATAAGCTTGAAACAATATTAGTCCCATAATCAAACCATAGGATGAGCTCCCCTTAAATGTGTGCATTTAGTGTTTGAATCACCAACCAAATGTATGCACATTGTTTATGACAACAAAGGGAAGCTTACCCTATAGCTTGCTCATGATGCAAAGAGATATATATGAGAACATGCATCATGAAAGAACAAGTGTAGCTTTCCTACACGCTAAACAAACCATGTAGATTGCTCATGGTTAGAACATGACACAAGCAACCTACCATGTGTAAATATTGCAACAAATGCAACCTAAACAAGGCAATGGAGCTACAAGGATGCACGGGATGGGTTCTAGTTTCCATTACCTCAACCGGGGAACTTGGGCAACACATGTACAATTTGCAAGCTTGGCTTATAGGCTTGAATCTTCTCATCTTGATTGTGCCAAGCCTCCCAAGTCCCCGCTCTTAAGGCCTTCAAGTGGCCTTTGGAACCCAAACCATTTGAGGCCCCTTCATGTTGGTGATGACTTCCTTGGGCACCCAAATAGGTTGGTTCCAACCCCGCTCTTCCTTCATCTTCCCAACCTTGTGTGCAACCACCTTGCCATTTGCCTTCTTCTTGATGACGTAGGTGTTGCTCTTGGTCTTGTTCTTGCGGTTGGGCTTGGTGTAGATGAGGGAGCTCTTGATGGTGGGCTTCAATTTCTTCTTTGCGCCCTTGTCCATCTTCTTGACAAATTGAGGGCATTTATATAACTTGTGCCCTTCTCCATGACACTTGTAGCAAGTCACGGTTGCACCCTTCTCAAGATTCTTCATCATGGGATCACGGTTATCTTGAGAAGGTTGGACTTGGCTCTTCATGTCTTGAGAGATGTCCACTTGTTCTTCATCGTTCTTGCCCTTGCCCATCAAGTTTGCCAACCTCTCTCGGAGCCATTTCACTTCTTGCTTGAGCTCATCATTTTCCTTGCCTATGAGATAATCATATGTTTCTACAACAACATTCTCATGGCAAGATGGTGAGCAAGATTCATCAATTAAATCAATGCAAGAAGTTGAAGCATCTACCTTGGAGATAGGAATTGCACAAGGGATAGATGTTTCATCAAGCTCAAAGGAATTACTTGTTTTAGTCTCATTGCTCTCAAGCTTAGATTTTAGCTCATCACACTCCTTGCTAAGCAATTTGAATTTGCACAACAAATGTTCATAATTTGTAGCAAGGGTGTCACTAAGATCATTGAGAGCATTGAGTTCTTTGATTTCATTAGCTTGTTGTTCAAGCATTCCTTTTTGCTCATGGATTAGCTCAACAAGATCATTGAGAGAGGTGGTGTCGGATTCGTCATCACTTACATTGCTTTCAATACCTTTGGCCATAAGGCACATGTGTGATGATGAAGGACCTTGCATGAAGCGGGTAGTGAAGTTCTTTCTTGATTCATCGCTTGAGCTAGAAGAACTTGATCCATCGCTTGTCCACTCGCGAACGGCGAAAGTTGCTTCCTCGCCTTGGTCTTCTCTCCTTGACCACCTTCCTTTTGGGCTTGTGCTCAATTTTGGTGAACTTGATGTGTTGATGATGGCGCCCTTCTCTCAAGTGGATGTTGTAGCCGTACATGTTGACTTTCTTCACATACTTGAAGATCTTCTTCACGTACTCGGCCACCATAGATTCAACCTCTTCATCACTTGAGGAATCATCATTATCACCATCATCACCATCATCTTCGCTTGAGCTTCCACGAGTAGCCATCCTACTCAACATTTTCTCTTGTCGGCTTGAGAGAGCATGGCTTGTGGTTGGAGAAGATGGTTCTTAGGGCTTTTCTTGGGGCGCCTTCTCTCGACTTGGGCATTAGTTGAAGCTCATGTGCCATGATCTTGCTCAAGATATGCGATGGCTTCAAATCTTTGAGCTTCTTCTCGTAGATGATTGCTTTCACCAAGTCATAGTCGGGCTTTCGGAGACTTTGAAGGATCTTGCGGTTTATGTTCAAGTCCGTGATGTCCTTCACACCTAATGCATTAATCTCATTCACAAGCACATTTAGGCGTGAGTACATAGATTCGGCATTTTCATTAGCAAGTTGCTTAAAGCTATTGAATTCCTCAAGGAGACAACCGTAGCGTTCATTAGCAACTTCTTTTGAACCCTCATTTTGCTCCTTGATGGTTTTCCATAGCTTATGAGCATTTTGACAAGTAAAAACTCTATTGAACGCCTACATCTAGTGAGGACAAAATGATACTCTTAGCAATCACATCAAATTGCTTTTCCTTTCTAGTACCATTTTTCATGCCCTCATCGGTGACTCTCCAAACATCAAGGTCCCTTGCTTGGAGATAGGCCTCCATGAGAACCTTCCACCGAGGATAGCCCGTGCCATCGAAATGTGGAGCCAAACCTAAGGTATCCACCCCTTTCATTCCTCTATAGAGCAACTCACTAGGCGGTGAAGCCTAACCGTTCCAATGAGCCGGTTTTCACAATTTACCAATCGAATTGGCGTTTCCTTGTGAAGGAAGTGAGTCCCGGCTCTGATACCACTTGTAAGGAATCGGATGCCCGTTAGCCTAAGAGGGGGAGGGGGTGAATTAGGCAACTTAAAACCTTAACCTATGGCTTCACTAATTTTGCGCAAAGGTAAACTAGAACAAACTATCTATATGTGCAATTACAATTGTTCTAGTGTGAAACTCCCATCCCAAAAGAAGGTTTGCAACCTATAGCCAATCCTAGCATGATACTACTCTAGGAATGTAGAGACAAGCAAAGATTGCAATAGAGTAAATGCGGAAACGTAAAGGGGATGAGAGGAAGCAAACTCTTGACACGCGATTTATCCCGTGGTATCGGTAGGCACTAAGCCACCCCTAGTCCACGTTGTTGAAGCACTTGTCGTATGGACCTCCCCGGGCCCACTACCTCGGTGGGTACCGGGGACCGACTACTCGGTGGGCCCCCGGGACTACCCGGCTTGCGCTACACGGCACCCGAAGGCGTGGAGCACAAGGACTACACGAGAGTAGTACTCGGTTGGGGAGCCGTACGTGTTCCGCACCGTATAGAGGACTCCTAGACGTACTCGACTAGTACTCTCTCCCTACTCCGACTTGTAACCCCGCCTCCCGACTATATAAGGCGAGGCGGGGACCGATCTCGGGATCACCTCATCTCATCCAATTCCCTACATCCCACGGCGCACTATTGCACCATCTTGTAATCGTGCCCTATCAATCCGAGCTACGCAAAGCATACGGGACGTAGGGTATTACGCACCTCGCGGCCCGAACTTGTCTAAATTGTGTGCCACGTGTCTCTTCCTTCGAGTTACCGGTCTCGGTGAGTCACAATCATCTACTTCGGGTACTCCCCGTAGTAGGTTGCCGGTCTAAAACACCGACACCGGCGCGCCGGTAGGGGATCTCGCTCGAGATCACATGGCGAACTCGACGGCTTCCGTCCACTTCAAGCCAACCGTCGCATTCAACCGCGGCGACACCTTCGTCTTCGGCGCCCGGGTCCGCACCGCCGATGGCGCGGGCTCCTTCCGGCCGCCGCCTAACCGTGCGGCCCAACCCGAGGACGAGCCTCGTGACGCTTCCCCGAAGTTGTCACGGGCGAACTCGCCGCAAGTTCGGCGAAATTTCGCTCTTCAACCACCACGCTGACTTCGAAGTCGAGTCCGTCTCCAACTCGAACCCGACGTCGCCATGGGCCATCGCATGCGAGCCGGCTGCTCAGCCATCGCAGGCGGTCCCTTCACCACGCGAGCACTCCGCGCGTGGCCCCCGCATTCTCGCCGGGCCCGCACGGGGGGCTCCTACTCCACGCCGGCCGGCAAGGAGCCCATACCCGAGTACAACTCGGACTCCGGCGCCGTCCCCGATCTCGTTTCGGACTCCGCCCTCTCTCCGAGTTCTACTCGAACCCGGATTACGAGTTCGACTTCGGGTCGGACCCCCGAGGAGCCCGAGTCCGAAGACGACTCCACCGAGCTTCCCTTGTCGGGCCAGCCTCTGGGCTGGTTATAAAATCAACGCCGACCGGAAGATACGTCTACTGGCCAGACCGCAAGCCCGTTGACCTGACAAAGGGGGACTCACGCTACGTCGCCTACATTGACTCGCTACCGTTCCAGGAGGGAACACCACTGGCCCAGGCTGACTCAAACACACCAACCGAGGTGGCGCCCTCTGAGTCCAGCCTTGGAACCCCCGATCGCCAAGTCTTCATGGCTGCCGGCGACACCCCGAGACCTTCGTGCACGGCCGAGGACGATACACCGGAGGACATCTCCGCGTACGAGCCGTCCGCCAACGCACCGCGACGAGACCGCCGCCAACAGGGACGCTCGACGCGAACGTAATAGGAAGCGCAGCGAACGACGCCGGCGGCTCAGAGACAACCTCCCCATCCGCAACCTTGCGGAAGCTCTCGAGGCGGTCGAGAGCAGAGTACACACCACCCCTGAGCAGTGCCTCATGTCGATCACAACGATCGCACGCCAGGCTCAGGGCATACGCGCTGGAGAGGTCATCGCCAAGCTCGCTGAAGAAGCCTACTTCATGCGGGTCGACAACAGAGTCAACCAACCTCCTCCAGCTAAACCCCGCGACAACGAAGCTACTAGTCGCAGCGCCAACGCTGGCCCCAACCGTACTCGAGCTGACCTTCCAGCCGATCCAAACCGCCGCCGCTCCAACGCCGGCGGACCTTCACAGCAAGACCAAGGCAACCGAGAAGTTGTTCCCCACCGCGCTCCGGCCGGTGGCGGCGGCAACGACCCTGACGGCGGCGGCAGCGACGGCGGCAGCTCCAACCACGGGGCCAACAGAGAGCCGGGAGGCGGCGGCGGCCGCGGCGGCCGAGGCCACGCGAACGCCCACGCCTCCGGCGCCTCGCACGGCGGGTACGACGCTCGCCGAAGATTGAGTAGCCGCGGCGGAAGAAGTCGACCACCGCCGCCGAGGGCGACGGCTTCCCCGCCTTCTCACCTCGACTTCGCAACTTACTCCTCCCCCGACAAGTTCAAGCCTTTGGGGATCACCAAGTACGACGCGAAGCAGACCCTATCCGGTGGCTCCGATGCTACGCCCTCTCCATCGAGAATGCCGGCGGCAACGGCGACACCAAATGCCTCTACTTCCCCTTCTGTCTGGACCAAGCACCACTCACATGGCTCGAGTCGCTCGATAAGCACTCGATCGACAAGTGGGACCAGCTCAAGGAGCAGTTCACGAGCAACTTCGCGGGCGCCATGGGCCGTTCGGGTACTCGCATGGACCTGGCCATGATCAAGCAGGAACAGGGCGAGACCCTCCGCAAGTACATGCGCCGCTTTTTCGACAAGCGCGCTACCGTTGTCGACGTCACCGACAAGGAGGTCATCGACCTCTTCCAGGACGGCCTCTACCATCGCCGCACCTTCGAGGACTTCGGTCGTCGCCGCCCCAGGTCCATCCCCCACCTCAAGGACATGATCACGTCCTGGGCGGATGAAGAGGACAAGGCCAACGCCAAGTACGACGCCATCCGCGGCAAGTCCAAGCAGAACCAGGGCGGCGGCAGCGGCAGCAATGCAAACCAAGGCGGCCGCAACAACAACAACAACAGCAACTACTCGGGTCCCAACCGCAAGCGCAAGCCGTACAACACCGTCGCGGCTATCCAACGCCCGCGAAAGGGAACTCGAAGAAGAACTCGGCGGTTTCAAGGACCCTACCGAAGGAGAAGTGCCCGTGGCATCCAAACGGCAACCACACCACCGAGCAAGGTGCTACCGGCTCGGGCATGCACTCAAGGATACTCCGGAGCCGCCGCACCCTCACGACCAAAAGGGCAAGAAGAAGGACGGCAACGACAACGACTTCCAAGAACCCGAGAAGACCGTCAATGTCCTCTTCGGCGGACCGCCCGGCCAGGCGGGGAGCGAGAAGGCTACCCGTCGCGAAGTGATGTCCATTGAGCCGCCGGTCCCGACCCCTCTCGGGTGGTCGGTGATACCCATCACCTTCTCCCGCGCGGATCAATGGACCGGCTTCTCCGAACCGGGACGGTTCCCCCTCGTCCCGAAGCCAACGGTGGCGAGCTCCAAGCTCAACAAGGTGCTCATCGACGGTGGAAGCGGGCTCAACGTCCTTTTCACCAAGACCTTGAAGAAAATGAAGCTCGACGTCACTCCCATGCTCACCAAGAGCAAGACGCCCTTCTACGGCATCGTCCCGTGCAACGCGGCTATCCCACTGGGCTCAGTGGTACTGCCAGTTACCTTCGGGGCATCTCGGGACAACTACCGCACCGATTACATCAAATTCGAGGTCGCGGACTTCGAGACCTCTTACCACGCCATCCTCGGCGGACCGGCCATCGCCAAGTTCATGGCGGTGCCCCACTACACCTACTTGGTACTCAAGATGCCAAGTCCGGCCGGTGTACTCTCCCTCCAAGGGGACTTGAAGATCTCCCACGACTGCGACACAGAAGCTGTGGTGATCGCTTCCACAAACCAAGTACCCAACGCGATGATGGAGGTCTACGCCGCGTCGAAGAAGCTTGCCACAAGCGAACTCGACATCCCAGAGAAGTCTGACAGCGCCAACAAGCCTCAGCCACCTGAGGAGGTACTCGTCAGGACGGTCGACCTTGGAACAGGCGACCCCAGCAAGACCACCACCATCGGGGCCGGCCTCGACCCCAAATAGGAAGACGCGCTCATCAGCTTTCTTCGGGCTAACCACGACATCTTCGCGTGGAAGCCGGCGGACATGCCGGGAGTGCCCGTGGAGCCGATTGAGCACCGCCTCAACGTCGATCCAAAGGCCACCCCCAAGCGACAACACCTCCGACGTTTCGCCGACGACAGACGGGACGCCATCAAGAAGGAACTCGCCAAGCTACTCGCGGCCTCGGCTTCATCGGAGAAGTTTTCCATCCCGAGTGGCTCGCCAACCCCGTCCTCGTCCGCAAGAAGAACTCGAACGAGTGGAGGATGTGCGTCGACTACACCGACCTCAACAAGCACTCGCCCCCAAGGACCCCTTCGGGTTGCCGCGGATTGATCAAGTCATCGACTCCACGGCGGGCCGCGACCGCTCGCTTCCTCGATCGCTACTCCGGTACCACCGGATCGCAATCAAGGAGGAAGACCAGGAAAAGACCACGTTCATCACCCCGTTTGGCGCATACATCGCTACACGACCATGTCATTCGGGTTGAAGAACGCCGGCGCTACCTATCAACGGGCCATCCAGCTCGCTTCAAGCGGCAACTCAACAAGAACGTCGAGGCTTACATGGATGACATGGTTGTCAAAACCGAGACTCCAGTACCCTCATCGACGACCTTGAAGAGACCTTCGCATCGCTACGCGAGTACCGCCGGAAGCTCAACCCGAACAAGTGCGTCTTCGGCGTCCCTTCGGGCAAACTACTCGGCTTCATCATCGCCCAACGCGGCATTGAAGCCAACCCCCGAGAAGATCTCCGCCATCACCAGCATGAAAGCTCCCACGAGCATCAAAGACGTCCGTAAGCCGACGGGGTGCATGGCGGCATTGAACGTATTCATCTCGAGGCTAGGAGAACGGGGCCTCCCCTTCTTCAAACTACTCAAGCATCACGAGAAGTTCGTGTGGACCCCGTAGGCGGATCAAGCCCTTGCCCGGCTCAAGGACTTCCTCTCAAAACCGCCAATCCTCACGGCTCCTCACAAGGGCGAGCAACATCGCTCTACCTAGCCGCGACTACTCACGTGGTCGCATCGCCATCATTGTCGAGCGGCGGGGAAGACGGCCACGCCTACCCGGTCCCGGCGCCCGGCCTACTTCGTCGGCGAGGTTCTATCGAGTCCAAGGCTCGCTACCGGCCCGTGCAAAAGCTCCCCGTACGCTCTACTCATCACCTCGCGGAAGCTACGACACTACTTCCGGGAGTACTCGGTCTCCATCGTCACCGACTACCCGCTCGGCGACATCCCGAGGAACCAAGACGCCACCCGAAGAATCTCCAAGTGGGCCGTTGAGCTCGGCGCCCTCACCATCGACTTCAAGCCATGCACGCCCATCAAGTCGCAAGCACTAGTCGACTTCATGGCAGAGTGGCGGGAGAACCGCCTACCTACTCCCACCGTGCGACCGCAGCATTGGGTGATGTACTTTGATGGCTCACTCAACCTCGAGGGCGCAGCGCGAGGGTACTCCCCCGATCTCTCCAACGGGCGAACAACTCAAGTACGTCCCGCATCTTCCGGAAGGTCTCAAACAACGAAGCCGAGTACGAAGCTCTCCTACACGGGCTCCGCCTCGCGGCTTCACCGGGCATCAAGCGGCTACTAGTCTACGGCGACTCCGCGAGTGGTCATCAACCAAGTCAACAAGTCTTGGGACCGCAACAAGGAGAACATGGACGCCTACTGCCTAGAAGTCCGCAAGCTCGAGAACAAATTCTATGGTCCCGAGTTCCATCACATCGTCCGCGACAACAACGTTGCGGCGGACGTCCTCTCGAAGCTCGGATCCACCCGTGCTCAAGTACCGGCGGGCGTCTTCGTCCATGAGCTTCACGCGCCATCCATCCCGGAGCCGGCGCCACCGACCACCGTCCCGCGGCCCATCCACCACTGGGCAGGAGGTCATGATGATCGACGTGGACTGGAGGCAACCCTTCATCGACTACCTCGGCCGAGCAGAAGGTCCCCTCCGACAAGAACGCAGCCGAACAACTCGTCCGCCGCGCCAAGTCTTACGTCCTCGTCGGAGACAAGCTTTACAAGCGGGGCGCATCTTCTGGAGTACTCATGAAGTGCGTCCCTCGTGAAGAAGGCAAGGACATCTTGGAGGAGATCCACAAGGGCATCTGCGGCAACCACGCGTCTTCACGTACGCTGGTCAGCAAGGCCTTCCGACGAGCTTTCTACTGGCCCACAGCCCTGGGCGATGCCGAAGAACTCGTCGAAGGTGCCAAGGATGTCGTACTTCGCCAAGCAAGAACACGTCCCGGCCTACAAGCTAGTCACCATACCGCCAACCCGGCCCTTTGCCCGCCGGGGGCTCGACATGATTGGGCCACCGCCAACCGCGCCGGGAGGATTCAACGGGGTACCGGTGGCTATCGACAAGTTCACCAAGTGGATCGAGGTCAAGCCGGTCACATGCCCCAAGGCCGACAGAGTACTCGACTTCCCGGATGAAGTCGTACACCGCTATGGGCTACCCCACCGCATCATCACGGACACGGGGTCCAACTTCAACAACCACCGGTCCCGGGAGTACCGCGAGAACGGCGGGATTGACGTCCGATACGTCTCGGCCGCCCATCCACGGGCCAACGGACAAGTCGAGCGCGCAAATGGGATGGTGCTCGACGCCCTCAAGAAGCGGCTACACGACGCCGCTAACTCCAAAGGGGGCAAGTGGATCAAGGAACTACCCAACGCACTTTGGGGGCGCGGACTCAACCATCCAAGCCAACGGGGCAATCCCCCTACTTCTCGGTCTACGGCTCCGAAGCCATCCTCCCCGCCGACGTCATATGGAACTCGCCGGCGGTGGAGCACTACGACGAAGGCGTCTCGGAAGACGACGGACGAGTTGACATCGACGCCCTCGAAGAAGCTCGCCGCGCCGCCCTCGTCCAATCGGCAAGGTACCCGGAGGGTATCCGACGCTACCATGATCGCAACGTCAAGGAACGCTCCTTCAATGTTGGAGATCTCGTCCTTCGCCGTATCCAGAACACGGAAGGACTTCACAAGCTCAGCTCCCCCTGGGAAGGTCCCTTCACCGTTGCAAAGGTGACAGGGCCGGCTCCTACCGCCTCCGGAACGTCGACCAACTCTGTCGATTCTAAGCCTAGTCTACACGACTACTGCGGGGTTCAAGTCTACACGACTACGCCAACACCCCTCGCCGCAAGCGACCCCCCGGTCCCGGCTCCGGCCTCGGACTACTCCTCTCCATGGTCCGGCCCGCGCGGCTACCTACGGACCCCGGGGCCGTGACGAGCATCAAGGACTCTAGCAGCGGTCTACTAAGAGACCACACTCCAAGACCCAGCCCGCACAGCTACCTACGGGTCTACGATCCGGCCTACACGGCTACTTACGGATCAACCGCCGCAAGCGGCCACCCGCTCCGGCTCTACTTAGTCGTAAGCGGCCTCCGGTCCGGCGACTACTTTGTAACTACGGCCCCGGCCACCCCGTGTGTACTTCTCCAGGTAATAAAGATTGATCGCTCATCAACTTATTTATCGCCTACTCCCTGCAACGGGACTACTAAAGCCGAGTACTACTACTCGCATCCACTCCACGATGGGCGCTCCGCACTCTGAGATCGCGACTACGAGTACTCATTGCTGGAAAATTTCTTTCATTGATACTTGATACAATTCATTACAATTGTTTTCCTGTACAACTATGGCTACTAGCTACTTATTACAGGGCTACTGGAGGTTCAGCTTCTCGGCTACCTGCTCCGCGATGGGAGCCATCCGCTCCGACGGCTCTCGCATATCGCTCATCGGAGCGGTTGGCGGCTACCCCGCCGGTGACCACCTCCACCGGAGCCTTCGGGAAGTAGGACTTCATGAAGGCCAAGACTTGTCTTGGGATCGACCCGGCCATGTGCTTGACGTAGGTCGCCGGCCGGCTTGGAGCTTCACGAAGGCGATCCACCGGAGGAGCGATCTTGGGGCCGCCGGGTGCGGCACCGGGAGCCTCGCGATTGGCGAGCGGCCTCCTCCAACTCCTTCAAGCGGGCCCGCAATGACTCGCGGTCTTCGTTCAATTTCTCGCAAAGATTTGTAGCGATTGACGAGATCTCCGTCGAGGCAATCCGCGGCTCCATATGCTTCTCGCACTCGAAGGCGAGTTCCTTGTAGTCGAGCTCGAGTACGGCGGGCTTCTTGCTCCCGTAGAAGAGATTCTTCATGCTCGTCTCCGAGGCCTTCAGCTGCTCCACCTGGCCCTCAAGCTCTGCAACACAGCAATGCAACAGCGGGTCAGATGCTTCTCGACCTCCAACAAGTACTCGACAAGTCGAAGGATATACCTTTATTCTTGTTGCGGAGACCCTTGTTCTTCCGCACCAAGTCGTCGCCCTTCGCCTGCAGCTCCATGATGTCATTATGGTACTTGGCGAAGGCGGCGTCGAGCTTTGATTGCATGGCGGCCGCGTGCTTCCGCGACTTCACGAGCTCTTCCTCTAGGGCCTCGGCTCGGAGCACGGTGTCGCCATAACCCCGCAAAGAGAGTTCGACTTCTCGCGGGACCGCTTCGCAACGTCCCGCACAAGACAACTCAAGTCACGAAGAGTACTCAACGACAAAGGATTGACTACTCCAAGGCTATGGCTACTTACCTTCATCCATTGCTCGGCTCGACGGATCGCCTCCAGGTGCTTGGCTACCGTCGCCGGCTCGACGAGATCGTCCGCAAGAAGCTCTATCCCGCCGCGGCTACCCGAGGCGGCCTCCGTCATCGGCGCAGAACGGATGGGCTCTGCGTCTTGGATCTCGGGGGAGCGGATAGCCACCTCCGAGCAATCTCTCGAAGACGTGGTGACCGCCTCTCCCCCGGCGGTCTTCTTGACGACCTCCGCAATAGGCTCGGGGGCTCCTCCCGCAGCTTCCGGGGCCTCTGGTGTCAACTCCTGCATTGGCACCCCCGCAGGGATGTCACCACCTTCAGCGCCTGTCAAAAAGATGACATGTGCATCAGTGCCTACGACTACTCTTTCTGGAGCTCCGCAGCTTCACGAAGGGTACTCACCTTCGACTACACTAGCCTCAGGCAGCGGCGCTTCGGTAGCCGGGGGCTCAGTCGCGGCCTGGGCATCGGGAGCGGTCCCCTCGACGGGCGGCGCGACTTCTTCCGCCACCGCCGAGAGGGTTCGTCCCCATCCCAGGACAGATCCGTGGATTTTCTCGCGGAAATATTCACGAAGGGTCGTTAGACAATATCGACTACCGCAGCAAGTACTACTCGTGAGGATATGGTACTTACAAGTTCGACCGGACGATGATCACGGCCGAGCACCGAGGATGCCGGCAATATCAACCGGTCCACCCTCGGCGGGTGCCTCCTCCTCCGCCCCTCGCGGCTACCGCCTCCTCCACGGCGGCGGCGGCGCGCGCGACGTCTCTCGCGCTCCTGAGGCCACCACCTCCTCCACGGCGGCGGCCACGAGTCCCGTGCTCCTTTGTGGAGCGGGGGGCTGGCGCTCCAGTTGCGTCAGGAGTTCTTCAACAGTGGGGGCTGGACTACGACTTCCAGTCGGTTCCCCCACCGTCTCCCACACGCCCTCGTCGCCCTCTTCGGCGGCTCCCGCCGGCGGCACCTCCCCGCATACAAGGAAGACTACTCGTCGGCAACGTACTCGAACGGCGGGTACTTGACTACTCGCTCAAGACAACTTACCTCCTGAGGCGTGGTCTCCGAGACCTTCGGCCTTCTTGGTCACCCGCTTCCTGGCGGGGTTGCGCGGCTTCCGTGGCGGCGCAGCAAGGCTAGCCTCCGGTGCTAGCCGGGAGGGTCTTGTACCGGCGGAACATGAGGCAAGCCCGGGCGGCTAAACCTCGACCGCAGCTGGAAGCGGTCCTGCAGCGTCTCTTCGTCTTCGTCGTCGTCATCGGAGGTATCTTCCACGATGACGGTGTCGTCGCCTTCACCGACTTCGCGGCGCTCCTTCACCTTCCCCTCCACCGGGATCTCGATCCCGCTCGGTGGCGGCGCGGCTCGGAGATGAACCTCTTCACATCATCCTCGCGCAAGACACGGGCGTTAGCAACTCTACTACCGAAGCAAACACTACTCGACCAAGGGAGTACGACCACTCACCTCCTTGGGAGGGCGCGCGGCGGAGTACTCCTCGACCGGACACGCCGTGTATGGCGGCATGTCCTTGAAGATCCGCGATAACCTCTCGACGATGTCGTTGTCATCCGGCTCGCCTCCCGCATCCGCGACGCGTCGTCGTCGCCGTGTACTCGAAGCCCGGGGCCTCCCGAGCCATCGGTGGCCGGATCCCGCGCTTCATGAAACCGAAGGCCACGTGCTCGGCCCTCGGTCCCGCCTCCCCGAGCACTTTGATGCGTGCTAGCGCTCGAGGAGCCGGATCCCTTCTTGCATGGTGGGCTCCGTGTTCCACCACTCACGGTGCCTGGGCTGCCGTCCGCTCGGCTTCGGCAGGCCAGGGTGGTGGTTCGTGATGTAGAACCACCTGGTCTTCCAGTCCGTGTTGGAGTCGACGAGCTTGTACACCGGTGCACGCTCCGCGCCGTCCTCCCTCGGCCTGGATGCCGGCCCCTCCGACTACTCTGGGGTTGGAGGCACTTGGTTGCGGCTTGACGCGGAAGAACTTCCGGAAGAGCACCCAGTGCGGCTTGATTCCGAGGAAGGCTTCGCAGAAGTGGACGAAGACCGACGTGTGGAAGATGCCGTTGGGGTTCAGGTTCAGGTACTCGATCCCGTAGTACCCGAGCAGCCCCTTGAAGAAGTCGCTGGCTGGGAGCGCAAGACCGCGCTCCACGAACCGCGAGAACATCGGGATCTCGTCTTCGGCTTTCTCCATTGGATATGGGTCTCCCGCGGCGGATCTCCACATGTCAACTTCCTTCTTCCTGATGAACCCACTATTCAGGAGGGTCAACAGGTCCTCCGTCTTCACCTTGGATTTTTTCCACTCGCGGCTCGGATCATCTCGCGGTGGAGACATTGGCGGCCCCGCTCCAGTGGCAGCCGCGGCGGCCTCTTCTCGGCCCCTCTTCTTCCTGGCGGCCTTGGACGTCTTGGACGGCGACGGCTTCATCCTCCAAGTATAAGGTGTCTTCACTCGCATCCGCTCGGGGC
The DNA here is from genome assembly GCA_947561735.1 of Cenchrus americanus. NCBI lineage: Eukaryota > Viridiplantae > Streptophyta > Magnoliopsida > Poales > Poaceae > Cenchrus > Cenchrus americanus. Next base: position 201,276,296 of record OX387241.1, read on the forward strand.
TACCCTAAAGGCTTCGGGTGGCGGCGCGCTTGGATCTACTACGGCAGCAGCAGGCGTTGGGAGTGGATTCGCTTCAAGATTCAAACGGAATGGTCGCGGACTCGAATGAGTTAAAAACCCTAAGGGTTTTGGTTTCTATTTATAAGCCAAATCGGCTGCGTAACGGGCGGCCGGGATAAGTCCACGCGCGGCCGACTCGGTGGCCGCGCGTGACTCTTCGTATTCTACTAGTCGACGCGCCTCACCTCGGGGGCTCGGCTACTTCTACTCGACTACCCGGGGAAGCGGCTAGTCTCAAGAGCATCTCAGGACACATTCTCCAAAGAAGACCCTTCAATTCGAGAGGAAGTACTCGACTCAAGGCTCGGGGGCTCCGTGCCACGTGTCCTTCGGTTTTTTATCTCCGGATTTTTCGGGATTTTCTTGCCAAGACTCCAGATGGATCCTCAGCCAGAGCCCGCGGCTCGAGGCTCGGGGGCTACTCCATGTGGAGTGTGGTTTTGCAAATCTCACCTCCATGTCGGCTCCGGCTTCAAGACAAGGCGGCAGCTTTTGAAGACCTTCGAAGGCGGTTTTCGAGGACGCTTGGGACTACTCGAGAAGACTTCAAGATTGCTCAAACATCGACCGGAGTACATTCCGGCCTCGGGATGCTTCGACTACTCTTGAGGACTTTTGACTTGTAGCACTCGGGGACGCTTGAGGACTACTCGTTAAGGCCGTCAAGACTACCCGAAGCTATCCTTCTCGACTACAAAGTACTCGGGGGCTTGTCGTATGGACCTCCCCGTGCCCACTACCTCGGTGGGTACCGGGACCGACTACTCGGTGGGCCCCCGGGACTACCGGCTTGCGCTACACGGCACCCGAAGGCGTGAAGCACAAGGACTACACGGGAGTAGTACTCGGTTAGGGAGTTGTACGTGTTCCGCACTGTATAGAGGACTCCTAGACGTACTCGACTAGTACTCTCTCCCTACTTCGACTTGTAACCCTGCCTCCCGGACTATATAAGGCGAGGCAGGGACCGATCTCTAGCATCAGACCTCATCTCATCCAATCCCCTACATCCCACGGCGCACTATTGCACCATCTTGTAATCGTGCCCTATCAATCCAGAGCTACGCAGCATACAGGACGTAGGGTATTACGCACCTCGCGGCCCGAACCTGTCTAAATTGTGTGCCACGTGTCTCTTCCTTCGAGTTACCGGTCTCGGCGAGTCACAATCATCTACTTCGGGTACTCCCCGTAGTAGGTTGCCGGTCTAAAACACCGACAAAGACTCACACAAGAGTATTGCTTCCCGGTCACCAAGTCTCTCCCAAGAGCACCAACTTGACTTGCCACAAAGGCTAGCCACTTAGGCACTTGTCAATCTCCCTTGGTCACCTTGATGCCGCCTCCACTAAGGAGCTTCTCCACGAAGGAAGGGGGTCTCCACGTCCACCGCACAAAGTGTCCTCGCCGCTCCACACAACGCCGGAGGGTCGATGACGATTGCCGGTGAGCCACTTAGGCCCCAAGGCTTCCGGCGAACCTTGTACACCAGGATTCACTCAAGAATCACCTCTCAAGGTTGGCACAACCTTGCACTCACTCGGCTCTAAGCTAAGCCTAGCACTAAGCACATACACAAAGCATGAACTAGTCTAAGGGTGAGCAATTAAGCACTTGGATGGATTGGATATGATCTTGAATGTGTCTTGAACTCCTCTCGCACTTCCACACAATCCAAAGCAACCTCAAATGAGTGAGTGGAGGGGGTATAAATAGCCCAAGGCATCAAACTAGCCGTTGGCTAAAAGATCCGAAAAAGGAACCGTCGGATGATCCGACGCTATGCTTTTCCAGGGCGTCGGTTCATCCGGTGCCCCTCCCACATCACGTAGCCGTTGAGGTTCTCTGACACAACTGCTCCGATGCTATGCTCCGACGCTACGTCGATCATCCGGTGTTGAAGGCCTTGCGTCCAAGTCGGCATCGTTATCTTCCAACGGACCGTCGGATAGACCGACGCTATGCCTTGACCAAGGCGTCGGATCATCCGGTCGTCGAAGGCTTCGTCTTGGCGCGTCTCTCGTATGAATTCAAACTAAGCATCGGATAGACCTACGGGGTCCCCACTTAGACCGTCGGATCATCCGGTGCTACTGCCTTCCTTGCTCTTCCTCTGCAACTCGTCCGACACTACTAAATAACGGACCGTCGGTTCATCCGACGGTACCTAGGGTTTGACCCCCGCGCACCAACTCGTCCGACGATTGCACCGACGCTTGTATTTGAGGGACCGTCGGTTCATCCGACGGTGTCTTCTCTTTTCCTTTTCTTGCTCGGTTTTGACCCTTTGTTTTGGCATTTTTGCATGGGGTTTTTTTGTATCCTTGGGACCTAGAAATGTCTACAAAGATATGCTCAAACAATATGGTTAGTCCCAATGATCATGTTGTCATGAATCACCAAAATCAAACTCCGAACAAATGGCATATGAGGCCATGTATCTTTTCTAATTGCAGAGGCCTCTCGTTAACCTTGGAGTTTCGAGTGGCATATATTTAAGCTAAAATTCAATGCTTTCACTAGCGAGTATGTTATCTAGAAACATATTTTTTTAAAATAACAATAAATCACTTCCAATCTCATTATTATCCGACACAAATCCTAGGTGGTAGTAATATATACTACACACCGGAGATTTATTTCTCGGAGAAATCGATTGATGAGGTGGAAGGCAGAGTAGCCTTGTAAGTTCACGCTAGGTTTTCACAAAGAATGAAATCGAATGGATGGAATCAATCCACTACCCGATTTACATCCCTATCCTTTGACTACGAGATTAATCCTCTACCCGAATCAATCATCTACCTCGATCTTCATGAAAACAGGATCTCGTATAGTTTCTTCTTATGTTTTTATGTTTCAAGATTAATCGTGGGATGTGCGGGCGGTACCATGATCGGACCTCCGGTGAGACCCGGTAATCACATAATTACTCCGTTTTTTCATCACGGGGTGGTAAAATCTTCCGTTATAGAGTACAGTTCTCCTCGAGTACGGTTGCGTCCGTGTCCGCCGGACCGCGACTTGTGGCTTCATGGTCGGCTTCGCGAGTTCCGAGGGGGAGGCACTTGAGTGACTAGGCATCCTCCGCGAGCTTGACGATGACTTCGCCCGCGCGCATCCCCTGAGCCTGACGTGCTATCGTGGTGATAGACATGAGGCACTGTTCAGGAGTAGTGTGCACCCGGTTTTCGACTTGGTCAAGTGCTTCCGTGAGGTTCCGTATGGGGAGGCTCTCACGGAGACGTCTATGCCGTTCGTTCCGCTTCCTGCTGCGCTCACGTCAGGCACTGTTGTCATCACTGGTTTCATCTACGGGTGTGTTGGCAGACAACTCGTCTGTTGAGATATCTTCGAAGTAGCGGTCAGGGCGTGTCCTTGAAGGTCTCGGTGTTTCGCCGGCAGCCATGAAGACTTGGCGATCTGGGGTGCCGAGACCGGAGTCGGTAGTCGCCACCTCTGTTGAAGAGTGCTCCTCTGCCGGAGCTAGTGGTGTTCCCTCCGGAAGGGAAGCGAGTCGAGGTAGGCGGCGCGGCGTGATTTCCCGTCGGTCGGGTCCGTGTGCTTGTGGTCCGGCCGCAGACGAATCTCCCGGCGGGTGTAGATGTTATAACCAGGACGGTAATTGGTCCTGACAGCGGTTACTCGGTGATGGTGTTCTCAGACTCGGGCTCGGGGTTCGAGCCGAAGTCGAACTCGTAGGAGGAGTCCGAGTAGTAGCCGGGGTCGGGGTTGGAGTCCGAGGTTTAGTCGGAGACGATCTCCTTGCCGGCCGCGCGCGCGGGAGAGCCTTCGCATGGGCCTTGCTAGCGTTGCAAAGGCCGTATGGGAAGTGCTCATGTAGTGGGAAATCCGCACACGATGGCTCGATGGGCCGGCTCGCATGGCGATGGCCCACGGGGACGTCGAGTTCGAGTTGGAGGCGGATCCAAACTTGAAGTCGGCGTTTTGGTTGTAGAGCGAAATTTTGGCCGAATTTTCCGATGAGTTCGCCCGTGATCACTTCGGGAAGCGTCACGAACCCAGTGCTTGGGTTGGGAGTCATGGTGAGTCGGCGTTGGAAAGACCCAGCACCGTCTGTGGTGCAAACCCAAGTCCCAAAGACGAAGGTGTCGTCGCGGTTGAAAGCGACGGTTGGCTTGATAGAGATTGAAGCTGTTGAGTTCGCCATGAGATCTTCGGCGAGATCCCCTAACTGGCACGCCAGCTGTCGGTGTTTACAAGGGGAGTACCCGAGGTAGATGAATGTGGCCTCGCCGAGATCTGTAACTTGAAGGAAGAGACATGTGGCACACAATTTAGACAGGTTCGGACCGCGAGGTGCGTAATAACCTATGTCCTGTATGCTGCGTAGCTCTGGATTGATTGGGTGTGTTTACAAGATGATGCATATGAGAGAGAGTACCTCGCCTTATATAGCCCGGGAGGAAGGTTTACAAGTCGGTTTGAGGAGAGAGTACTAGTTGGGTACGTATAGGAGTTCTCTACATAGTACAAGACATGTATAGCTTCCTATCCGAGTACTTCTCCGAAGATAGTCCTTGCGCCTCACGTCATCATGTGTCGTGTCGCACAAACCGAGTAGTCCCGGGGGCCCACCGAGTAGTCGGTCCCGGTACCCACGGAGGTAGTGGGCCCCGGGAGGTCTATACGACACCGACCTCTCCGGCGTACCTCAACAAGATCGACTCGGCCCCAACTCACCGACCGCGACTAACTCCACAACACAACTTTCTTCGACGTTCTGCTCACGCCAACCACAATGTTCGACCTCGGCTCCATGCACAATCTAAGTATTATTTTCAATTAAATATTTTACGGTTTTTATTTCTTCATAGACCTGCTCTACATTCTTTTGTTCGCTCTTCCGACCCCTCCCCCTCTACATGCTCAGGGGCTTGGCAATGCCCACATGTAGGTCGCTAGACCTGGGGATTCAAATTCTTTATCTTGTGCTATGCCCCGCCTCGACACGCTCGGGGGTTTGGCCATGCCAATTTAAGGGTCGCTAGAACTAAGGGGTCCTACCCCTCACATGTGTTCTTCCTTTAACTGCTTGACTCTCGTTATGAAGATTTGATGTTGTGTGGTTGCAAAACCTGAGTCCCAGACTCCTCCCCGCGCGTTGGCTACATCTAAGGCTCCCTTCTGAGCATTGTATAGGGGTGAAACACTTTGCAGCTTCAGAGCTTTAGAGTCCGCATAATGCATGTTTGACACGATAAGTGGAATGCTTTTTTAAAATGAAACATAGTGCAAGAATGTTTAGCTCCGTCTAACATTGTCCAACATCTGCATACTTAGCTCAGGCTATGTTTTCATTATATTCGATAGATTGATACACCGACCTGGGGTTAAATTTATTTTACAGGACCAACTCTTTACTCTGTCGACATTGTCTTCATCAGGTCACTAGACCTCTCCCTACAACCCTGCCGTCATCTTTGTTAGGTCTCTGGACCTCCCTGCTGCTCCTTCGTCATCGTCGTCAAATTGCTAGACCTCCCAACTATAGTGTCCAGATGGGCCGCCTAGCACGACACGGCACGAACACGGCTAAACACGACATCATTCAGCACGACTGGGCACGAGAGGGTAGTCGTGCCAACACGCCGTGCCGGCTCCTCGGTCCACGCACGACACGAACATCATTTAGTCGTGTCGTGCGGCACGGCGGCACGGCAAACACGTTGTGTCGTGTTGGGCCATATGCACGAGCAGGAAAAAAAAAGAGAGGATTAATTTGAGTGAAGTGCACATATCAAAGATTTCAAGATAGAGAAAGTCATTACAAAACGAATCACTTAAGTCACATACATACAAATCAAATCGAAAATCACAAAAGAAAAAACATCTTGAGCTCGTTGGCACTTGGCGGTGGCGGCGCTTGCTCGCATTGTCGTTGCGCCCCCACGGCGCGCGCGCCCGCCCGCGCGGCATAGCGAGGGGGGCGGTTGCCCGCCTCGTGGCCGCGCCCAACGACATCGCCGCCGCCCGGCCCGTGTGCCACGGCGGCGGTGCCCCGACCGCGTACCACGGCGGGAGGGAGGAATCGAAGAGAGGACGGGAGGAGCCGGGGACGGAGGAGCAAGACCGGCCGGCCGGCCGGGGGGACAAGGAGCGGCAATGGCTGCCGATGGCTGCGGCCTACCGCGCCGCGGCACGCGGGAAAAAGGGTTGGGGATTAGGGTTGAGTAGAATTTATAGGTTGGTTTCGTGGGCTTTCGCGGGGCCGGACGAATTTTGGGCCAAAGTCTAACAAACACCCCCAAATTAGTCGTGTTTAGATGGGTTACCCATTTTTCGTGTCATGTTCGTGCCAACACTACGTGCCGAGATCGCGGCCCAAACACGGCCCACCATCGTGTCGTGCGCACCGACACTACGTCCATCGTGTTGTGTCATGTTCGTGTCGTGTTTTTTAGTGTCGTGCGTCGTGCCGCCCGTCGTGTCCGACCCATCTAGACATCTATACTCCCAACGGCTTCGTCCTCACCGACATCATCTTTGTCAGGTCACTAGACCTCCTTGCGGCTCTGTCGTAGTCGGTGTCAGGTCGCTAGACGTCCCTGCAGCTCCTCCATCATTGTCATCAAATCGCTAGACCTCTTGGCGGCTTCGTCCTTGTCGGTGTCATCTTCATCAGGTCGCTAGATCTCCTTGTGGCTCTATCGTAGTCGGTGTCAGGTTGCTAGACCTCCATGAGGCTCAATCGTCGTTGGCATCGCCTGCTTCAGGTTGCTAGACGTCCCTGGTGTCTCCATTGTTACCTTCGCAGGTTGGCAGACCTCTCTCCAACTCCGGTGTCGCCTTTGGCGGACCTCCCTGCGGCTTCATTGTCACCGACTTTAGGTCAAGAGATGTCCCTATGACTCTATCATTGCCTGCTTCAGGTCACTAGACCTCCTTGCGGCTCCGTCGTCGCTGCCGCCAGGTCATTAGACCTTCGTCCGGCTTTGTCATCGTCGTCATTTTCCTAGACCTTCCTTCGGCTCCATCGTCGTCATCGTTAGGTCGCTAGACCTCCCTGTGGCTCCGTCGTCACTACCGCCAGGTCATTAGACCTTCGTCTGGCTTTGTCATCGTTGTCAGTTTGCTAGACCTTCCTCCGGCTCCATCTTTGTCATCATCAAGTCGCTAGGCCTCCTCGCGACTCTGTCAGTGTCGAATTCGTCAGGTCGCTAGACTTCTCTACAGCTCTGGCATCATCTTCGGTGGACCTCTTGCTATTTTTGTTGTCACCTTCGTCAGGTCGCTAGACCTCCCTACGATTCCGTTGTTGCGTTTGTCAGGTCACTACACCTTCCTCCAGCTTCGTCATCGCTTTGGTCAGGTCGCTAGACCTTCCTCCAGCTCCGTCGTCGCCTTCGCAAGTTCGGAAGACCTCCTCAGCGACTTTGTTCCTCTAGCCCCAAGCTTCTATGGTTTTGCATCCTATGCTCTAGTGGATGGACACATGCCCATGGCATGGCCAAATTTCTACTCTGCGGCTTCATAGCTCAGCAATGCTCGGTGCTTGCCCCCAAGCACATAGTGCTATTTATAGCGAGAGCCAAGACTCGGTTATGGCCGGATGAGCTCTGACACTATTAACATATGATCGAGAGTGGTCAGTTTGTAGTTTTCTAGGCAGAAAGAGAATCTCCGACCAGTATTGACCCATAACCCTGCAGTCTACGGAGAGATAAGCCTGACTCTGCGTGAGAGGGCCCTGCGCCTTGTTACATCTACAAACCATGACGACGATTAAACACACCCTTTACGGCTTTGCGTCTTCATTGCACCCGCTAGGCTCTGCATCCTGGTGCATCCGCTATGGCTCTACATGTAAATGGACCTATTCTAATCAGCCTATATTTCTGTTTCCTGAGCAAAATGGTCATTGGTTCAATTGAAGACCTTCCGGGGTAGGCGTGCCTCACTACTCTACCAGATCCGTCTGGGCGCTTGGAGTCCAGAAGCTTCACGTCTACGATTTCGTCGGCCCCCCGTGGTCGGTGTACCTATTGCTGAGGTTGTCAATACCTTAGTGCCATGGCTCTGCTGGATGGCTGGCAACTGTGTTGGTCGTCTGGGCACCAAAATGACCTCCCTGAGGTTGGCGTGCCTTAATACCTAGGTCTTGAAATACCTCGATACGTCTACGGCTCTGCCAACCTAGTTGAGCGCCCCGGATGCGTGACCTTCCGAGGTCGGTGTGGTCTTGTAGCCCTACCAGCCTACTCTGGACACCCAAGATTTTATGTCGGGAATGAAGGCTTCCCTGTGAGGTGCGCGCCTAATGGCCCTACCAAGTACTTCCGGGTGCTTGGGCGCTTCTGTGTTGAGACCTTCCTGAGGTCGGTATGCCTTGAGTGGCTCTGCTAGACTCTTTATAGCTATGTTGGATATCTGGGTGTCTCTACACTCCATTTGTTTAAAGATCAATATCATCTTGCAGCTTCATCATTGATGGCTATGAAGATCACAACTTCATCTATGACATTATAGAATACCTCTTCATACGACACGCCTTTCAAGATCCTGCTGGATATTCTCGGATACTGGAAAAAGTTAACTTGAGGCCTTTTCAGGTCATCATGCCTACAAGGCCTCCTTGAGGCCGGCCCTGCCAAACTCCTTGCAGCTATGTTAGGAGGTCTGGGTGTCTCTACACTTTGTTCGATCAAGACCAACATCTCTTCGCGACTCTGTCGGTGTCGACTTCGTCAGGTCACTAGACCTCTCTCTAGCTCCAGCATCGCCCTTGGTGAAACCTTCCTGGTGCCTCCCTCGTCGTCAGATTGAGGTCGGCGGACCTCTCGGCGTCTTTGTCATCGTCGTCTTCACATCGACGAACCTCCCTGTGGCTCCGTCGACACCTTCGTCAGGTCACTAGACCTCCCCACGGATCCGTTGTCGCCTTTGTCAAGTCGCCAGACCTTCTGGCAACTCTGTCACCGCCTTTCTTTCTTTTCTTTTTTTGGATCATCATACTAGCCATCCTACCTGCCACGATGCTCAGATACTACTCTATGAGTGCGTCCTTGATGCCCTCTGAATTTTTTCATCATCGTTTCAATCTATTGGAAGTCTGCTTCCAATAGGTCATCACTTGACCTCGCTACACTTGGGATACTAAAAATAGGTCGGTTATTAAGCTGGTTACTTTTTTTTGGCTGACATGCACGCTATTCGAACTGTTGATGGCTTCAAGACTTCGTCATGACCCTCTCAAGGTTGCTGCGCCTACACATTGCTCGGGTGCGGGTACACATGAAGACGCTGTAGACTTGGATGCCGCGCTCTTCTCTTCCACTAGGGCTGTAGCGACCTGGAGGTAAGCCATGGCCGCTTCAGCCGCGGGTGATGGGTTGGCCTGCTGGAGACGTGCCATTGCTGCGCTCAGGTTGTCATGAGGGCTATTGAACATCGGCAGCCTTGCCTCTTGAACTCGAGATGTAGGTCGCGGGCACACGGAGGTACCACTGCTGCTCCTCTGCCCGCCTCTGGGTGTGATTGGCATTGCCCTAGATCTGACGTGCCTCCTCGGAGTCCATCGCGCCGACCTGTGGTGGTTCATTTGCCGAAACCACCAGGACCCGCCACCGGATGGAACTCTGGTCGTTGGGGGAGACGCGAACCCGGACCTTCTGAAACTCACCAACGTCTGGAGACGTGGGAGTTCGCATGTTGCGAGGAGCAGTACGCTCGTGGTTGATCTTCTTCCGCAGCCGGCAACCGCGAAGGGTGTGTCGCGTGTCCTTGTGATAGGTGCACGGTACGTCGAGCGGATGGCAGCGAGCGCGAGGCTCGATCTTGAGGTCGCCAGATGACTCCCATCGCCCAGATTGGATCTGGAAGGACTTAGCCGCCTGATGGGCGTGGGCATCACTAGATGGCCGCAGACCAAAGGGGAAGGTCTTGCGATGCGACGCGTCCTGCGTTCAGCGCTGGGCTGTGTCGCAGATTTGGAGGGTCTCCTCCATCATGTCAATGACGTGCTCCATTCCCTGAACAATGTCATAGGGTTTGGGTGGGTGGGTCTTCATCTTCAGATCGGAAGCGGGGACAGCGACGGGTGTCGCCGGGATCTTCGCAGCAATCGCCGGGGAGGTCTCCGCTGCTATTGTGGTCGTGGTCGCCGTGAAGGAGCCGAAGCAGATCTCCACGGAGTTGGCGAGGATGTTCGCCATGCCCGCCGGAAAAAATGACACCAGATCGGGCCACCATGCTGCACAGTGAGTTCCCGATCGCCCCTACCGGCGTGCCAGCGTCGGGGGGCGCGACCGGAGCGCATCCGCTAGGGGGCGACAAAAGTGGTTGTAGATTGGTTGTAGAGGATCGAGACCTAAGAGTGTAGGTGGGGACACAAGGGGTTTAGACTGGTTCAAGCCTCCGGAGAGTAAAACTCTACGTCCAGTATGCGGTGGATTATGTGTGAATGGGGAAGTCCCCTCGAATGGAGCTCTAGGTGGCCTTATATGGCCAGCGGGCTAGGGCTTCCATTCGAGGTCGGTGGACCCTCATTGGGGTGGTTACAAGTTAGGAAGGTCATCTTCTGTGATTATAGGGTGAATCCTAGGATCTGCGGACCTATTGTCAGCGCTGTGCCGTGGCCTAGGGGAGAAGCTTGCACCACAAGCCCGACAGGTCTTCCGAGATTCGGATAAGGTCGCCCGAGGTCTTCCAAGGTCTCCAAGGTTGTGGATAAGGTCTCTGGGTCCACTTGCAGGTCGGTGGGGCTTCTGACTGGTCGGTGGGGACCCATGGGTACCCATGTCTCTCAATATGGGTACCCCTAGGTCCCCACCGACCAGGCTCGCGGCTGTCCTCGACAAGTGGGTCCGGCCCACTGGAAGACCCATGACCTGTCAGTAGACCTGTCCGACCTGATATATGGGCCCGAAGATAAGAAGACAACTTGGCATGCAAGCCAAGGAAGTCCAGACAGATTAAGGAAGCTCAGATAAGCCTTCCATATTGTAATTAACTAGACATAGGTTTCCCTGTTGTAACTGACATGGACTCCGTTCCACCGACCTTGTCCGTCGCCCAATATAAGGCGGGCAAGGGCGTCCCCCAGGGACATCGACATCACAGACCACCTGCACCTTCGCTATGATCAAATCAATACAATCAAGAACTAGACATAGGGTTTTACTCTCCGGATGCTCGAACCAGTATAAAATCGCATTGTCCCTTGTGTCTCGCCATGATTTCCGTGTGCTACGCCAGCATAACCATCATGTTCTTAGCTTTTGATCTCCCCACCAAAAAAAATAAACCACAGGGGTTAACCCCCCTGTGGACTACTCAAAACTAAACCTCTAACAGTCTCTCAAGTCCAACCGGGACTAATGATGAGAGACAAAGGGCCCCCACTTTAGTCCTGGGTGAACCAACCTAGACTAAAGGGGTCCTTTAGTCCCGGTTCGTATTACGAACCGAGACTAAAGGTGGGGGGCATGCCAACACCTGCGCACACCCCCTATAGTCTTTGTTGGTAATACCAACCTTGACTAAAGGGTCTCGTCTCTTTTTTTTGTTGTTTTCGATTTGAGCGTATATATAATTATCAAAAGTGGTGTATACATTGCATTAAAAAGAACGTCTTAGATATAATTATTACTCTTGAAATAGATTTTGAAGGTCTTGGTAATTTCGGGTTTTTTCTCAATGAATCCCACACCATGATGCTGCTATTGTCGACTTGAATGATCATAAGAATCCAATGGAAACTGTATATACATGAGCATAATACTCATACAAATTAGAACTAAATAGAATTAGCAAGGACAATTAGATGGCAATCACACATGCTTGCATCTGTAAGGTAGTAGTATGAGATCCTTGTCATGAAACTTAGACAATGTCCTATAGATTGTCGCGATTGTTGTGTCTCGTTGATGCTTGACCTCAAAGTCGTTGACTTTTGATGGGTCCATGAAACCAGTTATGTTGGCAATATTCTTTTTTTTGCATCTCTTGTTTTTGCAGCGTACCAAAAAATGAAATTCAAAGTTTATCAGTAGATCCACATACGTAATAAATTTATTAATAAACATAAAAATAAACCACTAACACACCAAGTGACGACAAGATCGGTATTCATGGCGTCTAGATGGTAAACTTCATAAATATCTTTGAAGTCCAACCAGACCACCTTGTTGACTTCACTGGAAAAATCTTTCGGTCTAGCAAGTATACCTATGGTATCTACGCCTTTCGCTAATTGCCGCATGTACCACTCATGAAATTTGTACATCTTAGGTGAGATCTTAAGTACCAGTTCTGTCCGAATAAGAGGTTTGCCTAGCTGAAAGGGCCATCTAAACTCGTAACTTGGATCCCGCGGTGGTTCTTCATGGCCGAGTGCAACACTTATAGGCAGCCCCAATTGTTCCATGAAATCAAGGACCTGCACTACTTGTTGTGTAGGCATTTCTGCTAGAGCTCGTTCTTGTGCATTAAGGCCGGAGGCAACGTAAATTTATTTGATCATCAACACATCTGTTTTCTGCTCCAACTTCTTTGCACGAGTATCTTCTTTAGACGATGTCGACGTCATTATGGGCATCATTTTCTTGCTGTTTTCACTCATTAGTTTGAAAAACCCAAGTTTTCCCGGATCTACTTTTTTTGGTCTTCTTGAGCTCCCTCCGTTGCTATTTTCTATTCAGATTGTTGAAAAATTCATGAACATGTTGGGCACCGATCGTCGTTTCTCCTCCTTCTGTCGTCTCCCATGTCAACTTCCTTTTGCTGATGGGTTCAACCATTTTCTTTATCGTTGGTCATTTTTTCTGCTTTGGTGGTTGCACTGGGTTGGAAGACTGTGCTCCGCGGGGGGGGGGGGGGTTCGGTTGTGCTCTTGTGGCTTGGTGGTTTTTTCTACTTTGGTGGTTGCACTGGGTAGGAAGACTGTGCTCCAGTGGTTTTTTCGGGTGTGCTTTCGTGGCTAGGTGGTTTTTTCTGTGGTGCCTTGGTGTTTTTTCTGCTTTTGATGGTGCTTGCTTTGCCGCCATTGGTTTTTTCAGCTTTTTTCGAGGTGATTCGGGATTGATTTCATTATCGTGGCTGGAGCTTGCACCTCCAAAATTGAATAATGGTTCTTGTGTAGATGGTGAACGAGGTGATATCTGTACGAGGGATTGATCCCTCCGTCTGGGGGATTACAATGTAATGTTTGGGCCACAATATGATACCGTGAACTGCATCCTTGAGTGTCCTTTACCCGTCACCTCTTGGGATGTCTAGCTGTAGATTTTCAAATTGTGGCTGACAAATCTCCTCCATAGAAACCGAGGCGTAGCCGGGTGGAATCAACATGACGTGGCTAGTGTGTACAGGAAAATGCGCAAAAGCACTTCCATATGCCACCTATATATGTTGAGAAATAAGGAATTTATTACATTTTCTAAGTGATGCATGAAAAGTTGAGCTAATTGCATGTAATAATTATATTTATATAAACCTGCATTGTGATGTTGCACCGCGAGCAATAATGTTCTCCATAATCCTTTCATCATTGTCACTGTTATCCATCTAGAATAAACAATAATTTTCCATGAATTGACACGAATTTATGAGAATAATCAACAATTTCTATCTATTTCTAGAATAAACAAGAATTAACACTAATCTTCTATGAATCGACACGAATTTATGAGAATATACAATAATTTCTATATATTTCTTGAATTAACAAGAATAAACACTAATTTTCTTTGAATCGACACGAATTTATTAGAATATACAATAATTTCTATCTATTTCTAGAATCAACAAGTATAAACATTAATTTTCTATGAATCAACACGAATTTATGAGAATATACAATAATTTCTATCTATTTCTAGAATAAACAAAAATAAACACTAATTTTCTATGAATCGACACAAATTTATGAGAATATACAATAATTTCTATATATTTCTTGAATTAACAAGAATAAACACTAATTTTCTTTGAATCGACACGAATTTATGAGAATATACAATAATTTCTATCTATTTCTAGAATAAACAAAAATAAACACTAATTTTCTATGAATCGACACAAATTTATGAGAATATACAATAATTTCTATCTATTTCTAGAATCAACAAGTATAAACACTAATTTTCTATGAATCGACACGAATTTATGATAATATACAATTCTTACAACAATTCATATTAATTTCTATCGATTTCTAAAATAACCACAATTTTATCGGTAGTGTCGCCTACCGGAGTCGGCGAGGAGCCGGGGCGACATGGTGGCGGGATGCTGGGTGCGTCGAGGGAGGCAGCTGGGAGCCTGGGAGAGACGGCGGTCGGTGATGCTGAGGAGTGACATATTTAATTAGAATTATTATACACATATTGAGTACAAATTTATACTTAAATTTTAATCTTCAATTCAAAATAAAAAATTGTTGCGCAAACAATTGAATTTTTTGCGTCAGCAAGTCCGAAATCCCCAAATTTTGTGGCAGGCCGGTGGCGGGGGGGAAGGCCGGGCCCCTACCGTTGTTGGGGATGACAACTGTGATGATGAAGGCAGAGCACAGCAAGACGAGGTGATGGAGGAGTGTGATAGATGATGTTGATGCGCGGGTGGAGGCGACGGGTCGGGCGGCGGGCGGCAAGGCAGCGCGCGGCGGCGGTGGAGCCCCAGAGGCCGGGGAGGAAAACGCGGATGAGGAGGATGGGGAGGAGGCCGACGCGCGGAGGAGCCTCAGAGGCCGGGCGAAGGACCTTGATGTCGCCTAGTGAGGGGGTGAATAGGCGAGACAACCGATTTAAACTTTTCTTCCCTGAAAGCTTGAGCTGCCAGAGCCCACCGGTCAGACCGGTGGTGTCGACCGGTCAGACCGGCCGCTCACTGGACTTCACCGGATGCAACGGTCAGACCGGTGCTCCTCATCGGTCAGACCGATGTAGCACAGAGCACTTGCAAAAACAACTTCAAGCACCTCTTGACTTCTAGCACGAACTGAACTTGGTGGGTGGCCTCTGTAGATGATCAAAAGTAAGGTAATGAGCCCTGCACACACAAGTAGCATACCCAAGTAGATCGAAGTGGAAGCAAATCAATTATGCTAGAATAACAACTTAGAGTCAAACCTGTAAGGAGTTGGATGCTCACAGCCTAAGAGGGGGAGGGGGTGAATTAGGCAATCTAAAAACCTTAACCTATGGCTTTACTACTTTTTCTCAAAGTAAACTAGAACATACTATCTAGATGTGCAACTAAGGTTGTTCTAGTGTGACACTCCCATCCCAAAACAAGGCATGCAACCTATAGCCAATCCTAGCATGATACTACTCTAGGAAAGTAAAGGCAAGAAAAGATTGCAATAGAGAAAATGTGGAAACGTGAAGGGGATGATAGGAAGCAAACTCTTGACACGTGATTTATCCCGTGGTATCGGTAGGCACTAAGCCAACCCTAGTCCACATTGTTGAAGCACTCCCACTAGAGTATTGCTTCCCGATCACCAAGTCTCTCGAGTACCACTTGACTCGCCACAAAGGCTAGCCACTTAGGCACTTGCCAAGCTCCCTTGGTCACCTTGATGCCACCTCCCTAAGGAGCTTCTCCACCGAGGAAGGGGGTCTCCACGTCCCCCCTACAAAGTTTCCTCGCCGCTCCACACCAAGCCGGAGGGTCGATGATGATTGCCGGTGAGCCACTTAGGCCCCAAGGCTTCCGGTGAACCTTGTACAACTTGATTCACTCAAGAATAATCTCACAAGGTTGGCACAACCTTGCACTCACTCAGCTCTAAGCTAAGCCTAGCACTAACCACATACACAAAGCTTATGCAAGTCTATGGATGAGAAATTAAGCACTTGGATGGATTGGATATGATCTTGTAGGTGTCTTGAACTCCTGTGCACTTCCACACAATCCAGCAACCTCAAATGGGTGAGTGGAGGGGGTATAAATAGTCCAAGCCACTCAGCTAGCCGTTGGCTAACGGCTCTCTGAAAAGTTGACCGTCGGATGAACCGACGCCTACTTTTCAGGAGCATCGGTTCATCCGGTGCCCCCCCACATCACATAGCCGTTAAGGTTCTCTAACAGAACTGCTCCAACGCTATGCACCGACGGTGCGTCGGTTCATCCGTGCCGAAGGACGCTTCGCCAAACCCTTATCGTATGCATCTTCGTAACCGTCGGATAGACCGACGCTTCCTCCGATGATTGTGTCGGTTCATCCGGTGCTGAAGGACTCATCTTGGCGCGTCTCTGTATTGATTCAAACTAAGTGTCGGATAGACTGACAGTATCCTTTCTCAGACCATCGGATCATCCGGTGCTACTGTCTTCGCTTCTTCTTCTTTGCAACTCGTCCGCTACTAGAAAATGGACCGTCGGTTCATCCGACGGTGCCTAGGTTTTCACCCAGTGTACCAACTCGTCCGACGATTGCACCGACACTTGCTATCTAGGTACCGTCGGTTCATCCGACGGTGTCCTTTCTTTTTCTTTTCTTTCTTGTTTTTGACCCTTGAAAAATAGACTATCTTCTCAATTTGGCATGTGGTATTTTGGCATCCTTGGGACCTAGAAATGTCTACAAAGACATGCTAAACAATATGGTTAGTCTCATTGATCATATTGTCATGAATCACCAAAATCAAACTCGAACTAATGGAAAATGGGGCCATGTTCGCTATAAAACCACACAAAGGAGCAAGGATTTGTTTCCCGAAGTTCACTACCCACTAAGGAATGGATACGTCTCCGTTGAGGAGCTTGTAAGGTACAATTCCCACAAGTCGGGTCTATTTCAACCACTTTCCTCCTTTCCACTAAGGGGATCTTTTCCACGAAGAGGCAAGATCACAAACCTCACAAAACTTGCCGCTACTCACCACAATCTTGTGAGCAAGCTAGCGACGCCTAGCTGTATAGGAGGCAAACCTCCAAGAGTAACAAACGCTTCAAAGCTTGTAGACGCGAAACCAAAGTGCTCAAGCTATGGAAATGCTCTTGTTAGCTCATAAAGGCCCTCTTGAGCTCACTCTCTCAACCCAACACAAAGGATATGGCTTGAATCCACAAATCTCACAAAGAGAGGGTTGGGGAGAGCCACAAAGGCTTAGGCTTGCTAGAAATGACTTAGGACCTCAGCACAATCACTAGAAACAACAACCTTCAACTGAAGAAGGTTTGGTGTATTTATACCCCTCAAAGGAGAAAACTAGCCATTAGCCCTCGAGTGACACTGGTGAGACCGGTGCCTCACACCAGTCAGACCGATGTTTGAAAAACTAGCCTTTGGCTAGTGGCACCGGTCAGACCAGTGCCCCTGACCGGTCAGACCAGTCAGGCCCGAGTCAGCCCCAAAACATTTTCTAAGATTCTAACACTTCACCAAAGAGATGAAGTGGCTCAGGTTAGGTTAGGAGGGTTTGTTAGCACACGCTAAGGCTCTCAAGGCTAGATCTCACTTAGGTCAACTAATGAGCACTTAGACTTGGTCAACTCGCTAAGTTGCATCCCTCTTGATAGTACAGCATACCTACACTCAAGAATAAGTAAAAACACCTTGTTGATCACTTGAGCTTGAATGTCTTCAATCTTGCCATACTTGAGAAATATCCACTTGAGGGCTTTCAACTTAGCCTTTGTCTTGAGCACATCCATACTTGAGCTAATGACTTAGGATCTCTCATCTAGCATAGGAATGCACACGTGGATCCATATGTCACTCCATATTGCCAATCATAACATTTTGATGACTTGCATTGCTTCCCTCGGTTAAGGTTTGGATATGATACTTGGAGACCCCATGGATGCTAGAACTTCACCTTAGCAAAACACTAATGGCGTCTTAGCTACGGCCCCAAGATTGCTTATTCCCTCACCCTAAACATCTCAATTGATCTCTTCATCACTTATCCAGTCCACTTTTGAGTTCCACTTTTCTTCATACACAATTAATCTTCATTTGAAAACCCGCTTCAAATGCTTGATCTTAATTGACAATGAATGTGCAAGCTTCCAAATTAGAACCATAGAGTGTAAACTCATCCTTGTGTCCTCTTTCTATAAACACATGAAGCCTTGCACTTGACTTATAGAATTACCATCTTCTCTTTTATGATCCTTGTAATTTTAATCAAGCTATGTCTTACTGTGGGAGACCATGAGTTGACCTTCTCAAATTAACCTAATAATTATCTTCTTTCATTGCTTGATATTTGTCACATGCACTAGGATCAAGCCATATGATATTCAACAATAAATAAATAATCCAATAATTACTCATGAATATATAAATAAAACCTGCTCACAATCTTAGACAAATACATTAGTCCTTTAATCGCTTTGTTATTCAATTTACCAAAATCCACTTAGGGGCCTAGATGCACTTTCAATATCCCCCTTTTTGGTGATTGATGACAACTCAATTAAACTTACAAATAAAACATTAAAGCACATTTAGATTCTTAGATATAGCTTGAGATCCTCTTAATTTGTGCTTTGAGTTGAATTTCAAAAAACTGGCCCCAAATGGCAATAACACAAATTTGGGAGAAAGCGCATGAGAGCTCCCCCTTTATCTTAGAATCAGTGAAGTGCAACATGTGTAAGCGACAAATAAAAATCCGTGGTGCGTATGACAAGTTATGAACAAAGCATAGAACAAGTGTACTGACTAGGCAGCACCGGTCAGACCGGTGCCCCTGACCGGTCAAACCGGTCAGGTCCAACCAACACACAAACTGGGCGGCACCGGTTAGACCGGTGCCCCTGTCAGGTCAGACCGGTCAGGTCCAGCCAGAGCACAAAGCAAAAAGGTGTGGGTGCTATTTGGTCCATAGTGATCAGGCTGGGGTTGCAAGCCGGCTTAGATCACTTTGCTCCATTTAGCCAACACAAACAATACATCATTCAAGACATGCATCACAATCTAGCAATAAAGTCGCTTAATTATTACAATAAGGTTCAAACACACAGTAGCACTCACACAAATGTTCTCAAGTCCACAAATATAAAGTTCTAGCTTATTACAGGCTGATCTCATCAGCCACCAGGCACCGGTCAGACCGGTGCAACTGAAGGACCGATTAGGCGACCAGAGAGGGGGGGAGTGAATGGGAGCTGATAAAAATTCTTCCCGAAGGTTGAACTCGGCCTATGTCCCAAATTCACAACCAAGGATTCCCACACAAGTTTGCCAAGGTCACGTAGTCACAACGGACCTACCAACCCTAGGAACAAACCCCAAACAATCCTGAAGCGGAAGCACGACTCAAGACGCAAAGGACTTAGCTGTCCTGCAAATCACCAGGCGGACTGTCCGAGACCTCCGGGCAGACCGTCCGCGAGCTGCGGCGGACTATCTGAAAAACGTTCCCGAACCTCCAGTACTGCACCCTCAATAACGGACCGTCCGCAATGGGCCCGCGGACTGTCCGCCCCACCACGAACCGTCCGACACTCTAGTACGGACCGTCCGCGAACTTCGTGCAACAAAAATCCACCGACAAAATGGATCGAACGAAAGACACGCAAGAACTCGCGAAGAACACAAAGAACACTTGGGCTGTCAGGCTCCTCGCGGATCGTCCGCCACGCCCGCGTGGTCTG
Source organism: Cenchrus americanus (assembly GCA_947561735.1). Classification (NCBI taxonomy): domain Eukaryota; kingdom Viridiplantae; phylum Streptophyta; class Magnoliopsida; order Poales; family Poaceae; genus Cenchrus; species Cenchrus americanus. The sequence continues at coordinate 201,295,931 of OX387241.1, forward strand.
TCCGCCAGGAGAAATCCTGTAGCCCGAGGCCGACCTCTTGAAGGTCAAACCTTCCTACCCTTAGCCCAATCTACCAAAGCAACCAAGGGAGAGCTACCAAATCATAGGTGAAGATGAAGCACCTCTAGGAGATGCTATATCTATGAATTTGTAGCCTCAAACCCACTAAATTGAGAGGAATCGAGATTCTCCGAGCTCAAACACAAAGCTAGGTTTCCAACCGAAATCCTTCAATCGGAGGCCGAATTCGGAGTTTGAGGGGTCATGATCAAGCACAAAGATGCACAAGGCAACTATCCATGATCCCCACCAACAAATCCGAACCCAAACACCTTAGAATTGAAGGAACAAGCCACACACGAAAATCCAACGAAAATAACTCGAAAAAGACATGAAAATCCAATGAGTTACAAAAGGGAAATCTACGCAACCATGAAAGCTTCCATTCACTCGGAGGTCAGATTCTTTACAAACGGAGGAAAAATCTAACCCTATGGAGCGAGGAAATGAGAAGCAGTCCGGATGGATGGTTTGCCTGGAAACCCTAGAGCTAATATATATGAGTCCCTCCTGGGCCAGACCACACTACCCCTAGCACTTAAGTTGTGATACAAACCCCTCAGGGCAAATAGGTCATGTAGCACTCCTCTTCATGGCACGGCCACGCCGTCACCGCAGACCGCGTCCTCCCGACGCAAGCCGTGCGATCCCGCCTCGCGTCCACCGGCATCGAAGCTTCTCGGCGCGCCCGAATCCCGTCTCTGCCCGCCGAGCCTCCGGTCTTGGTTTTGTGGATCAACCATGTAACCCGGCCGGTTTTGTGGTGAACCGCCGCAAACCCTACGTGCAGACTTCGGTTGTGAGCCGCTACCGTGCACCGGCTCCGATCGACGACTTCGTCTTGCTTTTCTTGCCACCATGCGGCCCGTTCTTGACCCCGTTGGCCACCGGGTCCCTCGAGTCAAGCCTAGTTGTCTCTCCACTCCTCGGAGGCCCCCAAAGGCATAGACCTTTCGCGCCCACTCTTCACCTGCACCAACGCAAATCAAGCTGCAACCTGCACCTGCAATACTCAGCCAAGAGTCAGTCCACACCACGTTGTCAATCACTCATCACAGCTAGGAGCGACCATCCACCGGTCCTCAGACGCTCCGGTCCTCATTCTCCCCCTTGATGAGTGCATTGACAACACACACAAGTAACCAATTCAAAGAAAGGAGAAAAAGAAAAGAAACGAAAGAGAAACTCAAACAAGTGATAAAAACCAAACAAAAGCCAAGAAAAAATCACTTGAGAGAGAAGAATCTCGATCCCCTAAGGCAAGGGAAATGGCTCGACACAACTGAGATAAAATGCTCCAAAATTGCCGACTCCTCAAGGTGAGGCAAAAGGGCTCGACACCATCAGCAAAAGAGCAAAACTAAAATTCAGGCAAAAAGAGCTCCCAAATGCATGCATGCAAGCTCCCCCTGAACAAATGCATTTCTCCCAATTTTTCTTCCCTTGATGCAAAACTCCCCCTGGAAACATGAATTGGGTACTTTCCTCCCCCTTTTTGGTGATGAATGAATTAAGTCTACAAATGCAAGCATGTGCTTCTCAAATATACAAAGAACACTACAACATGATAAATTTGAGACATAGACAAGAAAGATAACCACAATTTGAGCACGAGCATCGCCAACAAGATAGAAAGGGACATACAAGGAAGTGACATAGCCATGAACAAAGTGAAGCATTTTTCACAGAAACTTCCCTCTCATGAGCATAGGACCTAAATATGATCAAAACGAGCACACACAACATATAACTCACAAACTTCATGCAAGGTCATAATTCTCATCACAAGGTCATCACAAACACCTACAAGCTATCTCATGTCATGTCAAAGCCACCGAGCCATGTGTCCACTTCTAGATATGAGACTTCTCATTGGTGAACATCATGCAACGGTTTAGCACCCGAGATAAGAAATTTAAATCATTTAAGACATCGAAGCACTTTTTTAAACATAGGCATCTCACATATCATTTTCATGATTTACAAGTTAAGCATGGTACATGAAGTGCCTTTGCGGCAAAAATAAGCTTAGGCTTCTCCACAAGGTAACATGTAGGCTAAACATTCATGATGATAAATGGATCTTTGATCCCAAATGAAAAGAACATGGTTCCAAGCACAAATTAAGCAAGATATAGCCATAAGCACCCAATTTGAACATGAGAGGCATTCTACTCACAAGAGAGGATCATATAGCATTTTTACAAAAAGAAGCTATCCACAAGCATATATATCCCAAAGCTACCAAGAGCATAGCTATACATCTCATGAGCATCACAAGCAAAATCATAACCTCATATCTAGCATATCATGGTGAGCAAAGCATATGAGAGAAGCACATCTCTATGGCATATGTTACAAATGCAGTCTATGATACAAATATGCAAACTTGTATGATACATAAATAAAAATGCAACATGCATATGTACATCAACCCTCCCAACCGGAGCTCAAAAGGAAAAACAACTCCAAGCTCTCCTCGCAAATGAGCAAATGTAGCTTGGTCCAAATGCTTGGTTAGGATATCGGCAAGCTGCTTTTCTGTAGGTACATGGATGAGGTCTATGTTTCCCTTCTCAACATTGTCTGTCAGGAAGTGGTACCTCACTTCTATGTGTTTGGTTCTGGAGTGAAGCACGGGGTTTTTGGCAACACTAATGACACTCGTGCTATCACACATGAGAGGTACATGAGAATACTCCTCACCAAAGTCACTCAGCGTGTATGTGATCCAAAGCAGTTGTGAGCAACAACTAGCGGCAACAACATATTCGGCTTCTGTGGTAGACTGAGCTACACTAGACAGTTTACGAGAAGACCAAGAAACAAGCGAAGATCCCAAAAACTGGCAAGTCCCCGAAGTCGACTTCCTATCGACTTGACACCCTGCAAAGTCGGCATCCAAAAAACCAAGAAGCGAAAAGGGAAGAGGACGCCGAGTACCAAAGACCGAGCTTAGGAGTGTATCGAAGATACCTGAAGATCCATTTGACGGCCTGCCAATGTGAAGTCCTCGGCGACACCTGAAAATGAGTGCACAGACACACAGAAAATTGGATGTCCGGCCTCATCGTCATCAAGTACAAGGGGGAGCCAATCATGCTCTGGTCCTCCTTCTGGTCCACGGACTCTCCGTCCTTGTCCGCGTCGAGCGTTGTAGTCGTACTCATCGGTATCGACAGGGGCTTCGAGTCATCCATCTTGAACTTCTTGAGGATGTCCTTCGTGTACTTGGCTTGATGCACAAAGGTTCCCTCCTTCGCCTACTTGATCTGAAGCCCGAGAAAGAACTGCAATTCTCCCATCATAGACATCTCGAATTCATTACTCATGTCCTCTGCAAACCTCGCAACCAAAGAGTGAGATGAGCCGCCAAAGACAATATCGTCCACGTATACCTGAACAATTAGGATATCATCACCCTACCTGACGAGAAAAAGAGTCTTATCAACCTTGCCCATCTCAAACCCCTTGCTGATAATGAACCCCCTCAAGCGGCCATACCAAGCACGGGGAGCTTGTTTCAGCCCATACAACACCTTTCTCAGCCTATACATCCCGTGGGGAAACTCAGCACTCTCAAAGCCCAATGGTTGCTTCACATAAATTTCCTCCTCTAGAAACCCATTCAAGAAGGCACTCTTAACATCCATTTGGTACAATTTGAACCCTTTAGCCACAGAAAAGGCTAGAAGGATCCTAATTTCCTCCAAACGGGCTACAGGAGCAAATGTCTCCTCATAGTCTATCCCCTCCTTCTGATTATAGACCTGAGCAACCAACCTCGACTTGTTCCTCACCACCTCACCATTTTCTCCCTCTTTGTTTTTCCACACCCATTTTGTCCCAATAGGTTTACAATTTGGTGGTGGCTCCACTAACTCCGACACTTGGTTTCTCTCAAAATTCTCTAACTCCCCATGCATGGCATTCACCCAATTAGGATCAAATAGAGTGTGTCCAATGTCCTTCGGCTCAAAGGTAGAAAAAGAAGCCGAATGAGCAAAGTGAGAAGCATTTCTGGACCGCGACTGTGTCGTACGCTCATTGATGTCGCCGATGATTCTTGAGGGCGGATGATCAACTTGAACGTGCCTCGGTGCCTCTCGCCTGGAGACAACCTCCCCCTCAACAGCTGCTTCCACTTGATCTTGTTGGATCGTAGGTGGTGTAGGGGATGGACCATCCTACACCGTAGTCATCATAGTGGAAGTAGTGGGTACATGCGTGGCTGGAGCTTCACCATCATCACCATCTTCCTTTCCAGCATCATCCTCCTCATCCTCAAAGATCTTCTTGCCAACTTCATCATCACTTGCACACTCAAAGATAGACGAAGTGCATGATTGTGTCTCGTCGAAGGTAACCTTGCAAGTCTCCATGACTAGGTTAGTATCAAGGTAGAGCACATGAAATGCTCGAGAATGACTAGCATAACCCAAGAAAATCCCATCGGAAGACCTCGACACAAACTTATCAAGCCTACCCTTCTTGAGAATGAAGCACCGACAACCAAAAGTCCTGAAATGGCTCACTCTAGGTGCTCACCCGTGCATGAGCTCATAGCATGTCTTGTTCAAGAAGGCCCTCAGAAAAATCCGGTTCCCAACATGACAAGCGGTATTCACCACTTCCGCCCAATATCTCCTCAGAGTCCTATGCTCATCAAGCATCGTCCGAGCCATCTCACAATGGGAACGATTTTTCCTCTCAACCACACCATTCTGACAAGCCGCATAGGGAGAAGAAAACTGATGTTCGAGACCCAAATCATGACAAAAGGTTTCGAAACAAGAGTTTTTAAATTCACTACCATTGTCGCTACGAATAGCTCGAAAAGCATCTCCATGTCTCTCGTTCTGCAACCTCAAGATAAGATCCCAAACAAAACCAAACGTCTCCCCCTTGTCAGCTAAGAAGAAGACCCAAGCATAGCGAGAATAGTCGTCCATGATCACAAGAACATACCATTTCCCACCCGCCGAGCACACATGAGCTGGACCAACCAAGTCCATATAGAACAACTCACATGGCCTCTCTGTCATAACGGATGTCAGAGGCAGATGAGAGGCGGCGACCATCTTGCCATGCCTACACAGAGCACATACCAAATCCATTTGGTATTTCAACTTTGGCAATCAACGGACCAATCCTAGTGCACTCAAGCGTGACAACAAGTCAAAACTCAAGTGACCTAGTCTCCTATGCCATTTCCAAAGCTCCGCCGAAACACCAACAACCAAACAACGAGAACAGCCAACACACTGAGAAAAATCAGCTCTGAAAATCTGACCCTCGGGGACGATCGTGCACACGAGATCGCCTCGAGAATCCAAAACACGAGAACAACCCATTTTGAAACGGACTTCAAAACCCTCATCAAGAAGTTGGGAAACAGAGGGAAGATTGTAACCCAAAGACTTGACAAGAGAAACGCGCCGAAGAGTCACAGACTCACCCAAAAGTGTTGTACTCTTTGGTCATCACCGGGGTGAGGCCGGAGAACCACCGTCGATCTCCGGTCATGTGTCGAGAGCAACCGGAGTCGATCAACCAAAAGCCCTCCATGCCTCCCACCGCAAAATAAAAAATGAGAGCGTGAGTGAGCAAAAGACTCGAAAGATCGGGGTTGGTACAAAACGAATCAAACCAGTGCCTCGCCATTTGCTCAAACATGGGGTTAGCAAAATCCATCCTATCACTCCTAGGTGGAACACCCACACGTCCCCTTGGAGGACTACGCGTACCACGAAGGGGAGACCGTGCCCATAGCTCCTCTAGGACCTAAAGCTGCAATCGTTCCCCCCATACTCATATTGGCCACGAGCAAAGGAACGTCCAGCAAACTCACCACGCCCAAATCCAACACGCCTACCACCTTCTCTATGTGGTGGATCACCTAGAGGCACAAACTCACGCCTCTATCGAGGATAAATGGTATGCACCATACCCTCGCCTCTCGACACCAACCTAGGCTCAGGCACACCACAAGAAGGGCAGTACCTGTCCTTGTTGGCCAACTCTCTAGCCAACCTCTCCTCACGCTTCCTCCTGAAGCAAAACTCAGCAAGGTGCCCATCCCTCCCACAATGCTCACAATGGAAGGGTTTTGGTTTTGGCTTTGGTTTTGGGTTCTCTCGGGGCTGAGGTTTCTCCTCACTCGATTTCTCTCCCTTCTTCCCAAAGAACTCGTTCCCCAAGTCACTCTTGAACTTGATGGGTTTTTGGAAGTTGTCGATTTGTGGAGGAAACACAGGTGAGCTGGGGTTATGTCTAGTCGGTTCCTAAGATGATTCAGTTTAGGAACAAAGACAATTTTGTGGTGGGTTTTTGGTGGTTCTAGGATATCTTCGATCTTCCACTCATTCTCACCACTTCCCTCACCAATCTTGTTTGCCCCAAGCGCTTCTCCATCTTAGTTCTTAAATGCCTCGATCATCATCCTCAACTGAGGCTCATGACCAGACAACCAACCCATCAACTATCCTAACTCATCATTCTGTCAGATGGTGAGATCTAGACAGCCCACGGGGGTGCTAATCCCAATGGTTTAGTTGTTCGGTAGGGTAGAATCTAAGGCTAAGAACTCGAAGGTCGCACACGAGTACGCGGAACACAAAGAACACGAGTTTATACTGGTTCGAGCCTCCGAAGAGTAAAACCCGACATCCAGTTCTTCGATTTGTATTGCTTGGGGATTGCCAATGGTACAAGGGTCGCCTCGCCCACCTTATATTGGCCAGCGGATGAGGTCGGTTCCCAGACTCCTGCTTGGTTACGACCAGGAGACCTAAGTATAGATGATTACATTGCTTGCCATATCCTGTCGATCTTCTTTGGTCGAAATCCACCGAGGTCTTGTCTTGTACGCCAAGTCTTGAGGTCGTGCTGAACTAGGTCGTCTGGGGAATCTTCTGGAAGGTCTTCAGGAGGTCATGTGGACTGCTAACTAGGTTGGTTGGGCCCTCTGACAGGTCGGAGGGTCTTCTGGTAGGCCGGACCCACTTGTCGGGGACAGTCGTGAGCCTAGTCGGTGGGGACCCAGGGGTACCCCTGTCTCACAAGCCCCTGAGCGAGGTGGAGGCGCAGCGACCTTAGAAAGGTCATGACGAAGTCATAGAGCTATCGAAAGGTCGAATAGCATGCACGTCGGTCTAAAAAAGAAAAGAACAAATTGACTTAGCAGCCGACCTGTTTGTAGTCTTGCCGAACGAAGGGAGGTCGAGTGGCGACCTATAAGAAGCAGGCTTCCAATAGATCGAAATGATGATGAAAAACTTTTAAAGGGCATCAAGGATGCACTCACAGAGTAGTATCCGTGCATCATGGCGGGCAAGAGGGTCGGAATGATGATCCAAAAAAGAAAAAGGAAGGAAAACGTAGGTTGAGTAACAGTGTGATGAGAAACTGGTTTCCCAACAGGTCGGTACGACGAAGAAAACAAGTGGGCGTCGAAGACGCACTCGTAGAGTAGTCCCCGAGCATTAAAGCAGGCAGCGTGGCTGGTTTGATGCTCAAAAAAGAGAAGAAAACTAAGTCATGGTCTCACAGCGTGGCTGCAAGGAATCTGGCAGGGCCGACCTCAGGGAGGCCTTGAAGGAGTGCCGACCTCGAAGAGGCCTCAATTCATCCAGTATCCGAGGATGCCCAGTAGGATCTTGACAGGCGCGTCGAATGAAGAGGTTGTGAACGACGAAACTGACGAAGAAATGGTTGAAGTAGTCAACGATGAAGACACAAATCTGTTGATCTTGACCGATTGGAGTGTAGAGACATCCAGATATCTTGCATGGCTGCGAGGAGTCTGGAAGAGCCACGTGGGCATGCCAACCTCAAGAAGGTCTCAAAACACAAGCGCCCAAGCACCCGGAAGTACTTGGCAGGGCCATCGGGCGCGCACCCCACAGGGAGGCCTTCATTCCCGACGTAAAATCCTGGATGTCCAGAGCAGGCTGGCAGGGCTACAAGAGCACACCGACCTCGGAAGGTCACATATCTAGGGCGCCCAACTAGGTTGGCAGGGCCATAAATATACCGAGGTATTGCAAGACCTAGGTATTAGGGCACGCCGACCTCGAGGAGGTCGTTTTGGTGTTCTGATGACCAACATAGCTGCCAGCCATCCAGTAGAGCCATTGTACTAAGGTATTGGTGACCATAGCAATAGGCACACCGACCACGGGGGCCTAACGAAATCGTAGAAGTGAAGCTTCTGATCTCCATGGTACTTTTGATCTCCAGGCGCCTAGACGGATTTGGCAGACCAGCGAGGCACGCCTACCTCGGAAGGTCTTCAATCAAATATACGACCATTCTGTTCAGGAAACATAAATATAGGCTTACTGGAATAGGTTCGTTTACGTGCAGAGCCATAGCGGGTGCACCAGGACGCGGAGCCTAGTGGGTGCAAATAAAAAACATCAGGTTGTCGAGGAAGGTCGTGGAGTCATCATCGAAAGGGGCTAAGTTAGGCGCTGATCCTTCTGACATGGGGTCAGGTTTTTTCTTGTTTCGTAGACTGCAGGGTCACGGGTTAACAGTGGTCGGAGATTCTATTGCCACTCAGGAAACGACAAACTGCCCACGAATCAAGGGAGTTATTGTAGCCATGTGACTCTGTGGCGGGGCTCAGGCATCACTAATGCACTAGCGACAAGGACGTCGTGAGACAGGGTAGTAAAGTCGCTGCCTTTAATCGTGCACATGTCTGCAGGTCCCGGGACCACGTGGTGACAGTGTCATCAATTCGCCAACTGCCCAAGTCTTGGCTCCAGCTATAAATAGCGTTGTGATGCTGAAGGAGGCAAGCACCGAGCATTGTTGAGCTATGAAGTTGCAGAGTAGTAATCCTACCATTCCATGGGCATGTGTTCATCCACCAGATTGTAGAGGGATGTGGTTGTAGGAACTTGGAGCTAGGAGAACTCTAGCAAAATGTAGGCAACACCTCCATTCTTTGTACCCTGCTTCTGCGTGGTATCAGGTAGAGTTTGGAGGTGATGTTGTACCAGCTGGAGGTGCAGCAGGGCGTCGCTGGTGAGAATCAGGTGCTCACTAGAGCTTGGAATCCCGCGCTCAAGAGCAAGCTTGTACCTGCATTCCAATAGTCTGGTCCGAGCATGCCTTAGGTTGCGCGCCGTCCGGCAGCTATCTCTCGCAAGGCCGCCATTAAGGTCCTGGTGCTAGGAGAAATCTCGTGATGTGCTCTGCTTCGGTAAAGTAGGTCGTGACGATTGCTCTGGGTGGCCTAGGCCTTGTAGTATGTTTATCTTGTGTCGGGTTCTGGATCCAATGAGGTCGCAGGCGACTTGTGTACCTTTGGGCGGTTCATGTAATGTTCGCTCTCTTCTGTCATGTAGTTGGTTGATTTGACAAAATGATTTGTCAAAGAGCTAAATTAATATGACGTGGGGGCTTGTTGAATTTGTTTGCCATCAGGGTGACCTGATGATATTTTGTTGACAGTTGATGACCTAGACTCAGACTTTAGGTCGTGGCTTAATCTATTGGCGATGAATCCGGCGCAATCTTCTCGTGAATTTTTCAGAATAGAGCCATTGAAGTGCGTTGTACGGCGGAAGGAACCGCAACGGGCAGATCCAGTGGACCCCCCTATAAATAGAGTGGCCCGGGTCAGGGTTGATCCCCTTCGCCCTTCTTCTTCTTCCTCCCATCGCTCTCACTCCTGCCGCCGTAGCTTCCTCGCAGCCTTGCGGCCACCTCTCTTGCGCGCGCTCCCATCCAGTCTCCAGCCCCGACTGTCCGCGTGCTAGCACAACCATGCCACACCGCGCTCCTCCGTGCATGCGCATCAAAACCCTGTGCACCATTAGATCCAATCCGAACCCTAGCGGCGAAATGGCAGCAGAGGCGGCTTCCATCCCGGACCCGCACACGGTGTGGGTCCGATCGATGATGACGGAGGCCAAGATCTAGGCTTTGGTGGACGTGGGCTACTGTGGTCGAAGGCAGAGGTGGAGTGGAAGGCCGTGGCTGTGGAGGAATTCCCAATCGAGGATGTGAACGAGCAGATCATCTTCGCGTCCTTCTTTGAGCACGGCTTCAACCTCCCCGTGGGGGATTTCTTCTGTGGCTTGCTGTACTACTACAAGCTGGAGCTGGCACACCTTGTCCCCAACTCCATCACTGTGGTTTCGACCTTCATTCACTTTTGTGAGGCATGTCTGGGGATATCGCCTCACTTGTTGCTGTGGAGGTATTTGTTTTGTGTGAAGAGCACTAGCAAGAGGTCGGGGCCAGTGGGCGATGTAATGCCTGCTTGAGGTCGGGCCTCAAGACAGAGTGCATAGATAGCGACCTCCCCAACAACACCTCTGGGTGGAGGTCAGAGTGGCTTTATATTGTAGATCAGCTGCCTGGGCTTCCACGTCATACTGGCCATAAGCCAGTGAAAATATCTAAGTGGGACTTAGCGTTGGTCACCGTTCCGGTCGTCGTTGTTGCTGCTCTTGGTCTTCTTGGACACGAAGGGTACTCTAAGGGCACGCTTCAGTTTCTCGCACTCCCTCATGGTGTGTTTGGCGTCACGGTGGAACTGGCATTGGTCGTCCATGACCATGTTGAAGTCACCTTCGAGGAAGGTGGAAGGTCTTGGTGGATCTGCCATGTAGGCTTCGCCAGATTGCTTGCGCGACCTGTTTCCTCCGTAATCGTGATCTCAACCGTTGAATTCGTGCATCACAACGTCTTGAGTGTCGAATAGCTTGTCGACGTAGGCCATGAGGTCGGCAATGGTATGTGCGTCAGCTTCATGGATCTTCTCGAAGAGCTTGATGTTGGTGATCCCTTTCTTGTAATAAGCGATGGCGTCCTCGTCTTTGACACCCGCGAGGGAGTTGCAGTTTTCGAAGTAGCGGTTGGTGTACTCATGGAGAGTTTCGTCACGTCTCATCCGCACTCTGGAGAGGTGGTGAGTGTTGCCAGGACGATTATAGGTCGCCTGGTAGTTGGTCATGAAAAGGTGAGACAGTATTGCCTAGGAGGTGATGCACTCTGCTGGGAGATTGTTGAGCCACAGGAATGGTGCCTTCACAAGGGGGAAGTGTCCCGCCATGTGGTCTTCATTGCCTCTAGAGGCACATGCTGTGATGTTGTACATCTTGAGCCACATACTTGGGTCGGAGCGACCGTCGTACTTCTCAATGGCTGGCTTGAAATCCTTAGAGTATCTGATCATCCGAAGACGTCGTGAGAATGCAGGGAAGTTATTGACTACTCCTAGGCTTGCTAATGGGGCGTAAGCTAACAGGATGACATAGAGGTCATCGGGATGGCCGTTGTCTTTGTCGTACTGGGCACGTCATAGGAGTTCCTGGTCGTGCATGTGCCGTAGCTCTGTTGCTTGGATGGGGTTGTTGGCGTCAAGGGCGTTAGGGACCCCATGGTCACGATCATAGTTAGCACGTCGTGCTATCTCCACTTCATCTCTTATGCATTGACACTAACTACCTTCTGCGCGATTAGATTGCACTAGCGGAGGTTGAGCTCCAGCATTGTGCCTTGGGTTTGCGGTGGCGTTCCCCTGGACGTTGGTAGCATTAGCTGCATTGTTAACGATGTTGCCGGCAGCATTGGCTAGAGCATTTGTCGGGGTATTAGCTATAGGGTTGGCTGGAGCATTAGCTGCAGCGTTGGCAGCAGGGTTGGCTGGCTGCATCACTTCGTTTTCACCTCGTCCCTCTTCATCCACCGGCTCAAGGGGACCCCAGCTACGACGTCGTTGGCGAGGATGTTCCGATTTGCTCCTGGAGTAGGAGCTTGCAGCTGACCTACTATATCTAGGACCTCTTTCTTCAATCTGGGCCATGAAGACACGGACGTTAGCTTGGAGACGTCGTACCACAGGAGAGTCTTCGAGGTGGTTTAGGGCGGCAAGAGCGACTTCTAAGTTGGTTTGTGGAGAGTTGTAGACTTCAAGGCCATCTCGCTCAAAGTCCCTGAGGAGGTCTCTAACACGTAGACGATTGGCACGAGGTTGATTGTCTTGCCGTCATTGCTGAGGGGCGGCTGGTGCCGCAGGTGCTTGTTGCCCGGTGTTGTCATTGACCTGTCCGACGTTAAGTGGTTGTTGACCTGCCCCTGGGATAGCAGCAGCGAGTTCTTGTTGCCGACGAGCAGCACTTATAGCGTATGTGTTCTCGCGCTCCTGGCATTGTTCACCTGTCTCTCCATCTTGAGGTGGTACATCTGCAGAGACGACCAAGATCTCACGATCTAGGGTCTCGAGCTCTTCTCCCAGATAGTTCGGGGAGATAGTTGTGCGGGCAATCTGAAACGCAAGGCGGTCCGGGGATGGTTCTCGGTTCAACTGGCGGCGGTGGGCCGGTGAGAGGTCGACGAAGCTTCTTGAGGACACAACACTGGCGCGTCGTGTGTTTGGGATTCTTGTGGATAGGGCAGGGTTCGTCGAGGTGGCTCCAGCAGCTTCCATGATCTGGGGTCTTGGGTCCAAATTCGATCTGGATCTTGCGCTTCATGTAGCGTGAGGCTACGTGAGCTGTGTTGCGCAAGCCACGAGTCTTCTAGAAGGCGTTGAGGTCCTGCGAGGGCGTTTGACATGTTCACAGATTTTGTTTGTGTCGGAGAGCATGCCCTTAACACAATCGATCCCGGCGATCAGGTCGCTAGGAGTGGGTGGGTTGGTTTCCTCAACAGATCTATTCCGATCTGTTGGTCGGTGGTGACCACATTGCCTTCGATGACGGGGCAGGAGACTTGAGTGGTGGATTTCGTCGGCATCGAGCCGAAGCAGATGTCGACGAGATTGGCATGGATGTCCGCCATGCTCTCTGGGAAGATGACGCCGTTGGATGAAGCCATCGAGTTACACGAAGAACCTTAATTTACCCTACCTAGCGCGCCAACTGTCAAATGGTGAGATCTAGATAGCCCACGGGGGTGCTAGTTGTTCGGTGGGGTGGAATCTAAGACTAAGAACTTGAAGGTCGCACACAAGTACGCGGAACACAGAGAACACGACGAGTTTATAGTGGTTCGGGCCTCCAGAGAGTAAAACCCTACGTCCAGTACTTCGGTTTGTATTGCTTGGGGATTGCACATGGTACAAGGGTCACCTCGCCCGCCTTATATTAGCCAGCGGATGAGGTCGGTTCCCAGACTCCTGGTCGGTTATGACCAGGAGACCTAAGTCTAGATGATTACATCGCTTGTCATATCCTGTCGATCTGCTTTGTTCGAAATCCACTGAGGTCTTGTCTTGTAAACCAAGTCTTGAGGTCATGCTAAACTAGGTCATCTGGGAATCTTCTGGAAGATCTTCAGGAGGTCATGTGGGACGCCAACTAGATCGATTGGGCCCTCTGACAGGTCGGCGGGTCTTTTGGTAGGTCGGACCACTTGTTGGGGACAGTCGTGAGCCTGGTCGGTGGGGACCTAGAAGTACCCATGTCTCACAGTAGGGAATCCAGTGGTGCTGGTGCATGCCTCACCTTGGCTTGGCACGTGAGACCATCCACACTCGTGGTACTTTAAAACCTCCTTCAAAACAGACTCGTGATACTTTACAACCTCATTCAAAATAGAATATTCTATTCTCGTCATCGAGATTCTCTCCTAAATTACTTCTCTCACATCCATATTCATATTTTTCATTTTCTCCTTCATCCCAACCACCAGGGCCCACTCATATATTTTATACCCCAACCGCTCCTCTGTTTCCCCACCCTCTCCCTCCCTCCTCTGCTCTCAGTCTCGGCTCCTCCGCCGGCGTGAGGCGCCCCAGAGCTCTTCCAGCGCCATCGGCCCCCAGCTCTCCCTTGCCCCTGCTCCTTCCTCCGTGGCGCCCCTACCTCTCTCCTCTCTGCTCTGCAGGTCCTTCCTGTTCGCGCCTGGCTCCTGCGTTGCCCGAGCCGTGCGCGCTCCCTACCAGTGACGGTGGCGAGGAGGGCCCCGGCGCCTGGTGTAGGAGTGCCCTCGGCGGCGCGGATGGTGGCCGCGGGTGCTGAAAGTGCATTTAGGCTCCTAATTATTTTGGTGATAATGACAATGCAATTTGGGTGGATTAATGCTTTCAATAAGATGTGTGCAGGCTTAAAAGAATAAATACATGTGTTTGACCAAAGGAAGCCCCTCATACGCTCTACTCGGTGTTGAAGCTCAAAAGGAGTTTTAATTTTTTTTATCTTTTGAATTGGAGTATAGGAAACACCGTATTATAAAGGGGGATGCGGTTGATTGAGCAAGGTTTACACCAATGTACTATTTCTTGAGAACTAACAACCCATGAGAGACACCTTGCACTCATAAGCACGGGTTGGGGCTGACTTGTTGGCTGCACCGGGTGATCCGGCACCTATGTCCAGATGACCCTAGGCGGTACTGTTAACCACCGAGTCATCCGGGCCTTAGGGCCGGGTCATCCGGGGGACTCGGGTTCAGCCTAGTAACGGTCACTTTTTGGGGTTGGGTATTTATACCCCTTCACCCCGTCTTTAACTTGCTGCTGACCTCCACCCCTCCAATACCTTCTTGAGCTACCTTTCCACCCTCTCAACTCCCTTCCAAGCCTCCCAAGCTAGGATTCACCAAGGGTTTGAGTGAGAGAGAGATTTGAGGTGTGAGATTGAGCCCCTTTCTGAGAGTTCTTCCCAAGTTCATCTCAAGAAGCACTTGGTGTGGCCAAGATCGATTGACTTGCATTTATTACTCTTGAAGCTTGCTTCTAAACGGTTAGGCGTTGCTCGTTGAGTGCCCACTTTGTGTGGAGCACCCGAGATCATTTGTATTTCCCTTCTCCTTTGTGGAGTGTTCTTAGTGAGCACTAATCTTCCTTCGTGGGGATTGGAGGCAAGAGGCTCTTCATGACAACCCTCCCTTTGTGGGATCCTCAACAGAGACGTAACTTCCTTGGTGGAAGTGAACTTTGGATTAAACTCCTTGTCTTGTGCTTGTTTGAGTTCATCTCCTCTTTCTAACCCTAGAAGCTAGTTTTAGCCCGATCTATCTACTTGTGTTGTTTCAAGTTAAATCTTTGGTTGCAGGTGGTTCTTAGCCTCTCTACAAAACTTTTGGTTCATACACTTTTGTTCAATTCAACTTTGATTTCAAGTAGTGTGAACGTGTTCTTGGCTACCGGATCATCTGGAGCTAAGGGCCGGGTCATCCAGGCATCTCATCCGCTGCTGAGTTTTGTGCAGATTTTGAAGAGTGCCTATTCACCCCCCTCTAGGCATCACAAGGTCCTTTTAGTTGGTATCAGAGCCTAATCCCTTGATTTAGGCTTAACCCCTAAGGGATCAAGATGTCGGGAGTGGAGGCAACCCAACCGCCGAAGAAATCGCCGCAAAAGAAGCTCAAGAGAGAGAGCTCAAGGCGGCTCAAGTCGGTGACCTCACCGGCAAGGCTCCAAGACGTACACCATCCAACATTGAGAGCTCTGACGACTCTTCATCCGACTCTGACTTGGACTCCGGTTCAAGTGATGAAGATGTCAAAGACGGTGACGATGCGGCAAAGAAGGCGGCAAAGAACAGGAGAAAGGCTAAGAAGAAGAAGAAGGCCAAGAAGATGGCCAAGAAGCTCCTCGAGAAGATGATCAAGAAGGAGCAAGCCAAGTACACTCACTCCGGCTTCTACGAAGTGCCCCACAACTATGCACAAATTTTGGGCACAACTCTAACGAAATGTTGTTCCGTGCATTCGGGAAAGCCTTCTCATTTCGATGGGAAGGACTATCCCAAATGAGCTTATGATATGAAAATGCACTTTTACGGGCTTCACCCTTCTCTTTGGAAGATTGTGGTTGTAGGTGTTACAATACTCGCTGAAGAACAGGCCCTCACAATTGAGCATGCACAAGACCTCCACCGCAACATGCAAGCAACAAGAGTCATCACGGGATCCTTGTGTGCCCAAGAATTCAACAAGGTTCGGAACATCCAAATTGCCAAGGTAATTTGGGATACACTCAAGGAAGCACATGAGGGAACTGAACATGTGAGGCAAGGGAAGATGGACCTAATCAACAGAGAGCTTGAGCTATTCTTCATGAAGGATGGAGAGACCGTAAGAGAAATGTGTGATAGGCTCATGGTCCTTGTATCGAACATTAGAGCTCTTGGAAGTCCAGATTGGGATGATTCAAACATCACAAAGAAGTTGCTAAGAGTTTTTTCCCCAAAGGACAAGAACTTGACGGCAATGATAAGAAGAGATCCAAGAAACCCTACAATGACAACCAATCAACTTCTTGGAGAAATCTTGCATCAAGAGCTTGTTGACCAAGATGTGGAGAAGTCTCTAAGCTTGAAGATGAAGAAGAGCTTAGCCCTCAATGCTAGCTCTAGTGAAGTGGTAGAAGTAAAGGCCAAGACCTCCAAGACTAAGAACGAAGACACTAGTGATGAAGAAACCGCCTTTGCCATAGGAAGTACAAGAAATTCTTGAAGTCAAAAGCATCAAGAAAAGGTGGTGACAAAAGAAGGAAGAAGTCTCAAAGAAAATGCTATGAGTGTGGAGAGTATGGACACTTCATTGCTGAGTGTCCCAAGAACAAGAATAAGAACGAGGAAGAGAAGAAATACAAGGAGAAGATCAAGGAGTACAAGAACAAGTATCAAGGGCGTGCTCACGTGGGTCAACAATGGGACTCAAGTGATGAAGATGAGGAACCAAAGAAGCAAGGCATGGCAACTGTCGCCATGGCACAAGGGTCATCTTCACCACGCCTCTTCAACAACTTCTCCTATGATGAGGACCACTCTCACTTTTGCCTCATGGCAAGGGGGAGCAAGGTACAAGAAACTACCACCTCATCCTCTCTAACCTCTTCTTCATCCACACCTAGTAGTGACATAGAAAACATAGATGAGGATAAGGAAATGGAAGCTAACATGATGAAGAAATTTGGTAAAAAGGGCCACAAAGAAATGAAAAAGCTTTTGTACAATCTAGAGGAAAAGAATGAGATTCTTGATGAGCAAGAAGACTTGCTTATCCTTGAAAAGAAAAGAAACCTTACTCTAGAGAAATCTCTTGCCGTAGGGAAGGCTAAGGTGGAAAAGTTGACCACGGACTTGTCCTTGGCTAATGATTCCAACAAGAGGATGTCAAAGGATTACACCTTAGCAAATGAATCTCTAGCTTCCCTAGAGGATACTCATAGTGAGCTTCAATCAAGCCTTACATGCTTGACAGAGAACTATAAAACTCTTGAAGCAAACTCTTTGGGAAAGCACCAAACCACTCCTACGGCAACATTGGACTCTAGTGCCTCCACTAGCAAAGGTTGTTCTATTTTCTCTAACATTGATATAAATGCTCTCAAGACTAACCATGCAAGTCTTGACGAGAAAATTAAGAGTAAGGACAAGGAAATAGCCCGGTTGAACATGTTGATCACTCAAGGTAACATTGGTGCCGAGTCCATTCCTAAGGTGCTTGACAAGCAAGGAGTTGGGCACTACAAGAACAACAAAGCCAATGGTAGAGTAGTGGTGAAAGGGCATGAGATCCCCTTGTGGAACAAGGGTGGCTACCTCAACACTATTATGGATATTGCCCATGGAGTCACCACCTCAACCACAACCTAGGACAAGCCAAAGGTAGTGAACACCACTAAAGGAAGAAGTGGGGTTAAATCTCCATCAAAGGCATTGAAGAATGTGGTTGAACACAAGCCCTCTCCAACTACACTTGTGACTACATTGTGACCTTGGACCATAATAGTAAAATGGTGGTCAAGTATGTTGGTGCCTACACCATGAAGGCTATGAGGAATAGTGTGTGCGTTCCAAAAGTTTATGCATCTAACCTCCAAGGACCCAAATCTTTTGGGTACCTAAACCAAAAGCTTAAACTTGTTTTGTAGGCCTACTCCTCCGGTGGAAGTGCATGGTTGATTGATAGTGGTGCCACTAATCATATGACCGGAGATGAAGGCTTATTTGCATCCCTTGATCATTATGACAACCCTACGGAAACTATCATCTATGGAGACAATGGTCAAGGAGATGTTGTTGGTCTAGGTAAAATTGTTATCTCAACAACAAATTCAATTGAAGATGTTTATCATGTTGAAGGATTAAGATACAACTTGTTGTCGGTTTCACAACTTTGTGAGAAAGGCTACAATTGTCTCTTTACTTATGAGGGTGTGACCGTCTCTAGAAGGCAGGATTCCTCTATTGTCTTTGCGGGTCATCTACGGGGAAAGCTTTACTATGTGGATTTCACAAAAGTAAAGGTGGACCCTAAGGCTTTCTTAGTGGCAAAATCCGACTTGGGTTGGCTATGGCATCGCCGACTAGCCCATGTTGGCATGAGGAACTTGGCCAAACTTCAAAAAGACGAGCACATCCGAGGACTAACAAATGTTGTGTTTGAGAAAGATGGGTTATGTAGTGCTTGTCAAGCCGGGAAGCAAGTTGGAGCTCATCATCCCGCCAAGAACATCCTATCCTCATCAAGACCATTGAAGCTACTATACATGGATTTGTTTGGACCAATCACCTACATAAACATTGGTGGTAACAAATATGGTTTAGTAATTGTTGATGACTTTTCCCGTTTCACTTGGGTATTCTTTTTGCAAGATAAAAGTGAAGCAAAGGGAATTGTGAAGAAGTTCATTAGAAGAGTTCAAAATGAGTTTAAGCTCAAGGTCAAGAACATAAGAAGTGACAACGGCTCGGGGTATAGGAACACTCAAGTTGAAAGAGTTCCTAGATGAAGAAGGCATCAAGCATGAACTCTCTGCTCCGTACACTCCTCAACAATATGGCATCGTTGAGAGGAAAAACCGGACATTGATTGAAGTGGCAAGGACAATGCTTGATGAATACAAGACTCTAGACTCATTTTGGGCAGAAGCCATCAACACCGCATGCCATGCCGCCAACCGCCTCTACCTCCACAAGTACTTGAACAGGACTCCCTACGAAATCATCACCGGTAAGAAGCCTAGTGTGCATTACTTTAGGGTCTTTGGGTGTAAGTGCTTCATACAAGAAACCTAAAGCTTCAAAGTTTGCATCCAAGGTTGATGAAGGTTTTCTCATTGGTTATGAAACTAACGAGCATGCCTATTATTTTTGCACCAAAACCACTTGTTGTTCTGAGACCACGGTAGACGTGAAATTTGACGAATCCAACGGCTCTCAATGAGAGCAAGTTAGTGAAAACCTTGTAGATGATGAAGAGCCCCCAAGTGTATCAATATTTAGAATGGGGACCGGTGAAGTGATGCCTCGTGAGGTTCAAGTACAAGCTCCGGTTGACGAAAGCAATCAAGATCCACCATCATCAACAAGAGTGGAACCACCAAGTTCTCAAGTTCATCAAGAAGAAAGTCAAGTTCATTGTGACGATCATGGACAGGGCTTTGATCAAGGGGGAGAACAAGGTGGTGATGCCCAAGAAGAAGCCCCACAAGTTGAAGATGATGATGATGGACCAATTAAATGTCAATCTCAAGCACCACACCCAAGAGTACATCAAATGGTTCAACAGGATCATCCCGTAGACAACATACTTGGGAGTATTCAAGGAGGGGTGACAACTCGCTCAAGGTTGACAAACTTTTGTGCATTCTACTCGTTTGTCTCCTCTTTGGAACCTCTTAGTGTGGAACAAGCTCTTGAGGACCCAGATTGGATTATTGCCATGGAGGAAGAGTTGAACAACTTCAAGACAAATGAAGTTTGGGAGTTGGTACCAAGACCAAAGCAAAATGTGATCGACACCAAATGGGTTTTTAGGAACAAGCAAGATGAATTTGGTGTTGTCGCAAAGAACAAGGCAAGGCTTGTTGGCAAAGGATATACTCAAGTTGAAGGCTGGGACTTTGGAGAGACTTATGCACTGGTAGCAAGGCTTGAGTCAAGTCATATCCTTTTGGCCTATGCTACTTATCATGACTTCAAGCTTCATCAAATGGATGTCAAGAGTGCCTTCTTGAATGGACCTCTCCAAGAAGAAGCGTGTGTTGAGCAACCACCATGCTTTGAAGATCCAAACTTCCCCAACCATGTGTACAAGCTCCATAAGGCTCTCTACGGGCTCAAGCAAGCTCCTAGAGCATGGTACGAATGCCATAAGGAATTTCTTCTCAAGAACAGTTTTGAGATAGGCAAAGCCGATTCTACTCTCTTCATTCAAAGAAATGGAAAAGATATCTTTGTATGCCAAATTTATGTTGATGATATTATCTTTGGTTCTACTAATGATAAATTTTGTGAAGAGATTAGTAGGATCATGACCAAGAGATTTGAGATGTCCATGATGGGTGGATTGAAGCTCTTCCTTGGGTTTCAAATCAAGCAAATGAAGGAAAGGACTTTCTTGTGTCAAACCAAGTATGTAAAGGATATGCTCAAGAGGTTTGACATGGCTGACTCCAAGCCCATCAAGACACCAATGACACTTAATGGACATCTTGATCTCAATGAAGAAGGGAAGTCGGTCGACCAAAAGGTATTTCGCTCTATAATTGGCTCCCTCCTTTACCTTTGTGCATTTAGGCCCGATATAATGCTTAGTGTGTGCATGTGCAAGATTTCAAGCCAATCCTAAGGAGTGTCATCTAATGGTCGTGAAGAGAAGCTTTAGATATTTGGTTCACACGCCTAACCTAGGCTTGTGGTATTCCAAGGGCTCCACTTTTGATTTGCTTAGCTACTTCGATTCGGACTATGCCGGTTGCAAAGTAGATCGAAAGAGCACTATCGGGACTTGCCAATTTCTTGGTAGGTCTTTGGTGTCGTGGAGCTCAAAGAAGCAAAATTCGGTTGCTTTATCCACGGCCGAAGCCGAGTATGTGGTGGCCGGTGCTTGTTGTGCACAACTTTTGTGGAGAAGCAAATGTTGAGTGATTGTGGTTGTAAGTTTAGTAAGATTCCACTCTTTGTGACAATGAGAGTGCCATCAAGCTAGCAAACAATCTGGTCCAACACTCTAGAACAAAGCACATAGACATTAGACATCACTTCTTAATGGATCATGAGGCTAAGGGATATATTGCTCTACATCATGTGAGCACCGAGAGACAACTTGCCGATATTTTTACTAAGCCTCTAGAAGAGCAAAGGTTTTGTGCTTTGAGGAATAAGCTAAACATCTTGAATTCTCGTAACTTGGCTTGCCTTGTTGCACATACTTGATTGTTGCCTAGATAGGAGAGAGAACATTTTATTTTCTATTTTTGTGTGAGTTTTTCAAAGATTTGGTTTTTGAGATCCTTGGATCAATCCTTAGCCAGAGTGCCTATTGGTATGGATTTTTGATTATGGCTAGTCACTTTTGGTTAAGAGTTTCTTATATGTCCCCTAGCTACTTCTCTCCAAATCTCTATCTAAATCTTGCAAGAAATTCTTTCTTTGGGCTGTTCCTGTGCACCCCGGGTCACCCGCCCCTCAGCGCTGGATGACCCGAGGCGGTACTGTTAGCCACCGGGTCATCCGGGCCCTAGCGCCGGGTCACCCGGGACAGGGGTCTGGGCTATAAATAGCCTACGGCCGGCAGGGTCAAACCCTAACTCCCTCTTTTCTTCACTCCAAATCGCCATCGCCACCCAAATCGCCATCCCCCGGTGATCTCCCCAACCAACCGCCGGTTTTGCTCGTGGATTGGGCATTGCATTACCCTCTCCTTCAAGACCATTTCCCTCCGGGACTCTCGGAGAAACTTCACGGGAAATCCAACGATGGGGAGATCAAAGGCTAATGAGAAGGGCAAGGGGTTGAGTTCCTCCTACTACTTGGATCAAGAGGAAGAGATCGTTGAAGAAGATGATGAGGAGGAACGTGCATCTGATGAAGACTACGACATCCACTTCCACACCAAGAGGACCAAGCCTCGAGATCCTCCCGCTCGTGCTCAAGGACGTGAACGTGGTGCTAGTGGCAAGCCCGTGCCCAAAAAGAAGACCATCGGGCCGGTTGGTGCTAGGGCCAAGCGTGCGAGCACCGGGGATGAGGGAGGCCGCTACGACGACAACATCGATCTCACTCCTTTTGAGCAAGTGGTGGTTCGACCCACTCCACCCCACCGCTCTAGGTGACAAGTCTCCGGTGAACTACAATGTGGGCATTCACAACATAAGTTCACTTCGCCATCAAGATCCCACCACTCTCAATCGATCCTTCTTTGGTGATCCTCGCTTTTGGCTCAAGCATCAAGCCGATTGGTATGAAACTACTATCCTCACCAAAGACACTAAATGCACTAAGATGAAGTGGGTTGATTTGAACTATCTTAGAGCTTTTCCTGCAAAGGAGATTAGTGAGGTTGTTCATGATAGGTGCAAGGAGATGGGGGTTGCCAACTTGATGAGTCTGTCTTGTGATTGGAACACGGAGGTGGTAGCTCAGTTCTATGCCACCCTAGCTGTGGATGAGAAGCACAATGAAATGCACTTTGCTCTTTGTGGTAAAAGGTTTTCTGTGCCTTTGCTTGAGTTTGCCACCATCTTCAAGCTTTGTGGTGTTGCCAACAACAACGATTTTATCCGCAACATGGACTTTATTCATGATGCCAATGAGTTAGAGGTTCACAAGATGAGGTTCATGTATGACAGTGCTTATGGTGATATCAAACTTGGTGAATCTAGAGGCCTAACTCCTTTCTACAAGATGATGAATCAGTTGTTCTGTTTCACCATTTGTCCAAGCGGTGGTGATTCCAACAACATCTCTCACCATGCTAGGAACCTTCTCTTTCAAATGGCTCCTCCAAATCCGAGGTTCAATGTGTGTGACTATCTTTGGAGTGAGATAATCATTTGTTCCTACACCGCCTCGAGTGGATGTCACTTTGCTCCATACATTCATCATTTGGTCAAGACTGTGACAGGTCTCAACATTCGCACAGATGGGGTTCATGAGTCCTACAAGACCAAGAAGGGCAAGATTGAGCAAATGCTCAAAATTGGTAGTCATGCGACAGGAATTTTGCTCAAAGGTCCTCTTCCAGGTGCTTATCCAGTGGATGGACCCCGTGATGCGGGTGCTTCCTCCTCTCAGGCTCCTCCTCTTGGTCCCCTACCACCTCATGGAGATACTCACAACTTTGGTGTGCCCAAGACCAAGAAGGGAAAGTTTGACTTCCTTGCACGTGGGATATTTGCTTGCTTTAATCAAGGAAGGCAAAATGCTAGAGAAAGGGAGAGGGATAGGAAATGGCACGCTGAAAAGTATCACAAGATTGAGAAGCGTCAAAAGGAGCTTTGTGCCCAAGCCAACATTCCTTGCTCTCCTCTTAGTGAGCCCACCGTCTTTGATCCTCCTCCTATTGACAGCCCATGGGAGGACTTGGGCTTTTGGGTTCCCGTGGATGACGACGAGGAAGACTTTGGTGTTGGTGAGTTTGTTGGTGACGATGAGGAGGTGATTGAGGGCGAGAACTAGACTCCCTTTTTTGTGCTTGGTTCCAAAGGGGGAGTGTATTTGGTGAATGGAATCCCCTCATATCTATATTTTATCTATCTATTGGTATTAGCTAGGTGGGACATGTAATGAACTTTAATATGTATGGTGTGATCAATATTGGTTGTGCCAAGTGAACTTTATTTGTAAGACTTTATGCTACTCTATTTGCTAGTGTGTTGTAAGAACCATAATTATCGTGTGTGATGCATGTGTTGGATGATGACTTGTTATTTCTCACTTTATTGTTGTGATATATTATATGTCATATGCATCACAGGATATTGTTCATCACACTTGTGCACAATGTGTTAATGCAAAGATTTATGGGGAGCTCTTGCCAAAATTGTGTGCAAAGGCATTTGAGGCCTCACTAGTTGACAATGCACACATTTAGGGGGAGTTCCTCACAAGATTATTGGATTCACACATCTTTTTTATTTAACCAAATTGTGTTTTCATCAATCACCAAAAAGGGGGAGATTGAAAGTGCATCTAGGATCCTAATTATTTTGGTGATAATGACAATGCAATTTGGGTGGATTAAGGCTTTCAATAAGATGTGTGCAGGCTTAAAAGAATAAATATGTGTGTTTGATCAAAGGAAGCCCCTCATACGCTCTACTCGGTGTTGAAGCTCAAAAGGAGTTTTAATTCGTTTTATCCTTTGAATTTGAGTATAGGAAACACCGTACTACAAAGAGGGATGCGGTTGATCGATCAAGGTTTACACCAGTGTGCTATTTCTTGAGAACTAACCGAAAGGACCTTGATGTCGCCTAGAGGGGGGTGAATAGGCGAGACGACCAATTTGAACTCTTTCTCCCCAAACACTTGAGTTGACGGTGCTCCGCCGGTCGGACCGGTGGTGGTGACCGGTCGACCGGTCGGGCACTTTCGGACTTCACGAGTGACACCGGCCGACCGGTGCGCCTCACCGGTCAGACCGGTGTAGCACAGTGAACCTGCAGAAACAACTTCAAGCACCTCTTGGCTTCTAGCACGAACCAAACTCAGGGTGTGGCTTTTGTAGATGATCACAAGCAGAGTAATGAGCCCTGCACACACAAGTAACACACCCAAGTAGATCGAAGCGGAAGCAAATGAAATATGCTAGAAAAACAACTTAGAGAGTCGAACCACACGAAGAAGCAAGGATTTGTTTCCCGAAGTTCATCACCCACTGAGGAATGGCTACGTCTCCGTTGAGGAGCTTGTAAGGGACAATTCCCACAACAAGCCGGGTCTCTTTCAACCACTTTCCTCCTTTCCACTAAGGTGATCTTTTCCACGAAGAGGCAAGATCGCAGCCCTTACAAACTTCCCGCTGCTCACCACAACCTTGGGAGCTAGCCGACGACACCTAGCCGTCTAGGAGGCAAACCTCCAAGAGTAACAAATGCTCCAAAGTTTGTAGACTCGAAACCAAAGTGCTCAAGCTATGGAAACTGCTCTTGTTAGCTCACAAAGTCACTCCTAAGCTCACTTTCTCAACCCAACACAAAGATGATGGCTTGAATCCACAAATCTCACAAAGAGATGGTTGGGGAGAGCCACTAAGGCTTAGAGCTAGTTAGAAATGGCTTGGAACCTCAGCAAAAACACTAGAAGCAGCAACCCTCACTTGAGGAGGGCTTGGGGTATTTATACCCCTCAAAGGAGAAAACTAGCCGTTAGTCCCCGGGCAGCACCGGTCAGACCGGTACCCCACACCGGTCAGACCGGTGTACGAAAAACTAGCCGTTGGGCTAGCGGCACCGGTCAGACCGGTGCCTCTGACCGGTCAGACCGGTCAGGCCCGAGTTACCCCCAAAACCTCTTTTAAAGAAACTAGCACTTCACCACCAAGATGAAATGACCCGGAGTTAGGTTAGGAGGGTTTGTTAGCACACTCAAAGGCTAGATCTCACTTAGGTCGGCTAAAGAGCACTTTGACTTGGTCAACTAGCTAAGTTGCATCCCTCTTGATAGTACGGCATACCTATACTCAAGGAAAGAGTAAAAGAGCTTCGATGACCTCTTGAGCTTGAACAACTTTAATTCTTGCCACACTTGATCAATAACCACTTGAGGGCTTTCAACATAGCCTTTGACTTGAGCACGTCCATACTTGAGCTAGTGACTTAGGATCTTTCCATATAGCATAAGAATGCACACTTGGATCCATGGTCACTCCATGTTGCCAATCTTAACAAGTTGATGACTTGCAAAGCGTCCCTCGGTTAAGGTTTGAATATGATACTTGAAGACCCCACGGATGCTAGACCTTCACCCTAGCAAAACACGAATGGCGGCTTAGCTACGGCCCCAAAGATTGCTTAGTCCCTCACCCTAGCCATCTCGGTTGATCTCTTCATCACTTATCCAATCCACTTTGAGTTCCACTTTGCTTCACACGCAATTAACCTTCATTTGAAAATCCCGCTTCAAATGCTTGATTGACAACGGATATGCAAGCTTCCATTTTTAGAACCATGGTGTGTACACTCATCATCTTGTTCTCTTTCGATAAACTCATGAAGTCTTGCACCATATACTTGTCTTTGTAAATGTGAGCCATAAAATACATCCATAATTAAAATACTTCAATGGTTGCTCATGAATATATAATGAAAACCTGCTCACAATCTTAGACAAAAGCATTAGTCCTTTAATCGCCTTGTCATTCAATTCACCAAAATCCGCTTAGGGGCCTAGATGCACTTTCAATCTCCCCCTTTTTGGTGATTGATGACAACTCGATTAAAGCTTACAAATAAAACAATAAAGCGCATTTAGATTCTTAGATATAGCTAGAGCTCCCCCTTAATTTGTGCTTCGAGTTGAATTTCAAAAAGTTGGCCTCAAATGCCAATTGCACAAATTTGGAGGCGTGTGAGCTCCCCCTATATCTTAGAATCAGTGGAGTGCAACATGTGTGAGCGACAAAATAAAATCCGTGATGCGTATGACAAGATATGCACAAAGCAAAGGGAAATGTACTGGCTAGGCAGCACCGGTCAGACCGGTGCACCCGACCGGTCGAACCGGTCAGGTCCAGCCAACACACACGACTGGGCGGCACCGGTCAGACCGGTGCCCCTGACCGGTCAGACCGGTCAGGTCCAGTCAGCGCACAAAGCAACAGAAGTGCGTGCTATTTGGTCCAAGGTGATCGGGCCAGGGTTGCAAGCTGGTTTAGATCACTTTGCCCCATTTAGCCAACACAAACAAACACCATTCAAAGCATGCATCACAATCTATCAATAAAGTCGCTTAAATATTACAATAAGGTTTAAAACACACAGTAGCACTCACACAAATGTTCTCAAGTCCACTAAGATAAAGTTCTAACTTATTACATGGCTTCTCTCAACGCCCCAGGCACCGGTCGGACCGGTGCAACACGAAACAAAGAACCCTGCATACAAAGACAAACTTGTGGCTTTAATCTTGATTCTTCTCCCCCTTTGTCATCAAGCATCCAAGAAGGGCCTGGAGAAGAAGCAGCTGCCGATCACTGTCCTTGAGATCCGTCTCCTGGGTGAGAGCTCCCTCCTATTTGAGATTTGTCAAGTATCCAATGCAAGGGAGAGTTTAGATAAATAGACTCCGAGACGGTGATTTGAGATGGATGAGCTATGGGAGCGCAGTTTTTACCATAGAAGTAAGGGTTGTAGCCAAAGATCTCGGCGGAGAAGCGAGCGCCCCAATCTTGTACTTGCTCGGGAGGTGGAGGAGGTGGGGGTGCTTGCTCTTCTTCCATGAAATGAGACGATCCAGCCACATCCAGAGGAGGAGGTACAAAAGGTGGAGGTGGAGGAGGAACTGATGAGGACGATCCTTGTCCTTGCCCGGACTCGAAGAACATGGGGCCATATTAGTTAAGCAAGTCGGAGTTGGCCCATCCTCTCATCCTTTCCTCAAAGGAAGGTATCTCAACCTGTGGAGATTCTGGAGATGGTGGAGAGCGAGGAGGTTGAAAACCTTGAGCATTGTGCATCAATTTCATCGTGTCCCTCATTTGCTTATTAGCCCTTCTCGACCTTTGTTGCTCAACTTGGATGTCATGCTGGCTCCTGCACATCCCAAATATGAAGTTGAGAAACTTTTTCAAAGGGGAGGTGGATCTGCGTGGCCTGTCTGGCTGCCAGCCACCCCACCGGTCAGACCGGTGCTCGGCACCGGCCGACCGGTGACGGTCCGAGTCCCCGCCCGAGGCGGATCCGACCGAGCTGCTCCCCACCTCAAATATTTCTTCCTCATGACCCGGTGCATGCTCAACTATAGGAGATGGAAACCGAGGGTTCTTGCTAGGATTGAGCTTCGAGGCTTGTGTGTCACATTTTTCGGAAACTCCGTCTTTGCAACTTTTTCAATCATGTACATGATGTAAGGACTATAGCTGCAAATCTTCTTGGGTCCTCAAATAGGTGCTTGATTTCTTGCCAAATAAAATCCCCAACACTAAACTCCGGAGCTCCCGGCCTCAAAGCAACCATCAAGTTTTTCTGAAACTTTGTGATCTCAGAGGGGTTTCCATCTCTAGGTGTAATAGACACCCTAAGGAGCCTTAGGACAGCAAAGTAGGTGTAGAGATTCTTCACCTTCCCATAGTTGGCATGCTCACCTCGAGGGTACATCACATGCAAAGCATCCTTCTCCAGCTCTCCCTCATCATGGAGCTTCCTCAACTCCCCATCTCCCGCCATGATCCCAAAGCACCTCAAAAATCTATGGAATGTGATGGAGTACTTCTGGCCATTGGTCATCCAAGTCATAGCCCTATCGGCCTCAATGTGACCAAAGTGCACTGTAGCAAAGAAGCTTGGGCGATGATCTCCTTGTTCCAATCCTGTCGGAACCCCATAAGTGTCTTGACCCTTTGCCTCTCACAATTGCTAATGACTTCATCAAATATAGGGTCACCTTTTCTTGCCATGTGCTCCCAATCCACATATTGTGCCTTGTGAGTGATTTTGGGCTTCTTTATGATTACGGTGGCACAAGTAATCTTGTTGAAACTTAGCCCAAAACCTCGGATCCGACTCGGTCTTACCCTCCTCATAAGGGTTCTTATCCCTCAACTTCTTTAGGGCCTTGGTCATGCCTGCCCCGTGGTACTTCACTGGCCTGTCAGGGTAAATGTAAGTGGGTGGCATGATCCTCAACCTACCCTGGTCATCGTCATCCTCGTCCATGGCATCCACATCCTCTTCCTCATCCTCCTCATCCTCATCCTCATCCTCATCGCTGTCAGACCCAGCCTCCTGGTGCCTCCTCAGCTCAAACTGACCCGGAAAGGTCTCATCCTCAACATTGTCATCACTGCTCGTTCCGGTGTCACCTCCTAGATCAGGATCCTCTGCACTTGCTTGAGCTGAGCGGCGTCTCAACCTCTTGCCGCTGACGTTGACGGTGCTGCCCCCTTCCCCAAAATCACCGGGGATGGCTCCTCGGCGAGTGAGCACTTCTTCTCTTCTTTTCTTTGCCCCTTCCTTTTCACGTACCATAGCTGCCGTCCCGAGTCACAAATAGGATGACAAGAGTGTATAAGACTCTAGGAAAAAGATTGAATTGGTATGGAATTGAATCTTGAAAGTTCAGAACAATTGGGTCCGTTCGGGCCACCACGGCCGTCGGACAGGGTGAGGGGCACCGGTCGAGCCGGTGCCACCTGCAACGAGCCAATTGCTCCCACATTCAATCTGAGCAGCTATCAATCTAAGATTTGGTCTAGATGAACAAAAGACATCCTAGCATAGATATGTGTTGAAAAACATGAAGAAAACACAATTTGAGGGTGGACATGCGCCACCGGTCAGACCGGTGAAGGCCGTCCGACCCCAATTCGTGATTTCTCACAATGTGTTCAACAAAACGTTATGGATCTATAGGAATGTCTTCTAGGTGATCTCAGAAGATGTTCTACCAAAGGAAATTCAAAACTTTGTACCAAGTGAGGAGATCGGGCAAAAGAAAGATTTGAATACCTTTGGAGAGTGGAACTCGAGTTGAATCCAAGAAACTCAAAGGGGAAAGTGAAGAGGGGCCTTGAAAGATCCTTTTGCTTCCAATCTTGAGGCCTTTCCTTGGTTCAATCTTCAAATCACCATGGATTTTGAGAGAGGTGAAGGAGAGAAGAGAGAGGGGATGGCTCCACGGTTTGAGGCTGCAAGGGGGTGAATGATAGAGGAGAGAGAAGGAAGGGGGGTAAAAGAGGATTCCTTTTACTGTGGCCCCACGGGTTGACGCCGGGCGTCACCGGTCAGACCGGTGACGGGCACCGGTCAGACCGGTGACCGCCGCTGGTCGAGCCAGAGAGCCCTTATCGGTTTTTCCGACCCACCCTCGGTAGAACCGAAGATCCTGATAAAATTCAACAGAGAGTCCTTATCGGTAGAACCGACACGCCCTCGGTAGAACCGACCCTTTTTCTCCTTTTTGAGATTTTGCTCCTTAAAACTTCTCCAAATATGTTATAGGACAATTGGCATCCACTTAGGTCGCGGGAAAAAGGATTATGTGACTTCAAGGTCACCACCGGTCAGACCGGTGGCTTGCACCGGTCAGACCGGTGCGCCCTTGAGAAACAGATTTTGAGCCACAACAATAGATTTCTATTTCAACCTTTAGAGATGTTTCGGATATGAGATAGAAAGATGATATTGATCCAAAAACCATCAATTCTTAGAAGAAGGAAGGATTAACGAATTTAATCGAGAATTCTTGATCCTTCCGAGAGAGAGATAAATAAGAATGGATTTTAGGGACTTGAGAAAATCCTCTTAATTGTGACTAGCCAACAACCAAACAAGTAGAACTATAGTCACAACTAAGTTGATTGGGTCACTAAGACCAAGAACCAAATATTTTCAAAGTGAGCACACTTCCTATACATGCTAGTCGATTTTTCGAAAAATCTATCCTATGTCACAAAGTGCATGCATCCACTTCAAGAGAATGCCCTAACAAGCATATTTGGCTCGTATCTTCATCCTCGAGACACAAAGACGAGTGGAAGTAAAGATATCAACCAAATATCTAGAGAGGAGCACAAGAGGTTTACTTGAAGCAATTACATGCTAAGGAAAGCACACTAGCATGATATTATGGCCTAGATGCATTACGGTATTTCAATGAGTTTCGTGAAAACATACCTTTGCCTTAAGACCATTTCATTTGTGCATATATTAAATTTTGATCGGTGTTAGCTCTTACTTTGTTCTTTTGGAAGTTACGCTTATCGAGAGCTTCCTTTGAGATGCACAAACGAATGAGACTACAAGATCACTTAGAAGAAATTGTTAGTCCCACAAGTGACACAAGTGTTGTAATGAGCTCCCCCTTAAGTAGTGCTAGAGAATTTGAATTTCTCGACCAAGGCACTTTGTTCAATTAAGAACTTGTTGAGGCTCATTCCAAAACTTGGTCACAACACATGAATGATTTGATAATTGACATGTGTTTAGCTTCTCATAACCTTTGATGCCAAATCACCCTTCTTCTTGAGGGTTTGGACAACCCCGGGTCACCCGGGCACTCGTGCCGGGTCACCCCGCAAAGCATGCGAGAGGCGTACGGTCACCCGGCACTCGTGCCGGTCACCCGCCCAATTTGCACTTGCCGCGTTGGCACCGGCCGACCGGTGCCTCCATCACCGGCCGACCGTGACCACCACCCGACACCATTTTGGTGATTTTTCCTTCCCTTTTCCTTGAGTGAGTGAATGTATCACTAATTTAAGTCCCGCAATCAAGGATAAGGCATTGCTCTACTAGAGAGCCATTAAAAGCATCGAATGGCATGAGAAAGTAAATTTTCATAAAAATAGTCAAAGTCACCACCTCATGCTTTGCTCATGCAAGAAGAGCATCACATGAGTGTTCGCCAAGGACCAAAAGTGACTTAGACTCAATTGAGCGCATTAGTTACCGAGATGACATTGATTTCACGAATTATATGAGTTTGCTCTTCACATGGTCAATTGAATCCATCAAGATTTCCAAGTCCTCCAACCATGTGCTCAATGCATCTCTTTCAACCCGCAAGCTCGAAGCATTTCTTGGTACCCAACACTTGTTGGGTCCTATTGGGTTAGTCACAAGGTGCTTAGGAACCCAAATAGCTCTCATGCTACAATGAGGTGAACTAATCTCCCTCATAGCACAAGTTCTATTCTTATCGTTCCTAAGCTTATGGAAATCATAATGGACAAGGTTTGATTTAGGAATGTTACCATTTGGACAATCCTTGCCCAAGTGACCCTTTTGACGGCATTCATAGCAAATGCGACTTTTGTTCTTGTTGGTCATACCATTTCTTGTAATTTCTTTTCTACCCTTGCTCCTGAGTCTTGTTCTTAGAGAAGGAGGCTTCTTTGCCTTGTTTGCTTGAAGTGGGGCTGCCCTCGTGCCACCGGTCTGACCGGTGGCATGCACCGGTCTAACCGGCCACGGTCAGAGCCACTGCCCGTTGTTGCTTTTGGGCACGAGTCGGCAAGGTGTCCCTTTTCTCTCGCACTTGTAGCACACCCTCCACTCGTTGGAGCTTCTAGGCTTCTTGGAGAGTGACTCTTGTGCCTTTTGCTTGATCGGGCGATATTGGGGTTTGATTTCCCCAATCTCGCTCTTTTCTTGAGTCTTGTTCTTGTGGGATGTTGTATGTTGTTGAGGGGTTGAGCTAGTGGCGGTTGATCCCTTCCCAAGCTTCTTCACCATGCTTTCACGGTTATCTTGAGAAGGTTGCACTTTGCTCTTCTCCTTCAACACATACAAGTCCTTTTGAAGCTTTTCAACCTCTTGCTTTAGTTTATCATTTTCTTTAGCAATGAGGTCTTCACAAGATTTTACAAGTACATGCTCAATGCTAGATTGGCTTGCTTGAGACAAACAATCATTAGCGCAAGATAAATTAACTTGAAATTGTGAGCATGTGCATGTGTGAGATAGAGGTTGTATAGATTTTACCGATGAAAGCACAACCTCATGGGCTATCTCTAGTGTTGCATAAGAATCAACAAGCTTCTCATAGGAAAGTTCAAGTTCATTGTGATTAGCTTGTAGGACCATATGCTCGCTAGTGAGCTTCGCTAGTTTGGCTTCTAGATCATCATTGGCGGCTTCTTCTAATTTAGCTCTACAAGCAAAGGATTTGATGTCATGATCATATTTGTTAGCCAATGTTTCATACTTACAAACCAAGGATGCAAGTTCGGATTTGAGAAGCTCAAGTTCTCTTGACGAAGAGCTTGAAGCTTCAATCTTCTGGTCCTTAGCCCCTTTGGCTTGTCTCTTTTTCTTGCTCTTCTTTTCCTTCTTGGCCATCAAGCAAGTTGATGTGCCCCTGCTGGCACCGGTCTGACCGGTGGGTGTCACCGGTCTGACCGGTCCCTGCAGAGGGACAGCGTCTTCGCTTCTTTGATCTTCTTTTTGCTTGGGGGTTGATGCTTGATGATCAGTGGATGTTGTAGAGGTATGGCACATCTCCACTGACTCATCTTCATCATCGCTCTCGAGTTCATCCCATTTGGTGTTTACCAACTCAATTAGTAATTTCCAAATGAGATGAGCATCTTCGGAAATCTTTTTGCTCTTCAAGATAATATACTTTAGTTCTCTACATACACAGCTACACAAGAGGTTAGTAATAACGGCATTGAGTTGCTTCTTCTCCAAGTCCATTGGAGAGACACATGTCTCATCCTTTGGAAGGATACTCGCAACCATAATGCTCTCAGCGGTAGGGCCCAAAACCTTAAGTGCAACGAGAACATTAGAGCACCAAGAAGAATAGTTTGAGCCATCTAGAGCTAGAGGCTCAAACGGTACCTCATGAGCTATCGACATCGAAGAACTCCAAGTGGTTAAGATCGAATCAGAGCACCAAGCTCTGATACTAATTGAAAGGACCTTGATGTCACCTAGAGGGGGGTGAATAGGCGAGACGACCAATTTGAACTCTTTCTCCCCAAACACTTGAGTTGACAGGTGCTCCGCCGGTCGGACGGTGGTGGTGACCGGTCGAGCCGGTCGAGGGCACTCGGACTTCACGAGTGACACCGGTCAGACCGGTGCGCCTCACCGGTCAGACCGGTGTAGCACAGTTGAACCTGCAAAAATAACTTCAAGCACCTCTTGGCTTCTAGCACGAACCAAACTCAGGGTGTGGCCTTTGTAGATGATCACAAGCAGAGTAATGAGCCCTGCACACACAAGTAACACACCCAAGTAGATCGAAGCGGAAGCAAAAGTAATATGCTAGAAAAACAACTTAGAGAATCAAACTACACGAAGAAGCAAGGATTTGTTTCCCGAAGTTCACCACCCACTGAGGAATGGCTACGTCTTCGTTGAGGAGCTTGTAAGGGACAATTCCCACAACAAGCCGGGTCTCTTTCAACCACTTTCCTCCTTTCCACTAAGGTGATCTTTTCCACGAAGAGGCAAGATCGCAGCCCTTACAAACTTCCCGCTGCTCACCACAACCTTGGGAGCTAGCCGGCGACACCTAGCCGTCTAGGAGGCAAACCTCCAAGAGTAACAAATGCTCCAAAGTTTGTAGACTCGAAACCAAAGTGCTCAAGCTATGGAAACTGCTCTTGTTAGCTCACAAAGTCACTCCTAAGCTCACTTTCTCAACCCAACACAAAGATGATGGCTTGAATCCACAAATCTCACAAAGAGATGGTTGGGGAGAGCCACTAAGGCTTAGAGCTAGTTAGAAATGGCTTGGGACCTCAGCAAAAACACTAGAAGCAAGAACCCTCACTTGAGGAGGGCTTGGGGTATTTATACCCCTCAAAGGAGAAAACTAGCCGTTAGTCCTCGGGCAAAGACCGGTCGACCGGTACCCCACACCGGTCGACCGGTGTACGAAAAACTAGCCGTTGGGCTAGCGGCACCGGTCGGACCGGTGCCTCGACCGGTCGGGACCGGTCGAGCCCGAGTTACCCCCAAAACCTCTTTTAAAGAAACTAGCACTTCACCACCAAGATAAAATGACCCGGGTTAGGATAGGAGGGTTTGTTAGCACACTCAAAGGCTAGATCTCACTTAGGTCGGCTAAAGAGCACTTTGACTTGGTCAACTAGCTAAGTTGCATCCCTCTTGATAGTACGGCATACCTATACTCAAGGAAAGAGTAAAAGAGCTTCGATGACCTCTTGAGCTTGAACAACTTTAATTCTTGCCACACTTGATAAATAACCACTTGAGGGCTTTCAACATAGCCTTTGACTTGAGCACGTCCATACTTGAGCTAGTGACTTAGGATCTTTCCATATAGCATAAGAATGCACACTTGGATCCATGGTCACTCCATGTTGCCAATCTTAACAAGTTGATGACTTGCAAAGCGTCCCTCGGTTAAGGTTTGAATATGATACTTGAAGACCCCACGGATGCTAGACCTTCACCCTAGCAAAACACGAATGGCGGCTTAGCTACGGCCCCAAAGATTGCTTAGTCCCTCACCCTAACCATCTCGATTGATCTCTTCATCACTTATCCAATCCACTTTGAGTTCCACTTTGCTTCACACGCAATTAACCTTCATTTGAAAATCCCGCTTCAAATGCTTGATTGACAACGGATATGCAAGCTTCCATTTTTAGAACCATGGTGTGTACACTCATCATCTTGTTCTCTTTCGATAAACTCATGAAGTCTTGCACCATATACTTGTCTTTGTAGATGTGAGCCATAAAATACATCCATAATTAAAATACTTCAATGTTTGCTCATGAATATATAATGAAAACTCGCTCACAATCTTAGACAAAAGCATTAGTCCTTTAATCGCCTTGTCATTCAATTCACCAAAATCCGCTTAGGGGCCTAGATGTACTTTCACTAACAACCCATGAGAGACACCTTGCACTCACAAGCACGGGTTGGGACTGACTTGTTGGCTGCACCAGGTGATCCGGCACCTATGTCCGGATGACCCGAGGTGGAACTATTAGCTACCGGGTCATCCGGGCCTTAGGGCCGGGTCATCCGGGGGACTCGAGTTCAGCACAGTAACGGTCACTTTTTGGGGTTGGGTATTTATACCCCTTCACCCCCTCTTTCACTTGCTGCTGACCTCCACACCTCCAACACCTTCTTGAGCTACCTTTCCACTCTCTCAACTCCCTTCCAAGCCTCCCAAGCTAGGATTCACCAAGGGTTTGAGTGAGAGAGAGATTTGAGGTGTGAGATTGAGCCCCTTTGTGAGAGTTCTTCCCAAGTTCATCTCAAGAAGCACTTGGTGTGGCCAAGATCGGTTGATTTGCATTTATTATTCTTGAAACTTGCTTCTAGACGGTTAGGCGTTGCCCGTTGAGTGCCATGTTTGTGTGGAGCACCCGGGATCGTTTGTATTTCCCTTCTCCTTTGTGGATTATCTTAGTGAGCACCAATCTTTCTTCGTGGGGACTGGGTGAGGCAAGAGGCTCTTCGTGACAGCTCTCCCTTTGTAGGATCCTCAACGGAGACGTAGCTTGCTTGGTGGAAGTGAACTTCGGATTAAACCCCTTGTCTTGTGCTTGTTTGAGTTCATCTCCTCTTTCTAACCCTAGAAGCTAGTTTTAGCCCGATCTATCTACTTGTGTTGTTTCAAGTTAAATCTTTGGTTGCATGTGGTTCTTAGCCTCTCTACAAAACTCTTGGTCCATACACTTTTGTTCAATTCAGCTCTGATTTCAAGTAGTGTGAACATGTTCTTGGCTACCAGATCATCCGGACCTAAGCGCTGGGTCATCCGGGCATCTCATCTGCTACTGAGTTTTGTGCAGATTTTGAAGAGTGCCTATTCACCCACCCCCCTTTAGACATCATAAGGTCCTTTCAGGTGCGCACTTCCCGCCATCGACAATGACGAGGAGGGCCCCGACGTCGGGCGTAGGAGCGCCCTCGGCAGCGCAGATGGTGGCCGCAGGTTCCGCCATCGATGGTGACGAGGAGGCCCCGGCATCAGGTGTAGGATCCAAGGTCGGCGGCGGACGAGTGCCCCATCAGCGGGTTCTTCCAAGGCCCCGTGGATGGAGTGGATGTGGTGGCCGCTCTCCCCCTCCTCCCCTGCACGGGCTGCAACAGACGAAGAGACATGGCATCCTCGCCGCAAGGAGCTCCGCCGGTCCCTCCTCCCGGGAGGCAGTGCTGGTGCTTGCCGCGGGGTCGGGAACGGGGCCGCCTCCGCGACGCCGAGGTGCATGCGGCAGGGGCACCAGCGGGCCTGGCGACGAGGTGTAGGGGCTCGACCAACACCTGACAACAGTGACGATGGCCAACAATCTCTGGCCTCCACTCCTCCGGCGCTCTACTCCTCGTCAAGCTTCTCACATCCTCCCTCCCTCCATCTGCTCTGCGTGTGAGGTCGTTTGGTGGGGGGGCAGCTAGACGCGTAGTGGGCCCCTCGCATCCTGGAGTAGGCCCTTCATCATGCCAGAAAAGAGGGATGCCGGGTGGCATTTCCCCCAAAAGACGGATATAGGCGCCGGTGCGGATGGTCTAAGCCCGGTTTGGGGAGCTTCGAGAAGTCTCAACTCAACTACTCCAACAAACCCCAAAATAGAAGCACCCCCCAAACAGGCCAATTTACAGGCAAACTTGTACATTCCATGAAACAAACAGTAGCATCCAGTGCTTTCAAACAAAAGACACCATTACACAGGCGGACTGATGTACTACTTGGTCCTATCATGTCGGCGGTCAATGATGACATTCCACAGGGTGGTTTCTACGATTTGTATGGTGCAAACATCACCCACCTTGATCCCATTCTCTAGGCAGAAATTCTTCCAGCCTCCAGCCAGCTGGCAGTAGGTCTGGTACGGGATTAGGCGCGCCTGCCAAGACTTGTTGCTTCTTTCCGAAGTTTTGAGAGTGATCGTACAGCGTTGCCGAAGTCCAATCGCCACGCAGAAGGCCAGTGTCAAGCTCTGCAACAATTGTGATCACAATGGGTCAACCAAGTCTGTAAGGAGACTGTTGATGATCAATGTATCGCAGCGTATAACAATGACACCCGGCTCTCTAATTTCTTATCATTTTGTTCCTCTTGTGATAACATGCATACATATACATTATTGTTATGAGCTGGTGCATTTGCATGAAGAGATATGACCTCATCATCAAAAGGTATTCAGCCCGCACTAGCATCATGCAGAATGCACTTCAAGAAGGAATTTGTTCTGGCTGTTCAACGAGCAAAGAATCATTTTTCCCTATTTAATATAACAAAAATGCAGGTTCATGGTCTCGACATTGAGAAACATAAGCTAGTCATCAGAAGTCTTGCATGCATAAACAACAACAACAACAAAGCCTTTTTAAAGTTTTGCATGCATATCTTAGGGAAATTACAGTTAAAAATTTTGCCAAAAGTTGGAACATGTTTATCCTATTTATAACTTTTTACTCATATCAATAGAGAAACAGTTGTGCTTACAAGATGGTTTTCAATCGTGCTGGCGTTGATCTCCTTCTTTATCCAAGCCGGCGGCCCGATCTCAAAGACACTTTTTGTCCTAGCCTTGTTCAAATAAGTCATGGAACCTTGAAACCTCTTTTGTCCATCAGTACTTGACATGTCTTTCGTGCTATGTTCCTAAGTACAAGTTAATGTTGACTTCACAAGACAGAAAGGGACAAGTGCTTCGGCATGTATGCAACTCACATAGCAGAACTGATTCATCTTTTCCTTACGACGCGTGATAACGACATTCCACAATGTGGTTTCGATGACATTGAAGATGCAGATGCCTCCTTCCTTGAGACGGTTCTCCTGGCAGAACTGCCTCCAACCCCGGCCAAGCAGGTAGCTGCTCTCTTTGTATCGGAGACCATGCACAGGCCAAGATCCATTACCGTCCATTCTGAGTGTTATTGTGCAAGGTTCCTGCAGCCCAATAGCATCACAGAAAGCTCTTGCCAAAGACTGCAATCAATGGAACATGTACAAATGAAAAAAGTGTTACACAACATTTGATATTATTTTCAAATCTAGTACTGTCAATGTATTGACTAGTTTCTTCCTTTAGCAGACACATGTATTATCAGTAGACAGTAGCTCGAGGCAGTCAAACAAAATGTTGGTTTTGATCTCTTTAATAAAAAAAGAGAAGCTGACAGAAGCCTCCAATGC
Source organism: Cenchrus americanus (assembly GCA_947561735.1). NCBI lineage: Eukaryota > Viridiplantae > Streptophyta > Magnoliopsida > Poales > Poaceae > Cenchrus > Cenchrus americanus. Next base: position 201,334,498 of record OX387241.1, read on the forward strand.
TAATAAACCATGCCTCACAGTTCATTTTGTTATTGAAGATATAACTTTATCTTAGTCAATGATGAAATGCTACATAGGTTTGCTTACAAGTTGCCTTTGAAGTGTACTGGTGTTGATCTGCTTCTTTATCCATGATGGTGGACCAATCTGGTAAATTGATCCCCTTCGTAATGATGTCTTGTTCTTGAGCTTACGCTTCTGAATGGACACAGATGGTGCTTGCTGCAACTTTTCACTATGAGGTAATGTTGATCCTTGATGAAACAACAGGGACACACACTTTAGTATTTAACTCGTTTAAATTTCAATTGCTAAAATATTCAAAACACAACAGAGTTATTTATTAGTTGCTCACGTTGTTGAACTATGTTTTCCTTCTGCTTGGAGTCTCTTTGGCATCCATCAGAGTCAAACACTTTGACAGTGAAAACCATGTTGCCTTCATACCTTAACAGCAGAGCATCAGCTACCGTAATATTGTGAAACACCAGAAACTGTGACCAGCCACAAGTGAAGAACATGTCGGATTGATCCATCTCAACCTTAATGTTATAAACTTTGCCATGGGGACCCAACACGACAGCCATACAATTGTTCAGGCGCTCTTTGGGGATGTACTGTTGCACAAATTTAGCAGGTATTCTCTGCAATATCAGATAAAAGAGTAAAGTCAGGCCACCCCGATAAAAGAAAAACAAAGTAAGAAAAAAGAATTAGCAATAACATTCTGCGAACCATCTTTTCCATGAAATCGGTTGGAAGCACCCTGATGAACTGTGGCTTACGAGCAGCAACCTTGCCGCTTACAGCTGCTTCAGCTGAATAAATTATGAGTTACAAGCGACCAGATTAAACTGGAAACAAAACATCATTCTTAACACTTAAGAATTGGCAGCAGGGAACCATGATTGCATATACCTTTTCAGTTATCTTATTGCAAAGCTTCCCTACCACGATTACTTACAAGATTGTTTTAAATCTTTATGGAATAAGCTAAACATTTTAAGGACTCAAATGTTGTGATGAAACAGTTAGCTTTACAGTGACCAAGTCTGAACACAAAACAGAAACTACTTTACCATAAAGGAGATATCATCATGCCTTTTAGTATGTTTCCACTTTGAGCACATGGAGGGTTTGTGCATGTCTCTGTTGTCTCATCAAGGATTCTATTTTGACAAGAAACAAATGAGTTCGTGAACCTCAGAAAGAAACTAGCAGTGCAACTTTGTCGGGCTAGGCTGCTTCATCAACTAATAAGTACTGTAATTGGTAACAATAGACTCTTAATTCAGTAAATGTAACAATATCACTAATTAGCAAGCCCAAACCACAAGAATCGAAATCCAAGATTTTGAATCTTGGTTACCTGCAGGTGGGGCGGGAGCGCCAAGCTCCATGAGGCAGCGGGAGTCGTCAAAGGCCTTGAGGGTGAGCACGCCGCGGCCGCGGTGGCGGAAGACGAGGAGCCACCCCGCGGTGGCGCCGCACGCGCCCGCAACCTCCGGCCAGCCGCGGCCCAGGAAAGCGCCGTCGCCGTCGCGCCCGACCTCGACGCGCCAGAAGACCTTGCCCTTCTCGCCGACGGGGCCGATTAGGAGGACCTCCACGTCACCGTACCCCTCCTCGTCGCCGGCGCCAGCGCCGATCTCCTCGGCGAGTTCGTCAGGTATGCGCTGCGAATGGGGGGAAAGATTAAAAGATGAGCCATTTCCACGGCCGGCGAAAGAAAGCGCCGCCTATTTACTGACCAGGATGTTGCAGGTGAACCGCACAAGCACCCTGAGGTCATTGCCGGCCGCGCCGTGGTCGGCGGACGGCGCCATGAGAGGGAGGGACAGGGGGTTTCCGCCGCCTACCGGAGCAGAAGGCTTATTGCGTAAGTTACATCTTCCGAAAAATTAGATTCATACCATCGAAAGATCAAGAGTTTGGAGAAATAGTATCAAAAAATTCAACACTGAAAATAGCATTGAAAGCTCCTCCGTTATGGATGTATACCATTCACTTGCTTAGCGTCACATGTTGCCTCCCTCTCCCTCTGTGACCGGCTTGTTTGGGAAATGGATAAGTGGATGGAAGAGGGTCGAGGGGGATTTTGGGAAATTTTGATTTAGAATGGAAATTCCTCCACCCCAATACCCTTCATTCCTATTCATTCCACTAATTCCCAAACAAACCCCAAGGCTCCACTTTTTTCCACGAAAGGCCAAGTCCGAATTTCATTATCAAATCAACGAAATTACAAAGTTTCTTATGACGCTACTGAGTTTGAACGATAAACGAAAAACAACAAAAGTAAACAACTGCACTCCTATAGATAGCTCCCTCCCCCCTTGATTACACACTGGGTAACCCCCCACAGAGGGCCTACAAGCGACGCACATCAGTAGTTTAAACAAAAGTAACCTTTTTCTCCTAATCAAACACAGCAAGCCCAAAAGAAGCTAAGAAGCACTTGGTCCTACGCCCTTCACAGTTGTGACACCGTACTTCCTCCCTCCCAACTATTGTCCCAGCTTTTCCTTTTGCATCTTCGTTCCTATTGCATCGGCACTGTCCCCGCGCCAGGATCACCTTGATTCGCCATTTGTGGGTGGAAGCTGCGCCACAATTTTTAGCGCCTCCGCGCCACTTTCCAGGATCCCCTTGACGTCGTCCTTCTGAAGACATACTCAATAAGATAACATTGATGAAGCTAAACAAATGATCTTAGTAGGAGATCTAACACGTTTTCTCTCAAAACACACCGCATTACGCATTTTCCATAGAGCCCAGCAGACAGCTGAAAGCCTGACCATATGAATTTTTCTGTTTGTTGGGAGGAACTTTGTGCTCCATTCCCAGTATTGAGCCAGATTTGTTGGCCTACAATTGGCTCCAATCACCCAAGCTATGCGACTCCAAATATATCGGGTAAGATAACAGTCAAAAAGTAGGTGTATCATGTTTTCATCCTCATTACAAAAACTACATCTTTTGTCTCCCTGCCACTTTCTTCTAATCAAGTTTTCTTTTGCTAATATTGCATTCATTTGCACTAGCCACATTAAAATCTTGATTTTCAATGGAACTTTAGCCTTCCCCATATTTTTGTTGGGGGTTTTCAATGTCTGTACAACATAGGTGTGCATACATTGTCTTCGGAAAAAGTCTACTTAACCCCCAACCTATGAGTGTTGGAACACATCACCCCCCAACCTATGAAAATGGATTTTTAACCCGCTGAACTTTCTAAAATAGGACAAATCACCCCTGAAGTAGTTTTGAAAAATCATAATAAATCACAGAAAAATCATAAAATAGAAAATCTAATTGTGTTGGATTCTAAATGAGTACATCTACGCAATGAACATATAATATGGTATGTTTAGTATATTTTTTACAGGTACGGAGAAAAGCATAGATCTAAAGTTACAACAAAAATATGTACTAAAGCATTCCATATTATATGTTCACTGCGTATAACTACTAATTTGAAATCCAACACAATTTGATTTTTCATTTTATGATTTTTCTGTGATTTATTATGATTTTTCAAAACTACTTCAGGGGTGATTTGTCCTATTTTAGAAAGTTGAGAGGGTAAAAAAAAATCCATTTTCATAGGTTGGGGGTGATGTGTTCCAACCCTAATAGGTTGGGGGTGAAGTAGACTTTTTCCCATTGTCTTCATAGTGAAGTTTCTATTTGCCTCCCAGATCCGTATTGGTTTATCCGTGTGCGGGCCTAAAGCACAAGTTGTCAGCATGTCCCTTAACTACCTAAGCTGATTTTGGGCACTTTCATCCAGCCATCTTCTGAAAGTGAATCTCCACCCTTTATCAGCCATATAAACCACACTCCCAGTTTGCTCATTGCAAATATCATACAGGCAGCTAAATTTATCTTTCAATGCTATAGAACCACACCAAGGGTCTCTCTAAAAATCTCTATCTGCACAATCCCCAATTTTAATACCTTTGCCAGTCAGGTAAAGGTCCTTTATTTTTAATAAATTATTCCACACAGGGGGATTACTAGGTTTGGGTCTCAACTGGGTTATCCATCCCCTAATCTTATATCATTTCCTCACTATTTCTTGCCAGAGGCCTTCTCTATAATCTAGTTTCCACCACCACTTACAAAGTAAACTTAGGTTCATTCTCCTTAAATCTTTAATCCCCAGACTTCCGTCGTTTTAGTTTCGCAATCACAGCCCACTTCACCAGATGGTATTTCTTCTTGACCCCGCCTCCTTGCCAGATTAATTTCTTCCTTGCCCCATCAATCTTCTAGATCACAACTTTTGGTATCAGATACATGGACATTGCATAAGTTGGTATGTTACTTAGACAGGCGTCTATCAGAATCAGTTCCCCTGCATGTAGAGTAGTCTGGATCCCGCAACTGGGACTCCTAAGTATTTAATAGGCCATTGTCCTATTGCACAGTTGAACATATTAGCATACATGCTAGATTTCTCACCATCCATCGAATTCATGATTACTTTGCTTTTATCAAAATTGATTTTTAGTCCTGACATTTTTCTCATATATGTGCAACAGTATCTTCATATTCCTGGCTGTCTTTGGATCCTCCTCCATGCAAAGGATTGTGTCATCATCATATTGAAGTATTGCTACCCCATTAGGGATATATTTTGGGACCAATCCTTTTATTATCCCATTTTGCTGGGTTGTTTGCACCATCTTGGCCAGACAGTCTGCAGCCAAATTAAACAAAATGGGAGACAAAGGATCCCTTGTCTTACGCCTTTTTTATCTTAAAATAACCCCAATCTCATCGTTCACTTTGACACTACTTTCTCAATCCACTTGCACAAGGTTTCACATAAGCCCCTACCCTTAGGCCTCATTGGTCATCCCTAACCTCCAGCCGGCGCCGACGGGAGCTCAGGCTCCTTGGCCATGGCCTCCAGGGTCGTTAGCCCTACGCACCTGGCCTCGCCCGCTAGCCACCTCGCGAGCTGTCCTCGCCCACCGGCCACCCCCCTACTCCAATGACCTCGCGCACCTGTGCCTACCCGCCAGCTGCTCCGCTCGCCGCCGGCCCCGCGCGCTGGCCTCGCTCACCGGTCATCCCGCACTCCAATGACCCCGCGCACCTGGGCTTGCCCGCTAGCTGCTCTGCTCGCCACCAGCCCCGCACGCCTGCCACCGCCCACCGACCGACCCCGCATGCCGTCAGCCTCGCGCGACGGACTGCTTGTCTGGCCTCGAGCTTCGTCCGACTCCGCTCCCGTCCTCATGTGCCGACCACCCCAAACTAATCAAATCGTGGGGCACAGGAAGACTACGGGATGGGGAGAGCAGAGGAAGAAAAAGGAGGGTGAAAAAGAGCTTCAGAGAGGGAGGCTGGTGCTGGTGAGTTAGTTCGATTCTTTTCTCAGCTTCAGTTAACGTCAAGTGAACGGATGATGGTAAAATTCTATAACGGGACAACTTTGGATGCTAGATTTCTATAGTTCAAACTTTCAATGCTATTTTTCTAAAACTCCGATCTTTTAATGGTACAAAACAAATTTTCCCTTTCTTATAACACATATCAATGCGTATTTTTTACAACTTTTCACTTCAATGTAGTATTACAACATTGTTTATTAGCACAAATTTAACAAACTAAACACCACCTTATATATAAAAAGATATTCAAAATATGTAAATTGTGTAATGATTTTTTTAATTTTTTAGTTAGTAAATTTTTATTCATCCTCAAATTTAACAAACTATATCAATTACTTTTTTGACGGGAATCAGCGGGTGAGGCCCCTACCCCAAACTATACCAATTATTATTTCTAGATGATTTTGGTGCATATTTGGAACTGCATCCTAACCCTAGGGGAGCACCGAAATTATGATCTCCTATCCTTGCTTCTAGTTGAAGCATAGATGTGTGTTTTGGTTTGTTTTGTAGTTTTTTTACAATAAATTTAGCATAACAATCAATATATATATATATAGACGCGCACTGTAGGTATATATACACCGCAGGTGCGCCTATGACAATTAGCGCACCTCTCGTCCAACCGATCGGCGGTCTAACCAAATCAACCAGTTCCCAACCCACCCATCGTCCAGGCGTCCAGCTACCCAACAGACCGACCCAACCACGCGCCCGACCACATCTGCACCAGGTCCTCTTCCCCTTTCCACAAGAGCGCGTCAGGGGGTGGCGACGAGTCTGGAGCGGGGGCGGCGCCTTTCGGCTACCGGTGGTGCAGAAAGTTGGGAGCGCTTCAGGGGGCGAAGGTGTGTGTGGATGGGTGGTGGCGCACTATCGCGGGAGAGGTGCTAGTGCTGCAGAGGAGTACCGCGCGGGAGGCGAGCAGGAAGCAGTGAACGGAGAGGCGGTTGGCGGCGGACTAGCGCCGCTGCGATTCCGCGCCGCCACGAGGATTCCAGGCAATGCACTCGCCGGATTTCTTCGCTCGTCCCGTGCGGACTAGCACCGTACTAGTCGCGCGCCTCCCGGTGCTCCCGATTCGGACGCTTCCGGAGCAAGCAGGATTAAGTGTCGTCGTCTTCACGCGCCTAGAGATTTTATCCGTCGGGAAAGTAAGTCGTCTTCAACCTCTCCACAATTCATTCCTCGCCCGATCCCCATAGCACGCTTGATGTAGGGTTCGATTTCATGCGGATTTTGACCTAGGATTCGAGCATCGCCTTTTTTCTGGCTACGAGTGCCCCGTGCATTTTTGAAGCGCTACTGTCGTCTCGTCCGAGTCGTGGTTTCACCTATCGCACTAAAATCCATGGGGGCTGCTGCATTGGCTGCAGATTTGATACCTACATTTGGCTTTGGAATATTTGTGCTCGCCTTGACAAACTTGAACGATCAGGCAACTCTGTGAATGATCCGGCTTCATCACCACTATGTATCATGCATAAACAAAAGCTTTGTCAGTCAATAATTTTATAGAAGAAAATAGTATATGCAACTTGTAGCTTACAGAGACTGTCCCTTGCTTCTTCCTAACTGTTAATCAAACAGAATGATAGGTTTTAGCTGAAAAAAACTGTCAACATATTGGCACGACTCTAAGAGCAAAATGTGACAGAGTAGGTGGGGTTATTTTTAATTTTTGACTGTCTGTGCGTGTGCACTTCTTTTTTTATATGTATTTGTTTCTGGAACTATGCCCTATTGATAGTAGTTATTAGTCTTTTGCCTAACATCATTGTGCTGTGTGCCATATGGCTTTGTTAGAAATAGTCACTTTTATACTATGTAATTTAGTAATTGGGTTATTTTTTTATTAGAGAGTGCTAATCCAGATGCCTATTAGTGTTGCAAATGATCCGCACCTCGGGTTGTTATTTGCGCCGCGATGTTACTGTCATGATTAACTATTGGGGGTTAGTTTTATTTTTCTGTTGGCAACCCACTTGCACGCAGTGTTGCAAATGCACAGCAACATACTCCTCCGGTTTGGTAAATGAAGTCGTTTAGGACAGCGACACGGTCTCCAAAGTACAACTTTGACTTCTTATTTTTTATAAAAATATGTGTTAAAAACTAACATATGTATACTTTTATGAAAGTATTTTGCAAAACAAATCTATTCATGTAGTTTTCACATTTCCAAACTCAATGACTTAAAAGTTATTAATGATTTATATTCCCAATGTTTGACTCAAATCATGTCCAAAACGACTTCATTTACCAAACCGGAGGGAGTAGGTTGCAATCCGATGGGCGCCTGTGATGATTTAATAATTTGGGTAACTTTGTGTTTGCAAAATGCACATGTAGATTGGTTATTTTATTTTTCTTATTTTTCTTTTATATGTCGACTGCAATCCTTATCTGTTTATTGTTGCAAACTAGAAAACATGGGGGCGTGGCCGCGCCAGCTTGGGTAGGTTAGTGAACTTGTGAGTAGTTTTTGGCTGTAAGTTATATTCTCCATCAAACCCGGTCAAGAGCTCATTCCATGTGTTGTAGATATTTCCATTAGCATCTCCTCGATCCTTCGTTCACCTTGTCGATCGAGGCGCGCCGGTTGGGCACTATGCCTGCAATTACACTAGCCTACTGCTGCTGCCTGGTGTGGCGCTCCCCTCCCTCCTGTAGCTGACGTGCGAGCGAGGGAGGCCGGGCGTGGCGTGCCGGCGTTAGTAGCGCATGCAGGTACCTGACAGTGACACTAGGCAAGTACTGCTTGCTTTGCTTGATGTGCCAATGGGAAGCCTAGCTAGCTACAATTGCATAACGCACTGCACATTTGCAGTCCTAGATGAGCTGCGAGAGTCCGATCCATCTGCACATACTCCCTCCGTCCCAAAATATTTGCATCTTTTGACTTTTGTACTTCACATTTGACCATTCGTCTTATTCAATAAAAACTGTGAAATATTATTTATTTTCCTATGACATGTTTTACCATCATATATATTTTAATTATATCATATTTGTTTTTACATTTTCACAAAATTTTTAAATAAGACGAATGGTCAAATGTAATCTGCAGAAGTCCAAAGGTGTAAATATTTTGGGACGGAGGGTGTACTAGCTCAGGCCATTTGCCTCGGCAAATGTGCAGTGCAAGCGATTGTTCAGGCTTTTCATGGATGGGCTGTGGATTCGGAGCAGATCTGCTTGTACGTTTTGTTCTAGGCAATTCAGAGTTTCAGACTTCAGAGCAGAGGATCTTCTTGGTCTTTCGAGAAGAGAGCGGAGCTACTTGTGCTGCTGCTTTGCTGAACACTGGCCTGGTCGAACTCCATTTCTTGCTTCTCACTTGCTGTACCGGGCCACATTGGCGATGGCTGGTGCGGGCGTGCGGCCCGGCAACTTTCAGACACTAGAAGTAATTATGTAGCAGTTCTGTTGCAACTGTGTCACGGCACTAGTAGTAATTCGTTCTTGTTTTGGCTTTTTTCAACTGGTATTTTTTACAAGTTGTTATCTGGTCCATTCTTGATCTTTTTTCACATGCAAATGCTATATGTTGAGAATTTGCAGTGTGGGTTACCGATAACTCATTCTCTTTGCCCTGATGTGCTTTATGGACTAAAAAACTATTGATAGAATTTCATTGAACGATCGTAGGGGAGATGTCCCATAAGGTGCTACTGATTATGGTCACCTCAGGGTAAGCTCATTCTCCTTGTTGTGTTTTATTTTTTTTCTTTTCCTTGTTCTTTATTTATATAGTTTGTAGTTCTGTCCTTCTGATAATCAGTTTTCTTTTTTTAAACTAGAAGTTGAGATGTATCACCGACACATGTTACTCACTAGCTGCTGTTGTTCCAGCTGTAGCTGCTGCCCACACATTCATGTAGCCATGTGTTCCACCTGTGCCCACACATATATGTACCTGTTGCATTTTCTCATCCTTTCATGTTGCAATAAGCATCATATATGTGTTGTAATTAGTTGCACCATATATCTGAGCTCAACTCACCCACTCATATAGCCACGTGTTCCAACTATGCCCACACATTCATGTAGTAATTGGTCTAGATTTATCGTTGCGACTGGACCATTGAATCAATGGTAATTTGTATCATTTTTTAACTATAATTTTAGCAAAATGCACACCATTTCTTGTGTTGCAACTTAACTGCTCAATTAGTAGTAATTTGTTTTAAGATTGTGCTGACTGGTGACGCGCTACATCAGGTTGCAATTGGTTCTAGTTTCCTATATTTGTTTAAAATGAATGAACTATTTATCTAAAGCAATCCAGATATGAGCCACTACAGCCATAGTGATTTATAGATTTCTTATTATGATATTGGTATCCTAATTTCACTTATCTGGTGTTTGATTTATCCCTACTCTTTTCATGAGCTGCATTCTAAGATTCAACCGCCTTTTCACCAGGCTAGCAACCATTGGTTTTCACCAAAGCTTTCATAGTGCTGTGTCTGTACCTTTTCAGGCAAAAATAGGCTAGAGAACATGTGGTGATGGTGATGCAAACCAGACTGAGCTAGGTCATACAAGTCACAAACTCACAATGCTGAACAGGCACATGGAGACAATCTCAAATAGGTTAGTGACAACCTGCTACTCTTATCTTTATTTCTGTGGACCCTGAAAATGCAAGGTCTGCTTGGAGCCTCATCAGCATTTGCAAACGGTCCTATTTTTTGTAGGATTTGCAACTGGTTAAATGTTCTAGTTGTGATCAGCTTATTTTCTGACTGAAGCGCAATTTCATTTTTTTGCTGCAACTAGGATTAACTGGTGCAAAAATAGTGGTGGATTAACTGGTTGCAATTGTGCCCGGACACATGGTTGCAATTGGTTTCTTTTTTATGTTGCAACTGGCCCATGACATCAGTTGCAATTTGTTTCTATAAAAGTAAATATCCTCAACGGTTCAACTTTGACATTATTTTTAGTGAGTCCACAAGCATAATTTTTTTAATCCAACATTAGCTTCTCCCCCATCCTTATTTTTTTTAATTGTCCTATAACAGCCCTGTGTGGGGGAATTAAGTCATCTTTGCGCAATTTGCAACTTTGTTCCCTCTTTTTTTCATGCATCAGATAAGATTCAACTGCCTTTTTCACGAGACTAGCAAGTGCGACTGTGCGAACCAATGACAATCATTGGAATTGGATTTTTAAAATTTTCTTTTTATGACTATTCAACAAAGGCATCATTTCTTTTGGACTCGTTGTTTTTCTGTAACTTTGTTTTTACAGACAACATACTACTGGGATGGATTCACCATGTTGCTATCATCGGTTCTGCTACATTCAATTGATACATCAATTTTTCGTAATGAATAAGGTTGCAGTTGTGAATTATTGGTGTTGTAAACGGTCTACCACATGGTACTTGTTATTTTTGTCAACCACATGGTTACTGAGATAAAGCAGGAGGAAGATCATTAGCAAAGAATGCCATTGCCTACCAGTATTGTTGCAATTCCATTCCATCTATGTTGCAATCGGCTTGCAGTTATGTTGCAATCGGCAATTGCGTGTCGCAAAATGGTTCAGTTTTTGTGTTGCAAGTGGCCCATGACACCACTAGCAATTTGGTTTAATTTGACTTTTTTACTATAACTCAACCCACACATTCATACGCGTTGCAACTGTACCAATATACATAATAGTAATTGTTTTAGTACTTTTGTTGCAATTGGCTCATGGCACTACTAGTAATTCAGTTCACTTAGACTTATTTTTTTATCAGGGCTCAACCATCATGTGCACTAGTACTGTGCTGATATACACAACAGTAACTGGTTTAGATTTATTTTTTTCAACTGACCCATTGCATTAGTGGCAATTGATTTTACTTTGACCCTTTCTTACTGAAGCTCAACACACACACTTATATGTGTTGCAACTCTTCCTGTTACATAATAGTAATTGGTTCAGATCAATTGTTGTAATTAGACCATTGCTTGATTGGTAATTTGTTTCTGTCGGGGACAGCCCTAGGGGTCCCCTTTAACAACGGGGAAATCCTCACTTAAAACCCGCGACAAAGCCAAAACACAGTTTGCCTAACCATGCAGGGTACGGCCCATGCCGCAGGGACCCCGACGGCCCACCAAGGCGGCCCTCTTGAAGATCCCCTCGAGCAGGTTCCGCCTCGCTCGAGGATGCGCGCCCCCTCGGGCGGGCTCCGCCCTGTTCGAAGGGGTGCGCTTCCCTCGAGCGGGCTCCGCCTCGCTCGAGGGCCCGCTCCCCCTCGAGCGGGCTCCGCCTCGCTCGAGGATCCGTCCCGCCCTCGACCGGGGTCCGCCACGCTCGAGGGCGCCCCTCACGCGTGCGCCGGCCCCCGTACACGGGCATTTAACGCCCGACACCGGCGGGACGGCGCCATCATGCGCCGGGGCTCGCGCCCGGTGCCGCCGCACCAACTCCCCGGGGAGGAGCCCATCCCCATCACCGTGGGGGAGGGACCGTGCGGGCGCGGCCGGTGTCAGTCCCGTGACGCCGCGCGCCTGCTCCAGTACGGCTAACGCGCCGAGCCCTCGAAGGGGGGCCGGTTGCACCCTCGATTTGCTTTCTTGTGACCCTACAGGGTTAGGTGGAGGCGCTAGGCCGGTGGAACGCCATCCCTTCCACTGTAACAGCATGGCCACCGTCCCCGCGCGTGCAGGCGCACGCCAGGCGCTGTAGCAACAACTCCAGCACTGTGAAGCGCGTTGGGAAGAGACGCCGTTTTACCTACTCCTGTGCTCCGTACGGGCCAACGTCAGCACCTCCCTCGAGCCTATCAGAAGACATCTCCACCATCCGCCGCCCTTCTACCCTCGAACCGCCCGCGTTCGGGTACAAGATAGGCCACGATGGCCGATCGCTCGCAAGGATCGTCCGGACGGCCGCCCACTCTACAGCATAGCACGTCGTGCTTCCTCACGTAGCTAGATAGCGCGGCGCGCATGTGATTCGCCTCCTCCTTGATCTATAAAAGGAGGGCGAACCCCCCTGCCGCAGGGGGAAAAAAAGAGACAGACGGGATAGATAGCACACGGCACACCACGCACTCATTCTCCAATTCTCCCACAATATCTTCAGCCCCTTCACCAGGGACTTGGAAGCCACGCTTCCTCTCCCGCCTCGCTTGTAGCAGCCCCACTACAAGCACCCCCGGTGCTGAGCAATATAGTGCCTCGAGCACACCACTGCTGGACGTACGGCCCTCGGCCGGAACCAGGATAAACCTTGTGTCTTTTATTGCTTAGCATCGACCATTGAGGGATAGACCTCGGCGCTTTCTACTGGTTAGTGTCGGGACCATATTCCGCACCGACAGTTTCATTTTTGTATGCGGACAACATTTCTTTTTCATCTGAACTGAGAGATGAGACCACCTACCTTTTTGCCTCCAAAAACCTAACCAGTAGCATCTAATGCATATCAGTATGATTTTTAAATACCTATGCTACGGTTGCAAGCCTCTTGTTTTCTTATGGGGGTAGGCATCTTTGACATGCCAGGATGTGGTTAATTATCTACGTCAGTTTGAATATGTGAGTTCTATCTGTCATGTTGCAGTGATACATGAACGGAAATTCCCTACCGGACGAAGCACCTTTTATTGGGCACAAGTAACACGAGCAAACGCGGCTAGCACGGAGTGGAGGTAGCGAGCACGTGGATAGTCACGGATCATGCGACATGCATACTCCTGTGTTTTCTCTGAAATCAAGAAGATTGAGTTGCCGAGAAGGTAATCGATCTCCCTCATTTACAGTCGTAATTTAGTCATTAGCTTATTTTTTATTATACTGATAATCAGGTGCCTATTTAGTGTCGCAAATGCTCTGCACCTTGTATTGTTATTTGAGCCGCTGTTTGTTTTGTTATGATTAGCTATTAGTGGTTATTTTTATTTTCCTAGCGGCAACCCAGATGCATGTACTGTTGCAAATGCACGACAACACAGGTTGCAATCTGACGGACGCATGTGATGATTTAGCAATTAGGGGGTTGCTTTGAACATTCAAATGTACATTGGATAATTTATTTTTCTTTAATTCAGCAACTCATTCCGACTAATATAATGCTTTTTCCCTTTTCATACCACAGCAGGCTCCTCCCATTGGAGAGCACACTCGCGCACCACGACGTGCGGTTTGGAAGAAGAGGGTGTCGTTAACTCCTGCCAAAGATCAACATCCCGAGGTAAGCTTCCGAGACCCAGGGGAAAGTTGACCATGTTGTAATTGGGCCCCACCCATTGTTGCAATTATAGCGTCTGTGAACTTGCAATTAATCATTCACGGCATTTCATAATGTCGTGACTATATTTTTCAGAAAAATACATGCCAGGGATCAGGCCGTGACGACAATGCAAATCAGATTGAGCAGGATCAAACTAGGTTAGTGTGTCTAAAAAGTTCACCCATTCTATTAACTAATTGCTGCATCATTTTGCAACTACACACACCCCTTTTTGCTTTAATTACATATATTTTTCAGGGAAATACATTGCAGGGATCGAAGGATCATGACACATTAGTAGTAATTTCTTTAATGCATACTATATTTATGGGATGTAATCACTATCCCACCAGATTAGCAACCCGACCATTTGTAGTGTTACAATTTATACTTTTTTCAAGAAAATACAGGGCACACATCAGGCTTTGATGGTGATGCAAATCAGAATGAGCAGAATCCAGAAAAAGTTAGTGTTTTGCTCATGATACATTCGTTCGGCCTATTATATATGGCTAATAAATAATTTTAATTGGAACTCAATCCATATACGTAGTAGCAATTGGTTTATATTTGTTGTTGCAATTGGCCCAATGCATAAGTGGTAATTTCTTTCACTTTGACTTTTTTTAATCGGAGCTCAACTCTCACACTCATATGTGTGCAACTATACCTATATACATAGTAGTAATTGGTTTAGATTAATTGTTGCAATGGACCATTGCATCAATGGCGATTTGTTTCATTTTTATCAATTTCACTTTGACTTAATTTTTTAATTGAGCTCAACCCATGCACTCATGTGTTGCAACTGTACCTATATACATAGTAGTAATTTGTTTAGATTAATTGTTGCATCGATGGCAATTTGTTCCATTTTTTCTTGTGTAGGAACTTATACACATGATTAGTAGTAATTTGTTTTATGGTTGTGTTGTAATTGCCATTGCAACAAGTTGTAATTGGTTCTATTTTGTTTACCTCTTTTTTCATTTGTTAAACAATAGATTGAACTTCACGTACCACCAGTTATATGTTGATTTTTTATACATGCAGATGATCTATGTTGGGACCTAATAGCTACCCGCATGGACTAAAACCAGAGCTGTCATGTTTGAGCTGAAGGCCCATGAGCTGCCCTTTCAAGAACCTAGTGCTACCAAGCTATGTGATTTCCCCTGTACAAACCTAATTAAACCATTAGCCATTTCCATTTTCCGTTGCATTTTGCTCTTATTTTTCACCCGCCATCTCCACTAAAAGAAGGCTGTAGGACTAAGGCAGGTGTACGTCCTGCTGGCTTTATCTATTTTCTTTCATACATTCTGTACTTGTAAAAACTCTGTTGCTCAGACCATGTGATGCTCGATGTTGTAAATTGATTGAGGATCTTCGTAAGGAAGTCTGTCCGTGGGTGTCTTACTCCTCTGAAGCCCTTGAACTAAATTTTCTTTATTTCTTACAATAAGTTGTAATTGATCACAATAGCAAATGGGTAAAATTAAGTTCTTAGTGATTGCAACAAACACTGACTACCCTACACCCGTGTTGCAGTTGTACTGTAGTTGTGATGGTAACTCATAGTGCATGAAGTTGCAATTACATACTTGAAATTTTTTTATCAAATATAGTCTTGATGGATCTCAGATTGTTAAGCACATTTTTTCCAACGACCAGACGCAAACCGATTTGAGTTTGGTGCTACGGTTCAAAAGATATTGCATTTTTTCAATTTGAATCTAAAAAGATTCCCTACATGCAGAGGCGCACAGCCTGATCGTGGGGTTATGAGGACCATAGGGAGGCGCGTGGGGCCCAGGGTGGAGGCACACGGCCAAGTGTGGGAGAGGAGAGGGCCGAACTGGTGAAGCGGGAGACGCGTGAGGTGGGGTCAGCGCACTCTCTATATAAATTGCACCTTGTTGTATTTTAGCCTGACCGTATGTGTGTGTGTGTGATGTAACAATAAATTTGACTACCAAATTAGCAAAAGATCTGCCAAATTCTTTGTTGTGTATTTTACACAAGTTGATCGTCCAAAAGTAAGTTGGAGGCTTAGACTTCTTATCTTAGCATGTCAGCTCTTTTTGATCTAAACCGAGATTTTCTTCTATTTTGCATTTCTTGTAGTTGAAATGTGAATTGGTAACGAGAATGGATAAAAATAAATAAAGTGTTTGATAAAAGTCCTTCTTATTTTCACTAATAAAAAAGAAATAAGCATAAATAAGCATCCATCAATTGTTGTCACGAAGGACTTTTGTATTTTTTTGAATAGTTAAGAGTGTACAAGTTACTTTTGTGTTTTTTATATAGCTAAGAGTGTACAAGTTTCATAAACTACCGCGAGTCTAAGAGCACTCTCAATACATAGTCATCATAGAGTCCAAGTCAATTTATTACTTCATATTTATTGACTTTGTTGATGTGACGTTTATGTGATAATGTATTTATAGAAGAGAGCTGGAGAAAAACTAAGACTCTAAATCTTGTTTAGACTTCAAATCTATGATACCTCGAAATAAATAGGGCGAGCCGTGAGGGCAGCGGTCGCCTGCTGCAATCTCGATTGCCATCATGGAAGCAACATGTATTTTTAATCTTCTTCCTTGTTCCTCCTATGTACTGATCCTTTTGTTCTTCTTGCATTTCTTTTGATAGATTTTCTCCTGTTCTCTCCTTAGACTGTGTGTTCCAACAGCAAAAAGAAATCCACGTATATGAGATGGAAGCAAATAGGTGTGTATTTCCCCATGAAACTAGATAGATTTTAGTTGTTCGAAGTACCACCAAATCCCTTTTTCATTGTAGGGAGGGTTTGTTGTCTAGTTTGCTGCCCCAAGTTGGCATGGAGTTCAGTACTGTAGAAGAAGCTTGGATGTTTTGGATTAACTATGGCGGTCAAAAAGTATTTGAGGTTAGAAAAAAGTTCTCGAATAAAAAAAATCAAATGGGAAGGTTAGATCCTGCAGATATGTTTGTTCAAATGAGGGGCATAGAAAGGAAGATAAAAGGGATCATCTAACAAAGTGTCTAATAAGAGCTGAAACTAGTACTGATTGTCAGGTTCGCATGGGTCTTATAATGGACAGAGAGAAGGGAACTTATAAAGTTGTTGATTTGGTTCTGGAACACAATCACATGCTTTAGTTGCCACAAACCTCGCACTTGATGGTGTCTCAAAGAAAAATTTCAGAGTTACAAGGTTTTGAAATTGAGACAGCTGACGATGCAGGTATTGGACCCAAAGTAGCACATGAGTTGGCGTGTATGCAAGTTGGTGGTTCATTCAATCTCAGTTATACTCTTCATGATCACAAGAATTATTTACGGGGCAAATGCTAGTGAGAGATGGCATATGGTCAAGCAGGAAGCAAGCTTATGTATTTTCAAGACAAAATTGTTGAGAACCCTTCATTTCAATATGCATTGCAGATGGACATAGAAGAAGAAATATCAAATATATTTTGGGTTGATGCTAAAATGCTCACTGACTATGCATATATTGGTGATGTTATCAGTTTTGACACTACTTTTGGAACAAACAGGGAAAGTAGACCCCTTTGGTGTATTTGTTGGGTTCAATCAGTTTAGAGAAACAGTGGGTTTTGGTGCCATTTTCTTATATGTGAGACATTTGAGTCTTTGAAGAAGTTATTTGTGACTTTTCTCAAAACACATAACGGCAAGCAACCAAAAACAATTTATATTGACCAAGATTTTGCAATCAGAAAAACAGTTAAGGAAGTGTTTGTAGAACACTACTAGAAATCCCCCCTCTAGATACGCCAGATTTAGAGTTAGACACATTTTATTTCATCTCTATGTCAATATAGGCATCCTTTCATAAAGCGTGTTAGAAGCGTCTTCGTACGTACCTCGTCATACCTTGTAGAGATGAATTTTTTAAACGTCGCTATGAAACAAAGATACATTTTGTAGACACGTTAGATGCATATCTAATAAAATTGATACACTCTTGTAGACATGTGTACAAAACGTCTCTAGTGGTCTAGTTACATATTATTGTAACACTTTATTGTTTGTTAACAAATATAGACACAAACTTCTAGATACATTTATAAAACATGTCTACAAATTTTTGAAAAAAATAAAAAATATTTCAGATTTGAGGACATCTATACATGATTTTTCATGTGAAATATGTGTGTCGTAAAGGATTCGAACCCAAGATCTCTCATCTCACACATAGCTTCCTAAAAATCTCACCTACACAACAAACTTGACTTACATAACAAATAGTTTCCTCTTGAGTTTTACATGAAGAACCATTTAGTACACTTATTTGGTACACTTTATGATGTTTCTACTTGCTAGTTATGATTTAAAGCATGTCTAAAGCGTAACATCTTGAAACATTTTTACAATCATGTCAAAATGCATCTTTACATGATTATGGACATTATCTTCTACGCTTTTTAACGTGTCTAAGAAATAATGACGCTTTAAAATGTGACTAACTTCATCTCTTTTTTAAGATGATTTCAATATCATCACAAAAAAAGTCTTTATAAGACTACCAACGCTGTAAGCATGTCAAATACCATGACAGTTTGACATGATCTCAAAATCGTGTCAAAAAGCATCTTTAGGCACTAACGTAGAAACGCTTCCAGTGTGCGTTACTACTATAACGTAGCTAAAGGGGGGTTTTCTAGTAGTGGAAGCATGGCACGACTTGTGTACTTTTCACATTATGCAAAATGTTGTCAAACATCTAGTTGAACCCGAAGATGAAGATGAACGCAACAAGAAAAAAGACAGGAAGAAAAAAGGCAGCAAGAAAGACCCCAAACATGTAGATGATGACGGTAGTGAGTATGAGGAAGAACCAAGTATTTTTGACAAACTTTAGTGCATGCATGTATGAGTATGAGGATGAGGCTACATTCGAACATGCATTTCAGCTCATTAGGACAAAGGCGAGCAAGCAAACGTGGTTGGATAGTATATACAAGGTGAGAGAGAAATGGGTTGAATGCTATATGTAGGATGTCTACACATTAGGGATGAAGTACGCAATTGAGTGAGAGTCTGAATAGTGAGTTGAAGAGACATTTCAAATCCGATTCGCTTTAATTAGATTTCTTAAGCATTTCGAAAGGGTGGTGGCAGATAAAAGAAAAACGAGCTGGATGCTTAATTTGAATCAAGGAGAAAACGACCTAAAATAAAAATGAGGACACCTATGCTACTCCAAGCAAGTAAACTTTACACACCAACTATATTTGAAGCTTTTCAAGGTGAATATGAAAGGTCAATGGTAGCATGCACCACATCATTGGAAGGCAATAATGAATACCTTGTAACAATTGGGAGCCTTGCTGAAAATTTTACTTACTTTGACAAGGAGTACAAAGTTACCGGTAATCCTCTAAGCAAACCAGTACATGCAGTTCTGGGCAGTTCATTAGATTTGGAGCGTTGTGTGGCCATGCTCTAAAAGTCCTTGATTTGATGAATATCAATTCACTCCCTACACAATACGTATTGAAGCGATGGATACGAGAAGCACGTTGTGGATCGTACAAGACAATGAAGGTCGAAACATAATAAAGAATACAAAATTAGATGATATGCTTCATTACAATATGACTCGCAAATTTCTCAATTTAGCACTTCGAGCAGCTAGCAATCCATGTTCCACTTTATTAGTAAACAATATTCTTGACATACTTAGCAAGCAAGTTGAAGAAGAAATCAATGGTTGTACAGATAATGTGGAGCCGATCACTGTTCCAATGAATGTTGCTCCCCCAAGTGATTTGGTGAGCACAACATGTTTAAAGAAAAAAGTGGTACAAACAAAAACCTCAAAGTGCAAAAAAAACATTTCTTGATAGGAGACGCTAATTTACAAAGGGATGTAAGAAAAAGGGACAATGCTCAATGGTATAGGCTTAATGGTATGTAACAACTGGAAAATATATCTCATTCTCTTTATTGTATTTGGTGGGAAAAGGCTCGGCTGTACCATTTTTCTCTTTTGTAGGCATGAACAAGAAAATATAAAAGTGCTATATGATACTTCTCTACCGAAGGAAGGGATGTCTGAAGCATACTGCAGACATGACCATCAATACATTCTCTGAACTATTGATGGTATTTGCACAGACTTTGCTTTTATTTTCTAGTGATCAATCTACTGATGACACACATAGTTTACTTTTCTTTTCTTTTCTTTTGCAGGGACCATTAACCAATGACCTTGATGCTGAATTGGAGAGACTCAGAGAAAAGGAATAGATGTTGAGTTCTAGTAATCATGCTTTTGGTTTCTAGTTGAAGTGTAAAGTCACAGTTGAAACTTAGATTGTTGGAGAGCAATACAACATTATGTGCTCCCAGTGTTAGAGAATACCACTATATTTGATTTTTGTGTGTGCAAGTTTCAAAAATCTGCAGAACCATCTGAAAAACAATATGAAAAACATTCTAGTGATTTCTATACAGGTGATCCCAGAGAACAATCTGAAAAACATTCTGCACATTCCAATGATAACATACATTCTACACAACTGGCAATCTATACATTCTGTTGAGTTTTTGCTCGTTCCTGAACAATTTACTAGCACATGTACATTCTACAGAACACAACGCTCTTCTAGCTTGAGCTTTGCGCAACAGAATGCTTCTTCCAGCCTGAATTTGCAGCCATGCACAATGCAATTTAGTGGTCCTCTGACAACCATGCTCAATGCTTCTTCCATGCTCTGCAACTGGAGGCCAGTGGCGCCACGAGCCCTACTCGGCGGCTGGAGGCCGGCGGCGTGACGACTTCGAGTCCGCGCGACTGGCCCTGGAGGTCAGTGGCCAGACCTGGAGGCCAGCAGCGCGGCTGCCTTGTCGTGGAGCTCTGGAGCAGGGCTGGAGGCCGTCAGCGCGGCCTACTCGCCAGGAGGCGTGGCAGCCTGACCTTGGAGGCCGGATGCCTTGCCGTGGAGGCCTGGGGTGATGCTGGTGGCCGACGGCGCGACCTCCTGGCCGGGAGGCGGGCGGCTGGATCCGCCGGCGCGGCCGTCGTAGTGTCGCGCCCCCTCCTCTGGCTCTGGGCGCTGCAACCGACAGTGGCGGCGGGGAAGAAGACGGACGTCGTGACTGGTCATGGTCGTGGACGCAGCCGCACCCCCATCTGGGCGCCGCATCCGGCCGGTGGCGCTCGCGGTTCCGTCGCGGCAGAGAAGAAAACGACGTCTCGACGTTGTGTCAGAGGGGAAAGAGTGGTGGGCTTTGATGGGCCTTTCGCGCAAGGACCAAAAATTAGTCGTGCACAGTAGCTTTCGTTCTTCTCGCAGCTGTCGTAAGATGGCCAAAGATGGCTAGCGAAGCTCCCGGTTTAGCTAGCGGAGAATAGCGAGGGTAAGTTTAGCTATTCTGTTGGATGAGTTTTTTTGACAAAATTTCTATTTTTTAACTAGTTAAGCCAAGATAGCTAGTTTGTTGTAGTTGCTCTTACATTGACATCCTCTACAAGTGACTTAGGTTGTTTAGATGTGTAAATTTATGTTACAAATATATTGTTCATTCGTCACATTTTCTCACAACACACATTTCAATACATATTTTTATTGTATTTTTTTGCACTGCAGATGTGCTATTCACCAACCCATAGGCATCATCATGATGAAAGCGAAATTTCCTGACATTTGAGGCACCATTAGCCTACAAAACGTTCTAGCCTCTTACACCACAAAGTAACAGGAAGGAAAATAACATAAGAATGAGAAGAGAGAATTTTTCCGCAGTTTAGCTCTTTTTACCTGAAGGAAAGATTTAAAAAATGGACTCCTAACATTAGGCTTCGTATATACATAGCAAGACCTCAAAGATCATGACGCCTTGCTATTACATAACGAAGCTATGACTTTTAAAGTCGTGCTTTGACATGTCGGATCCACCATTATCTATTGGAACTATTTGTCGTCATGACTTAATAGCATGGTGCCAAAGGTCGTCAGCCTGCTCGTTTGGCTGGTGGTGACGGGTTTGGCTTTGGTTTGTTACGAGAGAAAATCTTGTTGGTAGTTCTTTGGTGGTGATTTGTTCCGAGAGAAAAATCTCTTGTCGTGGTGGCTGATAAGCCAAGCGAACAGGGCGCGCGGCGCCGTGACGTGTACGTACTAATTCTAAATGTGACGGCGGTGTGGCAGGGGTCTACTTTTAGGAATATTTCCTGCAAGGGTCCAAACATAAAATCTTACAAAAAAGGCCAAATTGCAAAAAAAAAAAACACGAGAAGAGAAGTAGGTTTACCTGTTGAGCCTAGCCACCATCTGAATTAGTTCAACCGTGTCTAGAACGTAAAGCATAGGTAGGTTACAATCCTGAAATTTAACAAATCCATGCAGTTAAGCCTTACTTCATAACATGTAACTGCACCTGAGTACATCTCTAGACAGAACCCTTTTTAGGGTCCGTTTGGCGTGGCTTCGGCTCCTCCAAAACGGCTCCGGCTCCGACTCCTCTGATGGAGTGGCTTCTCTGGTGGAGTTGGAGCCGTTTTGAAAAATGTTTGGCAAAACGGCTTCACCAGTTCGATTGAGATTGTAAAAAGTCCAAATTGCCCTTACTTACATTTTTTCCTTTTTTCTCCTCTCCTTTTCTTTTTCCCCTCCCTCTCCCTTTTCTCCTCTTCTTTCCTTTTCCCCTCCTCTCCATTTTCTCCTCTCCTTTATTTTTTCCTCCTCTCATCCTTACCTTATCCATTCCTCTCCCCGTCACCACGCGGCCGGCACACCGGCGCACGGGCGCCTCCGCCCCCGTTCCGCGCGCGCGCGCCTCCACATCCGCCTAGCTCCGCCGCGCCTCCGCCCCGCTCTCGTTGCGCCACGTTGGTGCCTCCACCCCGCTCCTCCACACCGGCGCCGGAGGTTCCATCCCGCTCCTCCACACCGGCGTCGGCGCCCTCGCCCCCGCTCCACCCCCGGCGACGGCGTGTCGAGCGGAGAGCAACTACTCTCCGGTCGGGCCCTCCGTCGGCGACTCGTGGGTCCGTGCCGCCCCTTCCCTTCTCCCCCTCCTCCTCGGCGGCACCGGCGGGATCCGCCGCGGCCACCGTGCGACCCGCTCGAGCTACCGTCGCGCGAGCTACCCCAAAACTGAGGAGGCGACGTCTTGATGGCGGCGCGGAGCGCGACGGCGGAGCTCCAGCGGCTCCCTCGCCTCTGTGACGGCCTCCTCCAGTCCTTCCCCCTCTGGCCTCCCGGCGGCCGTTGAAGCCCGTTCCGAAGATGCGCGGGACTGCACCGACCTGGCCGCATCCACTAGAGGGGCAAGGCAGTCAAGCAAGAGGCGGAGCCGGATGGAGCCACACTTTCGTGGCTCCTCCTCGTGTGTGGAAGCCGCGAGGGGCTCCGGGCGGCGGCTTCACACCCGGAGCCGGTGTGGATTTCACCGTTTGGCGGGGCTCCCGGCGGGAGCCGCTCTTGGAGCCGCTCTTGAAGCCCCCGCAAACGGGCCCTTAGTGTTCAAATCAAGCATTGAACAGTACAAGTCAACTTACTCGTACACCCGTACATTCAATGCTAGACAAGAAAGTAACATCCTTTGTTTTTTATAAAGATACCAAAACACAGGTGAATTGATGTACAAACTGTTTCTAGTAGGAATGCCACAGGGTAGTTTCAACAATTTGGAATGTGCAAAGGTCGCCCACCTTGGTCCCGTAAGAGCAACTCCAAGAGACTAGTTAAAAATCACTAGCTAAAATTCTGATTTAGCTAGTATGTAAAATTAAATGGCTAGCAAAAAGTTGTTGAAATCCAACACACTAGCCAAATCATCAATTGAAATCTTTGTTTTTTCAACCAGCTCTATCCTAGCCTCCTTCCTTTTCCTCTCTGCCGGTGGGGCTGAGCCATGGCAACAAGGCCAATCGATGGCCGTCGGCCGCCGTCGGCCGCCGTCGGCGGGTACGGCGGTGACTGCCGACGCGGTCGGCACCACCGCGAAGAGGAGAGCGCGGACCCGGTGGAGTCCTCAGGGGCGTGGGTGAGCGGTGGAGGTAGGGTCGCGAAGCAGGGAATGGCGGCGGAGGCCATGACTGTCGGGGAGGAGCTGCGACGGCGCGCTGTAGCGGGACGGCAGCAGCGCGAGAGCTTCGAATTGCTGAATTGCTGAATCGAAGTTCACGAGATCCAAATTAATCCTCAAATCCACAAGCTCCACGATGTAGCTACCACATTGGACTCGACAAGCCCCAAAGGCAGTGCTGCAGCTGGCCGCCGCGTCCGCGGGAGCCTCTAGATGCGTCGTTGCAGCTGGCCGCGACTGTCGGGGACGCCGCACCGAGCTGATGCAGCTGGCCGCAGGAGCGTTGGCTGCCTCTCGCCGCGCGCGCACCGCTGCAGATGACCATGGCCGCCGGTAGCGCCACGCTCGCCTCCGCCTCCGCCTCCAGGACGACGTGGGTGAGACAGCGAGGAGGGAGCAGGGCGCCCCGCCGATTTGCCTCGCCGCCGCCGATTTACCCTGACACCACCGGCGCCGCTTCCAGCGACGCCGCCTCCCTTCTCTCTGGTGCGGCAGGTGGGGGCGGGAGCAGAGAGAAAGGGAGGTGGAGACCGCGCAGGAGGTGGGGCCATAGGGATACCGAGCAGATGGCACTAGTCATTTTTTGCTAGCGAGGGTGTTTGGCTAGTCTGTTGGAACGATTGTTTTTGTTGATTTTTCCATTTTTTGGCCTACCAATGTCAAAATAAATAATGTCTCTGTAGAGTTCTTTCTAACATGGTGGCTCTTTCCGATGTAGGAGTAACATGCGTCTGCTAAGACGTGCTGCTACTCACCGAGGTCCTGAGGGTGATCAGGCAAGGTTCCTGAATTCCAACTGCCATTTAACTTATATTCGTGAGCAGTTAGCAATTTACCAATGAATTTTAATGATCCATATATCACACAGGTTGTTGCATCTCCATATTTGAAGTTCATGCACAAGATAAATGTTACAAAAAGTTCCTTGCTATGATAAGTACTTCAATACATTGATCTTTCTTGGAAAAGGACTGTAGTCTAGTGGTAGCACCCGAGGAGTATGCCCGACAATGGGTTCGACTCCCCGTGGAAGCGAATGTCTCAGGATTTAACAGTGTTTGTGCTTTCAATTGTAAGTGACGTTCCCGTCGACCTGTGATGACTTCGTCAATCTTTAGGATTCGCCGGCCTAGTATTCGAGGATGCTCCTAGGGGTAGGGTTTGCACGTCTGTTAATAGGGATGAGTTCCGGTGTACTGTGTAATTCGCAAAAAAAATGCTAATTCAAGTTATCATCATGCGAATTTGGGTGGTTATTTCTTCTTCTTAACTAAATGCCCTCTAGTTCCTCATGGAATTCTTTTAGGTTTCCTTTTTCTTTAACTTTAGATACCATATCCAAAAAAATTGTTAGAATAAATGGGCCTTGTGCCATTTATTAATTAATTAAGAATTAAAGCCCGTTATATTAATGCTAGGGAAATTGAATAATATCATACGGGCATTTGAGGAGGCTTCTATTTAACTTATTTGGTAGACTAAGAGTACACCACGCTAGTAGAAAACCTCACATCCATGACCATTTTCCCGTGACCATTTATGTATTGGTCATAGAAGTGTAGTCTTCAGTGACGATTTACATAATTTGGTAAAAAATGAGGTGTTACGCCGCCAGACCACTAAGGAATAATGACGAATAGGAAAAACTGGTCACAGAATAATAATCTTATTGGTCACAGTTGCCTGGCCTTTCTCCACACCTGCCTGGCCTTTCTCCCTCGCAGCCCGCTCGGCCTACCAGCCGGCCACCTAGGCTGGTGCGCGAGCGGGAGAAGGTAGTCTGGGCCGGTGGTGGCGGGCCGGCTGGAGTTATGGGCTTCTTTCTCTTTTCCTTTTCTTCTTTTCTTTCCTTTCAATTTTCTTTATTTTGTAAACATTTGAATTCAAATTTCATTTACAATTTTGATTTTCCACTCTTTCTTTCTTTTTGAATTTGATTTAGAAATTCAATTTTCAAAACTAGTACGTGGAAGTTTAGGGCAAGAAAGGATGGGGAGCATGATAATTTTAGGCCGATACTTTTTCCTAATTTTTTTCTAAAATCTCCCATGCCAACTTTTCTAAAAAAAATTATATTTGTCAAATACAAAAAAAATTTTGCCGCCCAGCCGTCTGAAGCCAGGCCAGCCTGGTCATGCTCCAAATACCTTTTGCGAAGCAACCACCAAGTTTGAGATTTTTTGGAATTCGTTTGGTACTTTTTCAGATTAATTGAATTTCCACGCGACTTCGCTCGGTAATTCTGTGTTGAACTAGGTCCACCCTCGAAAAGATCAGGAATGGCGCCAAACTTCGCCACAAGGTCCCTTGTGTCCTAGGAAACAAATACATGTGGAGGTCGCTGCATAATTATAGAGTTTTCAAGGTATAATTCACCATACATTGTCTCACACAACACGAAAAAAATTATAAAAATTAAAATAATTGTCCAAAAAATGTAAGTTCTTGTGAAGGACCCTATTTTTGCTACAAATGACTACCAAAAAAATCTCAAGTCATTTCAAAAAAGTTGAGTGCTATGTAGTCCAAATATCACCACTTCCTCAAATGGAAATTTGACCTACACAAAGTTTGTTAGTCTCGACAAGTTATGAAACTTTTGTGTTCAAAAGATTTTCATCCGAGTTCATTTCGTGTTTCGTTTGACTGAGTTTTGACCGAGTCAAACTTGGATTTTAAAATTTGAATTGCTCATCTTTTGTTGCATGAAGAAATGATTGAATCCAACACTATAACTTGATAAATCATGATTTTAAAAATTTTTGGGAAGAAGAATCAACTCATTTCGAGTTCGTATGAGGGAGAACGACTAGTTACAAGTTTTAATCCGAGGAAAAAAAGAAAAATCGATCAGTTCATTCCAGTTCGCCACGTGTTCATGAAGAAAGACCGATTTCTCTTTTTTCCTTAGATTAAAAATTGTAACTAGTCTTTCTCCCTCATACGAACTCCAAATCGGTTGATTCTTTTTCCTATTTTTTTCTAAAATCGAGATGTTTTACTTAGTGCTATTTGTTTGTATCTTAATTACTATTTCTTGATTGCTTTTCATACAACATATCTTTTCCAACTAAAAAGAGAATATAAAAACATGTTTTTTTATCATAATTGCTAATATAACTTAATATTCTCTTATGTTATGGTTAACATGAGATGGTGTCAAAAATTTAGGTGCATACAAATTCGGTCACGTTATTAGTTGTTCAAATCTCAAAGTTTATGTTGAGTTGGATGAAACAATGTGATGAACTATATAGTTTATGAACAATTATATTCCAATTTTGACGAAATCGTATGAAACTATTTTATCAAGCTTATATATCCATAAAATGATTTTATGCCAATTTACATAA
Source organism: Cenchrus americanus (assembly GCA_947561735.1). Taxonomy (NCBI): domain Eukaryota; kingdom Viridiplantae; phylum Streptophyta; class Magnoliopsida; order Poales; family Poaceae; genus Cenchrus; species Cenchrus americanus. The sequence continues at coordinate 201,361,547 of OX387241.1, forward strand.
TTTTTAGAGAAGGTTTAGGTATTATTATCATTATTTTATAACAAAGTGACTAGTAGAAGTTTTAGTTTTCCCTATAAGTCAAATATATTTTTTGGAAATATCCTAGATGTGGGATATGATGGACCATAGGTTACTAAATATAGTTTTTTAAAATTTTTGAAATCTTATTAGAGGTTCATATATGTCAAATTGGAATTACTTTTGATAAACCCATAGAAATTCTTTTAAATGATGAAAAATAGCAAATCTACTTTATAAATCTTGAAATTTCTATATGACAACTTTTATGGTGTGTGTTACATGTGAAAAATGTATTTAGTCTTTTACGGTAACTATTTTTTAAGGTTGTTTCACAAATGATGCATTAATTAGCTGAAAATGCAAAAACCACACTAACCGGGCCAAAATCCCTGCATCTAGGCGGTTTTCTCAAAGCGCCTACACGGCCAAACTGGCCCAATCATCCCTTACTGTCGATTTACAATCGCATGGTCGACACTGCGCCCAAACCAAATAAATAACAGGTGCTGCCACCTCTGCGAAACCCTAGCCACACATCCCCTCCTGCTCTTGCTCTTGCAGCTGTGGCGGCCGGTTGCCCTCCCTCAGCTGCGACACTGCCTGCCACCCACGCTCTCCGCTCTGGCGACCGACCGGCCTCATGCGCACCGGCGACAACATGGTAAGCGCCGCCCGCCCACGAACCCCTCCTCCTCCTCCCGGATTTTCTCCTCCCCCCTCTCCTTTGTGCGCTCGCCACCGTCTTTCTGCTGGGGGTCGAGCGGGAATGTCTGGGGGACCCCAGATTCAGGATCGGGCGGGGTTCCGGCCGGCCCAGATCTCAAGCGGGGGACTTCTTCCTCGTCCCCCCCTTAGGGTTTCTGCCTCGGTCGGGCATTGCGGAGGCCGCAAGGTACGACCCTCCCTTCCCGCGGATGGCGGCGGCGGCTGCTGCTTCGGACTTGGATGGTGGGTTGAGGCGTCGGGGCGGCTCAGATCTGATGATGGCCGGCGGCGGGGGAGAGGAGGGGAATGCCTCAGCGCACGAGCTATTTAGTGCAAAATTTGCTGGAAGCCCCTCGAGGGGCATGAGACTAAGCTAGTTTTGGCAGGAATTTGAGGACATGCTATCTGAACTTCCTTCTGTTTCTGCAAGTTTATTTCTGCTGTGTTGATGGGATCTAATGAATATTTAAAGTTAATTTCTGAAGATCGTGATTTTCAGTTGAGCATGTGTTGCTATCTGTTCAAAATTATTATGGCTTACTTTTTTTATGGGCACTTGACAATATTGTTTCTCTTTCGCCTGAGCGATATCTGAGTAACTCCACAGCAGCATGCTGCTTCTCTTATGGTTTTATTTTTGTTTGTTCCTAGTTATTTTGTACTATTTTCCTCCTATTTTATCAATAAGTTGTAGCATATAGTGACCCATAATGTCAATAATTCATGATAAAACTATACGCCGTTGAGAGTAGGTGCATCCAGAACTAGACGCGATGATTCTGAGGAAACGCCATTGGCGTAGGGTTTATTTCAATCGCAGATGCGGTCATCTCGCTGGTGCTTACGATTACTTCCTTGCAGTGTCTAGTAGTTCGCTTGTAGTATCCAGTAGTTCGCTGCTGTTGGTACTGTACTCCGGCAAAATTTTTTTACCGCAGCTGGTTGTTGGTGTGGCTGAGTGAAACTGTGAGATGAATCAGTGAATGTAACAGTTGACAATAGTACCGCTTGTTCTCGTCCTGCTACTGTCACTGTTGGGTATCACACTAGTGTTTGATAATCAAAGGGTTGATGCTGCGGGTTAATAAAATTTGAGAACAGCGATGCATTTGAGAACATTGAGCTGTACATTTTGGGTGTTTATGCTGAAGCGCGTAGCATATGTGAAGTCTTCTTGTTTTTTTGTATAGATAAGTATCTTATAGGACATGTTTGGGGGTGGTAAGGTTACATGCCTATCTGACACCTGCATCTTATTAAGATCTGTTTGAGGCATCATTGACATTTCTCTAAGCCCATTTGACTTTCTGAGGATTATTGTGTGGATAACATTGGTTAGCACTAGCAGCAGACGAATTCGAGAGCGTCGCAGTACGGTGCCTTGTTGACATGTGCCGCAGATATAAGCGTGCCAGTACATCCACGTTTTTCCACTAGAATTTGCATAATGCTGTAGCTGGTTCTAGTATAGGTTAAATTACAGATGGGTGACAAGTGTTTAGACATCACACTGTTTTGTTCTATAAGTATGACGTTGCTATTTATCAGCCGTCTAGCTCCCTGCTTCGTTTGCGTCAAACTCCTTTTTATTTTCATATGTTTGCAGTTTGGAGTGGATGCTTAGATCGTCTCGGTGGTGTACCAGGAAATCACCTAGTCTACTCCGTCCATCACAAATCACCTAGTTAGGTTGCTTATTTTTTTCTCGAACAAAGTTAGGTTGCTTATCAGCAAGATAATATTTTGTAACTTCCAAATATTGCTTGCTGATAATATTTTGTGACTTGCTTTTCAGATTGGGATCCAAATGCAACAAAGAACAAGCAATTAGAGAGATTCATTGGTTGAAATAAGACTACCAGGAACAAGCAGAAGCCAGAAGTTTTTATTATTGCTCTTTTATATTATTTGAGATATTGTACCTATTTTGATGTTGTAATTAAGATAAGATATGAGGCTATTGAATTTTTGGGATCTGTAGCTTTTAAAGTTTTGGTGGGCTGAAATGATTCTGGCCCATAATTTTTATGGGCCGAAGCTAAAATGTTATGGGCTTAAATTTTTATTTGCTAAAATAAATTTAAGGAACGACACGTGGACAAACCACAGCGCGACACGTGGACCATTCAGAGCTCGACACGTGGACAAACCGCATCGCGACACGTAGACAAACCTGAGTGCGACACGTGGACCATTCAGAGCTCGACACGTGGACAAACTGCAGCGCGACATGTGGCACTGTGTCAAAGAGCCACGTCATCATATCCATGTCAGCACGTGCCTTGTCACGTCAGCAGCCAGCATGGGCCGTGCCACGTGGCATCCCCTTCCGTGACCAATTTCGTGACCATTTGGCTTGGTCATAGAAGAAATACACTTCTATGACGAAAAATGTGTTGGTCATGGAAAAGTTCCACTTCTATGACCAAAATGACCGATTGGTCATGGTAGACCAAATGTGACGGAGCTTCTGTGACCAATTCAATTTGGTCATAAGTTGGTCATAAAAAAGTGTTCCGTGACCAAATTTGCATGTACCGTGACCAAACCGTTTGGTCATTGATGTTGAGTACTGTACTAGTGCCACTTGTGAAGTTGAATAAGGAGACTGGCAAGTCACACGCGCGCACTCACTTGCCGACGCCTCGGACGAGATCTCTCCCTTCTCCCTCTCCCTCTTCGTATGTTGCGCTTTTCACATTCCCATCGTTTGAGCAAAGCCTCCATAACCTCAACATGTTACGACTACTTCCTACTACATTCAGAAGGCCGTTCGAAGGACTTCACTGCACCGATTTCATATGACTACACTGAACAAGGTGTAACACTCGAGAAATTTTTACAAGAGCTGTTAACCGAGCATTTGGAAAAGAGTTCAAAAATTGACTTTTGAACAATATCTTGGACAGATGATCGGAGACCACCACTGCGTCAAGCTCATCAAGACAATTCCGTTTTGCTACACACATGTTTGTTTTGGATGTCATATGAGTAATCCGCGAGAGAATGAAGTTTGATTTAGTAAAAAAAAAGAAAGAAACATTGGTGACCCTTAACGACCGTGACCCATAACTGGGCAATTAGAAGTCAGTTTCCTTTTCCTGTCCCGTGACCATATCCCCACACCTCTTTTCTCTTCTTTTCCTAAGACCGTGAACTGCCCCTGCTGGCCCTAGCGTGCCCCTGCCCTCCTTGCCGATCTGCTGCTACCGTGAAACAAGAGGGAGAGGAGATCGAAGAGGAGAGAAGGAAAGAAAAGGGCTGCAACCCTAGGATTTCGTGGTGGATCAAGGTGAGATGTTTTAATCTAATCCCATATTTTTGGATGAGATTTAGCGCTGGTAATTAGTCTCCTTCGATTGGATTTGGGGGGATTGGAGATGGATCTCGTGGTTAGTCTCTGCTGGTTGACAGATTTGACAGTTTATGTTCCTCCTGGAATACGACCATGTTAGAGTCTGAATTATTTTTTCCTCCTAAAGAAGTTTTGTTAATGACTCCAAGATCTTTCCACTGAGTCCTATATCATAATTTTTGGGTCTATGGTTTAAGAGATATTGCAGTTCAAAGTTGGCTGTTTTAATCTGACGAATTTCTGAACAGTATTAGATCTACTTAGTTTTAAGGAATCTTAAGGGTCGAATCAGTTCTCCAAATGAATACCAAAGTTTCAGGGATTTTTATTAAGCTTTCTAGATTGGTAGAGATTATAATTTTTGGTTGGCTAGAACTCTAGATATAAAATTCTAAAGTGGACTGTCAGTTTTTGTTGCCAGATTAAAAACTCGAGGTTGATATAAAGATTAGTTGATCTTAATGATTTTTACTGCAATGATAAATATAACAAAAGTTGTAGATTATATAATGTTGCATTCTCTGGTGAAGTTTCATAATTTTTGGATAAGTGTTTTGGATGATATCAATGTTTTACCACAGACTGACAGAATTGAAGACATATTCCTTAGTCTGAATGGAAGAGATGATTTGGACGGTTTTATTTGTGAATAAAAATGTTTTAACCAATTATACTTGTTCTCCTTTGTCTCTAGTTTCTAAAAATATATTTCTTTACTAGCAGTGCTTTTGTAGATTAAAAGATACAAAAAAGGGAAGTGATGCTGCTCTTGTAGGTTTATTATAGTGTCGCTGATTGTGCCCTTTTGTCTTGTTTGAGGGTTTTGGGCGTAGGAGAAATATGCTTATTGTTTGTATATGTTTGATTGAGTTGTATGTACTGAGTTCATGATGATAAACATGTGGTTTTGCTCCGGACCGTGCCTAGTGACCTTTGCTTCATCGCTTTGTTGAGGCAAGTGACCGTAGCGGTGGTTTTGCTACAACTTTGACATGTTGTTTATTCTACCTACATTCTAATAATTTCAAAAACCTTACTAAAAAAATTCAAATATGTTGTTCATCAAATTATTATTTTTAATACTTGTTCCATAATATAATTCTTGTTGTTATTTTTCCATCTTGAGTTAAAGAGGTATGTTTATGTGGTTGTATGTGGCACAGGTGGTAAGCATACTTGCAGTTGCATCATATCATTGCATCATATTGCATTGCACATCATTTGTGGATGTCGCCGCATATTTGACGCGACCGTACCGGTATAGCATCGTACGTTGCCCGGGGAGGGGTACAATGCAGCTTCATACCTTGTTGGGTATGGAGGCAGTGGACATGGCATTTGCATTGCATTTGCACTCATTGTGGTTCTTTATATTTCAGATATGCATTGGTATGAATGTAGTTATGAGGGCATGATTATCTGAAGTAAATTAAGTGGTTGCGGTTTATTCTTTTGTTCATATGAGGATGACTTTCCTTTTATCATGTATCTATGTTTAAATTGATGCCTAATGAACTCTTGGTTTAAATAACTTGCCAAAGTAGTTTGCTTGCTGAGATTTATTCTCACACCCCTTTATCCTTCCAGGTGCTTGAGTCGATGTCTGCTTGAAGGGATGTGAGTAGTTGCACATCTTCACGTCATGTCACTTTATTTCTTTAACTTCAATAATGATACCTTGATTTGCTGTTTTGAGCATAGAGTATACCTTGTGGTGACGTTTGTGTTACCTTCTTAATGAACGTGGTTGACTCTTATTAGTGGTTTGTTTGTTAAGTTGCTCGCTTAATGTTGGTGTGTGGTTTATCTTTATATATCTTCTATGTTGTTGCTTCCGGGATTTTACTCGGTTTTTGGGTTTTGCTGCCGAGTTGTTATGCTCCGGCATGAGGGAAGGTTGTTTAGTAACATCTTGGGCCTTTGCGGCGCCTGGGGTGTTACACAAGGTCACCCCACGAATAGTATGACTATTCCAGGTGATAAGGACGCATCAGCTGCCTCCGATAGCCGCCCAGCCTTTGGGTACACCCTTACACTTCTGTGTTTGTTCATGTTTGATAGTTGTTTAATCATAAACATCTTTACGTTTAATTGTTTAAACATGAACACATGCACATGCTTGTTGAAATATCTATTTAGTTGTGGAATTAAAATATACTAAAATTTAGCCTATTATCTAACAAAATTAAGTTCACATTCTTGCTAAAAACTTAAATATGTTTACCCTATTTCTAATCACATTAATAGAGAAATTATTAAGCTTATAAGAGAGTTATCTTCAAGCCGGTGGTCCAACCTTAAAGATGCACCATGTCCTTGATGCTGCCCCGTACCATGAAGTCATTGAGCCTTTTGGGTTTTGGCCTCTTTTGTTCTTCACTACTTGACCTGTCATTCTCTCTTTTGCGCTTCATACTAAAAGCAGAAGGGGTTTCCTGCAGTTTTTCAGTATATGTTAATACTCAATTACTCATACTTTATACGACAAAAGGAACAAGTTTTCAGTAATTAACTCACATGGCAGAGTTGGTCTATCTTTTCCTTGTAGCGTGCAATAACGACATGCCACAGTGTCGTTTCAACAACATTGAAGGTGCAGATGTCACCTTTCTTGAGACATTTCTCCTGGCAGAATCTCCTCCAGCCCTTTATAAACTTGCGGCTACTCTTGATTGGGATACCCCGCATCTGCCAAGATAGGGTACTGTCCATTGAGGTCTTGAGTGTGATCATGCATGATTCTTGCAACCCAATAGCATCAAAGAAAGCTGCTGGCAGAGCCTGCAGTAATTGCAATCACATTGGTTTTGGTGAGCAGTCTGTGATTGACTACAACACAGTGGACAAATTCTGACTGCTAGATGTAATCTGATTCTGGGTTCGATTAAAAGATCTGCAAGCATATATAAGGTGACAAGTGCTATATTTCTATATTTATGATACAAATCAATAAACTAATTTGTTTCTTCCCATTAACATGTGCATATATTATCTGCAGTTTGTGTATGAAATGATAAAATGAATCTGTTGGCCCCTGTTTCTCTATAGGGAAATAAAAAACTATCAACAGAAATCTAAAATCTAATTCCCAAGCAACTTTTCAGCTCATATTTTGTTGAACATATTATCATGCCGGATAGAGAAATATTTATGATTACAAGATTCTTTTCAAGTGTGCAAGCATTGATCATTTTCTTTATCCAAGATCGGGGCCCAATCTCATAGACAGAATTCTTGGTCTCTTGTTCCTTTTACTTCCTGGCCACATGTTCATGCTTCTACGCATCCTACTGGAAATAGAAGTGCATTCCTGCTGTTTTTTGTTGTGTGTTAATAATGATATTTCATAAGATAAAAGGAAAAGGTGTTTCATTTAACTCACATGGCAGAGCTGATTTATTATTTCCTTACTACGCGTGACAACAACATGCCACAGTGTGGTCTCGATGGCATTGAAGGTGCAGGTGTCACCTAGCTTGAGACTATTTTCCTTGCAGAACCTTATCCAACCCTTCCCAAGCCGGCAGTTCCCCTTCTTCCATGGGTGAACAAGCACTTGCCAGGATTCGGTACTGCTAATTGAGGTCTTGAGCGTTACCAGGCAACGTTCCGGTGTAAGGAATCGGATGCTCGTAGCCTAAGAGGGGGAGGAGGTGAATTAGGCAACTAAAAAACCTTGACCTATGGTTTCACTATTTTTACACAAAGATAAACTAGAACATGCTATCTAGATGTGCAACTAGGGTTGTTCTAGTGTGAAACTCCCATCCCAAAACAAGGTTTGCAACCTATAGTCATTCCTAGCATGATACTACTCTAGGGAAGTAAAGGAAAGCAAAGATTGCAAAAGAGTAAATGCGGAAACGTAAAGGGGATGAGAGGAAGCAAAGTCTTGACACGCGATTTATCCCGTGGTATCGGTAGGCACTAAGCCACCCCTAGTCCACGTTGAAGCACTCACACAAGAGTATTGCTTCCCGGTCACCAAGTCTCTCCCAAGAGCACCACTTGACTCGTCACAAAGGCTAGCCACTTAGGCACTTGCCAAGCTCCCTTGGTCACCTTGATGCCGCCTCCACTAAGGAGCTTCTCCACCAAGGAAGGGGGTCTCCACGTCCCGCGCACAGAGTGTCCTCGCCGCTCCACACCATGCCGGAGGGGCGATGACGATTGCCGGTGAGCCACTTAGGCCCCAAGGCTTCCGGCGAACCTTGTACAACTTGATTCACTCAAGAATCACCTCACAAGGTTGGCACAACCTTGCACTCACTCAGCTCTAAGCTAAGCCTAGCACTAAGCACATACACTAAGCATATGCAAGTCTAAGGATGAGCAATTAAGCACTTGGATGGATTGGATATGATCTTCAATGTGTCTTGAACTCCTCTGCACTTCCACACAATCCAGCAACCTCAAATGGGTGAGTGGAGGGGGTATAAATAGCCCAAGGCATCAAACTAGCCATTGGATGAAAGCTGCTGAAAAAGGTAGCGTTGGATGAACCAATGCTATGCTTTTCCAAGGCGTTGGTTCATCCGGTGCCCCTCCCACGCCACATAGCCGTTGAGGTTCTCTGACACAACTGCTCTGACGCTATGCACCGACGGTGTGTCGAATCATCCGGTGCTGAAGACCTCGTGACCAAGTTGCCTCTGTTTGCTTCCACGCGACCGTCAGATAGACCGACGCTACCCCTTGACCAAGGCGTCGGATCATCCGGTGCTGAAGGCTTCGTCTTGGCGCGTCTCTGTCTTGATTCAAATTGAGCGTCGGATAGACCGACGGTGTCCCCACTCAGACCGTCGGATCATCCGGTGCTACTGTCTTCGCTGCTCTTCCTCTGCAACTCGTCCGACGCTACTAAAAGATGGATCGTCGGTTCATCCGACGGTGCCTAGGGTTTCACCAGTGTACCAACTCGTCCGACGATTGCACCGGCGCTTGCTGCTAAGGTACTGTCGGTTCATCCGACGGTGTCTTTTCTTTTTCTTTTCTTGCTCGGTTTTGACCCTTAATTTTCTTATTTTGGCATGTGGTTTTCTTGCATCCTTGAGACCTAGAGGTGTCTACAAAGACATGCTAAAACAATATGGTTAGTCCCAATGATCATGTTGTCATGAATCACCAAAATCAAACTCGAACTAATGGCATATGGGGCCATGTTCGCTACAATCTCCCCCTTTTTGGTGATTTATGACAACACAACCAAAGAAAGCATAAATTTGCAGAGATTGACAAAATTAGAACCACTTACACTTGCTTGGATGCTTACCATCATCCAAACTCCCCCTAGATCAAACTTCCCCCTTTTTGATCTTCTCTTCCTATGTTCACATTCTCCCCCTTTGGTCTCATTTCCTTGGAACCTAGCTTGCTTTGGTCTCACATTCTCCCCCTTTGGAATAAAATCTCCAAAAAGTCCAAAGCTAAATGGGTCCAAGAAAACTAGCAAGTACTAGCAAACATAGCTCAAAGAGAAAGGTTAAATACAAGGGAGAAAACTGCATGAACCATGATCCTTATGTATGATATCAATGAAGATACCACATGTAAGAATGACTAAGGTGGATCACAAGCTCATGAGACTAGCATGATACAAACTAAGCTCCCCCTAAGTGTGTGCACAAAAGATAGTGTGAAAAACAAGTGCACAACTACAAACTTGTGAGACAACGAAGCTAAGAGCATATCATGCAAGGAGGTAGCTTAAAGGACAAGAGATAAAACAAATGGGTTTTTGTTTCATTACCACTTGTAGATATCACTTGTAGTCTTTTGATCATTGCATACCTCCGGGGGATGATCCTCTTTACCTTGTTGGCACCACATTGAGATGAGCCACTTGGAAATGATATCACTAGGTGACACCACTTGAAAGAAGCTTGCAAAGAAGACACTTGGGGTACCACAAGGATTAGGAATGTATGAGTACATTGCCTTTGAACTTATATAGAGACATAAGCTTGCAAGGACATGACTCAATAGCATGAAGCTCATATTGCTATATTCACTCTTTTAGAGATGTTAGATCACATTGAGAGTGAAATAGCATTCTCTTAGGATGAAGCACCGCACCGGAACGCGTCGCCAAGGGACTACATAAGATAAGCTTGAAACAATATTAGTCCCATAACCAAACCATAGGATGAGCTCCCCCTAAATGTGTGCATTTAGTGTTTGAATCACCAACCAAATGTATGCACATAGTTTATGACAACACAAGGGAAGCTAACCCTATAGCTTGCTCATGATGCAAAGAGATATATATGAAAACATGCACCATGAAAGAACAAGTGTAGCTTTCCTACACACTAATCAAACAATGTAGGTTGCTCATGGGTTAGTACATGGCACAAGCAACCTACAATATGTAAATATTGCAACAAATGCAACCTAAACAAGGCAATGGAGCTACAATGATACAAGAGATAGGTACTAGTTTCCATTACCTCAACCGGGGAACTTGGGCAAAACATGTCCAACTTGCAAGCTTGGTTTCTAGGCTTGAATCTTCTCATCTTGATTGTGTCAAGCCTCCCAAGTCCCCGCTCTCAAGGCCTTCAAGTGGCCTTCGGAACCCAAACCATTTGAGACCCCTTCATGTTGATGATGACTTCCTTGGGCACCCAAATGGGTTGGTTCCAACCCCGCTCTTCCTTCATCTTCCCAACCTTGTGTGCAACCACTTTGCCATTAGCCTTCTTCTTGATGACGTAGGTGTTGCTCTTGGTCTTGTTCTTGCGGTTGGGCTTGGTGTAGATGAGGGAGCTCTTGATGGTGGGCTTCAACTTCTTCTTCTCGCCCTTGTCCATCTTCTTGACAAATTGAGGGCATTTGTAGAACTTGTGCCCTCCTCCATGACACTTGTAGCAAGCCACAGTTGCACCCTTCTCAAGCTTCTTCACCATGGGATCACGGTTATCTTGAGAAGGTTGGACTTTGCTCTTCATGTCTTGAGAGATGTCCACTTGTTCCTCATTGTTCTTGCCTTTGCCCATCAAGCTTGCCAATCTCTCTCAGAGCCATTTTACTTCTTGCTTCAGCTCATCATTTTTCTTGCCTATGAGACAATCACATTTTTCTACAACAACATTCTCATTGCAAGATGGTGAGCAAGATTCATCAATTAAATCAATGCAAGAAGTTGAAGAATCTACCTTGGAGATAGGAATTGCACAAGGGATAGATGATTCATCAAGCTCAAAGGAATTACTTGTTTTAGTCTCATTGCTCTCAAGCTTAGATTTTAGCTCATCACACTCCTTGCTAAGCAACTTGAATTTGCACAACAAATTTTCATAATTTGTAGCAAGGGTTGCACTAAGATCATTGAGAGCATTGAGTTCTTTAATTTCATTAGCTTGTTTCTCAAGCATTCCTTTTTGCACATGGACTAGCTCAACAAGATCATCAAGAGAGGTGGTGTCGGATTCGTCATCACTTACATTGCTTTCCATACCTTTGGCCATAAGGCACATGTGTAGTGATGATGAAGGACCTTGCATGAAGCGGGTGGTGAAGTTCTTTCTTGATTCATCACTTGAGCTAGAAGAACTTGATTCTCCACCACTTGTCCACTCACGGACGGCGATAGTTGCCTTTTGCCTTGGTCTCCTCTCCTTGACCACCTTCTTCTTGGGCTTGTGCTCGATCTTGGTGAACTTGATGTGTTGATGATGACGCCCTTCTCTCAAGTGGACGTTGTAGCCGTACATGTTGACTTTCTTCACATACTTGAAGATCTTCTTCACGTACTCGGCCACCATGGATTCAACCTCTTCATCACTTGAGGAATCTCCATCGTCACCATCATCACCATCATCCTCGCTTGAGCTTCCATGAGTAGCCATCCTACTCAACATCTTCTCTTGTTGGCTTGAGAGAGCATGGCTTGTAGTTGGAGAGGATGGTTCTTGGGGCTTTTCTTGGGGCGCCTTCTTTGACTTGGGCATGAGTTGAAGCTCATGTGCCATGATCTTGCTCAAGATATGAGATGGCTTCAAATCTTCGAGCTTCTTCTCGTAGATGATTGCCTTCACCAAGTCATAATCGGGCTTCCGGAGACTTTGAAGGATCTTGCGGTTGATGTTCAAGTCCGTGATGTCCTTCACACCTAAAGCATTGATCTCATTGACAAGCACATTTAGGCGTGAGTACATAGATTCGACATTTTCATTTGCAAGTTGCTTAAAACTATTGAATTCCTCAAGGAGACAACCGTAGCGTTCATTAGCAACTTCTTTTGAACCCTCATTTTGCTCCTTAATGGTTTTCCATAGCTCATGAGCATTTTCACAAGTAAAACTCTATTGAAAATGCATACATCTAGTGAGGACAAAATGATACTCTTAGCAATCACATCAAATTATTTTTCTTTCTTAGTACCATTTTCATGCCCTCATCGGTGACTCTCCAAACATCAGGGTCCTTTGCTTGGAGATAGGCCTCCATGAGAACCTTCCACCGAGGGTAGCCCGTGCCATCGAAATGTGGAGCCAAACCTAAGGTATCCACCCCTTTCATACCTCTAAAGAGCAACTCACTAGGCGGTGAAGCCTAACCGTTCCAATGAGCTGGTTTGCACAATTTACCAATCGAATTAGTGTTTCATTGTAGAGGAAGTGAGTCCCGGGTCTGATACCACTTGTAAGGAATCAGATTCTCGTAGCCTAAGAGGGGGAGGGGTGAATTAGGCAACTAAAAAAACCTTGACCTATGCTTCACTATTTTTACACAAAGATAAACTAGAACATGCTATCTAGATGTGCAACTAGGGTTGTTCTAGTGTGAAACTCCCATCCCAAAACAAGGTTTGCAACCTATAGCCATTCCGAGCATGATACTACTCTAGGAAAGTAAAGGAAAGCAAAGATTGCAAAAGAGCAAATGCGGAAACGTAAAGGGGATGAGAGGAAGCAAACTCTTGACACGCAATTTATCCCATGGTATCGGTAGGCACTAAGCCACCACTAGTCCACGTTCAAGCACTCACACAAGAGTATTGCTTCCCAGTCACCAAGTCTCTCCCAAGAGCACCACTTGACTCGCCACAAAGGCTAGCCACTTAGGCACTTGCCAAGCTCCCTTGGTCACCTTGATGCCGCCTCCACTAAGGAGCTTCTCCACCAAGGAAGGGGGTCTCCACGTCCCGTGCACAAAGTGTCCTCGCCGCTCCACACCAAGCCGGAGGGGCGATGACGATTGCCGGGGAGCCACTTAGGCCCCAAGGCTTCCGGCGAACCTTGTACAACTTGATTCACTCAAGAATCACCTCACAAGGTTGGCACAACCTTGCACTCACTTAGGTCCAAGCTAAGCCTAGCACTAAGCACATAAACTAAGCATATGCAAGTCTAAGGATGAACAATTAAGCACTTGGATGGATTGGATATGATCTTCAATGTGTCTTGAACTCCTCTGCACTTCCACACAATCCAGCAACCTCAAATGGGTGAGTGGAGGGGGTATAAATAGCCCAAGGCATCAAACTAGCCGTTGGCTGAAAGCTGCTGAAAAAGGTAGCGTCGGATGAACCGATGCTATGCTTTTCCAGGGCGTCGGTTCATCCGGTGGCCCTCCCACGCCACATAGCCATTGAGGTTCTCTGACACAATTGCTCCGATGCTATGCACCGACGGTGCGTCGGATCATTCGGTGCTGAAGACCCCGCGACCAAGTCGCCTCTCTTTGCTTCCATGCGACCGTCGGATAGACTGGCGCTACCCCTTGACCAAGGCGTCGGATCATCCGGTGCTGAAGGCTTCGTCTTGGCGCGTCTCTGTCTTGATTCAAACTGAGCGTCGGATAGACCGACGGTGTCCCCACTCAGACCGTCGGATCATCCGGTGCTACTGTCTTCGCTGCTCTTCCTCTACAACTCGTCCGACGCTACTAAAAGATGGACCGTCGATTCATCCGACGGTGCCTTGGGTTTCACCAGTGTACCAACTCGTCCGACGATTGCACCGACGCTTATTGCTAAGGTACCGTCGGTTCATCTGACGGTGTCTTTTCTTTTCCTTTTCTTGCTCGATTTTGACCCTTGATTTTCTTATTTTGGCATGTGGTTTTCTTGCATCCTTGAGACCTATAAGTGTCTACAAAGACATGTTAAAACAATATGGTTATTCCCAATGATCATGTTGTCATGAATCACCAAAATCAAACTCGAACTAATGGCATATGGGGTCATGTTCGCTACATCCGGCAGCCCAATCGCATGACAGAAACTTGATGTCAAACCCTGCAACAATTTCAATCTTGTTCATTGCAGTAAGTGGGTGACAGGGTGAGGATTCACTTCATATTATACTATATATTAATACTGGCTGCTAGATCTGAGATCTGTTTATTTGGGTTCAATAGAAGGTTTTTTAAATGCATATAGATGACAAATGCAACTGCTGATATTATAGAAATCCAGTAATTTAATAATATCAATTTCCCTTCCTGTTAGCATGCACATATATTAGCAGTAGTTAAAGCATCAAAGGATCAAAGGAACATGTCGGTCTTCATTTATCCATACGTAATGGAAGCTGTTGACTGAAGTCTCAGATGCCACTACCTAGCAGTTTAACACGGAAATACGATTTTAACTCATTCAATAGGAAAATGGTTGTGCTTACAAGTTCCTTTTGAGCGAGTTAGTTTTTATCTCCTTCTTTATCCATGATGGCAGTACGATCTCATAGACAGATTTCTTCCATAGTGATTCCTTATTTTGACTAGTCATGGGGGCCTTTTGCTTCTTTTTTCCATTGCTGCTAGGCCCATAATTGTTGCAATGCTCCTGAATGGAAACAAGTTCTTCCTGCCACTCTTGAATATCTAGTTTTTTAAATAAAGGAACACTGTTCCGGCCTCAACAATTTTAGGAATTGTCTACAGCCACATGAAGAACACCGCAGCGACTATGATGCACCAAATATCCACCGGACCCACACTGCAACACCTAGGTTGCAACAAATAGTACATAAGACGGTTCATCCTAAGAAAAATAACAGACATGGCCAACAGGAGTACATCACATAAGAAAATCTAGATGCCAATACGCCTTAGAGCATTCCATCCAGATTTGTGAAAGATCTCCGGCGCCACCGTCTCCAACATTCGACATTCTTCCTTCCTTCAGGATGGATCTCCCATCCTCCTTTGAGAGGATAGACCAACTCCTGATCTAGAACGTTCCTCTAAACATCACCTGCAAAATAGATTTGTTTTGTGATTTTTGAAAAACCATATTATTCCTACTAATCCACAAGGCCCAACATAAGGCTCAGTACAAAAGCAACATTTGGTACACCCTTTCCATTGCCTTTTTAATAAGTTGTCCTTAGTTAACACAACCCCATTTTTAAGATACCAGAGGAAGATCTTAATCTTTAAAGGAATCCATGCTTTCCATGTCCAACAATTGACTGGCGTTCCTGCCCTCAATACCAAGTATTATACATGTTTTTAACTGAAAAAGTTTTGCTAGCCGTCCACCTAAAGGAATCCCTGTGATCATTAAGATGCACCAGAAGGACATTCCCCACAAGATGGAGCCACTTGTCCCAATTATCCCCCATTAAGGCACGTCTGTAGGAGACGTTTAGTGGGATAGTACTTAGTACTTGGGCAACCGACATATTTTTCGTTCTTACAATATTATATAAGGTAGGATATTTTTCCATCAAAGCTTCTTTCCCTAACTAGAGGTCTTCCCAGAATCTAGTCTGGGAGCCATCCTGCACTTGAAACCTACCTCTCTCTAGCACAAGCTTTTTAACCTCCATTAACCCTGATCAAAAGTGTGAATCCCCTTTCTTTCTCTCTACGTGCGATAATGTTTTACCCTTTAGGTACTTCTTCCTGAGTACCTGTTGCCACAAGCCATCTTCATTGATTAATTTAATAATCCACTTACTCAACAGACATTTATTTTGGATATCCAAATCAATAATGTCCATCCCCCCACACTCCTCGGTTTATGCAGACTCTACTTAGCCAACCTATATTTCTTCTTATGCTCATCACATTGCCAAAAGAATCTTGATCTATAATAGTCTAATTTCTCCAGAACACCTTTAGGTATTCTGAAGAAGGACATCATGAACATTGGTAAGCTAGACAAGACTTACTTAATTAACACTAATCTACCTCCCGACGATAACAGCTTACCCTTCTAGCTACTCAACTTTTTCTGAACCCTTTCTTCAACCACTCTCCAGTCCATGTTAGAAAGTCTCTTAGGACTCATAGGAATTCCCAAGTATCTGAAGGGAAACTCGCCCTCTTTACAACCAAAAAGTCGAACATAATCCCCAGATCTCTCTCTTGTTTCCCCAAAACAAAACAACTCACTCTTATGGAAATTAATTTTAAGACCTAAAAGTTTTTCGAAAGCGCTTAGCACTACTTTCAAGCCTTTGGCCCTCTCAAAATCATCGTCTAAGAACAAAATCGTATCATCTGCATATTGCAAGATCGATAAACCATCCTTCACTAAGTGAGGAACCAACCCATCAAAAAACCCAGGCTTTTTGACCTCTTGATCAACACTTTCAATATGTCAACAACCAAATTGAAGAGTATGGGCGATAAAGGGTCACCCTGCCGCAAACCTCTCTTTGTTTGGAAAAAGTGACCCAAGACATCATTTACCTGCACTCCCACACTACCCTTAGTGACCACTTTTTCCATCCATTGACACCACATGCTCGGGAAGCCCTTCATCCTAAGGACCTGCTGCAGGAAGTCCCAGTTGACTTTATCATACGCCTTCTCAAAATCTAATTTGAGAATAAGGCCTCTTTGCCTCTTCCTCTTCAATTCATGAATAGTTTCATGTAACACAACCACTCCTTCCAAAATATATCTTCCTGGTAAGAAGGCAGATTGAGAAGGTTTGGTGATCCTACACGCGACCGATGTGAGTCTGTTAGCCAACACCTGCGTAAAGATCTTGAAGCTAACATTGAGCATACAAATTGGCCTGTACTGCTGAATATTCTTAACCTCCTTCTCTTTCGGAAGCACAGTGATTATTCCAAAATTGAGACAGAAAAGAGGTAAGTCACCGTCATGGAAATCTTGGAATATGGCCATTAGGTCATCCTTTATGAGACTCCAAAACACCTGAAAGAACTCAGCAGGAAACCCATCAGGTCCCGGCAAAAGAGATATGTGTGTCAGTATTTCATGCATGATCAGATCCATTGCTAATGGATTTAAAGGGTGAATTTAAATCTCACATTAGTTCTTTAGAGGGCTCCAACAAATAAATTTAGGTGTCTTAAGGTTTGTTCTTTAGGATGATTTTCTCGAACAGTGCTTTAGGATGATGGGTATATGGTATAAGGAAATCCAAAGCATTCTTTAGTTTTACTATAACACCTGAATGTTTGTCTATACCTTAGTTAGAGCTAGTTTATATCAAAACTGCATTTAGTTTACACATCAGTTACAGCCACTTTTTAGCTGTGTTGGTGTAAGAGTTCCAGATCCTCCCATAACACTTGATTATTTGGTCAGCACAAAGTTAGATCTAATTGGTGTCATAGATCTTAAAGTTGCATGGGTGCAGTGTCAAGTGTTTTTTTTGTTTTGGAAATAAGGCAGGAGCACTGCCACATCACATTAGAAGGAGAAGAATGTGGTTCAGTGTCAACTGTTACAAGCCTCCAAAACACTCCAAATGTTGTATAGATCTTTTACTCACTTTGTTGCATACTGATGCCCTTGTGTTTGGACTGTCTCTGGCATCCGTCAGGCTCGAAAACTTTGACTGTAAACACCATATTGCCCTCATACCTCAACAGCAACGCATTACCTTCAGTGATGTCATGGGGCACAAGAAACTGTGACCAGCCACCTCCAAAGAACACCTCTGACCGATTTATCTGAAGCTCAATGTGAGAAACTTTGCCAAGGGGGGGCAGAAACAAAGGCTATACGGTTGTCCAAGTGATCTTTGGGGATGTACCATTTCACAAACTTAGCAGGTATTAACTGCAAGAACACACAAAGAGAGGAATGTGAGGCCGTTCCAACAATAGAAAACAATGTGAGATAAACAAATTAATGGAGGAGTCTGCCAACCATCATTTCCATGAAATCTTTTGGAAACACTCTGAGGAACTGCGGCCTACGGGCAGTGTCCCATCTCCGCGTGGTTGCTTCAGCTGAACAAGATGAGTACAAACAATCACTTCGAACTGAATGCCAACTCTTTTAACTAATTTTACGAATTGGTAGCAGGGAACTACATGCTCAATTTAGCCAAAATCCTGTGTAAAGCTTCTTGAACCCCAATTAGTTGGAAGCTCTTTTTCTTTCCCTAGTTCAAGAATCATATGTGCATTTTAATAAGTTGAATGTTGGAAATCAGCTTTTCACTGCCCAAGAAGATCACTAACATCACTGATCTTTCTGTTATAATTCTCTTGGTAGAAAACGAACCTACAGTAGTAAGGCGAAGGGCTTCTGTATTTATAAAGGGAATCAGCCCATGTCCATCTGACATTATGGGGAATTTATCAGCCCATGTACATCTGATATTACAGGGAATTTAACCGGTTCTACTTCAAGACAATATGGGGGAATCGATCTTTCCTTTACCTGCGCCTGCAGGTGGTTGCGCGCCAAGCTCCAGCCCCCCTGAGGCAGCATTCATCGTCGAATGCCTTGAGGGAATGAGGGTGAGCATGCCGTGGCCGAGGTGGCGGAGGACCATGAGCCGCCCACGCTCAACCCCGCACGTGGCCGCGAACTCCGGCCACCTGCGCCCCAGGAACGCGTCGTCATCACCCGAAGATGGACCGAAAGGAGACCAAGGCTATCAGCCCAATTGCCAAGTCAGCACAAGCCCAAGCCAAGGCAGGAAGCTCCTATAGAAGCAGGGCCGGCCCTGTCAATTTGGGGGCCAGGGACACAACTTACATTGGGGCCTTTTAGGGGATGTTTGGTTCGTGGCCATCATTTGCGACGCCACAATCCATAGCAGTTATTGCAGTGCTTGGTTGCTGCCACCGCCACAATTTTTCCTATATGATCTCCCATGGAGAGTGTGGCGGAGCTTTTGCTCGCAACAGACTGTAGCGTCGCCTCCGTGGCATTGGCGGGAGGCGGCACCAACCAAACATCCCCTTAATAAAAAAAATTGTCACTACCTGATGGATATTTTCTACATGACATGGTACTACTTTGTGCTGAAAATTAAAGATAAATTAAAATAAATTGTGATCGTTAATCATTTAGTGCAAAAGAAAATTTGGATCAGAATATTAATACCTTGCTTACCCCTTTTAAATCCTGGCTGAAATCGTGATCAGTATAATGCTTGATCCTAATTTTCTACTTGCTTAGTGCTGCAACATGTACAGATGTACTAAAGATTAAAAACCAACACTAGACGTCCAGACGATGACGAAATTCGGGAATTGAAAAGTTGAAACTTACATGATAACATACGTCGTGGTGTAGAGAATGCAGTCTGCAGACAACAGATTGGAAATTTGGGATTGGGACTCAGTGGGAGACCACGACCAGAAGTCCAGGAGCAGGGGTGCAAGGCAGGGGCAGGTCGGCAGAGGCGCAGGGCCTGTCGCACACGGCACACTGCGGCGCAGTCGAGCTGCATGACCTGCGTCTGCCGCCGATTCAATCGCATGGAGGCTGGAACTCGAGAAGACCGACGGAGGGGAGTTTTGGAAAACGATTAAACGAAACAACGATTCATTTGCCGCAGTTCCGGGGCTTGACCTTTCTACATTGGGCTTTTTTACGTGCATGTACATATGTATGTGTTGTGTATATGGGGTGGGGTCCCTGGGATCGGGGGGCCAGGCAGCCTGCCCCTCTTGCCCCCTCCAGGGCCGGCCCTGTATAGAAGGCATCAGCGAACAACTCCAGAGCCTCAATTCAAAATTCAGAGAAAGAGAAGAGGAAATGGGAGCTCGTCTTCCTCCTCCGAACTCCAGAGGTCTTACCCCTCTCGATTGCTGCCGTTTGTGCTCACGCTCCCGTTTGATCCCGCCGGTGTAGCCACGGGTGTGACAGTGGTATCAGAGACCTATCTATCCTCGGCGGTGGGTGTGGCAGAGCTATTGAGGCGGCACTCAGTTCCCCTCCTTCCTCCCCATACTCCACCCAAGTCCAATCCTAGCCGGTGGCGCCGCAGCTTCACTCACCACTGGTACACCTTCTCCGGCATCTCCGCATGGGATTCTGGCGCGGGCGTGCGCGAATCAGGTCGAGGCGCGGCAGATCGAGCGCGCGGCGGCGGAGCGCGGCAACCCCAAGCTTCCCGTGGGGGCGACGACCTCAGCTTCTCGCGGCATCAGCCTTTGAGCTCCCCTGCAGAGACGACCTCGAGCTCCCCGCGGCGTCCCTCTCGGGCCATCTCCCGTGGGCCGTGCTGCTCCGCCTTGACGCCCTAGTCGGAGGACGCTGACCGCGCCTACTCTTGCCTGGGGTCTCCTGCGACCAGGGCACAGGCCACGTCTCCGCGCTCGACCTCTCCGGCAACGCGATCTCCAGCGACACCAACACCTCGTTCGCGTCTTGCGAGTCCCTCAGCATGAATTAGGTTGAGTTCAGCTTCCAAGCATCTGACGTGTTAGTGGCGCACTGTGTTGGCGTCACTGCTGCACGACAACTGGGGTTGGCTGCACACCGACTTGGGGTTGGTTGACGCCATGCATCAGGATGGGGCAGTGAAGATTGGTCCAGCATCGACAGCAACAAACCAGGTTCGTCAGGCTATCAACTCCATGGCTTCAAATCTTCAATGACTGCTGAGGTGGTTTCCCCAAGGTGTTCGATGATTTGCCCCTCACTAGGATGATGATGCAACATGGGATGAAGAGGAGATGGGTGTTGGTCTCTCATATCATTTACTGTCTGTTGGCACAAGTGTCCGGCCAACAACAACGCAGAGGGGCTCGGTGCAACACCTCTGTGTAGGCATCGGTCAGACCGGTGTGTGTCACCGGTCAAACCTTTGCCCACCGGTCAGACCTTTGCCGGGGTGAACCGACGAAAGACCTCCGAACGTCGCCCGGGCAGGATCCCGTCGAGACGGCACACGTAAGGTTGCTCTTTGGTCGGCAAGGCCACCTAGAACGTCCTCAATCGACGTAGAGACGAAGGAGGAACAACAAGTAATAGATTGGAAAAGTATAAGGCAAAGGGAAAAAGTAAAAATATAAAAGTAGATTGATTTGATCGATTGCATCCCTCAATCGGCCGTGGCCCTTTATATTTATAGGGTGCAGAGGTCTTGCCCCGCAAGGAAATCCTTTTACAAGCCTAAATCTTTTTTCGGTTCAGACAGGGGGGCAACGGTCAGACCGGTGCACTCGATGTGCAAATCTTGTATAAGTCATATTTCCCTCATCTGGACTCCGATTTGGACGTTTCACATATGAATCTTGATCTACTCGACGAGACCTATCCAATGGTGAAGTCCAAATTGTATTTTATGATCTTTGACCACACCGGTCTAACCAGAGGGACCCACAGGTCTGACCGGTCAGACAAGACGTGCCAATTTTGGGTGCAAACATATGCCCCCCTATTTTCTAGTACAGCTTGCGTGCCAGAAAACATTCACAAATATCAAATTTGGCTAAAGACGATGTTCAACAAAACATCGCCCATATTTTGCTCCTAAGGGAGATAATTATTTTATCGGCCATAAACTTGCTCTCAACTCTTGGAACAACTTGTTTTCGGTCTCCATACCTGCTTAGTAGTGGTTGAACTTGCTAGTAACATTGTTGCTCGTTGCTCCATTGATCCTTGCTTCCGTATCCGTTGCAATCTTCTTTTTTGTGTATGTGTTAAGCCTGAGGGACACCACCTCGGCTGCGAGTATTTTGATTCATCGCTGTCCTTATGACCTCCTTTAGAGTTAATATGCACTTCCGACCAGATTATTATCAAGAACAATCAGTCTTTGCATTGAACCATAATTTACATATGTAGGAGGATATTGAATCTTATATGAACGCATATGTAATTTAGCATAATCCAAAGGTGAATAATAGCAAGGATATGACCAGGACCATGGTGAGGTTGGTCCAGCATATAAATAAGGTGAAACAACATAATTTTCTTGAGATTTGCAAGAACAAGGTATATTTTGATTTTTTGTTGAAAGTTTTAAATTTGTACCTTTACTTAGCCGACTCCCTTGCTTTTGGTTTGCTCCCTTCTTCCAGTACTTGGCCAAAAGCTCCTCGAAGGTCGGCTTCACCTTTTTCTTGACCTTGGGACATCTCTGGGAGCACCGGTCAGCCCGGTCTGGGGCACCGGTCAGACCGGTCGACGTGTTGTCGGTCTTCTTTGTCTTGCCTTGCCCCCCTCCAAGCGTTGAAGCCTTTGCTGCAACCTTGGGGGTATCCTCCAGTACCTTATTATGCACCTTCTCTTCGGGCCTTTGCTCACCAATGATTACATTTTTACTTTAGCTTTTCTGGCTAGATCCGGCCGAATTAGCACTTTTGGATTGTTTAACTCAACGGTATTTATCAGAAAGGGATTATGATCGACTTGCATAGCATGAAATGTCAAACGACCTTCAATAATAGCCGATTGCACTTGCCGACGAAATACGTTGCAATCATTAGTTGCATGAGAATAAGAATTATGAAATTTACAATAAGCATGTCTCTTCAACTCTTCTAGTGGAGGTATAGTATGACCTATTTTAATTTTTCCAGCTTTCAGAAACTCATATAAAATCATATCGCACTTGGCTACATCATAGGTGTATTTAATTTTTTCTTGTCAATTCTTACGTATCCGCTTTAAAGACTCACAAGTGCTAGGTTTATCTTTATTTGACCATACAAATTCAGCTGTTAAAACATCATTGCCTTCATCGTCCGAATAATCAGATGCATAGTAAATAGGATGATTAGACTTTTCTTTGGTTTTTTGTGAACTCTTAGATTCCTTTAGTCGGTTTTCATTAGCTAAAGCTTTTTGCAACAACCGACTAACATCTAAGAAATCTTGACCATCTAGCTTCTCTTTATAAATATCAAGTAAACCAGAATATGCAAGATCAGCTAGATCGATATCAGAAATTGTCAAACTATAGCATCGGTTTCCAGTGTCTCATATATTCAGTCATAGATTCATTAGATTTTTGCTTAACTGATACAAGATGTGACAATTTCAACTAAGTTTCACCAGTAAAGAAATAATCATGAAATTTATTTTCTATATCAGAAAAAGTGTAAACTGAGTTGGGTGGCAAAGAAATAAACCAAGTAAATGCAGCACCCGATAGAGATAAAGGAAACAATCTCATTTTACAAATATCATTAGAAGCAGCTGCACCACATTGTATAGTAAATTGGCCTATATGCTCTAATGTACTTCTACCATCATCCCCACTAAATTTAGTAAACTCTGGTATTTTAAATCCCTGTGGGTATGGGATGTACTCATAATTATCAGGATACAGTCTTTGATACGACCGACTCTTAGTTTTAGGCTCTGTACCAAAAGTTTTTCTAAACATCTCGAGCATCTCTTCTCTAAATCTCTCCATCCCCAAAGCAATTCTAGGTCTAGCCGATCCAGTATGTGGTGCTCGATTTATAGTAGGTTGTGGCATGCTATATGTTGATGTTTGGCTCGACAATGTGTTAGGAACATGCTGCAACAAACTATTAGGAACATATGCACTTGGCTCGCTATATACAACCGTATGCGGCATCATTGCATTAGTAGCGGCCATTGTACTCCCTCCACCAGCCGAAGCACCAATAGTGGTCCGGCTATGTATGTGGTGGATTGGAGGTACACCAATAGGGACTTTAGGTATATGCCAGTCTCAAAAATCATCTAGAGTGCTATCTTTAGAATTTTCGGTATTAGAAGTAGATGCATTAATATCATTACCAGAAAATTGTTTACCAAATTTGGCCTCTATACGATCTAAATGAGAATTAATCGTAGATTCAAATTTTTAACTCATGGCAACAAATTTGTTATTTAAGATAGCACTAACATCCCCATCAATCATATTAGCAATATCTGAATTATTTTCAAGAGGAGCAACAGATTGTACCTTGAGCATGGGAATATTGATGATGACATCCTTGTCCTTCTTGACGTTCCCTTGTCGATCCACGGAGAAGTGCGAGATTTATTGCTTCATGGCTTCTTCTTCTAACTCCAGGATCTCCCGCTCCTTATGTTCACGAATCTTCCTCCTGACTTCAGCAAGTGCTTTCTGCTCTTTGGCCGATGTTTGCTCAACATTCGGTCTTGCAATGTTTTGGGTGTCAACCTCAGAGGGTAGATGTAGTTTACCGGTCATGGTAGCCGATTGATCTGTCCCTAGCGGAGTCGCTAATTTGTTGGCACAAGTGTCGGCCAACAACAACGTAGAGGGGCTCGGTCCAGCACCTCTGCGTAGGCACTGGTCAGACCGGTGTGTGTCACCGGTCAGACCTTTGCCCACTGATCAGACCGGTGAATGTCACCGGTCAGACCTTTGTCGGGGTGAACCGACGAAAGACCTCCGAACGTCGCCCGGGCAGGATCCCATCGGGACGGCGCACGTAGAGTTGCTCTAGGGTCGGCAAGGCCACCTAGAACGTCCTCAATCAACGTAGATATGAAGGAGGAACAACAAGTAATAGATTGGAAAAGTATAAGGCAAAGGGAAAAAGTAAAAATATAAAAGTAGATTGATTTGATCGATTGCATCCCTCAATCGGTCGTGGCCCTTTATATTTATAGGGTGGGGAGGTCTTGCCCCATAAGAAAATCCTTTTACAAGCCTAAATCTATCAGGACTCCTTTTTTCGGTATCAGGACTCCTTTTTTCGGTTCGGACAGGGGGCACCGGTCAGACCGGTGCACTCGACGTGCAGATTTTGTATAAGTCATATTTCCCTCATCCGGACTCCGATTTAGACGTTTCACATATGAATCTTGATCTACTCGACGATACCTATCCAATGGTGAAGTCCAAATTGCATTTTATGGTCTTTGACCACACCGGTCTGACCGGTGGGACCCACAGGTCTGTCCGATCAGACAAGACGTGCCAATTTTGGGTGCGAACACAGTCACTAGGTGATGTTGATTTGTGTCCGCACAACCAAGCTAGGAGTGATGCCCACAACGTGTTCGATGAAGTTCTTAGTGATGTTATCTGGGATAAGGAGTTGTTGCATGACTTTGAATCACAGGAAGGATTAGTGTAGGGTGTGACTTCATTGGGAGAGGGCCTGAAACTTGAGCAAGAAATACTTGACAAAGTATCTGTTGAGGATCTGGTGGCTGCACAAATGCCTACAAAAAATTCAGTGGTTAGGGATGATGCTTTACAGGTCAGACTTGATGAGCTGCACTGCAATGATACTATTTGGGATGAAGATATACAGTTTAACAAGGACTTCCATTGTGATTTATTGAAGCAACTAACCATGGGTAATGAGAACAAGCCTAATGGCGTGGCTGTTGGTGAAAAACAAGGGCCTGTACATGTTAGCCTTAGAGGCTCTTTCCCCAACCACAGGTCTTCCCAGAACCTAGTCTGAGTACCATCCTGTACCACAAACCGGCCTCTTTCCAAAAAGAGACTTTTAACTTCCATTAACCCCGACAAAAAATGTGAGTCTCCTCTTTCTTTCTTAACTTGTGAAAGTGTTTTATTCTTGAGATATTTCCTCCTTAAGATCTCCTGCCAAGTACCATCCTCATTCACCAACTTAAACAGCCACTTACTTAGTAAGCACTTATTTTGAATGTCAAGGTCCATTATCCCCAAACCCCCCACACTTTTTGGTTTATGAATAATATCCCACCTTGCAAGCCTATATTTCTTTTTGTGTTCATCACATTGCCAAAAAAAATCTAGATCTATAATAATCTAACTTCTTCAAGACACCTTTAGGTACTCTAAAAAAGGACATCATGAACATTGGCAGGCTTGAAAGTACCGAATTAATAAGGACAAGCCTTCCTCCAGACGAGAGAAGCTTACCTTTCCAACTGCTCAATTTTTTCTGAAATCTTTCTTCTACAACACTCCAATCTTTATTTGAGAGCTTACGAGTACACATCGGAATACCCAGATATCTAAAAGGCATAACCCCTTCCTTACAACCGAACAACTCAACATAATCAGGTAATAGATCCTTCGTCTCTCCAAAGCAAAACAACTCACTTTTGTGGAAATTTATCTTAAGGCCAGAAAGCTTTTCAAAGGCACTTAACACCAACTTCAGATTTTTGGCCTTTTCTAGATCATCCTCCAAAAAAAGAATTGTGTCATCCGCATATTGAAGTATGGAAAGGCCATCCTCAACTAAGTGAGGGACCAAACCATTGAACTGACCCTGAGACTTGGATCTTTCAATTAAAACGGCTAACATATCTGCCACCAGATTAAAAAGCACTGGTGAAAGTGGATCCCCTTGCCGTAGCCCCTTCTTGGTTTGGAAAAAATGTCCCACATCATCGTTTACTTTTACACTCACACTTCCACCTGTAACGATCTTCTCTATCCAATGGCACCATTTGCCACAGAAGCCCTTCATCCTTAGAACTTGTTGTAAGAAGCTCCAGTTTACTTTATCATAAGCTTTCTCAAAATCAAGTTTAAGGATGACACCTTTTAGTCTCTTCTTACGCAGCTCATGAAGTGTCTCGTGCAATACTACCGCCCCTTCTAGTATGTTACTTCCCGGTAAGAAAGCCGACTGTGATGGTCGAATGACCTTTCTTGCTACCCCCAATAGCCTGTTGGCAATCACCTTCGTAAAGACCTTAAAGCTTACATTAAGCATACAAATAGGCCGGTATTGCTCTATTTTCTTCACCTCCTGCGCCTTAGGTAGTAAAGTTATTATTCCAAAGTTAAGGCTGAACAACGGAAGATTGCCACTATGAAAGTCTCGAAACATGGCCAATAGGTCATCTTTAATGAGACTCCAAAAAACTTGATAGAATTCAGCCGGGTAACCGTCCGGTCCCGGAGCTTTATTGTGTTTCATTAGAAAAATAGCATCCCTCACTTCCTTTTCCGTAAAATCTGCTACTAAAGCCTCATTTTCAGCCGCTGTGACCTGTGGAATGTCATCCGTCATGGACTCATCCAATGAGAAATTATTTCTCTCACGTTTCCCAAAAAGACCTTTGTAATAGTCAGAGATATATTTGCCCAACTGTTGCTCCCCTTCTATAACACCCTCTTCCTGTTCCAACCGGAAAATCCTAGTTTTCCTTCTTTTTCCATTAGCCACCACCTGAAAGTATCTTGTGTTATTATCCCCTTTTAAAATTTTCGTAGTTTTTTCCCTTTGGAACCAACTTAACTCTTCTTCCCTTAGGAGTTGAGCTAACCGTTCCTTGACACAGTGTTTCAGATCCCAATCTTGCTGGCTTAGCAGCTGGGTCTCTGCCAATTTATCCAATTGTTCCGCTTTCCTCATTAATTCTTGTTTTTCCTTTTTATATGCTCCTGCAATATTTTTCCCCCAACCCCTTAAAAACTGTCTCAACATTCTGATCTTGTTTTGCCATTTCTGCAAAGGTGTAACCCCTCTTTTCTCCTTAAGCCACACATCTGAAACCAGCTCAAAAAAGCCATCATTCAGAAGCCAGCCCAACTCAAACTTAAAAGGTTTGTTATTCTTTTTCTGAATTTTGTCCCCCGTATCAAGTAACAGAGGCGTATGATCTGAAATTTCCCTAGTAAGGGCCTCAACTGTGGCTAAAGGGAATTTCAGTTCCCAATCTGTACTTACCAACACCCTATCCAACTTCTCATATGTTGGCACCTGCCTTGAATTGGCCCACGTAAACTTCCGACCTGACATCTCAATCTCTCTAAGATCTAAACTGTCAATTACGGCATTAAAAAGAAAAGGCCATCTCTCATCGAACCTATCATTGTTCTTTTCATTTATGTTTCTGATTATGTTAAAATCTCCTCCCACACATAATGGGAGTTCTTCCTTACTACAGGACTGTACTAATTCAGTCAAAAAGGATTCTTTAAATTCAGGTTGGGCCGCTCCATAAACTGCCACTAGAACCCACTTAAAGTCATCCTTTCTATTTCTCAATCTAAACTTCACAAAGAAATCTAATGAATGTATAACATTGTTAGGAAAAAAAATGCTACGGTTGCTCAGGTATTGAGTACTTCGCCCCTTAATGTCTCTTTTAGACGGGCGGTGGTAGGAGAGAATTGGAATAGATGGTTGATTTTGGTCGGAAGTCTAATGAATGTTCAACTTAGTGCTAATAGGGATCTTTTTGTTTGGACCAAGAGCAAGACATTTTCTGTTCATGCAATGTATAATGATCTGATGTTAGGAGAGGGGGTGCCTTTTGACATTTCTTCTTGGAAAGTGAAGATACCTTTGAAAATAAAAATCTTCCTTTGGTTTCTAAGACGGGGCGTTTTGCTCACCAAGGACAATTTGGCTAAGAGAAAGTGGAAGGGAGGTACTGATTGTTGTTTCTGTAATATGCAGGAGACAATTCAACATCTCTTTTTTGACTGCCCGTTGGCAAGGCTGGTTTGGGGTATAGTGTGTATCACTTTTGACATTAGAATACCAATGAGTGTTGAGGATGTCTTTGGGTCGTGGATTAGGGATTTTCCTTTTAAGCAAAGAAATAGGGTGCTACTAGGGGTGGCGGCTGTGTGCTGGGCCATTTGGCTTAGTAGGAATGATATGGTCTTTCAGAGAACGAGGCCTAATTCTTGTTTGCAGGTAATTTTTAGGGGGGCGTATTGGATCAGGAGCTGGTCAATCTTGTCAAAAGAGGAAGAGAGGGACAGCTTGATGCTTGGATGCCGCAACCTGGAGACGACGGCTCTGGATGTCTTCGGCAAATCCGGTTGGAATATCTTTAGAAGAGTTATGAACTAGTTGGTTTACTGCTGTATGCAGCAGGGAGTCGTTGTTGCTGTCGTTTATCCTGTCAGGGAGTTGTTTCTCTAAGTAGGCTGCAGCTTAAGTGCTGCAATTTGTATGGTTTTTTCGGTTGTAGGCTTTCAAACTTGAATGCTGAGACCGGGTTAATCCTATTTCTAAAAAAAAAGGCCTGTACATGAAAATGATGCACTGGCCAGTGGACAGCAACATCTTGTTTTCTCTGCTGACTCTTCTCGGGAATGCAACAGAGCTCAGGTTGAAAGAATGGAGGAAGAAGAGCCACCAAAAGCTGATGAAAATTGTGTTCTTGAGGACAGGCGACCTGGGCCTACTGTTACGAAAGCCTCTCATCCAGAATGCATTATTGCTGAAGTGCAAAATGCCTCTCGGACTTTGACTGATGAGAATAAGATGTATGCGGAACAAAATCAAGAGCCTATACAAGCTTCAACGGTGTGGGACACTGCAGTACAGGAGCTGCAGGCAGTTGAGCGGGAATAAATAGTTGAACATGTTGCGAATGTGACTTTCGAGGAATCATTGTCTGGACAGGCTGACCACAAGGTGTTAAATGTAGTGTCTATTCAAGTTTCAGTCATGTGGGATATTGCAGTACAAGAAGAACTTAATGTACCACATTCGGTTGCTGTGTTGTGGAAGGAGATGCCAGTTAATGTTAATTTGCATGATGGTCTATCACAGCAGCTAGAAAGTGGTAGAGAGCATCTTACTTCTGTTGTTAGTGTTCAAGAGGAGATTGGTATTCAATTATTTGCGAGAGTTCCAGAGCAAGCTCTTATTCTTGAAATTGGGAGACATTGCTTTGCACATGAAAAGGGAACAATCATTATATTGTGACAGTGTTGCGGGAACCAAGTAAATTCACACAAGATGAAGTTTATCAGGACAAGTGCAATATTGGTCGGTGTGATGGGATGCATGCGAGCATGGCAGAGAAAGGCACAGGAACCATTGCGCAGTTTGGTGGTTTCACTTGCTGCCAAACTAATATGCTAAAGGAAAAACATGACAAGAGTGTTGCAACTGAGAAGAACAAGAAGGGCTCTGAGAAAACAGTACGTATTAGTGATAACAAGGAGTTTCTTTTCCCTGTCATGTTGATACTTCTGCCATGGGATCCGGGCATTAGCACGGCCACAGCTTGGGGGACAAGTTGTGTTTCTAGGGTCCGGTAATGTCATGACCCGAAGATGAGCCTAAAGGAACCCAAGGTTATCAGCCCAATTGCCAAGTCAGCCCAAACCCAAGCCAAGGCAGGAAGCTCCCATAGAAGGCATCAGCGAACAACTCCAGAGCGTCGATTCAGAATTCAGAGAAACAGGTAGAGGAAACAGGAGCTCATCTTCCTCCTCCGAACTCCAGATATCTACCCCTCTCGATGGCTGCCGTTTGTGCTCACGCTGCCGGTTGATCTCGCCGGTGTAGCCACGGGTGACACTGCGCATGCAGGTGGTTGCGCGCCAAGCTCCAGCCCCCTGAGGCAGCATTCATCGTCGAATGCCTTGAGGGAATGAGGGTGAGCACGCCGCGGCTGAGGTGGCGGAGGACCATGAGCCACCCACGCTCGACCCCGCACACGGCCGCGAACTCCGGCCACCCACGCCCCAGGAACGCGCCGTCACCGTCCCACCCGACCCCGACGTGCCAGGGTCTGGCCCTGCCGCCGGTCGGGCCAACGACAAGGGCCTCGTCATCGCCGATCTCCGCTGCCATTTCGTCGGGGATGCGCTGCAAATTAAAGGCAGGTTGCAAGATCGGTCAGTCCGGCGGTCCACAGCCGGAGCGACGCGCGGCGGCAGGCGAGCGAGCGCACGTACCAGGGTGCTGGTGGTGAAGCACAGCAGCACTCGTGGGTGCTTGGCCGCGGCGGCCAGCGACAGCATTGGGAGGTCAGGGGACGCCGGCTACAGCTTACAATCGGTGGGGAAAACAATGGGCTGGTTGGGTCATTTCTAGTCTTCTCAGTTCTCACTGCATTTACATACCTTTTTTACTGGAAAAAATTATCGCCTTTATCCTCATCATCGTTTAACTTTATTTTTGAAAAAGTGATCATTTAACTATTAACTATTGGTATTTTTCACGATCGATCGTTCGATCACTACCGGAAACGAGTCTTCACCGAGAGCGGAAGCTTCGGCGAGAGCCAAATCTGCAGCTCTCGGTGAAGCCCCTCTTCGCCGAGAGCGCAAGGTCCGGCTCTCGGCGAAAGAGCGGCCCACGGTGATCAGCACCTTCGCCGAAAGCTTTCTATCCTCGGCTCTCGGCGAAAGGCTCGGCCGACGGCTCGGCAGAGCAGCCATCACGGCCGCCTACGGCCGTTAAATTCGCCGAGAGCTCGTATGTTAGGCTCTCGGCGAAGAAAAACACACGGCGTAGAGACACTTTCACCGAGAGCTTTATACCTTCGGTGAGTGTTTTTTTTTGCTCACGACGAATGTTCAAAAAAAAAATCACATTTCCGAGTCCAAACTTTCTCCTTGAACCACATACACACAAACAATATACATGTTCAAAATTGGCACCATTTTGTCTTTGTTAGCTATATTTAACAATTTCACTTCTTTCTTTGTATTTGTTTCTTATACGTCCGATATGAACTGCAAGTGCATAAAATCATAGAGCAAATTTGTTCGAAAAATGGTATTCATGTTCATGAGACATCTCTAAGACCATGTACATAAAATGAAGCTCAATTTTCTTGCATTTGGTTCTCGTATCAAGATGAAGATCTTGTGGTAGCAAGGTAAAAAAATTATATAAAATTCAAATGAAGTTGAAAAATCACGATTTTTGTCGAGTGGTCGTGATATCATACATAGAGATCGTGATAAATAGTAGAGAGTGTTTTGAACAAGTTGACACGTACACTCTTTAGAAACCGGAACATCGAACGAGAAGTTTCAGAAAATTTGAACTCATACCACTTGGTTTGCTCTCTTTGTGAATTTTCATTTTGAATTTGAGTGCAACCACTTTTTTATAAGCAATACACAACATATCTAGTGACATGTTAAGTTTTATCGAAATTTCAAATTTATTTGCTATTTTTAGATAAAATTTGATGAAAACAACCTTCGGTGAGTGTTTTGCTCTCGGTGAACAGGGGACCTTCGCCGAGAGCCGTACCCTTGGCTCTCGGCGAATGTTCAAAAAAAAAATCACATTTCCGAGTCCAAACTTTCTCCTTGAACCACATACACACAAACAATATACATGTTCAAAATTGGCACCATTTTGTCTTTGTTAGCTATATTTAACAATTTCACTTCTTTCTTTGTATTTGTTTCTTATACGTCCGATATGAACTGCAAGTGCATAAAATCATAGAGCAAATTTGTTCGAAAAATGGTATTCATGTTCATGAGACATCTCTAAGACCATGTACATAAAATGAAGCTCAATTTTCTTGCATTTGGTTCTCGTATCAAGATGAAGATCGTGTGGTAGCAAGGTAAAAAAATTATATAAAATTCAAATGAAGTTGAAAAATCACGATTTTTGTCGAGTGGTCGTGATATCATACATAGAGATCGTGATAAATAGTAGAGAGTGTTTTGAACAAGTTGACACGTACACTCTTTAGAAATCGGAATATCGAACGAGAAGTTTCGAAAATTTGAACTCATACCACTTGGTTTGCTCTCTTTGTGAATTTTCATTTTGAATTTGAGTGCAACCACTTTTTTATAAGCAATACACAACATATCTAGTGACATGTTAAGTTTTATCGAAATTTCAAATTTATTTGCTATTTTTAGATAAAATTTGATGAAAACAACCTTCGGTGAGTGTTTTGCTCTCGGTGAACAGGGGACCTTCGCCGAGAGCCGTACCCTTGGCTCTCGGCGAAAGGAGCTTTTTTTTTTTATTTTTAGCGAGCGGCGCGAGCGTCCGGTGCGGGGGCCCGCTCGTCGGTATCGCCGAGAGCCGGCCCCTTGGCTCTCGGCGAAAGGAGCTTTTTTTTATTTTTAGCAGGCAGCACGATTTTTTAATTTTTTTTCAATAAGTTTTTTTTATTTTAAAATTTTTAGCAGCTTCGCCGAGAGCCCTAGATCTTGGCTCTCGGCGAAGGTTCTTGATTTTTGGCCTACCCGGCCCGACAACGCCCGCCGGTCGCACACAAACCACTTAGCCCCAACCCGCCGCCGCCCGCCCCCGCCCCGACCCGCCGCCGCCCGCCCGCGCCGCCACCACCCCACCGCCGCCCCGCCCGCGCCGCCACCACCCCGCCGCCGCCCGCCCCCCCCGCCCTCGCCCCGCCCCCGTCCCGCGCCGCGCCGAGCCCCCGCCCCGACCCCGCCCCGCCCCCGCTCCGCCGCCACCGCCCCCCCCGACCCCCCCCCCCGCCGCCGCGCCGCGCCGAGCCCCCGCCCGACCCCCGCCCCCGCTCCGCCGCCGCCACCGCCCGCCCCCCCCGACCCCCCGCCCCACCCCGCCCCGTGCCGCGGTGACCCGCCCCCACCCCGCCCCGTGCCGCCTCGCCCACTGCCACCTCCCTCGGCCGCCAAGGAGGAGGAGGCCGGCCGCGAAGGAAAATCGGGGAGGGGAGAGAAGGAGGAGGAGATGGAGAAGGCCGACGTGGAGGAGGGTTAGGAGACGTCGAAGGATCCATTGCCACGAACGCATCCAACCTCGGTGCTTCACCCCTTGTGAGTGCTCTCTCGACTTCCTCTCGATTTCGGTAATTTAGTTACAAATTAGTGATGAATTAGTGATGTTGGATATATAAATTAGAGATTTTGGTGATCAAATTTTAGGTGTCTTGACGAATTAGTGATGTAGAATAGCAAATTTATCATGTCTCTAATTTTTGTTTTCATATATACATCTAATGCATATCAATTTTATAGGAAGAGATGCCTTGAGATGCCGCACTGACCACCGGAAGCTTTTTTGGGAGCAAGAGGGGTGATTTGTCGATCACCTAGGTGAGACTCGTGGATCGCATGGGGGCACTACATGTGATTTTCCGGCCATCGAGCCGTTGGAAGAAACCCCATGTGTAGCCCGACCGTCGTGTCGTGCCTTTTTTTGCGGAGTTTTGGAAACCTCACCGTACGGGGGGAGTCTGTGCCGCCGAAATTTTGACTAAACACCCATCATTGATCTATTTTTGCGGGGAAGGAGGCCCGGTTGGCACCGCCGAAGAAGGAGTTGGAGTTCGCGCTCACATTGTCTCGGAGGCCCGGTCGACCCCGGTCTTGCCGCCCGCCCTCGCCTCGCCATCAAGTCACTAGGTGAGCACGCCCCTGCCTCGCCATCAAGTTCCTAGATGTTGTAGATCGCGAAACCTAGTTAGGCGTCTCCCATTCGAAAGAGATACGAGTTTGAAATATGTAAATCTTTGCATATTTATTGTTGTATCCGTTTCGAATTGTCCACGTTTTTTGGACGGCCGTGGATGCGTAGATGGGGTTAGTTTCTATGGTCTACTCCGATCCGAGATAGAGTTTCGGCGAGCACCTCCCCGTTGTTCTCCGGATACACAATCTCCCTAATGGGACGTGTATTTGGAGAACAATGGGGAGGTCTCGCCGAAATTCTCGTCTCGGATCGGAGTAGACCATAGGAACTAACCCCATCTACGCATTCACGGGTGGGATTA
Source organism: Cenchrus americanus (assembly GCA_947561735.1). Taxonomy (NCBI): domain Eukaryota; kingdom Viridiplantae; phylum Streptophyta; class Magnoliopsida; order Poales; family Poaceae; genus Cenchrus; species Cenchrus americanus. The sequence goes on from OX387241.1 coordinate 201,396,165, forward strand.
GGACCTATCTTTACCTATTAGAATGTGTAGGCATCGTGTAGATGATGCAATATATTTCATATGACTCGTTGATATGATATAGAATGGGTGACCGTGAGTGGATGTACAAAGGATGGGCACCAAATGGTCGTGTGACACAAGAATGGATTGACAATGCTCAAGCTTTCATGGATGAAGCATTTAGAAAGGTTAAAGGGCCTAAAGATAGTAAAACGATATGGTGTCCCCGTCGCAAGTGCGGAAACTCACGCAAAAGGACAAAGGAGGTCATGGCGGCTCATCTCTACAACTTTGGTTTTACGAGAGACTACTCCAAGTGGACCTTTCACGGTGAAACCCGTCGTATGAGATCCGAGGCCGTGAGACAACGCATTGGAGAACTTGATAGTGATCTTTGGAGTAGCGGACATGCTAGATGACTTTCATGAAGCACATTTTCAAGGAGAACGTCCGGAGGAGGAGCCGAGCCAAGCGCAAAGGCGTATTATGACATGTTGGTCGCAAAGACAAAAACCCCTTCACAAGCACACCAAACAATCTCAACTAGACTCCATCGGCCGCCTCATGGCGATAAAGTCCCAAGATAACCCGAGTCGAGAATGCTTCGATGCTTTGGTGACCGTGATTAGCGACATGCTTCCCGAAGATCACATTTTGCCAAAGAACATGTATGAAGCCCAAAAGGTCCTTCGTGCACTTAAGATGCCATACGAGAAGATACATGCTCGTCCGAATGGATGTGTCTTATTCGGGGAAAGATCATGAGAAAGCCACGCACCGTCCGAAATGTAAAGCATCTCGGTTCATTGAGGTAGACTCGGTCGGGTCGTCCAAAGACGCAACTCACGACCCCGGTGAGTGTCTGCGGTACCTCTCGCCCATACGGCGGATCCAACGGATGTACATGACCGAGGAATCTGCGAAGCAAATGACTTGGCACAAAACGGGTCGCCGATACGGGATTTCTACGAGTTTTTCCGGGATACGAGGCGCGGGCGAATGACAACGCCATGTTCATTTGTCGCAAACTTGTCACCGATATGATTTACGAGTCCCGCGTCTCGCAAAACATGGTCCGGAAGGCTCGGCGACATGAGAAAGTCCGAAAATCGGACATGCGAAACCTCCGCTCACTCAAGAACAATACATGGAGGTATAAATATGCGTCAATTCATTTTTCCGAGATTACATTTGCTCAATTTGATGTTTTTGTACGGTATGCACTTGATGACTTGCGGTGTGCCCCCGTGGTGGTGTGCCGACCGGCCTCACGTTTGGAGGGCAATTGTGAACAAGTGGTTTGAGCCGGATTGGGAGGCAAAGCACCTCGAGCGCCGGGAGCGGCGTTTGAAGATGGCAGGTCCGGCACACCACCAAGGCCCCATTAACCTTCGCGAGTTCAGTCGTAGATGGGTACGTTTATTTATTTATTTATTTCGATTTGTTGTTGTCTAACTCTCAATTATTCTAACACCCACTTTGTTGTTTTCTAACACCCACATTGTTGTTTTTCTAACACCCACATTGTTGTTTCTTGCGGTCTCGGGCACATGAGAATCAACCTTGCAGCGAGCTCCAGGCATATGGCATAGCACACAAGGGCAAGGCCAAGGCCGACGTCGCCTTCAACGTGGACGACCCACCCGAGGCGTATAGTAACCCGACAATCCAGTCCCGCATCACAAGGTACGTCACGACGGCAAGGGAGGTTCGTGGGCCAGACTTCGATCCAGTGACAGAGCCTCTTGATGGAGAAAGTGTCGTGAGGAGCGGAGAAGGCAGGATGCATGGACGGTACCATGTGGGTGACAGTCTCCTTGTTCCGTCCTCTGTTCCGACGCTCGCGGCAGTTCGATCTCGAGATAGGGGCACGAGCTCAGCCCCGCCCATACATAGTCGGCCCACTGCTACGCAGACGTTGAACGAGCAGTTCCGGGTTATTCTCGTTGTCTTTGTCGTCCATTGATACTTACATATGATTACTTTATATTCTAATTTTTGGATCAAATATTGTAGGCCCAACTTGCAGCGAGAGAAGGCCGAGCGGGAGAGGCGAGGTAGAAGAGACGCAAAGGCAATCCAATGAGTACCGCGGCCGATGGCCGAGGTCCATACGAAGCGGATGGAGGCGTTACGGTCGGCCCACACTCGGCGGATGTCCTCCGTGCTTAAGTACTTGGAAAACCTTAGTCACGCGGTGGCGCCACAGGTGCAACTCCCTCCACTACCGCAGGTGCAACTCCCTCCACTACCACAGGCATTCATTCCTCCACTCACTCGACCGGCCGCTATTTCTCCGGTGAGTTACTTTGAACCCTGCTATTTTTTTCTAGTAGTGACCTAGACTTACTTCATACAAATGCCGAAAACCATGTACATTCATTTATGTCAATTTGACCACGTGTCGTACGACACCACATGACATGTGTCCGGCCATCGAGCCGTGAGAAGACATTTATTGTGGCCCGACCTTCGTGTTGTGGCTTTTTCTTGCAGGTTCTTAATACCTCACGGTGCGGGGGGAGGTCTTGTCGAAATTTCTAATTAACACTTTAAATTCTACGCGGGATCTATCTCGCGGCATCAAATGATGGGCTCGCAAGCATACGACGGGTCCCCGCCAGCTCAGCAGACTCCTTGGGGTGGGATGCAGTGGGTGCCACCTGGCCCGTGGCCGAGACCTGGCCTTCAGCAGCCTCACAGTTCGCAGGGGATGCCACAGGCATCTGGGTGGGTCCCGTGGCCACAGCAGCCGCCCACGGGGGGTCGGGGTCCCAGTCGCCGCATGATCAGTAGGCGGACGAGTGAGTTCGTGGACTTAGCTACTTTTATTTGCATTTGGACATTTGTGACTTGCACTGGACCATTGTGACTTGCAGTTCGTGACTATGTGATGAATTTGTCGATTATGTGATCATTGGTGGACTATGTGATGAATTTGTCGATTATTTGATCGTTGGTGGACTATGTGATGAATATTATGTCTGTGATGAATATTATATATGCCTGCGATGATATATGTGATTTCTGTGAATATTTGAGACTGCTGGAAAAAAAGGAAAAAAAAGAAAAAAAAAGAAAACCTCTTCGCCGAGAGCAAACTCCAATGCTCTCGGCGAAGGGGGCGCCCCGCATCCGCGGTATGCGGTCCTTCGCCGAGAGCGAGAAATCTTGGCTCTCGGCGAAGGCCCCTTCTTCAACGAGAGCCGGATACCCGGCTCTCGGCGAAGACCCCGTCTTCAACGAGAGCCGGATATCCGGCTCTCGGCGAAGGAGTGGCCCCCACTCCCCGACGGAGCGACGCGCCGTGACGGAAGAGGGCTTTCGGCGAGAGCCGGGGACGCCTCTCGGCGCATGTTCGCCGAGAGGATCCGGTGAAGCTCTCGGCGAAAGTCGAATCACCGGTAGAGGTCGTACACCGTGTGACTTTCGCCGAGGGTTTCCTCTCGGCGAAGGCTTCAACGAGAGGGAAAGGGCCTTCGCCGAGAGTATCCCCGCTCTCGGCGAAGGCCCCGAATCCTGTAGTGGATAGTATACAGGACTAACTAGAGTATTAGTTATGGACTTTTTTTTGCTTGTATGGACTTAAATAAAATTGAAGGCTACTAAGGGTTCATTTACATAACAAGATCATAAAAATCTATATGAAATTTGAAATTCTAACAGCACCAGGACATGCTCAATTATCTTTTAACCTAGTTATACTAGGACTTCAATTATTGTTGTAGCTCATCATATGTATTCTATGTTCTCTATCCGTACCTAGCTATCCACTATTGTACACAACTTTCCTTGGTCACACACCCCATGGATTAGAGTTTTTCTGTATTAGGTGTAGTTGTAAATGCAATTGTTTTTATGGTAAGAGAGACTATGATCCAACTACTCAATACCACTTTCTATTGGATCGTGTTTTAATGATACAACCAGTGCTTTAGGTTGTTCTCAAGATATGTTTTTATGACACCGACATATAATTACAACCCATCTTTGCTCAATGTGTACAAAATATACATAAATTAATGTGTGAACTTCCAGAGTATTTGAAGGTACAACAATTTCAAATCCATTTGCATAATTGTATTTCTTATGACAAGGTCTGCAAAATAAAGACCAATAAGATATATGTTTTCAAATATTTTTTCATACTGACACTTAAATAACAATGTAGTAATTTCTTCTATATTAAGTGTATAGTAACTTATGTTCAAACCTACAAACGGCATGTTTGTTTGGCTTATCAGCATCCAGGCAGCAGTACATTTCTACTTTTCTCTCAGAACAAATCAGCACAGCCAACCAGCCACCAGCCAAACGAACAGGACAAAAGAAACCGTGCTCACAAATAACTAAATGGAGAATTTTGAATCTTAACATCGATACAAGTTGCCATATCATTTCTACATGAATTATTATATAGTATATGTTGTTGCTATATTAAGTTATAATCCTAACATTGGTATGTTGTTGTATAACAATCATTATCATTATATATTTATATATGTCGTAACATTTAGTTTTATCTAATTTTGCAACTAAATAAGTAGACATAAATATAAGTTGCTATGTATGTCTACATAAGTTCATATATTATTTATTTACATACTTTGTTACATTTGGAATTGCTAGATAGATCTTCTGTTGTTTTGTACAACAGATTTGTTCAGATCTGACAAGAAGTGTTGTGCAAAAAGCGGAAAGAAGAGAAGCTGAATAGAGCCGATCACTATGCAGGTTGTCTTTAAGTCTTCACTTAAATTTAACATATGTAGTGATATATAAGTTATTAAGTAAATATCACTAGATATAAGTAAATATTAGGAATCAACCTAAGTTATCAATAATACGAATTGCCTTCAAAATATATTTAATATTTATTTTGTACAGATCTCGATGTGAGAAATACGATGGTGCCAACTTTTTTCAAAATGGACACAATTCTTTGAATAAGACTGTTAGAGCTGGCTGACCTGCGTAGGTGTGGTGGACGGGAGGACGAGGCGATGGTTCACAGCAGCGACCGTCCTGGCGGCCGGCGTCGAGATTGATGAGCACGGTAGGGAACAGTAACTGAATGAGGGAGTCGCAACTGAATGAAGACAGTAGTTTCTTAAGTTCAGGGAACCAGAGAGATCAAATCGATCTCCAGTTGTCCTCCACAACACTCGATACTCTAGACTTATACTACAGACTCACAACTGACACACACACGATACACATTAGAATTCAAACTAATTCGAATCCAACAGTCATGTTTCCCACGTTCTTGTGCCAACTGTCCTTGTTCTGGCCGTTCAGGTTCATCAGGTTCTTGGCTTGCGATTCTGCCGTGCATATGTGTACACAACATTTCTCCCCTCCCCGACGAACAGCTCATCCTCGAGCTGGAATGATGGAAACGATGCTCGAAACCCATCGACCTGCTCCCATGTGGCCTTTGTTGTTGACATGCCCACCTATTGAACCAGTATATGCCAGCTGCCCTGTCGCTTGCTGGAGCCAAGTATACGTTCTGGTTGAAGCAGGACCCGGACGTTGTGCATAGGGGGTAGTGGTGGTGGTGATGTGGGTGGTTCTCCCTTGAATGGCTTGAGTAGCCCGACATGAAAGACATCATGGATGCGGGCGCTTGCAGGTAGAGCGAGCCGGTACGCAACAGAGCCGACACGTTCAGTGACTTGGAATGGTCTGGCATAGCATGGTGATAGCTTGGTGTGTGGCCCGGCAATCAGGGAATGAGTGGGGCGATTGGCAGTCTGAGCCGGACCCAATCACTTACCAAGACTTTCAAGTCGCGGTGATGGGCATTGTAGTGTTGCCGAGCATATTCTTGTGCTTGTGTTAGTCTTGTGTGAACTTCCAGTAGGAACTCATCTCGATTGGCCAACATAGTGTCAATTGTTTCTGTTGCTACGCTCCCTGCCAGATAGGGAGGGATGGCTGGTGGTGGTCTGCCATAAACCACCTGGAATGGAGTTGTTTTCAGCACTGAATGGTATGATGTGTTATAGCAATATTCTACCCAAAGGTAGCCAGTTGAGCCAAGTACGTGGTCGATCACCAGTGATGCATCTAAGGTACATACTGATGGTTTTGTTTACTGATTCAGACTGCCCATCTGTCTGAGGATGAAATGTTGTGCTCACCTTCAAGGCGACACCTGATTTCTTGAACAAATCCTTCCAGACAGTGCCCGTGAACACTGGATCACGGTCAGAAACAATCGACTCTGGGATACCGTGTAAGCGAACTACCTCGGTGAAGAATGTGCGGGCAACCGAAGAGGCCGTGTAAGGGTGACTGAGAGGTATGAAGTGTGCAAATTTGGAGAATCTGTTGACAACAGTGAGGATCACATTCTTGCCGTGGACTTTTGGTAGTGCTTCTATGAAATCCATGGAGATATCTGCCCATACCCATGATGGAACCGGAAGGGACTGTAACAAACCCGCTGGGTGCAGATATTGGGTTTTGTTCTGTTGGCAAATGGTGCAGACACTAACAAACTCGTTTACTATACGTCGATCATGATGCACATAGAAGTGAGCTCTAAGACGGTGTAGGGTCTTCTGAATTCCTTCATGACCACCAGTGTGGGATATTTGTAAAATTTGTTGTATGAGGTCTGAATTTGACGGAATGTATACCTTTCCTGACATCAAAATGAGACCATCTTGCACACTCCAGGAAGGATCTTTGAGGCCTGCTATAATGTTGTTGCGTAGAGCTGACAAATCTGAATTAGTCGAGATGGCACTTTTGATTTCACTAAATAGCTGGAATGTTGGAGTTGAGATGCTATGTATGGATATTTCGTCGCTGTCACACCTTGAGAGTGCATCGGCCGCTGTATTTAGTCTTCCAAGCTGATATTCTACATTGAAGTCATACCCAAATAGCTTGCTTATCCACTGATGTTGTGGAATCATGGAAAACCGTTGATCTAGCATAAATTTCAATGCATAATGATCTGTCTTGACTGAGAACTGTCTGCCCCAAAGGTATGGGCGCCAGTGACGAACTGCTTGAACTAGGCCAATAATTTGTCGCTCATACGCTTCTACTTTGAGGTGGCGTGGAGCGAATAGTCTGTTGAGAAGGCCACTGGTCCTTTCCCTTGATGCAACACTGCACCGAAAGCTGATCCTGAAGCATCGCACTCGACGGTGAAGCACTGTTCGAAATCTGGCAATTGAAGGACAAGTGCTGCCGTGAGAGCTTTCTTTAGTGCCAGGAAGGATGAGTTGGCTGTCTCACTCCGCTCGAAGGCATTTTTCTTGAACAATTGAGTAAGGGGTGCTGCTATGGCTCCGAAGTCTTGTATGAATTGTTTCTAATACCTGGCAAGGCCTAAGAATCCACGTAGTCCCTGTACTGATTTTGGTGTAGGCCATGATGCTACTGACTCAACTTTGGATGCATCCATGGACACTCCTTCCTGTGAGATAACGTGTCCCAGATATGAAACAGTAGATGTAGCAAAATGACACTTGGATCTTTTCACATGTAGAGTGTTAGCACGTAGGACATTGAGGACAACTTTCAAATGTTGAATGTGCTCTGTCCACGAGTTGCTATAGATGAGAATATCATCAAAGAAAACGAGCACAAACTTGCGAAAAAGCGGCCCTAGTACTGAGTCAATTAGAGCTTGGAAGGTGGAGGGGGTGTTTGACAGACCGAATGGCATCACCAAGAATTCAAAATGACCATGGTGTGTTCTAAATGCTGTTTTGTCGATGTCATCAGGATGGACCCTTACTTGGTGATAACACGACCGCAAGTCAAGTTTTGTGTAAAAATTTGCACCATTCAGTTCATCTAATAGCTCCTCAACAATAGGGATAGGGAATTTGTCTTTGGCAGTGGTGTCATTGAGTGCACGATAATCAACACAAAAATACCAAGAGTTGTCATGTTTTTCACTAAGAGTACTGGTGCAGAGAAGGGGGAGGTAATGGGTCTGATGATACCTTGTTCTAGCATTTTTATGCATTGAGCTTCCAATTCATTTTTCTGCAGTTGAGGATATCTGTAGGGGTGTACAACTACTGGTTCGGTATTGGGCTTGAGATAGATCCTATGGTCACAAGCTTGGGGTGGTGGCAGCCCACTTGGCTCACTGAAAACATCCTCAAAGGAGTGCGAGAGATGGTCCAAGACGTGATCTTCCTGTTGTCTGAGGAAGTTCAGTCTCACAGTTGAGGGAATGTCAGCTCTTGATGAACCCAGACCTTTCCACAAAACACATTTGCCATTGTAGTTAAATGCCATAACCAAGTCATCAAAATCCATTAGGATAGAGCGCAGGGGCTTGAGGAAAGACACGCCGAGTACCATATCAAACCCATCTAGAGGAATAGAATACGCATTGATAGTAAAGATGTCTTGACCAATCTTAATTTCGATGTCCCTGCCTATGCCACTGCAAGGAACGCGATGTCCATTGGCAACCATGACCTGTGCACCAATGTTTGGTTGAAACTTAATTTTGCTGTCTGGGCAGCTTGTGGGCTGAAGAAGTTGTGTGTTGATCCTGTATCAATGAGCACAGTGAAGGTCTTGTCACCGACTTGCACACACACTTGCATTGTGTCGTCCGTGCGAACCCCAGTAACAGCATGAAGAGATATCAGTGGCTCCTCATCCATGTGATGCGGCTGGTCAGTCACAGGCTCGCCGTCGTCATCTGTCACCTCCAGGTAAAAGAGCTTCTGGCATTTGTTCCCTCGAGAGTACTGTTCATCGCAGTTATAGCAGAGGCCTTTCTAGCGACGCTTCAACAATTCAGTCGGTGACAGCTTCTTGAACGGCGTAGATGATTGTGGAGTTGATGTGGATGCAAGTGGTGTTGTTGTCATTGTCATGGCTGGGTGCGGAGGACGCACCGGTGGCCGGTATGGGTGCGCTCCCGTGGCGACAGCGGCGAGCGTGGTGGCGCGTTGCTCGTACACCCGTGCTAGCGCCATTGCATGTTGAAGGTCCCGAGCCACTTGGAGCTTGACATCGATTCAAATTGCCTCGGGAAGGCCACCCGTGAAGAGGCGAACCTGCTACTCCGCGCGAGATACCCGGCATGCGCCAGCTTGGTGAGGAACGTCTCCTAATACTCTGCGACCATGCCCCTGAACGGTAATCGGGTGAGATTCGCCAGGTGGTTGATACCCACGGCGGGCCCGAAGCGTTGGTTGCAGAGCGTCTTGAAGAGCTGCCAGGATATCTCGCTGGAGTCGTACTCGGGCATGAAGTACCATTGTTGTGCCGCGCCGGCCATGTGGAAGGAGGCCAACCACACCTTGTCTGCTTCGCGAGTGTGTTGCACGCGGAAGAATTGCTCGCAATGGTTGAGCCATCCGAGGGGGTCTTCCTTCCCATCAAACATGGGGAACAAGAGCTTGTAGTAGCGTGGTACCGAGGCGCCCTCCTCGTAGTCGTCGTGCTATTCGTGTTGTTGCGGTGAGGAGGTCTGGAAGGGCAGAGGAGAAGGCGAGTGCGGAAATTGGATCGAATGGATCGACAACGGGCATTTGGACTGCGTGGTGTGGATGATGGTGGAGGTAGTGAGATGCGCGGATGGGATGCCGCCGTAGCCCGACATGCCATAGAGGGGAAGAGTTGGCGGCGGCCCTTTTGGCATCGGTGGGGGCAGGAACTCTTCCATGGAGGAGAGGCGTGCCGCCATGGATCCCAACTGCCGTTGCAGACCCGCGATTGCGGTAGTGAGGGTGTCAGGCGGGGCTCCAGATGACGACCCGGAGGCGGCTGATGTTGCAGGATGCGTGGTGGTGACTGGCAACAGCGCTGAGGATGCCCCGGAGGATGGATGCGGCGGCGGCGGAACAGAGGTTGTGGGGGGTGAAGGTGTTGGCCATGGGATCGGCGTGGAAGTCTGATACCAGATTGTTCGAGCTGGCTGACCTACGTAGGGCGTAGGTGTGGTGGACGGGAGGACGGGTGTTGGGGAATTCAGGAGAACCCGTCACCCTCGAAACGCTAAGTTTGACAAAGTTCTCGAGACATGTTTTTCAGGAACAGGAAACTCACGATTTTCGGAAGTCTGGAACCCGTGAAGCCTCGAATTCGCGAATGCGTGAGGTTCGGGAATTTTGATTCAGTGAAGAAATGGGGTCGCGAACATGTGGAAGGCCGGAACCTCGAGCTGGCGGTGGCGTGAACTTCGGAGGACGACCGATTCGGGAATCTGTCAGGGACCCAGTTCGGGAGTCACGCGCGAAGACATGCACGAACCGACGAAGAAGCGAAGGCCGATTCGGGAATCTGTCGAGGACCCAGTTCGGGAGTCACGTGTGAAGACATTCATGAACCGACGGAGAAGCAAAGTCAAAGTTGTTGTCCCAAAAAGTCCGGGTTTAGAGCGTGAACTAGTGGCAGATTTGTAAATATGTTAGATGAAAAAGACATTCCTGTATGCATTCACACTAGGAATATTCTCTGAGCCTGAGGGTGTTTTTGGTATGTAAAAGTCCCTTCGTCTCCCTATAAAAGGGGGCGCAAGGGCACGTGTAAACGGATTCAGACTTTTGGGAACTTGTGCAATCTGCAGGGGGAATTACAGTCTCTCTGTGCTCTAAGTTTGTGCTTGAACGTGCTAAGTACTCTCTCTCGTGTTAGGGGAATCATCCGAATTTTTCGGGTAACCCCCCAACATTGGCGCCCACCGTGTTCCAGCCGAAGAGAAACTCACGATGCCACCTCAGAAGAAATCCAAGAAGACCGTTCCAGCAGAGGCGAATCGAGATGATCACCATCCCACCCAAAGGAATGAAACCTGTTTCGTTCCTGAACCTTCTAACACAACAGACCAAGAACGGAGAGCAAAGCTCGAAGGTCTCATGAAGGCAAGAGCAGAAAAAACAGCTCATACCCAAGAACAACCTGCTGAACAGCAAGAGTTTGAGAATGTGGATGATGATGACGACACCATAGACGTGGAGCTAGAAATGGTTCAACAAAAGATACAGTAGCTGCAGAAAGACAAAGAAAAGTTCGTAGCTCAGTTGCAAGCGAAGAGAAAAATCTCTGAAAGGTAGAGCAGCTAAACAAAGCAAAAGTGCAAATCGAAGCCATACAGAGAGAAATTGATGAAATGAAAGAACAAGAGAACAGTTCCCTGTGGCAGGAATCACCGCATCAGAACTCTGGGCCAGCAAGAGAACCCCCGAAAGAAAACTTCTTCGCGGGAAACGGAGTTTCACACTTCGTGGATTCTGAATCACCGCTATCTATTGGGCTACAAACAGCACATTGGCCGCTGAAGTTTAAGCCTGTCTCTCTCCCCAAATACAACGGCTTCGGAAACTCCAGGCAATTCCTCATGAGATATGAATCAGCTGTGAATTCGGCAGGAGGGGATGATGTTGCATTGACCAAATCCTTCATCATCGCTTGCGAAGGACCAGTACTGAATTGGTACTCACTGCTGCCTCCACACTCAGTCTACAGCTGGGTAGACCTCAAAACAAAGTTCATGCAAGCATTTCAGATGTTCCACGACACAACGGCGGAAGCATCAGATTTGTACAACTGCAAGCAGAAAGACAGAGAGCCACTGCGGAACTTCATGAGAAGGTTCATGCAACAAAGGTCTCAAATCCCCGAAGCTGATGACAAAACAACGATCAAGGCATTGATCAAAGGTCTCACTCCAGGGCCAACAGCTTCACATCTCACGAGAAAGAAACCCAAGACGGTTGAGGAAGTTTTTCGCGAATTGGAAGAGTACATTTTGTCTGATGATGACCACCGCAAGAGGGTAGCTGAGCGAAACGAGGCAAGACAGGGCAACAGAGAGATGACATGGAGGGAACCACCCCAACATCCGCGAAATGTCAACAACGTCGGAAACTCACAACCTGAACAAAGCAACAGGCCAAGCGCCAGGGGAGGGTTCAATCCCAGAGGAAGGGGGAGAGGCAGAGGACCCCCAGGACTCACGAACCACAACCCAAAAGATCCTTACTTCTATTGCCAGTATCATGGGAGGGGCCATAGCACCGAAGGGTGCCCAGAAAAGAAGAAGAACATGGCATGAATTCAGCAAGAGAAGTCACTAATGAGCATCGCATCCTCAATGCCAAGCCAGTTTCACCCGAATTTCTGGTAGCCGCAATTCGCGAACCCACGGTCAAGTTCGTCCCCGGTTCGCAATTCCCGCAACCACAGTCAGCGTGGCAGCCGTCGCAACAATTTTTCCCTCAGTCGCAAGCAATCCAATCAATCCAACAACCACAACCCATTCGGGAAATCTTGCCACCACCTCCAGAAAGTTCGTCAAGGCCTCAGTCAAGTTCGGGACCTCAGAACTCCGAGGCATTGCCATCGTTCGGGACTATCATGCCAATCACGGGCGGATCAACTGTGGAATTTGAGACTAAGAAGCAGAGAAGCAATTACTTCAGCTCTGTAAACACCATTATCAATGACGGCCCAGCTTCTCGTCCGGAGTGGGCAAAGGTGCCAATCACCTTTACAGAAGAAGATTTCAGGCTGAAATCCGCGATTCACAATGACGCCATGGTCATTAAGGTGAATATAGCGGGGTGGGTCGTAGGAAAAGTCCTAGTTGACAATGGGAGCCCGGCAGATATCTTGTTCTTGAAGACTTTCAAAAAGATGAATCTGAGCCAGCACATGTTGGACCCCCCAGAGTACCCGCTGCAAGGGTTCGGAGGAAAGCCCATCAAGCCGGTTGGAAAAATATCACTCCCGGTTTCCTTCGGAGATCTCGAGAATGCCAGAACGGAGAGTCTCACTTTCGATGTAGTTGACATCTAACACCCATATCTCACGATTTTCGGCAGAGGGTTCATAAACAAGTTCGACGCAGTCATAAGGCAGCAGTTCCTATGCATGAAAATGCCCGCACCTAAGGGAGTCATCACAGTGTTCGGCAATCAACAAGAGGCCAGAAACATAGAAAAGGGACATACACCCGGACAAACAAACGTGTACCAGCTGAGAACAGCTGACGACAAGAAAAGAACTTGCGAAGAGGCCAAGCGGGACAAGGAAAAAATGAGATAGTTGCAGAGGGTGAAACAAAGAAAGTGTATCTGGATGACATGCCCGATAGAGCAGTCATAATAGGGGCCAAGCTCAGCGCCGAAGAGGACAAGGACCTTGTACGATTTCTGAACAGAAACAAGGATGTGTTCGCATGGTCAGCTAAGGACCTGCAAGGTGTTGACAGGGATATCATCGAACATGCCCTGGAAACAGACAAAAAAATACCTCCCAAGAAGCGTATTCGAAAAATGTCCGAGGAAAAGGTGAAAGCGATCGAAGCGAAGTTCGGAGATTACGGGACGCACAAGTAATCGGAGAAGTCAAGTACCGGTCCGGCTAGCCAACACCGTGCCGCTCAAGAAAAAAAAATGGAAAGTGGAGAATGTGTGTGGACTTCACCGATTTGAACAAAGCATGCAAGAAAGACGATTTTCCCTTGGAGAGGGTAGACAAAATTGTAGATGATGCAGCCAATAGTGAGATGCTCTCGCTGCTGGACATGTTCTCTGGGTATCATCAGATCAGGGTTCGTAAGGAGGACGAAGAAAAAACAAGCTTCATCACTCCCTTCGGGACATTATGCTTCGTAAGAATGCCAGAGGGGCTAAAGAGCGCAGGATGTACATTCTCAAGAATGATAGCAATAGTTCTACACCCGCAGATTCGGAGAAACATCCTGGCATATGTGGACGACATAGTTGTCAAAAGCGTTCAGAGGAAAGACCACATCAGTGACCTGGCGGAAACATTTGCGAACATAAGGGCAGCGAATCTGAAGCTGAATCCGGAGAAATGTGTATTCGGCATTCACAAGGGGAAAGTTCTTGGATGCCTAGTGTCAACGAAAGGCATAGAGGCAAATCCCGACAAAATCAAGGCTCTAGTGGAAATGCAAGATCCAGTTTCAGTGAAAGATGTGCATAAGCTGACAGGGAGAGTAGCTTCCCTTAACAGATTCATTCCCAGAGTCGCAGAAAGAAGCTTACCGTTCTTCCAAGTCCTCAGAAGTGCTAAGAACTTCCAGTGGTCTGAACCTCAGAAGCGAGCCTTCCAAGAATTGAAGGATTACTTGTCCACCATGACCAAACTCTGTCCTCCCGAACCGAAATCGCCACTCCTGCTATATGTGTCCGCGTCAAATTCAGCAGTAAGTGCAGTGCTAGTGCAGGAAAAAGAGAAAGAAGGAAAGCTTAGACAAATCCTTGTATACTTCGCTTCCGAAGCATTGTCTAGCTCCAAGATCTTCTATTCCGAGCTGGAAAAAATCGCATATGCGGTCATCATGGCAGCAAGGAAGCTAAGACATTATTTCGAGGGTCACAGGATAAGAGTCATCACCAACCAGCCGCTGAATGCTTTGTTCGCAAATAGAGAGGCATCCACCCGAATCATCAAGTGGGGCGCTGAGCTTTCTGAGTACGTGGTAGACTTTGAGAGAAGAAGTGCAATAAAATCACAAGTTCTAGCAGATTTTGTCGTGGATTGGACTTCACCAGTCCAGAATTTCGAGGAAAATGTACCTGAACCCTGGATAGTACAGTGTGATGGGGCTTGGTGTCACAAGGGGGTTGGGATTTCGGCTGTTGTGACGTCCCCAACAGGCGTAGTCATAAGATACACAGCCTGGCTCGTATTCGCAAACAATGAACACTCCACAAACAACACAACAAAATACGAAGCTCTTCTATTGGCTTTAAGGAAGATGAAAGCCTTGGGGCAGCAGACCTTCATAATCAGAACGGATTCGAAAGTAATTCAAGAACATATCGAGAAAGAAAGCGAAGCAAGAAATCCTGTTCTTATGAGGTATCTAGAAAAAGTCAGAGAAATGGAAAAGCACTTCAAAGGGTACTCAGTCCAGCATATCCCAAGAGATGACAACAATGAGGCAGACAAACTGGCGAAAGCGGCAGCTAGAAATCAAGAGCTACCCCCAGATGTGTTCTTCGAAATCATCAGAGAACCGTCCATCAAGGATTCGAAAGCTAAAATCATGAATGTAGTGGAGACTCCCGACTGGAGTGCAGAAATCATGGCTTATCTGAGAGGACACTATGAACCACAAGATGAGATAGAGGAGAAAAGATTAAAGCAAAGGGTTCGGGGCTATACAGTAGTGAATGGAGAACTATACAAATCGAGAGTCACCGAACCTTGGGCTGCCGGTGCATCACCTCCGAAAAAAGGTTAGGAACTTCTAAAGGAAATCCACAAGCGGATTCTCGTGGGGCGCACATAGGCACCGGGGCTTTGGCCGGAAAGGCGATAAAGCGAGGATTCTATTGGCCCACCATAAACATTGATTCCAAGACATTAGTTCGGCAAAGTGTGAAGCATGCCGGAAAACGGCAAATCAACGAACCGCCTTCAATGCCGGTTCACCTAATTCCACCGACTTGGCCTCTCGCAAAGGTGGGGAATGGATCTAGTGGGCCCGTTGCCAACAACTCAAGGCAACCGCCGATTCGCAATTGCGGCCGATTATTTCACAAAGTGGGTGGAGGCAAAACCACTTGCGAATATCAAAGCGAACAACAATTCGAAATTCTTTTGGCGTAACATAGTCCGCGTGTTCGGGGGTTCCTAGAGAACTAAGCGTTGACAATGGCAAACGGTTCGATCGCTACACCTTCAAAGAATACTGCAAAACCTTGGGCACTCAAGCGAAATTTTCGTCAGTGTATTACCCGCAGTCCAATGGGGCAGTTGAAAGAGCCAATGGCCTGATTTTTCGGGAATCAAGAAATGCTTGTTTGATCAGAAGAAGGGAAAATGGGTAGATGAATTACCGAAGGTGATCTGGTCTCATAACACCACAGTATCAAGAGCAACAGGTTTCACACCTTTTCGCCTACTTTTCGGCACTGAGGCTATGACACCAGGGGAAATCAAGAATGAAAGCATGAGAGTCTTGAAAGGAAAAGAGATAGAGGAAATCGATAAGAAGGTGGAAAAGGACATGATCGAGCTGACGATCCTTGAAGCCGCAGAAAACATTGAGAAATACCAAAGAGAAACAAGAGCATGGAGAGACAAGAAGGTGGTCCGAAAGGACATCAAGACTGGCGACCTTGTGTTGAAAAGGAAGAAAAGTTGGGAGAACCCAGGAAAACTTCATGAATCCCGGGAAGGGCCTTACATAGCCAGAGAAATAGAAATGCCAGGGGCTTTTCGCTTAATGGAGCAAACTGGCGAAGAGTTGCCGTATTCATGAAATGCTGACAGCCTAAAAAGGTACTATCCATGAAAACCCCAGTTGCAGCTAGATGTAATGTATAGTAGTTTTTCCATTTTCGCAAGTTTGTATTCTAAAAAACTAAAAAATCCGAATCACGTGTCTATAAGTGATTTCGGGAGAAAAAATTAGCTTTACTTTTTCTAGTCGCTTTAGAATAAGAAGGACCGTACTCTTTTCCTTGCAAAGGGGGCTCTAAATCAAGAGGCAAGGTTTTTAACGAGGCGGATCCTATGTAAATACTCTTTGTGATATATGTATAAAAAGAGTCTTCCCCCAAATCGCGTATTTTTCAGAATTCCATCGTGAAAAAAGAAAGAAAGTTCGTGAGAAAGGCTTCGTGATAGCCAGAATTCCATCGTGAAAAAAGAAAGAAAGTTCGTGAGAAAGGCTTCGTGATAGCCAGAATTCCATCGTGAAAAAAGAAAGAAAGTTCGTGAGAAAGGCTTCGTGATAGCCAGAATTCCATCGTGAAAAAAGAAAAAAGTTTGTAAGAAAGGCTTCGTAATAGTCGGAATTCCATCGTGAAGAAAGAGGCCTGAGACAACAACAAGTTGTGGCCTAGAAAATCCCATCCACGAAGGGATTCCCACCGAAAAAGGCCAGAGACAACAACAAGTTGTGGCCTCAAATCCCACCCACAAAGGGATTCCCACCAAAAAGGCCCGAGACAGCAGTAAGCTGTGGCCTAGAATCCCATCCACGAGGGGATTTCCACCGAAAAAGTCTGCATGATGATTTCGAGAAAATGAATGTGTAGGGGGTTGCCTACAGATCTTTCTTTAGCGTAAATCGCTGAAAAGTTTTTCGTGATAACACCGTTGTAAGAAAAGAGCAAGGGGATCGTGCGGAAAATCGTAGCAAATCTTGGTTGAAGCAAATGAGGGTTGCAGTATCAACCAAGGCAAGTCTGCCAGTTGGATCAAGTCCACAAAATTGGAAAACAAATTTTGTCGACTTGCGCGACGACGGTTGAAATTTTCAAAAACTAACAAAGATTTCTCCTAAAAGTGTGCTCGATTGAAATACGAGAACAATAAGCTTCGTCAACCTGCCTTCAAGTTTTCATGCAAAATGGCAAGGTGGGGGAGGGTGACGTTATTTCAAGAAAAACAACGTATTCATTGCCTTATTTGCATAAAAACTTCGGAATAGTTAATCAACGATTACAGCAGTCAGTGCAAAATTTAGAATGAAAGCTCCACAACATGTCCTGGTTTACAAACATTGTTTTCGGCAATATCGCTAGCATAAGCGAAGTCAGACGCGCCTGCTAAGGGGCTAAGGGGCTCCATCTTCGGAATTTTTGCGGGGCGCGAAGTAGAGGATGCAGAACGTCCCTTCTTACGAAACAAGAAAAATAAAGAGAGATCAAAACAGCCCATAGAAAATTTAAGTGAGGCTTCAAGCCAAAAATCAGAGAAGTCTTGTTCGGGATGAGCTCGCTTAAACAAGCGCCACGCTTCGCCGCTAACAAACATCCTATCTCGATGAATTCGTAGTGGCATCACGTCCTGCGCAGGCCCAGCTTGCAGGACCTGCGCAGGTTAAAGTTTACAAAACATTTGTTCAGAAAAGCTAAGTGAATCTACAAAATGTATACGTAGCCTTGAGGGTGTGCAAGGTTCGGACAAAACATCTAATTCGTGACATCCACCTTCGGAGAACTGTCATCGCGCCCGGAAGCTTGCCCGTCGTCGCTGCCCTTATCACTGCTACTGCTGTTGCTGCCGCCCAAACCTCCTTCGCCTGAGTCGCTGGAGTCTTCGCCGGAAGTTGACCTTTCGGAGGACGCAGCGGTATTTTCGCGATCTTCTTCCTCGTTCAGCTGAGAAGGAAAGAAAAGCAAATGTAAAGGGAACTCGAGAGACTGAAACATCAATGGCCGGTACAAGTGACGAAATCGAACAAAAATTTACCTCAGCAAGTTTAGCGCGCGCGATAACCTTGACGGTCTCCTTCCCGCTGGTCAACCAAAATTCCCTTGCGAACTTGTTCTTGATGGCCTGAACATCCGCATTGGCTCGAAGTATCGAAGTGCTTGTGGCGCTAGGGAATCGGGAGATCTTGTCGTGGAACTTCTCCAAATCAGCGCAGTCGAAGTCATGAAGAATCTTCAATATACTCTCCACAAAGAAGGTAGCCGCGAAGTCGCTGGCGCCGGAGATCACCTCAGAGAGTGCCTTGAATTCAGTCTCCATCCAATCCATGAATTCGGGAATTCCAATGTTATCCGGGAGAGGGGCTGGACGAACGCCGAACTCGTTCAGCGACTTCTTGTATTCCTCGTAAAGGAGTTTCAGCTTCTCCAGAATTTCGGAAGTGTTTTTCTTCGAGGCTGCATCCTGCTCCGCAAGCGCTTTTCAAGATCCAGGATTTTACGATCTTTCACGCTCAGAGACTTGGCGAGACTGGCGTTGTTAGTGCGAAGATCTTCGGCAATTTTCGTAGCCCTCTCGTGTTTCTCCCGAAGATTTTAGATCAAGCTGAGATCATCTTTGTGGGCCTTCTGAACCTTTTCCAGCTCCTTTTTAGATTGTTCAAGTGCTGCCTCCGCGATCTTCTTTTCGTCTTGGCTGGTCTTCAAGGCATCCGCCAGCTCAGCCACCTTCTTCTCAAGTTCAATATTCGCGGATTGTGCGAGGGCAAAGCTGCGCTTGAGCTCCTTGGATTTCTGGGAAAGTTGCTTGTTTGCCTTCTCTTATTCAGCGAGCCGCTCGACGGTAACTTTCCCGAGCATAGAGTGCTTGAGTGCATAGTCTTCTTGAAAACGCGCCAGCTTTGACGGAGAGTAAGAGTGGAGAAGATCCTTGAATTCTGAAAAGTCCAGGATCAAAATCTCAGTTCGAGATTCGAGAATCGGAAAAAGCATAAAAAGTAATGAAAAGGAATGAACCTTGTTTGCTGAAGTGCTGCATGGTGACTTGTTTCGCCAAACCGGACGAAGCCTTCCCCCAAGACGAAGGGGTGGTTTCGGAAGTAGGGTGAGGCTCCTTCTCAGAATCCTGAGCAGCTCCTTCAGGTTGTTCCGAGCTCTCCCCTCCTGTTTCATCAACAATTATGGACGATTTCCACAGAGTTAAAATCTTGGACATCTTGCTCCCAACGCCAGTTGTCTCGAAACCAACACTTAATAACTTGCCACGATGAGACGTACCAAAACTCTTGTTGAAAGCGGCCAAAGAAGGAGAGGGAGCCTGATCTTCGGGAACAACCTCCCGAACTTCGACCAAGGGAGCATGTTCGGTAGGATCTTCCTCCGTTTGAATGGTGAGTTCAAGCTCCTTGGTGAATTCGGTGGAAGCTTCGGCAGCAGCGGGGGACTTCAACAGGGGCAGTAACCTCTGCAACAACGGTGGCCTCAACAGCAACAGCAAGTACAGCCTCCTTGCGAACTTCGGGAGCAGCATCTGAAAAGGAATCAATATCCACAAACTCATTCTCAGAACCTGACGGACAATTGTCTCGAAAGTTAAACAGAGGCCAGAAGCAAAAACCTTTCCGGCTATCCGCTTCCACGAAGGCATCGTCGTCGAAGGCAGATGGAACTCGTCGAACCCCGACGGAAGAAACCTTCTTCACCGCCTTCTTCAACTTTTTGCGACTCATCTGGGCTAAACCTGAAGCCGCCTGAAGCTCTGCATCCGAAGTTCGTTCAGAAGTCTTGCGCTTACGCTTCGACGATTCCAGAGATCTTGTCCTGGAAGGCTTAACCCCAGAGGAAGTGCCCTCGCTGACAGATGATGAGCCTCGCTTCGAAGACCTTATTCGTGGGGCGTTGATGGGGGCGATCGAACAACCGGCCACCGCAAGCCGGCGGAACCTTCGGCCTTGGGACCCGAACCTCGAGAACTGAAAGATTTGTCACCACAAACCTCGGTGAACACGCGATTGACCCTCTTCTTGTGTTTCACAAGAGCCTTGTACGCCTTGTACTCGTTCATGGTGTATTCGCCTATCATGACGTTCACCCTTTTCTCTATCTCAATCATGAAGGCATTAGCGCTCTGATCCTCACGAAGCTTAATCCCGAACTTCGGGAAAGACACCTCTTGAGCTGCCCAGTTGACGTTGAAGTACACGATCTCAGCGGGAGACCAATCGCTAGAAATAGGCCAGATCCGGGCAGCCACGAACTCTTCAATAATGTCGCGGCCACCAAGTATAGTGCTGGCGAGATGAAATGCACTTTCGCAGTTCCTAATCCCCAGTGCCCGCTGATTGAATTCGGCTGTGTTCACCGCTGTCAGGGGCGCAATTGGGCGAGACAAGGGATGAGCCGGGCCTGTGTAGCCGGAAACTTCCGACATGTTGACCTTCAAATAGAACCAATGAGAGTTCCAGTCGTCGGTGAGGTTACTCTTGCAGCAGGGAGCAATCTGAATTCGGGTGATCCCTTTTCGAGCGTTCTGACGCCGGGTGTTGAAAGTTCAACACGCATGTTGAGTGTGATAGAACTGCCTGTCGCTGCCCTTGATAACCTCGGGGATAATCACCAGTTCGTAGAATCTGGCAAAGGCGTCGACACTGGGGGTGCAGCCGAAGGTCTTCATGATCCAAATGAATTTCGACACCTCGAGAAAAGAATTCGGCGAAAGTTGGTGGATCTTCACCGAAAAGGCATCCAGAATAGCCGGCAGAATCAGGTCGCAGGGGAACCTGAGTCCACAGA
This sequence comes from Cenchrus americanus, assembly GCA_947561735.1. Lineage (NCBI taxonomy): Eukaryota > Viridiplantae > Streptophyta > Magnoliopsida > Poales > Poaceae > Cenchrus > Cenchrus americanus. Next base: position 201,417,098 of record OX387241.1, read on the forward strand.
TGAAGAAGTCACGAAAGACGACAACTTCTCCATCCCTAGGGGTAGGGATTTGCTCATCAAGCGGGGCTCGCCCAGCGCCCGGAGGGAAGAACCCGGCCCTCTCATATTCCCGAATCATATTGGTTGTCACCTTGGACTCTCCGAAGACAAGTGAGGGTGGCAGCGGGCCGGTAGTCTTCACTTTAACCAGATCACTGACGCTGGCATCCACATCCCCGATATCTTCGCTGTCATCAGATTGGACTTCCCCGTCTTCGCGACTCCTGGAGCCGCTAGGAGAGCCGGCATCTTCGGTTGGTGCAGCATGCTCAGCACCTTCGACAAATGGGTCAAGCGAGAGACCACTGCGATGAGTTCTTCGGTAGTCATGGGTCTGGCAATGCTTTTAACTCGAGCCACCTAACCAACAAAGACAAGCATACGAAGCAATAAGAACAACATTCGAGAATAAAGTTCATGGAACAAAGGTACTGTTGCAGCAAAACATAATAAGTAAGAATTGAAAGAGAGAAATAAGATAATACCTTAGAGAGATGCGAAGAAAACCGGAGGAACGCGAACATTTCAGTAGAACACGAGATTCTGCGAGCGAGGAAGTTTCACGAATTGTAAAAAATCAGGAAGGCCGTAAAATTTTTTTAACAGCGGGAGCCTCCTTTTTATAGGGGCGGGGAGGGGTAGTTCCGCGAAACCTGCCTCGATCTAACCACTCTAGGGTTTTCGGGCGACGCGTGTCCCCTCCGACGTTCCGAGGGTGACGTTTGTTACTAAATTTCCAAAATATTTGTGGAATCAGATCGTCGGAGTCAACCCGCTTACCGAAGGGGCTAGTGTTGGGGAATTCAGGAAAACCCGTCACCCTCGAAACGCTAAGTTTGACAAAGTTCTCGAGACATGTTTTTCAGGAACAGGAAACTCACGATTTTCGGAAGTCTGGAACCCGTGAAGCCTCGAATTCGCGAATGCGTGAGGTTCGGGAATCTTGATTCGGTGAAGAAATGGGGTCGCGAACATGCGGAAGCCCGGAACCTCGAGCTGGCGGTGGCGCGAACTTCGAAGGACGGCCGATTCGGGAATCTATCGGGGACCCAGTTCGGGAGTCACGCACGAAGACATGCACGAACCGACGAAGAAGCGAAGGTCGATTCAGAAATATGTCGAGGACCCAGTTCGGGAGTCACGCGTGAAGACATTCACGAACCGACGCAAAGTCAAAGTTGTTGTCCCAAAAAGTCCGGGTTTAGAGTGTGAACTAGTGGCAGATTTGTAAATATGTTAGACGAAAAAGACATTCCTGTATGCATTCACCCTAGGATTATTCTCTGAGCCTGAGGGTGTTTTTGGTATGTAAAAGTCCCTTCGTCTCCCTATAAAAGGGGGCGCAAGGGCACGTGTAAACGGATTCAGACTTTTGGGAACTTGTGCAATCTGCAGGGGGAATTACAGTCTCTCCGTGCTCTAAGTTTGTGCTTGAACGTGCTAAGTACTCTCTCTCGTGTTAGGGGAATCATCCGAATTTTTCGGGTAACCCCCCAACAACGGGGTGATGGTTCACGGCGGCGACGAGCGGACGCCGTCCTGACGGCCAGCGTAGAGATAGATGAGCACGATAGGGAACAGTGACTGAATGAGGGAGTCGCAACTGAATGAAGACAATAGTTTCTTAAGTTCAGGGAACCAGAGAGATCAAATCGATCTCCAGTTGTCCTCCACAACACTCGATGCTCTAGACTTATACTACAAACTCACAACTGACACACACACGATACACATTACAATTCAAACTAATTCGAATCCAACAGTCATGTTTCCCACGTTCTTGTGCGAACCGTCCTTGTTCTGACGGTTCAGGTTCTTCAGGTTCCTGGCTCGCGGTTCCGCCGTGCATATGTGTACACAACAAAGACAAGTGGCCAACTTTGTTGTAAAAAGTCAAACAAATTATAATTTTAAAAGGAGGAAGTACTCCCTCCGGTTTGGTAAATGAAGTCATTTTGGACAAGTTTTGAGTCAAACATTGAGAATATAAATCATTTATAACTTTTAAGTCGTTGAGTTTGGAAATGTGAAAACTACATGAACAGATTTGTCTTGCAAAGTACTTTCATAAAATATACAATGTAGGTTTTAATAAATACTTTTATAAAAAAAAGTTAAGTTGTATTTTGGAGACTACGTCATTGTCCTAATCGAGTTCATTTACGTTGTTGTCCTAATCGAATTCAAATATGAACAGTATATGATGTGTCAAATATTGATATTCATCATATTTGGATGTTAGGAATCCAACTTTAAACATATACTCCCTCCATCCATTTATCGAAGTCCCTTTTGCACTTGACTCAAAGACCAAGGAAAGTCTCTCCTGTCATTAATCTCCGGAGAAGCATATGAGAGGAATCTATTACTCGCATAGATGCCAAAGCGACGATTTAGTGTTTTCCAATGCAAAAACACAAATGAGCCTTGCATAAGTGGAATTTTTCAGATTTCAAAATAGGCCTTGGATAAATGGATGGAGAGAATAGATACTAATATAGTACAGATATTGAATGTTCAAATTCAGATATGATCTTAATATTTGAGTGTTTAACTCTTTCGGTTGGATAGACGGATGGATAATACTCACAACAACTGTCTTTCTTTCAACTACAAAACATGTATTCACTGCAGTTCGCGTACAAGATTAGCGAAAACGACAAAACACAGAGCTACTCTCTTCTAATGTAACACGAGACTCACCAAACTTTGCTGTCTCCCTCGTGTAACCGTTGAGCCTGATAAGAACCTGATAAGTTCAGCACCATGCATTTTTTTCCTCTCACAAGCAACACACATCTAGTTTAGGCAGAAAACTTCGGAACACATAAACTAGGTCATCTGTAGACACATAGGAACCCACTTAAGTAAAATTGAGCATGCATTCCCTGATGACAATGGTAACATACCACATATAGTGAACTGATGTGCTGACCTATTGGCGCTCGATGATAACATGCCACAGGGTGGTTTCGACCATTTTGATGGTGCACACGTCTCCCGGCTTGATCCTGTTTTCATAGCAGAACCTCTTCCAACCCAACCCAGACATCTGATTGCCATTCTTGTATGAGAAAAGGCGCGCCTTCCAAGAACTGTTGCTGCTACCAGAGGTCTTGAGCGTGATGACCATGCAAGGTTCCCGAAGTCCAATTGCCTCGCACAAGGACAATGGTAAAGACTGCGAGGATTGCAACATTGGTCAGCCACAATTTCCATAAGCAGCCGTCGATGATCAATGCATCACAGGAGATTGAAGTGCATATACATGACCAATTGTATACAAGAACTGAATCTATACCAAAATAAACACTTCAACGTAGTGGTTTATTTCCTCTTGTGGAAATCATGCACACACATATCAGTAACTAAGAAAGCTTGAAAAGGAAATGCTAGCTCCTGTTTATGCATTTATAAATATAAAACTCATTGCATAAATTTTAGGACCATATCCTAGAAAAAATTGAGTCCATATTATTGCTAAAGGTTGGAATAAGGTTTTTCCTATTTAATGCTGGCCCAAATGAATAGAGAACCAAATGAATAGAGAAATGATTGTGCTTAGTGCTTACAAGATGATATCTAATTGTGCTGGTGTTAATCTCCTTCTTCATCCAAGCTGGTGGCCCGATCTCAAAGACACAGCCTATCCGTGATATTTCCTTGTTCAAACAAGAGATTTTTGGCCTCTTTTCCCCATGGCAACTTGACCTGTCATTCTTCCTCTTAGGCTTTTCCTGCTGGTTTTAAAGTATATGTTAATGTTGGTATTTGATAAGATGAAGGGAACAGATGCTGCAGTATTCAACTCACATAGCAAAACTTATTCGCATTTTCCTTACAACGCTTGACAGCAACAAGCCACAGTGTGGTCTTGACAATTTCAAAGGTGCAGATGTCACCTAGCTTGAGATTGCTCTCCTTGCAGAACCCACTCCAACCCTGCCGAAGCCGGTAGTTTCCATCTCCCCTTGGCAAGGCATGCACTTGCCAGGATTCGGTACTCCTCATTGAAGTCTTGAGTGTGATGGTGCAAGGTCCCTGCAACTCAATTGCATCACAAAATGCTGCTGGCACAGCCTGTAATAATTGAAATCGTGTTGTTTTCAGTTAGTGGTCACGATTCACTATAAATTACAGTAGATGCATACTGACTTCTAGATCTGAACTGTGTTTCTTTGAAAAGTTCTTCAAGTGCATATATATAGACATGAAAAGTGTTATGCAACTGCTGATACTATATAGAATAAATTAGTTTAATATATTCATTTGCTAACTACTTAGCAAGCATATATATTATCAGTAGTTAGAGCATCAAATGATCAAACAAAGAGGTCGGTCCCTATTCTTCATATGGAAATACAACTTTATCTTATTCAATAGGGAAATGGTCTTACCAGTTCTCTAAGTGCATTGGCGTTGATCTGCTTCTTCATCCATGACGGTGGCCCAATCTCGAACACAGATTTCGTCCAGAATGGTGCCTTGCTCAAACGCGTCATAGGGCCTTTTGGTTTCTTTTGTCCATTGTTACTTGACCAATCATTCTTGTAATTCTTATGGATGGAAATAGATGGTGATTCCTTCTGTTCTTCAGTTTCTGGTAATGTAAAAAGATAGGCGAGCTTTAGTATTTAATTCATGTTCAAATCCACTATAACAGATTCAAGATATCCTAAATTTATTAATCTTTTGCTCACTTTTCTGAATTCTGATGTCCTTGCCTTTGGACTCCCTTTGGCATCCATTGGGCTCAAACACTTTCACTGTAAACACCAAGTTGCCTTCATATCTCAGCAGCAGAGCATTAGATTCAGTAATGTCATGAAACATCAGAAACTGTGTCCAGCCACCTGAGAAAAACACATCTAACTGATTCATCTCGATCTCAATGTGAGAAACTTTGCCAAGGGGACCAAAAACAATGGCTTTACGATTGTTCAGGTGTTCTTTGGGGATGTACTGTTGCACAAACTTAGCAGGCACTAGCTACAAGAAAACATAAAAAGGAGTAAAAACCAGGCCATTCCAATGACAGGAAACAAGGTGAGGAAATCAAATTGACAATAACAGTCTGCAAACCATCTTTTCCATGAAATCTGTTGGAAGTACTCTGATGAACTGTAGCTTGCGGGTGCCTTGGCTGCTCGCAGTTGCCTCAACTGAACAAAATGAGTTACGGATAATCATGTTGAGCTGAAAAAATTTACATTTGAGTAATTACAAATCTGCAGCAGGGAACTACTGTAGAAATTAGTCGGCGTGGCATATACTCTTAGCTTGGTATAAAAATCTTATTGAAAGCTCTTGGGGTCCCAATATTAGCAAGACCTTTCTCTCTTTTTTTTACTCTTTCAAGAACCATATGCATATTGTAGAGGGTGTTTGGTTCGAGGAATGGAGTCATCCATCATCTTATCACTCTTCACTTTTATGTTTGGTTTGTGGAGTGGAGTGGGTTGATCCATCACCCACCTTATCCCTCACAAACTAATAATAAGTACAAAGATGAGAAATAAATTCATCCCACCAAATTTTGCAGGATCAACTCATAATGGATCATCTCATCTAGGATGAGGTGATTCCTTAAACCAAACAGTGACTCCGATGCTGAATAATACAATCAGGATTTCAGATTTCAAGAAGATCAGTAGCATTGCTGAAACTCGATATTCCAATTGTTCGGGTAAGAGATAATCCTACAGGCGGCTGGTGGTGCGGCAGGCTCCCTAAGGCAGGAGCTGGCGTCGAACGCTTTGACGGTGAGGATGCCGCGGCCCCGGTGGCGTAGGACCAGGATCCAGCCCGTGCCGACCCCGCACGCGGCCGCGAACTCCAGCCACCCGCGTCCCAGGAACGCGCCGTTGCCGTCCCGCTCGACCGCGACGCGCCAGGGCCTGGCCTTGCCGGAGGACGGGCCGACGATGAGGGCCTCGTCGCAGCCGATCTCCGCGGCGAGCTCGTTGGGGATGCGCTGCAGAAGCAGGTTGCAGGATTGGTCAGTCCAACGGCCGGTAGGGGATCGGGGGCGGCACGCGCGTTGGCGAACTGACGAGCGCACGCACCAGGGTGTCGGAGGTGAAGCGCAGCAGCACCCTAGAGTGCTTGGCCGTGGCGGCGCCACCACCGGCCGACGACGCCATTAATTGGGAGTCCGCCGGCCGGACGCGCGCGGACACACGAGGGTGTTGACTGGGTGAGGCTTTGGGACTCCGGCACTCCGCCGCCTGCCTGCCTATACACAGGGGGAGATGGACCGGGGAAAGCAACAGCGCCGGAAGTTGTGATTCATCGATCACGTGACTCATGTTTTTCTTTTCCACTGATCTCTACTCTTGAATCTCGACGAGTACATGTAATTTTTGCTCATTTTTTCAATTACGTTTCTTGTTTAAGTTTTAAGCTAAAATGGGCATTTAATCTTTTCAAAAAGAATCTTCATATAGATCCATAAATTAGGTCATCGACTCAAGGTCATCTAAGTAGAAGACATGATCACGTAAGTAGAAGATCCACATTCGACTAGATGTCTAGAGGGGCGAGTCATAATCGCGCCAGCAGATCCAAATTCGATTTCTTGTTTGAACGGATTTTAGGTTTTTTTTTTAAAAAAAATCTCCTATTCAACTTAGGAGTAGTTGGTTTTCTAAACCTAGAGAAGTGGTTCATGCAAGGCTCAAAATACAAAACATTGCAAGTATATTTAGATTATTGCTTATTTAATTACAATTATAAGTATTTCTCTAATTGACAAGATAATTGAATTTGAAGGTTTCCAAGCATAACAAGATCTCACGGGGCTAGATATCAAAATCAGGATGAATCTATTTATGTATTTTTGTCTTTTCTTGCTCATGATTTTCTCAAGTTCATAACTCCTCAAAAAATATATATACTTGCATGTTACCAAATTTTCTATGTGTGCTTTTAGATATATAGTTTTAGAGTATTATTTACTCATGCATCTTCAGATGAGTCCATACGCTCTGTTCGTTTGGCTTATCAGCCACCAGCCAGCAGTACTTTTCTCTCACAACAAACCAGCCATCAGCAACCAGCCAACAGTACTTTTTTCTCAGAACAAACCAGCACCACCAGCCCAACTAACAGGCTGTAAATTGAATGGGAATGAATATTTAGGATTTGGGGTTGCCAAAAAGATTATGGTGCGAGCAAATAAAGAGGAGGACTTCGGAAAAGAGTGCACCATGCCTTACTGAAACCATTTCTCTGGAGTACTCAAATTACTCTCTATGACATGTGGTCTGCATCATAGTTGGGCTCATATGTCGGTGAGAGTTGTCCCTCTGCAATTAATAATGCATACAATGGCGTATCTAGGATTTGTTTTTTCATTCTTGAGGAGACCAATAGTGCTAATTAATCTAAAAATTTTATCAAAATCAGATCTTTTCAGTACAAATTTGCAAACTATAGGGGGGGGGGGGCATGGCCCCTACCAGCCCCTCCCCCCTTGCTACGCCACTAAATGCATAGGAGGTTCATCCTACCGAAACTAGCGCGGTATGTATTCTCTGACTCTATGAAATGAAGTCACCGATTTTGTGTCTTGGTGAACAACACTCTTAACTTTAACCGTTGTAGCAGTGGCACTGTACCATTCTTTTTAACATATAAATATAGCAACATGATATCTAAGCTGCCCAACTCGCAACGGGCGGCCAAAAATTAACTTAGTCATGACTATAATCTTTCTCTAACTTTGATCATTCACATTCAGAATCTATAAGACGACAACCCGTCAAGATGTGAGGTGGCACGACACATATTGTTCGGACCCAAATTTGGCACAAGGCCGACCAGGCTGACGCCACCGGTCAGATCGGTGTCCCTCAACGGTCTGACCGGTGGGGTGTCTTGTAGCCGATCCGGCAACGGCCACACCGGTCCGACCGGTGGGCCTGACCGGCCTGATCGGTGGACCCCGAGTCCGAGTAGAATTGTGGAGTCCTTGTGAATTTCGAGTTGTAAAAGGATTCCTTGCGGGGCAAGACCTCCCCACCCTATAAATATAAAGGGCCACGTCCGTTTGAGGTGGCATCACCCAATCGATCATTACTTTTTACAACTTTTATCTCTCAAACTCTAGCTTTTCCAACCTCGTGCTTTCCTTGCTTGTCTCGACAACAATCAGGGACGTTCTGAGTGGCCTTGCCGACCTCAGAGCAACCCTAGGCGCGTCACCTCCGACAGGGTCCCTCTCGAGGCGGCGATCTTAGGTTTTCATCGTGCCTCTGCGTACACCGGTCAGACCGGTGCACCTGACCGGTCAGACCGGTCCGGGCAGGAGCTCGGCGAGTTCAGCGTTTCGACGTTCCGCACGATCTAGCGCTCGTGTGTGTTGACCAAAAAAAGCGTCAACATACTTTTGGCGTCTCCGCTAGGGACGAAAGATCAGGTTGCTAAAACCGTTCAATCTGACCTCGGCCAGATGGGTGCTCAGTGTGATCTTGATATGAACAATATTGTCACCGCGTCACTGGAAGATCTCTCTCCGGAAGAGCAAAAGTTCAAGGCGCTACAAGAGTACATGCAAGTACAATTCCTCGCTGACGTCAATAAGGATCGATCCGGCAAGGTGGCAAGATTGAAAGAGTTCGAGCTGCTGGCGATCAGACTAAACGACAGCAATATTGAGGTAATCCCCACTGTAAGTTAGACACCCCCGCCTGACACTACTCCTACAACATCTACAGTGGGTAGTGATGAACTGCTTGCTTCTTACATTGCTCATTTAGAACGGTTAGAAGATCTTGAAAAGGATAGGGCTTTAGGTTTTAATAATAATGATGCTAATAGTAGTACTCCTAAAGCGAATCTTCAGGGGTCTCATCCTAGCTTAGCACCTCTGCCTGTAAACAATGATAATTTTGCATGTGGTTTGACACCAAATCCAGCATCTGGTCAGTACCATCAGTTCCAACCGCACAGGACAAACATGGCCACACCAGTCCGACCGATGCAGGGTACCGGTCAGACCGATGCTATGGAGTTGATGCCTGATCAACCTTTGCCAGTTTCTGTCGTGCCAAATCAGATGGTCCCTACTTTCCCTGATACAATCAATAATGTTGGACCTCATTATAGTACGACAATAAATGCATCAGCCTCCAAAAACATTATTCCGGACGATGTGTTTGAAAGTTACAGGCTAGCTCAAGCTAAGATAGCTCCCTATTTAAATAAAGTTAATTTGGAGAATCCTCAACCACCACAGCCAACTAATCCTAATTGGGCGGAATTTAATAGATTCAAGGAAGATTTGGCTAATGTGGTAAAAAAACTTGGGGTTGACATAGGTAACACTAATTTATATCAAAAGCCATATGATCCCGAGTTTGATAGATTTCCTCTCCCACGTGGTTGGCGTATGCCAGATTTGATTAAATTTAGTGGTGATGATGACCGAACCACATGGGAACATATTAGTCAATACACTGCACAACTAGGTGAAGCTGGTGTTTATAATGCTTTAAAAGTGCTCTTGTTTTCTTTATCTTTAACTGGCACCGCTTTTGCTTGGTTTTCTTCGCTTGCTCCCGTTTCTATTATATCTTGGGATATGTTAGAGCATAAGTTTCATGATCACTTTTATAGTGGGATCATACAATTAAAATTGACAGACTTAACATCGGTTAGGCAAGGAAGAGATGAAACTGTCTCTGCTTACATTAAAAGGTTTAAAGAAACTAAAAACCGGTGCTTTAATTTGTCGATCACTGATATGGACCTTGCAGACATTTGTCTGAAAGGTTTAAGATCATCCATTAGGGATAATAGAGGGCTCTAATTTTCTTTCGATTGCACAAGTTCAAGTAAGGGCTTTAATTGTTGAAAACCGAATGAATAAAGAGAAGGATAACTTTAAGTCACGTCGTTCTAATGTTCATATTATTGATTATGATTCTGATAGTTCGAACGATAGTGATAAAGAAGTTTATGCTGCTGAATTTGTTTGGCCTCCTAAAGAAAAATCTTATTCTTGTTCATCTCTGAAGCTGGCTAGTAAAGGTCGGCAAGAAGAAATTAAATTTACTTTTGATGTTTCCAAGTGTGATCGTATATTTGATAAATTGCTTAAATCTGGAAATATCAAATTAACTCATACTATTCCTCCACTTGAAGAATTGAAAATACGTGCATATTGTAAGTTTCATAATTCATTTTCTCATGCTATTAATGATTGCAATGTGTTTTGTCGACAGGTTCAATCGGCCATAAACGAAGGTCGTTTGACTTTTCATGAGATGCAAGGGGATAAAGCTCCTTTTCCAATTAATACCATGTATTTGCAGCAGCCTAAGGTACTGGTTCGGCCACATCAAGCTGAAGCAACTAAAGGCAAGAACGTGGTAATCGGGGAGGCTAAGCCCGATTTGAGAGGAAAAGAGCTAATTCACAAAGTTGAGTATGAGAAAACTCCTGATGGCAAAAAGACCTTCAAGGTTACAGTGAGTGCCTCTGGACATGGGGGGCAAGGGTCGTCCACTCCCGTCGATCAGCGACCGTCTGAGCCGTCTTTGGCCAGACCGGTCAGACCGGTGGAGGTGACCTGTCAGACTGGTGCATCCCCAGGCCATCCGAGGATGATCAAGCCAAGCCGTCCGGAGATTGGAAATTGGAAACTTAATGTAGCAAAAAATCAGGGGAGTGGTCCTAAGCCAAAGGTCACTTTCGACATGCTATTTGACAAGTATTCCAAGCAAAAGGCCGTTACAAGTGATCGGCCACTAAAAAAAGGATGAGGTCACCTACACACCAAGGAGGGTCATCTTCACCTCCAAGGGCTGCTACAAGACTCATGGGTGAATCATCACAGCAAGGGCAACGCTTTACTTCACCATAGGCTTCATCAAGTTCAAGTACACCACGTCCAGTGTATGACGACAATGGAGTGATGTGGGTGCCCTACCAACAAGCCTTTCATCTTGGATGGAGTGGCCAAAAATCAGCTTTTGATAGGATCTCCAGGCCTGTCCAGGACCGATTGGCTCCTCGCTGATCTGGTCAGGGTCACCAGACCCGACCGGCCGGCCGGTCGCTATCACCGGTCGAGCCGGTGTGGCCACAAAAGTCGCGCCACCTCCAGGAAGGAAAGTTTACAAGCCAAAGCAAAGGGAGGAGGTGCGGAAGATGGAGGTTGATCTAGAGAGGACTACAAGTCAGGATATTATTCAGATTGGATCAATGGATGTTTTTATTGGAGAAGATGACAAAAGACCGATTGTTCCAAACAATAAGGTTGTGGCATCAACTCCAGAGGTTGTTGCTAATGACCATGAGGCCAGTGGAAGTAGCTCCAACTCCAAGTACTTCTTGCCCAGGTGGTGTCCTCCCGTATTGACTCGCACACAAAGGAGGAAGCTTCAACACCTAAGATTTCAAGAGAAAAGGGAGAAGGAGCTAGAGAAGCAAAGGGGCGAAGCTTTCAACCAGTACAGGCCTATGGTACCTCAAGGGAAAGAATGGAGAGTCAAGACCAGCTCTGAACCCGCATCGGTCAGACCGGTGGAAGAGTTGGTCAGACCGGTCACACCGGTCAGACTGGTGGACGTCGACGGTCAGACTGATGACCCAGAGACGCTGCCTGGTTTTCCTTCTTCAGTTCCCATAGTTTGTGATGACAAGTCCGCATCGGATCCTGCACCAGAGACGATGGGGAGCTTGTTGATTAGAGTTCTTCACCTGAGCACATGAATTTGGACATCAATGTGATACACATGTCTATGGATGGTTATGTGCTCTCGGAGGAAGACGTTACACATCTCACTTTTGGGCCAAAGGAAGCTATTTTACAGAAGCCTAATGTTACTGAAAATCATCTGAAGGCTTTGTACATGAAGGGTCACATCAATGGGAAGCCTATCTCTCGCATGTTGGTAGACGGAGGAGCGATCGTCAACTGGATGTCGTATTCTTTGTTCAAGAAACTGGGAGGTTCAGATAATGAGCTGATCAAGACCAACATGACCGTCAGTGGTGTTGGAGGAGGTGAGCCAATGGGAGCTAAAGGCGTCATCTCTATGGAGCTCACTGCTGGGAGCAATTCGTTGGCTACGGCATTCTTCGTCGTTGAGACACAAGGTAACTTCATCCTTGGTCGTGATTGGATTCATGCAAATCAGTGTGTGCCTTCTACTTTGCATCAATTTTTAATCCAATGGGTAGGCGACGAGGTAGAGATTGTTCATGGTGATGCATTGACTTGTGTTGCAGTGGCCGATAGTTCTACTTTGGATAATCATGAGAATCTTAAGTGCTTAACTGGTTTAGATTTATCTAACTTAAAACTTATTGGTTCTACCAAAGACAGCTTTGCTACTGTTGTCATGAAGCCGATCATTGATCAGGCTAGGACCACTTTTTCGATTTGATGGATGCAAATCTTGAGTGGTTGCAACAAAGGCGAGAGCACTATAGGGCGCATAAGAACGATATGTGTGAAGCCATCGAAGACTTTGATGATTTGAGCAAGTTAGGACAAGGGTTTACATTGGCTGATCCTTTAGAGGAGGTTGATATTGGTGATGGCACTGTACCTAGGCCGACATTTGTAAACAAGAATCTTGATCCTTTGTTTAAATCTAATTTAATAAAGTTATTAAAGGAGTATGTTGATTGCTTTGCATGGAATTACAATTAAATTCCTGGTTTAAGTCGTGATTTAGTTGAGCATCATTTACCTATTAAACCTGGTTTTAGCCCTTATAAACAACCTCGTAGAAATTTTAATCCTGATATTTATGACCGAGTGAAAGAGGAAGTCAATCGGTTACTTGATGCAAAGTTTATTAGGCCTTGTCGTTATGCTGAATGGATCTCTAACATTGTGCCTGTTGAGAAAAAGGGAACAAAAAAAGCTTCGTGTTTGCATTGATTTTAGAGATCTTAATAGAGCTACTCCTAAAGATGAATATCCTATGCCTATAGCCGATTTTCTTATCAATGCTGCATCCGGACATAGAATTCTTAGCTTTCTTGATGGTAATGCTGGTTACAATCAAATATTTATGGCCAATGAGGATATATCCAAAACGGCTTTCATATGTCCTGGTTTTGTTGGTTTGTTTGAGTGGGTTGTCATGACTTCTGGATTAAAAAATGCGGGTGCTACCTATCAAATAGCTATGAATTTAATCTTTCATGATTTGCTTGGCATCATAGTAGAGGTTTATATTGATGATATTGTTGTCAAATGGGCTGGAGATGGTTCTCATTTAGCTGATTTAAGACTTGCATTTGAAAAAATGTGTCGATATAAATTAAAGATGAATCCACTCAAGTATGCTTTTGGTGTATCGGATGGGAAGTTATTAGGCTTCATTGTACATGAATAGGGCATAGAGATAGATCCTAAAAAGATTGAGGTAATACAGAGTGTTAAAGCACCTACTTATAAAAAGGATTTGCAAAAGTTCTTGGGCAAGATAAATTATTTGAGGAGGTTCATTTGTAACTTGTCCGGGAAGGTGAATGCTTTTACTCCTTTACTTCGGTTGAAAAATGATGTTGACTTCACTTGGGGGGCAAAGCAACAAGAGGCATTTGATGATATTAAGAGCTATTTGACTTCGCCACCCGTTCTTCAAGCACCCAATAGTGGTATTCCTTTCAAGTTGTATATAGCGGCTGAAAAGGATGTTATTGGAGGTGTTTTGACTCAAGAGACCGAAGGCAAGGGGTACATTATTGCATATGAGAGCAGAAGTACATTGTTGCAAGGAGTACACTTTTATTGAAAAGTTGTGTTTATCATTATATCATACTTGTACCAAGTTGAGGCATTATCTATTACCTAGTACTTGCATAGTAGCATGTCAAACCGACATAATCAAATATATGTTGCATAAACCAATTTTAAGTGGTAGAGTCGGCAAATGGGCTTATGCTTTAGTTGAATATGATTTACATTGTGAGCCATTAAGTTCTATGAAAGGTCAAATTGTTGCTGACTTTATTGTTGGACATAGAGTACATAAGCAACTTGATTTGAATGTCGGTTATGTTAGTTTTACTCCATGGAAGTTGCATTTTGATGGATCGATTTGCAAAGATGGTTGTGGTGTTGGAGTTGTCATTATTTCGCCAAGTGGGGCTGTTTTTGAAGCTCTTAACCGATTGGATCATGATTGTACTAACAACCAAACCGAATATGAGGCTCTTCTATTTGGGTTGAATATTTTGCATGACATGGGAGTAAAGCATGTGGAAGCATATGAAGATTCTTTATTGGTGGTGCAGCAAGTTTCCAAGGTATGTCAATGTTTAAATGGTTTTTAAAATGCTTATCTTCATAAGTGTTTAGACATCATATCTTGTATGGATGAATTTGTTATCTATCATGTTCCACGAGAGGAAAATCCTAGAGCTAATGCTCTGGCTCAACAAGCATCTGGTTATAATGTTTGAAAAAGAAATTTTTAAGAACACAAATCGTTTCTTACAGCCGAGTGTTTTGCTCTGGAGGCACCGGTCAGGCCGACGCAGCCGACCGGTCTAACCGGTGACACCGGTCTAACCGATGTCACCGAACGGTCCGACCGGTTTTGCAGATCTGGGCCAGTTCATGGCACCGGTCTGACTGATGACAATGAACGGTCTGACCGGTCACCTGATAAAAATTCCTCCTCGTTTTTTCGTGATAAAAATGAGGTGGAGGATTGGAGGAAGCCTCTGGTTGATTATTTGCATAATCCTAGCAGTTCAGTTGATAGAAAAGTCCGACAGTGGGCTCTTAAGTTTGTTCTTGATGATGGTGAATTATATCGTCAGACTGCAGATGATTTGCTCTTAAAATGTTTGGGCCCTGATCAAGCTAGGTTGGATATGGCAGAGGTTCATGAAGGTATTTGTGGTACTCATCAATCGGCTCCTAAGATGAAGTGGCTCCTCAGGCGAGCTTATTTTTATTGGCCTACCATGATAGACGATTGTTTTAGATACTACAAACGTTGTGAAGAGTGTCAAAAATATGGAGATGTTCAGTTGGTGCCTGTTGCATTGATGCAGCCGATTATTAAGCCTTGGCCTTTCAGAGGATGGGGTATGGATTTTATTGGCAAGATTCATCCTTCATCGTCAAAGGGGCATTGTTTTGTGATTGTGGCTACTGATTACTTTACCAAGTGGACTGAAGCTATCCCTTTGAAGAATATGACACATAGAGAGGTGATTGAGTTTATTACTGGACATATCATACATAGGTTTGGCATTCCGCAGACTTTGACTACGGATCAAGGGACTTCGTTCATATCTAAAGAGGTGCATGAGTTTGTTGATTCCTATGGTATTAAATTGCTCAATTCATCTGCATATTATGGTCAAGCCGAGGCTAGCAACAAAACTTTGGTAAAGCTCATTAAGAAAAAGATAGAAGACAATCCTAGAAGATGGCATGAGGTATTATCTGAAGCTTTATGGGCTCATCGTATTTCTAGACATGGTGCTACTAAAGTTACTCCTTTTGAGCTTGTGTATGGTCAAGAGGCCGTTTTGCCTGTTCAGGTAAATCTAGGCGCATATAGACTTGTGAAGCAAAATAACCTTAGTGTTGAGTCATATTATGCTTTGATGATGGACAATATTGATGAAGTGACCGACAAGCGTACAACAAGAAGAAATTGAGGCTTTGGAAGAAATTGAGAAAGACAAGAGGAGAGTGGCTAGAGCATACAACAAGAAGGTAAAGGCCAAATCTTTTCAGGTAGGTGACTTGGTTTGGAAGATGATTTACCTATTGGATCTAAAAGTAACAAGTTCGACAAGTGGTCTCCAAGTTGGGAAGGTCCATACAAGGTTGTCAAGGTTTGTTCTGAGAATTCTTACATGGTGGAAACTTTGCAAGGACAACGACTTCCAAGGGCTCTCAACCGGAGGTACTTGAAGATATTTCATCCGAGTGTCTGGCAAGATGCTTGATAGGATATGGCCGATTTAAAGCAAAAAATCGCTCTTAGACAAAAAAAATGGCCGGTGAAGTGTCACATCAACCTTAAAATTATTTTTTAGATAGCAAGCTTTACTAAAAAGCAGGGGGAATATGTTCGCACCCAAATTTGGCACAAGGCCGATCAGGCTGACGCCACCGGTCAAACCGGTGTCCCTCAACGGTCTGACCGGTAGGGTGTCTTGTAGCTGATCCGGCAACGGCCATACCGGTCTGACTGGTGGGTCTGACCGGTCTGACCAGTGGACCCCGAGTCAGAGTAGAATTGTGGAGTCCTTGCGAATTTTGAGTTGTAAAAGGATTCCTTGCGGGGCAAGACCTCCCCACCCTATAAATATAAAGGGCCACGACCGTTTGAGGTGGCATCACCCATTCGATCATTACTTTTTACAACTTTTATCTCTCAAACCTAGCTTTTCCAACCTCGTGATTTCCTTGCTTGTCTCGACGACGATCATGGACGTTCTGAGTGGCCTTGCCGACCTCAGAGCAACCCTAGGCGCGCCACCTCCGACGGGGTCCCTCCCGAGGCGGTGATCTTAGGTTTTCACCGTGCCTCTGTGTACACCGGTCAGACCGGTCCGGGCAGGAGCTCGGCGAGTTCAGCGTTTCAACGTTCTGCGCGATCTAGCGCTCGTGTGTGTTGACAAAAAAAAGTGTCAACACATTCTCTAAGATGCTCTCCTCATAGATGCCATCGAACGTTCATCCAACGACTACCAGAGCAATCAGCGCCTTTAATGCATCACCACCACTTAAAAGTTTAAACCCAACTATAGTTATGGGCCCAACTGAGTGAGGCTCAGTTCGAGAGCGAGACGAGAGGAAACATATAACAGTAGCATTTCACCTATAATTGAAAAGTTACGTCTCTTTTCTTAAGAATTAAACAAATATTTTACTTAAGTATTTCTAACAGTCCCATAATCTAAATAACCAAACTAACTTCCACAAAATCATGACTACATCATATTCATTTATACATTTAGCATTAGAGTTTCCATGCCTACATAATCCATAGATAGCACATAAATTTGATATTTTCACATCAACAAAATCTGCACAAATAGCCATGAATTAGCGATAAAAGTTCTATAGTTAGTATATAAACTATCTGGTGGAGTAGTGTCTTTGGTTGAGACTATTTTGGATCTTGTTCTTTTGACAACTACAAACTTTATATATATTTAAGCAATCAAATTATACAAAGGTCCTCCAAAGAAGACCATATTACAACTAGGTCCAAAGACCGGATAAGCACAGCGGAAGCATCTACGGTGGTGACGATGACGAACTCACTTGTCGGGGGGGGGGGGGGGGTAGGGACGCCTAGGGCCGCCGTTGGTTGAAGGCGGGATGACCGAGGTGAGGAAGAACTTTCCGGGCGACCGAAGAATAGGTGGAATCCCATCGCCAGAGGTAGAAGAAAACACTTGACGTCAAATCCCAGATGATGGTGAAGTCATCGAGCCAGCCGTAGATGACAAAGTGCCTGGTGGAAGCTCAATTCTGTAGGACCGATGGCTTCTGAAGAGGCGGCGAGGTGGAGTGGATTGGTGGAGGGGGCTTGTCGGAGAAGACCGGATCTCGTGGGTGAGGCGTGATAGGTAGAGGTGATGGAGTGGAGATGAGATCTGGAGGGTTGAGTGGAGGAGGGAGGGATTTATTACAAACCAGATCGGGGAAGCCGATGGTGATGACGGAGACCACAAGGACGGCGACGGCGACGGCGAAGCAGCCCAGGTAGAAAATACCACAGTGGGTAGTTGCCATTTAGGCACAAACTACAGCTAAGAAAGTAAACTACCCGTAGATCTATAGGTTGAGGGGGCTCCCTACCCTTTCTCGCCGCCGATGAGGATGCCAGAGGGAAGGGAGGGACCTAAGCAGGGCGACGCAGGGAACCTAGGGGAGAGGAAGGGGAGGCTTAGAGGAGAAGGAAAAGAGGGCCCTGGTCAGGATTCGTCTATTTTGGATCATTGAAAAATACTTAAGTGCAACCCTTGTTTAAATCCCCAATACTTCAAATGTATGTTAAATATCCTTTTTCTCTCACTTTCCCATATGGATTTTATTTGGACGACCAATAAATAGATGTTTGCGTGAAATGATCGAGTGCTTTGGCAGCCTTTGGATGATATCCATCCCCGAACCGGATCCTCTACAATTCCTGCCCTTGCAGTTGAGTCGCTGGTCTGAGTGGACCTGAACCCACATGTCAACCAGTCAACCGTAGAGGCTCAACTTCAGAGGATCACATTCCTTCCGGGAGAGGGGCGAAGTCACCCATAACTTTCCTTCACATTGGCGATGGATCGAAATCCAATATTTGCAACAGGTGAATAATGCAAACACAAAAACAATATTTTAAAGAGGATTTTTACATAATATTTTCCCTTCCATAACTCTATCGCCATCTGATCCAATTCAAATACTAATGCACACCAATTTCATGCAAT
The DNA here is from genome assembly GCA_947561735.1 of Cenchrus americanus. Classification (NCBI taxonomy): domain Eukaryota; kingdom Viridiplantae; phylum Streptophyta; class Magnoliopsida; order Poales; family Poaceae; genus Cenchrus; species Cenchrus americanus. The sequence continues at coordinate 201,435,563 of OX387241.1, forward strand.
CAACATAGATAATTTTGAAACAAGTACAAGCACCTAGCGAAGGACATGAGCAGACAGAACTTTTCTTAAGTGTTCAGTTCCCTCAACAATGTAGCCGACTTGCTATGGAGCTCGTACATTTCCATAATGAGAAGAGCATTACCTAGTACTAGTGTTTTAAACAGAAGCCAAGATCAACATATACAGTCAGGTCAAAGATTGTCAATGCGCAATGACAACATGCCAAAGCATGGTTTCAACAACGTTGAAGGTGCATAAGTCTCCTTCCTTGATCTTATTATCCCGGCAGAACCTATTCCAGCCTGACCTGACGTGACTTGCATGCTCGTATGGGAAAATATTCACCTTCCAAGACCTGGTGCTGCTTAGTGAGGTCTTGAGGGTGATTGTGCAAGCCGCTCGTAATCCAATTGCATTGCAGAAACCCGCTGGCAAAGTCTGCAAAACTAACAATAACACTGGTCAGAAACAGGTACTGTACGCGACTCAAAGAACTACCATGTACCAAGTGAATAAACACTGACTGCAATATCTAAATATCTGTTCATATTGATTTCGTGAGATGTTATTGAAGTGCATATACAATTACAATTTAAAGCAAGAGCCCACACTAAGCTGAAATAAGTACTTCAATATATTAATACAATGATCAGTTCTTCTTGTGATAGAATGGACTGTTATCAGCAGAAGCATCAATTGAAGCCATTGGTTTCTGTTTCTGCTTAGAAATATAAGTTTGTCACAAGAAGTTCTGGCGCCATATACTAGATTACTAGCTAATTTTCAATTTTCAGGGGTCTATTCTTCGCAGTGTTGTATAAGATAGTTAATTTTGGAGGAGCTATGCTTAGGTATATTCCTGTTGTTTGGAAGCCTAACAACTTGGACTGATATATTTTCAGCTTTCAAACAAAGTTGGAGGAGAATGGCTAGGAAAACATATCAGACATCGTGATGCTTGCTGGGGCTGCTGGGAGAGAAGCAGGTGCCTCTGTAGCACATGTTTGTTCCAGTGGCTGTGTTGTTCTCTTTTTGCTGAGTTCTGATTGCTGCTAGCGTGTATCGGTGGCTGTAGTTTTTGTCAGTCTGCGAATAGTTCTGCTTCTTGCTGGCAGAGAGGGGCAAAGCGAGACTAAATTGCTAGTGCTACTGGTGTTAAATACTTTTGTCCATTTTCAATGCAATGACACTGGGTCAGTCTCTAAACCTCTATAAACAATTTTTGCTGAAAACTGAAGTAATCTCTACCGATTCAGTTATTCTTAAGTTTTGACAAATTAATAAAAAAACAAACATACTCACAAAATAACGGTTATTCGTGTTTAATATTCTCTTCCTTAACCAAGATGGAGGTCCAATCTCATAAACACATGTCTTCTGTGATGATGCCTTGTTCAAAGAAGTGTTGGGACCTTTTGAATTCTCTTGTCCTTCACTAATTGACCTGTCATTGATGCTCTTCCACTTCGTACTGGAAGCAAAAGCTGCTTCCGGTAGCTTCGGAATGTCTGCTAATATATGACAGAAGAGACATGTGGTTCAGTACCAAACTGAAATTGAATGGCAGATTTAATTTGTATTTACTTACAACGTGTGATGACAACATGCCACATTGTGGTTTTGATGACATTGAAGGTGCAGATGTCACCTTCCTTGACATTGTTCTCCTCGCAAAATCTCCTCCAGCCATGCACGAGAAGAAAGCTGCAGTTGTTGCATGGGACACCACGCACCTGCCAAGACCCAGTCATTGTGGTCTTGAATGTGATCATGGAAGGCTTATGAAGCCCAATTGCATCACAGAAATCTATTGGCAAAGCCTGCAGTTATTGCATTCATATTGGTTTCAGAATACGGTCAGTCAATTGTCCACTAAATTTATAGGCAATAAATACTGACTGCTAGATCTAAACTCCATATTTTTTTGGGTTTGTCACAGAACCAAATGCATATACCTAACAGATGTTATAAAATGGAAGATAGTAAACCATATCCGGTACTATAATATATTGTTTTTATGTTTCGATAGTTCCTGATAGCACGCACATATATTATCAATTATTAGAGCATCAAATGATCAAATAAAAATGCTGGCCTCTATTCATCCATACTGAAACAAAAAGCTGCTGACATAAGCCTCAGTTTCCAAACCGTAGAAACTTTTTGGTTCCATAGGAAGTGGTAGTACTCACAAGATGATTTTCAAGTGTATCAGCGTTGATTTGCTTCTTTATCCATGACGGTTGCCCGATCTCGTATGAATTACTTTGTAATGATGCATCATTCAGAGAAGGCGTGGAGCCTTTTGGTTTATGCACTTCGCTACATGGCAAATCGGTCTGGGACTTATGCTTCCAAATGGGTGCAGATAGTGCTTCCTGTTGCTTTTCAAGATCTGGTGATGTTGATGCTTGAGAAGACAGAAGACACATGTAACTCAGCATTTGACAAACATTTTAAAACATTGCAAAAAGATTAAAATTCATAATCTTACTTATCTCTTGCTCACTTTGTTGCATTATGTTGTCCTTCTGCTTGGGGTTCTTCTGGCATCCGTTGGCCTCATAAACTTTGACTGTAAACACCATGTTGCCCTCATACCTTAACAGCAGGGCATTAGATTCAGTGATGTCATGAAATGCCAGAAATTGTGGCCAGCAACCTGCAAAGAACATATCTGACTGAACCATCTCGATCTTAATGTTGTTAACTTTTCCAAGGGGGCCCAATACAACGGCCATGCGGTTGTTCATGTCCCCTTTGGTGATGTTGTTTTGCACAAACTTAGTAGGTATGAGCTGCAACAACACACAAAATAATTAGAGTCAGACCATTTCTCTAAGGGAAACAGAGTGGGGAACAAAGATTAACAACAACAGTCCGCGAACCATCTTTTCCATGGACTCTGGCGACAGCACACAGACGAACTGCGGTTTAAAATCACTGTCTTCGCTCCTAACACCTTCTTGAGCTGAATAAAATACAGCTTATAAATAATTAGTTTGAATTGGAAACAGGAAATCCTTAAAAGTAGAATTAGAACGAACAGTAGGAAACTAGAAGCTAACCAAGAGCTCAACTACTTTTAGTTCGATTCAGACATACTCTTGTAAGATTTTTTTTTTTAATCCCAATTATTTACAAGATCATTTTCCTTTTCACTCACTCTTTCGACAATCGGGGCATTTACATTTTTGCCATTATTATGGTTCTCACTCGCTCGAAAGCCATTGTTAGGATTGCCCTTACATATTTGCTACTCTTGTTTGAGACCCCATTCAAGTTTGCCCTTTTTGCCTATGTGGCATGCCAGCGCATGCCACGGACGCTGCCACGCAGGCGCCTCCACGCGAAATCCCTATCGTGCCCTTGCCTACAGCTCCCTTCACTTGACTTGAGCCTCTGACATGTGGGACCCACATGTCAGAGTCATCTTCAACTTTGAGCACCTCCATGGCTGCTCATCTCATGTTGTCGGCGCGCCCTTCCCACGGCCGACGGTCCCCTCCCCATGGACGGGCAGCCGGCGGCCCTCACCCCATGGCCAGCGCGCCCTCCCATGACCTTCGCCCCCATCTGCAGTGGCCGCCCCCATCTCCCCATGGCCGGTGCGTGCTCCCATGGCCGCCGCAACCATCTCGCCATGGCCGACGCGCCCTCCCATGGCTGCCGCCTCCATCTCCCCATGGCCGGCGTACCCTCCCATGTCCACCGCCCCTATCTTCAGTGGCCGGCGTGCCGCCTCCCCATGGCCGGTGTGCCTCCAGTTCCCATGGCTAGTGCTCGCTGGAGGCCATTGAGGGTGTCATGGCCCCCACGCCTGGCTGTAAGCATGCTGTCCTCGAGGTCGCCGAGTGATGTGGCCGGGCCGCCGCCGCCTCTCTCCCTGGACGGAGGCCGGCCGCCATGGCAGGCAAGGATACAGGAAGAAAATTTGAGGGGAGGAAGAAGAAGATAGCAGGGGTATTTTGGCCATTTCGTGTTCCAATCCATGTTGGCACGAGCAACCTGAGTGCCACGTGAGCAAAAATGGCCTAGCTGGCGTGCCACGTCGACAAAAAGGGCAATTGTGAATGAGATCTCAAATAAGAGTGGCAAATTTGTAGCAGCGATCCTAAGAATGACTTTCGAGTGACTGTCCTTCGTAAGAGTGGCAAATATGTAAAATCCCCTCGACAATCTATGTACATTTCGAAGGACTCCAATATTGCAATTAGCTTCCTGTGAATATATGCAGTTTCACCATGATAAATAGTGGGGAAGGAGGATGCTACATTTACACGAGGAGAGAAGGAGATAGTTTCTTTGGGTCAGTGATTCCCGTATGGGGGAAAGAAGAGAAAATCGATCTTTACCTGCCGCCGCAGTTTGTTGAGCGCGGAGGTCCCTGATACAGCTGCTGGGGTCGAACGCCTTGATGGTGAGCAAGCCGCGGCCGCGGTGCCGTAGGGCGAGGTGCCACCCGGCGCCGAAGCCGTGGGCGGCGGCGAAATCGGGCCACCCGCGCCCCAGGAACGCGCCGCCGCCGCCGTCCCGTTGGACCTCGACGCGCCAGACGGCCTTGCCCACGCTGGCGAACGGTCCGACGATGAGGGCCTCCCCCGCGCCGATATCCTCGGCGAGCTTGCCGGGGATGCGCTGCGGAGCGTGAAAAAGGTGAGCCATTTCCTTGCACGGCCGGCCGGCGCGCGCCCTAGCTGGCGCGCGGGGGTGGAATCGCGCTTGCTTACCAGGCTGTCGCGGGAGAAAGGTAGCAGCACTCTGAGCTGCTTGGCGGCGGTCGCATCGCCACCGCGGTTGCCGGAGGACGCCATGGGTGGGCGACTGGACGGCGAGGGGACGCTGGGGGGTTTGCCGCCGGCCGGTCGTTTTGGGGGGGGGGGGGGGGGGGTACTTCAAGGTCGATGTCTGTCGCCTTTGACTTTAGGACCCAATTTTTTTAACGCGCACACACTCGTCCCTACGAATACACACGCAAACCTGACGGGCCTGAGGTGCTACCGGGGCTTTTGTAACCAATAGGCTACAGGGCCTTTCGCCAAATTTTAATCTTTATCTTTATATATACTCATGATGAAGTGGAGAAAAAAATTTTAGTATTATTTCCTATCATATGTTTTTACTCGAAAACGATACAAAACGTACGCTCGAAAACGATACCGATAACGGAAAATCGATACTTCGGAAACGAAATCATCAAATCGAAAATATATCGATATCGATCGATAACGATACCTCAAATCGAAAACACCGGTTCCATGAATGGACATATATGCAATATGTTCACAACCAAATGAGTCACCAACAGTCCAACATAAATATTACTGCACCATATGCTAATACTATAACCACCTATGATAAACAACTACTAAATAATTTTGCAGCCAACAAGTTTCTGTCACAGCACCCAACCTCCCGTCTAGGCTGCTAGCGACGGTCGTGTCCGCGAGCTGGGGACTGCGAATGGTGTAAGGAATCGTATGCTCGTAGCCTAAGAGGGGGAGGGGTGAATTAGACAATCTAAAAACCTTAACCTATGTCTTCACTATTTTTACACAAAGATAAACTAGAACATACTATCTAGATGTGCAACTAGGGTTGTTCTAGTGTGAAACTTCCATCCCAAAACAAGATTTGCAACCTATAGTCAATCCTAGCAAAATACTACTCTAGGAAAGTAAAGGCAACCAAAGATTGCAATAGAGTAAATGCGGAAACGTAAATGGGATGAGAGAAAGCAAACTCTTGACACACGATTTATCCCGTGGTATCGGTAGGCACTAAGCCACCCCTAGTCCACGTTGTTGAAGCACTCACACAAGAGTATTGCTTCCTGATCACCAAGTCTCTCCAAGAGCATCACTTGACTCACCACAAAAGCTAACCACAGGCACTTGCCAAGCTCACTTGGTCACCTTGTTGCCGCCTCCACTAAGGAGCTTCTCCACCAAGGAAGGGGGTCTCCACGTTCCCCGCACAAAGTGTCCTCACCGCTCCACACCAAGACAGAGGGTCGATGACGATTGCCGGTGAGCCATTTAGGCCCCAAGGCTTCTGGTGAACCTAGAATACCTTGATTCACTCAAGAATCACCTCGCAAGGTTGGCACAACCTTGCATTCACTCAACTCTAAGCTAAGCCTAGCACTAAGCACATACACTAAGCATATGTAAGTCTATGGATGAGCAATTAAGCACTTGGATGGATTGGATATGATCTTCTAGGTGTCTTGCACTCTCCTGCACTTCCACACAATCCAGCAACCTCAAATGGGCGGGTGGAGGAGGTATAAATAGCCCAAGGCATCAAACTAGCTGTTGGCTAAAAGCTGCTGAAAGTAGTACCGTCGGATGATCCGACGCTATGTTTTTCCAAGCGTCGGTTCATCTGGTGCTACTAGCTGTTGCCTCCATCGCACATGACCGTTGACACAACTATTCCGATGCTATGCTCCGACGCATTGCCGGATCATCCGGTGCTGAAGACCCCATGGCCAAAACCTCTCTGGTAGCTTCCACGCGACTGTCGGATGAACCGCTGTAGACCCGTCGGTTCATCCAGTGCTACTGCATGAATCTTGGCGTGTCTCTGTCTTGTTTGAACTTGATCATCGGATAGACCGATGATTCCTTCCAATGGACCGTCGGTTCATCCGACGCTACTGTCTTCTCTTCTTGTTCTCTGCAACTCGTCCGATGCTACTAGAAAATGGACCGTCAGTTCCTCCGATGGTGCCTAGGTTTTCACCCAGTGTACGAACTCGTCCGACCATTGCACCGACGCTTGCTATCTAGGTACCGTCGGTTCATCCGATGGTGTCCTTTCTTTTTCTTTTCTTTCTCGTTTTTGACCCTTAAAAAATAGACTATCTTCTCAACTTGGCATCCTTGAGACCTAGAAATGTCTACAAAGACATACTAAACAATATGGTTAGTCCCATTGATCATGTTGTCATGAATCACCAAAATCATACTCGAACTAATGACATATGAGGCCATGTTCGCTACAAATGGAGACTTGTAGGACCGGATTGGCGACCAGAGAGGGGGGAGTGAATGAGAGCCGATAAAAATTCTTCTTCAAATAACTCGACCTATGTCCCAAAATCGAATCCCGGTCACACACGAATGATGAGTCAAACCAACCACCAATCGCCAAGACAACATAGTTATGAATCAACTACAAGTCCTAGGAACGATTCCTTAAAGCACATGCGGAAGCACTAGAGAAGGAGCAAAGGAACCGATCAAACTTGGCAAGTTTCTGCGTACAGATCGACTGTCCGCTAGCTATCGCGGACTGTTCGCCAAGGAGGAGCGGACTTTCCGGAAGACAGGTGCGGACGGTTCGTAGTACAAAAGACGTCTCTAACCGCAAAAACACGCTTCTGTCTAAACGGTCCGCTAAAAGGTTCGCGTTCCCCTTGCGGACTGTCCGGGAAAGGCGCGCGGACAGTCCGTGGATGAACAACGCAGAAAAAGGCGAACTCGTAAGAACACCTTCCCAAAGTCGTCACCGGATCTCCCAAACGACTTAAGCTCTTGAGGCAAGATTTGGGGGAGATGATATGCGTCACTAGGTGATAGTATGCCCTGAAACTCTTGGCCTCTCACTCCCTAGAACGACGGGAATCGCGGATCACACGAACTCAATCAAGAACAAAGAACTCCGACCAAAAACCTTTGAATCGAGGAGGTTTCCCAGGGTTTGAGGGCACAAGATCATCCACAAAGATGCACGAAGCATCCACCCATGTTTCCCTCAAAGAAATCCAGGGGAAAACCTTCTCAAATCTATGGAATCAACCGAAGAACGAAAACACCAAAAAGGCACCAAAAAGACCCACGAGAATCACAACACCGAATCTTCAATACAAACCATGAAAGATTCATACAAGTCTAGCTTGCCTGCTCAACATCCATCCCTCTCTCAAGATCTCACCATGAAGCTCTCAAGCTAGTCCATTGGAAAACCTTGGGAAAATAGGAAGGAAAATAGCGAAGGGAAATGAGCTAGGGTTTCAAGAGATGGCTGCCATCCTCTCTCCTCTAAGTATATATGGAGGAAACCGAAAGACGAAACTACCCCTATTACATAATATTAGGATACACGCTCCCGAGGGGCACTTTAGGAATTCTCGTCATAGCACCATCGGACGGATGCCCGGCGACCGCACCTCGCTTAGCCTCGACGCAAGCCTTGCGATCCCGACGCATGACCTCCGCTTGGAAGCTTCTCGCTGTGCCCGGATCCCATCTCCACCCGCCGAGCCTCTGGTCTTGGTTTTGTCACTCAACCAAGAACCCGACGGTTTTGTGGTGAACCGCCGCAAACCCCGCGTGCAGACTCCGGTCGTGAGCCGCTACCCTGCACCGGCTCCTATCCATGACTTCGTCTTGCTTTTCTTGCCACCATGCGGCCCACACTCAACCCCGCTGGTCACCGGGTCCCTCAAGCCGAGCCTACTTGTCTATCCACTCCTCGGAGGCCCCGCAAGGCATAGACCTTTCGCACTCGCTCTTCACCTGCACCAACGCAAATCAACCCGCAACCTGCACCTGCACTACTCGGCCAAGAGTCAGTCCACACCACGTTGTCAATCACTCATCACAACCAGTAGCGACCAACTACCGGTCCTCGGACGCTCCGGTCCTCAAGACTGAAGTTATATACGCAGGGTTGTGTTATTAGGCCATGTTGGGCCTCAGTGTTACCTAGGCTTATGAGCCATCCGTTGACAATTCGGAATTCCAACGGATTCCAAGCAAAAATGTTCGATACATGTATTCGGTGGAACAAAGCCACTACCATTTCCATTTCCACTTCCACCAACGTTTTCCTATTTCCATACCAGTTCCGGCTCCTACCATTTCCATTTGATTGTTTCATATATTTTCTGGAAACAAAGCTCGGTCAATCGAGAATTTCCATAATTGTTTTCACCCCTAAGGACGACCACAGATGACCGTCCCCTCCGCTCGCCCCCACGCGCCCCTCCCACGTATTTCCATTTTTACCCTTAGGGTTGCCGCCCCTTGCCGCCCAATCCTCCCGACCTGAGCACCAACACAACTGTCTACTCCCCCACACGAACGCGTCTTTCCCCACGCCCCACCCTCCCCCGTGCTCGCAATGTGCACCCTGCCCCCACCGATCTCGCCCGGGCTCAAGATCGGGACTGTCGAGTCGTCACCATCGAGTCCAAACCCTACAGCTAAACAACCGTCAACCCCAGCCGCGAGCCAGCGACCGCCGCCGTTGCTGATCGCCGATCTCGCTGGGGCATGATACAGGGTCTGTTGCGGCGTTGCCGTCTGGCTGCACCATCCATCTCACCGGGTGTCATGTCGTCACATTGTCGTTGTCCTCCTCCAAATCCAAACCCTACAACCAAACAACCGTCAACCCCAACCGCCATCGCCGTCGCCGCCACCGCCACCGCCGATCGCCGATCTCATTAGGGCACGGGACCGAGACCGTCGCGTTGTCACTGTCTCCGTCGGGCTGCAGCGCCACGCAGTCGTCCTCGACACAAGCCTCTCTCACCACTGCCGTTGAATCCACACCGGACCGGGGCCATCACGTCGTCACCGTCGGTTCATCGACATCGGGTTGCGGTGCCGCGCTGACATCCTTGACCCAAGCGTTGTGACATCCTAGTGAGTTCTCCATCCTCGATGGCAACAACACAACACCGCGCTGTCTCCTTCTGCCATGGACGAATGTGCTAACTAATGACGCAAAAAAGGACATTTCTCGTCATAAATCGCGATTAATGATGCTGGTTGTTACGAAAACCCTTTGTCATTAATCGAGTGTCATAATCGCAATTAATGACGAGAACTTATTTCGTGACGTCATGAGTTTAATGACGCGTGCATAATCGTCAATAAAACTAGGTGATACCCCACGCGTTGCTGCGAGAATTTTTTAAACAAAATTTTAATGTGAATTCGTTTGTAAACTCATTATATATGAAAGCATGTTATTTTGTTGAGAGTGAATCATTCTAAAATCGTCAGCAGGAATTTTATGGTGTGATATACATGCTATAAGCCACAGAAAATCGATTTAAGACATAAATATGTGATTTGGTGGATGATGACATGACGTATAGTGGATGGTGACATGGCACATAGTGGATGATGACGTGGAATGCTTACATGTTGAGAGAAATTCAACCATGACTTGTAGTGGGTCTCACCTATATAAGTTTTATAGATTCATCATAACTTCGTTCCTACAGCTTTGCCATGCTGGACATAATCTGATGTGGCATCCGATGTGGCATGCCAAACTGTTTGCGTTCGTTTGTAGCTGAGTTGAGCCCAACACTATTCCTGTAGGCTGGTGTTGTTCATATATCCCAAAAAGATTTTGTTGAGTCCATTTATTGCTTTTTAGCACAAATTTGATTAGGGCGGACCCATTTTTGTTGGGTCGAGTCCAACAGGTTCACACATTGTTTGTTGCCTTATATGCCACGTTAATTTGAAAAAATGACTTTTGGCCCAATTAAAAGTGGGCTAAGCCAACTGAAGGACAACATAAAATTAACTAATGATGAATCAATACTAATGGATTTCATTTCAATTTTGATCCTTTTTGAATAATTTCGATCTGATTGACAAAATAGTAATCAACACATATTTATTTATATAATAAATCAAACTGTTGTTTACTACCAAGCACGACCATATTGTTCATCACATATCACAAACTATTACAAGATAACGGTCTCACAAGAAACATAGATTAACAAAGCTAAATATAATCACAAGAGACAGTGGAGATTTGATCTAATGATCTTAACCTCTTCATCTTTAACTGCTAAGCAGTAGACGATTGAGGCCTTCACTGTCTTCGGTTGGCTTCTGCAACCTCTTAATCTCAGCAGACTGCATTTCCAGAGTTGAATCTAATTCTTCGGTCTTCTTCTTCAAGCTACATAACTCTTTCTAGTGAGCAACAAACCATTGTCGAAGTTGTACCCCATACTGATTGGGAGTGTCAACTCGCTCTTCATCAACACTATTACATAAGGATTTGGTACCCATTCTTGAGTACTCGTTTGCCTCTGTTTTAATTTGTTTGGAAAGAAGCATCATTAACTTGGTAGCTTCCATCTAGCAATAGTGGATCTCAAGTCAGATTAGGACCTTTGTAATTGATTCGAACTAAGGAAACAAAGGTGTTAAGTTTGTTACCTTGGAGTCTCAACAGGAACGACTTCAGATGTTGACCCTTTGGCCTGCTGAAACAAGTACAAGAACAAGAGGTAAGGGTTGAGATCATTCGCAATCAGAAACAAAGGTGTTAAGTTTGTTACCTTGGAGCATGTCCAAACAAGAGCGGATACAGATGTTGACCCTTTGGCCCGCTGAAACAAGTACAAGAACAACCGATAAGGGTTGAGATCATTGGCAATCAGAAGCAATTTCATGTATTAAGTTTAATGCAGTACATGAACGATCACACCCAATCCGTAATCACCCAAGCATGCAACAAAAATATGGAAAGCCAAATAGCTTGAGTAAGCAATATAATAATTTCATACTTTAATTTCTACAAACCTCAAATAAGTTGACTTGGAACAATCTCTTGCAACAGGGAACAAAATATCGATAATCACCCAAACATGCAACAACAATACATGTAAAGAGCATGGGGAAGCAGTCCAATAATTTCATGTACAAATTTCTACAGACCTCAAATAACATGACTTCGAACAAACTCTTGCAATAGAGTACAGTAGATCCACAATCACCCAAACATGATAGAATATTTTAGAAAGCCAAAGAGCATGGGAAAGCAATCTAATTGGATCGATCAATACCGGAGGAGACCACACAAACCTTACGAATAGGAAGGGAAGAAGGTGTTGAATGCCGTCTGATTTAGCAGCTTGATCTTTCGGCTTGAACATGATGTTCTCAATTGTTGCAGATCTGGGGCTGCCAGGGTTAGCCTAGAGAGGGCCGACAAAGCAACTGGTTTGAACCATCTTGCAGCTTCAAGCACATTGTCGAGGAAGGCCTCCGCTTGTAGTTGAGGAAGGCCGCCGCTCGTAGTAGAGGGAGCCGTCATCGGTAGATGGGTCGCCGCTGCTGCTTCCGCCGCAGATCTACTAGGTCTCTTTGGCGGTAGAGGAGAAGATCCTCTGATTTTAGAAAATTACCAGGAGAGAATTGGAAGGCTGGGTTTCCATCTTTGTTTTATATATAAACGGGGAGGGCCAGAAGGAGGAGCGGGGAATTCCAAATTTCAAGTCCCGTATTTTTGCTCCAGAGGGGGAAACGAAAGACTTTGGATTATGGACCCAAATGTCAGTGACCCAAATGAAAGACTGTTTGGGTGTCAGACCCAAACATCAGTGATCTTGTGCAGAGAGGCAAGTTGTTGACTGGGTTGTCCATGCTAGCATGGTTCATGGAATTAACAAACACACACAGGATTATGCTCTACTTCATATTCAAGTTCAACGAATGATTCGATTATTACATTACAAATGTACTCACTACAACAAATTAACGTACCGTTTCAACTGTTTATTACATGAGTAAAAACACTTAAACAGAACATTAAACTACAGGGGACCCTGGTACAACCCTGCATGTAATCTTCTATGGAGATCGTGCATAAATTCATGATGATCAGTGCATACGACCGTCCAATCATATGTGAGTATCCAGTGAGGAAAGATTCACTCTAAGTGAGACATGCACTTGTCCTGCAATTGTGTGCAGATAGCCTGAATTGCCCATCGTAGAAATGAAATCACAGTTTCCTCACTTGTCATGTCCCACATCTTTGATGCATAGTGCACCTTCAACCTTTTGACTTGGTACATGTCAGCGACCGAAAGTAAATAAGGCCAGGCATTGGCAGGAATGTCCCATAAATCAACCTCCTCTGGGAGTGATCCTTCCCTAGCATATTTGATCAAGAGTGAGAAGCCATCAGGGTGTGTGTGTTAATAATTGTAAAAGTTCTAGAGCTAGACTCCACTCCTAGGCTGTAGAGCATTGCCTCCATCACACAACATACTTTCACCACATTGGCACGTATTTCTCGTATCACCCGGCATTCTACACCTACGTGGAAGACAACGTCCACAAGGGTTTGGGCTGCAACACTTCCGCATATGCTTCTTTGTACTGATGGAGGAGGAACTTCAATGCAGTCATCCTCAAGTACTGTAACAACACACGATATGTGTATGCGACCTTCATTTGATGTCACGTAGTCAATGTCATGATGCTCCACTAGACATTCAAATCCTCTTTCTTGTAGATCCTGATTCATGAAACAAACTACGTTTGCAGCTTGAACTCTAAACGTATCATCTTCATCATTTGGGTCTCTAGCCATCGCATGCAACAATACTCGCACCTACGTGGAACGGAGCAGTCACAGGCTTGACAATAATAATATAATGCGACCGTATTGCCATGTGTGAGTGTGTGTATTCATATATATAAGCAATGAGACACGTACCATTTGGCATTTGTGCACAGGGATGAGGACGACAGTAATGCCGTCTGGAACATCCATCCACTGATGATCATTCATACCTGTAGGATAGCAATGTAGCCTCCATTGACGGCCTCCGGCCATGAATGTACCTGCGGGAATCATCAAGTGCGAATCCAGAGCATTTGTAGACCTTTTCAGTCATGATTCATGCATCGTACCTGATCGAGGAGGACTTGTCGAATCATCTCGCACCCTGTGTGTTGCAACGCATGGACCATCCGGTCGATCTGATTGCCTTGTGCTGCCTTAAAGCACCCAATATGTTTCTCCAGATGCATTGACGCCTAAAACATTACATAAATAAATGGTAGAGAGTTGTCTCGCAGTTGATGCAGCATGAGCTGATGCAGTTGAGATGCCCATTAGATGCAGCTGATGCGGTGTGAGTTGTCTGCATGACTTCTTGTGCTCTAGACAGGAAAGTCCGGAAGTGAACACATACCTAGACATGTCGGGCTTGTCCCTTGATACCCATCATCCACACATGTAATCAATGCACGCCACTAAAGATTCTGACCTAGATAGATTTGTATCATGCATAGACCTGTGTCACACCCAACCCAATTTGGATGGCCAATGAGTGGCCCATGAGCACAGGTCCGCGTGTTTATTGCCACATTGCTAGTTGAGCAAGGGTGGAACCAACTTATATGCCTTTGTCCACCAGCCATATTGAGGACCGGAGCATCCGAGGACCGGTTGATGGTCGCTCTTGGCTGTGATGGGTGATTGACAATGTGGTGTGGACTAACTCTTCGCTGAGTATTGCAGGTGCAGGTTGCGTCTTGATTTGCGTTGGTGCAGATGAAGAGTGGGCACAAAAGGTCCATGCCTTGCGGGGCCTCCGAGGAGTGAAGAGACAAGTAGGCCTGACTCGAGGGACCCGGTGGCCAGCGGGGTCAAGTGCGGGCCGCATGGTGGCAAGAAAAGCAAGACAAAGTCGTGGACAAGAGCCAGTGCAGGGTAGCGGCTCACAACCAGAGTCTGCACACGGGGTTTGCGGTGGTTCACCAAAAAACCGTCGGGTTACTTGGGTTAGCCACAAAACCAAGACCGGAGGCTTGGCGGGCGGAGACGGGATCCGGGTGCACCGAGAAGCTTCGATGCCGGCGGACGCATGGAGGGATCGCAGGGCTTGCGTCGGGAGGATGCGGTCTGCGGCGACGGCGTGGTCGTGCGATGAAGAGGAGTGCTACATGACCTATTTGCCCTGAGGGCTTTGTATCACAACTTAGGTGGTAGGGGTAGTGTGGTCTTTTGCCTGGCCCAGGAGGGACTCATATATATTAGCTCTAGGGTTTCCAGGCAAACCATCCATCCAGACTGCTTCTCATTTCCTTGCTCCATAAGGTTAGATTTTTCCTCCCTTTGTAAAGAATCTGACCTCTGAGTGAATGGAAGATTTCATGGTTGTGTCGATTCTCCGCTTGTAGCTCGTTGGATTTTCGTGTCTTTTTTGAGCTATTTTCATCGGTTTTTCGTGGGCGGCTTGTTCCTTTGATTCTGAGGTGTTTGGGTTCGAATTTGTTGGTGGGGATCCTGGATAGTTGATCGTGCATCTTTGTGCTTGATCTTGACCCCTCAAACTTCGAATTCGGCCTCCGATTGAAGGATTTCGGTTGGATCCTAGGTTTTTGCTTGAGCTTGGTTTGGATTTGATTCCCGGTGATTTAGTTCGTTTGAGGACCCAAGTTTCGGGGCATAGCATCCCCTAGGGACATATCACACCTTCCCCTAATCTTTCCTCAAGAGCTTTAGCCATTTGGGAGATCCTTGGATGGGTAGGTGGTTTGGCTCTTGCGGTTTCAGGCTAGGGCTGCTGTTCCCGTGCCTGAGGGACTGTCCGCGGGTAGCAGGCGGACCATCCGCGAGGTGTAGTTCATCCAGGTGTTCTTTGTGTTGTTCGCTAGTTCTTGAGCGCTCACTTTTCAATCCGTTTGGCCTGCTGTTTCTGGCCGGGAGGAGTTTGGAGGACCGTCCGCCCGGAGGTTGCGGACCGTCCACGTGGCACAAGTTGCTCTCGGACAGTGCGCGGGTAGGGTACGGACCATCCGCGTTTTGGGGTGCACTTCTGGTGGTTCTGTTGTGTTTAACAGACTGTCCGCTCGAGGGTCGCGGGCCGTCCGCCCGGTGTCCGCGGACCCTCCGCCCTAGCCTCGCGGACCATCCGCCTGGCACTGCACAGGGTTGCTAAGTCCCTTGCTTCTTGATTTGTGCTTCCGCTTTGGTATTGTTTGGAGTTTGTTCCTAGGGTTGGTAGGTCCATTGTGACTACGTGACCTTGGCAAACTCGTGTGGGAATCCTTAGTTGTGAATTTGGGACACAGGCCGAGTTCTCTCTTTGGAGAAGAATTTTTATCGGCTCCCATTCACTCCCCCCCTCTCTGGTTGCCTAATCGGTCCTTCGCATATCACTCTCAGGTTAATCCTTTTAGACGAAGCGAGGACAAAAGTGCAAGCAGGGTGCTATGTGTACGCGTGCTCGCCCCTACGGAATTCGGACTAGGCGGTGCGGCTTTGGTGGGCGGGGTGTTACAAATGGTATCAAAGCCGACCCTCGCGGTTGCGCGTATGGGTTAGTGTGCAGGCATAGGGCGCATGGCGCGTGTGGGCCTGAGATGGGACACACAACATGGCATATGGGTCGGCACTGGACGTACGGTCGTGCACTACGAGGGAAGGTTCCTGGTCATTTTATCGGGTCAGTGTGCGGACATATGCATGCACGTGTGGGCCTTGGATGGGACACACGGTATGGTGTACGGGTCGGCACTAGATGGGTGAGTTGGACTGACGAGGACGTCAGGTTCTTTGGGGGGGGGAGTGAATGTCACACCCAGCCCAATTTGGATGGCCCATGAGCGCAGGTGCGTGTGTTTAGTGCCACATTGCTAGTTGAGCAAGGGTGGAGCCAACTTATAATCCTTTGTCCAACAGCCATACCACCTTCGGGTTAACCCTTTTACACGAAGCGAGGACGAAAGTGTAAGCAGGGTACTATGTGTACGCGTGCTCGCCCCTACAGAAGGGCTGGGCAGTGTGGCTTTGGTGGGCGGGGTGTTACACCATGACTATATTCCGAGCATCTCACGTTTTCCATAGTATCTTTAGCAATGCTATGCCGAGCTCACGTGCCCACTGTAGTCCTCGATAAATAGGAGAGTCCGACACAATGTTGTTGAAAGACAATGCCAACACTTATCGGTTCCCCATCTTGCATTTCTCTACTTCAATGGGATATAAGGGTGAGACCTTTTTCTTGGCTAATCTTGTTTACTTTATGTATGCATGGTATTGAGATGGTCACATTGTTAGATTATGTAGAGTTTGTTCTTCATTTGTGTATGCAATACATGGAGAATGGCTGGGCAGGGAATGGACGGAGCATGGAACTTGGAGGAGTCGGGGAAGCGGGTGCTGTCGGGTGCAATAGCACCTTACCACCGCCAGGTTCAGCTGCTGCCATCGACACCGCAGCGTACTCGAACCCAATGGCACCTCCACTTCCGCTGGTATCGGCACCTCAGCAACACCAAGCCCCAATGGCATCTCCACTTCCAATGGCATCAACACATCAGCAAAAACACCCGGGGGTGATGCCACCTCCAGCTCAGTCGCCGTTGGCAACGACATCTCAGGATCAGCTGAATCTCAGGGCACAACCTTTTCGCCCACGACCTAGACCACAACCTCTGCTATTGCCCGTTGAAATGCTACCTCTATGTTGCTTTGGCTTCAGTAGGCCGGGCCCGCTCGTGTTTTTCATGAAGGTATTGTGACAACCCCATCCGAGATAATTTTGTACTATCGCCTACACCACTCCATTTGGTCATTAAGCGATAATAAAGAATCATCCCATCGAGTGTTGCCAGGTTAACGCCCAGTAAATCACTTGACAACACAGATAGGATCGAACGTATGCATTAAAACTCCCACAAAGGAGAGTCCGGAGTGCCTTACAAATTAACATCAAATCCCTGTAGGGTCCATTATTACAAACATAGTTCTTGACCTGAAAGTAAATGGTTCAGAGTTTATTAAAAACAGTGGAAAATAAATGGTACAATCAACATCATAGGAGGCCTGTCCATGATGCGATCACTCTTCGTCATCCACCCATTCCAGTTCCCAGCAGGGTGGAAGTTCTCCGGGCCACACATCACAAGCATTACCTGGAAACAACATTTATAAAGCAAGGCTGAGTATACTAATACTCAACAAGGCTTACCCGTCTAAAAGAAAGACTTTACCTCTTATTATGCAAGGCTTTTGTCTAGTGGGTTTATTTGCCAAAAAGCTACTAGGTAGTGAATTCTTACTTTCACATTTTAGCTCATGTTCTAGTAGAAGTAATCATTACTAGATAAACAACAATTGCAATCAAGTTGTACAAATAATTAATTAATAATCATCTTCACAAAGTTCCATCATAAAGGGATAACATGGCCAGTAGATTAAGTAGTCTCAGATAACGGTGAGAGGCCGACAATCGATTGATTCAAACCTTGCAAGGTGGACCTAAACACACGGGAGGTGCCCTCACTAAGAGTTCACCAACTAGGCGGTTCCCGTCATTCTTCGGTTTGGGGATAATAGCTCACAGTCTTAAGTACTAGGTTTATTTGGACTACACCACTAAGGTCACCCTGCCTCACACATGCACTCGGGTGGCGAGCCCGGGGCCGCAACCCTAAGAGTAGTGATAGTAAAACCCCGTACTGCCTCATTTAGGTACTAGGCTTACCGTACCCATTTCCGACAAGTGTTTAGTACTTTCAAACACTTAACCAACGAAGCCATTGGACCGGAGCCCAAATCCCATGCTCTTACCACATAAGCAATCCATTTAATCAATAAGGTGATTCCATAAGGAGATCCTATTCTCGCGAGTGACGAACATCACTTGACTTGTACCTGATCCTTAAAGCATAGCAACTAGCAACCTAACATGCTAGTAAAAGATCACGGGTACTTAAGGATCATGCAACTAGGGTTTCAAGTCAACTCCTGAACGTAAATGCACATGAGATAACAATTAATAAATTCCGAAGTTTAAAGAAACACATGGGTTAATGAGTAAACCGGGGCTTGCCTTCGTCGGCACAAGCAGACACACAAACTTCCGGACTTTGGTCCAGGTCTTGCTCCACGGTCACGTAGTGCACGTTTCCTCCTGCTCCCTCGTCCTCGTCAGCCGGCACGAGCGTGTAACTACTGTCGGGAACTTCTACACGGGGAATGCAATGCAGGGACTATGAGTGTAATTATTTTAATTTAATTAACAATCATTAGCAAACAGCCACAAGAATTCTATGGTTGGCTATATTCACCATAACAAAAGTATTTAAGCACTTACTCATTTAAAAGTAAACACAAAATGCTTTTTAACACTCTCATGATGGTGATTGTGTACATACTGAAGAGAATTAATTATTTTAACACAAACAGCAAGGGAATGTACTTTCATGACACCAATGATCCTCCCAATTCATTTATATAACTTAAGCACAAAAGAATTTGTTTTTTCCTATTTTTCCCTCACTAGATTAATCTAGTTTTCAACCTTTAATCAACCAATCACACCTCAAAACTTGCCCAACAGTACCCACTAGTCCTACTGACCAGGGAGCACTTAATTGGACAGCAAGCAACAAGTTTGAGCCACTGCAAATTAAATGCACACAAATGAAGGCATTTCTAGCTAGCGTTTAAAGGATTAATGCATATAAAAATAGATATAACAGAAATGAAGACAAGCTTTCTCCTACACATGCTCTGGCCTAAAACAAGCCTAAGAAACCAACAAACACACCTAGAGCTATTATAGATCTTGATCTATACATTTATGATTAAAAGCATGCATAAATTTGGAAATAATATTTCTAACAGAGATAAAACCAGGATAAATTCACCAGAGGTGCATTATAGCATAACATGACAATACCCAGAAGTAGGGCTCAAAAATAATTATATTTAGAGCTACAAAAATCATCTAGTCAGATTTGTCAATATCACAAGATAATTTCTATAAACAGAATCCTTCAGTAACTTTGTGCAAATTTTGGCACAGGGCCTACACATGCTAGTATCTACAACATATCCAAAATCTAGCTCAAGATCATGTATGGATTTTGCAGAATCATAGATCTAGGTAATTCACACTTCAATTTTTCAAGCAAAAACTTAAGATCAAAAGTACATACATGCTTTGCAGAAATTGTAGTTCTAGTCACACAGAGCACAACAAAATTGGGTTTGTGATTTTTGGATTTTTCTATGAATTGATATTGAATTTAGAAGTCACTGGAAAATAGAGCCAAACTGGGAAGAATCTTCTTATGCCTAGGCCCCTGAAACTTTTGAAACTTCACAAACATACCCTTGCATTTAACACCTAGACCCTCGGGGACAAATCCCCTTCACAACAGTGCCTTCCCGTGGCGGGGCAAGCTCGCCGGCGGCGAGGTCGGGCCGGAGGAGGCAAACAAGCGAGGGGGATGGGCGATTGGACTCACGTGTGGCCGATTCGGTGGTGGCTCGGACGGAGAGGCTTCCGGTGATGGCCGGCGGTGAGGCAGCGGCAGCACGGACGCCACGGCTCGAGTTGTGGTGAAATGCCGGCGATGCTAGGCCATTAGGTGCAATTGGTGGCTCACGTGTGGACTAGGGAAGAGCTTAGAGTCACGGGTTGGTCACGGGCGCAAGCGAGAATGCGAGCTCATCGGCGGCGCTAATGGCGGGCGGCGGCGATTGGATTGGGCACAGGAGGGAAAAAGGAGAAGGGGTTTTTACAGGCCCGGGAGCATGCCGAGACGGTTGCTAGGTAGAGTCGTGGCCTACCGGGGCTAAGGAATGGGCGCGGGGCGGTGGCGACATGCGGCGGGGCTGACGGCCAATGGCGGAAAGCGGTGTGCGCGGGGGCGAGTGTACCGTGGCCGCGTGGCACCGGCCTAAGCCTCCACGCATGCGTCACGGGCTCTAGCACACGGTGGCGGCGCCACGGGCCTCGGACCGGCGGTCACTCCGGCGCCTCGGCGTGTGCGCGCGGGCGGGTACGGCGAGCCGACGTGGCGTCGTGCGGCGACATCGTGCGCGGGAGCTCCGGTTTGCAAAGACAGTTTGACTTAACCCTTTTGCACTCGAATTTTCTCCAGTTTTCAAAATAGAAGTGGTCCAAACTTTGAATACCAATGTTGCCCAGCAAGTTACCCTCTACAAAAAATGCCAACGGCTCTAGGGGGTTTTTCTCACTCGTTTGAGCAGGAACGGTAGTGCAAGTTGACCAAAAACTCGGTGCCCACGAATAGTGCCCCAGTGTCTGTTTTTGCATTTTTCACCACCTTGCACTCAAAATCAGCAATGCCAATCTTCATGAAAGTTGTGTGCCTTGCAAAACTACACATTTTTCCTATTGGGTGATTTTGAAGTGTTTAGAGGAAATTTGGAGAACGTGCCAATGTTCTATAGTGACACAAAGGGGTCAAAAGGGGAACTAGGGTTTTGGGCAAGGGTTTTGACCAACGGTTGACTTGGGGTACTTAAGAGTAGTTAGAGAAGTGGTTAAGAGGGTCATTAGCACAAATCACCACTGAGCAAAAACACGGGGTGTTACAGGTATGTGTGGGTGTGCTCTTTTTGCCATAGGGGTCATAAGTAATGGACCATTCGCAATCTGCACAGTCATGATGACCCTTCAATTCAAGAGAAGCACTCGACTCAAGGCTTGAGGGCTCCGTTCCACATGTCCTTAAGTTTTTTCACCAGAATTTTAGGGATAAGATTGACTAATTTTTAGATTGACCATCAGCTTGAATCTACAATTCGAACTAAGGCTCGGGGGCTACATTCCATATGGAATGCGATTCTTCGAATCACATTTTCCATATGGTTTTTCATCAAGACATCAGAGTACTATTGAAGACCTTTGAGAGAAGCACTTGGGGACTCTTGGGATTACTCAAGAAGACTTCATTACTACACAAATATCAGGTGGAGTACCTTCCAGCCTCGGGATGATTGAAGCATTCTTGAGGACTTTCGGCTTGTGGAACTCGGGGGCGCTCAAGGACTACTCGCCAATGCCGTCAAGACTACTTGAAGACATCCTGCTCGACTACAAAGTACTCGAGGGCTTGTCGTATGGACATCCCAGGGCCCACTACCCAGGTAGGTACTAAAACCGACTACTACGTGGGCCCCCGAGACTACTCGTCTTGTGCTACGCGGTGCAAGACGGCGTGGAGTGCAAGGCAACTAGAGGACTAGTATTCAGTTAGGGAACTTGGCATGTCCGAATCCATGTAGAGTACTCCTACCCCATGTACGGCTAGTTCTCCTCCCTCAAATCAACTTGTGACCCTGCCTCCCGGACTATATAAGGAGAGGCAGGGACCCCTATCTAGACATCTGCATCATCTTGTAAACAATACCCCATCAATAAAGAGCTACACAACATACAGGATGTAAGGTATCACGCACCTCGCGGCCTGAACCTATCTAAATTGTGTGTCGAGTGTGTTGATGGTTCAAAACTATGTTGAAGTTCACCGCAAGTGTACAGATGACTTGGTTCCTTTTTCACCAAGGAGGGTCCCCAAGGTTTGTCAATCCAAGGATCGGAAGCAAACCGCTAATGTTCTCTATCTAACATGCCGGTCTAACCCTATGTGAAGCATTAACTGCATAAACGTTAAACATACAAACATGAAAGGATGTATGGATCACATCCACCTAGCCATAAAGGTAAACATCCAAAGGTAACCCTAGCCTATCATCTTCTTGTTGCCGCTCCGGCCAAGGTGACAAACCAATCTAGTCCTACAACATGAGAATGAGTCATCGACTAACATTACACATTCACTCACCACTTTTTCCTCCCTCGTACTGTCACTACGTGAGGATATTCATCAATGAACGACAACCTCGGTCCGTTCACTACTACGATGTATCCACAATAGATGGACTAACCACCATGATTACTCTATTCCTACTAAGGACAAATGCTAGCTACACATATGAATAAAACACGCATCATAGTAACTCAAAGTAAAGACAAGATATGATTATATCACCAACGAGTGTTGAATGTACAAACACCTTGATGAATTCAAAGCATGGTTCCGGAACTCCACCATGGCTTCACCACGTAGGGCCAACCATGGTAGCTAGGGCATGACCTAAGCCATCTCCTAGGCAACTTGAGGACTTGCGGCGGCCGTCGACTTTCTCCCGGTGCTTCTCCTTCATGTTCGCGGCTCTCTAATGAATTAATGCGGCAACCCTTCGAGGTAAAAGCTATTTATCAACCGGGGAGTGTCTAGGTCAAAGGGGGAACCGAACCACCACAAAAAGGGGTTGGGCCAGCCGGCTTGAGCCGATCAGCATGGGCCCTGGTTCGCTCCCCGAAGCTCCTCGTCCAATTGTTGATGTCCCCCCTTGTGCATGTGAGCCCTTTACGTCGTCTTCTCCACGGTTTAGATAGGGATACTTGTCCCACAAGTTCTTGCATCTTCCGTTCATGTCCTTGGAGATTTACGGCTTCATGCTTCGGTCGCTAGGCCATTTGTAGTCATGTTCATCATGTGTCTTGTCTTGTGCCGGGCTTCATGATCTTCTCTTGAAGCGCTTGATGAACTTATCCCAAAAGTCTCCTCATTAACGTTAGTTTCCTACATAAACAATAAACTCTAAAATCAACATGCAAGAGTGAACTTGATACCTCCAGGGGGTTAGTACCATTAGTTAGGATATCAAATATGTGCAGATATTGATGGTAAACTCATAGCTAGGTGTACCAAAATCGACCATTAACATTACCCCATGCTTAAACCTTTCTCGTACTCGAGCAAGTCCAAGATCTTTGCTTAACTTGGAAATCAGCGTTTCCCTTCAATGTCTTCCATGCACTTAGTTATACACAATAAGACATATTGCTCTCTTAAGTATTTAGCATTTAAGGTTTAAGTTTTGACCAGCTAATTTATCATGAAAGATAGACTATCATTAAAGAACATGCCACAATAAAACAAATATAGTGCTCTCAAACTTAAGCAAACTTCAAACTTTTACCATGTTGCATCGTGAAGAGTTTTCAAAAAGTTGCACATCTAACATAAGTGAGGTTCTCTTGCAAAAGTTCATGGAAACACTCATCTCATCAAGTCACTCAATCCTAGACTAGATTATTCTCAACCTATTCTACTCATATATGAAAGTGGAAAGCTTATGTGGATCTTGGTAGGTAAAAACAATCCTAGCAAGACATTATACTTGAAATATTATCAAACTAAGAGCGAGATCTATTGGAATTACCGAAACTAGTGAAAAAGGCCATGGAAAGTAAATGTTGGAAAGAGAGAGATGGAACACACGCATTTAGAAAGGTGGACATGTGCAAGTGGCAAATGGGTGATCCCGAGACACGAATGAAGTTCTCATTATCGGATTGCACATGCTTGGAAAAGATTGAGTATGGACTTGTCTTCAAAGCTCACTAAGATTTTAATGAAAGCGAAAAAGAACCGAGTAGCATTTTTCTTTTTTGTTTTTTCCTTCTTATTTTTTCCTTTCTTCTTCTTCTTTTTTTTCTCTTTTTTCGCGTCATTTATTTTTTAATAAACATAGTACTTGCTATACCAGTCCACCCCCATGCTTAAATGATTGCTCGTTCTCGAGCATAGAAGTGATGGGACCTATGGCTGCTGAGTACAATAACCTTGTATTCCTTTGTAAATCTTTTGAAATCTTCAGGGCATCCTCCATGTTGAAACTCCACATGATCTTGATTTCATTGATGAGTCCCTCCATATGTTATATGCCTTGAAGTCTTGCTAGAAAATCTTCAAAAAGTTCGTCGAAAGATCATCCATACTCAATTTGGGTTGTGGTCAAGGAGGTAATCACAAAAAGATGTTTTGGGTTTAGGGTGGATGCCCAACGAAGTTTGCGAAATTTGCAGTGTAGGAACTCACAATGCATGGACAAGAATGGCTAGCATGAAAAAGATACACAAAGG
This sequence comes from Cenchrus americanus, assembly GCA_947561735.1. Lineage (NCBI taxonomy): Eukaryota > Viridiplantae > Streptophyta > Magnoliopsida > Poales > Poaceae > Cenchrus > Cenchrus americanus. Next base: position 201,460,113 of record OX387241.1, read on the forward strand.
AATGACTAGCTTCTTAGTCTCGTACCACAGAAATCAATCCTAATCCAACTCATCAAGATATAAGTTTGCAAACTAAGGGTAACATCATGAAAGTACTTGTATGTATATAGGCTTTGGTAGGTAGAACCTTGCAAGAGATTCACAAATGTACATAGCATAATGATTCTAAATAAAACAAGTGCAAGGCATAGGTCATTGGTAAACTTAAATCAAAGAGCAACATAAAGTATGTGTGTCTAAAAATTAGTCATTTAACCTCCACAAAAGAAAGAGCCAATATTTAATCAACGTAAGTTCTCTTTAATAGAGAGCAAAAAGTCAAGTCATATACAACATCATGCAATTAAAACAAAGCGGCAACTTTCATCAAATTTCCATAAGCAAGAATATCAAATACGTGCAAATGTTGACGGTAAACTTATAGCTAGGTGTACCAAAATCGACCGTCAACAGATGTTATCCCTCAATAAAAATAAGCAAGTCACTTTATGAGAGGTAGAGTCTTGGCAACAAAATTTTTATCAAAAGACCTAAAACATGCTAACAAGGTTTTAAGGTAAGGCTTATGGGTATCCTATATTTTTGGCTTAAGACAAGAATTTTGAAAAGACAAGTCGTGTGAAGAAATTCTATCTAAGGTGGTTTTGGAAAATGAAAAGAAAACAAGGGTTAAATTTTTTGATGAAAACAAACCTATGGTTTTAGGATTACTAAAGGTATGAGGGGTTTTTCCTAAGGGTTTAGGATGAGGCTAGTCAAAATTTTAATTAGAAAAAGGGATGAAGATAGACTTGGTCGATTGACACAAGTCGATCCTTCACCTTTGTTGGCCTGGGTTCTGGTGTGGTTTGATATGAGGGTCTAGGCAAAGTTGTTCCCCTTCTTTTTTACAAAAAGGGTTATAAAAAAATGCAAACATGCAACATAATGCAAGGGTGGAGAACAATGTGGAATGAAGTGCAACATTATATGAATGAACAAAATGACATGACATGATATGGTGGTGATCTAAACCAAAAGAAAAAGTTAGCCTAAGTTAACTAGCCACATGTTTAGAATTAAAAGGGATCATACTTCATATTTCTTTCTAAAAAGACACAAATAAAAAGACTATAAACACTAATAAGCACACAAAAACAAGGGGTCTACAAGTTTTCCAAAATCAAATACCAAAGTGCTCACTCAATATCTATTAAAGCATATATTATTCGGTTGTGACATTTACTAGAGCAATGGTACAATGTTACTTGAAGTTTTAAAAGAAAGGGCACAATGTAGACTGCCATAGTTTATATAGATATATAAAAAGATCGGGTTGGCTCCTGCAAAGTGCTTCATTTTAAGTCATAGATCTCGACTTTCTCACGTACCTTTTTATCGTCGTGAAGCCATGGTTCTTTGTGCGAGAATCCAAAGTATCCATGTAGCTTGATGTTGCCTTATGAAATCAGTTGTGGTTCGCTTCCCACATCATCATGTGTTGAGTGGTGCCTCTTGTGTCTTCATTCGTCCATGCTCTAGAGGGTTTTGTTTCTGTCCTTAGCTCCTGAATTTCATCATGTACGTGTTGTGGAACCTTGCCCCATCTTCTCTTTATTGTCACCGTGTCCATCTCCTCTATATTGTCATCATCACCTTGTTGCTCCCTCTTCTTTGTGTATTTACCCGCATCCGGAATAGTGAAGGGATACGGGGTGGCTACGCTAGCGCAAAAAAAAATTTTCCCCGCAAAACGGGAGCGGGCGCATCGTCGGAGATCACGGGATTACCACTAGACGTGCGGGTGCGGCGGAACCGTCTCGATGTAGACGAACGCGTCGAGGGTAGCGAGGCGGTGCGGTTGCTCACGTCCTTCTTGACTTGCACGTGCGGCTCGTCCGATCCAAGTGCTCCAGATGCAGCACCTCCAAGGTATCCACACGTACGGAGAAGGAAGCGACGCACGCGGCCCCGCTAGGTCCGCGAGTGCGACGAGGAGAGAGCGTTGGCAGCGCGGCTGCTACTTGAGAAAGTTGTGTCTTTTCAGGAGGGGTGTGGTCCATATTTATTGGGAGGAAAACCCCCACACCATCGTCCATTAGCAATATGGGACTAATAGATGGTGTACCCCTTCCAACGCTAATGGGCTTTACAACATTTGTGGCCCATTAGGACTTTTACACCATAATGGATCAAATCCATCTGAGTCCACTATTGGATCAAATCCAGTTGGCTCTAGGGCATATTTCCAACTGTCTCCCACTTGCACTAGAGTCAACTGTGCAAGTATATTCATCCTCATTCGGCTTCCAACCCCTTAAGTGTGTGACCCTATAGGTTCACTTACACATAGACTTGACCCGAGTACACTACTCGATCAATAGTTGATAGCGGCCTCTAGCAAGACGTGTCAACTCCTATGCATACGTAAAGATCTTATCAGACAAACCATCACAACAATTCATACATGCTATTCCCTTTGCCTCACAATATTTGGTCTAGCTCCAAGCCGACCTCTCTTTCTTGACACTTTGCGATTCGGATCATCAAAAGGGGGTTAACCCTTAACCCGGCACGGCCATGCATTTCTTGATCCGATCACTCGAGGGGCCCGAGAGATATCTCTCTCAAGTAGAGGGGCAAATTCTATCTTGATTGACCATGCCTCACGAGCATGCTTCCGACAAACCCGAAAGCCATCTTTATGACTACCCGATTCTACGGAGTAGCGGTTGATGGCCCCTAAGTAGGTCAATTCACATCTTGAGTACATGCGACAATCTCAAGTCTAAGGACATAGCGTATACATTGTGTAAACGAGAGAACAAGGTCTCAAATTGGGTCGGTCCGGCCCCATGTCATACATGTGCCCACATTATTAGTTATACATCTCCATGTTCATGACTTGTGAAACATAGTCATCAACTAATTCATGTGCTAGTCATTAACTCATACTAGGGACAACTTTTGAATAACCATACAAGTAAAAGAGTTTCACAAACAATTCACATAATTGCCAATCAAATACAAGTCGCCTTTCATGGATATTTAATAAAAGAACCAAGTGACATGGATATAATGAAATATAATCATCTCTATGATTCCTTATAGGACATATTTCTAACATCCTTCCACTTGCACTTGAGCTAATCTAGAATATATCTAATACCCATAGCTCTCACGTGCGCCTCATCTTAGGTTGTGGAAGGGGTTTTGTCAAAGGATCTCGCAACATTCAAATCCGTGTGTACTTTGCATATCTTGATATCACCTCGTCTAACGATCTCTCGTATTAGATGAAATTTCCACGATACATGTTTATTCTTTTGGTGGTTCCTTGGCTCCTTTGCTTGCGCAATAGCCCCATTGTTGTCACAATAAAGATCCAATGGGCTAGAGACACTCGGAAACACACCAAGTTCGTAAAGGAACTTCCTTATCCAAACACCCTCCTTTGCGGCTTCCGAAGCCGCGATGTACTCGGCTTCGTTGTAGAATCGACCCACTTGTCTCCTACTTGGAACTCTTCCGGCTCACAACTCCACCATTTATCATAAATACGTATCCGATTGTGACTTTGAATCGTCTTGGTCAGTTTGGAAACTAGCATCGGTGTAACCCATTACAACGAGCTCCTCCTCACCACCATAGACTAGGAACATGCCTTTAGTCCTTCTTAAGTACTTAAAAACATTTTTAACCGTTGTCAAGTGACCCTCACCTGGATCAGATTGGTATCGCTTGTAACACTCGTGTGCATACGAAATATCCGGACGTGTACATATCATTGCATACATAATAGATCCGATGGCCGAAGCATACGGTATTCTACTCATGCGTTCCCGCTCATCGGTTGTCGAAGGACAACTGAGTCTTGCTAAGATGTATACCATGTGACATAGGCAAGAACCCTTTCTTCGCGTCTTCCATGTTGAACCTTTTCAACACTTTATCAATGTAAGTGTCTTGGCTTAATCCTATAAGCCCTTTTATCTATCTCTATAGATTTTGATTCCCAAAATGTATGCCGCCTCACCTAAGTCCTTCATTGAGAAACTATTTTTCAATGAGGTCTTAGTGGCCTCAAGCATATGAATGTCATTTCCAATCAGTAATATGTCATCCACATACAAGATTAGAAATACTACAGAGCTCCCACTTGCCTTCTTGTAAACACAAGGCTCTCCTTCACTACGAATGAAGCCAAACCCTTTGACCACTTCATCAAAGCGAAGGTTCCAACTCCGAGATGCTTGCTTCAATCCATAAATGGATTTTTGAAGTTTGCACACCTTTCCGGCATTGGTTGGATCAAAAAATTTCTCGGGTTGTGTCATATACACATCCTCGGTCGATTTCCATTTAGGAAAGGCTGTTTTGACATTCATCTGCCATATCTCATAATCGAAATATGCGGTATAGCTAGAATGATCCGAACGGGTGAGAATGTCTCGTCGTAATCAACTCCTTGAACTTGTCGAAAACCTTTTGCAACAAGTCGAGCTTTATGGATGTGAACATTTCCATCCATGTCCCTCTTCTTCTTATAGATCCATTTGCACTCTATGGGTTTAACACCATCTGGCGGGTCAACCAAGTTCCAAACTTGATTGTCATCCAAGGAATCTATTTCGGATCTCATGGCACTTTGCCATTTCTCGGAATCTGGGTCCATCATTGCTTCCGCATATGTCATAGGTTCATCATTGTCTAACAACAATATGTCGCGCTCTCCCGCGATCATGAGATTGAGCTTATCGAGGTGCGCGACGTGCCCTTTCAGACCTTGTGGTTGTGTTTGGTGCTTCTCTTGCCACGGGCATCTCAACTCGTTCAGCTACATTAGCATCACTTTTGAAATCTTGCCCAAGCGGCTCATCTTGAACTTCTTCAAGATACACCTTCTGTCTACATTTTTCTCCTTTAAGAAACTCTTTCTCTAAGAAAACGCCGTTCCGAGCGACAAACACTTTGCCTTCTGACCGGTTGTAGAAATAATATCCCAAGGTTTCATTTGGATATCCCATGAATATGCACTTGTCCGATTTAGGTGTTAATTTACCCGATTGAAGTTTCTTCACATAAACCTCTCAACCTCAAATTTTCGAAAAGACAACCGGGAGTCTTACCAGTCCACATCTCATATGGTGTCTTAACTACGGACTTAGAAGGTACCCTATTTAAAGTGAAAGCTGCGGTTTCTAGAGCATAACCCCAAAATGACAATGGTAGGTCCGGCTGGCTCATCATTGATCGGACCAAGTCCAACAAGGTTCGATTACGTCGCTCGGATACACCGTTTCTTTGAGGTGTTCCAGGTGGCGTAAGTTGTGGAACAATTCCGCAACTCTTTAGATGACTGCTAAACTCGGGGCTCAAATACTCACCTCCACGATCGAACGCAAGGTCTTGATTTTCTTGCCATGTTGAGTTTCTACTTCACTCGAAATTATTTGAACTTTTCAAAAGTTTCGGACTTGTGCTTCATTAAATAGACATAACCATGTCTACTTAAATCATTAGTGAACGTTATGAAGTATTGGTATCCACCTGTAGTTGTCGTACTCATTGGTCCGCACACATCCGTATGTATGAGTTCCGGTAAGTCGAGGCTCTCTCGGGAAAACCTGAGGAAGGTATCTTGGTCATCTTGCCTAGCAAACAAGCTTCACGTGTCTTGTAGGATTCAAAATCAAACGAAGTTAAAAGTCCATCGTTATGGAGCTTCTTCATGCGCTTTTCAACGATGTGACCCAAACGACAATGCCATATGTAGGTAGGACTTAAATCATTAGGTCGAGACCTTTTAGCACTTATGTTACAGATAGGTGAATCATCAAGATTTAAAACAAATAAGCCATTCACAATGGATGCACAAGCCACAAACATATTATCCTTAGAGATCACATAACCATTGTTTTTCACTCGCAAATGAATAACCATCCTTCATCAAACATGAAGGGGATAAAATGTTTTGACTCAAACTAGGAACAAAATAACAATTATTCAACTCCATAATAAATCTCGACGGGAGGTGGAGTTGCATCGTTCCGACGCTCAATGCGGCAACTCTTGCATTATTGCCTACGCGGAAATCAACTTCTCCTCATTCCACACTTCTACTTCTTATCATTCCTTGCATCGAGTTGCAAATATGAGCAACCGATCCGGTATCAAATACCCAAGAATTAGTATAAGAATCAGCGAGGAAAATATCTGTAACATAAACATTAAGTGTACCTAAAGTGGAAGTACCCTTACTTCCCTTGCTTTTCATAGAAGCTAAGTACAACTTACAATTTCTTTTCCAGTGACCGATTTTCTTACAATGAAAACATTCAGCCTTGGCAGCTGGACTAGCCTTGGGTGCCTGGTTTGGCATTGGGATCTTATCCTTGGCCTTACCTTTCTTCTTCCAAGAATTGCCCTTCCTTTTAAAGATCGGCTTGTTTTGGATCGCCATCACATGACTACCGCCGTGCTTTTCTTAACGTTATTATCTATTGGTAAGGGGGTGCCTAGAACTCCTTCTCTTTTCTCGGCTCCGAGAACAATTCTCGAATTATGAATCCAATTCGTAAAGTTTATTCCAGTCAACTTGTCCTTCTCAAGGACCAAATGCAAGGTAAACGATGTGGTGTTGCTAGGTGCCTTTAATCTACAACAGAATAATAAATGCAAAACACTAAGACAATATATCCATGACAGAGTAAAATAAAAGAATTTACTCCCACTAAAATCAATATCCCCACATTGATACTTAGTGATTCAGAATCCACAACTAACAAGTCTACTAGTGAGCTTTTGCGTCACCGCTAGTAAACAAGGTAGATCGGTAAGCAACTCTTTGCTAATCATATCACATATGACTCCTGTTGTTGGGTGACATCTCTATGTCTAGGCTCCCAACCTTTATGCCCCAAAGTCCTTAACCGTTAAGATGACTTTGATAAGCAAACCAACACTTATGCGTGTAAGTATCCGATACAAACCCGTCTAGTCAAGGAAAACTAGTGGCACCCTAATTTCATAGACCCACCACTATTGTACGAGACGTGGGACGGTGGCAAGTGTCGGGAGGGCATGTTAACTTAAAATTCCAAAGGGATCATTCTACTCGTAACATCACACGCAAGAAAATAACATTGTCACATGTAAAAGTAGAACGGTAAGAACGGCATTTACACGGTTGTAACACGGTATGGCCTATTGTCACATGGTGATCTCCATCTCCATTGACCGTACATCATGTTGATCTCCACCTCCATGATCCGTGTGAACCATCCTCCATGTGATGAGTCCTCCAAGAACTATCTAACGCGTGCTAGTAATGAAAGTTACACAATCGCGTATTATATCATCACAAATTGGTACGCATACCATTACATTAATTTTGACAATACATGTGGCTCCGGCCGTATTGCCGTACGCGTGACACGCAGTCACGAAAAAAATTACACACATGCATCACATACACATATAGGCCATACCGATCACAATACCCGCAAAACAGATTATCGCAATTCCGACGTCCAAACTTAAAACGCCCGAAAACCCATCTTGCAAGCCGAATTTGGCAAAACTAATTTCGTCGAGACCAACAAAGCTAGTTTATCACATGTGTAAAATTTTTTGTAGATCAGTTTTCATATAGAAAACTTCTTCATCCGAGTTAACCACGAAAAGTTATGGCTGTTTTACCGAACAACATGTTTTACGGTTTTCCCGGCCGTAGCGAGATCCAATCGCCGCCGCCACGCATCCCATGCGCCCGGAACTTGACCTAGCTTCGATTCAACCAATACAATTGATCTCCTTCTCGTTGTGACTGGGTTTACGTGTATCACTTAACTCCGATGGCGGAATTCCGACCGGTAGGAGTAATTCGTTACACGACCATCACGTCAAGAACACGAAGCCGATCAAAACTTTGATCTACATCTGCATATCTCCATATGCACACATCCCGAATCTAAAACTTAGCAGCTACGGCTCTGATACCACTGAAGGGATACGGGGTGGCTACGCTAGCGCAAAACAAAATTTTCCCCGCAAAACGAGGAACGACTCGCTCGTCGGAGATCACGGGATTACCACTAGACGCGCGGGTGCGGCGGAACCGTCTCGATGTAGACGAACGCGTCGAGGGTAGCGCGGCGGTGCGGTTGCTCACGTCCTTCTTGACTTGCACGTGCAGCTCGTCCGATCCAAGTGCTCCAGATGCAGCACCTCCAAGGTATCCACACGTACGGAGAAGGAAGCGACGCACGCCGGACGCTAGGTCCGCGAGTGCGACGAGGAGAGAGCGTTGGCAGCGCGGCTGCTACTTGAGAAAGTTGTGTCTTTTCAGGAGGGGTGTGGTCCATATTTATTGGGAGGAAAACCCCCCACACCATCGTCCATTAGCAATATGGGACTAATAGATGGTGTACCCCTTCCAATGCTAATTGGCTTTACAACCTTTGTGGCCCATTAGGACTTTTACACCATAATGGATCAAATACATCTGAGTCCACTGGTGGATCAAATCTAGTTGGCTCTAGGGCATATTTCCAACAAATAGAACATATACCAAAATATAGTTCTATTGAAAAATTTATAAAATTACATTTCAAACGGGTACTCATTCATCTTAATCGGAGTCCGAATGAGGGAGCTATGGCTGTTTCACTTCAGCATTGCTTGCTGTCCAAAATTTCAGCACGTGCAACCTTCGGTGATTCGGCCATATACTTTTGTAGGAACCTCCAGTTGCCTTGCTACTTGATTCCTTGGAACGTAGACTTCATGGGGCTTTTGAAAATCCAAATATATCTAATGCTTTCTGCTGAGGCTCATGCAAACATCTTGATGGCATCATTACCCTTTTTGTCCATCGATCTGGAGATGTATGTGTGGTCTTTATCTTGATGTCTTTTAGGGCACCATGTCGCGCATCCCTTGGCTCCAAAAATAATTACCATCGCTGCATGAGCAGGATGGTAATGTAATCCTTCTCCATCATGCTTGACATGGTCGTTTCCGAAACCTATAACTCGAACAAACAAACCTCCAAAATACTTTAGTATAAAAACTTAATCGACACATAGGCATACCTTGTTCATCTTTGTTTGCTTTGGGTGGGAGCTCGATAGCGGATGTTGGGCCACTAACCAAGTTAGAACCTATCGCTAAAGAGCAAATCTTTGCGTAGCCATCAACTTGGTTGAGCGAGGTTGGACTTGTTGAAGTCCGAATGTTGAAAACTTCTCGATCGCATTGTGTCTAGGGTTTTACATGCATCCAAGGACACAAACAATAAACACAGGTATATGCAAAAATAATAAAATTTGGGTTAGTTAAAAAAGAAAGATAGATTATCCTAGGGTTTGAGTTGTCGATTCCCGGCAACGCGCTAGAAAAAGGGGCTTGTTGATGGTTCAAAACCGTGTTGAAGTTCACCGCAAGCGTACGGGTGACTTGGTGCCTTTTTCTCCAAGGAGGATCCCCAAGGTTTTTCAATCCAAGGATCAGAAGCAAACCGCAATCTAGATCTAACTTACATCAGGAATCTCGAGAGAAACAAAATTATGTTTGTGCCCTTCCACCTCTTCAAAACTTACATTTGGAATCCTTCTCTATTCTTTATTTCTTTTTTCACCCTCCCACCTAGAGATAAACATTGATGGCAACCACGATCTGCCCGCGCGTATATGCACGTGGGGAGGTGAGTCTTGCTAAGTTTCTATTTTTGCCAAGTTGGTTTGCCAAACTGTTGGAGTTGCTCTAAGGATGGGCCTACCATGATCCTTGAGGCTGTTGCATCTCATGATCTATGGATATGGCATTCCTTCTTTGGTCTTCCTGGTTCTCTAAATGATATCAATGTCTTGTGACGATCTCCACTCTTTGACAGCCCTGACTTCTGGACAGCACCATAGGTGGAGTACATGGTTAATGGGAACAAGTACACCATGGGGTACTATCTTGCCGACGGCATATACCCAGTCTGGGCAATGTTTGTAAAGCATTTCAAAACCCTCAGGGCAACAAGAAACTCCACTTCACAAAGGCTCTAGAAGCAGCAAGAAAAGATGTGGAAATAGCGTTTGGGGGTACTGCAGGCTTGCTTTGCAATTGTGCGAGGCCCTGCAAGATTCTGGAGTAAGGAGCAATTGTGGTATATAATGCAGGCTTGTGTGGTGTTGCACAATATGATAATTGAGGATGAACGAGATGAGGAAGATGATTTCAATTACCACCAAGACATTCCTGTATTGGAACCAAATGACTATGAACGTCGTGATCCTATTTTGATTGAGGAATTCTTGAAGATACACGAGGAAATTGAGGATAAGTCGTTCCATGAGCGACTTCGGGATGACCTTGTAGAGCACTTATGGGCACTTCATAGTGTTGGATGATGTATTTTCTATATTTATTCTGTCAGACTCATATTGTATTCTGAATTTTTGTAATTTATAGTGAGCAGAACTGCTCATATGTAATAAATTGTGTATGGTACTTTTATGAAATAAATTCTTGAACTACAGAACTGCTACTGAATTCTGTGTGCTACTGAATTTTGAAGTCAGTAGTTTTTTTCTGCAATACTTTCAAAAGTACAGAAACAGCTTCAATTGAATTTTGAAGACAGTAGATTTTGAACTATTTGACCATGCACACAAGTTTCATGTTTTAGACAGACAATAAAACAATAAAAGTTAATTATTTCAGGACATGGAACATCCTTCCCACCCAATCCTGCAGCTTATTTGATGGTACTGAGCATCATGGAAACTATGCTGTGAACTGGAATATGGTAGCTGTGAACTGCAGCTTATTTGTTGCCAAACTTCATCTCCACAGGCTGTGCAAAGCATGTTTTAATTTGCACATATATATCACAGAAATAGCAAACATGAAGCTGCAGGGTTCAGAAACTGAAATTGTTATAGGAAGTTACAAGAAACTGAAACTGAGTTTATTCACACATCTGATCCAGCCATAAGATCAGCACATCTGATACAACATTTCTGGTGGGACAGATAAAAACTTTTTGTGAAATTTTGGCAGCACATGGCAATATATCTGTACCTCAAGGCAACAGACAACATACATGACCGAAAATAAGATCACACATGTATGTTGCAGTCATCTAACCTACTCAGGAGTCACAAAGCTCTCCATTTCAGATTACAGGGACTCATAAATATAAACTTAGGACACCATGCATGCTGCACTCATCACACAAAGCTCTCTGCACTTGCAGTCTCGCCTATATTAGCATTGACCAAGGCTGCCTTTGCCATCCTTGCTCTCCTGACCCTAACATAAGCCCTCTAGTGCTCGTCCATGTGGGTCACATCACAAAACATGATTTGTTTTCCTTGTTCCCACATTAGGCGTCGATGTTCGATCTCTATCTTTCACTCCTCTAGTTGTAGCTTACGGTTGTCCTCGATCTCTTTTTTCTTCTCATTGGCCCACATCTCTTTCTGAAGGACCGATACGGCGAACCAGAGAGGGGGGGGGAGTGAATGGGAGCCGATAAAAATTCTTCTCGAAAAAGATAGAGGCTCCAACAAGATGAACTCGGCTTCCAACACACGTCTCCGACTCAACTACCCAAGTTGCTCAAGACCACGTAGCCACTGGAGTGCTACTGATCCTAGTAACCAGCAAATAACCTTACAAGCCAAAACTCACCAACGCGCACAGCGGAAACTTGCACGGCTTGCTACCTATGCTACACCGGTCAGACTGATGGCCTGCGCCGGTCAGACCGGTGACACCGGTCAGACCGGTGGACAGGCCGGTCAGGCCGGTGGCTACAACAGCCGCACAATAAATGTTCCAGAGAGCCTCAGTGACTTCTCTAGACCCTGGAACAGAAACACCCCCAAAAAACACAACCTGCACGAAAGGAAAACCCTACACAAAACCTAGCAAAACAACACCAAACAGACCAAGAACAGACTAACGGCACCACGGCCCAAAAACACACGAGTCAAGTAGTGCACCCGAGGAAAATCCCACAAGTGGTATACACCAGTCAGACCGGTCACACACACCGGTCGGACCGGTCAAGCCTGAGCAGCTCGGAATGACAGCACCCGCGGGTCAACTCCCTCAAATCCACTCCCGATCTCCCGAATCGCTCCACAGATTTGAACAAGACTTTGGGGATAGTAGGAACACCTCATGAGGAGTCCATAGCCAAGTTTATGCCCACCAAATCTTGTCAAATCAAGAGGAATCGAGGCAATCCCGCCAAGAACTCCTATAACCCTAGAACACCGAAAACCCCAAAATCGAGCCCCTTAACTCACGGATTTGGGAGGGGAATCAAAGGCAAAAGAACCACGAAAGGTTCACACATATTTCCCCCATAAAATCCCCAAGAGCAAGGTCCTGAAAACACACCGAGAAAAACACTAAGAGAGGGCTCCGAAAGTCACCACCAAGAACAAACGGGAACAACACAACCAAGCCTTGAGGAACCACGTCGAATCATCTATACATACCAAAGAGGTTCATACAAAGTCTAGCTTGCCGCCCAATCATCCAACCCTCTCACAAGATCACACCATGAAGCTCTCAAGCTAGTCCTATCGAAATCCTAGGGAAATAGGAAGGGAAAATAGGAAAACGAAATGAGCTAGGGTTCCAAGAGATGGCTACCATCCTCTCACCACTTGGATTATATGGAGGCAACCGAAAGTCTAAAATACCCTTACTAGCTAATTAGGGATACTTGCCCCTCGAGGGTGAAATTTGAAATCTTTGTCATCACTCCATCGGACAGATGCCTGGCGATCGCAACCTGCTTAGCCTCGACGCAAGCCTTGCGATCCCGATGCGTGTCCTCCGCTTCGAAGTCTCCGGACTGCGTCGTCGCACACCGGTCAGACCGGTCCGATGCTGCTACACCTCCGTCTTCGGTTCTTCGGTCTTGGCTTCGTGGATCAACCAAGGAACCCAGTGGTTTTCTGGTGAACCACTGGAAACCCCGTGAACTTGGTGTAGCCTCTGCCAATCGCCACTCATGACTTAGCTCCCACATAGTCCCGGCTCGACCTTGGTTTTGAGGCTCAACCAAGAAACCGTCCATGACTTCATCTTGCTGCTCATGCCACCATGCGGCCCGCACTTGACTCCACTGCCCACCGGGTCCCTCGAACGAAGCCTACTTGTCTTCTCCACACCTGGAGGCCCCACCAACAATGACCTTTCGCGCTTGTTCTTCACCTGCACCAACACCAGTCAAGCCGCAACCTGCACCTGCAATACTTAGCCAAGAATCAGTCCACACAACGTTGTCAATCACTCATCACACCAGGAAGCGACCATCCACCGGTCCTCGAACCACACATGGCCCTCAATCTCCCCCTTGATGAGTGAATTGACAACACCCACAAATAGTAACAAAAGAGAAACGAAAACAAAAGAAACGAATAAAAAGAAACTCCAACAAGTGATCGAAAGCCAAACAAAGGCAAAGAGAAAGATCACCTGAAGAAGACGAGTCTCGGACCCCTTAGGCAAGGGCAACGACTCGACACATCCGAGACAAAACTATGCTCAAGCAAAAAGAGCAAACGACAAAACCAAAGCTCGAAACCCACAAAGAGCTCCCCCTGCACACATGTAAGCTCCCCCTGAACCAATGCAACTCCCCCTGGACGAATGCATGCTAACCAATTGAAGAAAACAGAGCAGCTGCATCAACTCAGCTCTGACCAGTCAGACCAGTCACCACCACCGGTCACACCGGTGCTCAACATGTGCACAGGACCAGCACTCTGACCGGTCAGACCGGTGACCCCGACCGGTCAGACCGGTGCACAACAGAGCCCAGAAAAGGCTCAAAACCACCTGAAAAACTTCTAAATGCATCCAGTAGCCCAAACAAGCTCAACTCAAACTTCTCCCCCTTGTTGACAATGCATGAATCAAGCCAAAAATGCAAAACATTCAACCTAGAGCTTCTCAAATAGACAATATTCAACATAGGATGCTACACATGTCCAAATGAGCAAGTTAGATACTCTATAGCTTCGTATTGACATCAACTACATGATCACCAAGTTTCACAACCAATGGACGAAGCTAAGATGGATTTGAGCAATTTTGCGAAAAATTTCCCTCTCATGAGCAAAGACCTAAACATGATCAAAGCATATCAAAATGGCAAAGCCACACAAACTTCATGCTAGGACAACCATTATAATCATAAGACCATCACAAATACCCACAAGCACCTCATGTCATGTCAAAGCCACCAAGCCATGTGCCAACTTCTATATATGAGACTTCTCATTGGTAGGTATCATGCAACAGTTTAGCACCCAAAGCAAATTAAATTTAGCACATATGACATAGTAGCACATTTTCCAAGCATTTTACATTTCATTTTCAGATTCATATTTTGTACATGAAATGTCTTTGCGACAAAAAGGAACTTATGCCCCTCCACAAGATGAAGCAAGAGGGCTAAATATTCATGATGGCAAATGAGCCTTTGGCCCCATATGATCAATAAGCTAGCTATCCAAACACAAATTAAGCATAACCAAGCCACTAAAACATGTCAAGATCATATAAAGGCATTTACACATGAGAGAGCATATATGTGACATTTTTCAAAAACATAGCCATCAACCATGGATAATAATCAAGATTATCAAGAGCTAAGCCAAACTAACCATATCATACCAAACAAGCTCACAAAGACATAAATATCATTCCATGGTGAACAATGTATATAGGAGAAGCTTTTCCTAACCAATGCATATGATACAATAATGCATACAATCTAAGATACAAGGATGCCTATACATCATGTTACATATGCTATGCCAAATGCAAGAAATGCACAAAAGAAAGCTATACATATGCTACAAAGGAGCTCCCATACACCAACTCAAGAAATCAAGCACACACCAAGCTCCCCCCGCAAACGAGTGAAAGTTGCTTGATCTAGGGTTTTGGTGAAAATATCGGCTAGTTGGTCATGTGTGGGTACATGGATCAAGGTTATCTTCCCTTTCTCTACATTATCTCTCAGAAAATGATACCTCACTTCTATGTGTTTTGTTTTGGAATGGAGCACTGGGTTCTTTGCAATGCTTATGGCACTGGTGCTATCACATTGAAGTGGGACATGGGCATACTCCTCACCAAAGTCACTCATGGTGTATGTGATCCAAAGGAGCTGAGAGCAACAACTAGCTGCAGCAACATACTCTGCCTCGGTAGTGGATTGAGGAACACTCGACTGTTTGTGGGAAGACTAAGACACCAAAGAAGATCCCAAAAACTAGCAAGTCCCAGAAGTGGACTTCCTATCCAACCGACACCCGGCAAAATCCGCATCTGAAAAACCATGAAGCGCCAAAGAAGAAGATGGGAGTACCAAAGGCCGAAGTCGGGAGTGTCACGCAAGTACCTGAAAATTCTCTTCACCGCTTGCCGATGCGAAGTCCTCGGAGACGCTTGAAAGCGAGCGCACAGACATACCGAGAACTTGATGTCCGACCTCGTCGCCGTCAGGTAGAGGAGTGAGCCGATCATGCTTCAGTACTCCTTCTGGTCCACGTGTTCACCTTCCTCATCCGCATCAAGAGCTGTAGTCGTACTCATCGGCGTCGCCATAGCCTTGGAGTCCTCCATATTGAACTTCGACACAATGTCCTTGGTGTACTTAGCTTGGTGCAAAAATGTTCCTTCCTTTCATTGCTTGATTTCTAGCCCGAGGAAGAACTGCAACTCACCCATCATGCTCATCTCAAATTCCCTGCTCATATCCTCTGCAAACCTTGCAACGAGAGAGTTAGACGAGCCACCAAAGACAATATCATCCACGTACACCTGCACAATCAGGATATCTCTGCCCTGCCTGAGTAAAAACAAGGTCTAATCGACCTTTCCCATCTCAAACCCTCGCTCAAACAGGAACCCCCTCAACCTACCATACCAAGCTCTTGGCGCCTGCTTCAACCCATACAATGCCTTCCTCAACTTGTACACCCGGTGGGGGTACTTCTCACTCTCAACCCCGGTGGTTGCCTTACATACACTTCTTCCTCCAACACACCATTCAGGAATGCACTCTTCACATCCATTTGGTGCAACTTGAACCCTTTAGCCACGGAAAAGGATAGAAGGATCCTAATCACCTCCAAACGGGCTATGGGAGCAAATGTCTCCTCGTAGTTAATGCCCTCCTTCTGACTGAGCCCCTAAGCAACAAGCCTTGACTTGTTTCTCACCACTTCACCTTTCTCTCCCTCTTTGTTCTTCCACACCCATTTTGTACCAATTGGCTTACACCCTGGGGGAGGGTCAACCAATTCCCAAACACGATTTCTCTCAAAGTTCCCCAACTCCTCATGCATCGAATTAACCCAATTATGATCAGATAGTGTGTGTCCAATGTCTTTGGGCTCAAAGGTGGCAACAAATGCAGCATGAGCGAAATGAGAATTATTTCGAACCCTCGACCGTGTAGTGCGTTCATTCATGTCGCCGATGATCCTCGAAGCTGGGTGATCCACTTGTACTCGCCGGGGAGGTTCTCACCTAGATGCTACCCCCCCTCAACAGCAGCTTCTCCTTGATCTTGGTTTGTTGTCGTAGGTGTGGGAGAGGGGCCGTCCATCACCGTAGTCGAAGTAGTACGTACATGCTCAGCCGTGGGCACCACACCGCCATCTTCATCGTCTCCATGTTCATGCTCCTCCTCCTGAAAGATCTCCTCGCCAAGTTCATCATCACCTGCACACTCAAAGACAAGCTGACTACGTGGCTGTGTCTTGTCGAAGGTTACCTCGCAAGTTTCCACGATTTGGTTAGTTTCAAGGTTGAGCGCACGATATGCTTTAGAGTGAGATGCATAACCAAATAAAATACCATCGACCGACCTAGCCTCAAACTTATCCAACTTCTTCCCTTTCTTCAGAATAAAGCACTTGCAACCAAAGACATGGAAGTGACTCACCTTGGGTGTGCGACCGTGCATCAACTCATAGCAGGTTTTCTTCTTATGCACTCTGAGGTAGATCCTGTTCGACACATAGCACGCGATGTTCATCGCCTCAGCCCAAAACCTTCTTGGAGTCCAATGCTCATCAAGCATCGTCTGTCCATCTCACATAAGGTCCTGTTTTTCCTTTCCACAACACCATTCTGGGGAGGTGTATATGGACTCGAAAACTGGTGTTCAAGACCCAAGTCATGGCAAAATGTTTCAAAATGAGAGTTTCTGAATTCTGAGCCATTGTCACTGCTCATTGCTCTTATGGCATCTCCGTGCCTCTCGTTCCTCAACCTCAAGACAAGATCTCGAACAAAACCAAATGCCTCCCTTTCTCCTCAAGAAAGAACACCCACGCATACCGAGAGTAGTCGTCCACCACAACAAGGACATAACACTTCCCACCCGCAGATCGCACACGAGCTGGGCCAACAAGGTCAATATGGAGCAACTCGCATGGACACTCAGTCATCACATCGGTGAGAGGCGGGTGAGAAGAGGCTACCATCTTGGCATGCCTACATGGCGCACAAACCAACTCTTTCTCAAACCTCAACCGTGGCAATCCTCGGACCAAATTGAGTTTACTCAAGCGCGACAAAAGGTCAAAGCTCAAGTGACCCAACTTCCTATACCACTTCCACAACTCACTCGAAGAACCAACCAAGAAGCAACGCTCAACACCAGGCCCCCTCGATAGTCCAAAATCTGAGAACCACCAGGCCGAAACAACACCTCAAAACCCTCATCCAACAGCTGGGACACAGAAAGCAAATTGTATCCAAGCGATTGGACAAGAGCAACACGCCTGAGAGTGATCTTTTGTCAGTCACCTTAATCTCACCTTCTGAAAGCACACACCCACGCCCATTGTCCCCAAAACTGATGTACCTCTTTGTCACCACCAGGACGAGACTTGAGAACCACCCCTTGTCTTGGGTCATATGCCTCGAGCAACCGGAGTCAATCAACCAAATGTTCTTCAAGTTTCCCACCTGAAATTCAAAAATGAGCACGTGAGCGAACAAACGACTCAGCACTGGGGTTAGTACCAAAAGAGTAAAACCAGTGCCAAGCCATTTGCTCAAAAGTGGGGTTAGCACAATCCAAAACATTTTCCCTACCAAAGCTACCTCCACGAACACCACCATGAAAACCACTACGAGGGAACCAACTCTCTCTACCTGGAGGATGACCAAAACCACGAAAGGAGTACCGTGGACTGTCCCTCCTCTCCAACTCAAAACTACGGCTCCTCCCATCCCCGTATTGAGCACGAGGGGGAGAACGCCTAGCAAACTGACCTCCTGCAAACTCTCCAGCCCAACCACCAGAACCACGACCTCCAGAACCAAACCTCGCTCCTATACGAGCATAAAACCCAAACTGCTACCTGTCCAGGCCTGCACCGGTCTGACAGTTGCCTCTCACTTGTCTGACTGGTGTAGCCCGGCCAGCAGCACCTCCAACAGCCTTTCGCTCTCCCCAAGCCGAAACTGTCCTCAGACTCGCCTTGGCCCTGGGCATCTGCACACGAGGCTCAAGTACACCATTGGAAGGGTGGTACTTGTCCTTGTTAGCCCACTCCTTCGCCTTTCTCTCCTTTTGCCTCCTTTTGAAGCAAAACTCATCCTTATGGCCATCTCTCCCACAATAGCCACAATGGAAACTCACAAGCTTAGGCTTAGGCTTAGGTTGGGGCTGCTCACTTGGTTTCTCTCCACTCGGCTTCTCAACCGGTTTCTCCTCACTAGCCTTCTCACTCTCTTTCCCAAAGAACACTTTCCCCGAAGTGCTCACAAACTTGATAGGCTTTTGGAAATCATTTGTTTGTGGAGGAAACATGGGTGGAGCTGGGGTTGTGTCTAGTCAGTTCCTAAGATGGTTCGGTTTAGGAGGGAAATCATTTTTGTGGTGAGTTTTTGATGGTTCTAGGATATTCTTTCCACTTCCCTCACCAAACTTGTTTGCCCCAAGTCCCTCACCATCTTGCCTCTTGTATTTCTCGATCACCTAAGGCTCATGACCAGACAACCAACCCATCAACTTTCTCAACTCATCATTCTCATCCTGCAAATGATCAACATAATGTGCAAGTTCCAGATTCTTCAAAGCATGCAATTTACAGGTAGAGCAAGATGTAGGAATTGGTTCTTTCAGCTTAGCCTCAAGAGAAATAGTGTAAGAATGCATCTCATCAATTTTACCATGCAAAACAGGGCAAGAAGTGCAAGCACCTAGCAAAGCAGGTCTAGACTTAAGCTCAGCTACTTCAACCCTAAGCAGATCTAGTTCCTCACACTTGGAGGCATGCTTTTCTTTAAACATAGCAAGATCGGCAAGGAAAATAGGACAATCAGCACCTTCAACTTCATTAGAAACAACATGTGAAGCTTTCAGGGAGTCAATTTCAAGCTTAACATCCAAATTCTGTGTTTCTAACCCAGCCACTCTAGTCCTAGCATCCTCAAGCGCAGCCCTAAGCTCTTTCCTCATTTTCTTAGCCTCTCTAAGCATTTCATCACGATTATCAAGCAACAAGCCAAGCCGTTCATTCTCCTGACGCAAGAAGGGAAGTTCATCGCGCAACTCGTCGTCGGAGTCAGAGTCCGAGTCACTCTGTGTGCTCTTCTTGCTGCCGGAGCTCAGCTCCATGGTGCAGAAGCCGTCTCTAGCGAAGTAGCTCAGCCCGCTCAGGTTCTTGGACAACTTCCTGCCCTTGCGACGATCACCTTCATCTTCACTACTGCTTGAGCTCGAGGTGGAGTACACAGAACTGGAGTCGTCGTCACTCGCTCCAACCATCGCTCGGGCCTTGCCTCGGCCCTCCTTCTTCCTCGATCGTCACTCGTCTTTGTGCTTGCTCTTGTGCTCACGCCTCGACCGGTACTTGCCATCCGTCTTCGACTTGTGCTTGTAGCTATCCTTGTTCTCAACCTTCTCCGGGCAGTCAGCGACGAAGTGTCCCGGCTTGCCGCACTGGAAGCATGTCCTTGGGTTCCTCCTCATGTTCACCCGGTTCTCGTGCGGCCTCTCGAACCTCATCGTCAGCAACGCCAGCTCATCCTCTCCAAGCACGTCGAACTTCGCATCTGAGATAGACATCAAAGAGGACAAATAGAACATCCTGGTGGATGGGTTAGCGTTAGTCTTTCCTTTCGAACCACCGATAAGAGCGAGACTATGAGAGTCAGTCGGGCCCTCGATCTTGGCTCTCATGCCCTATCCACCTCAGCCGACTTGAGCTTCGAGAACAGCTCGTTCACGGTCAGAGTGTCATACTTCTACGACTCCACAATGGCCTCGAACTTTCCGCCCCAAACCGTACGATCCAATGAGTGTAAGAGCTTGACAGCCCTATCATGATCATCGTATGAGAGCACGTCCACATTGGCCCTCATGTTGTTCACAACCACCGTGAACCTCTGAAACAAGGCATCGATGGACTCGCTGGGGAGATGAGTGAAGTTCTCGTACTCTCTCCGATAAGTCGCATATATCAGAGCCTGAACTTGGGCATTCCCAACATGAGCTTCCTTCAACACCAACCAGATTCTATAAGCCAAGTGCTCCGTGTGCACCCGATCGAATTCAGGCTAACATAAAGCACGAAACAAGTAGTCGACCGCCTTGTTGTTGGCATCGAACATGTCCCTCGATCCTGGAAAAAAGAAGTTCATCAGCTGGACATAGCCTATGTCCACCGTGACATCCCAAAGGATCTAACCCTTTCCACGGAAGAACACCGCCATCCGCTTACTCCACATCTGGTAGTTTTACCATCGAAGTGTGGAGGACCCAAACCCCATTCCGGGTACGCCATCCTTGGATCTTAGACTAGTTAGAGTCAATCAAGACATGTAACCAGCTCTGATAAATTGAAGGAATGATACAGTGAACCAGAGGGGGGGGGGGGGGAGTGAATGGGAGCCGATAAAAATTCTTCTCGAAGAAGATAGAGGCTCCAACAAGATGGACTCGGTTTCCAACACACGTCTCTGACTCAACTACCCAAGTTGGTCAAGACCACGTAGCCACTGGAGTGCTACTGATCTTAGGAACCAACAAACAACATTCCGAGCCAAAACTCACCAACACACACAGCGGAAACTTGCACGGCTTGCTGCCAGTGCTACACCGGTCAGACCGATGGCCTGCGCTGGTCAGACCGGTGAAACCGGTCAGACCGATGGACAGAGTCGGTCAGGCCTGTGGCTACAACAGCCGCACAACAAATGTTCCAGAGAGCCTCAATGACTTCTCTAGACCCTGGAATAGAAACACCCCCAAAAACACAACCTACGCGAAAGGAAAACCCTACACAAAACCTAGCAAAACAACACCAAACAGACCAAGAACAGACCAGCAGCACCACGACCCAAAAACACACGAGTCAAGGAGTTCACCCGAGGCAAATCCCACAAGTGGTATACACCGGTGAGACCGGTCACACACACCGGTCAGACCGGTCAAGCCTGGGCAGCTCGGGATGAACAACACCCGCGGGTCAACTCCCTCAAATCCAACTCCCGATCTCCTGAATCGCTCCACGGATTTGAACAAGACTTTGGGGATAGTAGGAACACCACATGAGGAGTCCATAGCCAAGTTTATGCCCACCAAATCTTGTCAAATCAAGAGGAGTCGAGGAAATCCCGCCAAGAACTCCTCTAACCCTAGAACACCGAAAACCCCAAAATCGAGCCCCTTAACTCACAGATTTGGGAGGGGCATCAAAGGCAAAAGAACCACGAAGGGTTCACACATATTTCCCCCATCAAATCCCCAAGAGCAAGGTCCTGAAAACACACCGAGAAAAACACCAAGAGGGGGCTCTGAAAATCACCACCAAGAACAAATGGGAACAACACAACCAAGCCTTGAGGAACCACGCCGAATCATCTATACATACCAAAGAGGTTCATACAAGGTCTAGCTTGTCGCCCGATCATCCAACCCTCTCACAAGATCTCACCATGAAGCTCTCAAGCTAGTCCTATCGAAATCCTAGGGAAATAGGAAAGGAAAATAGGAAAACCAAATGAGCTAGGGTTCCAAGAGATGGCTGCCATCCTCTCACCACTTGGGTTATATGGAGGCAACCGAAAGTCTAAAATACCCTTACTAGCTAATGAAGGATACATGCCCCTCGAGGGCGAAATCGGAAATCTTTGTCATCGCTCCATCGGACGGATGCCCAGCGACCGCAACCTGCTTAGCCTCGACACAAGCCTTGCGATCCTGACGCATGTCCTCCACTTCGAAGTCTCCAGACTGCGTCGTCGCACACCGGTCAGATCGGTACCCACCAAGGAAGATGTTGTTGCACCTCCGTCTTCGGTTCTTCGGTCTTGGCTTTGTGGACCAACCAAGGAACCCAGTGGTTTTCTGGTGAACCACTGGCAACCCCACGAACTCGGTGTAGCCTCCGCCAATCGCCACTCATGACTCAGCTCCCACGTAGTCCCGGCTCGACCTTGGTTTTGAGGCTCAACCAAGAAACCGTCCATGACTTCATCTTGCTGTTCATGCCACCATGCGGACCTCACATGATTCTACTGGCCACCAGGCCCCTCGAACGAAGCCTACTTGTCTTCTCCACACCTAGAGGCCCCACCAGCAATGTCCTTTCACGCTTATTCTTCACCTGCACCAACACCAGTCAAGCCGCAACCTGCACCTGCAATACTTAGCCAAGAATCAGTCCACACAACGTTGTCAATCACTCATGAAGGACCGATACGGCGAACCAGAGAGGGGGGGGAGTGAATGGGAGCCGATAAAAATTCTTCTCGAAGGAGATGGAGACTCCAACAAGATGAACACAGCTTCCAACACACGTCTCCGACTCACTACCCAAATTGGCCAAGCCCACGTAGCCACCAGAGTGCCACTGGACCTAGGAACCAACACACAACCTTCCGACCCGAGAACGCAGCGGAACACCAAACCTCGAGTCCACTGACCAACACCGGTCAGACCGGTGAGCACCACCGGTCAGACCGGTCCCTACTGGTGAAACTTGGAGACTTCCACTAAGTGGGTCCACACCGGTCAGGCTGGTGCGACACAACAGTCAGACTGGTATAATCCTGAAAGCCCCCAAATCTCCAAACAGGCCAACCGACCTCCAAACTGACCCAAACACGAAACAGCCCCAACTCAGGACAATAGCAAACTCACCCAGACATTCACCCGAGCAAAAACCCACCAAGGGTTGCACCGGTCACACCGGTCAAGAGCACCGGTCGGACCGTGTAGCACGGGCGACTCGGGATGAACAAAGACCCACGGGTCAACTCCCCCAAATCCAAACCTCGATCTCCCGAATCACTCCACGGACTTGAACAAGACTTTGGGGATAATAGGAACACCTCATGAGGAGTCCATAGCCAAGTTTAATCCCACCAAAACTTGTCCAAAAAGGAGGAATCGAAGAATTCCCGCCAAGAACACCTCTAACACTAGAACTCGGAAAACCCCAAAATCGAGCCCCTTTACTCACGGATTTGGGAGGGGAATCACAGCCCAAAGAACCACGAAGGGTTCCCACAAATTTCCCCCATCAAATCCCCAAGAAAAAGGTCCCGAAAACAACCCAAGAAAAACACCAAGGGCTCCGAAAATCACCACCAAGAACAACCGGGAACAACACAACAAGGCCTTGAGGAACCACGCCGAATCATCTATACATGCCACAAAGGTTCATACAAGGTTGTCACACCCTGAAATTTCCAATTTCAGGATGTGGATAGAAAGAATAATTAAATAATGATTTTCTCATAATTTTTTAAAAATTTTTGCAACATTTATTTTTCTTTACAGGAAATATAGTATAGGAAAAACCTTGTTTGATTTTCTAAATCAAATAAAAAGTTGTGAATATTTCATTCATGCCGATGCATCTTGGCGCTTCTTGAGTGCAAAAGGTTTCAAAAATGCGTTTAGGAGCTATCCTAATCCTTCCGAGAATTTTCCGGAATTTTCTGGGATTAATTCTCATTTTTCTTGAGCTAATTCTATTTAATAGAAGGCTCTAAAATCCTTTTCATGAGCTCCAAATGCTTAATTTGGATTGTTCATGTCTTAATCTATCTCTAGGAATTTTCCTGATTTTTTTGGAATATTTTTCGTGGCTTTTAAGAATTACCTAGCTATTTCTAGATAATTCTCTTCCCGAAATTAAATTCAAAAAATAATAAAAAGAAACTCTTTTCCTTTTTATTTCTTTCTTCCTTTTCGGCCCCTGGCTATTTTCAGCCCAACAGACGAAGTCTGTTGCCGCCCCCTTAACTCTCTGTCCCAGTTCAATCTTAGCAGGTTGCTGCCCAATGCCGCTTTTGGCCCAGCTAGCCCGGTCCATCAGCCCGCCGTGGCCCTGCGCGAGGCCCATCCGAGCCCGTGTTGCCGCTAGTCTCGAGCTCGGCTGGGACTCGCCGGAGTCCTGCGTTTCCCCGTCCTTGGTGTCCGTGTGCGCCACGACTACCTCCCCGCGCGCCCTATTTAGCCTAGCCGTGCCTCGCCCTTGCGTCGACCGACGCGGGAAGGCCCCCCGTGCACCGCGCCGCCCGCGCCGGGTCGCGTCGCGCCGCCGCCGCCGGCATTGACCCCGTCGATTTGCCGCAACGAAGCATCTCCGGGTGAAGACGACAACGCCCGAGCTCCACAAGGACGAGCCGCGCATATCCCGCTTGTTCCCATCATTGGGCGACCCCCGGACCGCCGTCGCCGCTGGGCAAAGACGAGCCGGTGAGTTCGCCGCCTCAGCCCGATTCGCCGCCTCCATCGTCCGCCGGGCCAAGCCGAGGCCACTGTGAGGTTCACGTGGACGCGTTGCACCTCCTAAGCCCCTCATCGTCGCCAATCGAGCACCGGAACACCGCCACCTCCTTGGACCACCGCCGGTTGCCCGTGCTCACCACCGCCAAGCCTCTGCAGGATGCCTCCGACCTAGGTGAGTCCCTCCACAGGTGCCCCTTCTCCTCCTCTTCCTTCTCCCCCATCTGGCCGGAGCTCTCGCGCCAAGCTTCGCCGGCGCCACCATCATCCGGTGCCCACCGGAAGAGCCCCTTCGACCTGTCCGCTGCGAATCAGAGGAAGAAGAAGGACACCTTCTGCTTAGGTCCCCGTGTTTTTCCCTAATCTCTCGATCCAAATCTTGTGTCTAGTTTCTTTTGCAAGAAACCCCCTGAAACTATCAGATTCTCTAGATTCCATCCACCTTGGACCTTTTGCATATAATTCCTCGGGTTTTTGTACATAATTATGTATATACCCCTGGGTTTTCGCAGTAAAGCCCCTGAAGTTTCTAATCTTTCAAAACTAGGTCCCTAGATCTTTAAAAGGCCATATCTTTTATGTTTTAGCTCCGATTTCATCCGTTCAAATTGCGTCAGGTCCATAATGATGTAAAGCACACGTTAGCGGTGAGTTTTCATCATGTTTTGTTTTCTGAAAATAAAATTAATATTAGTTTTGACTAATGTCTAGTTATACATGC
Source organism: Cenchrus americanus (assembly GCA_947561735.1). Taxonomy (NCBI): domain Eukaryota; kingdom Viridiplantae; phylum Streptophyta; class Magnoliopsida; order Poales; family Poaceae; genus Cenchrus; species Cenchrus americanus. The sequence continues at coordinate 201,485,609 of OX387241.1, forward strand.
GTTTTTTTAAACAAAAGAAATATAGATCTATATATCGTTTTTCATAAGCAAGCTTAATTTGATTAATGTTTCTATCACATGTTTTTGTACATAAAAGTTAATTAGATATTTATCTCGGTTTTCATAAACCAAATGTTAATTTGTTGAATAGTTAATTAATCTTTTCTAGTTAAAATTTGATTAGGCTTTTACATTGACTTTTATAATAAATATTAATTTGATTAATGCCAATACCATAATGTTTTTAATAATGATATGATCTACTCGAATTACAAAGTTTTGTTTAAATTGTTCATATAGTTTAGTTTTTCTAAATTAAATATTTAATCGGTTTAATTCATATATGAATCTTTATAAATAAAACTTGACTAGTTCTTTACACCGGTTTTGCTAATAATTCACTTTAATCCCAACTTAAGGTATTTTCTTTATGAAATATCCTTTGCATATTTTTTCTAATTAAAATGAACCTAAGCTTATAGTCTTGTTCTCTACTCATGCAAACCGTTCGTTCTTTATCACACTCTGTCTCAGTGTGTCTCTATTGTTGAGCTAGACTTCTTTCAAGCTCCAGATCTTTCCAATCCTTGTACATGCCATCCTATCATAATTGTCTTTTATGTAAGACAACTACACTCTTTCAGTTCTTTGATCCAATCTTGTGCAGCTATCTTTCTTAGAATCAGTGTCTCTGTCATCTAGCTGTTCTCTCTTCATCCTAGTTCTCCTTGTAGGCTAGTGTTCCTAGATCTTAGCCTAAGATTTCCTATGCGCTTGATAGTTCGTTGCTACCGCTCTCATTTGCTTCACCTTAACTTATACGTTAGCATGTGTATCACCTGTTACTTTTGTTTTAACATTAAAGATGCATGTTAATCTTGACTAATTCTTATTCCAATGCTTTTATAAATAAAAAGTGATTAGGTTCTAATCCGGTTTTCATTAATCATAAAGTAATTGGTTAATCCCTATTCATAACTAGTTTTTTTAAATAAAAGATGTTAGAGTTAAGCATCGGTTTTTATAATAAAGTTAATATGCCTAATGACATCATAAATGCCTTTTCAATATTAAATATGTTTAGTTGAACACGTGACATAAAGTTACTCGTCTAGATATCTTACACTTGCTTTATCTTTCTAAAGTAATTATTAATTCGACATAACTTCTACTCAAATGTTATAAATAAAATATGATTAGGTTTATCGTGATTTCTTTAATTAAATGTAACTTGTTTAATGGTAACATAGAGTATTTCTCTGAAATATTCTTCACATGATTTCTTAATTAAAATATGCCAAGCGTAGTTTCTTGTTGTTTGATAATGATCTCACGATAGTTTCGAGCTTAGTTTTGTTTCAGCGTTTCTTGCGTTTGCATAACCAATTGACTCGAGCTCTATCTCAGTGTGATCTTTCCGGTCCTTGCTCAATCTTCCGCGACCATCTCCTCAAAGTTAACCAAGCCTTTCCCTTCCAAGCACACTTTGTGTTCTTCAGTGATCCTTAGAATCGATCCTATTCTTTAAGTGCGTTCTTTTAAAGCTTTTCTTTTGATTGGTGCATTGTTCTTAGTTGTACTTGTTGCTTTGTATGCTTGTGCCCGATGATTGATGCGAGTAGAACGAACGTGGTTCAAGAGCTTGGAAGAATGTGAAGGTGAAGGTATTCTGAGCAACTACTCCTTGGTTAAAGGCAAGTGTGTCCTTGATCTTTTGTCCTAAGAACTATATTTAATCACTCATTGCATTGCTTTGCATTAATTTTGATGGGTGCCTATTAAGGATGACTAGCCTCTTTTGACTGTTATCTTGAACCTGGTTCTTAATTAATATTGATGGTAACTATTGCTTAGCTTGCTCAACTGGGTTAGTAATAAGCAACATGGATACTCTTTTACTCTATGTTCCAATGTGGTATGTGATGTTTAATATACAAGACCATATGTTTAATCGGAACATGGAGAACCACTCGAGAAAACAAGACAACTACAAGAACAAATGGGCAATGGTCTTGGCTGAATAATTAGGAACTTTAGCTTGGGGTGATCTTACCCGATAAGGACAAGGGATCGGCGATACTTGCGGGGTATGGACTCGCTCTAGCGGGGGGTTGGGTGAGTTATTCTTTTATTGTGGGGTATCGACCTGCTAGGGGACTTTATACCTTGCTAACTGATCCGGACCTTGTGGGTCACTACTTGTTGGAGAACCTTTGTAAAGGCCATGTAGCGTCCCTATGCAACCACACCTCGGTAGTGTGATATGGTGCCTAGCTAGCATCGCATGGTTGGGTTCAAAGTTCTTCGGAGCTTTTACGCTGCTTGTGGTGAAAGTGTACAACCACTACGAGTGTAAAACTAATCGATTAGCCGTGCTCACGGTCAAGAGCGGCCACGGACCCTCACATGATAACCGAACTTGAAGATGTACTTAAATTGTGTAAATTGTGATATGTGTTATGGTTATGTTAGCCATATGCTTATGGAGTTTATCTTATCTTTATGCTTAATTGTGGGTTGGTATAAACTTATACTTTTATTAGTAATCGGGTGCTAATAAAACTTGATCAACTAAAATGCTAAATGCTTATAGGCCAGTCCACTATAAAGCCTTTACATTCATGCTTTGCCCACACTTGCTGAGTACGACAAGTGCTCACCCTTGCTATAAACAATGTTGCTCAGAAGGAGGAAGCTACTCTGAAGTCTTGTGAAGATGTTGCTGGTTCTAGGCGTACGCAACCCCCAGTCAACTGCCTGTGATGTTTGGTGTCTTCGTTTCAAGGATTAAGCGTAAACTCTGATAATCTCCCTTTTTTCTTACGTGATATTGTTTCTGTTATTCACTTATGTCAACTATATGCATGAAAATTGATCCTGGCATGCATATAGGTTTGCACTTGGTTTTCTTTGGAAAAACAGGTGTGATAGAGTGGTATCAGAGCTGTATCGACTGTAGGACGTGTGCCTAGATAGTAATGGTCGTTTCTTAAGGTTTCCTTTGATCTAAATTCATCACTACCTTTGCCTTGAACTCTGTGATGAATATTCTCGCTCATTAAACCATATCTTTCATCAATCCTCCTTGATAGCTCACCTTTGACTATCACATTTTCATTTGCACATCATTGTTTTGCAAATGATTATGACCTCTACCCTTGCCTATTTATTTACTCTTCCCTTGGTCTTAATCTTGTCTCTCCTTTCCACTTTTCTCAAGCAATTCCACCAATAAGTCAAAAGTTGAATTGTTATCCTTGATATTATATCAGCATGTCCTTTAAAAAAATATATTTCCAATGTATCTATCTCCACCAAATATATGTATTCATCTACCTATTTCTCATCCCAGTTAAGTTGGTGTTAAATCTGTTCGCGCAGCTCTCCGACACATCAGCGCTGTTTTAATTCTTTCTCGAGCTACAGAACTCCAATTGACATGAAACCAGTTGGGTTAGTTCCTAAATTTCATAAGTGAATCTCTATCAAAAATTCAGACCCATCCAGTATATATTCCAGGAGCAATGCTCGAAACATTGGAGCTATCAGAATCTGTAAACTCTACTGACCTAGTTACTTTCATTATTTTATATCTCGCGCTATAGACCTCCTATTGAGGTAAATCCAATTGGAGTAGTTCAGGAATTTCATAAGATTCACTCTATCCAAAATTCATCAATTTTGGTTGTATAAACAGAGAGTTATGCTTGAAACTTTTGAGATTCTCGAATCTGTCAACACTGCTGACATAGCCATCTTGTTTAATTCATATCTCGAGTTCTAAACCTCCAACTGAGGTGATTCCAGTTGGGATGAACTCATAATTTTGTACTCCTTGATCTGGAAAAAAATCCATTATTTATGGATATCCTTGCTGGGAGCTACATCTGTTCTATTAGGAGAATACCCTATGACTTTATTAACAACGTGTAGCTCGTTCCCTTAACCATGTTTTGTTTGGTGAAGTTGAGTGCTTGCATAATGATGCTTGGTTTTATGACATTGCTTGTGTTGGTTCTTTGAAGTGATTGTTGGTGTATTGTGGATCTTACATCTGCAATAACATCAGTTGCTTAGTTGGGTTTTTCTTTTGTATCTCCCACCTCCTTGCTCCTCCCATTCTTTCTCTCTACTCTTCAGTCTATCTCTTCTGATCCTATCATAAATACCCAATCAGAAGAAGAGCTCCAACACAAATCATGAAGATAAAGATAATGAAGGAAACATCAACATTCCTCTTGCAACCTCATCATTGGAGCGCAAGGTGATGGAGTATATCGCTGCATAAACTCAGGTTCTGCAAACAATGGCCCAAACCATAGTTAAGATTCATCAATCCATTACAGAGCAAGCTTCACTTCCTAAAGATCACAATACGGTCACCAGTGATAACCATCAAAACATGACTCCTCCGCCATTGGATAAAGAGAAGCTATCAGCTATGCAGACTCAAGTCTTTCAAAGAAGGATGCAGCCCAGCACAACCTACTTTCGTAATGAGCTGGCCAAAGATAGAATTCCCATTGGGCCAGTGAAGAGGCAAGTTACTGAAGCATGGAATAATCAAAGAAAGAAGAAGAAGCATGAAGCATTGAAACTAACAATGGAGAAACAACATGAGGTTAACAAGGCTCCAGATATGTGTCCTTGTGGTGAGCACCATGGTCTTTCATGTCCCCCGAAGGAAGCTAGTCTTATGACAGCAGAAGCTCGCCAACATAACCCCCTATAGATGTCAATAAGTAGAGGATGTTGCCCACCCAAAACCCAACTCAAGAAGAAGGTTCTCAAGCTGAAGGTCATACTCAAACCCTAAACCTTGGTGATTGGATTATCACTTGCAAGGAATACAAACCTGGTAGACGCAAGCGACCTAACAAACAAAACCATAGAACAAGACGAGAGAAGAAGTTATCACATCTAGGGGCAGATAATGGTACTAAACCTGGTTCAGACAAACCCCAGCCTAAGATTGTCCGACCTATATATGTCACTCCTATCAAGAAGAATCCTGATGCACACGTTGATCTACCAAGGACTATGATGGAGAAAAGCAAAGATTGGAGAAATCGCAATGATAGAAGAATCGATAAGTTATAAGTGGGACCAGATTATATATTCCTATACAAGTCCAATGAGCTATGGAGAATAGAAGAGCATGTTTGGTATGCTTGTGTAAGGAAGGTCGATATGAAGAAAGTTGATAAGCTTTGAATAATACCCGTGTGAGCCTTTGTTTCTTGCTAACCTTTCTCGAATCTCGGGACGAGATTCCTTTTAAGGGGGGTAGAGTTGTCACACCCTGAAATTTCCAATTTCAGGATGTGGATAGAAAGAATAATTAAATAATGATTTTCTCATAATTTTTAAAAAAATTTCCAACATTTATTTTTCTTTACAGGAAATATAGTATAGGAAAAACCTTGTTTGATTTTCTAAATCAAATAAAAAGTTGTGAGTATTGCATTCATGACGATGCATCTTGGTGCTTCTTGAGTGCAAAAGGTTTCAAAAATGCGTTTAGGAGTTGTCCTAATCCTTCCGAGAATTTTCTGGAATTTTCTGGGATTAATTCTCATTTTTCTTGAGCTAATTCTATTTAATAGAAGGCTCTAAAATCCTTTTCATGAGCTCCAAATGCTTAATTTGGATTGTTCATGTCTTAATCTATCTCTAGGAATTTTCCTGAAATTTTTGGAATATTTTTCGTGGCTTTTAGGAATTACCTAGCTATTTCTAGATAATTCTCTTCCCGAAAATAAATTCAAAAAAATAATAAAAAGAAACTCTTTTCCTTTTTATTTCTTTGTTCCTTTTCGGCCCGTGGCTATTTTCAGCCCAACAGACGAAATCTGTTGCCGCCCCCTTAACTCTCTGTCCTAGTTCAATCTTAGCAGGCTGCTGCCCAATGCCGCTTTCGGCCCAGCGAGCCCGGTCCATAAGACCGTCGTGGCCCTGCGCGAGGCCCATCCGAGCCCGTGTTGCCGCCCGCCTCATGCTCGGCCGGGACTCCCCGGAGTCCGGTGTTTCCCCGTCCTTGGCGTCTGTGCGCGCCACGACTACCTCCCCGCGCGCCCCATTTAGCCTAGACGCGCCTCGCCCTTGCGCGGGCCGACGTGGGAAGGCCCCCCCGTGCGCGCGCGCCGCCTGCGCTGGGTCGCGTCAAGTGCCGCCGCCGGCATTGACCTTGTCGATTCGTCGCAACGAAGCACCTCCAGGTGAAGATGACAACGCCCGGAGCTCCACAAGGACGAGCCGCGCATATCCTGCTTGTTCCCGTCGTCGGGCAACCCCTGGAGCGCCGTCGCCGCTTGGGCCAAGCCGAGCCGGCGAGTTCGCCGCCGCAGCCCGATTCGCCACCTCCATCGTCTGCCGGGCCAAGCCGAGGCCACCGTGAGGTTCACGTGGACGCGTTGCACCTCCTAAGCCCCTCATCGTCGCCAATCGAGCACCGGAACACCGCCACCGCCTTGGACCACCGCCGGTTGCCCGTGCTCACCGCCGCAAAGCCTCTGCAGGATGCCTCCGACCTAGGTGAGTCCCTCCACAGGTGCCCCTTCTCCTCCTCTTCCTTCTCCCCCATCTAGCCGGAGCTCTCGCGCCTAGCTTCGCCGGCGCCGCCATCATCTAGTGCCCGCCGGGAGAGCCCCTTCGACCTGTCCGCTGCGAATCAGAGGAAGAAGAAGGACACCTTCTTCTTAGGCCCCCGTGTTTTTCCCTAATCTCTAGATCCAAATCTTGTGTCTAGTTTCTTTTGCAAGAAACCCCCTGAAACTATCAGATTCTCTAGATTTCATCCACCTTGGACCTTTTGCATATAAATCCTCGGGTTTTTATACATAATTATGTATATGCCCCAGGGTTTTCGCAGTAAAGCCCCTGAAGTTTCTAATCTTTCACAACTAGGTCCCTAGATCTTTAAAAGGCCATATCTTTTATGTTTTAGCTCCGATTTCATCCGTTCAAATTGCGGTGAGTTTTCATCATGTTTTGTTTTCTGAAAATAAAATTAATATTAATTTTGATTAATGTCTAGTTATACATCCGTTTTTTTAACAAAAGCAATATAGATCTATATATCGTTTTTCTTAAGCAAACTTAATTTGATTAATGTTTCTATCACATGTTTTTGTACATAAAAGTTAATTAGATCTTTATCTTGGTTTTCGTAAACCAAATGTTAATTTGTTTAATAGTTAATTAATCTTTTCTAATTAAAATTTGATTAGGCTTTTACATCGGCTTTTATAATAAATATTAATTTGATTAATGCCAATACCATAATGTTTTTAATAATGATATGATCTACTCGAATTACAAAGTTTCATTTAGATTGTCCATATAGTTTAGTTTTTCTAAATTAAATATTTAATCGGTTTAATTCATATATGAATCTTTATAAATAAAACTTGACTAGTTTTTTACACCGGTTTTGCAAATAAAGTTTAATTCACTTTAATCCCAACTTAGGGTATTTTCTTTATGAAATATCCTTTGCATATTTTTGCTAATTAAAATGAACCTAAGCTTATAGTCTTGTTCTCTTACTCATGCAAACCGTTCGTTCTTTATCACGCTCTGTCTCAGTGTGTCTCTGTTGTTGAGCTAGCCTTCTTTCAAGCTCCAGATCTTTCCAATCCTTGTACATGCCATCCTATCATAATTCTCTTTTATGTAAGACAACTACACTCTTTCAGTTCTTTGATCCAATCTTGTGCAGCTATCTTTCTTAGAATCAGTGTCTCTGTCATCTAGCTGTTCTCTTCTCATCCTAGTTCTCCTTGTAGGCTAGTGTTCCTAGATCTTAGCCTAAGATTTCCTATGCGCTTGATAGTTCGTTGCTACCGCTCACGTTTGCTTCACCTTAACTTATACGTTAGCATGTGTATCACCTGTTACTTTTGTTTTAACATTAAAGATGCATGTTAATCTTGACTAATTCTTATTCCAATGCTTTTATAAATAAAAAGTGATTAGGTTCTAATCCGGTTTTCTTTAATCATAATGTAATTGGTTAATCCCTATTCATAACTAGTTTTTCTAAATAAAAGATGTTATAGTTAAAAATCAGTTTTTATAATAAAGTTAATATGCCTAATGACATCATAAATGCCTTTTCAATATTAAATATGTTTAGTTGAACACGTGACATAAAGTTACTCGTCTAGATATCTTACACTTGCTTTATCTTTCTAAAGTAATTGTTAATTTGACATAACTTCTACTCAAATGTTATAAATAAAATACGATTAGGTTTATCACGATTTCTTTAATTAAATGTAACTTGTTTAATGGTAACATAGAGTATTTCTCTGAAATATTCTTCACATGATTTCTTAATTAAAATATGCCGAGCGTAGTTTCTTGTTGTTTGATAATGATCTCACGATAGTTTCGAGCTTAGTTTTGTTTCAGCGTTTCTTGCGTTTGCATAACCAATTGAATCGAGCTCTATCTTAGTGTGATCTTTCCGGTCCTTGCTCAATCTTCCGCGACCATCTCCTCAAAGTTAACCAAGCCTTTCCCTTCCAAGCACACTTTGTGTTCTTCAGTGATCCTTAGAATCGATCCTATTCTTTAAGTGCGTTCTTTTAAAGCTTTTCTTTTGATTGGTGCATTGTTCTTAGTTGTACTGTTCTTAGTTGTACTTGTTGCTTTGTATGCTTGTGCCCGATGATTGATGCGAGTAGAACGAACGTGGTTCAAGAGCTTGGAAGAATGTGAAGGTGAAGATATTCTGAGCAACTACTCCATGGTTAAAGGCAAGTGTGTCCTTGATCTTTTGTCCTAATAACTTTATTAATCACTATTGCATTGCTTTGCATTAACTTTGATGGGTTCCTATTAAGGATGACTAGCCTCATTTGACTGTTATCTTGAACCTGGTTTTTAATTAATATTGATGGTAACTATTGCTTAGCTTGCTCAACTGGGTTAGTAATAAACAACATGGATACTCTTTTACTCTATGTTCCAATGTGGTATGTGATGTTTAATATACAAGACCATATGTTTAATCGGAACATGGAGAACCACCCAGGAAAACAGTACAACCACAAGAACTAATGGGCAATGGTCTTGGCTGAATAATAAGGAACTTTAGCTTGGGGTGATCTTACCTGATAAGGACAAGGGATCGGCGGTACTGCAGGGTATGGACTCGCTCTAGCAGGGGGTTGGGTGAGTTATTCTTTTTATGGTGGGTATCGATCTGCTAGGGGACTTTATACCTTGCTAACTGATCCGGACCTTGTGGGTCACCACTTGTTGGAGAACCTTTGTAAAGGCCATGTAAAGTCCCTATGCAACCACACCTCGGTAGTGTGGTATGGTGCCTAGCTAGCATCGCATGGTTGGGTTCAAAGTTCTTTGGAGCTTTTACGCTGCTTGTGGTGAATGTGTACAACCTCTGCAGAGTGTAAAACTAATCGATTAGCCATGCTCACGGTCAAGAGCGGCCTGGACCCTCACATGATAACTGAACTTGAAGATGGACTTAAGTTGTGATATGTGTTATGGTTATGGTAGCCATATGCTTATGGCGTTTCTCTTATCTTTATGCTTAATTGTGGGTTGGTATAAACTTATACTTTTATTAGTACTCAGGTGCTAATAAAACTTGATCAACTAAAATGCTAAATGCTTATAGGCCAGTCCACTATAAAGCCTTTACATTCATGCTTTCCCCACACTTGCTGAGTACGACAAGTGCTCACCCTTGCTATAAACAATGTTGCTCAGAAGGAGGAAGCTACTCTGAAGTCTTGTGAAGATGTTGCTGGTTCTAGGCGTACGCAACCCCCCGTCAACTGCCTGTGATGTTTGGTGTCTTCGTTTCAAGGATTAAGCGTAAACTCTGATAATCTGCCTTTTTTTCTTACGTGATATTGTTTCTGTTATTCACTTATATCAACTATATGCATGAAAATTGATCCTGGCATGCATATAGGTTTGGACTTGGTTTTCTTTGGAAAAACAGGTGTGACAAAGGTCTAGCTTGCCGCCCGATCATCTAACCCTCTCACAAGATCTAACCATGAAGCTCTCAAGCTAGTCCTATGGAAATCCTAATAAAAAGGAAGGGAAAATAGGAAAGCAAATGAACTAGGGTTCCAAGAGATTGGCTGCCATCCTCTCACCTGATGGGTTATATGGAGGCAACCGAAAGTCTAAAATACCCTTTCTTAACAACTAGGGATACAAGCCCCTCAAGGGTGGTTTTGGAAGTCTTCAAGCTTTCTCCATCGGACGGATGCCCGGCGACCGCAACCTGCTTAGCCTCGACGCAAGCCTTGCGATCCTGACGCGTGTACTCCTCTTCGAAGATTCCGGACCGCGTCCGGCACTACCGCAAAGACCGTCTTCTGTTCTTCGGTCTTGGCTTTGTGGATCAACCAAGGAACCCAGTGGTTTTCTGGTGAACCACCGGAAACCCCGCGAACTCGGTGTAGCCTCCGCCAATCTCCACTCATGACTCGGCTCCCATGTAGTCCCGGCTCGATCTTGGTTTTGTGGCTCAACCAAGAAACCGTCTATGACTTCATCTTGTTGTTCATGCCACCATGCGGCCCGCACTTGACCCCGCTAGCCACCGGGTCCCTCGAACGAAGCCTACTTGTCTTCTCCACACCTGGAGGCCTCACCGGCGACGACCTTTCACGCTTGTTCATCACCCGCACCAACACGAGTCAAGCCGCAACCCGCACCCGCAATACTTAGCCAAGAATCGGTCCACACAACGTTGTCAATCACTCATCACACAAGGAAGCGACCATCCACCGGTCCTCGAACCACACATGGTCCTCAATCTCCCCTTGATGAGTGCATTGACAACACCCACACGAAAGTAACAAGAGAGAAAAGAAAAAGAAAAGAAACGAACAAAAAGAAAGTCCAACAAGCGATCGAAAGCCAAACAAAGGCAAAGAGCAAGATCACTTGAAGAAGACAGGTCTCAGACCCCTTAGGCAAGGGCAACGGCTCGACATATCCGAGACAAAGCAAAGCTCAAGCAAAGTGCGCAAACCACCGAAAAAAAGCTCGAAAAACCACAAAGAGCTCCCCTTGCACACATGAAAGCTCCCCCTGAACCAATGCAACTCCCCCTGCACGAATGCATGCAAACCACTTGAAAACAGGGCACCTGCAACAACTTCAGGTTACACCGGTCAGACCGGTCATCACCACCGGTCAGATCGGTGCCCAACATGTGCACGAGACCGAAGACTCGACCGGTCGACGGTGACCGTGACCGGTCAGACCGGTGCACACCAGAGCCCAGAAATGGCTCGAAACCACCTGAAACCTTCTAAATGCATCCAGCAAGCCATTTCAAGCTCAAACTTCTCCCCCTTGTTGGCAATGCATGAATCAAGCCAAAAATGCAAAACTTTCAACCTAGAGCTTCTCAAATAGACAAAATTCAACATAAGATGATAGACATGTCCAAATAAGCAACTTAGATATTCTATAGCTTCGTATCGACATCAACTACAAGATCACCAAGTTGCACAACCATTGGACGAAGCTAAGATGAATTTAGGCAATTTTGCGAAAAGTTTGCCTCTCATGAGCAAAGTCCTAAACATGATCAAAACATATCAAAATGGAAAAGCCACACAAACTTCATGCCAGGACAACCATTCTAATCATAAGACCATCACAAACACCCACAAGCACCTCATGTCATGTCAAAGCCACCGAGCCATGTGCCTACTTCTATGTATGAGACTTCTCATTGGTAGGCATCATGCAACAGTTTAGCACCCGAAGCAAATTAAATTCAGCACATATGACATGGGAGCACATTTTCCAAGCATTTTACATTTCATTTTCAGATTCATAATTGGTACATGAAATGAACTTATGCCCCTCCACAAGATGAAGCAAGAGGGCTAAACATTCATGATGGCAAATGAGCCTTTGGCCCCATATGATCAATAAACTAGCTATCCAACCACAAATTAAGCATAACAAAGCCACTAAAACATGTCAAGATCATATAAAGGCATTTACACATGAGAGAGAATATATGTGACATTTTCAAAAACATAGCCATCAACCATGGATTATTCATCAAGATCATTAAGAGCTAAGCCAAACTAGCCATAGCATACCAAACAAGCTCACAAAAACATAAATAGCATTCCATGGTGAACAATGTATATAGGAGAAGCTTTTCCTATCCAATGCATATGATACAAAATGCATGCAATCTAAGATACAAGGATGCCTATACATCATGTTACATATGCCATGCCAAATGCAAGAAATGCACAAAGGAAACTATACATATGCTACAAAGGAGCTCCCACACACCCAACTCAAGAAATCAAACACACACCAAGCTCCCCCCGCAAACGAGTGAAAGTTGCTTGATCTAGGGGTTTGGTGAAAATATCGGCTAGTTGGTCATGTGTGGGTACATGGATCAAAGCTATCTTTCCTTTCTCTACGTTGTCTCTCAGAAAATGATACCTCACTTCTATGTGCTTGGTTTTGGAATGGAGCACCGGGTTCTTTGCAACGCTTATGGCACCGGTGCTATCACATTGAAGTGGGACATGGGTATACTCCTCACCAAAGTCACTCATGGTGTATGAAATCCAAAGGAGCCGAGAGCAACAATTAGCGGCGGCAACGTACTCGGCCTCGGTAGTGGATTGAGCAACACTCGATTGTTTGCGGGAAGACCAAGACACCAAAGAAGAACCGAAAACGCGGCAAGTCCCGAAGTGGACTTCCTATCAAACCGACACCCAGCAAAATTCGCGTCTGAAAAACCATGAACGCCAAAGAAGAGGACTCAGAGTACCAAAGGCCGAAGTCGGGAGTGTGACGCAAGTATCTGAAAATTCGCTTCACCGCTTGCCGATGCGAAGTCCTCGGAGACACTTGAAAATGAGCGCACGGACATACCGAGAACTGGATGTCCAGCCTCGTCGCCGTCAAGTAGAGGAGTGACCCGATCATGCTTCGGTACTCCTTCTGGTCCATGTGTTCACCTTCCTCGTTCGCATCAAGAGCTGTAGTCGTACTCATCGGCGTCGTCATAGCCTTGGAATCCTCCATCTTGAACTTCCGCACAATGTCCTTGGTGTACTTAGCTTGGTGCACAAATGTTCCTTCCTTTGATTGCTTGATTTGTAGCCCGAGGAAGAAGCGCAACTCGCCCATCATCCTCATCTCAAATTCCCTCGCTCATATCCTCTCGCAAACCTTGCAACAAGAGAGTTAGACGAGCCACCAAAGACAATATCATCCACGTACACACCGCACAATCGGGATATCTCTCGCTCGCCTCGGCGAAACAAGGTCTGATCGACCTTCCCCATCTCAAAACCTCTCTCAAACAAGAACCCCCTCAACCTGCCATACCAAGCTCTAGGAGCCTGCTTCAACCCATATAGCGCCTTCCTCAACTTGTACACCCGGTGGGGGTACTTCTCACTCTCAAACCCCGGTGGTTGCCTCACATACACTTCTTCCACCAACACACCATTCAGGAAAGCACTCTTCACATCCATTTTGTGCAACTTGAATCCTTTGGCCACGGAAAAGGCTAGAAGGATCCTAATTGCCTCCAAACAGGCTACGGGAGCAAAGGTCTCCTCGTAATCGATCCCCTCCTTCTGACTGAACCCTTGAGCAACAAGCCTCGACTTGTTTCTCACAACCTCACCTTTCTCTCCCTCTTTGTTCTTCCACACCCACCGTGTACCAACCCACCGTGCCCTAGGGTAGGGTCAACCAACTCCCAAACCTGATTCCTCATAAAGTTCTCCAACTCCTCATGCATCGAATTAACCCAATTGTGATCAGATAGTGCGTGTCCAATGTCTTTGGGCTCAAAAGTAGCAACAAACGCAGCATGAGCGAAATGAGAATTGTTCCGAACCCTTGACCGTGTAGTGCGTTCATTCATGTCACCGATGATCCTCGAAGCTGGGTGATCCACTTGTACTTGCCGGGGAGGTTCTCGCCTCGATGCTACCTCCCCCTCAACAACAGCTTCTCCTCGATCTTGATTTGTCGTCGTAGGTGTAGGAGAGGGTCCGTCCACCACCGTAGTCGAAGTAGTGGGTACATGTTCAGCCGGGGGCACCATACCACCATATTCATCGTCCCCATGTTCATGCTCCTCCTCCTGAAAGATCTCCTCTCAAAGCTCATCATCACCTGCACACTCAAAGACAAGCTGACTACGTAGCTGTGTTTCGTTGAAGGTTACCTCGCAAGTCTCCATGATTTGGTTAGTTTCAAGATTGAGCACACGATATGCTCTAGAATGAGATGCATAACCAAAGAAAATACCATCGACAGACCTGGCCTAAAACTTATCCAGCTTCTTCCCTTTCCTCAGAATAAAACATTTGCAACCAAGGACATGGAAGTGACTCACCTTGGGTGTGCGACCGTGCATCAGCTCATAGCATGTTTTCTTCTTATGCACTCTGAGGTAGATCCTGTTTGACACATAGCACGAGGTATTCACCGCCTCAGCCCGATACCTTCTCAGAGTCCTATGCTCATCAAGCATCGTCCGAGCCATCTCGCACAAGGTCCTGTTCTTCCTTTCCACAACACCATTCTGGGGAGGCGTATATGGACTCGAAAACTGGTGCTCAAGACCCAAGTCATGGCAAAAGGTTTCAAAACGAGAGTTTCTAAATTCCGAGCCATTGTCACTACGGATTGCTCGTATGGCATCTCCGTTGAGGACCAGGAGCGTCCCGGTGGTCGATGGATGACCGCTCCTCAGTGATGAGTGATTGACAACGGGTGTTGGACTGACTCTTGGCTCAGTGCGTAGGTGTAGGCTGCGGCCTAGTTCGTGTTGTTGCAGGTGAAGAACGGGCGCGAAATGTCTTCAGCCTTGAGGGGCCTCCAGGAGATGGAGAGACAAGTAGGCTCAAGTCGAGGGACCCGGTGGACAGCAGGACTAGGTGCGGGCCACATGGTGGCGAGACGAGCAAGACGAAGTCGTGGACGATCGAGCCGTGCATGGTGTCAGTAGAGTCAAGAGGCTTGGTGGGAGGCCGGGCCGAGCACGCGGGGTTTGGTGGTTTGCCCACAAAACCATCGGAGGACGGTTTCTTGGTTTGGACCTCAAAACCAAGTCCTAAGGCCCAACACGACGGAGACAGGATCCGGGTGTGTCGGGAAGCTTCGAAGCGGAGGACACGCGGCGGGATCGCATGACTTGCGTTGGGAGGACGCGGGGTGCGGCAAAGGTGTGGCCGTCCGATGGCAAGACCCACAAACATTACATAAATGCCCCTGCATGGGTTGTATCGCCAGTAGTTAAGTTAGGGGTAGTCGAGTCATTTACCAGACCAGCGGGACCCGATATATAAGCCATGAGTGTGGATGGATGGCTCTCTCTCTCTCCGCGACTTAGGGTTTCATTTCCCCCCTTCCATTTCTCTTTTTCCTAGACTATTTTCTCCTCTATTTTCACTAGGCTAGCATGAGAGCTTCATGAGAGATTTGTTGAGAGGAATGGATGCTAGGGCGGCATGCTAGACCTTGTGAATCTTTCCTGGTTTGTATATAAGATTCGGCGTTGTGAATTTTGTGGTCTTTTTCATGCTTGTTTTTGGTGCCTTTGTTCTTGGTGTGTTTCTGCGGATTTGAGTGGGTTTCTCCCCGGATTTCTTTGAGGGAAACATGGATGTATGTCTTGTGCATCTTTGGGATTGATCTTGTGCCCTCAAACGCCGGGAAACCACTTCGATTCGAGGATTTTCGGTTGGAGCTCTAGTTTTTGGAGGTGTTCAAAGGATCCGCGATTCCCGGTGATTTAGGGAGTTAGGAGGCAAAATTTTTGGGGTATAGCATTCTTGTTTGACACTTATCATGTCCCCAAACCCTTGTCTCAACAGCTTCTACAGTTTGCGAGATCCGGTGATGGATTGGAGGTGTTGACCTTCGAGGTCGAGAAGTTTTCTGCTCTGTCCGCAAGGCGCGGACAGTCCGCGAGCGTGTGGCGGACAGTCCGCGGCTTGGCTGTTCGTCGAGTGTTCTTTGTGTTCTTGCTCGCCTTCGTTTTCGATCTGTTGTGTTTCTGTGTTTTGTTTGGGTGAGGTTTCGGACAGTCCGCGTGTGTCGGGCGGACAGTCCGCGGGTGCCTGGCGAACAGTCCGCGTGCTCCCCGCGGACGGTGCGTTTTTTGGGGTTCGCTACTGGAGGTTCTGTTGGCTTTAATGGACAGTCCGCGGCCCAGGCCGGACGGTCCGCCGTACTTGTGCAGACAGTCCGCGGTACATTGGCGGACAGTCTGCGTGGCTCGTGTGGACAGTCCGCCCCTCCTGGCCGGACGGTACGCCAGAGCCTGGCTGTTTTGTTTCTTGGTTCGATTCCTCCCTCCTTTCGTGCTTCCGCATGTGCTTCAAGGAATCGTTCCTAAGACTTGAGGTTGATCCATAACCTTGTTGTCTTGGCGGTTGGTGTGTGATTCGATCCATCGCTCGTGTGTGACCGGGATTTGTCTAGGGTATAGCCCGGGTTCTTTGAGAAGAATTTTTACTGGCTCCTATTCACTCCCCCCTCTCTAGTCACCATCCAATCCTTCAATTGGTATCAGAGCTTGGTGCTGGATTCGTGGTGACTTTGACAAGTGTTGAATCCTAAGATGGCGTACGTTGAGCGGGGCGGTCTGCCGCACTTCGATCGGAAGGGTTACCACAAGTGGGCAGCTCGTATGATGATCTTTCGTCATGGCAAGTTGTTGGATTTCATTGTGCTTGACAAGACCTATGCTATTTCGGCTGAGATCCACACTCTTATGGTGACCGATGCCGGTGCTAAGGCCAAGTACGAGGCAAATGCAAAAGCCGTTGATCACTTGGTCCGGAGCTTGTGTGATCCTAAGTTTGAGCGTGTTCGCCATTTGAATCTTGCTTGGCAAACTTGGGAGAAGTTGTTGGTTGCTCACGGTGGTGATAACCATGTGAAGGCTCACCTCTTTGTTTCTTACCGGATGCAATATGAGAACTTTACTCAACTTCCCGGTGAGGACATTGATGCAATGTTTCAGAGGTTCATCGCCATCGTGAACAACATGAAGGCCAATGTTGAGGATTTCCCTTATACCGAGCATGATCAAGCGTTAAAGCTCTTGCATATCTTGGACCCAAACGTTTGGGGTGGTAAGGTTGAGGCCATCAAGGAGTCCGAGCAATACTTGACTATTGAGTTGGATGACCTCTTTTCTAAGCTCAAGTCGGCTGAGGTAGACAGGAAGTTGCAATACAAGCATGAGGGCTCGACTGATCATAGTCTTGCTCTTGTGGGCAGATCAAAGGGCAAAGCTAATACTAACCCTTCCTGTCGACAGTTTTCCTTGTCTTCTCTTATGTCTATTCCAGATGAGGAGTTTGATGTGCTGGGCGAGGAGGAACTAGCCTTGCTCTCAAGGAGGAACCAGTGAAGTTTGTGAGTGAGAAGGGTGAGAAACCTTAAGAGAAGCTAGAGCCAAAACCAAAACCCATCCCCTTTAGGTGTAAGTATTGTGGCAAGGAGAGACATCTAGAATAGTTTTGCTACAAGAGGAAGAGGGATGAGAGGCTTGCTAGGGAGCAAGCAAACCAGGACAGGTATCGCCAGTCTCATGGTATTCCTGACCCTAGAGTGCCACTTCCACGGGGTGTGGGAAGTGTGAGGAGTGTTGGTAGAGTTGGAGCTCAGGGTGGTAGGTTCCCACAAAGAGGTGGTGGTGAGAGGTTTGATAGGAGAGATGATGGTGTGCGTGCTGGTGAGAGGTTTGGTCGGGCTCGTGGTGGTTTTGCTGGACGTCCCCCTACTCGTCCTCAATACGGGTTTAGGGGAGATGATCGCAGCTTTGGGTTCCAGAGGAACTACGGACCACGTTTTCCCCCTTGTGGTACTCATACTCCTTCCATGGGACATGGGGAGTTTGGTGGCAAGGGAATGATCTTTGCTAACCCCTCTTTTGAGTAGATGGCTCGACACTGGTTCAACTTTCTTTGTGCTAACCCCAGTGTCGAGTCGTTGGCTCCTTCTCGTTCATGTTTCTGACTACAGGCAGGAGGCTAGGAGAACATTTGGTTGATCGACTCCGGATGTTCCCGGCACATGACCGAAGACAAGAAGTGGTTCTCCAGCCTCACCCCAGTGAAGGAAAAGATGTACATCACATTTGGGGACAACGGACGAGAAAGGGTGATTTCTGAGGGTGTAGTACATGTGAGTGACAAGGTAACGTTGAAGAGGGTTGCTCTTGTGAAGTCTTTGGGTTTCAATTTGCTTTCAGTTTCTCAGTTGCTTGATGAGGGTTTTGAGGTGCGTTTCAAGTCTGGTGAGTCTCGTTTGCTGGATTCTCGAGGTGATCTTGTTTGTATGATCATCCAAGAGGGTCAGATTTTCAGGGCTGATTTTTCTCGCTCTTTGGGTCCTGCTCGTTGTTTGATGGCCGGTCCTTCTAGTGATTTGTGGAAATGGCATAGGCGGTTGGGTCACTTGAGCTTTGATTTGGTTTCTTGCTTGAGTGGTCTTGACCTTGTCCGAGGATTGCCGAGGTTGAAGGTTGAGAAGGATTTGGTTTGTCCTCCGTGTAGGCATGGCAAGATGGTAGCCACTCCCCATCCACCCCTAACCGATGTCATGACCGAGCGTCCAACAGAGCTGTTGCATATGGACCTTGTTGGGCCAGCTCGAGTTCGCTCGGTGGGTGGGAAGTGGTATGTCCTTGTTGTGGTGGACGATTACTCTCGCTATGCCTGGGTGTTTTTCTTGGAAGACAAGAGTGAGACATTTTGTTTTGTTCGAGATCTGATCATGAGGTTGAAAAACGAGAGGCATGGGAATGCTATACGAGCTATCCGCAGTGATAATGGCTCAGAGTTCAAGAACTCTCGTTTTGATGCCTTTTGTCGTGATCTAGGTCTTGAACATCAGTATTCGACCCCTTATGTGCCCCCTCAAAATGGAGTTGTGGAAAGGAAAAATCGGACTCTTTGTGAGATGGCTAGGACAATGCTCGATGAGCACAGGACTCCTAGGAGGTATTGGGCTGAGGCTGTCAATACGGCTTGTCATGTCTCTAACAGGATTTTATTCCGAGCTTTCAAGAGGAAGACCTGTTATGAGCTTATGCATGGTCGGGCACCCAAGGTGAGTCATTTCCGAGTGTTTGGTTGCAAATGCTTTATTCTTAAGAAGGGAAAACTCGACAAGTTTGAGGCTAGGTCTAGTGATGGGATTTTCTTTGGATATGCTAATCATTCTAGAGCCTATAGGGTGCTTAACCTTGAGACTAACAAAATCATGGAGACTTGCGAGGTAACCTTCGACGAGACAATGCCATGTACCTCTCTTGGCTTTGAATGTGCAAGTGATGAAGAGATGGCCGAGGATCTCTTTGAAGAGGAGAAGGATGAAGCTAGAGATGATGATGGAGAGAACCATGTGCCTGAAGCTGAGTGTGTACCCACTACTTCCCCTACGACCACTACGTAGGGTGGACCGTCTACTTCATGGACAACGATGGTGCGACAAGAGGACCAGGCGAGAGAAGCTGAAGTTGAGGGGGAGGTAGTCTCGAGGCGTGAGGCTCCCCGGCGGATTCAAGAAGTGCATCCCCTATCGAGGATCATTGGGCACATCGAGGAACGTACCACGCGGTCAAGGTCTAGAAATTCCTCTCATTTCGCTCATGCTGCATTGTTGCCTCCTTTGAGCCCAAAGACATTGGACACGCTTTATCTGATGCAAACTGGGTCAATTCTATGCATGAGGAGTTGGAAAATTTTGAGAGATACCAGGTGTGGGAGTTAGTTGAACCACCTCCAAATTGCCATCCTTTAGGAACCAAGTGGGTTTGGAAGAACAAAGAGGGTGAGAATGGGATGGTTGTGAGGAACAAGTCCAGACTTGTTGCTTAGGGATATAGTCAGAAGGAGGGGATCGACTATGAGGAGACCTTTGCTCCTGTGGCCCGTCTTGAGGAAATCCGGATCCTCCTAGCCTTTGCCATGGCTAAAGGGTTCAAGTTGTTTCAAATGGACGTGAAGAGTGCTTTTCTGAATGGGGTCATAGAGGAGGAGGTGTATGTGAAGCAGCCACCGTGGTTCGAGAGTGAGAAGTATCCACACAGGGTGTACAGGTTGAAAAGGGCTCTATATGGGTTGAAACAGACGCCCCGGGCTTGGTATGGGAGATTGAGAGGTTTTCTGTTGAGTAGAGGGTTCTTGATGGGTACCGTGGATAAAACCTTATTTCTCCTCAATCATGGGAATGACTTGTTGGTTGTGCAGATATACGTGGATAATATTGTCTTTGGTGCCTCGTCACATAACCTTGTTGCCAAGTTTGCAGATGAGATGAGCAGGGAATTCGAGATGAGCATGATGGCCGAGTTGCAGTACTTTCTCGGGCTGCAGATCAAGCAAGTGAAGGACGGAACATTTGTACATCGACCAAGTACACGAAAGACATGTCGAAGAAGTTCCGGATGCAAGATGTGAAGCCTATGTCGAAACCCATGGGGAGTACGGCTACTTTGGACACGGGCGAGGACGGAGAACCGGTGGACCGGCGGGAGTACCGAGCATGATCGGCTCCCTCATCTACCCGACGGCGACGAGGCCGACATACGGTTCGGTGTGTGTCCGTGTGCTCGTTTTCGTGCTTCGCCGAGGACATCACATCTACGGGCCGTCAAGAGGATCTTCGGTACCTACGATCCGCCCCTCGGTCTTGGCCTTTGGTATTCTTCCTCCTCGACTCTTTCACTTCATGGTTTTTTCGATGCGGATTTTGCCGGTTGCCGAGTCGAGAGGAAGTCCACTTCGGTTCTTGTCGGTTTCTTGGGTCCACGTTGGTTTTGTGGTCTTCCCGCAAGCGAGCCTAGTGTAGCTCGGTCTACCACCGAGGTAGAGTATGTTGCAGCCGCGAGTTGTTGTTCCTAGCTGTTGTGGATCTCATACACCTTGAGAGACTTTGGTGAGTAGTGCACCCAAATCCCACTTCTTTGTGATAGCACCAGTGCCATAAGCGTAGCGAAAAACCCAGTGCTTCATTCCAGAACCAAACACATAGAGGTGAGGTATCATTTCTTGAGAGACAATGTGGAGAAAGGGACCATTGTGTTGAGTCATGTCTCTACCCAAGATCAGCTTGCAGACATCTTTACAAAGCCTCTCGACCAAGCTACATTTGTGCGCTTGCGGGGGGAACTTGGGGTTTGTTGCCCTTTCTAGTTGATTCTTGGGGGATTTACTTTTGTACCATATGTATCATACCATGTTTACTTTGATGTATATACATGCTTTGCTTCATGTACAAGCCATGGTAGGATAGCCATCTTGTTATATATCATGTTGCATTTGTATCATATTGCATTTTAGGATGATGAGCTTCTTTCATATGCCTTATTTGAGTTTCTTTGGCTACTTGTGAGATATTGGTCATGTGTGTGGAGAAATAGTTATGTGAGGCTATGCTCTTGGAATATTTGAGACATATGTGTTGTGAGATAGCCCTTTTTGAATCAAATGGTAATCTTGACTAAATTTTATGAAATGTGCTCCACTCATGTGTAGTAGTGTATCCATGTCACGTTTTGGTCTATATGTGCCTTTCATGCTTAGATTGTGCTTGGATGTCTTTTTCTTGCATTTGGGCCAAAGGCCGATATCATTGTGAATGTTTAGCCTATGTTGCATTCATGGAGGAGCATAAGCTTCTTTTTGCCGCAAAGGCACTTCATGTACCATGAAATGAATTAATTTTGAAAAGAAGTGTGTATGCTTGAAAAATGCTCCATCCATCATGTTTAAGCTTAAAATGTCTTATCTTTCACACATGGGTGCCAAACATGTTGCATGATGTTCACCAGTGGAGAAGTCTCCCCGAAGTGGACACATGGCTCATGAGCTTTAACATGACATGCTTTGCTTTATGGGTGTTTGCAATGATCTTTTGATAAGAATTTGATATCCTTGTATGATCTCTGGATGATATGCGTGTTTTTTGGCTAAAATATGACATGGATAGGCCTTTACATTTGAAGTGAGCCATCTTTTGATAAACTGCTCAAATCTGAAAATTTGCTTTGTCACATGCCTATATTTCCATATATTACTTGTGGCGACGCTTTGACTATGCTATGATCCATATTTGTGCTCTTTGTCTCATTTCTAGCCTTTGAAACTAGATTTGGCCTATTTGAGAAGCTCATGTAGATGGTTATATGCTTTGTCTTACATTACTGCATTTTCACCTTGATTCATACATTGTCAACAAGGGGGAGAAGAGGTGAAGAAGTGAGCTTAATGAAAAATTCAGAAAAATGCATCTAAAATTTGGAAGTTTGCATCCACATGTTCAGGGGGAGCTTGCATTTGTTCAGGGGGAGCTTTCTTGCTGTTTTCAGTGTGGAGTTTGTGCTTTGCTCGGCTTGTGACCTTTCTTTGCCTTTCTTTGGTTTTGGTCATGAGTTGAGCTTCTTTGTTTTTCTTTCTTCTTTCTTTCTTTCTCTGAATTTCATTTCGTGTTGTGCATTGTCAATGCACTCATCAAGTTGGAGATTGAGGACCAGGAGTGTCCCGGTGGTCGATGGATGACCGCTCCTCAGTGATGAGTGATTGACAACAGGTGTTGGACTGACTCTTGGCTCAGTGCGCAGGTGTAGGCTGCGGCCTAGTTTGCAGGTGAAGAACGGGCGCAAAAGGTCTTCAGCTTTGAGGGGCCTCCGGGAGATGGAGAGACAAGTAGGCTCGGTTCGAGGGACCCGGTGGACAGCGGGACTAGGTGCGGGCCACATGGTGGCGAGACGAGCAAGACGAAGTCGTGGACGATCGAGCCGATGCACGGTGGCAATCGAGTCAAGAGGCTTGGCGGGAGGCCGGGCCGAGCACGCGGGGTTTGGTGGTTTGCCCACAAAACCATCGGAGGACGGTTTCTTGGTTTGGACCTCAAAACCAAGTCTGAAGGCCCAACACGACGGAGAAGGGTTCCGGGCATGTCGGGAAGCTTCGAAGCGGAGGACACGCGGCGGGATCGCATGGCTTGCGTCGGGAGGACGCGGGGTGCAGCAAAGGCGTGGCCGTCCGATGGCAAGACCCACAAACATTACATAAATGCCCTTGCGTTGGTTGTATCGCCAGTAGTTGAGTTAGGGTAGTCGAGTCATTTACCACACCGGCGGGACCCGATATATAAGCCATGAGTGTGGATGGATGGCTCTCTCTCTCTCTCTCTCCGCGACTTAGGGTTTCATTTCCCCCCTTCCATTTCTCTTTTTCCTAGACTATTTTCTCCTCTATTTTCTCTAGGCTAGCATGAGAGCTTCATGAGAGATTTGTTGAGAGGGATGGATGCTAGGGAGGCATGCTAGACCTTGTGAATCTTTCCTGGTTTGTATAGAAGATTCGACATTGTGAATTTTGTGGTCTTTTTTGTGCTTGTTTTTGGTGCCTTTGTTCTTGGTGTGTTTCCACGGATTTGAGCGGGTTTCTCCCCGGATTTCTTTGAGGGAAACATGGATGGATGTCTTGTGCATCTTTGGGATTGATCTTGTGCCCTCAAACGCTGGGAAACCACTTCGATTCGAGGATTTTCGGTCGGAGCTCTAGTTTTTGGTGGTGTTCAAAGGATCCGCGATTCCCAGTGATTTAGGGAGTTAGGAGGCAAAATTTTTGGGGTATAGCATCCTTGTTTGACACTTATCATGTCCCCAAACTCTTGTCTCAACAGCTTCTACAGTTTGGGAGATCCGGTGACGGATTGGAGGTGTTGACCTTCGAGGTCGAGCAGTTTTCTGCTCTGTCTGCAAGGCGTGGACAGTCCGCGAGCGTGTGGCGGACGGTCCGCGGCTTGGCTATTCGTCGAGTGTTCTTCGGTTCTTGCTCGCCCTCGTTTTCGATCCATTGTGTTTTTGTTTTTTGTTTGGGCGAGGTTTCGGACGGTCCGCGTGTGTCGGGCGGACAGTCCGCGGGTGCGTGGCGGACAGTCCGCGTGCTCCCCGCGAACGGTCCGTTTTTTCGGGGTTCTCTATCGGGAGGTTCTCGTTGGCTTTAACGAACGCTCCGCGGCCCAGGCCGGACGGTCCGCCATACCTATGCGGACAGTCCGCTGTACATTGGCGGACAGTCCGCGTGGCTCGTGCGGACAATCCGCCCCTCCTTGTCGGACGGTCCGCCAGAGCCTGGCTGTTTTGTTTCTTGGTTCGATTCCTCCCTCCTTCTTTCGTGCTTCCGCGTGTGCTTCAAGGAATCGTTCCTAAGACTTGACGTTGATCCATAACCTTGTTGTCTTGGCGGTTGGTGTGTGATTCGATCCATCGCTCGTGTGTGACCGGG
Source organism: Cenchrus americanus (assembly GCA_947561735.1). Taxonomy (NCBI): domain Eukaryota; kingdom Viridiplantae; phylum Streptophyta; class Magnoliopsida; order Poales; family Poaceae; genus Cenchrus; species Cenchrus americanus. The sequence continues at coordinate 201,509,932 of OX387241.1, forward strand.
ATTTGTCTAGGGTATAGGCTGGGTTGTTTGAGAAGAATTTTTACGGGCTCCTATTCACTCCCCCCCTCTCTAGTCGCCATCCGATCCTTCATCCATGCCTCTCGTTCCTCAACCTCAAGACTAGATCTCGAACAAAACCAAACATCTCCCCCTTATCCTCGAGAAAGAACACCCATGCATACTGAGAGTAGTCGTCCACCACAACAAGGACATACCACTTCCCACCCGCAGATCGCACACGAGCTGGGCCAACAAGGTCCATATGGAGCAGCTTGCATGGATGCTCAGTCATCACATCGGTGAGAGGCGGGTGAGAAGAGGCTACCATCCTAGCATGCCTACATGGAGCACAAACCAACTCTTTCTCAAGCCTCAACCGTGGCAATCCTCGAATCAAATTGAGTTTACTCAAGCGAGACAAAAGGTCAAAGCTCAAGTTACCCAACTTCCTATGCCACTTCCACAACACACTCGAAGAACCAGCCAAGAAACAACGCTCCACACCCGAAGACTGAGAAAAATCAGCACAAAACACCTGACCCTCGGGAACGACCATACAGACAAGGTCCCCTCGAGAGTCCAAAATCCGAGAACCACCAGGCCGAAACAACACCTCAAAACCCTCATCCAACAGCTGGGACACAGAAAGCAGATTGTACCCCGCCGATTGAACAAGAGCAACACGCCCGAGAGTGATCTTGTCACTCACCTTAATCTCACGTTCGACAAAGACACGCCCACGCCCATTGTCCCCAAAAGTGATGTACCTCCTTGTCACCACCGGGATGAGACTTGAGAACCACCTCCTGTCTCCGGTCATATGCCTCGAGCAACCGGAGTCAATCAACCAAATGTTATTCAAGTCTCCCACCTGAAATTCAAAAACGAGTACGTGAGCGAACAAACGACTCAGCAGTGGGGTTAGTACCAAAAGAGTAAAACCAGTGCCGAGCCATTTGCTCGAAAGTGGGGTTAGCACAAACCAAACCATTTCTCCTACCAAAGCTACCTCCACGAACACCACCACGATAACCACCCTGAGAAAACCACCCCTCTCTGCCTGGAGGAGGACCAAAACCACGAAAGAAAACCAGTGGACCGTCCCTTCTCTCCTTCTCAAAGCTACGACTCCTCCCATCCCCGTAGTGAACTCGAGGGGGAGAATGCCTAGCAACCTGACCACCTGCAAACTCTCCCGGCCCAACCACCGAACCACGACCTCCGTAAACAACCCTCGCACTTGTACGAGCACAAAACCCAACCGCCGCTCGTCTGTGCCTCGCACCGGTCCGACCGGTGCCCCACACCGTCCGACCGGTGTAGCCTGGCGCAAGAAACACCTCCAACAACCTTCCGCTTTCCCCAAGTCCGAACCGTCCTCACACTCACCTTGGCCCCGGGCATCCGCACACGAGGCTCAAGTACACCATCGGAAGGATGGTACTTGTCCTTGTTAGCCCACTCCTTTGCCATTCTCTCCTCTCGCTTCCTCTTGAAGCAAAACTCATCCTTATGGCCATCTCTCCCGCAATAGCCACAATGGAACCTCACAAGCTTAGGCTTAGGCTTGGGCTGTGGCTGCTCACTTGGTTTCTCTCCACTCAACTTCTCCACTGGTTTCTCCTCACTAGCCTTCTCATTTCCTTTCCCAAAGAACACTTTCCCGGAAGTGCTCACAAACATGATAGGCTTTTGGAGATCATTTGTAGGTGTAGGAAACACGGGTGGAGCTGGGGTTGTGTCTAGTCGATTCCTAAGATGGTTAGGTTTTGGGGGGAAATCATTTTTGTGGTGGGTTTTTGGTGGCTCTGGGATATTCTCTCCACTTCCCTCACCAACCTTGTTTGCCCCAAGTCCCTCACCATCCTGCCTCTTAAATGCCTCGATCATCATCCTCAACTAAGGCTCATGACCATACAACCAACCCATCAACTTTCTCAGCTCATCATTCTCATCCTGCAAACGATCAACATAATGTGCAAGTTCTAAATTTTTCAAAGCATGCATTTCACAGGTAGAGCATGATGTAGGAATGGGTTTTTTCAGCTTAGCCTCAAGAGAACTAGTGTAAGCATGCATCTCATCAATTTTAGCATGTAAAACAAGGCAAGAAGTGCAAGCACCTAGCAAAGCAGATCTAGATTTAAGCTCAGCCACTTCAACCCTAAGCACATCTAGTTCCTCACACTTGGAGGCATGCTTTTCCTTGAACAAAGCAAGATCAGCAAGGAAAATGGAGCAATCAGCAAAATCAACCTCATCCGAAACAACAGGGCTAGCCTTAAGGGAATCAATCTCAAGCTTGCAATCAAGAACATGTGTTTCTAGCTCAGCCAGTCTAGTCCTAGCATCCTCGAGTGAAGCCCTAAGCTCTTTTCTCATTTTCTTGGCCTCTCTAAGCATGTCATCACGGTTATCAAGCAAAGAGCCAAGCCTCTCATTCTCCTGGCGCAAGAAGGGAAGTTCATCACGCACCGCGTTGTCGGAATCAGAGTCCGAGTCGCTCTATGTGCTCTTCTTGCTGCCGGAGCTCAGTGCCATGGTGCAGAAGTCATCTCTCGCGAAGCAGCTCAGCCCGCTCAGGTTCTTGGACGACTTCCTGCTCTTGCGATGATCGCCTTCGTCTTCACTGCTGCTTGAGCTCGAGGTGGAGTACACGGAACTAGAGTCGAAGTCGCTCACTCCCACCATCCCTCGTGCCTTGCCTCGGCTCTCCTTCTTCCTCGATCGTCGCTCGTCCTTGTGCTTGTTCTTGTGCTTGCTCTTGTGGTCACGCCTCGACCGATACTTGCTATCCGTCCTCGACTTGTGCTTGTAGCCGTCCTTGTTCTCAACCTTCTCTGGGCAGTCGGCGACGAAGTGTCCCGGCTTGCCGCACTGGAAGCATGTCCTCGTGTTCCTCCTCATGTTCACCCGGTTCTCGTGCAGCCTCTCGAACCTCCTCGTCAGCAACGCCAGCTCGTCCTCTCCAAGCACATCAAACTCCTCATCTGCATAGACATCAAAGAGGACAATAAGAACATCCTGGTGGATGGGTTAGTGTTAACCTTTCCTTTCGAACCACCAACGAGGGCAAGACTATGGGAATCAGTCGGGCCCTCGTGCTTGGCAGTCATGCCCCTATCCACCTCAGCCGACTTGAGCTTTGAGAACAGCTCGTTCACCGTCAGAGTGTCATACTTTTCTGACTCCACAATGGCCTCGAACTTTCCACCCCAAATCGTACGATCCAAAGAGTGTAAGAGCTTAACCGCTCTATCATGATCATCGTACGGGAGCACATCCACATTGGCCCTCATGTTGTTCACAACCACCGCAAACCTCTAAAACAAGGCATCAATGGACTCACCGGGGAGATGAGTGAAGTTCTCGTACTCTCTCCGGTAGGTCGCATACATCCATGCCTGAACCTAGGCGTTCCCAACATGAGCCTCCTTCAACACCAACCAGATTCTACAAGCCAAGTGCTCGGTGTGCACCCGATCGAACTTAGCCTGACACAGGGCATGAAACAAGTAGTCGAATGCCTTATTGTTGGCGTTGAACATGTCCCTTGATCTTGGAGCAAGGAAGTTCATCAGCTGGACATAGCCTGTGTCCACCGTGACATCCCAAAGGATCTGACCTTTCCCGCGGAGGAACGCCGCCATCCGCTTACTCCACATCTGGTAGTTCTTGCCATCGAAGTGTGGAGGACCCAAACCCCGTTCCTGGTACACCATCCTTGGATCTTAGACTGGTTAGAGTCAATAAAGACCCGAACCGGCTCTGATACCACTTGAAGGACCGATACGGTGAACCAGAGAGGGGGGAGTGAATGGGAGCCGATAAAAATTCTTTTCGAAGGAGATGGAAACTCCAACAAGATGAACACGGCTTCCAACACACATTTCCGACTCACTACACAAATTGGACAAGCCCACGTAGCCACTAGAGTGCCACTGGACCTAGGAACCAACACACAACCTTCCGACCCGAGAACGCAGCGGAACACCAAATCTCGAGTACACTGACCAACACCGGTCAGACCGGTGAGCACCACCGGTCAGACCGGTCCCTACTGGTGAAACTTGGCGACTTCCACTAAGTGGCTCCACATCGGTCAGGCCGGTGCGACACACCGGTCGACCGATCTAAGCCCGAAAGCCCCCAAATCGCCAAACAGAGCCAACCGACCTCCAACCGACCCAAACTCGAAACAAACCCCCAACTCGGGACAACAAAGAAACTCACCCAGACGTTCGCCCGAGAAAAAACCCACTAAGGGTTGCACTGGTCAGACCGGTCAAGAGCACCGGTCAGACCAGTATAGCCTGGGCAGCTTGGGATGAACAGCACCCGTGGGTCAACTCCCCCAAATCCAAACCTCGATCTCCCGAATCGCTCCACGGACTTGAACAAAACTTTGGGGATAATAGGAACACCTCATGAGGAGTCCATAGCCAAGTTTAATCCCACCAAAACTTGTCCAGAAAGGAGGAATCGAAGAAATCCCGCCAAGAACACCTCTAACACTAGAACTCGGAAAACCCCAAAATTGAGCCCATTTACTCACGGATTTGGGAGGGGAATCACAGCCCAAAGAACCACGAAGGGTTCCCACAAATTTCCCCCATTAAATCCCCAAGAGAAAGGTCCCGAAAACAACCCAAGAAAAACACCAAGAAAGGGCACCGAAAATCAGTACCAAGAACAACTGGGAACAACACAACAAGGCCTTGAGGACCCACGCCGAATCATCTATACATGCCACAAAGGTTCATAAAAGGTCTAGCTTGCCGCCCGATCATCCAACCCTCTCACAAGATCTCACCATGAAGCTCTCAAGCTAGTCCTATGGAAATCCTAATAAAAAGCAAGGGAAAAATAGGAAAGCAAATGAATTAGGGTTCCAAGAGATTGGCTACCATCCTCTCACCTCATGGGTTATATGGAGGCAACTGAAAGTCTAAAATACTTTTTCCTAACAACTAGGGATACAAGCCCCTCAAGGGCGGTTTTGGAAGTCTTCAAGCTTTCTCCATCGGACGGATGCCCTGCGACCGCAACCTGCTTAGCCTCGATGCAAGCCTTGCGATCCCGACGCGTGTCCTCTGCTTTGAAGATTCCGAACTGCGTCGTCGCACACTGGTTAGACAGGTGCTCCTCACCGGTCGGACCGGTCTTGCACTGCTGCCGCACCATCTTCGGTTCTTTGGTCTTGGCTTTGTGGATCAACCAAGTAACCCAGTGGTTTTCTGGTGAACCACCGAAAACCCCGCGAACTCGGTGTAGCCTCCGCCAATCTCCACTCATGACTCAGCTCCCACGTAGTCCCGGCTCGATCTTGGTTTTGTGGCTCAACCAAGAAACCGTCCATGACTTCATCTTGCTGTTCATGCCACCATGCGGCCCACACTTGACCCCGCTGGCCACCGGGTCCCTCGAACAAAGCCTACATGTCTTCTCCACACCTGGAGGCCTCACCGGCGACGACCTTTCACGCTTGTTCTTCACCTGCATCAACACGAGTCAAGCCGCAACCTGCACCTGCAATACTTAGCCAAGAATCAGTCCACACAACATTGTCAATCACTCATCACACAAGAAAGTGACCATCCACCGGTCCTCTAACCACACATGGTCCTCAACTCATCACACCAGGAAGCGACCATCCACCGGTCCTCGAACCACACATGGTCCTCACTTTCTTCATGGTGTGTTCTTGGGTCTTGGTCTCCAAAAAGTTCTTCATCCACTGGTAGGGAGAGGGGCTTTAGTCCCGGTTGGTAAGGGGAACAGGTCTCTCAAGTCCAACCGGGACTAATGATGAGAGACAAAAGGCCCCCCCCTTTAGTCCCGGTTGAACCAACCGGGACTAAAGGATCCTTTAGTCCCGGGTGGTATTACGAACCGAGACTAAAGGGTCTCGTTTCTTTTTTTGGTTTTCGATTTGAGTGTATATTCTAATTTTTGTCTAACCTGTATATGCACATATACATATTTGAACTTGTATATATGTATGTACCTGTCTATATATACCATATACGCAGTTAGACTTATATATAAACTTACATAAACTTAGAAATATACAAATCAAAATAGATAGTATTTATACATCAAAATATTGTTCACTTCAAATTTCTATTCTCTATTGGATTTTTTAGATGCATCATAATGATGTTTCCTGTTGGCATAACCACCTCCTCAAGGATGAATCGCAAGAGACTTTCTTGAATCGCCGAAAGACGATCCTTCTGAATGACCTCGTCCTTAACCATATCCATTTGTATAATGTGCAAATATGTTAATTTATTACACCCAACAATTAAATATAGAAGCAGTTAGGAAATGATGTATTATTAATAGGTTTATTTAATTATCTTACATTGTAATTTTCGGACTTTGCACTTGCCAAACATCGTATGTGCTTACAGACATAGTATCCACATAAATTATTTCCTTGTTCTTGTCTCAAACACTAAAGTGGATAGGAGAAAATGTTATGAAATATAAGTGTGATAAATTTAAATTTTCTCAAATCTGAAGTTGTTATTTGGATTACGTACCGGATAATCAGTATAGAATGTAATTGTTGGTTTAAATTCACCTTCTTTCTCTGCAATGAATTTTTGCCAAGCTCTGAGGAAAATTAATGAGAGATAATGTGTTAGTGAAAGCAATCTATATATATAAATAAATATTGCATTTAAAGAATGTCTTAGGTAGAATTATTACACTTGAAACATATCTTGAAGGTTTTGGTAACTTGCGGGGTTTTTTCTCAATGAATCCCACACCTTGACACTACTATTGTCGATTTGAATGATCATAAGAATCCAGTGGAAACTGTACATACATGGTCATAATAGTCATAAAAATTAGAACTAAATAGAATTAGCAAAGACAATTAGATGGCAATCGCACATACTCGCAGCTGTAAGGTAGTAGTATGAGATCCTTGTCATGAAACTTAGACAAGGTCCTATAGATTGTCGCGATTGTTGTGTCTGGTTGATTCTTGACCTCAAACTCATTGACTTTTGATGGGTCCATGAAACCAATACTGGCAATATTCTTTTTTTGCATCTCTTGTTTTTGCAGGCTACCAAAAATGAAATACAAAGTCAATTAGTAAATCCACATACGTAATAAATTAATCAACAAACATAAAAACGCCACTTACAGACATCAAACGATGATAAGATTGGTATTCATGGTGTCTAGATGGTAAACTTCATAAATATCTTTGAATTCCAGCCAGACCACCTTGTTGCCTTCAGTGGCAAAATCTTCGGGTGCAGCAAGCATACCTATGCTATGTACACCTTTCAGTGATTGCTGCATGTACCACTCATGAAATTTGTACATCTTAGGTGAGAGCTTAAGTACTAGTTTTGGCCTGATAAGAGGTTTTCCTAGATGAAAGGGCCATCTATACTCGAAACTTGGATCCCGGGGTGGTTCTTCATGGCCGAGTGCAACACCTAAAGGCATCCTTGTTTGTTCCATGAAATCAAGGAGCTGCACTACTTCTTGTGTAGGCATTTCTGCTAGAGCTTGTTCATGTGCATTGAGGCCAGAGGCAACGTAAGTTTGTTTGCTCATCGACACATCTTCTTTAGACGACATCAGCGCCAGTATGGGCATCAATTTCTTACTGTTATCACTCATTAGTTTGAAAAACCCAAGTTTGGCCGGATCTACTTGTTTGGTGAAGGACCGATATGGCGAACCGAGGAGAGGGGGGGAGTGAATGGGAGCCGATAAAAATTCTTCTCAAAGGAGATGAAAACTCCAACAAGACGAACGCGGCTTCCAACACACGTCTCCGACTCACTACCAAGGTTGGTCAAGCCCACGTAGCCACCGGAGTGCCACCGGACCTAGGAACCAACACGCAACCTTCCGACCCGAGAAACGCGGCGGAAAAACCAAACCTCGAGTCTACAGACCCACACCGGCGGACCGGTGAGCACCACCGGTCGGACCGGTCCCCGCAGGTGAACCCGAGCAACTTCCACTAAGTGGCTCTACACCGGTCGACCGGTGAGACACACCGGTCGGACCCGGTGGCGACCGAAAGCCCCCAAGACACCAAACGGGCCAACCGACCACCAAACGGACCCAAACTCGAAACAAGCAGCACCACGGGACAACAACAAACTCACCAAGACGTTCACCCGAGCAAAATCCCACAAGGGCTTGCACCGGTCGGACCGGTCAAGAGCACCGGCCGACCGGTGTGGCACGGGCGACTCGGGATGAACAAAGACCCGCGGGTCAACTCCCCCAAATCCAAATCTCGATCTCCCGAATCGCTCCACGGACTTGAACAAGACTTTGGGGATATCATGAACACCTCATGAGGAGTTCATAGCCAAGTTTAATCCCACCAAAACTCGTCCAAAAAGGAGGAATCGAAGAAATCCCGCCGAAAGCACTTCCAACCCAAGAACTCAAGAAACTCCCAAAATCGAGCACTTTTACTCACGGATTTGGGAGGGGAATCACAGCCCAAAGAACCACGAAGGGTTCCCACAAATTTCCCCCATCAAATCCCCAAGAGAAAGGCCCCGAAAACAACCCAAAGAAATCACCGAGAGAGGGCTCCGAAAATCACCACCAAGAACAACCGGGGAAAACACATCCAAACCTTGAGGAACCACGCCGAATCATCTATACATGAAACAAAGGTTCGTACAAGGTCTAGCAAGCCGCCCGATCATCCATCCCTCTCTACAAGATCTCTCCGTGAAGCTCTCTTGCTAGTCCTAAGGAAAACCTAAGGAAAATAGGTGGAAAATAGGAAAACTAATGAGCTAGGGTTCCAAGAGTTGGCTGCCAACCTCTCACCTCTTGGGTTATATAGGCGGCAACCGAATGTCTAAAATGCCCCTCTCTACTAACTAGGGATACATGCCCCTCAAGGGCGGATTTGGAATTCTTGATGTCTTCACCATCGGACGGATGCCGGCGACCGCACCCTCGCGTAGCCTCGACGCAAGCCATGCGATCCCGACGCGTGTCCTCCGCTTCGAAGATTCCGGACCGCGTCGTCGCACACCGGTCGACCGGTGCTCCTCACCGGCCGACCGGTCCCCACCGGTCGGACCGGTCGACCCACCGGTCGGGGACCGGTCCGTGCCGCCGCACCTCCGTCTTCGGTTCTCCGGTCTTGGCTTTGTGGATCAACCAAGGAACCCGGTGGTTTTACGGTGAACCACCGGAAACCCCGCGAACTCGGTGTAGCCTCCGCCAATCTCCACTCATGACTTGGCTCCCACGTAGTCCCGGCTCGACCTTGGTTTTGAGGCTCAACCAAGAAACCGTCCACGACTTCATCTTGCCGTTCATGCCACCATGCGGCCCGCACTTGACCCCCGCCGGCCACCGGTCCCTCGAACGAAGCCTACTTGTCTTCTCCACACCCGGAGGCCTCACCGCAACGACCTTTCGCGCTTGTTCTTCACCCGCACCAACACGAGTCAAGCCGCAACCCGCACCCGCAATACTTAGCCAAGGATCGGTCCACACAACGTTGTCAATCACTCATCACACAAGGAAGCGACCATCCACCGGTCCTCGAACCACACATGGTCCTCAATCTCCCCCTTGATGAGTGCATTGACAACACCCACATGAAAGTAACAAGAGAGAAAAGAAAAAGAAAAGAAACGAACAAAAAGAAACTCCAACAAGCGATCGAAAGCCAAACAAAGGCAAAGAGCAAGATCACTTGAAGAAGACAAGTCTCGAACCCCTTAGGCAAGGGCAACGGCTCGACACATCCGAGACAAAGCAAAGCTCAAGCAAAGAGCACAAACCACCGAGACAAACTCGAAAACTCACAAAGAGCTCCCCCCGCACACATGCAAGCTCCCCCCGAACCAATGCAACTCCCCCGGACGAATGCATGCAAGACACCACTTGAAAACAGGGTACCGCAACAAACCAGCCCCGACCGGTCGACCGGTCAACACCACCGGTCCGACCGGTGTGCAACATGTGAACAGAGCCGGCACTCACACCGGTCGGACCGGTGACCCCGACCGGTCGACCGGTGCTCAACAGAGCCCGTAAATGGCTCGAAACCACCCGAAAACCTTCTAAACACGCCCAAAGCAAGCCATTTCAAGCTCAAACTTCTCCCCCTTGTTGGCAATGCATGAATCAAGCCAAAAATGCAAAACTTTCAACCTAGAGCTTCTCAAATATGCAAAATTCAACAAAGAATGCTACACATGTCCAAATGAGCAAGTTAGGTACTCTACGGCTTCGTATCGATCTCAACTACATGATCACCAAGTTTCACAACCATTGGACGAAGCTAAGATGAATTTTGGCAATTTTGCGAAAACTTGCCTCTCATGAGCAAAGTCCTAAACATGATCAAAGCATATCAAAATGGCAAAGCCACACAAACTTCATGCTAGGACAGCTATTCTAACCATAAGACCATCACAAACACCCACAAGCACCTCATGTCATGTCAAAGCCACCGAGCCATGTGCCTACTTCTATTTATGAGACTTCTCATTGGTAGGCATCATGCAGCGGTTTAGCACCCAAAGCAAATTAAATTCAAGCACATATGACATGGGAGCATATTTTCCAAGCATTTTTCCTTTCATTTTCAGATTTGTAAATGGTACATGAAATGTCTTTGCGACAAAAAGGAACTTATGCTCCTCCACAAGATAAGTCAAGAGGGCTAAACATTCATGATGGCAAATGAGCCTTTGGCCCCATATGATCAATAAACTAGCTATCCAACCACAAATTAAGCATAGCAAGGCCACAAAAACATGTCAAGAGCATGTAAAGGCATTTACACATGAGAGAGCATACATGTGACATTTTTCAAAAGCATAGCTATCAACCATGGATTATTCATCAAGATCATCAAGAGCTAAGCCAAACTAACCATAAGATACCAAACAAGCTCACAAAGACATATATCTCATTCCATGGTGAACAATGTATATGAGAGAAGCTTTTCCTAACCAATGCATATGATACAAAATGCATGCAATCTAAGATGCAAGGATGCCTATACATCATGTTACATATGCCATGCCAAAAGCAAGAAATGCACAAAGAAAAGCTATACATATGCTACAAACCGGCTCCTCGAGGGGGAGGCAAAACGGGCTCGACACCACCGGCAAAAGAAAGCCCCCACACACCCAACTCAAGAAATCAAACACACACCAAGTTCCCCCCGCAAACGAGTGAAAGTTGCTTGATCTAGGGGTTTGGTGAAAATATCGGCTAGTTGGTCATGTGTGGGTACATGGATCAAAGCTATCTTTCCTTTCTCGACGTTGTCTCTCAGAAAATGATACCTCACTTCTATGTGCTTGGTTTTGGAATGGAGCACTGGGTTCTTTGCAACACTTATGGCACTAGTGCTATCACATTGAAGTGGGACATGGGTATACTCCTCACCAAAGTCACTCATGGTGTAGGTGATCCAAAGGAGCTGAGAGCAACAACTAGCAGCGGCAACATACTCGGCCTCGGTCGTGGATTGAGCTACACTCGACTGCTTACGGGAAGACCAAGACACCAACGAAGAACCCAAAACGCGGCAAGTCCCGAAGTGGACTTCCTATCCAACCGACACCCGGCAAAATCCGCGTCCGAAAAACCATGAAGCGCCAAAGAAGAGGACGCGGAGTACCAAAGGCCGAAGTCGGGAGTGTGACGCAAGTACCCGAAAATTCTCTTCACCGCTTGCCGATGCGAAGTCCTCGGAGACGCTTGAAAACGAGCGCACGGACACACCGAGAATCGTATGTCCGGCCTCGTCGCCGTCAAGTAGAGGAGTGACCCGATCATGCTCCGGTACTCCTTCTGGTCCACATGTTCACCTTCCTCATCCGCATCAAGAGCTGTAGTCGTACTCATCGGCGTCATCATAGCCTTGGAGTCCTCCATCTTGAACTTCCTCACAATGTCCTTGGTGTACTTAGCCTGATGCACAAATGTTCCTTCCTTTGATTGCTTGATTTGTAGCCCAAGGAAGAACTGCAACTCACCCATCATGCTCATCTCGAACTCCCCGCTCATATCATCCGCAAACCTCGCAACAAGAGAGTTAGACGAGCCACCAAAGACAATATCATCCACGTACACCCGCACAATCGGGATATCTCCCGCCCGCCTCGGCAAAAACAAGGTCCGATCAACCTTCCCCATCTCAAAACCTCTCTCAAACAAGAACCCCCTCAACCTCGCCATACCAAGCTCTAGGCGCCCGCTTCAACCCATACGGCCGCCTTCCTCAACTTGTACACCCGGTGGGGGTACTTCTCACTCTCAAACCCCGGAGGTCGCCTCACATACACTTCTTCCTCCAACACTCCATTCGAAAAGCACTCTTCACATCCATTTGGTGCAACTTGAACCCTTTAGCCACGAGAAAAGGCTAGAAGGATCCTAATCGCCTCCAAACGGGCTACGGGAGCAAAGGTCTCCTCGTAGTCGATCCCCTCCTTCGACCGAACCCCCCGGGCAACAAGTCTCGACTTGTTCCTCACAACCTCACCCTTCTCTCCCTCTTTGTTTTTCCACACCCACTTTGTACCAATCGGCTTACACCCCGGGGGAGGGTCAACCAACTCCCACACCGATTCCTCTCAAAGTTCTCCAACTCCTCATGCATCGAGTTAACCCAATTGTGATCAGATAGTGCGTGTCCAATGTCTTTGGGCTCGAAAGAAGCAACAAATGCAGCATGAGCAAAATGGGAATTGTTCCGAACCCTCGACCGTGTAGTGCGTTCATTCATGTCGCCGATGATCCTCGAAGCCGGGTGATCCACTTGAACTCGCCGGGGAGGTTCTCGCCTCGAAGCTACCTCCCCCTCAACATCGCCTTCTCCTCGTTCTTGATTTGTCGTCGTAAGTGTAGCAGAGGGTCCATCCATCATCGTCGTCGAAGTAGTGGGTACATGTTCGGCCGGGGTCACCGCACCACCATCCTCATCATCATGTTCATGCTCCTCCTCCCCGAAAGATCTCCTCGCCAAGCTCATCATCACCTGCACACTCAAAGACAAGCCGACTACGTGGCTCGTCTCGTCGAAGGTTACCTCGCAAGTCTCCACGATTTGGTTAGTTTCAAGATTGAGCACACGATATGCTCTAGAATGAGATGCATAACCAAAGAAAATGCCATCGACGGACCTAGCCTCAAACTTATCCAACTTCCCCGCCTTTCTTCGAATGAAACACTTGCAACCAAAGACATGGAAGTGACTCACCTTGGGTGTGCGGCCATGCATCAACTCATAGCATGTCTTCTTCTTGTGCACCCCGAGGTATATCCCGTTCGACACATAGCATGCGGTATTCACCGCCTCGGCCCAATACCTCCTCGGAGTCCTATGCTCATCAAGCATCGTCCGAGCCATCTCGCACAAGGTCCTCGTTCTTCCTTTCCACAACACCATTCGGGGAGGCGTATACGGACTCGAAAACGCGGTGCTCAAGACCCAAGTCATGACAAAAGGCTTCAAAACGAGAGTTCCCGAATTCCGAGCCATTATCACTACGGATAGCTCGTATGGCATCTCCGTGCCTCTCGTTCCTCAACCTCAAGACTAGATCTCGAACAAAACCAAACGTCTCCCCCTTATCCTCCGGAAAGAACACCCACGCATACCGAGAATAGTCGTCCACCACAACAAGGACATACCACTTCCCACCCGCATCGCACACGAGCCGGGCCAACAAGGTCCATATGGAGCGGCTCGCATGGACGCTCGGTCATCACATCGGTGAGAGGCGGGTGAGAAGAGGCCACCATCTTGGCATGCCTACACGGAGCACAAACCAACTCTTTCTCAAGCCTCAACCGTGGCAATCCTCGGACCAAATTGAGTTTACTCAAGCGTGACAAAAGGTCAAAGCTCAAGTGACCCAACTTCCTATGCCACTTCCACAACTCACTCGAAGAACCAGCCAAGAAACAACGCTCCACACCCGAAGACTGAGAAAAATCAGCACGAAACACCTGACCCTCGGGAACGACCATACAGACAAGGTCCCCTCGAGAGTCCACAATCCGAGAACCACCAAGGCCGAAACAACACCTCAAAACCCTCATCCAACAACCGAGACACGGAAAGCAAATTGTATCCCGGCCGATTGAACAAGAGCAACTCGCCTCGCAGTGATCTTGTCACTCACTTTTATCTCACCTTCCGAAAGCACACGCCCACGCCCATTGTCCCCAAAGGTGATGTACCTCTTCGTCACCACGGGACGAGACTTGAGAACCACCCCCTGTCTCCGGTCATATGCCTCGAACAACCGGAGTCAATCAACCAAATGTTCTTCAAGTCTCCCACCTGCACATCAAAAATAGGCACGTGAGCGAACAAACGACTCAAAGCCGGGGTTAGAACCAAAAGAGGAAAACCGAGTGCCGAGCCATTTGCTCGAAAGTGGGGTTAGCACCAACCAAAGCATCTCTCCTACCAAAGCTACCTCCACGAACACCACCACGGTAACCACCCTGAGGGAACCACCCCTCTCTGCCTGGAGGAGGACCAAAACCACGCAAGAATGCCCGTGGAACGTCCTTCCTCTCCAACACACCGCCACGACTCCTCCAATCCCCGTATTGAGCACGAGGAGGAGAACGCCTAGCAAACTGACCACCTGCACCCTTTCCAGCCCAACCACCAGAACCACGACCACCAGAAACAACCCTCGCACCTGTACGAGCACGAAACCCGAACATCTGTCTGCCCAGGCCTGCACCGGTCTGACCGGTGCTCCACACCGTCCGACCGGTGTGGTCCGGACAACGAAGACCGCCTACTGGCCCTTCTTCTCTCCCCAAGCCCGAACCGTCCTCACAATCGCCTTGCCCCCGGGCATCCGCACACGAGGCTCAAGTACACCATTGGAAGGGTGGTACTTGTCCTTGTTAGCCCACTCCTTCTCCATTCTCTCCTCTCGCTTCCTCTTGAAGCAAAACTCCTCCTTATGGCCATCTCTCCCACAATAGCCACAATGGAACCTCACAGGCTTAGGCTTTGGCTTGGAATGTGGCTGCTCACTTGGTTTCTCTCCACTCAAACCCTCCACCGGTTTCTCACCACTCGCCTTCTCATTCTCCTTCCCAAAGAACACTTTCCCCGAAGTGCTCACAAACTTGATAGGCTTTTGTAGGTCGTTTGTGGGTGTAGGAAACACGGGTGGAGCTGGGGTTGTGTCTAGTCGGTTCCTTAGATGGTTAGGTTTTGGTGGGAAATCATTTTTGTGGTGGGTTTTTGGTGGCTCCGGGATATTCTCTCCACTTCCCTCACCAACCTTGTTTGCCCCAAGCCCCTCACCATCTTGCCTCTTAAAGGCCTCGATCATCATCCTCAAGCGAGGCTCGTGACCGGACAACCAACCCATCAACTTCCTCAAATCATCATTCTCATCCTGCAAACGATCAACATAATGTGCAAGCTCCAAATTTTTCAATGCATGCATTTCACAGGTAGAGCAAGATGTAGGCATGGGTTCCTTCAACTTAGCCTCGAGCGAACTAGTGTAAGCATGCATCTCATCAATTTTAGCATGCAAAACAGGGCAAGAAGTACAAGCACCTAGCAAAGCAGGTCTAGACTTAAGCTCAGCCACTTCAACCCTAAGCACATCTAGTTCCTCACACTTGGAGGCATGCTTCTCCTTGAACAAAGCAAGATCAGCAAGGAAAATAGAGCAATCAGCACAATCATTCTCATCGGAAACAACAGGGCTAGCCTTAAGCGAATCAATCTCAAGCTTGCTATCAAGCACCTGTGTCTCTAGCTCAGCCACTCTAGTCCTAGCATCCTCGAGTGAAGCCCTAAGCTCTTTCCTCATTTTCTTGGCCTCTCTAAGCATGTCATCACGGTTATCAAGCAAAGAGCCAAGTCTCTCATTCTCCTGGCGCAAGAAGGGAAGCTCATCACGCACCTCGTCGTCGGACTCAGAGTCCGAGTCGCTCTGTGTGCTCTTCTTGCTGCCGGGGAGCTCAACGCCATGGTGCGAGAAGCCGTCTCTCGCGAAGCGCTCGGCCCGCTCGGGTTCTTGGACGACCTCTTGTTCTTGCGGCGATCTCCCTCGTCGTCGCCGGCCGCTCGAGCTCGAGGTGGAGTACGCGGAACTGGAGTCGACGTCGCTCGCTCCAACCATCGCTCGGGCCTTGCCTCGGCCCTCCTTCTTCCTCGATCGTCGCTCGTCCTTGTACTTGTTCTTGTGCTTGCTCTTGTGGTCGCGCCTCGAACGGTACTTGTCGTCGTTCTTCCTCGGCTTGTGCTTGTAGCTGTCCTTGTTCTCGGCCTTCTCCGGGCAGTCGGCGACGAAGTGTCCCGGCTTGCCGCACTGGAAGCAAGTCCTCGTGTTCCTCCTCATGTTCACGCGGTTCTCGTGCAGCCTCTCGAACCGCCTCGTCAACAGCGCCAGCTCGTCCTCTCCAAGGTCATCAAACTCCTCATCTGGCATAGACATCAGAGAGGAAAACGAGAACATCCTGGTGGATGGGTTAGAGTTAGTCTTTCCTTTGGAACCACCAACGAGGGCAAGACTATGGGAATCAGTCGGTCCCTCGAGCTTGGCAGTCATGCCCCTATCCACCTCAGCCGACTTGAGCTTCGAGAACGGCTCGTTCACCGTCGAGTATCGTACCGCTCCGACTCGACTATGGCCTCGAACTTTCCGCTCCATATCGTACGATCCAAAGAGTGTAAGAGCTTGACCGCTCTATCATGATCATCGTACGGGAGCACGTCCACATTGGCCCTCATGTTGTTCACCACCACCGTGAACCTCGAAACAAGGCATCGATGGACTCACCGGGGAGATGAGTGAAGTTCTCGTACTCTCTCCGTAGGTCGCATACAACCGTGCTCGAACACGGGCGTTCCCAACATGAGCCTCCTTCAACACCGCCCAAATCCTACAAGCCAAGTGCTCGGTGTGCACCCGATCGAACTCAAGCTGACACAAAGCACGAAACAAGTAGTCGACCGCCTTATTGTTGGCGTCGAAGCTGTCCCTCGATCCTGGAGCGAGGAAATCAACCGGCTGGACATAGCCTGTGTCCACCGTGACATCCCAAAGGATCTGACCCTTTCCGCAGAGAAAAGCACCCATCCGCTTGCTCCACATCTGGTAGTTCTTGCCATCGAAGTGTGGAGGACCCGAACCCCGTTCCTGGTACGCCATCCTTGGATCTTAGGGTGGTTAGAGTCAACAAAGACCCGAACCGGCTCTGATACCACTTGAAGGACCGATACGGCGAACCAGAGAGGGGGGGAGTGAATGGGAGCCGATAAAAATTCTTCTCAAAGGAGATGAAAACTCCAACAAGACGAACGCGGCTTCCAACACACGTCTCCGACTCACTACCAAGGTTGGTCAAGCCCACGTAGCCACTGGAGTGCCACTGGACCTAGGAACCAACACGCAACCTTCCGACCCGAGAAACGCAGCGGAAAAACCAAACCTCGAGTCTACAGACCCACACCGGTCAGACCGGTGAGCACCACCGGTCAGACCGGTCCCTGCAGGTGAACCTGAGCAACTTCCACTAAGTGGCTCTACACCGGTCAGACCGGTGAGACACACCGGTCAGACCGGTGGCAGCCTGAAAGCCCCCAAGACACCAAACAGACCAACCGACCACCAAACGGACCCAAACTCGAAACAGCAGCACCACGGGACAACAACAAACTCACCAAGACGTTCACCCGAGCAAAATCCCACAAGGGCTTGCACCGGTCAGACCGGTCAAGAGCACGGTCGGACCGGTGTGGCACAGGCGGCTCGGGATGAACGAAGCACCCGCGGGTCAACTCCCCCAAATCCAAATCTCGATCTCCCGAATCGCTCCACGGACTTGAACAAGACTTTGGGGATATCATGAACACCTCATGAGGAGTTCATAGCCAAGTTTAATCCCACCAAAACTCGTCCAAAAAGGAGGAATCGAAGAAATCCCGCCGAAAGCACTTCCAACCCAAGAACTCAAGAAACTCCCAAAATCGAGCACTTTTACTCACGGATTTGGGAGGGGAATCACAGCCCAAAGAACCACGAAGGGTTCCCACAAATTTCCCCCATCAAATCCCCAAGAGAAAGGCCCCGAAAACAACCCAAAGAAATCACCGAGAGAGGGCTCCGAAAATCACCACCAAGAACAACCGGGGAAAACACATCCAAACCTTGAGGAACCACGCCGAATCATCTATACATGAAACAAAGGTTCGTACAAGGTCTAGCAAGCCGCCCGATCATCCATCCCTCTCTACAAGATCTCTCCGTGAAGCTCTCTTGCTAGTCCTAAGGAAAACCTAAGGAAAATAGGTGGAAAATAGGAAAACTAATGAGCTAGGGTTCCAAGAGTTGGCTGCCAACCTCTCACCTCTTGGGTTATATAGGCGGCAACCGAATGTCTAAAATGCCCCTCTCTACTAACTAGGGATACATGCCCCTCAAGGGCGGATTTGGAATTCTTGATGTCTTCACCATCGGACGGATGCCGGCGACCACACCTCGCGTAGCCTCGACGCAAGCCATGCGATCCCGACGCGTGTCCTCCGCTTCGAAGATTCCGGACGCGTCGTCGCACACGGTCGGACCGGTGCTCCTCACCGGTCGAGGCCCGGTCCCCACCGGTCGGACCGGTCGGACCCACCGGTCGGGACCGGTGCTCGGTGCCGCTGCACCTCCGTCTTCGGTTCTCCGGTCTTGGCTTTGTGGATCAACCAAGGAACCCGGTGGTTTTTCGGTGAACCACCGGAAACCCCGCGAACTCGGTGTAGCCTCCGCCAATCTCCACTCATGACTTGGCTCCCACGTAGTCCCGGCTCGACCTTGGTTTTGAGGCTCAACCAAGAAACCGTCCACGACTTCATCTTGTTGTTCATGCCACCATGCGGCCCGCACTTGACCCCCGCCGGCCACCGGGTCCCTCGAACGAAGCCTACTTGTCTTCTCCACACCCGGAGGCCTCACCGCAACGACCTTTCGCGCTTGTTCTTCACCCGCACCAACACGAGTCAAGCCGCAACCTGCACTCGCAATACTTAGCCAAGAATCGGTCCACACAACGTTGTCAATCACTCATCACACAAGGAAGCGACCATCCACCGGTCCTCGAACCACACATGGTCCTCATTTGGTCTTCTCTAGCTCCCTCTGTTGTTGTTTTGTATTTAGATTGTTGAAAAATTCATGCACATGTTGGGCACCGATCGTTTTTTCCTTCTTCTTCTGTCGTCTCTAATGCTAGCTTGCTTTTGCTGATGGGCTCAACCATTTTCTTTATCGTTGGTGGTTTTTTCAGCTTTCGTGGTTGCACTGGGTTGGAAGACTATGCTCCAACGGTTTTTCGGTTGTGCTTTCGTGGCTAGGTGGTTTCTTCTGCGGTGGTTTCACGGTTTTTTCTGATGTGCTTTGGTGGCTGGGCTGTTTTTCTGATGTGCTTTCGTGCCTAGGCGGTTTTTGCTCTGGTGCTTTGGTGTTTTCTCTGCTTTTGATGGCGCTTGCTTTGTTGACATTGGTTGTTTCTTCTTTTTGTAGGTGATTCGAGATTGATGTCAATATCATGGCTGGAGCTCGCACCTCCAGAATTGAATAATGGTTCTTGTGTAGATGGTGAATGAGGTGATATTGAAGGTCGTGAGGACAACTTAGGCGATGATGATGGTCGCGGCTGCGGGGGATCTATAGGAGGGATTGATCCCTCCATCTGGGGATTATAATGTAACGTGTGGGCCACAATCGCGACTTAGGAGATGATGATGGTCGCGGCTGCGGGGCATCCTTGAGTGTCCTTTCCCCATCACCTCCTTGGATGTCTAGCTCTAGATCTTCAAATTGTGTCTGACAAATCTCCTCCACAGAAACGAGGCGTAGCCGGGTGGAATCAACATGTCGTGGCTAGTCTGTCCAGGAAAATGTGCAAAAGCACTTCTGTATGTCACCTGCATTGTGATGTTGCTGAATGGCTTGTGCAGCTCACATGGGGTGCACCGACAGAGAAAATCCACCAGGTATTGTTGGTTGTCATCCAGTGGAACTCCTTTGATTGCCCTCAACTCTTCAGGGCCTTCTGTGCAAGCACCCAGTGCGACCTCTATGCAAGCACCTGGTGCAACCTCGGTAGAAGCACAATTGCTTTTCCGAGCGGAAGGGCTAATGACGGGATCTAGAGGTACTTCGGGCAGTGCTCCAGTTTGGGCTATTTGAGATATCGTTACGGCCAGTCGTCGTTCAATCTCCACCTGCATCTTTTTTTCTTGTTCTTTAAGTATTTGCTCCATCATTTGGCGCTAATGCTCCTCTTTGCACTATTTTCTTCTTTTGCGGCTTTTATAGATTTCGAGGTTTCCCTTGAAGGCATACTTCCCTTGAAGGCATACTTCCACGGCACCACCCCGTAGCCCCTGCAACGTCATTGGTGTTCTGGATTCCCGAGTGCCATAGTGAGCTCATCCATTTCTCTGTCAACCTTCAATCTACCAGCTTTACATCTTCTATTTTTTTCATTAACTCAAGTGCCTTCTCTCGTGACGTGGGTGGGAATTCAAGGGTACCATCATCTGGGTTCAATCTGCCTCCATGCGCATAATACCAATTCTTCAATCTTTCGGGCTAGTGAAAGACTGCTACTTTGGCGATAAGGTCTTGTTCCATCTTCCGCCACTTGGGAATTGCTACCGCATAACAACCTCGACGAAGACGATGGTTGTACTCTCCTTTCTTATTGGCACTGTTCTTCGCCTGGGCACTTTTTTGGGAAAAATTCACTTTTCTTGTATTCAACAAAGGACTTCTAGTGATCTTTTATCTTCGGATATTCATCCCAATTTGGAGTTCAGTTGTTCTTGATAAAATCTCTAGTCAACTTCTTCTTGAAATTCTGAAATTGAGTTGCCCTCTTCACTAGAGTCCAACCTTTAACAAGGTTTGCGTCGACGCCTTCAAGAAGTGCAAAGTGTTTTAGCACATCATTTCACAGCTGGTCTTCTACTGAGTTTGGAACCACGTATGGATTACTTGGTTTTCCCTTCCATTCTCTATACTTGATGGGCACGTTGTCCCTTACAATGGCCCCGCATTGAGACACGAACTTGTCCATGATTTTTTTGGAGCACAAGGCTGGCCAAGCTCTGACACCTCTGTGATACGATGCATCACATCACCGACAATTAGTTGTGCACGACCTCTCTTGGACTTTTTCGTCGTCGATCCAGAAGCCTACATGAATTAATAGTAATTTTCCATGAATTGACATGAATTTATGAGAATATACAAGAAATGGGGTTATCGAATTAATACTAATGAACTTAATGCATGATATGTATACCTTGTTGGAACCTTCTGCATTAGCATCCTCAAGGTCCTCACTATTTTCTGAGTCGGCGGCTATGTCTTCCTCATTATTTGCAAAGTCATCAGTGACGACGCCTCCTTCATCAATCATATTTAGAATAATGTCCTCGTCCATGTAGGATGCAAAGGCATTTGCACCGCGAGCAATAATCTCCTCCATAATCTTTCCATCGTTGTCATTGTTATCCATCTCGAATTAACAGTAATTTTCTATGAATCGACACGAATTTATGAGAATATACAATATGTTTTCTATTTCTACAATCAACTAGAATTAACATTAATTTTCTATGAATCCACATGAATTTATGAGAATATACAAGAATTTCTATCTATTTCTAGATTAAACAAGAATAAACAGTAATTTTCTATGAATCGACATGAATGTTTGATAATATACAAGAATTTCTATCTATTTCTAGAATAAACAAGAATAAATAGTAATTTTCTATGAATCGACACAAATTTATGAGAATATACAATAATTTTTATGTATTTCTAGTATCCATCTAGAATAAACAGTAATTTTCTATGAATTGACACGGATTTATGAGAATATACAATAATTTCTATGTATTTCTAGTATCCATCTAGAATAAACAGTAATTTTCTATGCATCGACGAGAATTCATGAGAATATACAATAATTTTAATTTATTTCTAGTATCCATCTTGAATAAACAGTAATTTTCTATGAATCGACATGAATTTATGAGAAAATACAATAATTTCTATGTATTTATAGTATCCATCTAGAATAAACAGTAATTTTCTATGAATCGACACAAATTTATGAGAATATACAATAATTTCTATGTATTTCTAGTATCCATCTAGAATAAATAGTAATTTTCTATCAATCGACGAGAATTTATGAGAATATACAATAATTTTTTTATTTCTAGTATCCATCTAGAATAAACAGTAATTTTCTATGAATCGACACAAAATTATGAGAATACACAATAATTTCTATTTATTTCTAGAATCGGTAGTGTTGCCTACCGCAGTCGGCAAGGAGATGGGGAGAGACGCCTGTGGGATCCTGGGGTGCGTCAAGGGAGGCAGTGGGGAGCCGGGGCGAGACGGTGGTCGGATCTTGGGTGCGTCGACGGAGGCAGTGGGGAGCCAGGGAGAGATGGTGGTCGATGGTGCTAGGGAGAAACATATTTAATTAGAATTATTATAGACATATTTAGTACAATTTTATACATAAATTTATTCTTCAAAAGAAATTTAAAAAATTGCTGATGCAAACAATTAATTTGTTTGCGTCA
Source organism: Cenchrus americanus (assembly GCA_947561735.1). Taxonomy (NCBI): domain Eukaryota; kingdom Viridiplantae; phylum Streptophyta; class Magnoliopsida; order Poales; family Poaceae; genus Cenchrus; species Cenchrus americanus. The sequence continues at coordinate 201,532,577 of OX387241.1, forward strand.
GCAAGACCCAATTTGGCAGCAGCCGGGCAGGGTCAGTGTACGCCGACGGCAGGGGAGGCGGGCGTGCCCCTACCGGCGTTGGGAGGACAACCGTGAGGCTGAAGGTAGAGGCAACAGGACGAGGCGACGATGTTGATGCACGACTAGAGGTGACGATGCGCAGGCTGGCCGGGCAGCAAGGCGCGCGGCGGCGGCGGAGCCCGGAGGCCTGGGAGGACGGTGCGGAGGAGGAGGTTGTGGAGGAGGCCGATGCGAGGGAGGATGGAGATGAGGAGCCCGAGAGGCTGGGGGCGGGTCGGGGAGGAAGTAGACCGCGTTCGGGGGCCGACGGCGGCATGGCGGGGGGGGGGGGGGGGAGGGAAGGCGTCGCGAGGTCGGTGGACGACGGATTCCGGGAGGCTGGCGGTGGCGGAGAATCCCGGGGGGCAGAGGATGGGGGGCGCCGCGGAAGGCGGCGGTTGGGGAGGATGACGGTGGCGGAGGAGGAGGAGGAGGAGGACACGACGACGATGATGGCGGCGGATTGGGGACGAAAAAGTGGCCAAGTGTTGGAGGGGGAGGGTCACTGCTTTTATATAGAGACACCCCTTTAGTCCCGGGTCCTGTAACGAACCGTGACAAAAGGCCGGGACTAAAGGGTGATTTCGAGCGGGAGCCCCAAAAGAGAAAATTTCCCTCTTTAGTCCCAGGTGGTGTTACGACTCCCCTTTTGTCTCGGGTCATAACACCACCCGGGACTAAAGGGATATTTTGTGCGGGACTTTAATTCTTTTCCCATTTTCCCTCCTCATTTTCTCATTCTTTCTCTTTGCAACATTTTTAAAAAATGGTAAGTTTAATATTTTAACCATGCAAAATTATATTTCGTTAAGTGTTAAGAGCCTTAACTTTCCAATATGAAAAATAATTTAATAGTTGAAAAATTACTTTCCTTTCACACTCGACAATATTTGTCTCCTAAGACATAAGAAAAATGCTCAACTAATTCAGAAAAATCTCGAACTTTGTGGTTACTTCTCACATGGCACCTAAAAGGATTTAATAAGTTTTAGTTCAAATAAATAAAGGAATACACTCATACAACATTACACAAACGATTTGAACATTAATCATTACAGTACAGTATTGATGTTTCTTTTCTTGACGAAAGTTCCTTGGTCATGGTCGTGACGTAAGTATGGTGTCTCTTCATTTCCAAGCGGTATGCTTGGGTCAACTTCGACAGCGAATGGAGGCATGCCATAGAACTGATCATAGTCATCTGATTTGTCTGCTCTATCCTCGACTTCCACGATTACTCTTTTTCCTAGAAGAACAATGTTTCGCTTTGGCTCTTGTGGTCCTTCGCGATTTTTATTCTTCGGTTTGCTAGTCATATCCTTGACATAGAAAACTTGATGCACATTTTTGGCAAGGACGAATGGTTCATCTTTGAAACCAATCTTGGTCAGGTCCACTATTGTCATTCCATATTAATCTTTCCTTATGCCTCCTGCAGTTAGTTTTACCCATTAGCAAAGAAACAGAGAGATGTTAAGTGGCCCGTACTCAAGCTCCCATATCTCTTCTATGACACCATAATACGAGTTCTTGTTAATGTTGATGTCCATGGCGTCTATACAGACACCACTATTTTGGTGTGTGGTTTTCTAATCTTGGTCTCTTGTGTAAAAAGTATAACCATTTATATCGTAAGCTTGGAATTTGACAATTGTGCTAGAAGGTTCCCTAGCTAACAAAGTAAGTTGTGGGTGAATTGTGGAATCACCAATAACTTGTTCACTCAACCATGAGGGAAAATTTTCCAAGTGATGGCATGTAACCCAAGCTTCGGTTTTGGTTGGATATTGTGAAGAAATAATCTGCTTGTGTTCCTCAATATACGGAGTCACCAAGGTTGATTGTTGCAGAACAACTAGGTGTGCTTTATTGAACAAATCAGTATCATTGCTCAAACATGCTTTCCTTCCATGGTGCCCTTTCCTAGTAGCCTCTCCTCGTGTCATGATGCTGGAACCCCTGTCACACCCGACTTTCCGAAGAAAACCAAGTGCACACCTATATGCATGCCGGGATCAAGTTTCATGCATATAGTGACATAAAAGTGAATACGAGAAACGGTATCACGTAAGAAAAAGAAAGATTATCGGAGATTTACGCTTTATCCCGGAAACGAAGGCTCCAAACATCACGGGCAATCGGCGGGGGTTGCGTACGCCTAGCACCAGCAACATCTTCACCGGACTTCAAGTAGCATCCTCTTTACGAGCAACAATGGTTATAGCAAGGGTGAGCACTTGTCGTACTCAGCAAGTGTGGGAAAAAGAATGAATGCAAAGGCTTTATAGTGGACTGGGCTATAAGCATTTAAGCAATTTTAGTTGGTCAAGTTTTATTAGCACCTGATTACTAATAAAGTATAAGTTTATACCAACCCACATTAAGCATAAGATAAGAAATACGCCATAAGCACATGGCAGCATAACCAGAGAGAGAGCGATTTAAGTCCATCTTCAAGTTTGATTATCATGTGAGGGTCCAGGCCGCTCTTGACCGTGAGCACGGCTAATCGATTAGTTTTACACTGCGAGAGGTTGTACATCTTTACCCACAAGTCGCGTAAAAGTCCCGAAGAACTTTAAACCCAACCATGCGATGCCGCGCATGCATCATACCACACTTCCGAGGTGTGATTGCATAGGGACGCTACGAGGCCTTTACAAAGAGTCCTCCCGTGCGTATTAATCCATAGTAGTATGTCATAGAGGCTATCTTTCGTACCACACTTCTATTACGGACGGTAAGCCATAGAGTCTTCCGTTCCATCACCGCTCCGAATAGAAGAGCCATAAAAGCATTCCTCCGTCCCCAACCTACTATGCGAGTAATAACCACACAAAGACTTCCCTAATTAATCGGCCAAGACCAGAGCCATATAGTCCTTGTGGTTGCACTGTTGTCCTGGGTGGTTCTCCATGTTCCGATTAAACATATGGTCTTGTATTAAGCATCCAAAGATAAAGCATAAAAGGTATAACACGATTCATCATTAATGTTCATTAAAACCACCATAACCCAGGTATAGCAACTAAGCATAGCTACCCAACATAAAGATAAACCCGTTTGATCAAGGCACAGGATAAATAACACTAGTCAAACCTTAAACATGGGTCCCATCATATTAATGCAAGCATATGCAATGAGTGATTAAATATAGTTCTTAGGACAAAAGATCAAGGACACACTTGCCTTTAACCAAAGTAGTTGCTCGGAATCTTCAACTTCAAGCACTTCCAAACCTCTCGAACGACATTCACTCTAAGCGCATCAATCATCGAGCACAAACATACACAAAGCAAACAAACAAACAGACATATACCGAGAACAAAGCACCAATCATAAGAAAGCTTTAAAAGAACACACTAAAGGATGAGCTCGATTAGATGGATCACTAAAGAACGCAAAGGGTGCTTGGAAAGGCTGGGTTAGCTTTAAAGAGATAATTGTGAAAGATTGAGCAAGGACCGGAAAGATCACGCTTAGATTGAGCTGAGAAAAGAACGTCTAACGAACGTTTTGCATAAATGAGAGAACAAGCTGTGAGTTGGGTTTATTTTAATTAACAAAACAAATATAAAGGATATTTCGAAATAAAATACCCGTGTTGACATTAATGCAATATTAAACTTTATTTACGAAACCGGTGTGAAGATCTAGTCAAGTTTTATTAATAAAGATTCATATATGAATTTAACCAATTAAACATTTAATTTAGAAAAACTAAACTACATGAGCAATCTAAACGAAACCTTGTAAATCGAGTAGATCACATTATTATTAAAAACATTATGGTCTTGACATTAATCAAATTAATATTTATTATAAAAGCCGATGTAAAAGCCTAATCAAATTTTAATTAGAAAAGATTAATTAACTATTAAACAAATTAACATTTGGTTTACGAAAACCGAGATAAAGATCTAATTAACTCTTATGTACAAAAACATGTGATAAAAACATTAATCAAATTAAATTTGCTTGTGAAAAACGATATATAGATCTATATTTCTTTTATTTATAAAAGACATGTATAACTAGGCATTAATCAAAATTAATATTAATTTTATTTTCAGAAACAAAACATGGTGAAAACACACCACTAACGCGTGCTTTACATCATTATGGACTCGACGCAACTTGAACCGATTAAATCGGAGTTCAAACGGAGATTTTAGGAGGTAAACAAGGTAGCGGGGACCTAAACGGAATTAACCGTAGATCCGGAGGGCTAGCAGAAAAAAAATTCTTGAGACACCTCAAACGGTACTCGCAAATAGATCTAAGGCTAGGGTTAGTTCTGAAAAAGAGCCTCGGGATGGATCTATATGCAAAGGACCTAAAGATTCGAGGGGTTAATTGTAGATCTGCAAGAGGTACAAGATAACATAGGGATTTCGGTATCCAACAGGGGCCTAGTTGCAAAAAGGGAAAGACTTCATCCCCTACCTCTCTGCCCTTTGACCGGCGGCGGACAGGGCACTGGCCGGCCAAATCACCGGCGTTCGGGGTGGTTAAGGGCTCGGGTGACTTGCGGGGAAGGAAGAGGACGTCGAGGTGGTCGTGTGGAGGCGCTTACCGGCGGGCAAGACGGAAGGGATGGCCGGAATTGAAGGGAAACGAAGCACCGGTGGTTTTGACGGCCGGCGGGATCTTCACGCACGGCGGCGGCGTTGCCGCAACGCGCCGGACCTCAAGAAGTAGCGGTGGGTGTGCGGCTTGGCTCGGGGAAACTCCCGTGTCGACGTCCGCTCCGGTGACTACCTCGTCCGGCGGGACGACGCGGCGGAGCTAGGCTCCTATGGCGGCGGCGGCACTCTACGAGGGCGACGCGGCGCGGGAGGCGGTGGCGCGCGCGGCGCGCGGCGGCTAGGGCGGCGGGGGTCGCGCGCGGCTCGGCGCCGTTTTTTATAGGGGGGGGCGGGCGGGGGGCGGCGCCTGCCTAGGCGGCGGCGGCGGCGGCCATGGCCGCCGGCCGGATGGGCCCCGCCGGGCCGCGGGCCGGGCCGGCGCGGGCGGGCGGGCGGACCGGGTCGGGCCTCCGGGCCCGGCCCGTTAGGATAGGGTTTTTTTTTCTTCTTTTTTTTTCCGAAATATTTTCCAGGTGCATACGAAATTCGGGAAAAAGTCCAGAAAATACATTGAAGCACGAAAAATAGTCAGAAAATCCCAAAAATTCCAGGAAAATTCCTAGAGCTAGATTAAGACACGAACAACCCAAATAAAGCATTTGGTGCTCATGAAAAAGATTTTAGAGCCTTCTATTAAATAGAAATAGCTCAAGGAAAATGAGAATAAATTCCAGAAAAATCCGGAAAATTCTCGGAAGGATTTGGACAGCTCCTAATCGCACTTTTGAAATCTTTTTGCACTCAAAAACCACTAGAGGCATCGGCATGAATGCAACACACATAACTTTTATTTAATTTAGAAAATCAATCAAAGGATTTTTTTTCCTATACTATATTCCCGTGAAGAAAAACAAATGTTGGAAAAATTTTAAAATTATGAGAAAATCATTATTTAATTATTCTTTCTATTCACATCCCGAAATTGGAAATTTCGGGTGTGACAAATCTACCCCCCTTAAAAGGAATCTCGTCCCGAGATTCGCAAAAGGCTAGCAAGAGACAAGGGTTTATGTCGAACTTTTTTTCATATCCTTCAGCAATATTCTTCCTTTCATATTACAGAAAAACTTTCTAAGCCTAACTTATACCAACATCCTTAAATATCAGGGGTCTTGTCTTGCTTGTGTCGTTGTCGCCATTCCCTCTTAAAATGACGATCAAGAAATTTTTTCGGGCATCTGTTGATAAAGTGTCCACCGGACTTTGCAATAGAAACAAGCTTTACTTTCCCTAATGTTCCGACGATTCCGTGGTGTCTCATAAATCACTGGTATTGTGACACCATGAGGATATTCTAGATATGCATCTTCATTGTGATCTTCGGGAAAACCTTGGGCTTGAGACATATGATGTAGGTGAGAATTGTTATTGGCTTCCCCTGGATATTCCCGTTTTCTCTTCTTACTCATGATCTCCTGTAGCTTGCTTTCTAGCCCAATGGCTTTGTTGATTAAATCTTGTAGACTCGAATAATCGTGTAAGCTTAGTATACTTTGAAGATCTTCATTCAACCCTTTGATGAAATGCTCTCGTTTCTTCTTATCACTCTCAGCCGATCTTGGGGCATACAGAGATAATTGAACAAACTTATCCCCGTACTCAGTTACCGTCATCTGTCCTTGCTTTAAGTTAAGGAACTCCTTCCTCTTGAGCTTCATCGCACTCACAGGAGTATGGTGTAAGATAAAGTTGTCTTTGAATTCCTTCCACACAATACTCTCAGATTGCTGGTGTCCATTGATGTAAGAATTCCACCACTCTGAAGCTGCTCCTGTAAGTTGCCAAGATGCATACAAAGCTTTCTCTCCATCATTGCATTGTACCATATCTAGCTTCTCTTCAATTGTCTTGATCCAGTCTTCAGCTTCTAAGGGATATGTGGTACTGGAGAACATTGGCGGCTCAGTCTTCATGAACTCTGCATACTTATCATCTGAGGGTGGATATGATAACCCATCTTGATTGTATCCATAGTCACCACTGTTCTCATAGCTTTCTCCTTGGTTACCTCCTTCTTGGTTTTCCATCTGGTTGGTAGGTAAATATACGATCAGAAGGTAACAAGAGTAGTGCAAAACGAGTGGGGGAGAACAAGGAGGTGGGAGGTACAAAAGAAGAACCCAACTAGGCAACTGATGTTATTGCGGATGTAAGACCCACAATACACCAACACTCACTTCAAAGAAACGAATCAATCAAGTTCATAAAACCAAGCATCATCATGCAAACACACAATTCCACCAATCAAGGCATAGCTAAAGGGGAACGACACTACACGTTGTTAATGAAGTCAGGGGGTATCCTCCTAATAGATCAGATATATCTCCCCGCAAGGATATCCATAAATAATGGATTTTTCCCAGATCAAGGAGTACGAAATTATGAGTTCCACCCAACTGGAATCACCTCAACCGGAGGTTCAGAACTCGAGATATGAATCAAACAAGATGGCTATGTCAGCAGTGTTGGCAGATTCTGAATGCTCCACTAATTCGTAGGTATCTCCTTGGATACAAAACGAATACTGCTGAATTTTGGACAGAGCGAAGCTGATGAAATTCCTGAACTACTCCAATTGGATTTACCTCAATCGGAGGTCTATAGCCCGAGATATATAATATTGAAGGTAACTAGGTCAGCAGAGTTTACAGTTTCTGATAGCTCCAATGTTTCGGGCATAGCTCCTGGAACATGTACTGGATAGGGCTGAATTTGTTTATAGAAATTTACTTATGAAATTTATGAGCTAACCCAACTGGTTTCATGTCAATCGGAGTTCTGTAGCTCGAGAAAGAATTAAAACAGCGCTGATGTGTCGAGAGCTGCGCGAATAGATGGAATGCTTAGGGTAACAATTCCACCAATAAATCAAGGGGGTGTTTATTGCTTGAGGGAATGAATAGGCGAGGTCGAAGAGATGTCCAAGGAGAGTGAAGATAAATATACAAGAATTCATGGTATAGAGAAGAGAAGATGGTTAAGATGTGAGATCCTTCATCAGAAAGGTCAAGGATAAGGTAAGAATGGATTGTGGATCAAAGAGACATTAAGAAACGACCCGGTGCTAACTAGGCTTACGTCCTACGGTCGATACAGCTCGATACCACTCTGTCACACCCGACTTTCCGAAGAAAACCAAGTGCACACCTATATGCATGCCGGGATCAAGTTTCATGCATATAGTGACATAAAAGTGAATACGAAACAAGTATCACGTAAGAAAAAGAAAGATTATCGGAGATTTACGCTTTATCCCGGAAACGAAGGCTCCAAACATCACGGGCAATCGGCGGGGGTTGCGTACGCCTAGCACCAGCAACATCTTCACCGGACTTCAAGTAGCATCCTCTTTACGAGCAACAATGGTTATAGCAAGGGTGAGCACTTGTCGTACTCGGCAAGTGTGGGAAAAAGAATGAATGCAAAGGCTTTATAGTGGACTGGGCTATAAGCATTTAAGCAATTTTAGTTGGTCAAGTTTTATTAGCACCTGATTACTAATAAAGTATAAGTTTATACCAACCCACATTAAGCATAAGATAAGAAATACGCCACAAACACATGGCAAGCATAACCAGAGAGAGCGATTTAAGTCCATCTTCAAGTTTAATTATCATGTGAGGGTCCAGGCCGCTCTTGACCGTGAGCACGGCTAATCGATTAGTTTTACACTCTGCAGAGGTTGTACATCTTTACCCACAAGTCGCGTAAAAGTCCCGAAGAACTTTAAACCCAACCATGCGATGCTGCGCATGCATCATACCACACTACCGAGGTGTGATTGCATAGGGACGCTACGAGGCCTTTACAAAGAGTCCTCCCGTGCGTATTAATCCATAGTAGTATGTCATAGAGGCTATCTTTCGTACCACACTTCTATTACGGACGGTAAGCCATAGAGTCTTCCGTTCCATCACCGCTCCGAATAGAAGAGCCATAAAAGCATTCCTCCGTCCCCAACCTACTATGCGAGTAATAACCACACAAAGACTTCCCTAATTAATCGGCCAAGACCGAGCCATATAGTCCTTGTGGTTGCACCGTTGTCCCGGGTGGTTCTCCATGTTCCGATTAATCATATGGTCTTGTATTAAGCATCCAAAGATATAGCATAAAGGTATAACACGATTCATCATTAATGTTCATTAAAACCACCATAACCCGGGTATAGCAACCGAGCATAGCTACCCAACATAAAGATAAACCCGTTTGATCAAGGCACGGGATAAATAACACTAGTCAAACCTTAAACATGGGTCCCATCATATTAATGCAAGCATATGCAATGAGTGATTAAATATAGTTCTTAGGACAAAAGATCAAGGACACACTTGCCTTTAACCAAAGTAGTTGCTCGGAATCTTCAACTTCAAGCACTTCCAAACCTCTCGAACGACATTCACTCTAAGCGCATCAATCATCGAGCACAAACATACACAAAGCAAACAAACAAACAGACATATACCGAGAACAAAGCACCAATCATAAGAAAGCTTTAAAAGAACACACTAAAGGATGAGCTCGATTAGATGGATCACTAAAGAACGCAAAGGGTGCTTGGAAAGGTCGGGTTAGCTTTAAAGAGATAATTGTGAAAGATTGAGCAAGGACCGGAAAGATCACGCTTAGATTGAGCCGAGAAAAGAACGTCTAACGAACGTTTTGCATAAATGAGAGAACAAGTTTGTGAGTTGGGTTTATTTTAATTAACAAAACAAATATAAAGGATATTTCGAAATAAAATACCCTGTGTTGACATTAATGCAATATTAAACTTTATTTACGAAACCGGTGTGAAGATCTAGTCAAGTTTTATTAATAAAGATTCATATATGAATTTAACCAATTAAACATTTAATTTAGAAAAACTAAACTATATGACAATCTAAACGAAACTTTGTAAATCGAGTAGATCACATTACTATTAAAAACATTATGGTATTGACATTAATCAAATTAATATTTATTATAAAAGCCGATGTAAAAGCCTAATCAAATTTTAATTAGAAAAGATTAATTAACTATTAAACAAATTCACATTTGGTTTACGAAAACCGAGATAAAGATCTAATTAACTTTTATGTACAAAAACATGTGATAAAAACATTAATAAAATTAAATTTGCTTATGAAAAACGATATATAGATCTATATTGCTTTTATTTATAAAAGACATGTATAACTAGGCATTAATCAAAATTAATATTAATTTTATTTTCAGAAACAAAACATGGTGAAAACACACCACTAACGCGTGCTTTACATCATTATGGACTCGACGCAACTTGAACCGATTAAATCGGAGTTCAAACGGAGATTTTAGGAGGTAAACAAGGTAGCGGGGACCTAAACGGAATTAACCGTAGATCCGGAGGGCTAGCGAGAAAAAAAATTCTTGAGACACCTCAAACAGTACTCGCAAATAGATCTAAGGCTAGGGTTAGTTCTGAAAAAGAGCCTCGGGATGGATCTATATGCAAAGGACCTAAAGATTCGAGGGGTTAATTGTAGATCTGCAAGAGGTACAAGATAACATAGGGATTTCGGTATCCAACAGGGGCCTAGTTGCAAAAAGGGAAAGACTTCATCCCCTACCTCTCTGCCCTTTGACCGGCGGCGGACAGGGCACTGGCCGGCCAAATCACCGGCGTTCGGGGTGGTTAAGGGCTCGGGTGACTTGCGGGGAAGGAAGAGGACGTCGAGGTGGTCGTGTGAGGCCGCTACCGGCGGGCAAGACGGAAGGGATGGCCGGAATCGAAGGGAAACAAGACCGGTGGTTTTGACGGCCGGCGGGATCTTCACGCACGGCGGCGGCGTTGCTGCAACGCCCGGACCTCAAGAAGTAGCGGTGGGTGTGCAGCTTGGCTCGGGGAAACTCCCGGTGTCGACGTCCGCTCCGGTGACTACCTCGTCCCGGCGGGACGACGCGGCGGAGCTAGGCTCCTATGGCGGCGGCGGCACTCTACGAGGGCGACGCGGTGCGGGAGGCGGTGGCGCGCGGGGGCAGCGGCGGCTAGGGGCGGCGGGGGGTCGCGCGCGGCTCGGTGCCGTTTTTTTTTTATAGGGGCGCGGGCGGGGGCGGCGCCTGCCTAGGGCGGCGGCGGCGGCCATGGCCGCCGGCCGGATGGGCCCCGGCCGGCCGGGCCGGGCCGGGCGCGGGCAGGCCGGGCGGACCGGGTCGGGCCTCCGGGCCCGGCCCGTTAGGATAGGTTTTTTTTTCTTTTTTTTCCGAAATATTTTCCAGTGCATACGAAATTCCAGAAAAAGTCCAGAAAATACATTGAAGCACGAAAAATAGTCAGAAAATCCGAAAAATTCCAGGAAAATTCCTAGAGCTAGATTAAGACACGAACAACCCAAATAAAGCATTTGGTGCTCATGAAAAAGATTTTAGAGCCTTCTAATAAATAGAAATAGCTCAAGGAAAATGAGAATAAATTCCAGAAAAATCCGGAAAATTCTCGGAAGGATTTGGACAGGCTCCTAATCGCACTTTTGAAATCTTTTTGCACTCAAAAACCACTAGAGGCATCGGCATGAATGCAACACACATAACTTTTATTTAATTTAGAAAATCAATCAAAGGATTTTTTTTCCTATACTATATTCCCCGTGAAGAAAAACAAATGTTGGAAAAATTTTAAAATTATGAGAAAATCATTATTTAATTATTCTTTCTATTCACATCCCGAAATTGGAAATTTCGGGGTGTGACAACCCCAATCGAGTCAATTGAGTCGACAAAGTCCACACAAAACTCAATTACCTCCTCAGTTACATATCTTGCACGGTTAAGAACGTATTTCTTCAGGATTGACATGAACTTCTCAAAAGGCCACATGTTGTGCAGGAATACTGGTCCAAGAATAGTAATCTCTTTCACAAGGTGCACCAGGAGGTCATAATCGAAGAATGAAGGTGGAAATTCCAACTCAAAGCTGATAAGACATTGCACAACATCATTCTGTAGCTTCACTAGGTTCCTTGGATCGATTGTTTTATGTGAAATCGCATTGAGAAATGCACAAAGCTTTACGAGCACTAATCATACTTTCTCAGGTAGAACAACCCTCAACGCAACTGGAAGTAACTATGTCATCAACATGTGGCTTTCGTGGGCCTTTAGATTTGTGAACTTCTTATCTTTCATATTTATTATCCCTTTTATATTCGATGAGTAGCCAGATGGAACCTTCATACTGTTTAGCAATCAAATATGATGTCCTTCTCTTCCTTGCTCAGGGTGTAACTAGCAAAACCTAAGTAATCTTGTTCTTCCTCGTCAACCTCTTCAGGATTTGTTTCTTCTTCGTCAACCTCTATCGGAGGTGCTTCATTCCTATGGATATTTTTCAGGTCCCGTCGTGCTTCCAATGTATCCTTGGAGTTATTGTAACAACCCAAGAAGCCTAGGACATTCAGACAAAGATTCTTCATCAAGTGCATCACATCAATAGCGTTTCGAACCTCAATAATTTCCTAATAAGGTAACTCCCAAAATATAGATTTCTTCTTCCACATTGGTGCACGCCCGTTAGCATCATGTGGAACAGGTTCACTACCGTCACCCTTTCCAAAGACAACCCTTAGATCCTTTACCATCTCAAATATCTCCTCTCCTTTAAAATGGGGGGGGGCTTTGTACGATGATCATCCTTTCCTTTCCAATGCAAACCTTTCTTCCTTAAGGGATGCTTCTTAGGAAGAAAGCGACTGTGACCCATATACACAACCTTCTTACAATTTTTCAGATGAATACCGTCTGTTTTATGTAAACAATGGGTGCAGGCCCGATATCCCTTGTTTGAGTGCCCAGATAGGTTACTTAGAGTAGTCCAATCATTGATGGTAATGAATAACAATGCTCGTAGGTTGAAGTTCTCTTGCTTATTCTCATCCCACACACGTACACCTTCTTTCTTCCATAGCAGTAATAGTTCATCAACCAATGGTCTTAGATACACATCAATGTCGTTTCCAGGTTGTTTTAGACCTTGGATTAGCACCAGCATCATAATGAACTTTCGCTTCATGCACATCCAACCAGGAAGGTTGAACATACATAATGTCACAGGCCAAGTGCTATGACCACTGCTAAACTCACCAAATGGATTGAAACCATCTGTGCTTAAACCAAATCTTATATTTCTTGCTTCCCCGGCAAAATCTTTGTATTTTGTATCAATCTTTTTCCATTGATAGCCATGTGTCGGATGTCTGAGCATGTGGTCTTGCTTATGATCGCTTTTGTGCCATGTCATCAACTTAGCATTTTCTTTGTTCCTGAACAAATGCTTTAAGCGTGGTATTATAGGAAAATACCACATAACCTTCACCGATACTTTTGTCATCTTGGGAGGTGTCCCCTCGAGAGCACCAGGATCATCATCTCTCCGATTCTTATAGCGTAGCGCTTTGCACACAGGACAAGCTTCCAAATTTGTGATGCCCCAGGTTTTTAATTAGCGTCATTAGCGCTAATGGCCGAGTCAGCCGAGTCAAACCGGCTCACACTGGTCAAACCTAGGTCAACCTGGGTCATCACCTCGAAAACCTCGCCAATGAACCCTATTGAACCCCTTGACCAAGTCTACACACACCCGTGGTCAACCCTTGGTCAAAGACACGGTCAAACCGGGCTTAACCATTGAGGTCGGAGAATGTCGTCCGGAACTTTTGCCACGTTCTCCAAATTTCACCTAAACACTTCAAAATCTACCTTCATGAAAGTTGTCCACCTTGTTGAGGGACACAACTTTCATGTAGATTGGCATTTCAAATTTTGAGTGGAAAAGGGTGTAAAACTTGGTCAACTGGCAGTACCTCCTGTTCACCGAGACATGGTGGCATTCAATGTTGGCAAGCCGATTCTGCAAAATCCGTGGAGAAAAACACCCTAGAGCCTTTTTAAAAGTTGTAGAGGGTACTGAGATCTACAACTTTCCTATTTATCACTTAGTGCACTTTAGTTGCAAAAATTTGAGTTTTTATCGCTCAAACAGGGCTAGTCCAACATTTCTAGTAGACTGCGACGTCGCCGTGCGCCGGCGCCGCGTCCGCGCGCGCGCCATGCCGCCTTGGCGTCCGGCCGCCGGCTCGCGCTCCTAGGGTGGCCGCACCGCTCGAGGCCCCGTTCCCCGAAGCCACACACCGTCCCGAGAAACCTCGAAGTTTCCCCCCTCCTCGCGCGCGCGAGCCCCGCCGTGCGCCGCGCCGGCCGGCCGGACGGGCACCCGTCGGACCGTCGGACCGACCACGGTCCTCTCCCCTGCGCGCCGTACCGCCGAGCGTTTCCCTCCCTTCAGTGCGAAGTAAGCTAGCACTCGGGTATATAAGCCCTCCCAGCATCGCCGCGTGCACCGCTCCTTCCCTGCCGCTCTCCTGGACACCCGCCGGCGCCATGGCCGCCGCGCTGGCAGAACTACCCCCGCTGGCCACCACAGCTGCAAAAATCAGTACCTCTAGCATTTACCTTGAATCCCTAACACCTGCCAGAGCCGCGCCTTGCCCTGGCGGCACCGCCCCCGCCGCCGTGGCAGACCCGCAACGGCCCTCGCCGCCGGCCGCGGTGCGCCGCTCGCCGGCCACCCCACCACCCCGACCCAGCCCTGGAATCGAGCGGGGAGGACCCACAGGACGCCCTCAGCCAGTTCCCGGCCGGTCACGACCACCGGACCACCGGAATCCGGCGACCCAATTGCAAGGTCCATTTTCTTTCTAAGGGCTTATCCACAAACCGACCGCCTGGTTGTAATGTTTTAGATCTTCCTGAGGGTCTCGGTGCAAAACACATCTTCAATAGTATACTCCTTTTTCAGGAACTTGGAAAATCCCTAGAAAATCGTAGAAAATTCAGAAAATTTCAAATCTAATTTTGTTGGATTCGTTGTGAAGAATACTACAACTTTTGTTATTCTCACATGGTCTAATACTGGATATTTTTAACATGAAAAATAGGAATGTGAAAAACTATAAATGTTCTGCATCTAAATTTTGGATATGTTGTGTATCATGTCATGACTAGCTCCTGTGCCAAAAATTGCACAAAGTTAGGAAGTAAATCTTTTTATATAAATTGTTTTCCTTTTATGCGGAATCTGCCTAGATGATTTTTGTAGCTAAAAATATTTATGTTTTGGTGCCCAACTTGTGCATGCTGTCTTGCTATGTCAAAACACACCTCTGGTGAAATAATCATGATTTTTGGTTTATCAGAAATAGTTATTCTTAATTTGTGCATATTTTCCTTTGTAAATTAATGAAGCAAGATCAGTAGAACTTCTAGGTGTGATTGCTGGTTCTTTAGGCTTGTTTGGAACCATAGAACATGCATGAGAAAGATTGGAGCATTTTGATGCATAATTATTTTTGTATGCATTTAATTTGATTGCTAGCTAGTCTTTTGTTATTTTTCCAAAGTATTTTATTTTCTAGCTTCCATGCTTTACAAGTGAGTCCAGTGGTTCTGTATGAGTGTTGTTATGCTTAAGAAACACTTCTTTAAAATGTTAGTGATTTATTTCTTAATAAAAAGCTTTAAAGATCTTTTAAAGATTAAAGCTTAAATAAATAAGGAAAATGCATTTTTAATTCTTTTCCCTTTTTGGAAAGTATTACCTAACTTAATTAAAGGCTAAGAAAACACCTTTGCTGATAAAGGAATTAAATTATAAATGAATAACTTGTACACACCTTACTAGTGAGAGGTAAAAGGATTAAACCCTCACATGAAATAACAAGTATAAAAGAAACATTAATTCAAGTGTGCAATAAAAGAATAAACCACATGTAATTAATAACCTTCCTAAAAGGAATTTAATATTTAAATATTTGTAAAGGTGAATATAACCAACAAGAGTTGGATAAGATAACAAACTGTCAGATCACCTGAACCTTGCATTGCATTCCGTGTAGATCTTCCTGACGGTGACTACTCAATTCGTCCCGGAATCCGAGGAAGGAGCGAAGCTTCATTTGCGGTACGTGGAAGTGCTCGACGACACCGAGGGTGCTCGAGCTAACATAGCCGACGAAGGCAAGCTCCGGTGCATCTAACCCGGTTTTTAAATTTTGTTATTCAATTATCTATGGATGCTTGTGCATTTAAGTTCGGGAGTTGTATGGAACCTTAGATGCATGATCCCTAGGTACCTTTGTCCTTACTAGTATGATAGGTCGATAGTCGCTAAGCTATAGGACTGTTACAAGTCGGCGATCTTGTCACTCGCGAGAATAGGTTCCTAGATAGGAATCATAAGATCTCCCTAAATGGATTGCTCATGTGGTAAGAGCATGGGATTTGGGCTCCGGTCCAGTGGCTATTGTGAGTTAAGTGTTTGAACGTACTAAGCACTTGTCGGGAATGGGACCGGTAAGCCTAGTACCTTAATGAGGCGGCGAGGGATCCTGCTATTACTACTCTTGGGATACGTCTCACGGCTAGCTACCGGTGGTGTACGGTGACTCCGGTGCCTCGCGGGGTATGCGGATAGCCTCGCACCAAAGACTGTAAGATTCGATCCCGACCCGAAGAGTTTTGGGAACCGCTTGGTGGTTGTCCTCGCGAGGGGCATCCCACCGTGTGTTTAGGTCTACCTTGCAAGGTTTGAATCAATCGATTGTCGGCCTCTCACCGTTATCTGAGACTACTTACTCCACTAGCCATGAGATCCCTAATGATGGAAGTTGATGAATACTATGCTTAATTAATTGTATTGTACAACTTTGTCTTTACTAGATGGCTAATTTAGTAAAGATTAAACCCACTAGAACTTGTGCTAAAATCTTGAAAGTAAGGACATACTCTTTGTTACTTTTCAGCAAAAGCAACTCAGTGGCCAAAAGCCTTTCATGTCTAGAGTTGGTGAAGTAGTTATCACCGACGGGTAAGTCTTGCTGAGTATTAGTATACTCAGCCTTGCTATAATATGTTGATCTAGGTAATGCTTTCGGTGATGTGTGGCCCGGAGAGATCCCGCCTGGCTGGGAGCTGGAGTGGGTGGAGGATGACGACTGAGAGCATCATGGATGGCCTCCCGTGGTGTTTCCGCTTCCCGTTAGTTTAATTCCGCTGTTCCGAAAAACTCTGAACTACGTCATGGTGACAAAAACTTCGGTTTGTAATAATTAAATCCTTCAGGATAAATTTCGGATGTTATTTATGTTGTATCTCTGGACTCTCCTTCGAGTGAGTTTTAATGCATATATGTCTATCCTTGTTGCTATTCAAGTGATTTACCGGGCATTAACCCGGCAACTAACGACAGGATGATACTTTATTATCGCTTAATGACCAAAGTGGATTGGTTTAGGCGATAGTACGGTATTTTCCTGGGCGGGTTGTCACAAAATTCTCGTGTTCCTTGCCTCGATATAGGATGCCATCATTAGGGCAGGCATGGATCTTCTGAACCTCCAACCCCAGAGGGCACACAGTCTGTTTCGCTTCATATGTTGTCGACGGTAATTCATTATTCCCGGGAAGCTTGTCCTTCACAATTTTTAACATCCCCTCAAATGCTTTGTCAGACAAACCGTATTTTGCCTTCCATTGCAACATTTCAAGTATAGTACCAAGCTTTTTGTGACCTTGTTTGCAATCTGGGTACAATAGTTTTCTATGATCTTCTATCATACGACGCAACTTTACATTTTCTTTTAGAACTTGACCAAGATCATCAACATGGCCGTCTTCTGGTATCTCTCTTTCGTCAGCATCTTCCATTAAAGTATCTGCCAAATTTGGCCCACGGCCCAGTTAGAAATGCTATTATCACCCTCCTCATCTCCACTCTCTTCCATCACAACCCCTCTTTCACTGTGCCTCGTCCAAAGCACATAGTTTGCCATGAATCCGTTTTTAATCAAGTGGAGGTGAAGAGTCCCCCAGTCAGAGTAGTATTTGTCGTTTCTGCACAAAGAGCATGGACAACACATGAAAAGCTTGCATGCCAACAATGTACTCCGGGGATCGTTTGTCGGCGTTCATCCATTTCCGATTCATTTGCATCATATTAAGTCCACAAATTATTTCCTTTGAATCAGAATGAAAAAGGGTGTGTTTGATGATGTATTCCATTATGAACTAGATGATGAGAACTGGAGGCCTACCTACATTCTTCCTAAACATGTTGATTATCTCAACACAATACGTGAATTCATAAATGTGTTTAAAGCAGAGGTTCAAAAGCTAGAAGCCGACTAGTTTTAGCTTGGGACTTGTGATACAATGACATACAGAGGTCACCTGATGGCCATTTTGATCTCCATGATTAATGACCATACTTTTTATAAACTGACTTCTAAAAAATTAGCTAAATGCAAAATTAAAATTAGTTCTATGTTTCATTATATCAAAAAGTAAACAAAGACAAAGATGAAGAAGAGTGAATTTGATAATGTATTCCGTTATGAACTAGATGATGAGAACTGGATGCCTACCTACATTCTTCCTAAACATGTTGATCATCTCAACACAATACGTGAATTCATAAATGTGTTTGAAGCAGAGGTTCAAAAGCTAGAAGCTGACTAGTTTTAGCTTGGGACTTGTGATACAATGACATACAGAGGTCACCTGATGGCCATTTTGATCTTTGTTATTAATGACCATGTTTTTTATAAACTAACTTCTATAAAATTAGCTAAGTGAAAATCATAATTAGAATTATGTTTCATTATATCAAAAAGTAAACTTCAATTTTCTCTACATCAATATAAAAGATCACAAGACAATGCTAGTGTTTAGCCAACCACATTTTTCTAAATCTAAAGTATATAAATAACCTCATCTCTCATTAGCTCCTCCCACCTAGGAATTATGATTTCTATTTTCTCCATCTCTAAAATATATAAAAAAAATTAATCACAACAAATGATGGGAGGAAAAAGAATCAAACCTCGGAAACACTTTAGAGGAGAGAAATCTTCACAAATACATGAAGAAAAAATTCAGCAGCACCTCTCTAAGGTTGAGGCGCCGTGGAGGAGCTTGAGCTCTTGGTGAAGAATGACTCGGGCAAGAGAAAGGGGAAGAAGAAGCTAGATTTATAGAGCGCCGGCTGTTAGTCCTGGGTGGAGTTACCAACCGAGAGTGAAGGGCACCCTTTAGTTCCAGTTGGTAACTCCACCCAGGACTAAAGAATTAGCACCGGGTGGAATTACCAACCGAGACTAAAGCCTTTAGTCTCAGTTGGTAATCCCAGCCGGTGCTAAAAGCCCGCGTCAATCATTGTGGGAAAATGACGTTGCGAGCCAGCTCTTTTGTCATGGTTGGTTATACCAACTGGGACTAAAGGGGGGTGTCTCCAACCAGTATTTTGGGCCACGTCGACGAAGGGCCTTTAGTCCTGGCTCGAAAGTTGAACTAGGACTAAAGGCCCGAACCAAAGCCTCCCTCTCCACCAGTAATTGTACCCATGTACTCATCATCTCCTTCTCTTTTCTTCCTCTTCTCCTTAGATTTCTTTCTCCCAGGAGGGCTGACTACCTTGGATTGCTCTTGTCCTTGGCCAACCTCTTGTCCGTCACCATCCACTTGTCCGTCCTCTTGTTGGCTTCTAGCCGGGATGTTGAGGTTGATGTCTCTTGACTTGGTCGAGTTTGAGCCACCAACATTCATTCGTACTGTTGAAAACTTCGAGTGTCTGACCTTTAGCCAATAGTGAAGGAATTAGCAGGTCTTTCCCTTTGAGGTTGTTGAGTACCTAGCTTGGGCTTCCATAACATGCTCTTGGTATGGGACACCACTTGGACGTCGTCGCTCTATTTCTTCATAGCAAGAAATTTCATACAATCGTTTATTATTGCAGCAATACTAATCTCCAGTGGTTTGGTTCTTCTATTTGACTCGAATTCCTTATTCCTGTGGAAATGTCGACAATTCTCTAGTAATTAATATGATTTTCAGGGTTGTTCATTTGCTACAACTGGATCACTGCTCACATTCATTCAAGAGATGCACAACTGGATGTCTTCCTCATGAGTGTAGTTGGTTCCACACTTGGCTGGTCCCTTTCTACCACTGCTTAGAGTGACATCCGGCGAGGCAAACAACTGCAGATTCGCATAACTATCCTATGTCAGTAGAGTCGTCCAAGGTTGCGAGCTAGATGACATCGGATCCTACAAAAAAATCAAAAGATGGGTCATTCAAGTAGTAAACTAGGAATGACCAGTACAAGCTTAGAAATGATGGGCACAAGCTTAGAAAAGTCATTCAAGTAGTAAACACAATACATACATCGTGAACAGGTAGCAATATGGGCTATACAATTCCAGCTTGGACTAGACATCCAGGAATGAAGTTTTAGGGATGCAAACAAAAAAAATGAAAAGGAGAACAACTTATGGTTCAGGAAATGGAAGCATGAATCACTGCCATGCCGACAAAGTTAGGCATGCTAAATTATACTAGAAGCAGTAGCTACTGGACACTGCATTTCTTATAAACAACTACAAATAGAGCATAAAGGTAGCAAACCAAAGAGCATAAAGGTATCAACACTAACTTTAATTTATCATTCGTGTAAGCTATATGTTCAGAGTGCCAGGATTTCCAAAAGCTAGCAGTATGCTGTGAAGAGACTCAAGTACTCAACGAATTGGTGGGGACATGGCATCACAAGGCTGGAAATGCTTTTCAAGCTGTTGCATTACATAACAGTACCGAAATTGACAACAAAAGCATTGTGTCCCGAGAGCGAGCTTGATGCATTATCAAACTGTCATCCATAATAGCGTTGTTCCTCTATCTGTATGGTCCTAGATAGTAGTACTACTACGGAATCATCACCAAATATAAATTGCCAATCTACTGTCCTATGCATGTCTAAATACAGATCATGTAGCCATCACAGGCAGACCAAAACACTAGAGAATTTGGGCCAAAACAGATAAGTTCAAGACTTAATTTCCAAAACAGATAAATATTTTACTAATTATCACACAAAGGAGCAAACATATGTGGGAGAAAATATTTACATGTGCTTGGGTCCAGTCGAATGCCAGCATCGGTGTGGAGATGAAATCGTTATCGTCTCCATGTTCTGGAGATGACGCAGAGCTGCGGACGTCCCAGGCAGCGGCGGTGCCACATGGTGAGCTAAGGTACAGCGGCTCGGTGAAGCTAGACGTGGTGCCGCCGGGAAAGAACATGGCATTGGGTCGTCGGCTCGATTCTTCTTGTCCATGGCGCAGGCCGTCCAGGCACTGTCGATAGAGGAAGCACGGCAAGAGGAGGCCCTGTTGGCCAGGGATGCGACGCGGCAGCTAGATGAGGTTTCTTCGCTAGTGGCGTCGATCAGGAAGGGCGTGCGATGCCAGAGATGCCGCGGGGCACCGAGGAGCAGCCGCGGCGACGAGGAGTGCTGGCGCCGACGGATGTTGTTGAACCGGGAGTCAGCGAGGTGGTCCCACACCTTTGCGGACTCGCACCTCCACGGCACCAACCGACGCCTCCTCGATGAGCTCAACCGCGCGCTGAGGGAGTGCGTCGTTGCCCGCCGCGAATGGATATGGTGGATGTCACACCTATTTTTCCAAAGAAAACCAAGTGCATAACTATATGTATGCCACGATCTATTTTCATACATATAGTGACATATAAGTGAATAACCGTTCAATATCACGTGAGGAAAACAGAGATTATCAGAGATTTACACTTAACCCTGGAAGTGAAGGCACCAAACTCCACAAGCAATCCACTGGGGGCTGCGTACACCTAGAACTCAGCAATATCTTCAACAAACTCCATAATACATACCAACCCACATTAAGCATAAAGATAAGATACACCATAAGCATATGTTAAGCATAACCATATATCACAATTTAAGTCCATCTTCAAGTTCAATTATTATGTGAGGGTTCAGGCCGCTCATGACCATGATCATGGCTAACCGGTTAGTTTTACACTCTGCAAAGGTTGTACACTTTCACCACAAGTTGTGTAAAAGTCCCGAAGAACTTTGAACCTCACCATGCGATGCCAACCAAGCATCATACCACACTACCGAGGTGTGATTGCATAGGGACGCTACGAGGCATTTAAAAAGATTCCCTAATACGGTACGAGGCATTTAAAAAGATTCCCTAACAAGTGGTAACCCCCTATGGTTTCCCCCATAAGGGGATGAACCCTCCCCCAAGTGGCGTATGTAGGATCAATGGTTCGTAGAAGGGGGGGTTGAATATGGGCCTTCTTTTGAATTTCTAATGCATATAGAAAACCTTAGCCTATCAACTAGAGTTGCCCATCTAAAAAGGTTTTTCTCTACTACTAATGAGGACCAGGAGCGTCCCAGTGGTCGATGGATGACCGCTCCTCAGTGATGAGTGATTGACAACGGGTGTTGGACTGACTCTTGGCTTAGTGCGCAGGTGTAGGCTGCAGCCTAGTTCGTGTTGTTGCGGTGTGAAGAACGGGCGCGAAAGGTCTTCGGCCTTGAGGGGCCTCCGAGAGATGGAGAGACAAGTAGGCTCGATTCGAGGGACCCGGTGAACGAGCGGGACCGGGTGCGGGCCACATGGTAGTGACACGAGCAAGACGAAGTCATGAACAATCGAGCCGGTGCACGGTGGCGGTCGAGTCAAGTGGTTTGGCGGGAGGCCGGACCGAGCACGCGGGGTTTTGGTGGTTTGCCCACAAAACCATCGGAGGACGGTTTCTTGGTTTGGGCCTCAAAACCAAGTCCGAGGGCCCAACACGACGGAGATGGGATCCGGGAGTCGGGAAGCTTCGAAGCGGAGGACACGCGGCGGGATCGCATGGCTTGCGTCGGGAGGACGCGGGGTGCGGCAAAGGCGTGGCCGTCCGATGGCAAGACCCACAAACATTACCTAAATGCCCCTACGTGGGTTGTATCGCCAGTAGTTAAGTTAGGGGTAGTCGAGTCATTTACCACTCCGGCGGGACCTCATATATAAGCCATGAGTGTGTGTGGATGGCTCTCTCTCGGCGACTTAGGGTTTCATTTCCTCCCTCCCATTTCTCATTTTTCGTAGCTATTTTCTTCCATTTTCTCTAGGCTAGCATGAGAGCTTCATGAGATATTTGTTGAGAGGGATGGATGCTAGGGCGGCATGCTAGACCTTGTGAATCTTTCCTGGTTTGTATAGAAGATTCGGAGTTGTGTTTTTCGTGGTCTTTTTGTGCTTGTTTTCGTGCCTTTGTTCTCGGTGTGATTTCGCGGATGTGAGTGGGTTTCTCCCCGGATTTCTTTGAGGGAAACATAGATAGATGTCTCGTGCATCTTTGTGATTGATCTTGTGCCCTCAAACGCCGGGAAACCACTTCGATTCGAGGTTTTTCGTTCGGTGCTCTAGCTTTTGGTGGTACTCAAAGGATTCACGATTCCCGGTGATTTAGGGAGTTAGGAGGCAAGATTTTTGGGCTATAGCATCCTTGGTTGACGCTTTTCAAGTCACCAAACCCTTGTCTCCACAGCTTCAACCGTTTGGGAAATCCGATGATGATTTGGGGGAGTTGACCTTCGAGGTCGAGCAAGCTTTTCGCTCCGTCCCGCGCGGCGCGGACGGTCCGCGGGGAGGTCGCGGACGGTCCGCGAGTTACGAGTTCGTCCAGTGTTCGTCGTGTTCTTGCGCGTCTTTGCTTTCGATCCGGTTTGGCTTTTGGTTTTTGTTATAGCTAGTTTGCGGATGGTCCGAGCTTTAGTAGCGGACGGTCCGCGACCCACGCGGACGGTCCGCCAGGCCTTGGCGGACGGTCCGTTTTTCTCGGGTCACTTCTGTTGGTTCTGTGTGTTTTATCGGACGGTCTGTGGCGTAGGGCCGGACAGTCCGCGAGGGTTGGCACGGATGGTCCGCGGCATCGGGCGGACGGTCCGCGAGGCCCGTGCGTACGGTCCGCTCCTCCCGGCCGGACGGTCCGCCGCAGCTCGTGTGCTTTGCTTCTTGGTTCGATTCCTCCCTTCCTTTCTCGTGCTTTCGCGTGTGCTTCATGGAATCGTTCCTAAGACTGGAGGTTGATCCATAACCTCGTTGTCTTGGCGATTGGCATGTGATTCGATCCATCGCTTGTGTGTGACCGGGATTTGACTAGGGTATAGGCCGGGTTCTTTGTGAAGAATTTTTACCGGCTCCTATTCACTCCCCCCCTCTCTAGTCGCCATCTGATCCTTCAATTGGTATCAGAGCTTGGTGCCGGATTCTTTGCGACTTTGACAAGTCTCGAATCCTAAGATGGCGTACGTTGAGTGGGGCAGTCCGCCGCACTTCGATGGCAAGGGTTACCACAAGTGGGCGGCTCGTATGATGATCTTTCTTCATGGAAAGCCGTTGGATTTCATTGTGCTTGACAAGACCTATGATATTCCGGTAAACATCGATACACTTATGGTGACCGATGCCGGTGCTAAGGCCAAGTATGAGACTAATGCAAAAGTCGTTGATCACTTGGTCCGGAGCTTGTGTGATCCTGAGTTTGAGCGTGTTCGCCATTTGAATCTTGCTTGGCAAATTTGGGAAAAGTTGTTGGTTGCTCACGATGGTTATAACCATGTGAAGGCTCGCCTCTTTGTCTCTTACCGGATGCAATATGAGAACTTCACTCCACTTTCCGGTGAGGACATCGATGCGATGTTTCAGAGGTTCACCGCCATCGTGAACAACATGAAGGCTAATGTTGAGGATTTTCCTTACACCGAGCGTGATCGAGCTTTGAAGCTCTTGCATGTCTTGAACCCAAATGTTTGGGGTGCTAAGGTTGAGGCCATCAAGGAGTCCGGCGTATTTGACTATTGAATTGGATGACCTCTTTTCTAAGCTTAAGTCGGCTGAGGTTGACAGGAAGTTGCAATCCAAGCATGAGGGCTCGACTGACCATAGTCTTGCTCTTGTGGGCGGATCAAAGGGCAAATCTAACCCTTCCTATCGACAGTTTTCCTTGTCTTCTCTTATGTCTATTCTAGATGAGGAGTTTGATGTGCTGGGCGAGGAGGAGCTAGCTTTGCTCTCAAGGAGGTTTGATTGACTATACGAGAGTCGGAGGAATGCAAGGCGGAGCTCAGGGACATGCTAAAAGTGTGGCAAGCGTGGCCACTTCATCGCCGAGTGCCCGGAAGCAGAGGAGAACAAGTACAAGATGAACGAGTACAAGGCGCACCCGAGGCGTGAAGACAAGTACTCCTCCAAGGGCAAGCACTTCAGCAAGTCCAAGAGCAAGGACAAGGACAAGCGGCGACCGAGCAAGGGCGGCTACAAGAAGAACAAGGCAAGAGCCATGGTGGCCGGTGCGAGCGACGTCGACTCAAGCTCAAGCGACGAGCAGTCAAGTTCAAGCAGTGAAGATGAAGACGCCGGGAGGCGCAAGGGCAAGAAGAGTGCAAGCCGGAACCTCAGTGGGTTGAGCTGTGTGGCGCTTGAAGGCTTTTGTGGCATGGCCCATAGCTCGAGCAGCAAGAAGAGCGACAAGGAAGACAGCGACTCCGACTCGGAGGATGAGGTAAATCGTGACCCCGACTCTTTGCTTGCTGAGATCACTAGGTTGAATGGCTTGATTGACAACCGTGATAGTGTGTTGAGAGATGCTAAGAAGATGAGGAAAGATCTTAGGGCTCAACTTGAGAATGCTAGTGAGAAAGTAGGAGAGTTAGAGTCCAAATTGCTTGAATTGAAACTTGAGAATGACTCTTTGAAACTTGCTCCTACTACTCCTGATGATGTTGAATGTCTTGAGTGTGATGCATGGTTGAATGAGATCAAGTTGCTTAATGAGAAGAATGCTTCCACTTTGGCAAAACTAGATGCTCTTAGGGATCGAGTATGATGAGCTTAAGGCTAGACCTACTTTGCTTGGTGCTTGTAAATCATGTCCTACTATGCATGCTAAGCTTGTTGATGCTCGTTCTACCATTAGTTCTTTGGAAGCATCTTTGAAATCTCCTGTTGCAAATGCATGCTCTAGCCGTGATGAAGTTACTTTGCGCAATCTTGAACTTACTTCCCGTTTGGATGTCATCTATGAGGAGAATGACTATTTGAGGAAGGTGTTGGGTTGGTTGTACGGCGGGAACCTCAATTGAAAATCATGATTGAGGAGTTGAAGAGAGTTGATGGTCGTGGTTTGGGGTTTGAGAAGTTGGGTGAGAAAGTGGGAGAGAACAAGTGGGGAGAGTGTGTATGAGAAGTGTGCTTGAGTCTAACCCCGAGTTTGAGGTGATCGGAGACATCCAAGTCCCACTTCCAAAAGCACCCAAGAACTCTTTCACACCAAAGCCCAACCACCTTTGCAACAAGCTTGACACAAACCAAGATCCACCCAAATTCCCACCTAAGACAAATGACTTCCAGAAACCGGTGAGGTTTGTCAGTGAGAAGGGTGAGAAGCCTAGAGAGAAGCCAGAGCCAAAACCAAAACCCATTCCCTTCAAGTGTGAGTATTGTGGCAAGGAGATGCATCTTGCAGAGTTTTGCTACAAGAGGAAGAGGGATGAGAGGCTTGCTAGGGAGCAAGCAAACCAGGACAGGTATCGCCAGTCTCATGGTATTCCTGAGCCTAGAGTACCACTTCCACGGGGTGTGGGAAGTGTGAAGAGTGTTGGTAGAGTTGGAGCTCAGGGTGGTAGGTTTGTTAGGAGAGATGATGGTGTGCGTCTTTGGTGAGAGGTTTGGTTGGGCTCGTGGTGGTTTTTTTGGACGTCCCCCTACTCGTCCTCAATACGGAGTTTAGGGGAGATGATCGCAGCTTTGGGTTCCAGAGGAACTACGGACCACGTTTTCCCCCTCGTGGTGCTTGTACTCCTCCCATGGGACATGGGAAGTTTGGTGGCAAGGGAATGATGTTTGCTAACCCCTCTTTTGAGCAGATGGCTCGACACTGGTTTAACTTTCTTTGTGCTAACCCCAGTGTCGAGTCGTTAGCTCACTCTCGTTCTTGTTTCTGACTACAGGCAGGAGGCTTGGAGAACATTTGGTTGATCGACTCCGGATGTTCTCGACACATGACCGGAGATAAGAAGTGGTTCTCCAACCTCACCCCAGTGAAGGAAAAGATGTACATCACATTTGGGGACAATGGAAGAGGAAGGGTGATTTCGAGGGTGTTGTGCATGTGGGTGACAAGGTAACGTTGAAGAGAGTGGCTCTTGTGAAGTCTTTGGGTTTCAATTTGCTTTCGGTTTCTCAGTTGCTTGATGAGGGTTTTGAGGTGCGTTTCAAGTCCGGCGAGTCTCGTTTCTTTGGATTCTCGAGGTGATCTTGTCGTATGATCATCCCCGAGGGTCGGATTTTCGTGGTCGATTTCTCTCATTCTTTGGGTCCTCGCTCGTTGTTTGATGGCCGTTCCTTCTTCGATTTGTGGAAATGGCATAAGCGGTTGGGACACTTGAGCTTTGATTTGGTTTCGGCTTGAGTGGTCTTGACCTTGTCCGAGGATTGCCGAGGTTGAAGCTTGAGAAGGATTTGGTTTGTGCTCCGTGTAGGCATGGCAAGATGGTAGCCACTCCCCATCCACCCCCGACCGATGTCATGACCAGAGCGTCCAACGGAGCTGTTGCATATGGACCTTGTTGGGCCAGCTCGAGTTCGCTCGGTGGGTGGGAAGTGGTATGTCCTTGTTGTAGTGGACAATTACTCTCGCTATGCTTGGGTGTTTTTCTTGGAAGACAAGAGTGAGACTTTTGGTTTTGTTCGAGATCTGATCGTGAGGTTGAAAAACGAGAGGCATGGGAATTCTATTCGAGCTATCTGCAGTGATAATGGCTCAGAGTTCAAGAACTCTCGTTTTGATGCCTTTTGTCGTGATCTAGGTCTTGAACATTAGTATTCGACCCCTTATGTGCCCCCTCAAAATGGAGTTGTGGAAAGGAAAAATCGGACTCTTTGTGAGATGGCTAGGACGATGCTCGATGAGCACAGGACTCCTAGGAGGTTTTGGGCTGAGGCGGTCAATACGACTTGTCATGTTTCCAACAGGATTTTATTGCGAGCTTTCAAGAAGAAGACCTGTTATGAGCTTATGCATGGTCGAGCACCCAAGGTGAGTCATTTCCGAGTTTTTGGCTGCAAGTGCTTTATTCTTAAGAAAGGAAAACTCGACAAGTTTGAGGCTAGGTCTAGTGATGGTATTTTCTTTGGATATGCTAACCACTCTAGAGCCTATAGGGTGCTTAACCTTGAGACTAACAAAATCATGGAGACTTGCGAGGTAACCTTCGACGAGACAATGCCATGTACCTCTCTTGGCTTTGAATGTGGGGTGATGAGGAGATGGCCGACGACCTCTTTGAAGAGGAGAAGGATGAAGCCGGAGATGATGATGGAGAGAACCATGCGCCTGAAGCTGAGTGTGTACCCACTACTTCCCCTACGACCACTACGGAGCGTGGATCGTCTACTTCATGGACAACGACGGCACGACAAGAGGACCAGGCGAGAGAAGCTGAAGTTGAGGGGGAGGTAGTCTCGAGGCGTGAGGCTCCCCGGCGGATTCAAGAAGTGCATCCCCTGTCGAAGATCATTGGGGACATTGACGAACGTACTACACGGTCAAGGTCCAGGAATTCCTCTCATTTTGCTCATGCTGCTTTTGTTGCCACCTTTGAGCCCAAGGACATTGGACACGCTTTATCTGATGCAAACTGGGTCAATTCTATGCATGAGGAGTTGGAAAACTTTGAGAGGAACCAGGTGTGGGAGTTAGTTGAACCACCTCCAAATTGCCATCCCATAGGAACCAAGTGGGTTTGGAAGAACAAAGAGGAAGAGAATGGGATGGTTGTGAGGAACAAGTCCGGACTTGTTGCTCGGGGGTTTAGTCGAAGGAGGGGGTCGACTATGAGGAGACCTTTGCTCCCGTGGCCCGTCTTGAGGCAATTCGAATTCTTCTAGCCTTTGCCATGGCTAAAGGGTTCAAGTTGTTTCAGATGGATGTGAAGAGTGCCTTTCTGAATGGGGTCATAGAGAAGGAGGTGTATGTGAAGCGACCACACGGGTTTGAGAGCGAGTTGTACCCACACGGGGTGTACGGGTTGAAAAGGGCTCGTATGGGTTGAAACGGGCGCCCGTGCTTGGTATGGGAGATTGAGAGGTTTTCGTTGAGCGAGAGGGTTTGTGATGGGTACCGTGGATAGGACCTTGTTTCTCCTCAAACATGGAAATGACTGTTGATTGTTCGGATATACGTGGATGATATTGTCTTTGCTGGCTCGTCACATAACCTTGTTGCCAAGTTTGCGAGATGAGATGAGCGAGGAGTTCGAGATGAGCATGATGGGTGACTTGCGGTATTTTCTCGGGGTGCCGAGATCAAGCAAGTGAAGGATGGAACATTCGTGCACCAGACCAAGTACACGAAAGACATGCTGAGGAAGTTCCAGATGCAAGATGTGAAGCCGATGTCGACTCCCATGGGGAGTACGGCCACTTTGGATGCAAACGAGGACGGTGAACTAGTGGACCAGCGGGAGTACAGGAGCATGATCGGCTCCCTCCTCTACTTGACGGCGACGAGGCCAGACATACAGTTCAGCGTGTGTCTGTGAGCTCGTTTTCAGGCTTCACCGAGGACATCACATCGACAGGCTGTCAAGAGGATTTTCAGGTACCTATAGTCTGCCCCTGGTCTTGGCCTTTGGTATGCTTCCTCCTCGACTCTCTCTCTTCATGGTTTTTCGGATGCGGATTTTGCTGGTTGTCGAGTTGAGAGGAAGTCTACTTCTGGTACTTGTCAGTTTATTGACGGTTAATAGTTGTATCAAAGTTCGTTTAGACTTGCAAGCGGACAAGTCTCCCGTCGTAGTCAAAGGACCCTTCTTCCCTCGAGTGGTGAACCCAAGGTATCGAATCCGTGGAACAATGTGCAACGCAAGGATTCAATCTAGTAAAGCAAGGTAAGCTATCTTATGATGAACTAAGTTGCATCTAATCTACTAACTCATAAAAAACGAATCTAATCTAATCTACTAAAGAGGTAACAAGAGAAAACAAGAGATAACCAATCTAGAGAATCTAGATCATGCTTATGTTGTAGCTCCAAACAAGATAGATGAAGATAGAAAAGCGAATCTCATTAAAAGCATCTTTAAATCGTGGCCTTCCCATCCGACTCCGAAAACGCCCGCCTTTCGGAACCCCCGTCTCGTCACAACGTATCCCTACTCATGCGGGTAGTCTAGGGAGAGTTTGATAGAACAAGTTGAAATCACTTGGCCGGTCCGGTATGCACCTCTAGCCACCGCGGCTACAAGAGCACCCTAAGTAATCTAGCTATAGACTAGATCGTAGAAGAAGTAAAACCAAGAAGAAAACAAAATCATCGAGAAGGCAGTTAATCGCTAGAAATCGGATTAACTTACAAACTTCACCATGAATGATTACATGAACAAGATCACCACCGGGGCCCTCCCTCGATCTTGATCCTTGCTCTGGAACTCCGACGTGGTTTTCCATGCAAGGTTCCCACGTCGGCTAGGGAAACCCTAGACAACTAGCACGACCCTCATCTCCGAGATGGTGTCCCTCAAGCTTCTCTGCTCCTCGGCGGCGGATTACGACTTCGGTTCTCTATGGCTCTCGGTTAGGGGGCTATTTATAGCCTGAGAAGCAATTAGGTCAAAGGGGAGGCCGATTGGGCCCCGAAAAGGGCTGGGCCGGCCGGCCCGGGCCGGCCGGCCCGGGCCCAGTCGGCCCATCTCGTGGCTCGCTTCGCCGGTGTTGCTTCCCGCGTCTTCTAGATGTTCTCCCCTTTTGCATGTGGGCCCTTGACGTCGGTTTCTCTCCGAATTGGACTCAACTCCTTGTCTTGCAAGATTCAACACTTTTCTGGTTCGGTCCTCGGAGTTTATCATCTTCTCGGGCTTGGTCCTTGGGCTCTTGGAGTCATGTTCACTTCATTGCTTGACTTGTATCGGGCTTCAAGGTCTTGTCATGAGGTGCTTAATGAACTTATCCCGGAAGTCTTGCTTTCAACGTTAAAACCCTCGCGTAAACACTTAACTCCAAAACCGACATGCACAAGTGAACTTGTTATACCACGGGGGTTAGTACCAATGAATAAGATACAAAAGTCATGCCAACACCGAAGGTAAACTCATGGCTAGGTTGACGGATTTTCACCGTCAACATCTCCCCCATGCTTAAACCTTGCTCGTCCTCGAGTAAGCCTTCGATGGATATCATCGTTGCCCATCAATGTTTAAACCTTGCACTTGATCATACATGAAAAAAAACATAATGCTCTCAAAAGTTTAATTCGTTAAAGTTCCATAATGTACTAGCCTTCACCTCTACGGAGGGTAGATTCTTATTAAGCTTATCCCACAAGTATTAACATGCTCACAAAGTTTAAATAGATCTCGAATTTTTGAAATAAAGAACGAGATAAAGAAAAGAGCTAAACCAAATTCACAAATTCAAATCACCTTGCATATTGCTCATGAACTCTCGTCTCGCTTGTCTCTCAAGCCTATACATTCTACTCCTTTCCCTCTCATAACATATATGTGCGGTAGGCTTTATATGGAGCTTTTGGAAAGTTTATTCCTAACAAGATTTTATAAATGAGGTGTTGTCAAAACAAGACAAGCTTCTCATGGTCTTACCGAGACTCGTCAAAAAGGTCATTGGAAAATAATGTTAAATTAAGGAGGGGAAAGAGAAAAATACACACACTTTTAGATGAGTGGACATGTGCAAATGGCAAAGAGTGATCCCGAGGCACAAAGGAAGTCCTCGTTATCGGATTGCACATGGTTGGAAAATGAGAATGGATCTTTTAAACTTGAAGCCTTGATTGCACTCTTAGAGAACCGGGGAGTTCACTTTACGCATACTCATATTTTTTTCTCTTTCTCATATTTCTCATTCTTTTGTTTCTTTCTTTCTTTCTTTCTTTCATTATATATATATATATATATATATTTTTTTTCTTTCTTCTTGTGAGACCTTCACCTTGGAAGTCACGTATATCGCCGAATTTTTTTCTTCATTCATCATCATTTTTTTTAAAAAAATACTCCCCTTTGAACTCTAAAACTGCACCGTACCTACCTCCTCCCCCATGCTTAGACGTTGCTCGTCCTCGAGCAAAGAGGCGAAAAATAAGGTAGGTACCGGAAATATTTTTCCTTGGAGAGATACTTGAAATCTTTAATGTCGGCACCGTCTTGCGATCTTCCTTGAATTGATGATCCATTCTCAACGATAGGTTGTGGTCAAGGAGGTAATCACAAAAGATGATATTTGGTTTAAGGGTGGATATCCGGCGAGGTTTGTGAAATCTCCGATGTGGGGATACACAATGCACGGATAAAAGGCTAGCAAAAACATAGATACGCAAAAACGGAATGACCAGCTTCTTAGTCTCGAGCCAGAGAAATCATGGCTTGCAATAACTCACTCAAAAATAAATCTTGTACACTAAATTTTATGCACTCAAATATATATAAGGCTCTGGATAGGTTGAGCAACACACAAGTGATATTTGTGACAAGGTTAGCAATATTTTTGAGCATAAAAGACATCTTTAATCTATTCATAACTTGAGAGCACATAAAACACTATGGGTCTTTATTTTAATCATAACCTCCGCTAAAGATTAAGCTAGCATTTAGATAATTTCAGATTTGTATTTTTAAGAGAGCACTAGGTTAAACATGCATAAATCAATTACAAAGATAAACAAAGCGGCAATTATAATCATATATCATCATGGCACAAACTTTGTAACTTTACCAAAGGTAAAAACTTGGTGGTGACATTATTCATGATGAAAATAAAAACTAACACACACACTGAAAAATTAAACTAACACTAAAAATTAAAGTAAAACTGAAAATACTACGCATACATAGGTGCGAACAAGCTGAAAATTAAAGAAAAGGGGGTAAAGGAAAGATAATTAAAGCTCCTCCTCTCTCTAATCTTCCGCCGGTGGTTGATATTGATAGTCTTGGTTGTTGTACCCTTACTTGTAATAGGAATGCACCACTCCTCCTATGAATTGTCCGACGGTGCTAGGTGAAGGTGTCCAAGCACATAAACGACGTTTGCATTTCCTTCACCCATTTGGTTTGCATTGGTTTGGATGGCTGCAATAAATTACACGTTCCTTGCAGCGTATCCTCCAATGGTGGCCACATTTTGTTGTGGTTGAGGAAGGTGTGCATATGGCTCCGCAAAGGCTACGTTGGGCGCCGCAAAAATGGTGGGGGTATGGCTGCACCACTCCCCCATGCTTGCATTGGTACACCACTATAGTAACTCGGAGGCGCCGGGGTTCCTCCCAATGGTGGGACATAATTTTGTTGTGCACCTCCTTCTTGGGTCGTGGAAAAACCTTCTCCTAATCCTTCTCTATTATATTTTTTTTCTCTTCGCCGTCACAAGAAGTCCTTCCTCTAACCGATCTTCTTCCCCTCAAGAAAAAGTTTTAATCTTCAATCTGGAAGGGGCAAATTCACCTAGGCCACTTGGAAGCCTCCTCTCTCATCTTCACTCTTATATTTTCCTTTCTTCATATATTCCTAGGGAAGTCCCGGGTAGGAGATGATTTGGGTTCCTTGTAATACCCGGTTTTAAAGAGATAGCCAATATGGAGAGGCAACACCCCGAACCAATATCTTCCGAATTCGATGTTGCTTAACAACACCACCGATTGATCATAGGTGAGTGGGGTCTATTGGCCACTTGGCAATCAAAGTCGAGTAAAGCCAATTCAACTCCGTGTTGGTTATCTTTGTCTCTCTTGTTCTCCCAAAAATCCACTTGCACAAAAGTGACACACTTGGATGATGGGGTTCCGGATAGTATTTCTTCGTTGATGGTCTCTTCCCGTGATCATACTCCAAAAACTTTCCCATGTGCCTCATGCACATCCACTTGTTCCGGAGCTCCCTTTTGAAAATAGGGGACACTCGCCCATGGGTCTACGATACTAGAACATGCAATCGTTTTGAACATGAAAACCAATCTAATCTTATCGGGGATTGTGTTGAATGGATCCAAGGAAGCATTGAGGTCTATACTCCCTTTACGGCATGGTAGCTAACCTTAAGCATCAAAGTATCTCCAACACAAGATGATAGATAGATAATCCAACAAAGTGTGATTACATCTCAAGATCGATTGCAACCCATGGATGAAAGGGGATTACCCCATCAAGGTGCTAGAAATAGCATCATTGATCAAGGTTACCCTTCCGACGGTGTCTTCCTTCTTCTCCACTTGTGGGCTCCCTCTAACGGAATGAGAGACTCAGCACTCCTTCATCAAGGGTATGCGCCTTGGTCATGAGAATTTCCTAGGTGAATTCCTTGTGGGTGTTTGCCGACACTCCGTTAGAGAATTGCACCGGTGTCCCGTGTGAAACCCAATATGTGGAGAGCTTGGTCGTCGATGTCGACGTTCGCTACAAGCCTCTACTTAAGGCGAGCGAGCTTCTTCTCCTCTTCCTCCGTCATGATGACATACCCCTCGGAATACCGCAGAGCGTATGGAGGTGGAGCGGATGATCGTGTCAAGTGGCGAGGTTGGACGAGCGGCTCCTCCATATGTTATTGAAGTTTGGTAAACCTAATAAACGAGTTTTGTGTGGCCCTCATGCCACCAAGGAGAAGAGTGTGATTCCTCCTCGACGGTGCCGTGTCCTCCTCCATACTCCGAGGATACTCGGAAACCGAGCGCCTCCTCGAAGAGGTTGTCGATGATGGCTTAGACGACGATGATCCCTTCTTCTTTGGTGAAAAGGCTTGTAGTTTTCTTCCATGATTGCAGCGCTCTCCCTCACAAATATATATCTGGGGTTTTCACCCGGTAACAAGGTACACAAATATTATGTTGGAGTCCGGACTTTGAGTGGATTAAGGATGTGATTTGTTGCACGAAACAAACGCGGTGGATGGCTAAGTCTAAGGTGGTTCCGGCCTACAAACTAGAGCACACGAACAAAGAGTTGGATGAAAGACTTACCTCTCTCCTCCTCTTGGCTCGGTTCTTATCTAGTGCATGTTGCTTCGTGACCGCGTACACCTTCCAAACGTTCCCGTCCACTCCTTCGCTTGCATTATTGCTCCTTCCACTTGATGTTTTCGCTTTGACTCACTTCCATACTCCCTTGCCTCACATGCATCCATGATATTCCTACAAAACAAAGCCTTGGCTGCCCCCCATGCTTGAACTTTGCATGTGGTTTGATAAAAGATGTTGGAGGGGCATCCCGTGATGTATCATGGTGCATGTATGGTCAAGTTAACTTGATTGCCTCCCTCTAGGCATGTTTTAAGGCTAAGCACTACTCTAATTTCGAAATTTAAAAATATTTTTCAGAGCCATGCAAGAGCTCAAGCATAAATTTAGAGAAGTTTTTAACCCATTAAAAACAAATGTAAGTCGAAAATATTTTCCGACTATGTTGATATCGGTCTCACCGGTATAGTTTGCCTTCATTGGTTGAGAGCAAACTTTTCCCGGCTTGATCATGAGGGCATAGGTTTAGGTCCTAATTTTGATTAGATGAGAGAGATTTTGAATGAAATAAAATTAAATGAGGCTTAGAAAAATTCTAACTCTAGAGAAACCAAGGATATGAATTTTTAAACCAACCAAAAATCAAGTTTCTAGGTTCACGGGAGTCCTACCACGTGCTGAAATTTAATTAACACCTAGGTATAAGTCGTGGCTCTACTCATGTGCTTTTAGCATGAAAAAGTAAGTAAACCACAGCACCATAATGAAGGTGAAGGGTTGAGTTAGGTTCTGAATTTTTTTTTTGGTTGTGGTTTCTCGAAAAATAAGCAAACAATCACATAGGATGGTTCATGTAAAGGGTTTATGATCAAGCAAAATATTCAACCAAGAATTATGTCTCTAATATTGTTCAACCATTCTAAGTCTAATGTTTTGCGTAGTAAAATTCAAAACTGAATTATAAAGACTCGAAAAACCTGGAATCGGGTTGCCCTCCTGGTAGCTTATTCTCGACTCGACGAAACGGGTTGCCTCCCGCCTAGCGCTTCGTTTATAGTCCATGGCTAGACTTCTTCACTTGATTACTCCGGATCAACGCTCTTTGTGGGCGTTGCAATCTTTGGTACCCACTTTGGCTTAGTCATTTTTTTTGGTCTTCACGGGCGAGGCCTTGTCCTTTGATCTTGGCGGATGCAACATCTTCCTTGTGGCTCGGCATCTCGAACTCCGGTCTTCGGTTGTGATCTTCATGGTCTCCTTAGTGTGATCCTCCATCTCTCTCGAATGAGTTTGAGTAGCCTTTCGCCATCTTGGGACCTTGGAGTTGTCTCCGAAATTCTTCTTTGTTACCCATCGGGCGCCCGACAAGTTGTCCCACTTGCGTCTAGCATCTTCATCACGATGAACACTTCACGTATAGAGCTTCCGACCTCCGTCACCTTGCCATCTAAATTCTTCAATATTTTCTCCATAGCCTCGAACTTAGTGACGGCGTCCTTGTTGATCTTAGCTTGCTCGTCCATCAAGTCCTTGAATTGTGCACAAAGAGGAACCAAATCTTGAATGGATGAACTTGCATTAAATCGGAGTTACCTTGGACGTGGTTGTGCTCCACACACTCCTTGCATGTGGATCTTGCTTTGGCGGCCTTTAGGTGTTGAGCTTCTTTCTCCATCTCCATCTTCTCCATCCTCCTCTTGATTTGAACGGCCTTCCGGCGTCTTGACTTGGAGGTGGTGATTCCCTTGGAGATTTTGATGGTCCTTCGAGTTTGACTTTTGAATCTAGGGTTTCCAACTCTTTAGCTTGTGTTGCACGTCACCTTTGCCTGTAAAGTTTTCCTGGATCATCCACAAAAAAGTTTTGGGTTTCTTGGAGAGGTAGCCAACCATCTCCGGTTAGGGTTAGCAATAAAACAAAAATCTAAAAAGAGAAAAATTAGGGTTAATCAAAACTAGATTAGATTGACTCTTTTTTTTCTTTTTGGGGATAATCAAACTTAAGAGATGCAAAAGAAAATTAAAAGAAGAACTGAAAAGATAAGCGATACTATATCGGATCTTGATTGCTTGTTCCCCGGCAACGGCGCCGGAAAAAAAGGGGCTTGTTGACGGTTAATAGTTGTATCAAAGTTCATTTAGACTTGCAAGCGGACAAGTCTCCCGTCGTAGTCAAAGGACCCTTCTTCCCTCGAGTCGTGAACCCAAGGTATCGAATCCGTGGAACAATGTGCAACGCAAGGATTCAATCTAGTAAAGCAAGGTAAGCTATCTTATGATGAACTAAGTTGCATCTAATCTACTAACTCATAAAGAAAACGAATCTAATCTAATCTACTAAAGAGGTAACAAGAGAAAACAAGAGATAACCAATCTAGAGAATCTAGATCATGCTTATGTTGTAGCTCCAAACAAGATAGATGAAGATAGAAAAGCGAATCTCATTAAAAGCATCTTTAAATCGTGGCCTTCCCATCCGACTCCGAAAACGCCCGCCTTTCGGAACCCCGTTCGTCACAACGTATCCCTATTCATGCGGGTAGTCCGGGGCGAGTTCGATAGAACAAGTTGAAATCACTTGGCCGGTACGGTATGCACCTCTAGCCACCGCGGCTACAAGAGCACCCTATGTAATCTAGCTATAGACTAGATCGTAGAAGAAGCAAAACCAAGAAGAAAACAAAATCATCGAGAAGGCACTTAATCGCTAGAAATCGGATTCACTTACAAAATTCACCATGAATGATTACATGAACAAGATCACCACCGGGGCCCTCCCTCGATCTTGATCCTCGCTCCGGAGCTCCGACGTGGTCTTCCATGCAAGGTTCCCACGTCGGCCAGGGAAACCCTAGACAACTATCACGACCATCATCTCCGAGATGGTGTCCCTCAAGCTTCTCTGCTCCTCGGCGGTGGGTTACGACTTCCGTTCTCTGTGGCTCTCGGTTAGGGGGCTATTTATAGCCTGAGAAGCAATTAGGTCAAAGGAGAGGCCGATTGGGCCCCGAAAAGGGCCGGGCGGGCGGCCCTGGGCCCAATTCGGCCCATCTCGTGGCTCGCTTCGCCGGTGTTGCTTCCCGCGTCTTCTAGAGGTTCTCCCCTTTTGCATGTGGGCCCTTGACGTCGGTTTCTCTCCGAATTGGACTCAACTCCTTGTCTTGCAAGATTCGAAGCACTTTTACGGTTCGGTCCTCGGAGTTTATCATCTTCTCGGGCTTGGTCCTTGGGCTCTTGGAGTCATGTTCACTTCATTGCTTGACTTGTATCGGGCTTCAAGGTCTTGTCATGAGGTGCTTAATGAACTTATCCCGGAAGTCTTGCTTTCAACGTTAAAACCCTGCGTAAACACTTAACTCCAAAACCGACATGCACAACTGAACTTGTTATACCATGGGGGTTAGTACCAATGAATAAGATACAAAAGTCATGCCAACACCGAAGGTAAACTCATGGCTAGGTTGACGGATTTTCACCGTCAACATCGCATGATCGGCTCCCTCCTCTACTTGACGGCGACGAGGCCAGACATACAGTTCAGCGTGTGTCTGTGCGCTCGTTTTCAGGCTTCACCGAGGACATCACATCGACAGGCCGTCAAGAGGATTTTCGGTACCTACGATCCGCCCTCGGTCTTGGCCTTTGGTATGCTTCCTCCTCGACTCTCTCTCTCTCTTCATGGTTTTTCGGATGCGGATTTTTGCCGGTTGTCGAGTCGAGAGGAAGTCTACTTCGGTACTTGCCGTTTCTTGGGTCTTCGTTGGTTTCATGGTCTTCCCTTAGCGAGTCTAGTGTAGCTCGGTCTACCACCGAGGCGGAGTATGTTGCGGCCGCGAGTTGTTGTTCCCGGTCGTTGTGGATTTTATACACTTTGAGAGACTTTGGTGAGGAGTGCACCCGGATCCCACTTCTTTGTGATAGCACCGGTGCCATAAGCGCGGCCAAAAACCCGTGCTTCACTCCGAACCAAACACATAGAAGTGAGGTATCATTTCTTGAGGGACAATGTGGAAAAAGGAACCATTGTGTTGAGCCATGTCCCTACCCAAGATCGGCTTGCGGACATTTTCACAAAGCCTCTCGACCAAGCTACATTTGTGCGCTTACGGGGGGGGAACTTGGGGTTTGTTGCCCTTTCTAGTTGATTCTTGGGGGATTTTCTCTTGTACCATATGTATCATACCATGTTTTACTTTGATGTATATACATGCTTTGCTTGATGTATAAACCATGGTAGGATAGCCATCTTGTCATATATCATGTTGCATGTGTATCATATTGCATTTTAGGATGATGAGCTTCTTTCATATGCCTTATTTGAGTCTCTTTGGCTACTTGTGAGATATTGGTCATATGTGTGGAGAAATGGTGATGTGAGGCTATGCTCTTGGAATATTTGAGATATATGTGTGGTAAGATAGCCCTTTTTGAAATAAATGCTAATCTTGACTAATTTTTGGTGAAATGTGCTCCACTCGTGTGTAGTAGTGTATCCATGTCACGTTTTGGTCTAAATGTGCTTTCTATGCTTAGATTGTGCTTGAATACCTTTTCTTGCATTTGGGCCAAAGGCCGAATATCATTGTGAATGTTTAGCCTATGTTGCATTCATGGAGGAGCATAAGCTTCTTTTTGCCGCAAAGGCACTTCATGTACCATGAAATGATTTAATTTTGAAAAGAAGTGTGTAATGCTTGAAAAATGCTCCATCCATCATGTCTATGCTTAAATGTCTTATCTTTCACATATGGGTGCAAAACATGTTGCATGATGTTCACCGGTGGAGAAGTCTCCCCGAAGTGGACACATGGCTCATGAGCTTTGACATGACATGCTTTGCTTTATGGGTGTTTGCCATGATCTTTTCTTTGAGAATTTGATATCCTTGTATGATCTTTGAATAGTATGCATGTTTGTGGCTCAAGTGTGACATGGATAGGCTTTTACATGTGAAGCGAGCCTTCTTTTGGTAAAACTGCTTAAATCTGAAATTTTTGCTTTGTCACATGCTTGTATTTTCATATATTACTTGTGGCAATGCTTTTACTATGCTATGATTCATATGTGTGATCTTTGTCTCATTTTTAGCCTTTGACACTAGATTTGGCCTATTTGAGAAGCTCATGTAGATGTTTATATGCTTTGTTTTGCATTTCTGCATTTTCACCTTGATTCATACATTGTCAACAAGGGGGAGACGAGGTGAGCTTAATGAAAATTCAGAAGAGGTGAGCTAACATTTGGAAGTTTGCATCCACATGTTTAGGGGGAGCTAGCATTTGTTTAGGGGGAGCGTTCTTGCTGTTTTCTGTGTGGAGTTTGTGCTTTGCTTGGTTTGTGACCTTTCTTTGCCTTTCTTTGGTTTTGGTCATGAGTTGAGCTTCTTTGTTTTTCTTTCTTCTTTCTTCCTTTCTTTCTCTGAATTTCATTTCGCGTTGTGTGTTGTCAATGCACTCATCAAGGGGGAGATTGAGGACCAGGAGCGTCCCAGTGGTCGATGGATGACCGCTCCTCAGTGATGAGTGATTGACAACGGGTGTTGGACTGACTCTTGGCTTAGTGCGCGGGTGTGTAGGCCGCGGCCTAGTTCGTGTTGTTGCGAGGTGAAGAACGGGCGTGAAAGGTCTTCGACCTTGAGGGGCCTCGGGAGATGGAGAGACAAGTAGGCTCGGTTCGAGGGACCCGGTGAACAGCGGGACTGGGTGCGGGCCACATGGTGGCGACAT
This sequence comes from Cenchrus americanus, assembly GCA_947561735.1. Taxonomy (NCBI): domain Eukaryota; kingdom Viridiplantae; phylum Streptophyta; class Magnoliopsida; order Poales; family Poaceae; genus Cenchrus; species Cenchrus americanus. The sequence goes on from OX387241.1 coordinate 201,572,911, forward strand.
GAGCAAGACGAAGTCATGAACAATCGAGCCGGTGCACGGTGGCGGTCGAGTCAAGTGGTTTGGCGGGAGGCCGGACCGAGCACGCGGGGTTTTGGTGGTTTGCCCACAAAACCATCGGAGGACGGTTTCTTGGTTTGGGCCTCAAAACCAAGTCCGAGGGCCCAACACAACGGAGACGGGATCCGGGTGTGTCGGGAAGCTTCGAAGCGGAGGACACGCGGGGGATCGCATGGCTTGCGTCGGGAGGACGCGGGGTGCGGCAAAGGCGTGGACATCCGATGGCAAGACCCACAAACATTACCTAAATGCCCCTACGTGGGTTGTATCACCAGTAGTTAAGTTAGGGGTAGTCGAGTCATTTACCACTCCGGCGGGACCTGATATATAAGCCATGAGTGTGTGTGGATGGCTCTCTCTCGGCGACTTAGGGTTTCATTTCCTCCCTCCCATTTCTCATTTTTGTAGCTATTTTCTTCCATTTTCTCTAGGCTAGCATGAGAGCTTCATGAGAGATTTGTTGAGAGGGATGGATGCTAGGGCGGCATGCTAGACCTTGTGAATCTTTCCTGGTTTGTATAGAAGATTCGGAGTTGTGTTTTTCGTGGTCTTTTTGTGCTTGTTTTCGTGCCTTTGTTCTCGGTGTGATTCCACGGATTTGAGTGGGTTTCTCCCCGGATTTCTTTGAGGGAAACATGGATAGATGTCTCGTGCATCTTTGTGATTGATCTTGTGCCCTCAAACGCCGGGAAACCACTTCGATTCGAGGTTTTCCGTTCGGTGCTCTAGCTTTTGGTGGTACTCAAAGGATTCGCGATTCCTGGTGATTTAGGGAGTTAGGAGGCAAGATTTTTGGGCTATAGCATCCTTGGTTGACGCTTTTCAAGTTCCCAAACCCTTGTCTCCACAGCTTCAACCGTTTGGGAAATCCGATGATGATTTGGGGGAGTTGACCTTCGAAGTCGAGCAGTTTTCTGCTCTGTCCGCGCGGCGCGGACGGTCCGCGGGGAGGTCGCGGACGGTCCGCGAGTTACGAGTTCGTCCAGTGTTCGTCGTGTTCTTGCGCGTCTTTGCTTTCGATCCGGTTTGGCTTTTGGTTTTTGTTGCAGTTTGGTTTGCGGACGGTTCGAGCTTCGATGGCAGACGGTCCGCGTCCCACGCGGACGGTCCGTTTTTCTCGGGTCGCTTCTGTTGGTTCTGTGTGTTTTATCGGACGGTCCGCGGCATAGGGCCGGACAGTCCGCAGGGTTGGCGCGGACGGTCCGCGGCATCAGGCCGGACGGTCCGCGAGGCCTGTGTGGACGGTCCGCTCCTCCTGGCCGGACGGTCCGCCAGAGCCTGTGTGCTTTGCTTCTTGGTTCGATTCCTCCCTTCCTTTCTCGTGCTTCTGCGTGTGCTTCAAGGAATCGTTCCTAAGACTGGAGGTTGATCCATAACCTCGTTGTCTTGGCGATTGGTGTGTGATTCGATCCATCGCTTGTGTGTGACCGGGATTTGACTAGGGTATAGGCCGGGTTCTTTGTGAAGAATTTTTACCGGCTCCTATTCACTCCCCCCTTCTCTAGTCGCCATCTGATCCTTCAACTAAGCACACTAACAAGAGTTTCATTAGCAAGTATCACAATAAGAGATATGGAACACCCCAGTCAAGATATGAAGCAAACAAGCAACTTAAAGAGAACAAGGGCAAGGAAACATAAGTGCAAAAAATATAGGTGCTGAAATTAAATGCAAGAAAGTAGAGAGAAAGGCACAAGAGACGACTTAAATTTTTTCCCGTTGTATCTAGAAGTTGACACTTCCCCCTAATCCACGTTGGAGGACTCACTTAGAGTGTTGCTCCCCCTCAAGTCACCAAGACTCAAGTGCTCACTAAGAGTACACGTTCTCGATCTCCAGAACGGTGGGTCTCGAACCGTGTACACCAAGCTTTCTGTAGGCTCCCACAATCTCCAAGAGCTCAGCAAGAACCCCCAAAGCACCAAGACCGTTTAGGAGCCGTCAAAGTCCAAGAGTAACAAGCCCGTACACTTTAACTTGACCTGAGCACTCAGCTAAGCCATGTATGCACCTTGAAAACCCTTGATCACTAAGAAAGAGCTCCTCAATGAAGAGGAAGAGAATCCCAAATGGCAAGACCACACTCTCCTTCTCTCCTTGGCTGCAGTAGATCTTCAGAATGGCAAAGGCAGCTCAAGAGATGACGGGGGGGTCATATTTATAGGCCTAGCAAGGGAGGCTAGCCATTGGAAAAGTTTCCTTGAAAAGTAGTACCGTTGGAGGCATCGATGGTTCCCCCTGCGAAAGCATTGAATCATCTGGTCACTAACAGCCACTGATATAGCCATTGAACCAAGTGACCCAGTCAATGCACCGACGCATTGCACTGACGCCCCGTCGGACCATCCGGTGCTGAAGAGCACCCACTCGGTGTTGTACTATGTAGTTCAAACACAAGTGTCGGATGAACCGCTGAGATGATTCTGAAGCGTCGGTTCATCTGGTGCTGAAGCAATTCTATTGGCGCATCTCGGTATGATTTGAATGTAAGCGTAGGATGAACCGTTGAGTCCACCGTCGGATCATCCGGTGCTGAAGCCGTTGAAACTCAATCAGTACTGTTACATATACCGTATGAACTGCTACCTATACCGTCGGTTCATCTGATGGTCACTTTTGAATTCCTTGGCCGCTGAATTCATCTGGCACATCTAGAAATGCAAGCGTCGGTTCATCCGAAGCTATGCTTTGAATTTCAACTCGTCCAATTCAAACGCTTTGATTTTTTCGTCGATTCTTTTGCTTCTACTTTGCTTCCATGATCACTTTGAGCTGATTAACATCCAAGGACCTTGAGTGTGCATATTTTCATGGCTTTTGGTGCATGGTCAAGCTACTAGTACATGAACCCCTCTTAATAGTATGGTCAAACACTACAAACTAGCAATCCAAGTGTCCTTCATCTCCTTGTGACACTTGGAACTAACAAAGTTCTTAGCTTGTAGTATTTTTCCTTTTATCGTCTATAAATTCAAATTGAGGGGTCTCTTTTTATTCTATACTTATGACAATAACCCAAAATATATTCCTCTACAAAACAAAGGTTAGTCACAAGCATGTGGTTGTCATTTATCACCAAGACGCACCCTTACCAAAGGTGCAAAAGGGCCTAGATGGTTACAACGTACCACTTGTTTGGACAAGCCATCGCACAACCTATGAGCCCCTTGCCCTTTCGGTAAGATTACCCCAAACTAGAGTCTTTAATTAATTGGCCAAGACAGAACCATATGTCTTGTGGGTGCACTGTTTTCCTGTGTGGTCTCTCCATGTTCCAATTAATCCTATGATCTTGTGTTAACCAGAGGTATATCATAAAAGTAAAGCAGATTCATCATTTTTGTTCATTAAAACCACTATAACCCAGGTATAGCAGCTAAGCATAGGACAAGGAATGACAAGGTATAGCACTTATGCTACCCAACATAAAGTTATGCTACCCAACATAAAGTTAAACCCAGGTTGACAAGTGTTGACGCTTTTTCTGGTCGAACACACGAATGCACTAGATCGTGCGGTTATCAGAAATAAACTCACCAAAACTCCCAGCACGGGCCGGTCTAACCGCCTGGGGGGGCCGGTCTAACCGCCTTGGACAGGAGAGACGTCGAAAGCCTAGATTCGTTGCTCCGGGAGGGACCCTGTTGGGAACAGTGCGCCTAGTGTTGTCCTGAGATCGGCAGGCCACTCAGAACTCCCTCAACTGCCGTGGAGATGAAGGAGGAGAGAAAAGGAGGTTGGAAAAGCTAGGGTTTGGAGAAAATAAGATAAAACTTGATAATGATGATTGGATAATAAGTCTCAATCGGCCACGACCCTTTATATTTATAGGGTGGGAGGTCTTGCCCTGGAAACAGTAATTTACAACTCGGAATTAAGCCAAACTCCTAATTCTACCCGAAATCGGGACACCCTGGTTAGACCGCCCCCGGGGGCGGTTAGACTGCCTGGCCCCTTCGTGCCAGACCGGCCACGAGCTACCGGTTAGACCGCCCCCGGGACCGGTCTAACCGCCTTGCTCGGCTAGAGTCGGCCTTTGCCAATTTTGGGTGTCAACACATGCCCCCCTATTTTTTAGTAAAGCTTGCGTGCTAAAAAATAATTCTAAGGGCGACAAAGTTGTTGCTGGCCATTTTTACGCTAAGGGCGATTGTCACAGAAACCGGCCATGAATCTTCAAGCATCCTGCCACACACTTGGATAAAACTTCTTCAGATATCTTCCATTAAGTGCCCTAGGTAGCTGCTGTCCTTGCAATGATTCCACCATATAAGAGTTTCCAGAGCAAACTCTCACAATCTTGTATGGACCTTCCCAACTTGGAGACCACTTACCAAATTTGTTCCTCTTAGATCCTATAGGCAAAATAGTTTTCCAAACCAAATCTCCTACTTGAAAAGACTTAGCTTTAACCTTTTTATTATAAGCTCTAGCAGCTCTCCTTTTATCCTTCTCAATTGCTTCCAAGGCTTCCAAATGCTTGTCAGTCACTTCATCAATATTATCCATCATCAAAGCATAATAAGTATCAACATTAAGATCATTTTGCTTTGCAAGTCTATAAGCGCCCAGATTCACCTCGACAGGTAAAACGGCCTCTTGACCATATACAAGCTCAAAAGGAGAAACCTTAGTAGCCCCATGTCTAGAGATGCGATGAGCCCATAAAGCTTCAGATAATACTTCATGCCATCTTTTAGGATTATCTTCTATCTTCTTCTTAATGAGCTTAACTAGAGTTTTATTACTAGACTCGGCTTGACCATTAGCTTGAGCATAATATGGAGATGAATTAAGAAATCTAATACCATAGGATTTGACAAAATCACGCACCTCCTTAGCCACAAATGAAGTACCTTGATCTGTAGTTAAAGTTTGTGGAATGCCGAACCTATGTATAATATGCTCCGTAATAAACCCAATCACCTCCTTATGTGTCATATTCTTGAGAGGAATTGCTTCAGTCCACTTAGTAAAATAATCAGTCGCCACAATCACAAAGCAATGTCCTTTAACCGATGGAGGATGTATCTTGCCAATGAAATCCAATCCCCAACCTCTAAATGGCCAAGGCTTGATAATTGGATGCAACAATGCAGCAGGAACTAACTGAACATCTCCATGCTGTTGACACTCTTCACACTCTTCATAACGCAGCAGGCACTAAAGGAAAAAAGAGAAAAGGAAATAGGAAAAAGGAAAATAAGGGGGGAAATAGAAAAAAAGGATTTAGAAAATTAGGAAAATTTCTAGGAAAATTAGGAGAAGGGTTGTTGCGGATTTTTCTGGGTTTCTCAGATACCGGCGTCAATTCCGGGACGGCGGTGATGGCGAGGCGGACCGGCCGGCGGGACCGCGGCGGTGCGAGATTCCCGTCGTGGTAGCCGACCGCGGCACCGGGGCGGCACGCGTGGGTTGTGGCCCCGGTGCGGGCGGTGCCGGTGGGATTCGCGGCACGCGCATCGAGGGGAAAAGAATCGACCGGGATTTCGAAAGGGGGTAAATGAGCTCAGCAGGAAAGTTTTGAAAACACACGTGATTTATTAGGTGATTTATTAGGAGCTAAAAAATGTGGGTGTTACAGACCTACCCCACTTAAAATGAATCTCGCCCTCGAGATTCGGCTAGTTTTTGAACAGATGGGGAAATTCTTTCTTCAACGTGTCCTCTCGTTCCCACGTGGCTTCTTCTACTCCGTGTCTGCTCCACTGGACTCTGCATACCTGTACCTCTGATGTTCTTGTTCTTTTGACCACTATGTCCAAAATCTTGACGGGCACTTCCTGGTACCTAAGGTCTGGCTGTAGATCGATGGTCTCTACTGGTACTCGCTTTTCTTCGAGGACCTCCAAACATCTGCGTAACTGGGAGACATGAAACACTGGGTGTATGTCTGACATCTCTTCTGGTAGCTCCAACCGGTATGCTACTGCTCTGACCTTCTTCAGTACTTTATACGGTCCAATGTACCGAGGGGCCAACTTTCCGTGCACCTGAAATCTCCGAGTCCCTCAGATAGGTGAAACCTTGAGGTAAGAGAAATCTCCAGGATTGAAGCTTGCTTCTCGCCTCTTCTTGTCTGCATAGCTCTTCTATCGGGATTGGGCGGCTTTCAACTTTTCTCGGATGTTGGCTACTCGATCTTCGGCTTCCTTTATAAGTGCGGGCCCAACCAGGGCACGTTCTCCCACTTCTGATCACATCAGGGGTGTCCTACATTTCCTCCCATCTAAGACTTCAAACAGTGACATTCCTAGGCTTGCTTGATAGTCGTTGTTGTAGGAGAACTCTGCATATGGTAGACTCTGCTCCCAGTCTTTGCCATAGGTGAGGACGCATCCTCTCAACATGTCTTCTAGAATTTGGTTTACCCTCTCGGTCTGTCCATCTGTCTGCGGGTGGTACGCTGAGCTGAAATCCAGCTTGGTACCCATGGCCTTACACAAGCTTTTCCAAAACCTAGAGGTAAACTGGGTCCCTCTATCTAAGACTATCCGGCTAGGTACTCCATGCAATTTCACTATGTTTTCTATGTAGAGTTTTGCCAACTTCTCTCCTCCATAATTGGTCCATACGGGTAGAAAGTGAGCGACTTTAGTGAGTCGGTCCACTATCACCCATATGGAATCATGTCCTTTCTGAGTCTTTGGCAAACCTACTACAATGTCCATGCCTATTTCGTCCCATTTCCATACCGGGATTGGTAAAGGCTGCAACAATCCTGTGGGTTTCTGGGGTTCAGCTTTAATTCTCTGACAAGTATCACAGTGGGCGACGAACCAGGCAATGTCTGCTTTCATCCCGTTCCACCAATACTTCTGTTTTAAATCCATATAGATCATGGTGGATCCAGGGTGAATGGAATATGCCGAGTTGTGGGCCTCATCCATGATGGTCTATCAGAAATCTCCGCCTTTAGGCACGCATATCCTATTCTTATACCACAGTGTGCCTTGATCATCCACTCTAAAGTCCGGGGCCTTATTTTCTCCCGTATGTTTGCGGATTCTCATCAGATTTTCATCGGTCTCTTGGGCCTTCTGGATCTTTTCCTCTAAAGTCGGCTGAACACTTAGTTGGCGGACGTAGCCTTGGGGAACAATGAGCACGTTGAGTCGTGCCATTTCCTCTTGCAATTGGGCACTCTTAGGCACTGTCTTCTCGTAGGTTTTTCGGCTTAAGGCATCCGCCACTACATTGGCTTTCCCTGGGTGGTAGTGGGTTTCTAGGTTCTAATCCTTGACTAACTCTAACCACCTTCTTTGCCTTAGGTTTAGGTCAGGCTGGGTGAAGATGTACTTTAAGCTCTTGTGGTCGGTATAGATCTCGCATTTATTCCCGATCAGGTAATGTCTGGGCATGCACTACGGCTGCAAACTTCAAATCATGTGTGGGATAATTCTGCTCGTGGGGTTTGAGCTAGCGGGAAGCATACGCCACTACTTTCCCGTCTTGCATAAGAACACATCCCAACCCTTGTCGGGAGGCGTCGCAATATACGACAAAATCCCGCTGAATGTCTGGCAAGTTCAGCACTGGGGTTGTAGTCAATCTTTTCTTCAACTCCTGGAAACTTCTCTCATATGACTCAGTCCAGTTGAACTTCTTCTCCTTCTTGAGCAACTCCATCATGGGTCAGACAATCTTGGAAAACGCTTCAATGAACCTCCGATAATACCCTGCTAAACCAAGAAAGCTTCTGATCTCGCTCACATTGGTCGGTTGTTGCCAGTTGGAGACTGTTTCGACTTTCCCAAGGTCCACTTCTACTCCTTCCGCAGTTAGAATATGCCCAAGGAAAGATATTTTCTCCAGCCAAAATTCACACTTGCTGAACTTGGCGTACAACTTGTGTGCCCTTAGTTTCCCCAGCACTACTCGAAGATGCTGCTCATGTTCCTCCACACTCTTGGATTAAACAAGTATGTCGTCAATGAAGATTACGACAAAATTGTCCAGCTCTTCCATAAACACCTTATTCATGAGGTTCATAAAATACACTGGTGCGTTGGTGAGTCCAAAGGACATCACTGTGAACTCATACTGCCCGTAACGGGTGACAAAGGCGGTCTTGGGGATGTCACTTTCCCTAATCTTGAGTTGGTGGTATCCTGACCTTAAATCCACCTTCGAAAAATACTTGGCTCCTTTCAGCTGGTCGAATAGATCATCTATTCTGGGGAGAGGGTACTTGTTTTTTATAGTAACTTCGTTCAGCGAGCAATAGTCCACGCACATCCTCATGCTCTTATCCTTCTTTTCCACGAAGAGCACTGGGGCTCCCCATGGTGATGAGCTTGGTCCGATAAATCCACCTCGCTGGAGTTGGACAAGTGGTTCACGGAGGAGTACCAGCAGACGCACGACGCTGCACGAGAGAGGCGTTTGACGATGGAGGGCCCATCACACCACCAAGGCCAGTGGAGCCTTCCAGAGTACATGGAGCTATGGGTACACGGTTTCTTTAATCGATTTTGAGGCTCAAACTTGTTTCATCACACTAATCTTCGTCCTGCTTTTCTTGCAGCAAAAGGCACATCCTTGCCAGGAATGCTCGGACTTCGATGCCTTGTGCATGGCACACAAGGCCAAGGCGACGTCCGATGTGTCCTACAACGTGAGCGACGGGCCGGAGGCATACAGCAACCCTAGCTTCAGCTGGTGCATCGCTAAGTACACAGAGGCCTGTAAGCAGAAGTATGGGGAAGATTACAACCCGAGTGAGCATGACATAGATACAGACATAGTCATGGCCTTGAGAGGAGGAAAGAAGCACGGGAGGTTGTGGATTGGCGACGGCATCATCGACAGTTCTAGCTTGAGACTTGCCGACGTCCGAGCACGGAGGACGGAGTCTGACCCCCCAGATACGAGCACGGCCGAGCGTGGGGATGGGCCGTTTGAACGCCCTTGAGGTATGCAGTAGTCATAGTATATTAATGTTTAAACACATTCTTAGATTTGCATCTTTGATTTGCATTATTGAAACACTTAAGTCAAATGTTGTAGGTCGAGCTAGCAGAGGAGCGGGCTCTACGTTAGCAGCTAGCAGACCAGCTAGCACAGGAGCCGGCTCAGCAGCAGGAGTATTTCCGGTCGCGGCAGGCAATGGCGACCAGGGCTCCTAGCTCCTATCGCTCTAGTCCCTCCACAGGTGTTTCCGACACAGCAAGTCCTCGGTACTCCAGTGAGTATGATACCGAAGAGTTTCTGGTTTTCCTGTCTAATCATGTCTAACACTTGCAATATTGTCTCCTTTGTGCAGCCTTTCTCGGCGGGTTCGAATCACCATGCTCCAAGTGGTGAGCAAGTCCTCCAATCACCCGTCCCACCTTTCCCACCGCACGAGCAGTCAACGTAGGTCCTTGGACTTAGTTGATCATGTTGTGAACTTGTTTCGATGGATTTGAGACACTTTGTGGATTTTTGGACTTGTTTCGATGGACTTGTGGACACATGTGGTGATGTATGAACTTGTGGATGTGATATATATGTGTTATGTATTGTTGCATGTGATATTCTACACCCCATGTGTAGAATAACATTCTACACCTTACTACTGCCCCCGTGCCCAACCGAACCATCTGCGCCCGCTAATTGCCCCCCGTGCGCGCCCGGACCTGCTAACCGCCCATCCCACTCCCACCTGCCCCTCCCGAACCCAACCGGTTCCTACTCTGATTCACACACCAGATCCCCTTTTGGCCCCCGAGCCGTGCGACGATTCGCGAGGGCGGCGGCGGCCACGAGGGAGGGTGGCGGCGGCGCGGGTCTCCGGCGGCAGCCATGGGCGGGAGGGGGTGCTCTCAAGCAGTACGCCGCGCTCCAACTAGTTCCTATCCTTGTGCCCCCCGATCCGTGCGGCGATGATTCACGAGGGCAGCGGCAGCGGGGGGGAAGGGCGGTGGCGGCGCGGGTCTCCGGCGGCGTCCGCGGGGGGAGTGCCGTCAAGCTGTGCACGTTCTCTACATCCCTTCCTTCTTCGAGCTTCTGCTGGCTTCTAACCTCTTTGTCGGGATGCAGATCGGAGGCAAGGCGGCCGCGAGGCGAGGCTGCAGCGGCGCGCGCGCACTGGAAGGTTCGCGCTCGTGATTCGGGGAGTCGGCACGCTGGTGAGCATCGCCCGACTACCTAGGGTTCCACGGTTCTGCTTGCTTAGCGTACTTTTTCATGGCTGTGCTTGCTTAGGGTTCCATGGTTGCATTTGCCTAGGGTATTTTTTCCACGGTTTGTGCTTGCCTAGGTTTCCATTTTTGCCGGGGGTGGTGCTGGCATTCTGTTTCTTCATTTTTGTTTATGTAAATGGGAACAACAACATGAAATTTGGGGTTATCTCTGCGCCAGATGCAGTCTTGTTTATAGCACGATTTTGTTTGGTGTGACACAGTTTATGGACTGTGTCGTACTGAAGCTAAATTAGTATATGAAGAATCAGTATATATGTTCGACCTCCCCTCATCACCAAATCTGCCTCCTGGTTAACAATATGTTTTGATGGTATTTTTCAGCAGATCTGTAGATGATTGTGGTTCACTAATAAGTTTTGCCCCACACTGTATAGGATTTTTTTGCTCCAGTAATCGACGAGAAGCAATGCCCATTTTTAGATCATTTTTTTTGTGCAATTTCATGACTTTCAGTAGTACTGCCAGTAGTAAGGTATTGATTCAGTATTTTTAAGCGACAGAAAGTTGCTTACCAGTAATTCGGCCTCAGCATTATACCTTTACCCAGTAATTTCAAGTTAATGGTTCCATACTGGCTTGCAGCTTTTTATCTATAGTTGTTTTTCAACTAACACCCTTGTGTCCATCGGTAGTGTAACCATTTTACCTTATTTTTCTTACTTAATGTGGCAGTTCAGTGGTTGCGATAGTAGTCATCAGTAGTTGGTTTCAGTAGTGAAGTATAAATGGTTATTCTTACTAACCATTTTACCTATTTATTCCTTTTTTCAGTATTTTCTACTGCTTTTTTGTTTAGTAGTAGTGATAGTGTTTAGTAGATCAGTAAATTATTGCTTTTTTACTCCTAAATGATGGTTTGTGTAACTAAGTATTTTTCATTTTACTTTCAGTTATCACCTGCTTTCAGTAATTCCAACGTATTTTTCAGTTGTGTGACTGGATCCTCCTCCTATGCAACCGCCCAACCCCCCTGGTCTAGTCGCTCCAGATGTAGCGGGCGCCAAAGCGGCAATTGGACGTCCAGTTTCTCGGACTCATCATTTATCAGGTCAATTATAACTTCCTTTTTAAGCTTTTTTTGTAGTCTATGTGCATTTTTTCATTCTTCTTAAAGCATTCTCTGTTTCTTTACTATTTTTAGATGATGAAGAAGACACTTGCGCTGAGGATCAAAGCTCCCAATCTTCAGCACGACGTCGTTGTGTTGTGTGTAAGATCCCAGTTAGCAGGGCATCCCCACAAGAAGCAAATTCAAGTGACGATTTTGTGAAATCGAGGGATATCAGGACCACGAAGGCAGGTGCGAAGCCCCCGCAAGTACCTCCCAGGACGAGAATGAAATAGACTCAGCAGCCTATCAAGGATGAGAAGGTATACGCGTCTTTTTGATAAATATCTTTTCTCGCTTAGTTACACCTAATAACATGTTTTGGCGGCATGATGCATTGTGTGTAGGTTCAGTTCACTTTTTCCTTTTTTTGCTTTTTTAGTAATCAGTAAATATTACTGCACCATCATTACTGATTTGATCTCATTTAATATTCAGTAATCAATCTGTTTTTTAGCTTTTTAGTAATCGATCTATATACTGCTTCAGCTCATTACTGCTTCTTCATATAGTAATTTAGCTTCAGTAATAAGTTTAGTAGTCACCAGCATTTATGTTTTTCAGTAATCACTTCAGTAATGATGGTGCGGTAATCACTTCAGTAATTTAGCTTTAGTAATCACTTCAGTTATCTTTTTTCAGTAATCACTTCAGTAGTTTAGCTTTAGTAATCACTTCATTAATTTAGCTTGAGTAATCACTTCAGTAATTTAGCTTTAGTAATCACTTCAGTAATTTAGCTTCAGTAACCACTTTAGTAATTTAGCCTTAGTAATCGATCTATATATACCGTGTCAGCATTTCCAGCATTAATATTTTTTGTCATCAGTAATTGAGCCAATATTATTTAAACCACCAATATATACTGCTTATTCAGTAACTTCATCTGTTTGTAATTCGGTAATTCATGCCCATGAGATTGATATTCGGTAATTCAGTAATCCAATGCATCATCTGTTGTTGTCCAAAACGAGGCGTTGTTGTGTTGAGATAAATTGAAAGCCAAAGAACTCAGAACTTCTGATAGCTTATTGTGCTATCCAAAGAGGTTTGTTCATTTTTGTTCAGTAATCCATTTGCTCAATAATCTTTTTGTTCAGTAATATATGTTTTCAAAAATAATTGTTCTATCTTTTCAAAATCATTTTGCTCAGCAATCATTTGTTCAATAATTTTATTTGTTCAAATAATCTTTATCATAAATCATTTGTTCAGTAATCATTTGATGAGATTCAGTAATAGATGATCCCATCAGTGTCAGCTTCAATAGTTGATCAAGTTCAGTAATCATTTGATGGGATTCAATAATAGATGATCCCATCAATATCAGTGTCAGCTTAGTTTTATTTAGTAACATGTAGACCCAGCAAATCTCACATTTTCCCGGTGATGTGGCAATTCCATAATTCAGTAATCATGGATACTTTTCATCTATTTAGATGTGTTTTGGGCTATGTAACCTATGTTTTTTTAATTCAGTAATTTTGAATCTAAAGATGTGTTTTTACTTGTTTGGTTAAGCACATCTAACATATGTTTGTTTGTTTTTTCAGTAGCTCCTTGTATCCTAATACAGAGCTTATATTCCACAAAGGGAGCAAAAGAGCCTTATCTAGGAGATAGAAGAGCTCCCTCCGGGCCAGATTCAGACTATGGAAATCGATATCTTCGCTGAATCCTTACCAAACACACATGACGATGCATGTACTTGAATTAATGGTTTTGATCATTCCAAAAAGTGAAAGAACTAGATGTTTATATAGATGCGCGCATCATGCTGTTTTTTCAATAGTATAGTGGTTGCTATGTGATTTTTAGTTGAGTCAAACATTTATGTACAGGCACATACTGAATACCTCTCCCTATTCAAGCATTGCTATGTATACTCATTTGCATGTAATTTGTACCCTCTCGGTGACCCCTCATATGTTCAGATATGCAATAAGACCCATGGTTACTTTGACATGTGATATTCGGTAATTGAGTAAATCATATACAACTTTTGGTAATTTCAATAATCATATACCACTTTTTGGTAATTCCAGTAATCATATACCACTATCCATAATTTAGTGTTTTTTGGTGATTCAATAATCATGAAATACAATATCCAATGTATCAAACCCACCTATTTTCATCAGTACGAGCAATCCGCCAACCGCCAAATAACAACGACCTAATGACAAGTTAGTTCAATCTGATCCCATTTGGACTCAATAATGCATCATGATAGTTCATGATCCATATTAAATCATCATGTGCACACCAACAGTAATTTTAGCAAATTCACTCCCCAGCAACAAAGTAACGCACCACCAAACTATAGTTCATGAGGTATTTTTTTTAATTAAGCAATCACATGGACACCAACAGTAGTCCAGTAATAGCAAATTTTGAGGGGGTAAGCACACGCTTACTGACCAAAGCTCATTGTTGAGCTTGGACTTGCTGCCGGATCACCATGATCTCATCCATATTTGAAGATTCCAAAAAAACTTCTCAGCTAGGACATGATGTTACCTTTTTGGCCTCCAGTCATTTTAGTAAACAATTCTAAATTTCTGTCAGATTTCTTTCAGCCAAAGTCCATAGCTTGTACTAATTAGTATCCTCTTCTTCAGTAATCCAAACTTACTCTCATTATTCATAAGCCAAAATCAAGGTTACATGATTGTATAGTTCAAGCAATTTGGGCTCAGTAATTCGACACAACTAGCATGTCAATAACTAGGAGCTCAGCAATTCATAGTACAAGTGGTCTATCAAAGTTATCATGCGAGAAATTAAGCACTTCAAAGACACAGTAATTTACTGTCAGTAAGGTACATAACGGTGATTGTTAAGGCATGCCGATTTTTGGTGGGTCAGCAGCAAGCCCCCAGCCTCCAGAGCTAACTCCGCCCTGCATCTGGGAGCTCCTACTGAGAATCTTGCAGTAGCTACTGGCCAGCGCACCCGCTCGATGCCAGATGCCCGCCATGCGCAGCTGCTTGCCCATCGTTGGATCTCGCGTGCACCCTGCTGGGGCTCCACGCCCGCACCAACACACCTCGCACATGCTCGTCGTAGCACTCCAGCAGCTCTGCGTGTCCCGCCGGTCGTTGAGGCTCGTCGGAAAAGCCTGTGATGAGAGTTAAATTACTGAGGCTCGGAGGAATCACTAGCTATATGCGGTACAGAGGAATTTGCCAGAGGCGATTCTTACTGGCTAGATTGTGATCGATTTTCAAGGGGACAGATGGACATCCTATGCGCCGCCGTACCCACCCCGAGCCGCCGGCCGGCCCCTGATCCTGTGAGCCGCTGGGATCCGCACGCTGCTCTGCTGCTCGCATTCCGCCGCCGGACGCTTGCCGCACACCCGCCGTGCCCTCGCCGCCCTGCCCGGTGCCGCGGCTTGCTCCCTCGCGCACACCGTAGCTTGTCCGCCGCCGCGCACGCCGCCGCTACGCCCGGTTCGCCGCGCCGCGCCGAAGGCCGCACTCCGCTCCTCCTCGCGCCCGCGGCTCACGTCTCTTCGCTCCACTCGCGGCTCGCGCTTGCCTACGGAAATAAGGCCGGTTGGAATGTGGAAGAGGAAAGGTGCAGGGTGCCTTAACGGGTCTGGAGGCGGAGGGGTGGAATCCGTTTGGGTTGGGGTTAGGTTGACTGAGCTGTTAGGTTGGTTGGGTGTAAAATCCCATTCTACACCTAGGATGTAGAATAGCGCTGCCATATATATATGTGTGTTTGTCAATGTGGAAAGAAAAAAATTAAACAAAATGTGGCCTCTTTGCCGAGAGGGGTCGTCGGCAAAGGCTCCTTTGCCGAGTGTTTTTGCAACTACACTCGGCAACTCTGGGAAAAATTTTCGCAGCTCCGGTGTTCCCAGCTTTGCCGAGCGTTGCACGTGGCGCTCGACAAAGAAAGTTTTTAATTGCCCCGGGCTATCGGCACAATTTTTTTTAAAAGAGAAAAACACTCTTTGCCGACGGCCTGTTCCAGGAGCACTTGGCACAGAATTTTCTAAAAAAATATAAACCCCCTTTGCCGACGACCCGACCGTGAGGCCATCGGCACAGAGGATTTCAAAAACCGTCAACTTAACCTCCCCGTTAACGGCTACTTTTTTTTGGCCGACGGCCCACTGTGGGCTCTCGGCACAGCCTTTGCCGAGAGCCTGGAGCTCGGGTGCTCGGCAAAGAGTCATGGTCGAGAAAAAATTCTCCGTGGGTCCTGTGCCGAGCGCGACCGTCGGCAAAGCTTATGCTGACGGTTTGTTGGCCTTTGCCGAGAGTTTCAGGCTCTCGGCAAAGCCTGGATTTCCAGTAGTGACGTGCTCTGACAGCAAATCGAGACGGCGGCAGATCACGAATAACTACCATGTGGAGAGATGAGGTTCTTTGCCGAGATGAACATGGGTCAGTAGAGGTCAGGATGCATGGAATAGATGGACGGCAGCTCAGCCTCCGGCCTTCACGTCATCGGCGTCGAGAATCCGGTGGAGAGGCCGGCGGCGGCTTGCGAAGGAACTAGGGCACGCAAAGGCGTCGTGGTTTTGTTTATGTTTTTTTTGAAAGGAACTGTGGGGCAAAGCCCCCCAGCAACAAAATATATTAATAAAAGAGGGAGAACCAACAGACTTAGAAAGTACCTCAAAGGAGGGAAGAGAACACCTAACCAACAGTTAGGGAGAGGAGGAGCCAATAGAACAAACTATACAAGTGGAAAGGGGAGCTCTCCAAAGAATAAAGGAAGGAGAAAAACAGAAAAAAGCTGGAGAGCCTCAAGCCAAACTCAAGAAGAGAGCGCCATCCTAGAGAGCCTCAAGCCAAGCTAAGATGCACTAATGCAGGGAGCTTTTGATTCTGATCATGTGTCGAAGAACTTCCACCTTGAAAGAAAGCTTCCAAGTGGAGACACCAGGGGGCTTGTTACTGAAGATGAGCCTATTCCTTTCATTCCAAATGCGCCAAGCAGCAATCATAAAGATTTCCATGAAGAAGGGGTGAGGAAAGGCTTGTTTGGCCAAGTAAATCTTCTGATGAGAACTTCTGGAATTGCTCCAAGAAATCCCCAACGCAAACCACCGACAAACAGCAGCAAAACACTCAAAGAACAAATGCTCAAAAGTCTCCTCAATCCCCTTATGGCATAAAACACAGTTATATCCTTCCTCAAGGACTTTTTTCCTTCTTTTCAGAATGTTTCTCGTATTCAGTCTCTCATTCAGAAGGAGCCAAGCAAAGAATTTTATTGTGGGAGTACAATTTGATTTCCAAACCCAAAGGATCACCCTGCTAGGCTGCAAGTTTTTGAACTGATACTGATAGTATTTGCTAGAAGAGTAAACTTGTTGTCCCCAAATGAAATTCCAAGAATCCTTTTCGCAAAGGTCGGGGGATGGTACTGAATCAAAGTATTGCTGCACTAGGAGGTATTCATTGTATGCTGCCCTAGACATGGGTATATTGAAGCAGTTGATTAGATTGCCTTCATTTCTGAGCTTCCAAAAGGAAGCTTTAGGATCCTTTGCATAGCCAACGAGGTTTGGGAAGGTGACAGATTGCAGAGCTCCATTGATAATATCATCCCAGAAAGCAACAATATCTCCCCTGGAAGGCAAGAAAATTGCAACCCCTCTATATACATGTAGTCTAAGAATGTCCTTCCACCAAAAGGACCCTTTTTCTCTGGTCAGATGAGGGACTGCATTCTGATAGTACTTTTGCCATATGAGACGATCCCATTCCACATCAGCTTCCTATAAAACTTATCGAGTTGTTTCAGGAGAAGAGCATTATTATGAACACTTAGGTTAACCACACCAAGCCCCCCTTTGCTCTTTGGCCTTCTGACTAGGTCCCATGCTTCAAGATTGTATTTCTTTTGGTTGAACTCTTTCCCTCTCCAAAGGCAGTTTTTCCTGTATCTATCCAGGACATCAATCACAGTCACAGGTAGCTTGAGGGAGCACATGTAGTAGGTTGGTAGAGAGGAGAGCACCGAGTTGATCAACGAAAGCCTTCCAGCATACGAAAGGAACTGAGAGGAAGCCGCCAGTCTCCTTTCCACTCTACAAATGAGAGGGGCAAAGTCTCTGACCAAAGGCTTAGTAAGTTCCAAAGGCAAACCTAGGTATGTGAAAGGAAAGAATCCCACAATACATCCAAAAGATGCAACCAGCAATGCAGTTTTCTGAGCATCAACATTAATAGGCACAAGACAGGACTTGTGGTAATTCACCTTCAGAACACTTGAGATCGAAATTTTTTGGAGAATGTCTTTTAGAATTAGCTACTGTTGTTCATCCCCCTGCATAACAATGATGGTGCCATCTGCATATTGGACCACAGGGAAGGGGAGATCAGCATTCTGGGGAAATGGGGGGACCAATCTACCCAGCTGATATTCATGGTTTATGACACACTAGATTAAATCAGCAGCAATAGCAAACAAAATAGGGTAGAGAGGATCCCCCTGACGAACACCTCTTTTACACATAAATTCTTTCCCAGCGGTGTCATTAAGCAGTACTGAAGTAGTGGCTGAGTTCATGAGGGATTCGACCCACAAGATCCATTTGGCGGGAAAGCCTTTGGCTCTGAGCATATCCAACACAATTGAGAATTCTACAAGATCAAACGCCTTTTCAAAGTCAAGCTTCAGAATAATAATTTCTTTTCTGGACTGGTGGCATTGGTGCAGAAATTCAAAAGCCCATCCTAGACAATCCTGTATGGTTTTACCCTTGACAAACCCATACTGGTTCTCATGCACAACCTGAATAGCCACCTTTTGTAATCTATTTGCCAGGAGCTTGGCAACCAGCTTGGGAGCAGAATTAATAAGAGAAATGGGCCTAGAGTCAGAAACCTTTTCAGGATTATCAACCTTTGGGACCAGAGTGATATATGAGTGGTTAATGCTCTTTAAGTCAACAGCATGATTATAGAAATCTGTGCACAACTTAAAGAAATCCTTCCTTATGATATGCCAAGCTCGTTTAAAGAACATATTGCTAAAACCATCAGGCCCTGGGGCTTTGTTAGAGGGCAAGTCTAGAATAATATTATCAATTTTCTCTTGGCTAAAAGGTAGACAGAGATGATCCAGATTGCCACAGAGGGGAACAATGTTGTGAAGCTGGAACTGCAGATTGGTAGGAACAGAGCATCCCATTCTACTTTTAAATTCCTGATAGAAAAGTGCACTATTCTCTGTATGACCTGAAATCATTCTTCCAGAGTTATCCACAATTTGACTGATTACATTTTTCTTGTATCTCTCAGAGGCAATAGCATGAAGAAATTTAGTGTTCTCATCACCAAACTGAACCAACCTCTGAGTAAATATTTGCCTCCAGTAAGTATTCTGCATGGCAAGAAGATTATGGATTTGTCCCTTAATGATCACCCTGAACTTGAGTTCATGATGGGATAGGGTCCTGAACTCTTCAAGCTTATCAAAAAAAGCGATGGTCATGTTACAGTTGGCTATCAAATTGGAGAGGTTGGAGAGATTTCTAGCCCATAGCTTAAGCATTCTTCTAAGCAGTTTAAACTTTGCACTTATGGTCCTGGCACTATCCAGAATGCCAATAGTGGGGGTGGACCATGCATTGTTGGTCACCTCAAAGCAAGACGGGTGACTAAGTCAATAGTTTTCAAATCTAAAGATATTAGCTTTGGGGATATTGATACCAATCTGAATTTTACAGGGTAAGTGATCAGAGATGGTCTTGGCTAAAGGAAGCACCATTATCAAAGTCATCGTGGTTTTGTTGCCGAAAGATAGAGGACGTAGGGATACATACAAGGTGTATATATAGAGAGGCCAGGGTCTGGACGTGATGGAGTCCAAGGCGTTGTCAAGTTGGACCTCAACGCTAGCTGGCTGCTTGGATAGAATTGAAAATAAAGAAAAGAACTGGCTGGAGAAATAGAAAGCGAATTAAGCATGTCGTGGGTCTTATTTGAGAGAATATTTTATGATGACCAAATTGTAGAAGCTCGAAGAGTTTTAGGGGAGTACATTATGGCTCAAAAATAATTTAGGACACAATGAATCCAAATAAAAACTCTGCACCATCCATTAGATTTAGCTTTAGAGGAAAGAGGATAAATTCCAGAGAAGCTGGAAAATTCTGAGAGGGATTTGGTTAGCACATAAACGCATTTAAAAACCTTTTACACTCAAGAGAAACACCAAGATGCAGCAGCATGAATGCAACACACACATAACTATTTCTTTTAATTTAGAAAAACAATCAAAAATAAATATTTGAAAAGTTTTAAAATTATGAGAAAAATATTGTTTAATTATTCTTTCTATTCACATCCTAAAATTTAGAAATTTCAAGGTGTGACAGCGGATCCACAGCCGGCACAACCATGGATGTCATGTGCACGAGGCAGGGTAGGGGATAACGCGCCGACAGGAGGGAGAGGGAGGGGCGAAGAGGGAGAGAAGGAGGGGAGGAAGGCGGCGGCGGAGGCAACTCCCGTGGGCATGAGGCTGGGGAGGCGGTGGGGTGCGAGCCGTGACAGGGGGAGGAGATGGGAAAAAAAGAAATGGTGGGGCCCACATTTTGTAGGGGGGTTTGGAGCCCTTTAGGAATGGAGGTTGGGAAGGAGAATTCGGAGGGGTACGAAAAATGTAAGCTCCTATGGAGGCCTTGCTGGAGCTGAGTTATTTTTTACTAGACCTCTAAATTTTGGAGTAGAGACCCATATGGAGGACCTTGCTGGAGTTGCTCTTAGGATAAATGTGAACAAGCATAAGAAATAAAAACTTCCCATTATTATGTTTGCTTCTCATTCATTGTTCCTTTCTATTGAAAGGGTATTCTTGTCATTTATATTAGGTGACTCCTAGCACGTTGCTATAGGATTGAGGAAGTTTTTCGATAAACTATGAGCCAATGTGCTCCTCCGTATCAAAATATTGTCGTTGTTGACTTTTTCTCGTAACTTTGAACATTCGTCTTGTTCAAAAAAATTATTGCTAATACGTAAATGGGTAAGTCAAACTTAAATGCCTACAATAACAAAGCATATAACAAAGCATGTAGCAAGCAAAATAGATGGTACTTGCATAATTTTTTGAATAAGACAAATGATCAAAGTTGTTGAAAAAAGTCAATGGCGACACAATTGATTCTCTATGTCTTTAGTCACGTAAAATCGGTGAAAGATATAAATAGATGATGACTTGGATAGCTTATATGTTAAAATTATACAATTAATGATTGTTAGTGGAGTGATTATATATAGGCTATATAGGTTCTCTTCTCCATCCATACGAGCAAACAAACATAAATTTGGATCGATATACATATAGTATTCGAGATGAAACGTGTCATACAAAATCAATTTTAAATCACTTATGACTCACCCAAATTCCATCCATCCTGAGTTTATACTCCTAATTAAGAAGGCGACGAACCGTCACTCGAAGGTGGTCAAGGCCACCCGCAGTACCGTACACTACTGTCGCTTGGTCTTCCACGGCGGCATCCACTCGTCGCCATGGCTTCATCGCCGAGCAACGCCGCCGCTAGCGCGCGGGCCGTGGCCAAGCAGCTCAAGGTGCTGGTGCCCTCGTCTTTCCACAAGATGGTAAGCCCACTCATGCGCCGGCGCTCCACTGGCCGACGGCCGGTCTAGTGATGAACTCACCGGTTGATTAATTCCGCGTGCAGCGCATTTCCGACGACTTCGCCGGGTGCTTCGACGCCTCCGACGGCGGCGGAGGCAAAGGGGCGGCAGCGGGGCCCACGGCCCTCGTGGTCAGCCCGTTCGGCAGGATGTGGCGCGTCGAGGTCGGCCGCGACGGCGGCGGCGCGTTCCTGGGCCGCGGGTGGGCGGAGTTCCTGGCAGCGCACGGCGTCGGCGTCGGCTGGTTCGTCGTGCTCCGCCACGAGGGCGGAGGCACGCTCACCTTCAAGGCGTTCGACACCACCTTTTGCATCAAGGAGTTCGCCACTCCGGCTGCAGGTGAACATAACATAACATTTCCATTAAAATCTTGAACATTTCTATTTTAGGTTTTTTTATTTTTTTTGTGAGGAATTTTAGGCTACATTTTTTGATTGCAGTGCTTATTTGGTCACCTCTTCATAATCCGGATTGAAAATATTAGTTTCAGATTAAAATATTGGAGTGCACAAATTATATGGTTCATTTGATATCCTGTTAATAGTTGCCATTGCCAAATACTACCATTTTTAGTTTGTATTGATATTTATAGCTCACATTTTCTGCAGTTATGGAAGCCAGAAGCAGCAAAAGAGTTTCCTGTAAGCCACAGTTCATCAGGATTATTTACCCCGATTTCACGGAGAAGATGGTCTGCAAACTGTTCCAGATACTATGTTTTGCTCAAACTAGACATCTCTTTAAATGTTTAGACTTATCATTAAAATTTTTCTACATTTGATATCCAGTTAATAATTGCCAAATACTACCATTTTCAGTTTGTATTGATATGTCAGTGCAGGTAATCCCTTTAAGATTTGTGAAAAGTTATGTCACTGAAGAGTGCCTGAACAGCCGAACAGCTGTCATTTTGAGCCCCCTTGGCAAATTCTGGCAGATTAGACTTGAGAACAATCAATCAGGAATATTCTTCGCAGGTGGCTGGTCACAGTTTCTCGAATTTCACGGAATATCCAAAGGTGACGTTTTGCTCTTGAGATATGAAGGGAACATGGTTTTCAAATTCAAAGCATTCGGGCTCAGCGGATGCCAGAAAGATTTCAAGAACAAGGATGCTGGAATTAACCAAAGTGAGAAAAATAATTGATTTTTTGTTAGTGACTCTATTCACATATATGAACATTTTCCTATGTCTTCTCTGTATTGACAGATATTGAATTGCAACAAGAATCACCTTCTCCCATCAGGAAACGTAAAGGCAATGATGAGAAGTCAAGCAGTGAAATCAAGAGGCCAAAAAGTTTAGTGACTTCCTCGAACACAGAACAGTCTCTGAAGAAACCTGACTATCAGATTGGATCATCCTCTTGGATAATGAAAGAGATCAACACCTGCGCGCTCGTGAAGTTTCTAGTAAGCTCAATTTCCAGTTTGCTTGACCACCACTTATCTCTTTTATTAATTAATAATTATACTATTTTATTATTTAATTATGTTGATGGTTTATCACATTGCCTCTTTTATGATATAATGTGTACATCATACACCTCAGAATCCTATATCTTTTATGTCCTTCATTCTATCTATAATCCCTCTATTATCTACATTCCTATCCCTTTAGTTTCTCTTAACAAACTAGAATATGATACATTCCAATAAACAAATAAAGTGAAGAAATTTTTACTCTGCAAGGTTCTGAAATAGAAACTAACATGCTTGCATTACATAATATGTTGATCTAATAAGCAGCAACCATATGCATTTGATGATGCAAAAGGCTGGAATGCTATTATTTGTCTACAAAGGAAAGAAAAGTTTTGACAAAATAGGAGCTTTTCTATAGTAGTTTTCATATGTATTGCACCAAGAAAAAACTCTAAGCATATCCATATGATATAATGTTGATGCTTAATGAAATAAGTTATTGCATCACAATGCTTGCAGTCATTGTCGAAAGAGTTCTGTGGCAGGGTTGGGTTCCAGAATACTTGCACAATCACACTTAAGACAGAAATGGACAGCACCAGGTCATGGAAGGTTCATGGAGCCGCATACAAGAAATACTGCTGCATTATAGGAGCTGGCTGGAAGAGCTTCTGCCAGGAGAACAGGCTCAAGACAGGCGACTTGTGTACCTTCAACATCATCAAGACCACGCTGTGGCATGTCACTATCAAGCATTGTAAGCACATATATGATTCGTTTTTTTCTTATATGTGTTGGGAATGATTGAATATGAGTTAAATACTTAAGAACATGCATTATTTTTCTTTGAAGCACCAACATTAGCAGATACTAAAAAGCAAAAGGAGTCACCTTGCTCTTCCAGCAAGGAAGATAAAACCAAGAATGGTGGTTCAGGTAGTGAAGGACGAATGAGGGCAAAAGGTCCTGTTATTTCGTTAAGCAAGGCTCCAAAATACACAAGTGCTGTCTATGAGATTGGGCTGCCATCTTGGATACAAAAAGAGATGAACAACAACTCCATAGCAAAGCATCTTGTAAGAATAATAATTTTTTCATGTTGATACTTTAAAGTTAGGAGTAGGATTGAAGCCATTATATTTTGAAGCCGTTTTGGAGAATCTGAAACTACACATCATTAATATTTTTAATTACTGATACCATAAATGTGTGTACTATTGCAATTTTTTTACTTAATTCATTTCACAGAGTATCAAATTCAAAGAACTGATGCCTACATGAAAAAGAAGTAAGATGTATCAGTTGTACACTCCACAGTGATACATGGATAGTTATCATAGCTTAAATGTGTTTGGTTGTCTAACCCATGCGATTCCGTTTATTGCAGTCTTTGGCGTCAAAGTTTTGCTCTGCGATTGGATTGCAGAAATGTTGCACGATCACGCTCGAAACCTCAGACAATTGCAGCAGGTCTTGGCAGGTTCGTTGTCTCATGTACAAGAACGGTAGTTATCAAATTAGTTCAGGCTGGATTAAGTTCTGCCGGGAGAACAGATTGAAGGTAGGCGACATCTGCACCTTTAAAGTCATCAAAACCATGTTGTGGCATGTAGAGATCACGCGCCACTAAGCTACGGCTAGATGGTATGTCACGTATCGTGTCACTTGGTGTTACTCATATTATGGAAGGTGCAAGTTTGTCCTCGGCAAATTGGTTTGGCCTGTTGAGTGTTTTGTCTTCAACTACTGTCTACTGATGTCTTAGATACTTGCATTTGCATGTTTCAGAACTACTTGCTTAATTGTATGAAACTAACTAGTGCATATCAATACACACTCCTGGGAGCGAACAAATCTGGGGACCCTCTGGAGTACAAGCAACCAGATGGCAATAAGACAAGTTCCAGTTCAATTAATTAATCCTAAAATGATCTTTACTTATTGCGTTTTCCTATTATTTGTATTTTTACTATAGTACGAAACCAACCAATCGCAAATATAAGTTTATTTGGACTTGGACACATGAACTATATTGCCCATCAATCATTTGCTAGCGTGAAGATGAGTGCCTCTGCTACGTACCCTTTAGAGTAAAGTGCAACCCCGGTCCATAAGCTTTCTATGTTGTGTCATCCCGGTTCATAAACTTTTAAAGTATGTCATTATTGTACCTAAACTCTATTTGGATCTCTAATCAGCCCATTAACGGGTCTGGCAGCAAAACAGGTTGTTACATATTTGCAACCGGAACTCTGTCTCTTTTTGTTTATGCTGCGCGTCGTCATCCTTCCTTACGCGTCGTCGCCCTTTTGCCTCGCACGCCGTCGCCGTGGTTCCGCGATTGTGCTCCGATCGCTGGCTTCCGAGTCGTCGCGGGCAGACGTGTGGCATAGGGGTTTAAGGCAGACGCGACCCTGAAACCACGGCACCACTCGTGGGAAGGATGAAAACCAATCGAAGGAAGACAGGGTTCCAGTTGCAAATATACAATAGTCATTCAGTGCAATGGATTCGTATGGGCTAATTAGAGACCAAAATAGAGTTTAGGTACAACAATGCCTCACTTAGTTTATAGACCGGAATGACACAGCATAGAAAGTTTATGGACCGGGGTTGTGCTTTACCCTAATTTTAACTTGAACCACATATGTGGCATGCTGACTGTGCTATGATATGGATCTGACGTTAAGAGCCCACCGTTGTGCTTTGATACATATTTGTGTTACCTTCTTCCCTCCCTGAGCCATTAGAGCCGTAATGATTCTGCTCATTAGAGCCGTAATGATTCTGCTCTCTCTGTTAGGGCACCATCAACGGTTATAAAGAGCAACTCTCTATAACCAAGGACACGTCAGCTGTAGAGAGCACTAAAGATTAATCATCCAATGGATCAGCTTTAACACCTACTTTAGCTAATCTTTGTTGGATCCACGCTTAATTTATTTAATCACACATCTCTCCTCGTTGTTAGTACATCTGCGGCCTCCACAACTCTTGCCGGCGAGGTCTTGAAGCCGGCCAAGCCGCAGCGCTACCCTCAACGCTCTTGCCGGCGGCCGTGCGCTGGCCCGCCCACGCACAAAGGCCTCGACGCCGGCCAACCGCCGACATCCGCGGTGAGATTTGCATGGCTAGGTTCATCCAGCCGCACCACCTGAGTGCTCACTAGCGGAGGAGAGATATCCCGCCCTAGCCCCACAGGCTGAGCTCCCTCGCTCCACCTCCAGCTCGCGCTGCAGCTCGCCGACAGACCGGCAACCACGCACCTTATTCATGGCAGCCCGACGACCGCGATCCGCGTGGCGGTGAACTCTTCGCCTGAGCCCGCTGGGCACACAACGCAAGTGCAGCTCGCTCCATGGTGGCGGCGCGCTTCCCCGTCGTACTCTCCACCCGTGAGGTTCACCACTGTCGGAAGCAGCAAGCCTCAGTTGTACAGCGGCCTGAAGGCTGCAGCTCCACCATCTCCTTCAGTGCGGTGGGCGGTGACCTGGTGCGCGTCACTGGCCTCCACCTCTAGTTGGCCCAGCTCCACCTCTCTCTCGCGTGGCGGCCATCATGAGATCTGCATCCCCGTGTCGCGCCCTCTCGTGCCCGCGTCGGCGAGCTCCGTTCCAGCCGATGGGAGTGCCGGTGGGCACGCTCTGCCCCGGTTGTTTCTCCTCACCCCCGGGCCAAGACGAAGCCAGTTCTAGCTCTAGCAGCGGCCATGCTCCCTTCCTCTACGATATTGCTCGCCGACTCCCTACTCCACCCCGCACAAAGAAGAAAGGGAGCACATGGTGGGGTCCGCTAGACACGCGGGTGTGTGTGTTATAGAGAGTCACCAGCTCTAGCGACGTTTTCATCTCTCTCCTATTTTCTCACTTCTACGTGGTAGCCTGTAGAGGGGCATAACGACACCCACTGTGGGTGCCCTTATGGTTTTCGCCAAAGCAAACAACACTCCCTCTCCGGTCTCTATTCGTTTCCTTACAGCTGAGCCTCCATAATGCCAGTGCATAAAGATGCACATGCACCACCATCGTCTCCCATCCTCCCTGCTCGGCAGAGCACGAGCACCACCAAGATGCGCTCACTCTTGGAGCTCACACCTGTGGGATGTGTAGCTGCATAGGACAGCCATATAGACTCAGCATAGGTCCATGTCATATTACATGAGGCAACTTTAAGTCAAGGCAGCATGTTATGCAATAGTCCGTGTTCTTGAATTAATACATTGGGAAGATGGCGACACCAGAGGATCTAGCCATGGCGATCTATGATCTCCCTAGATCCTCGACAAGATCTCCCTCTCCTAGCGATGGATCCTGCCTCCCTGGATCCCTCCCCTAGGATCTCCTTCTCCAAGGTATGCTCTCGGCTTGGCACCTCGGTGTGCTCCTCAATCCTTGATGATGCCACAAGTTTTTGCCTCGTTGTAGCCTTTAGTCACTTCAAAATCCGTTTGACCTCAGAGTCGGTTGGTTTGATCCTCTCGTCTATTCTTGGTGGATCTGTGAATCTTTTCTCTGTGGTTGAATTGGAACAACAACTTTTTAAATTCTCTGTTCTCAACCGAAATGTGGGGCTTTTGGTTTATGATCTCAAATCGTTTGGGTGTGATTCTTTCAAATTATTCTTTCATCTTTGGAACCCTTCTAGTTTGGCTAAGGCAAGGATTTCATCAAAGCTAGACTCTGGACCAAGGTATGATTGGGTTCAGAAAAGTTCAAAAAAGGTCGAGATCATATGCAGATGCAGTCAAGTCTTCTATTTTTTATCAACAGGCATCAAGGTCTAAATGTCAGCCTTTCGGTATTGGTTCTCGTTCAGTTTTTTCACGAATAAATTTTCGTTCAGTTCCAGATCTCAATTTGCAACCAGATTTTCACCAGCGTTCTTCGCCTCAGTCCTTCTCCACTAATCATGGCCCTAATTTCCAGTCTCATTCGAATTTTGAAAACCCTGGGTCGACTTTCCTTTCCGGCGCTAATCGTGTTCCTCTTGGGCCACGTTTCAATACACAAGGTTCACCCTTTTCACAGGCCGGCCGAGCACACCCACGGCCCAAGGGTCGGCCTTTTTGTGTCCGACGTCTCTCCAATTTCCACACTCGATCGAACTGTAACTCAAGCACAAGATGTACATCCTCCTTCCGCTTGGGACATGTAGTGTTTTCCAGCAAATTCCCGCCTTGGTTCCCGAGCCTCACACAAGATAGGATCTTCTCTTCCCATTTGTGGTATGCATCTTGGGATCCAGCAATGTCTCCACCTAGTTCAGGTCAACCACGCCACAGACAGGTGGGGCCTCGAGTGTGGTTCCAGCCACAGGGCCAAGGATTTTCATCCCTGCCTCTTCATCTTTGGTGCCTTGGACTTTACCTCAGCTGTCCTTCCATGCTTCAGAAACTCAGCTGCCTGCTCATCTCGTCGGTAAATCCGCCGCTCCTGATACCCTTCCTCTGCAACTCGAACTCCTGCCTCCGCATCCATATCACACATCCGCACATTCATCTCCTGCATCCCCTTCGTCTCAACCCGATACAGATCTCCCAACCCATCATGTTCCAACATAGCAACAAAACCCCAACCAAGCTACAATACCTTCCATCGACGGAGGAGGGGGAGGCCCCATGGCGTTCTAGTTCGTTGATCCATCGCCTTTCATCCCTAGAGGCATCAATCGTGTGATGGTGGAGAATCAGAAGCCTATGCCCCGAGTCATCCTTGGTAGGCGTGCCAGCCGTAATGCCGATGTTGCGATTGCTACAATCCATCCAATGCCGAACCATCAGGTTGCTTTCAATGCCATTTGTGATGTCCTGCATGAGTTCTTTCGCGATCAGGCTAGGGTGGGGTACCACTTTATTCAGCCATGCCCCTTTGGTCAGGCATATGTCAAGTTCAATTATTTCCATCATCGTGATCAACTCTGTAGCGAACATGGCTGCCATAGCCATTTGTTCAAGTATGATTTTGGTGATTCATACACAACACAATCATGGGACTAACCAAAATGATTGAGCATGCCCTTGTAGGCATTCTAGGTTCCATGGATGCAACCGCACACAATGCAAAGCATGACAAAAGAAAAAATATGAAGCCGGGATAAAGAGAGGAATGAATTGGACTTGTCATATGAATAAATTATTCTTATATAAATCAAATGGTATGAAATGCTACAGAATCATGAAGATTGTTCCACAAGCTTTCCATAGAGTCCAAGATCATCAAAATCGGAATCCGGAGTGAAAAGTTATGCCCAAATTAAGATGTGCTGAAAATAGGGCATAGGATGATACGACGGTCCCATTTTTGTGAGCACCGGATGAACTCCTGAGAAGAAGAAAACAAGTGTATAAGCACCGGATGATCTGGTGGTACCATCGGATGATTGCATCGGTTCATCCTATGCTTTTTCGGGAAACATACAAAGAGGTATTAGCGCTGAAATGGCTAGCACCGAATGAACCGACGCTATCATCGGTTCATCCGACGCTCACAAAATCCTCAAATGCTCAGGATTTTTTCATAATCTTGTAGAGAATTTCATAAGCTTTTCAACAAGTACAAGATCACCCAAAACGGAGTTCGGAGCAGAGAGTTATGGCCAAAATACCGAAGGGCAGCGACGTGGGTGACAGGATGAACCTCTGGTACCGTCGGTGCAACTTCAATACTCCGACGCTCAAAAATTGGTCAAATACTCAGGATTTTTCCAGAATCCTGTGTAGAATTTCATAAGATTTCCAACGAGTATAAGCTCGTCGAAAACAGAGTTCGGAGCAAAGAGATACGGTCAAAATACGGAAGGGCATATGGCAGCACAAGATGATCCGACGCTACATAAAATGACACTGTCGATTCATCCGACGGTATATCTTAACTAGCCGTTAGAGCAACGGCTATATTGATGTGTTGGCCTATTTATACCCCTTCTACTCTCCCATTTGAGGTTGCTGGATTGTGTGGAAGTGCAGAGGAGTTCAAGACACCTAGAAGATCATATCCAATCCATCCAAGTGCTTAATTGCTCATCCATAGACTTGCATATGCTTAGTTTATGTGCTTAGTGCTAGGCTTAGCTTAGAGCTGAGTGAGTGCAAGGTTGTGCCAAACTGCCAACCTTGTGAGGTGATTCTTGAGTGAATCAAGGTGTACAAGGTTCGCCGGAAGCCTTGGGGCCTAAGTGTCTCACCGGCAATCGTCATCGACCCTCTGGCTTGGTGTGGAGCGGCGAGGACACTTTGTGCGGGGGACGTGGAGACCCCCTTCCTATGTGGAGAAGCTCCTTAGTGGAGGCGGCATCAAGGTGACCAAGAGAGCTTGGCAAGTGCCTAAGTGGCTAGCCTTTGTGGCGAGTCAAGTGGTGCTCTTGAGAGAGACTTGGTGACCGGGAAACAATACTCTTGTGTGAGTGCTTCAACAACATGGACAGGGGTGGCTGAGTGCCTACCGATACCACGGGATAAATCGCGTGTCAAGAGTTTGCTTCCTCTCATCCCCTTTACGTTTCCGCATTTACTCTATTGCAATCTTTGTTTGCCTTTACTTTCCTAGTGTAGTATCATGATAGGATTGGCTATAGGTTGCAAACCTTGTTTTGGGATGGGAGTTTTACACTAGAACAACCCTAGTTGCACATCTAGATAGTATGTTCTAGTTTACTTTTGTGTAAAATTAGTGAAGCCATAGGTTAAGGTTTTAAGTTGCCTAATTCACCCCTCCCCCTCTTAGGCTAATGAGCATCCGATTCCTTACAAGTGGTATCAGAGCCGGGACTCACTTCCTTCACAAGGAAACACCAATTCGATTGGTAAATTGTGAAAACTGGCTCATTGGAACGGTTAGGCTTCACCACCTAGTGAGTTGCTCTATAGAGGAATGAAAGGGGTGGATACCTTAGGTTTGGCTCTACATTTTGATGGCACCGGCTATCCTCGGTGGAAGGTTCTCATGGAGGCCTATCTCCAAGCAAAGGACCTTGATGTTTGGAGAGTCACCGATGAGGGCATGAGAAATGGTACTAAGAAGGAAAAGCAATTTGATGTGATTGCTAAGAGTATCATTTTGTCCTCACTAGATGTAGGCATTTTCAATAGAGTTTTTAATTGTGAAAATGCTCATGAGCTATGGAAAACCATCAAGGAGCAAAATGAGGGTTCAAAAGAAGTTGCCAATGAACGCTACGGTTGTCTCCTTGAGGAATTCAATAGCTTTAAGCAACTTGCAAATGAAAATGCCGAATCTATGTACTCACGCCTAAATGTGCTTGTCAATGAGATCAATGCTTTAGGTGTGAAGGACATCACAGACTTGAACATCAACCGCAAGATCCTTCAAAGTCTCCAGAAGCCCGATTATGACTTGGTGAAGGCAATCATCTACGAGAAGAAGCTCGAATATTTAAAGCCATCTCATATCTTGAGCAAGATGGCACATGAGCTTCAACTCATGCCCAAGTCAAAGAAGGCGCCTCAAGAAAAGCCCAAAGAACCATGCTCTCCAACTACAAGCCATGCTCTCTCAAGTCAACAAGAGAAGATGCTGAGTAGGATGGCTACTCATGGAAGCTCAAGCGAGGATGATGGTGATGATGGTGACGATGGAGATTCCTCAAGTGATGAAGAGCTTGAATCCATGGTGACCGAGTACGTGAAGAAGATCTTCAAGTATGTGAAGAAAGTCAACATGTACGGCTACAACATCCACTTGAGAGGAGGGCGTCATCATCAACATATCAAGTTCACCAAGATCGAGCACAAGCCCATGAAGAAGGTGGTCAAGGAGAGGAGACCAAGGCAAGAAGCAACTATCGCCGTCCGTGAGTGGACAAGTGGTGGAGAATCAAGTTCTTCTAGCTCAAGTGATGAATCAAGAAAGAACTTCACCACCCATTTCATGCAACGTCCTTCATCATCACTACACATGTGCCTTATGGCCAAAGCTATGGAAAACAATGTAAGTGATGATGAATCCGACACCACCTCTCTTGATGATCTTGTTGAGCTAATCCATGAGCAAAAAGGAATGCTTAAGAAACAAGCTAATGAAATTAAAGAACTCAATGCTCTCAATGATCTTAGTGCAACCCTTGCTAAAAATTATGAACATTTGTTGTGAAAATTCAAATTGCTTAGCAAGGAGTGTGATGAGAAAAAATCTAAGCTTGAGAGCAATGAGACTAAAACAAGTAATTCCTTTGAGCTTGATAAACCTTCTATCCCTTGTGCAATTCCTATCTCCATGGTAGATGCTTCAACTTCTTGCATTGATTTAATTGATGAATCTTGTTCACCATCTTACAATGGGAATGTTATTGTAGAAACATGTGATTCCCTCATAGGCAAGAAGAATGATGAGCTTAAGCAATAAGTGAAATGGCTCTGAGAGAGGTTGGCAAACTTGATGGGCAAGGGCAAGAACGATGAGGAACAAGTGGACATCTCTCAAGACATGAAGAGCAAAGTCCAACCTTCTCAAGATAACTGTGATCCCATGGTGATGAAGCTTGAAAAGGGTGCAACCGTGACTTGCTACAAGTGTCATGGAGAAGGGCACAAGTTCTACAAATACCCTCAATTTGTCAAGAAGATAGACAAGGGCGCAAAGAAGAAGTTGAACCCCACCATCAAGAGCTTCCTCATCTACACCAAGCCCAACCGCAAGAACAAGACAAGAGCAACACCTACGTCATCAAGAAGAAGGCTAATGGCAAGGTGGTTGCACACAAGGTTGGGAAGATGAAGGAGGAGCGGGGTTGGAACCAACCCATTTGGGTGCCCAAGGAAGTCATCATCAACATGAAGGGGCCTCAAATGGTTTGGGTTCCAAAGGCCACTTGAAGGCCTTGAGTGTGGGGACTTGGGACGCTTGGCACAAACAAGTTGTGGAAATTCATGCCTACAAGCGAAGCTTGCAAGTTGGACATATGTTGCCCAAGTTCCCCGGTTGAGGTAATGAAAACTAGAACCTATCTCATGTATCATTGTAGCTCCATTGCCTTGTTTATGTTGCATTTGTTGCAATGTTTACATATGGTAGGTTGCTTGTGTCATGTGCTAACCATGAGCAACCTACATGGATTGATTAGTGTGTAGGAAAGCCACACTTGTTCTTTCATGGTGCATGTTTTCATATATATCTCTTTGCATCATGAGCAAGCTATAGGGTTAGCTTCCCTTTTGTTGTCATAAACAATGTGCATACATTTGGTTGGTGATTCAAACACTAAATGCACACATTTAGGGGGAGCTCATCCTATGGTTTGGTTATGGGACTAACATTGTTTCAAGCCTATCTTATGTAGTCCCTTGGCACGCGTTCCGGTGCGGTACTTCATTCTAATATAATGTTATTTCACTCTCAATGTGATCTATCATCTCTAAAAGAGTGAATATAGCAATATGAGCTTCATGCTATTGAGTCATGTCCTTGCGAGCTTATGTCTCTATATAAGTTCAAACGCAA
Organism: Cenchrus americanus; assembly: GCA_947561735.1. Lineage (NCBI taxonomy): Eukaryota > Viridiplantae > Streptophyta > Magnoliopsida > Poales > Poaceae > Cenchrus > Cenchrus americanus. Next base: position 201,605,780 of record OX387241.1, read on the forward strand.
TGTACTCATACATTCCTAATCCTTGTGGTACCCCAAGTGTCTTCTATGCAAGCTTCTTTCAAGTGGTGTCACCTAGTGATATCATTTCCAAGTGGCTCATCTCAATGTCGTGCCAACAAGGTAGAGAGGATCACCCCCCAGAGGTATGCAATTATCAAAAGACTACAAGTGATATCTACAAGTGGTAATGTAACAAGAAATCATTTGTCTTATCTCTTGTCCTTTAAGCTACCTCCTTGCATGATATGCTCTAAACTTCCTTGTCTTACAAGTTTGTAGTTGTGCACTTGATTTTCACACTATCTTTTTGTGCACACACTTAGAGGGAGCTTAGGTTGTATCATGCTAGTCCCATGAGCTTGTGATCCACCTTAGTTATTCTCATATGTGGTATCTTCGTTGATATCATACATATGGATCATGGTTCATGCAGCTTTCTCCCTTGTATTTAACATTTCTCTTGAGCTATGTTTGCTAGGATTTGCAAGTTTTCCTAGCCCCCTTTAGTTTGACACTTTTTGGAGATTTTATTCCAAAGGGGGAGAAATTGGAACCAAAGCAAGCTATTTTTGAACATAGGAAGAGAAGATCAAAAATGGGGAAGTATGATCTAGGGGAGGTTGGATGATGGTAAGCATCCAAGCAACTGTAAGTGGTTCAATTTTGTCAATTTTTGCAAATTTATGCTTGCTTTGATTGTGTTGTCATAAATCACCAAAAAGGGGGAGATTGTAGCGAACATGGCCGCCATAGCCATTTGTTCAAGTATGATTTTGGTGATTCATACACAACACAATCATGGGACTAACCAAAATGATTGAGCATGTCCTTGTAGGCATTCTAGGTTCCATGGATGCAACCGCACACAATGCAAAGCATGACAAAAGAAAAAATATGAAGCCGGGATAAAGAGAGGAATGAATTGGACTTGTCCTATGAATAAATTATTCTTAGATCAATCAAATGTTATGAAATGCTACAGAATCATGAAGATTATACCACAAGCTTTCTATAGAGTCCAAGATCATCAAAACCGAAATCCGGAGTGAAAAGTTATGCCCAAATTAAGATGTGCTGAAAATAGGGCATAGGATGATCCGACGGTCCCATTTTTGTGAGCACTGGATGAATTCCTGAGAAGAAGAAAACAAGTGTATAAGCACCGGATGATCTGGTGGTACCATCGAAAGATTGCATCGGTTCATCCTATGCTTTTTCGGGAAACATACAGAGAGGTCTTCGCGCTGAAATGGCTAGCACCGGATGAACCGACGCTATCATCGGTTCATCCGACGCTCAAACAATGCTCAAATGCTCAGGAGTTTTTAAGAATCTTGTAGAGAATTTCATAAGCTTTTCAACAAGTACAAGATCACCCAAAACGGAGTTCGAAGCAGAGAGTTATGGCCAAAATACCGAAGGGCAGCGACGTGGGTGACAGGATGAACCTCTGATACCGTCGGTGCAACTTCAATACTCCGACGCTAAAAATTGGTCAAATACTCAGGATTTTTCCAGAATCTTGTGTAGAATTTCATAAGCTTTCCAACGAGTATAAGCTCGTCGAAAACGGAGTTCGGAGCAAAGAGATACGGTCAAAATACGGAAGGGCATATGGCAGCACAGGATGATCCGACACTACATAAAATGACACCATTGGTTCATCCGACGATATATCTTAACTAGACGTTAGAGCAACGGCTATATTGATGTGTTGGCCTATTTATACCCCTTCTACTCTCCCATTTGAGGTTGCTGGATTGTGTGGAAGTGCAGAGGAGTTCAAGACACCTAGAAGATCATATCCAATCCATCCATGTGCTTAATTGCTCATCCATAGACTTGCGTATGCTTAGTGTATTTGCTTAGTGCTAGGCTTAGCTTAGAGCTGAGTGAGTGCAAGGTTGTGCCAACCTTTTGAGATGATTCTTGAGTGAATCAAGGTGTACAAGGTTCGCCGGAAGCCTTGGGGCCTAAGTGGCTCACCGGCAATCGTCATTGACCCTCCGGCTTGGTGTGGAGCGGTGAGGACACTTTGTGCGGTGGACGTGGAGACCCCCTTCCTAAGTGGAGAAGCTCCTTAGTGGAGGCGGCATCAAGGTGACCAAGAGAGCTTGGCAAGTGCCTAAGTGGCTAGCCTTTGTGGCGAGTCAAGTGGTGCTCTTGGGAGAGACTTGGTGACCGGGAAGCAATACTCTTGTGTGAGTGCTTCAACAACGTGGACTAGGGGTGGCTTAGTGCTTACCGATACCACGGGATAAATCGCATGTTAAGAGTTTGCTTCCTCTCATCCCCTTTATGTTTCCGCATTTACTCTATTGCAATATTTGTTTGCATTTACTTTCCTAGAGTAGTATCATGATAGGATTGGCTATAGGTTGCAAACCTTGTTTCGGGATGGGAGTTTTACACTAGAACAACCCTAGTTGCACATTTAGATAGTATGTTCTAGTTTACTTTTGTGTAAAATTAGTGAAGCCATAGGTTAAGGTTTTAAGTTGCCTAATTCACCCCCTCCCCCTCTTGGGCTAACGAGCATCCGATTCCTTACAAACTCATTCACAACAACCCGCACCAGTTTGGAGATTTTTTCATTTCGTTTGTTGAGCATGACAGAGGAGCAAATAATAGGATTGTCACATTGAACTATGAAGTGTGGTTAATGCTGCTAGGAGTTAACATTGACTTCCTATCTGATATACATGTCAATAAAATTATTGGTGACCATGCTCATATCATTTCCTAGGAGGAAGATCAGAACCATCTTGCTTGGGTGCATGTTAAAGCACGTGTGGTCAGCTTAGAAGATATTTTGTGGTTTTTTGTTTCCACAAAGGGTCCTGGCTTCAATGGGGATTCCTCGACAATACAAGTAGAAATAACTTAGGCATCAATGTTCGGTGGTGTAGCTGCTGATGAAGATTTTCCACTTGAACAGGTTTAGCTTAAGATGTTTGATTTTTTTGGGTATGGTCAGCAGGGACAATTCCCTCCTCAGCAACAACACAATGAGCCAGAGCAACAAGATGAAGAACCAGGTCAGGGGGCACAACAGGGAGGTTGGGAACATCATGTTCATGGACACAATCAGGTAGAACAAGAAGCATAGGGTCTTTGGCCTCAGGGGCCTAATCTGGAGCCAGCACAGCAGATTGTCTAGGCCATCCCAGCTCAGCAGCCTCCACAACCTCTGGATTTTGATCTTTATGATCCCCTGCAACCAGTGGAGGATATGGGTGAGGTTGATAACATTTTTCTTGTCCTTGGTAATGCACCACAGCAGCAGCCTGTAGCAATGAATGAAGATATAATTGTTGCTAGTAGTGATTCAGAAGGGCATGATGAAGAAGCTCACCAGCCACCTCAAGCTGATATCCCTCTAGATGTACAGGTTTTCATTCCTATGCATGATGATGCCCCTTTGCAGCTCATTCCTGAGGATATCCCAGAACATGAGCTGATGGACTTTGCAGATCAGTAGATGCTAAATAATAATGCTGTTAAAAACAATCATAATGTGGGCTTTGTGCAGCTTCTCCAGCTAGACTTTGACCCAATTTTCATGGACAGCCTTTCTGAGTTCCCTCACCAAAGTCTGACTTTTTCAAGCAAAATCTAGAAGTTGTCAGACTCTAGGCTAAGTGTTTTGCTCCTAGCCCAGGGGCTCCATCTATCAACATTCCTGACAAATGGGTTGATTTCTTCACTCTACTCCTTTCCAGCCCAACAACTTTTAGTGGGACAAACAATTCCTGAGTTCACCAGATCTCCCTTTCCTTGCACAAGATGTAACCTCAGCACCAATTCCCTTCGGCTTGCCAACATCCTTGCCACAACTGAATTTGTGCCTCTGCACCAAAAATTTGCCTGCCCCTGAGGCCTTTGAGGAGCCTATTCAGCTTCAGGCTCCATCTGCTAGTTCTCCGGTTGATTCCTCTAAAGCTGATACTGCAGATCAGACTTCCAGTGGCACTTCTGCAATTATTTCGCCTATCACTCCTCCTGAGAAATTAAAAGTCAATATTGCTAAGACACCTAGACCATGGTCCACATCCCTTTTATCTTTGGCTGCTAATGGTAAAGAGCCAGTAAATGTGGTTGACTCGGCAGCAAGAAGAAGTTTAAGGCAGAAAGGCATGCACAAGGGCTACAAGGGTTCCCCATGCACCAACAAGAACTATTTGGGTTGCTCAATGGACGCTCCGTTCACCTTCCATTATTAGGAACTTAGGTGCCACCTTCTGCAAAATTTCTCCTGAGAAACTTTCTGATGTTGAGTTATCTAAGGCAAGAAAGGCTTCAACTCCTGGGAGGAAGAAGCAGCCAAGGAAGTCCAGTAAGGAGGTTATCAATGATGATGTGGAGAAGAAGTCCAAGAAGAAAGCCAAAAGGAGGCTCTGGGAGCCTTTTTGCTCTGTGCTATTTTATTTTGTTCAATGTCAAACTTTCTTAATTTCTGGGCATGTAATATTCTCTTCTCCTCAAATTGTTACCTTCCAAAACTCTGTTTGCCTGAACCTCATGGTTATTACTCAGCTCATGAATGAACCTCTTTTCCTCTTTTGGGTTATCAATGAATGCCTCGCATCAGTTTAGACAGTGGAAGGTCCTTTGCTGGAATGTAAGAGGCTAAAATGCCAAAGAAAAATGGGATGCAATTAGAGATAGAATCTTTGAAAGTGGTTATGATGTCGTCTGTCTCCAAGAGACTAAGAAACAGAGCTTTGATCTGCAGTTTGTTAAAAGGTTTTGCCCACCTGCCTTTGATACCTTTGAAATTTTACCATCTCTTGGTGCTTCTGGGGGTATGATCATAATTTGGAAGTCTGCAATTTTTTCTGGTAATCTTGCCTTCAGCAATGAATTTGGAATTTCTATAGACTTTCAGTCGAAACATGACCAACCAGAATGGGGGTTGACTAATGTTTATGGGCCTTGTACTCTAGAAGGAAAACTAAACTTTGTTAACTGGTAAAAAACATTGAGATGGTGGAGGAGGTGGACTGGCTAATTGTCGGTGATTTTAATCTGATCAGAAGCCCTGATAACAGAAATAAGCCTGGGGGAGATATCAATGATATGCTTTTGTTTAATGAAGTCATTAGTTGCCAGAGCTGGGTTGAAATACCTCTTCATAGCAGAAAGTACACTTCGACAAATAAACAAGGCTCACCTTTACTCCAACGCCTAGATTGGTTCTTCACTTCAACTTGTTGGACTTTTAACTATACAAACACCTCTGCAGTGGCTCTGAACATGGAACCCTCTGATCATGTTCCTTGCCTTATCAACATCAGCACTAGAATACCAAAATCAAACATTTTCAGATGTGAGAATTATTGGATGGAACATGAGTAGTTTCTAAACGTGGTCTCTCATGGTTGGAGTGTTCCAACACAACAGCAGGATGCTGCAAAAATCCTCACAGAAAAATTTAAGAACCTAAGGAGAGTTCTCAAAGCTTGGCAATCCTAACTCTCTAGTCTCAAGGAGAATATTGCTAAGGTTAAGATTGTCCTCATTTTCTTGGGCGTCTTGGAGGAGTTTAGGGATCTTTCTCTACTGGAATGGAATTTCAGAGATATAATTCTCTTCTGCACCAACAAAATATTTATTGCAGGCAGCGTGGAACTGTAAAATGGGAAAAGTTTGGAGATGAGGGCTAAAAAATTTTTCATGCCAATGCTACATTTAAACAAAGGAGAAACTTAATATCTTCTTTAAACGATGCTAGTGGTTTGCCACGGTCTGAGCATCACATAAAAGTTGATATCTTGTGGGAAGCTTTTAAAGAAAGGCTAGGAACATCTGACAATCCTGACATGTTGTTTAATCTTGATGAACTTCTGGAAAGGGCACATGAGCTTGGCTGCTTAGCTGAACCTTTCACACATGAAGACATTGATGCAGTGGTAGCAAATTTGCCTACTGACAAATCTCCAGGGCCTGATGGTTTCAACACAGACTTTATAAAGAAATGCTGGCCAATCATAAAAGAAGATTTTTACAACTTATGTGATGCTTTCCACTGTGGGATAGTATGTTTGGAGAGTATCAATGGATCCCACATTACACTTATTCCAAAGGTAGATGCTCCATCAATTGTGTCAGACTTTAGGCCAATTTCATTATTGAACACCTCTGTCAAAATCATCACAAAGCTTCTGGCAAACAGATTACAATAGGTTATTATGAGGCTAATTCACCAAAATCAGTATGGTTTCGTTAAAACAAGAACTATCCAAGATTGTCTAGCTTGGGCATTTGAGTACCTCCACCTCTGTCACAAATCAAGAAAAGAACTCCTGATTGTAAAATTGGATTTTGAAAATGCTTTTGACAAAATAGAACACCACTATGTTGCAAATCATGGAGAATAAGGGGTTTAAAAAATGGTTAGATTGGATTAATCTTCAGGTCAGGGAAATCATCAGTTCTGCTAAATGGTGTGCCAGACAAGGTTTTTCATTGCAAAAGAGGTGTTAGAAATGTAGATCATTTATCATCATTACTTTTTGTCCTAGCAGCTGATTTCCTCCAAACCTTACTCAATAAGGCTAAAGATCTCAACTTGCTCCAACTGCCAATCCCATTGGGCTATACTTCAGATTTCCCAATTCTACGGTATGCTGATGACACCTGATCATAATGGAAGCATGTGCTAGGCAACTAGTTTTCCTTAAAAGTCTATTGTAGACATTTGCAGCTTCAACATGTTTAAAGGTTAATTATTCAAAATCAGTGATGGTGCCAATAATTGTGGAAGATGAGCAGATGCAGATTCTGGCAAACAACTTGGAGTGTTCTTTAGGATCCATGCCCTTCACTTATTTGGGTTTACCTCTGGGCACAACAAAGCCAAAAGTTGTTGATTTCCTGCCACTGATATCAAAATGTGAAAGAAAGTTAATCAACACATCAAACTTTTTATCTCAGGCAGGAAAGCTACAAATGACTAATGTTGTTTTCTCATCATTGCCTACTTTCCAACTGTGCACATTCAGGATGCATAAGACAGTCATTCATCAAATTGATAAATATAGAAAACATTGCTTTTGAAGAAAACACTACAAAAAACCTTGTGATCCATGACGATATTCACATGACGTTTTCAGATTTTGTCACAGATCACACTGCATCCGTGATGAACTGTCAGATTTCATCATAGATTCGCAGTATTGGATATGAAGCCCGATATGAAGTCCAAACTCCATGACGTTGTGCCAATTTCGTCATAGATTTCGTCACAGATCACGATACATCCATGACAACATTCAGAATTCGTCATAGATTATCTTTGTTGGATATGAAGTCCGATATGAAGTCCAAACACTATGACGTTGCATCAATTTCGTCATAATTCGAATTTTCTCATGATCAATAAATTAATAGAAATAGAGATGATCATTAAAAAAACTTCATTATTAGGAAAATCATGGGAAAATTTAGAAGGATGTATGGTAAAAAAGGAAAATAAGAAAATTAAAAAATGGTGGATTCATGGTTTGAACCATGCACCTTTTGATTCAAGGGAAGTCAACTTACCACCACAGTACACATCTGTTAATGCATTTATAATCTTCTTTACCATTTAATTCTGGCCAACGTCCGCCCCGTCAGCGCCTATGTGTCAGCACAGTCACCCCGCCTACATGTCATCAGAGTCACCCTGTCAGCCCAGCCAAATTCCAAAAAAAATCACCGCTTCAAAGCGGATTCGAACCGGGGACCTCCCGCATCGGCTCCACAAGCGTTTGCCACTACACCACAAGTCAGTTTGTGTTTGTATTGAGAAACAATTCTATATATCCTATTTGGGCTGAAATACATTACTCCATTCACTCTGCCTGAATCATCCCCGACGCCAGCAAACACTCCTTGCTTCGGCGGCGTATCCGCCCGCCGCCGCCGCACCGTGGCGGTGAGGTCCATGTGCTCGCCGAGCCCGCCTCCATTGCCGGCGCCGCGCGCCGCCTCCATTGCTTCGGCTGCTTGGACCCGCGGCCGTGTCCCGCTGCGGGGAGGCCGGCCGGGCCCCGTGCCACATCTTCGGCGCATCCGCGGCGCATCTCCGCGCTACCCCCGCCTACGGCGCCACCCATTGCTGCGCATCTCTGGCGCCCTGCCCGGCCCGCCATCCTCAAGCTCCGGCCGGTGCCACAAACTGTTGTGCATCTCTGGAGCCCTACCCGGTCCGCCATCCTCAAGATCCGACCGGCGCCACCAATTGTTGCGCATCTCCGGCCACCAGCGGCGCTTCATGCACCCGAGGAATCCCTTCCTCCTCACCTGAGCACCAAAATTTTCCACACCCGAGGGACCCATTCTTCCTCACCTGAACACTGTCTTGCAGTTGAAGGTACTACATCTGTAGCATTTTAATTCTTGGCTTTGTCGAATGTATAGCTTTTGAATTTGTGCAGACTTGTTGATTCGTGTTTTCTGTGCAATGCTTGATTAGATGGATCGAAGTTGGGTGCATGGCAATGCATTTACCTCAGTTTACATGGATGGTGTCAAAGAATTTATGAGCTTTGTTAAAGGGAAATTCAGTGATAATGTTGAAATTCTTTGCCCATGCAGTAGATGCCTCAATCAGAAGTACCTAAGCCAGGCTCTTGTGAACAAACACATGCTCATGAATGGCATGGACAGTACTTATACTAGATGGATTCATCATGGAGAGGATTTGAATGTGGATATTGCTGAGCATGTTCCTGCTAATGTGGATGACAGTGATAATGGGATAGATGAGACAGAGGATGATGTTGATCCTTGGGAATCAGTTTTTGGAGAATTACATAGTACTGGAGCAGAAGTAGAAAGAGAGGTTGGAGATAATGATGATGGTGATACAGGACCTGATGAGCAAGAGTCATTTTTGAAAACAGCCATGAGAGAGGCAAAGCGTATGCTTTATCCCGGTTGTACCAAATTCTCTAGGTTCTCTTTTGTGGCTAAGCTCCTTCATTTGAAGTCATTGTACAGGATAAGCAATTCTGCTTTTACTGCAATATTGATGATATTAGTTGATGCATTTCCAAAACACAATACAGTCCCAAAATCCAATACTGAAGCAAAGACTATTCTAAAGGATTTAGGTCTTGGGTATGAATCCATACATGTGCTACAACAACAAGCGTGTGTCTTTGTTTAGAGGGGAGGAATATGGCAAGCTTGACAATTGCCCTGTTTGCAAGCTCTCTAGATGGAAAGACCCAGAAAGGAAGAAGATCCCACAAAAAGTGTTGAGACATTTCCCTTTGGCACCTAGGCTGAAAAGGTTGTTTCAAACAAAAGAATCACCAGAAGAAGCACAGTGGCACAAGAAGAAGCGGCAGCCCAGTGAGAAAGAAATGAGCCACCCAGCTGATGGTAAGGCATGGCAGGAGTTTGACAAAGAACATCCTATGTTTGCGAAAGATGCCAGAAATATTAGATTGGAACTTGCTACTGATGGGTTCCATCCCTTCTCGGAAAAGAACTCGAAATACAACATGTGGCCTGTGTTTGTTATACCATACAACCTTCCACCTTGGTCATGCATGCGAGAGTCAAACTTCATGATGGCTCTGCTTATTCCAGGTCCTACATGTCCCGAGAAGGACTTTGATGTATTCTTAGAGCCTCTTATAGAAGATTTACTTGATCTTTGGAAGGGTGTGCCCACTTATGATGCAATTACTCGGAAAGAATTTAATCTTCGTGCTGCAGTCTTGTGGTGCATCCATGACTACCCAGCTTTGTGCACTCTTTCTGGGCGTACCAGAAAAGGATATTTTGCATGTATTCATTGTGACAAGCACCCTCTTTCATATCGCTTGAGGAGAAAACTTGGGTATTTTGGGCACTACCATTTTCTTCCAAAAGGACACCGTTTGCGGAGAAATAATGAGTATGCTAGTCTATTTGAGAGCAATGAGGCACCAAAGTCATTTTCTGCAGAGGAGTTGTTGGCTGAATTGGAAAAAGTTAAAGATGTTAGACCTGGGAAGAATCAAGAATTTGGGAAAAGCAAGCGTTCAGACTTTGAAGGGGATCATGTGCGAATTTGGAGCCGGAGGGGTGGCTTGTGGAAGTTACCATATTGGCCAACGTTGAAGCTGAGACATAATCTTGATGTCATGCATATTGAGAAAAACATATGTGAGTACTTAATTGGGACAATTCTAAACATTCCTGGGAAGACAAAGGATACAACTAAAGCCAGGCTAGATCTCAAAGATTTGGGAATTAAAGAGGAGCTACAGTTTAGAGAGGATGGAGATTCATGTGAGATGCCTAATGCTCGATATACGTTGTCCAAAGAAAAAAGGAAGGCCTTTTGTGATTTTTTAAGTAAGATTAAATTTCCAGATGGGTTCGCTTCCAACATTTCAAGATGTGTCAGTGCTGATGGAACCAAGTTGCAAGGGCTAAAAACACATGACTGCCACATTCTGCTACAAAGAATCTTACCAGTTGCCATGAGAGGGTTTATGGACAAGGATATCTATGAAGCAATAGCGGAGTTAGGAAAGTTTTTCGGGGAGTTGTGCGGCAAAACCCTAAACAAAGATGTTCCGGTTGAAATGAAGAGAGAGTTACCTATAATTTTGGTGAAGCTTGAGAAAATTCCCCCCGACTTTCTTTGATGTGATGATGCACCTAGCTTTACATTTATCGATGAGGCATTGCTTTGAGGCCCTGTGCATTATGGGTGGATGTACCCAATTGAGCGGAGGTTGTATACCTTGAAGCGCTATGTGAGAAATAGGGCACGACCAGAAGGTTCAATTGCCGAGGCATATATAGCTGAGGAATGCTTGACATTTTGCTCCAAATTTATTGAAGGTGTTGAAACCAAGTTTAATCGAGCTCCAAGAAATGTAGGATTTTCTGATGAAGAGGCCTTTGATGTAGATGTGTTTGGCCATGGAGTTCATTTTAATTCTGCACCTGATAGAGTGTATGATGTAAATGGTTTTGATCAAATGGTGTGGTATGCCCTTAACAATTGTAGTCAAGTTGACAAATATTTGAAGTAAGTTAGAACTGTTGACCTAACTTTGAAGATTTTTACAAATTTGTGGAGTAAGCTAATTTTTGTTTCTTTGGCTTTGCAGGATGTTCAGAGAAGAATTGGAGAGAACAGGAGTGCCTAACATTGAAACAATGCTTCAACGAGGATTTCAGAATTGGTTCAGAAACCATGTAAGTTCGATGGACATTCACATCTCTTGCTATTTTTCTAGATGCCATTTTCCAGACTTGCTTCTAATTTATTTGTCTATTGTGATAGATTTTTATGTTGCGAAATAGTGGTGAAGAACAGGTCGATGATGACCTCTTTTCCTTGGCATGTGGTCCTGATATGAGGGTCAAGAAATATAGGTAATGCATAGTTAATGGTGTGAGGTGGAACACTGTTGATCATGACCTGAACAGAAAGACACAGAACAATGGAGTCATGGTACAAGGTTCACATAATGGTCAGATGATTGATTTTTATGGAACTTTGAAAGAGATCATTAAATTAGACTATACCGGTGAAGGTGAGGAGAGGTCAGTAGTTCTCTTTAAATGTGATTGGTACAAACTGGATGGGAAGATTAGTGGACTTCAAAATGATGGATATTTTAAGAGCATCAATGTTTGTAATCTGTGGTGTAAGGATGATTCTCTAATCTTGGCAACTCAGGCTAGGAAGATTTTCTATTTGCCAGACACTAAATTGGGTGACAAATGGCAAGTTGTGAAGACATTTGATCATAGACACCTTTACAATGTAAGTGAAAGTGATTCTCCACATTATAATGCTCCTGCATATCAAGAAGATGAGTGCTTTGAAGTTGATGGTTAACGACAAGAAGTTTCAGACAATACCTATGAGCAGCCTTTAAATAGAGATGACGAACCTGCCCTCGTATTTGAAGCTTCTGAAATTGCCCGGTTGGTGAAAGAAAGTAACAAACATGTGCATGAGAGTGATGTCGAAGATGAAGATGATGAGGAAGATGAAACACCGCTGGAGTACTGTGACAGTGATGATGAAGGAGATGCTGCAATGGAGGTTGACAGTGATGATGAGTAGCTAGTTGTTTTTATGCACAAAACTTGTTGTGGAATGTATTTGTATGCACAATACTTTAATTTTCTGCATTGGGACTTGAATTTTAATGGACATTCAGACATGTTTGTGCCTTGGTTTCCCTGTTATTTCAGAAACATGTTTTGGACATGTATGATTTACGACATGTGAAATTTCGGACATGTGTTTTGTGCTCGCATCTTTGGAGCTCCAGGGTGGAGATTGGGTTAATATTCAGTTGATTCAATAATTCAATAACATTTAGATAAATCATAGTGTTTGTGGTTTTTTCTTATTATGCTTCATAATCTGTTATAATCTGAAAACTTGGTGTCTCTTACCTTCTCTTGCTTTGTATATCTTGCAGACTTAACTTTGAAAGCATGTTGCAACATATATGTGCTTGCTGTCTACTTTCCCTAATGCCACAGATCTAACTTTTGCAAACAAGCTTAAACAACATCTTGATATCAACCAGCTGTGTAGTTCAGGATCTGAACCAGCTGAATCACAAGTAATAAAAATTGCAATCACTAGTTAAAAACAAGTAATCAACCAAAGATTGCCATTAACATCAGTACTTCAACAATTGAATGCCATTTAACATCAGTACTTCAAATGATCCACTACTGACTCAGGACCTATGTATTACAGACTAAGACAGCATCCACACTGATCCATCCACACTGATAACAAGACAAGCATCCACACTGATGCATCCACACTGATCCACGCTGATGCATCTGTCACAAAAGCATGTGGCCTATCCACACTAATTCCTACTTCCATCTGTTGGCCAAAATTCCACCATCAGTCACAAAAGCATGCACTAGTTGCCTTTTGCTGCATCAGATGTAGCAATGAGTGCCTGTTGAAGTCTTCTCATCCTTTTCTTCTCCCTCTTGAGCTCACCCTCAAGCCATCAGATATTCTCCTGTGTTGCTCCCACCTCTTGTTGTAACTCCCAAAAGTCCATCTGTTGGCCAGTGAGCAATTCAGGGAGTTAGTTCATGAATCCATGATCCTACTATACCATACTACTGAAGTAATATGTGCAACCAACTGAACCTAAAAGGTTAATCTATACAACTGAACCTAACATTAGAAGAACACTAAAAACAGTAAATGGCTGAATTCCACCTATATGCACATACACAGCAATGCTATATGCTAACCAGTAACACATAATGCCTATATGCTAACCAAGAACATCTACAGATACAAGACTGAATTTGGCGTGCCAGATAAATTAGGCATCTGAAATTAATCTAAATCTTCCTCCCTTTGTTAAAAGGGCAATTGGCACAACTGTCAGGGACTTGGCAGATCCAAGATTCAACCTAATATAACATTAACAGACAACATTGAAAGTAACATCATTTGGTTAGCTAGATTAACTTGCATATTCAGCACCAATGAGTGTTTGCTCACCTTCTTCTCCGTCCGCTTCAGCTGCTCAACTGGCCTCAGCTGCGCAGATTCATCACTGCTAGACGATTCATCACTGCTAGAGGTTGTCAAATCGATGGTCTTCTTCTTCTTGGCCACGACACCGGAGCCGGAGTGGAGCTTCTTCTCCCGGCGGTCACTGCTTCTTCTCCCGGCGGTCGCTGGCTCTCATCGAGCGCTCGGCGGCGGCAGTGGAGAGCACAGGCTCGCGCACGGCTGCGGAGCGCTTCTCCTGGCGAGCGCTGGCCTCTAGCGCGCGGACGGCGGTGGAGCGCTTCTCTGGAGAGCGGCGGCCTCCCGGCGCGCGGACGGCGGTGGAGCGCTTCTTATTCTCCCGGCGCGCGCCGGCCTCCGGAACGGGCACCGCGGCGGACGAGAACCTTCCGTACGCATCGTGCTTCTCCCGGCGAGCATGCTCTGAGCACTTCCGACTGTCCTCCGGCGACCCCATCGAGGGAGGAAGCGGCGGGTTGGGGTGTGGTGGTGGAAGCGGCGGGTTGGGGGTGTGGCGGATCGAGCGAGGTTGGATCGAGCGCGGCGGATCGAGCGAGGAAAACGAAGGGGTGCGGCGGATTGATTTAAGTAGAATCTAGCGATGAGCAGGGAAAGTAATAAATAGAAAACTAGATGCCTTGCGAACGAATTCACTTGAGTAGCGCAGTGGTATGTCTTAGTATGCCATAAGCCGAAGGTCATGGGTTCGAGACCCAGTGGCCTCATAATTGTTTTCTTTTTTCCATACTACACCATCCGAGGAGCAACGAAAAGGGATAAGAAGATAACTAGACGCATCCTAAGCGAGTTTACTTGAGTAGCGCAGTGGTGTGTCTTACTGGGCCATAATCCATAGGTCACTAGTTTGAGACCCATTGACCTCACTTTTTTTTGGCACACTACATCATCTCCCACAAACATTTAAACTACATGTACCTCAATTAATACCTAAAAAATCCTTAAAAATAGTTTTTGATGATTTATATTCATTTAGAGATCATATCCTTAAAAAAGTTTATGAAATTGCAACTGTTTGGTAGGGGTGATTCAACCTTCTACTTCCATCCTCACTTAAAAAAATGGTCATAGTATCTAAATCTTCTAAAAATGTTATGAATACTAGCACATAATCATTGTAGAGGTGTGGAAGATTGACAAAAAAAAATTCAAATCATTTCGACAAAGTTGACTATACGTTGTTCACAAAATTGATAGGTTTCCCATATTGTTCTAGAAAACTCAACTAGAACTTCAAGATTTGAACTACTTGTGAAATGTGTGAACTCGTATACACTCCAACTTTTAACACCCTCATGTTGACCATATAAATAGAAAATATCAACTTACATTAGCAATTTGTATGGAAAAAAGTTTTTTATTTTCTTTTTAGTTACATCATCTCCCACAAACATTTAAACTACATGTACCTCAATTAATACCTAAAAAATCCTTAAAAATAGTTTTTGATGATTTATATTCATTTAGAGATCATATCCTTAAAAAATTTATGAAATTGCAACTGTTTGGTAGGGGTGATTCAACCTTCTACTTCCATCCCCACTTAAAAAAATGGTCATAATATCTAAATCTTCTCCAAACATTATGAAAACTGGCACATAATCATTGTAGAGGTGTGGAAGCTTGACAAAAAAATTCAAATCATTTCGACAAAGTTGACTATACGTTGTTCACAAAATTGATAGGTTTCCAACATTATTCTAAAAAACTCAACTAGAACTTCAAGATTTGAACTACTTGTGACATGTCTGAACTCGTATACACTTAAACTTTTAACACAACTTCATGTTGACCATATAAATAGAAAATATCAACTTACATTAGCGATTTGTATGGAAAAACATGTTTTTATTCTCTTTTTAGTTACAAGGAAACATGTCATATGAACCAAATCAATAAATAGTGACTAACATACAAACAAATAGTACCAAGTTAAAGAGAGAAATTTAATAAAAAATTACAAAAAAAACAAGTAATTTTGAGCTATTACGAGGGAGAAATACTTATTGCAAATTTTAAATATGAATCAAAAAGAGAAAATAAGAAACATTTATGTGTAGCCTCATGAACATCTATCCTATGCGTGCACATATATGCCCCTGTCACTGATGTGTAGACCCCACTCACACCACTCACTCCACTCTCTACCACGTGTTGGACACACATCTCACCGACACGTGGACCCCGCCAAGGCGGACCCCATTCATCATACTCAGGAGGCATATCTGTGGGCAGCATGCGAAATCCTAACTGTGGGCGGCATGCGAAATCCTCTCCCACACTGAATTGACCTTAATACCCACAGCTCCTCAAATTTTACACACAACTCAGGAGGCATATCTGTAATTTCGCATACAGAGGAAAATAACCCTGGTCGCCTCTCATTTCGTTGGCTCAGCCTCACATTTCCCCCCGCCCCAAACCCTAGACCCCTCCTCCACATCCCGCCGCCGGGGCATCTCCCGCCGCCGGGGCATCTCCCGGCGCCGGCCCCTGCCTCCACATCCCAGCCTTCAATGGCATATCCGCTGCCTCCAGATCCCCGCCGACGTCTCTCGACTGCTTCTCCGCCGACCACCACGCTGTCGCATATTCAAGGGTCACTCCTCTTCCACTTCGTCACTTCAAGCAATGCCTTCGCACCTCCACCAGCGTCGGTTGAGGGAGGCCCCCGGTGACCTCCACCAACGTCGGTTGAGGGAGGCCCCCGGCGACCTCAACCGTCGCAACGTCAGAAAGCACAAGAGAAGACGAAGGAGAGACCGAAGAAGGGACAAGAATTTTAGATGCTAGGTTCGGCCTCCTGCTCCTCCTCCTCCTCCCCTTCTATTTTGAAGTTGGTGCTAGTAAAATTGCTACAAACTGTAAAACTACCAGGCAACTGCCAGGTTCCAGGCTTTATTTCTGGGTACGAGCTATTGACTGTTCGTGTTTTCTGCGCAGCAGTAGTTTGATGATCGAATGCAGGCATACTTTCTTCCTGTAGATTCAGGTGGTTAGTGAGAACCATGTGAAAACTAGCATTTGGTAGTGTTTCAGTAGATTCGGGCCACCAACATGATTAATCGATGCATATTAGTTGCGAGCATGCTTCCTCTATTTGAAGTGAAGCATTTATGCCGACATACTTTGGTTATCAACCTTCTTGATTGGTCAGATGAATAAACTATCATTACGCTTCACATAAAATCAAGTTCAGGAAATGATTGTACGAAATTCGATTCTTCGACTCTGTTTGCAGTAGTTATTATTGGCATTGGTGTGTTAGCAGTAGTTATTATTTGCATATGTTCTATATTGAGTTCTTGTCATTCACTTTGTCGAACACTGAACAGAGTCATTCATTTTATTCTAATGTCAGATGGAGTCATGTCAACTCCTCCTGCTCCTCCCCTCCTATTTTGAAGTTGGTGGTAGTAAAATTGCTAGAAACTGTCTCAGTGTATTTTCGGAAGGAAATAGCATTAGTATCCTTTGGTTGCTTTAGGGCGCGTTTGCGACCCTAGCTCAGCTGGGCCTTGCGCTCGCGGGGGCGCAGTGGCCTTGTTTGCGGCCTTGGGATGAACAACTGGTTGTAAAAACTTATTGTTGCCTTTGTTGGCAACTTCTGTTTGCTGGTTAAGCCATTATAAATGCTTGGATTGCTCTCTTCCTGTTTCTTCTTATACTTGAGGTGGTACTAGTGGGTTTTATGGCCTATGATGCAACAACATACATGAGGTGGATGCCTTTTTCCTTTGTTTGCAAGTTATCATGTGTTTCATCTACAATGTTGAGGTTTCTTCATCTGCAATGTTCTTTTCTATTTGCTTTCTTTCTTGTTTGCAAGGCATCCACCAATGATTGAAATGAACAAATCCACCACAAAATAAAAAAGCTGAGGCCAATACCATGTTCTTTTAGCCTATGATGATACATTTGTTTGCCAATTAATTGATGAACTTCAACTTGTGAGGGACTGGAGCTGTGAAATTTCAACTTGTTCTTTTTCTCATGTCTGTAATCAAACCGTGGGACACATCCATTCCCAGGCAATTTTTTGAAGCCTGGGATGGATTTGTCCCACGGTTCCATTACTGCCATGATCTTATTTTTCAAACACATGCTACCTTATGCTCCAAGTTGAGGTTTAGATGATATTGCAGACTAATCTGAGGCCAATATTCTGTGTTCTTCCTTTCCTCCTCTTTTGCCTATGATGATGATCAGATGTATATTACCTCTCATGGCACTCATCAAAACATGCAACACATCCATGCCCATGTTTTTAAATACTGGGCTGTATGTGTCTCATGCTTCCATGGTTGCCATGAACCATTTATTACTGCTTTTAATATCAAATCATCTGAGGCCAATTTATTGTTCAGAATTATTCATGTTGTGATGTCAAGTATATTTAATCTGTGTACATGTTAATCTGGATGTAAATAAATTCAGGACATTTAATCTGTGTACATGCTAATGCTGGATTTTTGCTTTTATCTTAGAACGTCCACTAAAAGCATATGAAGAGCTGCGCTACAAGACATGTATGCAGAACAGTAAAAGGCTTAAGGATCTTTGATTTCATACAACAAGCATCTCTCCAAACAATAGTGGCACAACCAAGACTAAGCCACATCATAAAAGTCATATAGACTCTGGATCTGACTATGATCCTTCCCATGATGATGATGGTGATGAAGGTGAAGAAGATTTGCTTGGTGAAGACAATGCCAAGGTGCTTATTTTGCAATCTATTCAAGGCTTAATTTGTTGTTTGCTTCAAGATTAAATATTATCCATGGTTCCCTTCTCGCAGGTATCTAAGGAAAAGACTTGCAAAGGAAGAAAACAAAGGTCGGATGACATCCTTCCAGTGGTGAAATTTCAGTCTCGTAAGAGGGTTTTAGCACAAGGACCACCAACTGATAGAGAAACAAGGTTGAAGAAAAGCAAAACTCAGATTGATGCAATTCTGAGTCCACCATCCAGGGATAATGATGACACTCAAGCTGTTGTGGAAGGTTAGTTCTCTTACCATGTTACTTATAATTAATCTTGATTTGACTGTATGATGACTGCAAGCTTACTTGTTTACATTTTTTAGATTTCGGGGTTGACCAACTTGATGACAACAGCCACACAACCAATGGAGGTGATGCCATGTGTCATGGACCTGGTGGAGACAACCAGATGACCACTGAAGGTGAGTTTTTTAATTTATTTGCCACATTGTGTATTGCCTCTTAGTTTGGTGAAAGGATTCTTATTGTGTGCAATTAGATGGTTCTACCCACCAGGATGACAACATTGGTGATGGACCTAGTTCCATTACTAATCCTCATGGCCACAACCGGCTAACCACTACAGGTGATATCAATGCAACAGGTTCCTTTGATTCAACAGTCAGCTTGCATCAATTTTTTCTTAAGCTTGCTGATTGCAACTTCAATGTGCATTTGCATTTAGGAAAGGAGCGAAGGGAAAGAGGAGTTAACATGGGACATGGTCTCCACAGGTTGACTCGAGCTCGGCATGCCAAGCTGCCAGTGGTCATAACTGAAGGGAATATAAGACCTATGGTGCCTTTGGTTGCTGCAAAGTATGCATCAGAGTGCAACATTGCAGTGAGGAACCACATCCCTATTTTCACGCACTGGAAGGAGTATCAGAGACAGCCAGCAATAGTGGACCAATTTCTTGCAATACTTTCTGTAAGAACTTTTCCCTCTTATGTAGTTGTTTTCACTAGTTTTTGTGCAAATTTTGTCACTGCAGTTTAGATTAAAATCCACATTGCTACAATTTTATCCTCTTGCAACTTAAGAAACTGTCAGATATGTGGCTTGTTACAACAGTTGCAACCTTCTTACACTTGTTTTCCACCCAATAGGCAAAATTTGACATTAACACAAGTGATCCAATAGTTAGCAAGGCTTGTATGGAGATAATGCAGTCTGCAGTTCGCCAACAGAGACACAAGCTGAAGCATGAGTTCTTTGATCCTTTTCCCCTGCACCTAGTTAGGAAAACTTTTCTTGTCAAATCAACTAGTAATGAACAGTGGACGGCTCTTGTGGAGTCATAGAAAACTCCCAAGAAGATGGTAATTTTCCTGAACCAAACTTCTTTGCCTCCTATATGTTAATTTTGCAAGTGACTTACATGTATTGTGGTTGATGCACAGGGCATGCCAATCAGCTAAAGAAAATCGAGGAAAGGGCAAGTTTCATCAAACAACTGAATCTTGTAGCTACTCTGTTACTGTAGAAAATCTGGTAAGATTGACTGATTGTATATCCATTTTGTTGAACTGCATGATGTTTGCTTGAAACTAGCTAGTAGATCATCAATGCTATGAAGTTGGTTATGTTCTGTTAAGTTCATGTTAATCTGTTTCCCTACTGGTTCCTTGATATCTGTTGATGGTTCAAATCGTAAGTGAATGGCCTTGGTCTTTTAAGTAAGGTTGTGGTGTGACCCTAAAACTATACAACAAATTATGCATCTTTGCTATGTTTTAGTCAAATGATATTTCTAGTTCTATATGTTGCTAAGATTAGTTTGTTTATATAATTGGGCACAAATATCATTTGAAGCTCAACCAATATAAAAGACCCCTTGTTGTTTTATCAGTTTTTGATATATAGTGCTCCATATAAATGTTGTTTCAGGGAGATGAGTTCAAAGGTAAAGAGGTTGATGCTTTTGAGTTATTCAAACTATGCCACTATAGCAAGAGAAAGAAAGGATACATCTGTTCAGTCGGCCATTGTAAGTCAGCTTTCTTGTGGTGCTCTTTATTTGCTTATTTTCAACATCTCATAATCCTGAACCAGTTTTGTTGCTTGTTTCCTTGCTAGACCGAGATAGAAAACCGAGTTGACCGCACCGGTGGAAGCCGAACATGAACAACCCAAGTCCGCAATCGAAGTTGTATCCGATGTCTTTGGATAAAAACACAAAGAACAATCACTTCCTTCAGAATGTGGGCATCAAGGTTGTGCGGCAGAGGCGTGGTTTGCATACTGTTGAAGCTTTACTAGAAGTGGAGAAGAGGAAAAACGCTGATCTTTGGTCGGTTGTCGATAGCTAGCAAGAGAAAGTTGATGATCTTTCAAGGCAAGTGCATGAGAATCAGAAGAAGCAGACTGAGTTGGAGTCCAAATTGGAGCTTCTGCTAAGTCCAAATTGAGCCAACTAAGCGTCCAGATGGTATGCCCCTTTTTGGTGGACCTTAACTTGATAGGAACCAAACTGTGTTTTGACCAAACTTCTCTATACTGCCTGACATGTCTTTTGATGGTGATATTCTGGTAGTTTTGATGTGCCTTCAGCCAGATGGTGGATGTATGGCATTCTTTTGTTTTTGGTGATAGATATGGTAATTCTGGTGATACTTGTTAGTTTCTGGTAATATATGGTGATTCTGGTGATGTGGTGAACTGGTGATACTTGGTAGTTTCTACCAAATGATGGATATCTTTTTTGGCCTGATTTGATTTCTGGATTTATATACCTATTTTAAATCTGTTGGGCATTTGTTGGGCTGAAATGAATATGGGTTGTGCCAGAAATGTATGTGGGCTGGGCTGTAATGGATTTATATAGGCTGAAATTCAGTCTAAGAAAAAATTGCATATGCTCACGTCAGCGCCACGTGGAAGCCACGTCAGCGCCACGTGTCAGCCACGTCAGCGCCAAGTGGCTGCCATGTCAGTGCCACGTGGCTGCCACGTCAGCGCCGCGTGGATGCCACGTCAGCGCCACATGGCTGCCACGTCAGCGCCATGTGGCTGCCACGTCAGTACCACGTTTTTGAACACCATCGCCACATAATCTACCACATAATCGCCACGTCATCTACCAAATCATCTCAACAAGTGATGTGGCAGGTTAATTCATGACAGTCACTTTCGTCACAGATTTTGGGCTTTGGGCTGGGTTCACTGGGCTTTACACCAATCTATGACGATCTGAAAACGTCATAGATTACGTCATTCCATGATGAAAACGTTAATACGTCACGAGAGGTGATTTGTGACGCACAATCCATGACGAAATGAAAATTCATCATAGATGTGGTTTTATGACGAAAATTGGATGATCCGTGATGAAAAACGACCGTCATAGATCACAAGGTTTTTTGTAGTGAAAGTAGATGCCAGTGATAAAACTGCACCAAAGGCAGCTTGGGAAATGGTGTTTTTACCTATGAAACAAGGAGGCTTGGGAGTTCTCAATTTCGAAATACATAATGAAGCTTTGCTCCAGAAGAACTTGCAGATCTCCAAACAAGCAATGTCCACATGGCTACAATCAGTCCATTAGTTTACCTTATTTTTTCCACACCTTTTTTGTTTCGTGATGTAATTTCTATACTCTTGTTTGCTTTCTTCTATTTATATATATAATCAGTAGGGGACCTTACCCCTCCTGTTTCATCAAACAAAATTATAACATTTAGGACTCATGTGTGACAACATTAGCAAGTTCAGGGACTTGTTTGTACGTTTTGCGAGTTCAGGGACCGGGATGACACAGACACACAAGTTTAAGGATCGGTGACGTACTTTACTCTTAAAACAATTTTAGCAAAGCTCGTGTTTAATTAATATCTCGATGAGGTAAGAATTATTGTAGTCAATGTATTAGAACTTCAAAATAAATTGTAAAAATGACGCAACTTTCTAATTGAGTAGTTTTTTGTACTTTTAGATTATTGAAGTTTCCGTTAGCATTTAATCTAATTAAGAACATTAAGTTTGAATTACATGGCAATTCATATATACTAGTTGAATACCCCCCACGTTCCTGAGGGATTTTTTTTAAATTTAGATGACAGTTTGAAGCTAGTTTTAGGTAATATATTTGTAGATCAATGCAAGAAAAATATGAATGAAATATTTCTTATGATATATGAAGTCAAGAATTTAATTTGTTAATGATATGATGTGACCAAAGGCATCCTAATGGAGATATGTATAATCTATAAGCTTCAAAATACACGTGACTTTGTTAGTCGAAATACAAAGATAAGATTATGGTATCTAGGTCTCATACCTAATTTACCATTAGTAAAAACATTTAAAATGAATTTACCATCTATCATTGCATTGATGTCATCAAAAACACTGGCCCCAGTTGACTAATGGTGAGCTTGACCTGGCCGGTCGGTTGCCAATGTGGATGCAAAGAGCGGCTGCATGGAGGTGGAGTAGCCACCACAGAGAGAGCCATGGTTGCCAAGGTCTCCTCTCTCGTGCCGTCAGGGTCGATGTACACAATTGAGAAGGTAACAAAGGGAAGATGTAACTATTTAAACAGGAAGGGAACTTGATGATTCAACACCGCAAGCCCCTCCACATGTGATCAATGTGATAACACACCCGGAGATGTGTGAGTTGTAGGCATCAAACGTCGCAACTTGCTCAAAATCTTCTCTAGTCTTGCACACAACCTATACATGTGATAACACAACTCCCCGACAAGTTTCGTGATTTTCGGACTTCGTCCGAATTTTTTGTAATTTAGAAACACTTTTCCTGTATGTTGTTAGTCATGTTACGACAACAATATGCTCGATATTTCATGTCAGTTGGTGGATAAGGCCTCAATATAAACCAAATATTATGAATATCATTTTTTGAATCGCCAAATTATATGATTTCATGTACCTGTAGTTCAAATTTGAAGTGTGCCTAAAAATTCAAGAAAAAGAAAAAACTAAGGAAATATAACAAAAAAATTCAAAAGTAAGCCAAATTTGGGCAAGGAGTTTTAAATAATGTTTGAAGGCCTCAAAATAATGGGGCAAAAAAATCAAAAAAAATAAATATTTCCCCAAGTGCCTGGGCACCTGGCACTCGGGGAAGGGCTGCCCTTCCCCGAGTGCCTTGGCACCTGGCACTCGAGGAAGGGAAAATTAAAAAAAAGGCCAGGGCCTTCCCCGAGTGCCTTGGCACCTGGCACTCGGGGAAGGGAAAATTAAAAAAAAAGACAGGGGCCTTCCCCGAGTGCCTGGGCAACTGGCAACTGGCACTCGGGGAAGAGATTTCCAAAAAAAACAAATTTCTTTCCCGAGTGTTGCACTCGGGGAAGAGGTTGCAAAAAAAAAGAAATTTCTTCCCCGAGTGTTGCGCTCAGGGAAGAGTAAAAAAAAATCCGGTCGACGGCGTTAAATCTTCCCCCGAGTGCTACCGTGGCACTCGGGGAAGTCTTCCTCGAGTGTACGATTTTTGGCACTCGGGGAAGAGCTCTTCCCTGTGAGCCGCTTCCCCGGAAGCTCTTCCCAGAGTGTTGCACTCGGGGAAGGCTTCCCCGAGTGTTTTTGGCTCTTCCCCGAGTGCTTGAGGCACTCGGGGAAGCAGTTAGCTCCTGTAGTGGTAGTGCTGTTGTGCTCCGCCATTAGAGAGCCGTGCTGTAGTGGTGAGTAATGAAGAGAGGATTAATTATTTTCCTCTGCCGTGCTACCTCCTGAAGTGCTTGCTTACGTGGCTGAGAGAATTGCTATAATATTTGGGAGAAGTTTTTTTTGAATTAAGTGCAGATGACATCAACAGATGATGTAGCACTGTGAGGTTTGAGAGAAATAGTTAATGAGTACTAATTATGTGTGTGTGTGTGTGTGTAAGAGTCAATTTTAGTTCTGTATTTGTCATAAAAACACAACTCAATTCTGCACAATGAGATGGAGCTTAAAGGAAGACAAAATATATTTATTTTTGTGACACCCTCCTTCTTTGATACCTCGTGAGTACTAAATAGTCAAACTTATTGCCTAACGACAAGGAAAAAGGATCATATTATTCACGTCCAATGATTGTAAAGTTGTAATATGAATTATACTATATAATAAATGTTTATTTCAAATTACCAACATATAAAAGCGTTTCTGTGGCCAAAACTTTATCCGTAGAGACATTGCAACACACACATATTGTATTTTGTTGCTAATATTTATGTAGCTGTTGTAGTGGGCCTTGGACTATGGAAACACACGCAGTTAATAATGGGTTAGCACGGCCTCAGCCCCGGCCCCCCGGCCCTTGCAGCCTGTGTATTTGGAATATTGGCAACTACTGGAATATGTGTTGCAAAGATATATTATTGTTTCTCCTAAAACGACTTCGGTAACAATTCATTCCTTGTACAAAACTTTAGGTGTGTCTCCTCGTCAGTCACTTGAAATTTTGCTTTCCCATCAGTCACCCATTCCATCTGTTTGGATGTGGATCCAACAACCAAAGAACCAACCGTCCAACCCCTTCTCTCCTTATCACTTTATTCTTGGCGCACCTTTGCCTTCCTCCTGACCAAGCTATGCGCCCCCGGCGGCCTCTGCCGCCTTCATAGACGCCCTGTGCCGCTGCTGACGTTAACCCATTGGGGTCTGGCGCCCCCTCCGCCAGTAACCTCCCCAACCACCATCAGACTCCACCTGGACGGCGGCCCTACCACGCCACCACACCTGTGCCGCCATCCACACCACCACCATTGCTGGTCCTCTGGTGCCCCCACACCTCATCTTCTAGGTTCAGTGACCAATGGAACCTCCACCCGAGCAAATTAAACCCTGAACCCTAACCCCGTGCCCAGAAACCCAGATCCATAAGGCTGCCCGCCTTCACCACCATCCACGGCCAGCAGCGTCCACTTAACGAAGAGGTCCTCGCCGCCGTCCGCTCCGCCCAACTCCTGTCGTCGGCCGCTCCACTTGATGAAGAGAGAAAGAGAGGAGAGAGAGAGAGATATATGTCGGCGTGAAGGAGAGAGGAAGGGTAGGAGGACCTACCTCACCGGCATCCTCCGCCGAGCGCGCCGATCTCACTAGAGCCAATGAGAGAGAGAGAGAGAGAGAGAGAGAGAGAGAGAGAGAGAGAGAGAGAGAGAGAGAGAGAGAGAGAGAGAGAGAGAGAGAGAGAAGAGGAGGCAGCGGCGGCAATGTGTTGTTGGGGAGAAGTCGTGTGGATAAAGAGGAGGGAGGTGTGGGCCCCACCAAATAATCCAGCTGCTCGATGAAATTTCTGGTGACTATCAGTCACTTGAGGAGGAGTAAAACTCTTTAAAGTTTCAAGAATTAGACATCAAGATCTCGGTCTGAAGCAATGGAACGTGTTTAGGAAGTCCAATATACTCCCTCCGTCCCATAAAAGAGTGCAATGTTAGTTTTTTTAAGACAGATTAGTAGAAGAATGAAAAGACTCTAATACCCTCATTTGTTTTCCAAATGCAGTAAGTGTTGCCATGCAAATCAGATCTAACCATTATCTATTTTCTATATTGCATTCTTTATGGGATTCTTTTTTCTAAAGCTAGGATTGCACTTTTTATGGGACGGAGAGAATACATAATAAAGTGCCATCCTTTCTTCCAAACATTGTAGTTATTTTGCAAAAAAAGACCTTCACCTTTTTTATAATCAACTGTATGTTATTGGCAGATGGGTTCTCAAGCAGTAGTACATTAGGTTTTGATGTGTCATAATGCCATTTAATGGAGGCGCGTGGGCAGTAAGGATGACAATGCGGGGAAGGTGAGGCCAGGGCGAATGACGGAGGGTGAGGTTGCGGTGGCTTGGGAATGACAGTGAGACCAGAGAGTGTGGAGATGATGGTGTAGTGGGGCCTATGACATCGATCGAGTCTAGAAGAAGCGAATGACGATGCACGAGGTTGGGGTGTGGTGTGTGATGGGATGACTACACATACGAGGAAGGTGAGGTTCGAAGATGATGATGAAGTTTGAGAGGCATGGACAGCATCAGGTGAGGTTAGGGTGGTACGTGCGTAGCAGGGATGATTGCAAGATCACAGAGGTGTGGTAGGGGTGGTGCAAGCGCGAGGGTGAGCTGGAGGTGATGGCGCAACTAGTGCAGATGGCAACAAAGCTGGGGAGATGTGGATGACTATAGGCGAGGTTAGGGTCATGCACGCATGATAGGAATGATGGTGCAACTAGAAAAGGTAAGGTTGGACAGACGACGACGATAGCATAGCAAA
Organism: Cenchrus americanus; assembly: GCA_947561735.1. Lineage (NCBI taxonomy): Eukaryota > Viridiplantae > Streptophyta > Magnoliopsida > Poales > Poaceae > Cenchrus > Cenchrus americanus. Next base: position 201,632,294 of record OX387241.1, read on the forward strand.
TGATGGTGAAGTTCGAGAGGCACAAGTTTTTGGAAATATGCCCTAGAGCCAACTGGATTTGATCCACTAGTGGGCTCAGATAGATTTGATCCATTCTGGTGTAAAAGTCCTAATGGGCCACAAATGTTGTAAAGCCCATTAGCGTTGGAAGGGGTACACCATCTATTAGTCCTGTATTGCTAATGGACGATGGTGTGGAGGGTTTTCCTCTCAATAAATATGGACCACACCCGTCCTGAAAAGGCACAACTTTTTCAAGTAGCAGCTGCGCCGCCAACGCTCTCTCCTCGTCGCACTCGCGGACCTAGCAGTCCGGCGTGCGTCGCTTCCTTCTCTGTACGTGTGGATACCTTGGAGGTGCTGCATCTGGAGCACTTGGATCGGACGAGCCACACGTGCAAGTCAAGAAGGACGTGAGCAACTGCACTGCCTGCTACCCTCGACGTGTTCGTCTACATTGAGACGGTTCCGCTGCATCTGCGCGTCTAGTGGTAATCCCGTGATCTCTGACAGCAGTAGTTCCTGTTTTGCGGGGAAAAAAATTTGTTTTGCGCTAGCGTAGCCACCCCGTATCCCTTCAGTGGTACCAGAGCCATAGCTGCTAAGTTTTAGATTTGGGATGTGTGCATATGAAGATATGCAGATGCAGATCAAAGTTTTGATCGGCTTCGTGTTCTTGATGTGATGGTCGTGTAACGAATTACTCCTACCGGTCGGAATTCCGCCATCGGAGTTAAGTGATACACGTAAACCCAGTCACAACGAGAAGGAGATCAATTGGATTGGTCGAATCGAAGCTAGGTCAAGTGCCAGGCGCATGGGATGCGTGGCGGCGGCAGATTGGATCTGCTACCGGCCCGGCAAAACCAGAAAACATGCTGTTCGGTAAAATAGTCATAACTTTTCCTCGTTAACTTGGATGAAGACGTTTTCTATACAAAAATTGATCTACAGAAAAATTTACACATGTGATAAACAAGTGATGTTGGTCTCGGCGAAATTAGTTTTGCCAAATTCAGCTTGCAAGATGGGTTTTCGGGCGTTTTAAGTTTGGACATCGGAATTGCGATAATCTGTTTTGCAGGTTTTGTGATCGGTATGGCCTATACGTGTATGTGATGCATGTGTGTAATTTTTCGTGACCTGCGTGTCACGCGTATGGCAATACGACTGGACCCACATGTATTGTCAAAATTAGTGTAATGGTCTGCATACCAATTTGTGATGATCTAATACGCGATTGTGTAACTTTCATTACAAGCACGCGTTAGATAGTTCTTGGAGGACTCATCACATGGAGGATGGCACACATAGATCATGGAGATGGAGATCAATATGATGTACAGGTCAATGGAGATGGAGAACACCATGTGACAATAGGCCATACCGTGTTACAACTGTGTGAATGTCGTTCTTACCGTTCTACTTTTACATGCGACAATGTTATTTTCTTGCGTGTGATGTTACGAGTAGAATGATCCCTTTGAAATTGTAAGTTAACATGCCCTCCCAACACTTGCCACCATCCCACGTCTCGTACAATTAGTGGTGGGTGTTGACGGTTAATAGTTGTATCAAAGTTCGTTTAGACTTGCAAGCGGACAAGTCTCCCGTCGTAGTGAAGGGACCCTTCTTCCCTTGAGTGGTGAACCCAAGGTATCGAATCCGTGGAACAATGTGCAACGCAAGGACTCAATCTAGTAAACCAAGGAAAGCTATCTTACGATGAAGCAAGTTGCATCTAATCTACTAACTCATAAAGAGAACTAATCTAATCTAATCTACTAAAGAGGTAGCAAGAGAAAGCAACAGATAACCCATCTAGAGAATCTAGATCATGCTTATCTTGTAGCTCCAAACAAGATAGATGAAGATAGAAAAGCGAATCTCATTAAAAGCATCTTTAAACCGTGGCCTCCGGTCCGATTCCGAGAACGCCCGCCTTTCGGAACCCCAAATCTGTCACAACGTATTCCTATTCATGCGGGTAGTCTAGGGCGAGTTCGATAAGAACAAGTTGAAATCACTTGGTCGGTCCGGTATGCACCTCTAGCCACGGCGGCTACAAGAGCACCCTATGCTATCTAGCTATAGACTAGATTGGGGAAGAAGCAAAACCAAGAAGAAAACAAAATCATCGAGAAGGCACTTGATCGCTAGAAATCGGATTCACTATAAAAACTTCACCATGAATGATTACATGAGCAAGATCACCACCGGGATCCTACCTCGATCTTGATCCTTGCTCCGGAGCTCCGACATAGTCTTCCATGCAAGGTTCCCACGTCGGCTAGGGAAACCCTAGACAACTAGCATGACCCTCATCTCCGAGATGGTGTCCCTCAAGCTTCTCTCGCTCCTCGGCGGCGGATTACGACTTCGGTTCTCCATGGCTCTCGGTCGGGGGGCTATTTATAGCCCGAGAAGCAATTAGGTCAAAGGGAAGGCCGATTGGGCCCCGAAAAGGGCCGGGCCGGCCGCCCGGGACCGGCCGGCTCGGGCCCACTTCGGCCCAGTCCGCGGCCTCCTTTGCCCGATGTTGCTTCCCGAGTCTTCTAGATCCTCCCCCCTTCTGCATGTGGGCCCTTGTCGTTAGTTTCTCTCCGAATTGGACGAAGCACCTTGTCTCACAAGATTTGACACTTTTCTGGTTAGGTCCTCGGAGTTTTCCATCTTCTCGGGTTGGTTCCTTGGGCTTCTTGGAGTCATGTTCACTTCATTGCTTGACTTCTACTGGGCTTCAAGGTCTTGTCATGAGGTGCTTAATGAACTTATCCCAGAAGTCTTGCTTTCAACGCTAAAACCCTGCATAAACACTAAACTCCAAAACCGACATGCACAAGTGAGCTTGTTATACCACGGGGGTTAGTACCAATGGATAAGATACAAAAGTCATTCCAACACCAAAGGTAAACTCATGGCTAGGTTGACGGAATTTCACCGTCAACATCTCCCCCATGCTTAATCCTTGCTCGTCCTCGAGTAAGCCTTCGATGGATATCATCATTGCCCTTCATTGTTTAAACCTTGCACTTGATCATACACGAGAAAACATAATGCTCTCAAAAGTTTAATTCGTTAAAGTTCCATAATGTACTAGCCTTCATCCCTACGGAGGGTAGATTAATAATTAAGCTTATCCCACAAGTATTAACATGCTCCCAAAATTCAAATGGATCTCAGAAATTTTGAAATAAAGAACGATATGAAAAAGAGCTAAACCAAGTTCACAAATTTAAACCGCCTTGCATCTTGCTCATGAACTCTCATCTCATCTTGTCTCTCAAGCCAATTTATTCTACTCCTTTCCCTCTTATAACATTCATTTATGTTGTAGGCTTTATATGGAGCTTTTTGGGAAAGTTTAGTCCTACCAAGATATTATAAATGAGATGTTTTCAAAACAAGACAAGCTTCTCATGGTCTTACCGAGACTCGTCAAAAAGGTCATTGGAAAATAATGTTATATCAAGGAGGGGAAAGAGAAAAGTACACACACTTGAGATAGGTGGACATGTGCAAATGGCAAAGAGTGATCCCGAGGCACAAAGAAAGTCCTCGTTATCGGATTGCACATGGTTGGAAAATGAGTTTGGATCTTTTAATCTTGAAGCCTTGAAATTCCTAATGCACTTTAGAGAACCGAGGAGTTCACTTTATTTTATTTTTATATCATACATACTCATATTTTTTTCTTTTCTTTTTTTCTCATACATATATTTTTCTTCTTTATTTCTTTTTCTTTCTTTCTCTTTCTCATTTTTTTCTTTCTCATCAAATTTTTTTATTTGCTCCCCTTTGAACTCTAAAATTGCATTGTACCTACCTCCTCCCCCATGCTTAGACGTTTGCTCGTCCTCGGGCAAAGAGGTGATAAAGATAAGGTAGGTACCGGAAATACTTTTCCTTTGGAGAGATACTTGAAGTCTTCAATCTTGGCACCATCGATCTTCCTTGAATTGATGATCCATACTCAACGATAGGTTGTGGTCAAGGAGGTAATCACAAAAGATGATATTTGGTTTTAAGGATGGATATCCGGCGAGGTTTGTGAGATCTCCGATGTGGGGATACACAATGCACGGATAGAAAGGCTAGCAAAAAGATAGATACGCAAAAACGGAATGACTAGCTTCTTAATCTCGGGCCAGAGAAATCAAGGCCTGAAATAACTCACCCAAAAATAAATCTTGTACACTAAGTTTTTGCACTCAAATATTTATATGGCTCTGGATAGGTAGAGAAATACGCAAGTGGTATTTATGACAAGGTTAGCATTACTTTTAAGAACAAAAATAAATTATCTTTAATCCATCTAAAACTTGAGAGCACATAGATCACTAAGGGTCTTTATTTTTATCATAACCTCTACTAAAGATTAAGCTAGCATTTAGATAAATTCAGATTTGTATTTTAAGAGAGCAATAGCTTAAACATGCATAAATCAATTACAAAGATAAACAAAGCGGCAATTATAATCATATATCATCATGGCACAAACTTTGTAACTTTACCAAAGGTAAAAACTTGGTGGTGACTTTATTCATGATGAAAATAAACACTAACACACATGCTGAAAATAAACTAACAAACATGCCGAAATTTAAATAAAAACTGAAAACACTACGCATAAATAGGCGCATACAAGCTGAAAATTAAAGAAAAGGGAAAAGGAAAGATTAAACTAAAGCTCCTCCTCTCTCTAATCTTCTGCCGGTGGTTGATATTGATAGTCTTGGTTGTTGTACCCTTGCTCATAATAGGAATGCACCACTCCTCCTATGAATTGTCCGACGGTGCTAAGTGATGGTGTCAAAGCTCATAAGCGATGTTTGCATTACCTTCACCCATTTGGTTTGCATTGGTTTGGATGGCTGCAATAATTTGCATGTTCCTTGCAGCGTATCCTCCAATGGTGGCCACATTTTGTTGTGGTTGAGGAAGGTGTGCATATGGCTCCGCAAAGGCTACGTTGGGCACCGCAAAATGGTGGGGGCATGGCTGCACCACTCCCCCATGCTTGCTTTGGTACACCACCGTAGTAACTTGGTGGCGCCGGAACTCCTCCAAATGGTGGCACATAATTTTGTTGCGCACCTCCTTCTTGGGCCATAGAAGATCCTTCTCCTATAATCCTTCTCTTTTATTTTTCTTCGCTGGCACAAGAAGTCCTTCCTCTAACTAATCTTCTTTCCCCTCAAGAAAAAGTCTTAATCTTTGATCCGATAGGGGCAAATTTACTTTGGCCACTTTGAAGCCTCCTCTCTCATCTTCACTTATATATTTGCTTTTCTTCATATATTCAATCCTAGGGAGGTCCTGGGTAGGAGATGTTTCGGGTTCCTTGTAATACCCGGTTTCAAAGAGATAGCCAACATGGAGAGGTAACACCCCGAACCAAGTTGAATGGGGTCAATTGGCTACCTAGCAAAGCCGAGTAAAGCCAATTCAACTCCGTGTTGGTTATCTTTGTCTCTCTTATTCTCCCCAAAATCTTTTTCACATCCATGAGTGAAACTCTTGGATGATGGGGTCCCAGATAAAATTTCTTTGTTGCTACGCTTCTCCCGCCATCATACTCCAAAAACCTTCCCATGTGCCTCCATGCACATCCACTTGTTCCGGGGCTCCCTTTTGAAAACCGAGCTATTCCCTAATACATTGGGAACCGCTTGTTCAATCAAGATAGGAGACACTCGCCCATGGGTCTACGATACTAGAACATGCAATCATTTTGATCATGAAAACCAATCTAATCTATCGGGGGTTGTGACCACGGTTTCGCCCTTTTCCTCCTCTCGTACTCACTACGCGAAGGTATTCATGACTAGACCTATGATGGACACGGCGTATTGAATGGATCCAAGGAAGCATTGGAGCTCTTACTCCATTTACGGCATGGTAGCTAACCATAAGCATTAAAGTATATTCAACACAAGATGATAGATAGATAATACAAAAAAGTATGATTACATCTCAAGATCATTACAACCCATGGATGAAAGGAGATTAACCCATCAAGGTGCTAGACATAGCACCGTTGATCATGGTCATCCTTCCGACGGTGTCTTCCTTCTTCTCCACTTGTGGGCTCCCTCCAAACGGAATGAGAGACTCAGCACTCCTTCATCAAGGATATGCGCCATGGTCATGAGAATTTCCTAGGCGAATTCCTTGTGGGTGTTTGCCGACACTCCATTAGAGAATTGCACCCAACCTCGGTGTCCTGTATGAAAACCCAATATTTGGAGAGCTTGGTCGTCGAAGTCGACGTTCGCTACAAGCCTCTACTCAAGGCGAGCGAGCTTCTTCTCCTCCTCCTCTGTCATGATGACAAACCCCTCGGAATACCACGAAGCGTATGGAGGTGGAGCGGATGATCGTGTCGAGTGGCGAGGTCGGACGGGCGGCTCATCCATATGTCCTTGAGGTCTGGTCAACCTCATAAATGATTTTCGTGTGGCCCTCATGCCACCAAGGAGAAGAGTGTGGTTCCTCCTCGGCGGTGCCGTGTCCTCCTCAATACTCCGAGGAGACTCGGAAACCGAGCGCCTCCTCGAAGAGGTTGTCGATGATGGCTTAGACGATGATGATCCCTTCTTCTTTAGTGAAAAAGCTTGTAGGTTTCTTCCATGATTGCAGCACTCTCCCTCACAAATATATATCCGGGGTTTTCAACCGGTAAGAAGGTACACAAATATTATTTTGGAGTCTGGAGTTTGAGTGGAATTAGGATGTGTTTTGTTGCACGAAACAAACGAGGTGGATGGCTAAGTCTAAGGTGGTTCCGGACTATAAACTAGAGCACAAGAACAAAGAGCTGGATGGGAGATTTACCTCTCTCCTCCTCTTGGCTCGGTTCTTCTCTAGCGCACTCATTTTGCTTCGTGACCGCGTGCACCTTCCAAACGTTCTCGTCCACTCCTTTGCTTGCATTATTGCTCCTTCCACTTGATGTTTTCGCTTTGACTCACTTCCATACTCCTTGCCTCACATGCCTCCATGATATTCCTACATAACAAAGCCTTGGATACCCCCCATGCTTGTACTTTGCATGTGGTTTGATAAAATATTAAAGGGGCATCCCATGATGTATCATGGTGTATGTATGGTTAGGTTAACTAGATTGCCTCCCTCTTAGCATGTTTTAATGCTAAGCACTCCTCTAATTTTGAAAATAAAAAATAAAATCAGAGATATTAATGACTTAAAATATAAATTTAGAGGAGTTTTTAAAGCATTAAAAACAAATGTAAGTCGAAAAATATTTCCGACTACTTTTATGTTGGTCTCATCGGTATTGTTTGCTTTCATCAGTTGAGAGCAAGCTTTTCCCGGCTTGATCATGGGGGCATAGGTTTAGGTTCTAATTTTGGTTAGATGAGATAGATTTTTAATGAAATAAAATTAAATGAGGCTTAGAAAAATTCTAATCTTAGAGAAACCAAGTATATAGATTTTTAAATTGACCAAAAGTCAAGTTTCCTAGGTTCACGCGAGTCCTACCACGTGTTGAAATTTAAATAACATCTAGATACAAGCTCTACTCGTGTGTTTTTAGCATGTAAAATAAGTCAACCACAACATCATAAAGAAGATGAAAGGTTGAGGTAGGTTCTGAATTTTTTTGGTTTTGGTTTCTCGAAAAGAAGCAAACAAACACATAGGATGGTTCATGTAAAGGGTTTATGATCAAAACAAAATATTCTACTAAGAATTATGTCTCTAATATTGTTCAACCATTCTAAGTCTAATGTCTTGCATAGTAAAATTAAAAACTAAATTACTTGAAAAGACTCGAAAAACCTGGAATCGGGTTGTCCTCCCGGTAGCTTATTCTTGACTCGACGAAACGGGTTGCCTCCCGCCTAGCGCTTCGTTTATAGTCCATGGCTAGACTTCTTCACTTGATTACTCCGGATCAACGCTCTTTGCGGGCGTTGCAATCTTGGGTACCCACTTCCGCACCATCTTGGGCACGGGCTTATTCTTTGGCTTAGTCATATTTTTGGTCTTCACAGGCTGGCTTTGTCTTTTGGTCCTGACGGATGCAACAACTTCCTTCATGTAATGGCTCAGCATCTCAAACTCCGGTCCTTCGGTCGTGATCTTCATGGTCTCCTTAGTGTGATCCTCCATCTCTCCCGAATGAGTTTGAGTAGCCTTCGCCATCTTGGGACCTTGGGGTTGTCTCGGAAACTCTTCTTTGTCACCCATCGGGCGCCCGACAAGTTGTCCCACTTGTGTCTCTAGCATCTTCATCATGATGAACACTTCACGTATAGAGTTTCCGACCTCCGTCACCTTGCCATCTAGATTCTCTAATACTTTCTCCATAGCCTCGAACTTAGTGACGGTGTCCTCGTTGATCTTAGCTTGCTCGCCCATGAAGTTCATGAATTGTGCACAAAGAGGAACCAAATCTTGAATGGACGAACTTGCATTAGATCGGGGTTTACCTTGGACATGGTCGTACTCACACTCCTTGCATGTGGATCTTGCTTCGGCAGCCTTTAGGTGTTGAGCTTCTTTCTCTATCTCCATCTTCTCCATCCTCCTCTTAAGTAAACCGATATGCCACTCAAGAAATCTGGCTCGTGTGTATTTATTGAAACGCTCCAAAGCTCTCGCAATCGTCATGCGGATAGTTGAGACCTTCATCTTGAACGAACTTCCGGCGTATTGAAGGTTTATCATAGGTAGATCAATGATGTCCGAGGTGCATAGCTCGCACTCCGGTTGTGGTTGTTCTCCCATGGGTGGTGATTGAGGTTGATCTTCCTTTGGACTTGGAGGTGGTGATTCCCTTGGAGATTCCGACGATCCTTTGACTTCGGCTTTTGGATCTAGGGTTTCCAACCCTTTAGCTTGTGTTGCACGTCTTCTTTGCTTGTAAAGTTTTCCTGGATCATCCACAAAAAGTTTTGGGTTTCTTGGAGAGGTAGCCAACCATCTCCGGTTAGGGTTAGCAAAAACAAAAATCTAACAAAAGAAAAAATAGGGTTAATCAAAACTAGATTAGATTGACTTTTTTCTTTTTGAGGATGATCAAACTTAAGAGATACAAAAGAAAATCAAAAGAAAAACTGAAAAATAAGTGATACTAGATTAGATCTTGATTGCTTGTTCCCCGGCAACGGCGCCAGAAAAAGGGGCTTGTTGACGGTTAATAGTTGTATCAAAGTTCGTTTAGACTTGCAAGCGGACAAGTCTCCCGTCATAGTCAAGGGACCCTTCTTCCCTCAAATGGTGAACCCAAGGTATCGAATCCGTGGAACAATGTGCAACGCAAGGACTCAATCTAGTAAAGTAAGGAAAGCTATCTTATGATGAAGCAAGTTGCATCTAATCTACTAACTCATAAAGAAAACTAATCTAATCTAATCTACTAAAGAGGTAGCAAGAGAAAGAAAGAGATAACCGATCTAGAGAATCTAGATCATGCTTATGTTGTAGCTCCAAACAAGATAGATGAAGATAGAAAAGCGAATCTCGTTAAAAGCATCTTTAAACTGTGGCCTCCGGTCCGATTCCGAAAACACCCGCCTTTCGGAACCCCAGTTCTGTCACAACGTATTCCTATTCATGCGGGTAGTCTAGGGTGAGTTCGATAAGAACAAGTTGAAATAACTTGGTCGGTTCGGTATGCACCTCTAGCCACCGCGGCTACAAGAGCACCCTATGCTATCTAGCTATACACTAGATTGGGGAAGAAGCAAAACCAAGAAGCAAACAAAATCATCGAGAAGGCACTTGATCACTAGAAACTGGATTCGCTATAAAAACTTCACCATGAATGATTACATGAACAAGATCACCACCGGGATCCTACCTCGATCTTGATCCTTGCTTCGGAGCTCCGACGTGGTCTTCCAAGCAAGGTTCCCACGTCGACTAGGGAGACCCTAGAAAACTAGCATGACCCTCATCTCCGAGATGGTGTCCCTCAAGCTTCTCTGCTCCTCGGCGGCGTATGACGAATTTATTCCTGTGTGGCTCTCGGTCAAGGGGCTATAAATAGCCCGAGATGCATCTAGGTCAAAGGGGGCCGACTGGGCCTTGAAATGGGCTGGGCTCGCCGGCCTGGGCCCACTTCGGCCCAGTCCGCAGCCTCCTTCGCCCGACGTTGCTTTCCGAGTCTTCTAGATCCTCCCCCCTTCTGCATGTGGGCCCTTGTCATCAGTTTCTCTCCGAATTGGACGAAGCTCCTTGTCTCGCAAGATTCGGCACTTTTCTGGCTAGGTCCTCGGAGTTTTCCATCTTCTCGGGTTGGGTCCTTGGGCTTCTTGGAGTCGTGTTCACTTCATTGGTTGACTTCTACCCGGCTTCAAGGTCTTGTCATGAGGTGCTTAATGAACTTATCCTGGATGTCTTGCTTTCAACGCTAAAACCCTGCATAAACACTAAACTCCAAAACCGACATGCACAAGTGAATTTGTTATACCACGGGGGTTAGTACCAATGGATAAGATACAAAAGTCATGCCAACACCGAAGGTAAACTCATGGCTAGGTTGACGGAATTTCACCGTCAACAGTGGGTCTATGAAATTAGGGTGCCACTAGTTTTCCTTGACTAGACGGGTTTGTATCGGATACTTACACGCATAAGTGTTGGTTTGCTTATCAAAGTCATTTTAATGGTTAAGGACTTTGGGGCATAAAGGTTGGGAGCCTAGACATAGATATGTCACCCAACAACAGGAGTCATATGTGATATGATTAGCAAAGAGTTGCTTACCAATCTACCTTGTTTACTAGCGGTGACGCAAAAGCTCACTAGTAGACTTGTTAGTTGTGGATTCTGAATCACTAAGTATCAATGTGGGATATTGATTTTAGTGGGAGTAAATTCTTTTATTTTACTCAGTCTTGGATATTTTGTCTTAGTATTTTGCATTTATTATTTTGTTGTAGATGACACCTAGTAAGGAATTTTCTTTGCGTACGATCCTCGAGAAGGACAAGTTGAATGGAACGAACTATACGGTTGGATCTGTAACCTTAGAATTATTCTCAAGGTTGAAAAAAAGGAAGAGGTTCTAGACACCCCTTTACCAGAGGAGCCTGATGAAAATGCAACACTCACTGAAAAGAACGCTTAGAAGAAGGCATGGGATGTCGATCTTGAAGTGGGCTGCCTTATGCTTGAGTGTATGGAACCTGACTTGCAAATGCAGTTTGAGTCAGTCCATGTGCACGATATGGTCGTGGCACTCAAAGATATGTTCGCCACACAGGCTAGGACGGAAAGATTCAATGTCTCTAAAGCCTTTGTGGAGTGCAAGTTGGTAGAGGGCGCACCAGTAGGACCACATGTAATCAAAATGGTTGGTTACGTTCAGAGGTTGGAGAAGCTAGGCTTCCCACTGGGCAAGGAGTTGTCCACTGACTTCATTCTCACGTCCCTTCCACTTAGCTATGAAAACTTCATCTCGAATTACCATATGCATGGGGCGGAGAAGGGCTTGAATGAACTATGTGGTATGCTAAAGACAACAGAGAGTGGCATCAAGAAAGGCGCTGGCAGCAGTCATGTGATGGCGATCCAAAACAAGCCGACCTTTAAAAGGAAGGGCAATTCTTGGAAGAAGAAAGGCAAGGCCAAGGATAAGATCCCCATGCAAAACCAGGTGCCCAAGGCTGGTCCAGCTGCCAATGCTGAATGTTCTCATTGTAAGGAAATTGGTCATTTGAAAAGAAACTGCAAGTTGTACCTAGCTTCTTTGAAGAACAAGGGAAGTAAGGGTACTTCCACTTCAGGTACACTTCATGTTTATGTTACAGATCATATTTTCCTCGTTGATACTGTCATTAATTCTTGGGTATTTGATACCGGATCAGTTGCTCACATTTGCAATTCGACACAGGGAATGATAAGAAGTCGAAGCATTGAAAGAGGAGAAGTTGATTTCCACGTCGGCAATAATGCAAGAGTTGTTGTGTTGACTGTCGCGACGATGCAACACCACCTCCTGTCAGGATTTATTATGGAGTTGAATAAGTGTTATTTTGTTCCTAGTTTGAGTCAAAACATTTTATCCCCTTCATGTTTGATGAAGGATGGTTATTCATTTGCGAGTGAAAACAATGGTTGTGTGATCTCTAAGGATAATATTTTTGTGGCTTGTGCATCTATTGTGAATGGCTTATTTGTTTTAAATCTTGATGATTCACCTATCTGTAACATAAGTGCTAAAAGGTCTCGACCTAATGATTTGAGTCCTACCTACATGCATTGTCGTTTGGGTCACATCAGTGAAAAGCGCATGAAGAAGCTCCATAATGATGGACTTTTAACTTCATTTGATTTTGAATCCTACGAGACATGTGAAGCTTGTTTGCTAGGCAAGATGACCAAGATGCCTTTCTCGGGTTTTCCCGAGAGAGCCTCGTACTTACCGGAACTCATACATACGGATGTGTGCGGACCAATGAGTACGACAGCTAGAGGTGGATACTAATACTTCATAACGTTCACTGATGATTTAAGTAGATATGGTTATGTCTATTTAATGAAGCACAAGTCTGAAACTTTTGAAAAGTTCAAAGAATTTCAGAGTGAAGTAGAAAATCAACGTGGCAAGAAAAATTAAGACCTTGCGATCTGATCATGGAGGTGAGTATTTGAGCCACGAGTTTAGCAGTCATCTAAAGAGATGCGGAATTGTTCCACAACTTACGCCACCTAGAACACCTCAGAGAAATGGTGTATCCAAGCGACGTAATCGAACCTCGTTAGATATGGTCCGATCAATGATGAGCCAGTCGGACCTACCATTATCATTTTGGGGTTATGCTCTAGAAACCGCAGCTTTCACTTAAAATAGGGTACCTTCTAAGTCTGTAGTTAAGACACCATATGAGATGTGGACTGGTAAGACTCCTAGTTTGTCTTTTCTGAAAATTTGGGGTTGTGAGGTTTATGTGAAGAAACTTCAATCAGATAAATTAACACCTAAATCGGACAAGTGCATATTCGTAGGATATCCAAAGGAAACCTTGGGATATTATTTCTACAACCGGTCAGAAGGCAAAGTGTTTGTCGTCCGGAACGGTGTTTTCTTAAAGAAAGGGTTTCTTAAAAGAAAAAAATGTAGACAAAAGGTGTATCTTGAAGAAGTTCAAGATGAGACGCTTGGGCAAGATTTCACAAGTGATGCTAATGTAGCTGAACGAGTTGAGATGCCCGTGGCAAGAGAAGCACCACCACAACCACGAAGGTCTGAAAGGGCACGTCGCGCAACCGATAAGCTAAATCTCATGATCACGGGAGAGCGCGACATATTGTTGTTAGACAATGATGAACCTATGACATATGCGGAAGCAATGATGGACCCATATTCCGAGAAATGGTAAAGTGCCATGAGATCCGAAATAGATTCCATGGATGACAATCAAGTTTGGAACTTGGTTGACCCGCCAGATGGTGTTAACCCCATAGAGTGCAAATGGATCTATAAGAAGAAGAGAGACATGGATGGAAATGTTCACATCCATAAAGCTCGACTTGTTGCAAAAGGTTTTTGACAAGTTCAAGGAGTTGACTACGACGAGACATTCTCACTCGTAGTGATGCTTAAATCTATTCGTATCATTCTAGCTATAGCTGCATATTTCGATTATGAGATATGGCAGATGGATGTCAAAATAGCTTTCCTAAATGGAAATCTGACTGAGGATGTGTATATGACACAACCCGAGGGATTAGTTGATCCAACCAATGCTGGAAAGGTATGCAAACTTCAAAAGTTCATTTCTGGATTGAAGCAAGCATCTCGGAGTTGGAACCTTCGCTTTGATGAAGTGGTCAAAGGGGTTGGCTTCATTCAGAGTGAAGAAGAGCCTTGTGTTTACAAGAAGGCAAGTGGGAGCTCTGTAGTATTTCTAATCTTATATGTGGATGACATACTCCTGATTGGAAATGACATTCCTGTACTTGAGGCCGCTAAGACCTCACTGAAAAATAGTTTTTCGATGAAGGACTTAGGTGAGGCGGCATACATTTTGGGCATCAAAATCTATAGACATAGATCAAAAAGGCTTATAGGATTAAGCCAAGACACTTACATTGATAAAGTGTTGAAAAGGTTCAACATGGAAGAGACGAAGAAAGGGTTCTTGCCTATGTCACATGGCATACATCTTAGCAAGACTCAGTGTCCTTCGACAACTGATGAGCGGGATGCATGTGTAGAATACCGTATGCTTCGGCCATCGGATCTATTATGTATGCAATGATATGTACATGCCCAGATATTTCGTATGCACACAATGTTACAAGCCGATACCAATCTGATCCAGTTGAGGGTCACTGGACAACGGTTAAAATTGTTTTTAAGTACTTAAGACTAAAGGCATGTTCCTAGTCTATGGTGGTGAGGAGGAGGAGCTCGTTGTAACGGGTTACACCGATGCTAGTTTCCAAACTGACCAAGACGATTCAAAGTCGCAATCAGGATACGTATTTATGATAAACGGTGGAGCTGTGAGCTGGAAGAGTTCCAAGCAGGAGACAGTGGTTGATTCTACAAAGGAGGGTGTTTGGATAAGGAAGTTCCTTTCTGAACTTGGTGTGTTTCCGAGTGTTTCTAGCCCATTAGATCTTTATTGTGACAACAATGGGGCTATTGCGCAAGAAAAGGAGCCAAGGAACCACCAAAAGAATAAACATGTACTGTGGAAATTTCATCTGATATGACAGATCATTAGACGAGGTGATATCAAGATATGCAAAGTACACATGGATTTGAATGTTGCAGATCCTTTCACAAAACCCCTTCCACAGCCTAAACATGAGGCGCACATGAGAGCTATGGGTATTAGATATATTTTAGATTAGCTCAAGTGCAAGTGGAAGAATGTTAGAAATATGTCTTGTAAGGAATCATAGAGATGATTATATTTCATTATATCCATATCACTTTGTTCTTTTATTGAATATCCATGAAAGGCGACTTGTATTTGATTGGTAATTATGTGAATTGTTTGTGAAACTCTTTTACTTGTATGGTTATTCAAAATTTGTCCCTAGTATGAGTTAATGACTAGCACATGAATTAGTTGATGACTATGTTTCACAAGTCATGAACATGGAGATGTATAACTAATAATGTGGGCACATGTATGACATGGGGCTGGACTGACCCAATTTGAGACTTTGTTATATAGTTCTCTGTTTACACAACGTATACGCTATGTCCTTAGACTTGAGATTGTCGCATGTACTCAAGATGTGAATTGACCTGCTTAGGGGCTATCAACCGCTACTCCCTAACTGGGTAGTTATAGAGATGATTTTCGAGATTGTCAGGAACCATGTTGTGAGCATGGTCAATCAAGATAGAATTTGCCCCTCTACTTGAGAGAGATATCTCTGGGCCCCTTGAGTGATCGAATCAAGAAATGCATGGCTGTGCTGGGTTAAGAGTTAACCCCCTTTTAAAGGATCTGAATCACAGTGTCGAGAAAGAGAGGTTAGCTTGGAGCTAGACCAAATATCGTGAGGCAAAGGGAATAGCATGTATGAAATGTTGTGATGGTTTGTCTGATAAGATCTTTATGTATGCATAGGAGTTGACACATCTTGCTAGAGGCCCCTATCAACTATTGATTGAGTAAAGTACTCAGGTCAAGTCTATGTGTACGTGAACCTATAGGGTTACACACTTAAGGGGTTGGAAGCCGAATGAAGATGAATATACTTGCATAGTTGACTCTAGTGCAAGTGGGAGACTGTTGGAAATATGCCCTAGAGCCAACTGGATTTGATCCACTAGTGGGCTCAGATGGATTTGATCCATTATGGTGTAAAAGTCCTAATGGGCCAAAAATGTTGTAAAGCCCATTAGCGTTGGAAGGCGTACACCATCTATTAGTCTCGTATTGCTAATGGACGATGGTGTGGGGGGGTTTTCCTCTCAATAAATATGGACCACACCCCTCCTGAAAAGGCACGAATTTTTCAAGTAGCAGCCGCGCCGCCAACGTTCTCTCCTCGTCGCACTCGCGGACCTAGCAGTCCGGCGTGCGTCGCTTCCTTTTCCGTACGTGTGGATACCTTGGAGGTGCTGCATCTGGAGCACTTGGATCGGACGAGCCACACGTGCAAGTCAAGAAGGACGTGAGCAACTGCACTGCTTGCTACCCTTGATGCGTTCGTCTACATCGAGACGGTTCCGCTGCATCTACGCGTCTAGTGGTAATCCCATGATCTCTGACAGCAGCAGTTCCTGTTTTGCGGGGAAAAATTTTTGTTTTGCGGTAGCGTAGCCACCCCGTATCCCTTCACAAGTGAGGTTAGGATGATGTGGGCGCTACGGGAACGACGGTGAGGTCATGGAGTTGCAATGATAGACATGGTTACAGCAGATGACATCGAGGCAAGTAATGTTTTCTCGTTGACATAATTGTTACCCCCTCTATCCTAGAATATAGCTTCGTTTAGACTTTTTCCAAGTCAAAAATTTTCAACTTTGATCAACAATAACTTTTATAATAATTTATTTTAAATAGAGAAGATTACATATTTTGATAGTTGGTTTCATGATAAATCTGTCAATATCATTTTTATTGTTATTAGCATTTATAATTATTTCATTCTTCACTGTCAAAGTTGACTTTGAAAAATTCTAAACGAATCTATATTTTGAGATAGCGGTAGTAGTAAATAATAAAAAAAAGTACGTTCTTTCAAATATTTCACAAATAAAAATGGAAATAGTTTTTGAAAACATATTATGTTCGGAAAAGTTTTTTCTTCATTAAAAATGTTCGACCTAAACAATCGGGATTAAAAATACCGTCCACCTATCTATTTTAAAGATTAGAAACCTATAGTATAAGGAGTGAAGACAATTGAAAACTTTTCTCACCAAATTCTTGTCCGCCTTACCCCTCACGTCGGACCCGCCCGTCATATGTTTCTGGAAGTTGATAGGGTGAAAGGACTATGAAGTACCAAAAAATCGCAATTTGGAGAGCATTTCTGCAAAAAACGAATTGTTTTTCTCACCCATGGCTTGTGTACTCGCCCCTTGTACCTATCGGGCCCAAGGTCATCACGCTCGCCAGTAGAACCCGGTGTTGAATCGAGTCCGCGCTCAGGCCCACCTGGCCGCCTGCCTGCACCACGTGTAGTGTCCCATCAATCACATTGGTGTCCTTTCTCCTTTCCTTTCTATACTCTGACGTCTCCCACCGTCCCACGGAACGAAAGGCCGAAACAATCTTAATCTCTTGTCCCTTCTGCGTCCTGTGCAAGCAAGGTCCCATGGTGTTTGTAGGCAGCCAGAGCATGGATTTGTTGGTTAGAGGCGAGTGGCGGCGGCGTTCCAGTGTCCGATGTCTGGAGGAGGAGGAAGGGCTGAGAAGGATCACCTCGCCTCTTGAGGACGCGACTATAGCAATGCATGCGTTGTCCGCCTCTCTGGCCGGCAAACCCTACCTACTTAGAACCGCCCGCTGCCCCTCCACAGCTGCTTAGCGTTGGCCGCCAGTGACACGCCGATGCGGGAGCTCATGGGGTCCATAGCCACCGTGGTGAACCCGCTGCCGAGGGTTGTGGCCGCGGCGACATCCGCCGAGGCGTGGGAGCTCACCAGGTGGTCTCCGCGCACGTGTGGTGCGCCGCACCATGGAAGCGGTCGGACCCGGAGGACGTCCATGTGGTGCGGGGCGTGCGGTCGGTGCTTGCGCCCTTCGTTGGCGGTAGCATGCCCGGGCATGCACCACGTGCTCTTCCAGGTCGGTGTAACACCCTAATTTTCACTTTTGAGTTTAATAAAATTCGCTTGGCAACAATTGCTCTTGTCTAAGGAATATATGGTGCTTTGTGATTTTCTAGACATTTAATCATTTTTTAGTAATTAAATTAATGAAATATAGGAGTTTATTGTTGCATACATGTTGGAGCATCAATTTTATTTGTTGAGTTCAAACCTGAGTTTGAATTCTTGTTTGAATCTTTTTTTCAAAAAAAATTGTGAAAAACCTTCCCTTTCCCCTCCCTTCTTGTCCTGTTCGCTGCGCAGCCCACCGTGCGAGGTCCGGTGAGCCCCCCTGAGCTTTTCAGCAAGGTTCGCTCGGCATCCCACCGCTCTGCAGCCCGGCCTCATTTCCGGCCCAAGGCGGCCCAGCTTGGCGCCCCACCGCCCGCTACCGGCATCAAGCGGGCCCCGCCCGTCATCCCTGACCTCGAGTCGGAGTCCGACCGGGCGAGGTCCCCGACCCCAAGCCGCTACTTGTGCACGCACGTCTTGCCTCGGGCCCGCATGCCTAGGCGCATCCCCGGCCCTTTAAAGGCCACCGCCTTGCTCCGCGCCGCCTTTTCCCTCGAAAACCTTGGAGCTCTGCAGCGCCGCCGCCAACCCTAGCCATGCCGTCGTGCTCAAACCGCTCTGCCGTCGCCTTTCCGTCGTCGAAAAGCCACCCAGGAGCACCACACAAATGTGGGGAAGCAGCCGGTGCTGCTTGTACGCGTCACCGTCCTCTCCTTCGCCCGTACGAAGCTCGCCGGAGTTCGCCACCATGGAGATCCGCCCTGATAAGCCGTACACCGCCGTCGTCGCCCTTAAGGTCGCCTCTTTGCTCCCTTTGAGTTCTTCTCACTTCACGCTACGTTTTGATGCTGGTCGCATCCAAAATCAAGTATCCCAACTCGATTTGGAATTGCGCCGGTTTGGCCACCGCCTCACGCAGCTCGGCCGCCGTCACCCGCACAAGTGCGTGCTATCCTGACCGACGGATCGAGATCCAATGGTCTGGAGTTTATCCAACCCGGGTCAATATCGGCAAAACCGAGCCTTTCGCCACCGGTTTTGCATGAAAGCCCCTGGGGTTCTTAGATTCACATATATGCCCTTCCACGTGCAAAGACCCTAATTTTCACTTTTGAGTTTAATAAAATTTGCTTAGCAACAATTGCTCTTGTCTAAGGAATATAAGGTGCTTTGTGATTTTCTAGGCATTTAATCATTTTTAGTAATTAAATTAATGAAATATAGAAGTTTATTATTGCATACATGCTGGAGCATCAATTTTGTTTGTTGAGTTGTTTGAATCTTTTTTTCAAAAAAACTTGCGAAAAACCTTTCCTTTCCCCTCCCTTCTTTTCATGTTCACTGCGCAGCCCACCGTTCGAGGTTCGGCGAGCCCCCCTGAGCTTTTCAGCTCGGTTCACCCAGTGCCCCGCCGCTCCGCATCCCGACCTCATTTTCGACCCAAGGTGGCCCAGCTTGGTGCCCCGCCACCGGGCGAGGTCCTCGACCCCGAGCCGTTGCTTGTGCGCATGTCTGGCCTTGGGACCGCACACCTAGGTGCATCCTCGGCCCTATAAAGGCCACCGCCTTGCTCCGCGCCGTCTTTTCCCTCAAAAACCCCCAACCTTAGTGCTCTGCATCGCCACCACCAACCCTAGTCGCGCTGTCGTGCTCAAACTGCTCTGCCGCTGCCTTTCCGCCATTGAAAAGCCACCCTGGAGCATCGCACAGATGTGGGGAAGCCGCCGGTGCCGCTTCTACGTGTCGCCGTCCTCTCCTTCGCCCGTACGAAGCTCGCCAGAGTTCGCCACCGTGAAGATCTGCCCCGTCGAGCCGTACACCACCATCGTCGCCCTCAAGGTCGCCCCTTTACTCCCTTTGAGTTCATCTTTCTTAGTGCTATGTTCTGGTGTCGGTCTCATCCAAAATCGAGTACCCCAACTCGATTTGGCGTTGCGCCAGCGAGGCCACCACCGCACGCCGTCGCGCACCACTTGACCGCCGTCACCCGCACGCGTGCGTGCTATCCTGACTAACGGATCGAGATCCGACGGTTCGGAGTTGATCCACCCCGGGTCAATACCAGTCAAACCGAGCCTTTCACCACCGGTTTTGCATGAAAGCCGCTAGGGTTCTTAGATTCACATATATTCCCTTCCACGTGCAAAGACCCTTATGGTTAAGTTCTATTTTATATGCTTTAGGCCCTGAACTCCTTAGCTTTTGCGCCCAAGGTCCTAAGCTTCATGTTTTGCACTATAGCCCTTGAATTTTTATGTAAAATCATGTTTTAGCCCTTAGTTCTTGCCGTTAGGCCCCTGGGAGTTTAGATTCCCTCAGTTTAGTCCCTTCACCTTGTTTTGGCCATAGAATACACGTTTTAGCTCCGTTTTTAGCTTTCTTTATATCCACTGGATCATATCGAAGAGTAGAACAGTTTTATGTCCCTGTTTTGTTCTGATATTACAGTTTGGTGATTGTTTCTTATTTATTCTATTGTATGCTTGTATGTGGATGTGTGGAGCGTAGAGTACGAGCCTTTCGAGGAGTACGCTGTTGTGGAAGACTTTCGAGACCCTGAGCAGTTTCTGAAACTTGTGGAAAGTAAGTCCTTGCTGCATTCATTTTATCCTATTGCAACATGCATTTTAAGTACGCTGTACTTATTTATCGCTTTGCATTAATATGATGGGTCCGATTATTTAAGGTTCGCCTAGTGTTGTTTATCCTATGCCTTGATCAACCTAGGTTTACTTTATGTTGGGTATAACTTGCTAGAGCTTTACCTTGGTTTTGGGTGGTTTAATGAACAATCATTAATCTGGATTTATTTCTGCTACATGCCATGTAATGCAAGGGCACTTTGTATCTATTAATGAGAACATGGAGTGACCAATCGGAACATGGAGTGACCACCCAGGAAAACAGTACAACCACAAGACATATGGTTCTGTCTTGGTCGAATAATTAAAAAAACATGGTGTTAGGTATGTTTTACCTGAAAGGGGTTGGGGGTTGCCGGTAGTTGGTGTATAGCCTGACCCTCAGGCTGATCTGCTCTACGGTAGATTCGCAGTCTTGAGAGAGGTTTATGCATTGCCCTATCAAGTAACCTAGCAAGCAGCCTACACTAGGGGATCTTTTTAAAGGCCTCGTAGCGTCCCTGTGCAGCCGCACCTCGGTAGTGTGGTATTGTGGCTACTCTTGCACAACATGGTTGGGTCTAAAGTTCTTCGGGACTTTTACGCGACATGTGGGTAAAGTGTACAACCTTTGCAGAGTGTAAAACTGACTAGTTAGCCATGCCCACGGTCAAGGGCGGCCTAGACCCTCACATGAGTAACTTTATGGAAGATGAAACTTTTAAACTTGTGCATTGCATTCTATGGTTCTGTTGCATTTATTAATTGGGTTTTGGTATACACTTATACTTGTTAGTAATATCTGCTTAATAAAACTTGACCAACTAAAATGTTGATCTATTATGCAACCACAAGCTCTCCACCATAAAGCCTTTGCATGTTGTTATAGAGTTTTCCCTTGTTGAGTACGACATGTGCTCATGCTTGTTGTTTTATATTGCATCTACACAACCCGACTGCTACTTAGACGGACACTTTGAGGATTTTCCTAGAGAGTTCGACGAGTTCTAGGAGTTCGCTCCATCAGTCAGCTGATTGTGGTGGACGACCTTGTTTACTTTTCCACTGTTAGCTACTCGAACGTGTGTTAGTTTGAGACATTCGGTCATGTAATAAAGTTATAATACTTCTTTTACGCTTTCATACTGTGTCTTGATATTCACTGAGTCGATGCATGTGTGTAACTTGATCCTGGCGTACATGTATTCTATGCATTCGGATTTGCCCTTAAATCCGGGTGTGACAGTTAGTGCCGCCACCTAGTCGGGATGCGTTGAGGAGGCGGCATTCCTAGAGGTAGAGATGTTGCAGCATCTGGATACCAGCGGCGAGGACGACAATGACCTCGTGCTCATCGCTAGCCTCTTGGCGTTCCTCCTCCACTACCGCATCATCCTATTCGACCGCATTGACAATTCCGACAAGGCCGAGGTGTCGTCGCCGGTGGCAAGGCCGCCGCCGAGGTGCACAGCCTAGCATGGTACCACGCCTACCACGGCTGGAAGAACGTGTTGGTGAGCCTGTACGGGCTGCTCAAGTGCATGACACACACAGGTGGACTGTGTCGGCCAGCGCCATGGCGGTGCTCGTGGAATTGCTACTGGGCTCCACCACCACCACAAGGGCGGTGGCGGAGGCAACGACCTGGCTGTCGACGCCATCGCTCTGTTGGTGAGGCTCGTGGAGCAGCCGGTCGGCGCTCGCACCGTGGAGGCGAGCTTGGAGCTGGTGACCCGGCTCGTAGACTTCCTCGACGAGTCGGCGTCATGGTCGGCCAGGGAGCATTGCGCGTCACTACTTGTATATGTTTTTTTGTTTTTCGGTAAAAGTGGTGCGATAGTTGTGTGGCTATGAGCCCGTGAGGGAAGGGAGGAAGGAGTAATTTACTTTAAACCTTATTAGCTGCGTGACACGAGATCAACATGAGTAGGAGGGCGGTGTGTAGCTAGGGTGGATGGCGTCGTCGTTGGGCGGCGACCTTCTGGCAGAGATCAAGGCGGCCGTGGCGGCAAACAACCTGTTCGAGGCGCGGGAGGGCGCAGTGACACTCAGAGCCTCAGGCAGCTTGACGTGGGTGGGTGCCCCGGGCACATCCACCGCTGGTTGCTGCGGATTTGGGACGAGAAGCGGTGCCTCATCGCACGGATACGACGCTCCGCGGCACGCCTGTACCTGCTATGGCTGAAGATTGCCAAGCCCGTCTGCCTTATTGCTCGGCGCAGTGACGAGGCATGGCGCTGGCACGAAAGGTACAACCATCTTCACTTCGACACACCACGAAAGATCACAAAGGAAGGAATGGTGCATGGGATCCGCGACATCGAGCACGTCGAGTAGCTTTGTGACTGTTGTGTGGCGGCAAAGCAAAGGAGGACCTCATTCCCACCGGTGGCGAAATTCAGGGCACAGGGAACATTGGATTTGGCCCATGGCGTCCTCTGTGGGCCAATCACGCTTGCAATGCCAGTAGGTCACCGCCATTTTCTTTTGCTTGTTGATGATCACTCCAGGTACATGTGGGTCAGACTGCTCAACTCCAAGAAAGAGGCTGCGGTGACCATAAAGCAGTGGCAAGCGCTTGTGGAGGTGGAAACCGGGCATGTCCTTCGTGTTCTGCATACTGATAATGGAGGAGAGTTCACCTCGGTGGAGTTTGGGGAGTGGTGTGCAGGCCGCGACGTCCGGTGACATTACTCTGCTCTGTATTCGCCACGACAGAACGAAGTTGTGGAAAGGCGAAACTAGACCGTTGTGGTGATGGCACGCAACCTGTTGAAGGGAAGACAAGTGCCGGCGGAGTTCTGGGGGAGGCAGTGGTGACAGTGGTGTACTTGCTGAACCTGGCGCTGACAACGAGCCTCGTTGGGCGAACACCGTATGAGGCGTGGCATGGACCCAAGCCGTCCATGGCGCATCTGCGCACATTCGGGTGCATTATGCATGTGAAGACGGTGAAGCCACACCTGAAAAAGCTTGAGGATAGGAGAACGAAGATGGTGCGCTCGACTATGAGAAGGGCACCAAGGCGTACAGGGTGTATGACCCGACGACAGGACGCATCCATGTCGCGCGCGACATCATGTTCGATTAAGCTGTGAGCTGGAGCTAGGATGCGGACGATGGTGGCATGGAAGGCGGCGTAGTGGAGGACTTCTCCGTCACGAAGTAAGTGCTGGACGACAACAGACTAGCCGGGGGACCCCGGCGACTCCTACCACGACACCTGGCGCCAACGAGACGCCCACGACACTAGGTGCAGGCACGGCGTCCACTGCACCGAGCGCAGGTGCGGCGCCCACGATGCCGGTTGCACCCACGACGTTGTCCGTGGGCACTGAGGAGGAGCACGTGGGGTACGCGACACCACCACTAGACGCATACGACCTGGTGGATGTAGATCATGATGACGATGCTCCAATTCGTTTTCGCACACTGGCCGATGTCGGTGTCTCAGGTATGCCACCCGGCCTTGTAGATCGAGAGGTTGAAGGAGAGTGGCTGCTATTCACCAGTGCGAAGGAGCCAACAACCTTCAAAGAGGCTGCGGATTAAAGGTGCTGGCAGCAGGCAATGCAGGAGGAGATGAGTTCTATTGAGGAGAATGAGACTTGGACACTAGTTGACCTGCCTGCGCCGATTGGCTTGAAATGGGTGTATAAAGTCAAGAGAAATGATCGTGTTGTTATTGTCAAACACAAGGCTCACCTGGTGGAAAAGGGTTATGTGCAGAGGCCAGGAATAGACATTGAAGAGGTGTATGCTCCAGTTGCCACATTGGAATCAGTAAGGTTACTGCTAGCTGCACTACAAGAAACTATTTAATCTGTGACGTAACCATTCTGTCGCGGATTAAATAAAATTCGTCGCAAATCAGCATCCACGATGATTTACATTTTCGTGGTGGAATGAGTGTCATTGATTAAATCTCTCACGATCCGTGACGTATCTGAATCGTCACGGAGCAGCCCGAGGCCCATGCAGCCCAACCCATGGCTCACTATCCGTGACAAAATAAAATCGTCACGGATTGCTACCGACTGATGTGACATGGCTGCTGACTTGGATGCTGACGTGGCTGCCTCTGTGGCAGCCTACGTGGACGCTGACGTGGCTGCCTACGTGGATGCCGACGTGGCTACCTACGTGGACGCCGATGTGGCTGCCTACGTGGATGATGACGTGGCAGCCTGTGTGCATGATGATGTGGCCACATTGCTAGCCCACTACATATTCACGACCCACAAAATTCTGCCCACCACAGCCCATTTCAGATTACAATTCCAGCCCACAAAGCCTATCTCAAATTTATAATTCCAACACAAATTAGCAGAAAAGGCCATAATAACATTTTCAAATCCAACATATCAATTAAAGGTTTTATACGGGGACAAGCATACACCGATACACATCTAGCATTACATGTTAAACTTCATGTAAACTTCGAAGCATTATCAAAATATGGAGATAAACATCTTTATTCCTTGCAAATGATCCTCAACCTGAAAAGAACACATTATCAAAATGTCA
The DNA here is from genome assembly GCA_947561735.1 of Cenchrus americanus. Classification (NCBI taxonomy): domain Eukaryota; kingdom Viridiplantae; phylum Streptophyta; class Magnoliopsida; order Poales; family Poaceae; genus Cenchrus; species Cenchrus americanus. The sequence continues at coordinate 201,657,221 of OX387241.1, forward strand.
AATGCTGCCAACAATATTTGTAATAAAAATAATTGTGAATCCATGGACTACTATGAAAGCGTATGTGACAAATAATAGCTCTAAGTAGTATCTTGTTTGACTAGGTCAATGTAATATCAACTTTACATGGAAAAGTTACTCGACTCTAAAAAAACATACATAGCCACAAATGGCATTATCGGTGCTCGGTGACCGCAAAAGGCCAACAATACTATACACGAAATAACTACTTGATCTTGCGACAAATACTTGATCCAATATCTTTGCATCAAGCACTCAAATAGGTAGAAGCGAGAAGGCGGTATATTGGTATAAGATGCAGAGGACTCACTTGATGCAGCTCCATTATTTGGCTCCAGCGCTCCATCTCTGCACCTGCGCAGCAAAACTCAAAACAAATCAGAGTCACGTTCAATATATGTGCAGAGTGCAATTCAGGTGATCATCCTACAAGACTAGCATACACTTAGCAAAGACAACAATAGCTCCACTCTTTAATACAGTACATGAAAAGGAAACTCTAGCTCATGAACAGTAGCCAAATTTAACAATTCAAAGTAACAATAGCCCAAATCTTTAATACGGTACAAGAATAAGAAACTCTACGAGATCTAATCACAGTTTCAATTGTCATACAATTAAATTAGGGAATTGGCGATGAATCTAACAGTAAAAGCCATAAGCCATATGGTCTAGGAAAAATGAGATACAAATAGACCAACTCAATGCAAGTAGATAATAGTGAAACCAATCATCTCACAGGTTACCAACAAGGTCACAAATGCTTAACACTCTGGTATGATCATAAGATCTGTGCAAAATAACAAGTACCTTGAGTGGCGGGTACACTAAGTGAGCTGATTCAGCGTGAGCTCGCTAAACTCCAATCCACAAACCTGCAAACCCAACATAAAGGCAATCAGCACATGACGGCAATATCTGAGCTTGAGAATATCTGAGCTTGAGAATGTCATGAATGTGAAGGTCAGATTATATAAGAAAACATGCACACAGTTGTATTTCATACAATCATTATCCTTTACCCTATTATAGTAAAATGTGGCAAAGTCATGATGTGTTTCCCTTTGAAGGTGTACACCGTTGAAAGTGAATTAGCACTAGCGCAATACATCTCATTTGCCACTACAAAGATAGTCCAATATGATGATCACATTATATCATCTGAGTTATGTTGCCATGCTATCAGTTGCTTGGACAGACTCAAAACGAAGATACTAGTTTAAACTCCAGTAACTTCATTCAACATGTGCTAAGTTGATATGCAAATTAGTCACGACCATCCGCAAATCTACGGAATTATTGCAATATGTTAATTACATTTTTTAGTACACAAAACAGCTTTATCACTTTTGCATCTAATGTAACCCTTTTATATTTAAGAGCTGGAATTGACATCCCCTCCCAACAGACAACACACATAAAAACAAAGAAGGAATATAATATACAAGAATGATCGCCTCTCCTTTCGAGATATGAACATGACACCTAAAGCCTTTTGGGGGGCCACAAGTCTGCGAGGAGCACATTGTTTGAAACGGATGGATAATCCTATTATGGATGGAACCAACACGGACATAAATCATAATCCACTACGAAGTGAAGTAATATTTAGGTATGACAGTCAGCGCTATGGAAAACTAACACATTATACAAACCGTAAAGAAATCTACCATCTTAAAGTTTAATAATGGCGGCACTAGTGGTGCGGCACACTGAACCACAAAATTAGCAACCAACCTACCACTAACTCGGAGATTACAATGAAGCCGGTTCTAAAGTGGCCGCCCCACATCAACGAGAACACAACAAAAAGGCGCCTAAGAAGTTCTTGGTCAACAAAATCAATAGCCTACGGGTCTCTAGAAATCCCAAGCGAGTCGTTGCTTAGCACACTTGGACAAGACGGGGCCAATCAAGCTACAACAAGATTGCAATGCCCCCATGATCCATAGATCAGGCGGCCCGAACCACACCACCCGTAGTTAGGAGTAGTGAAATGTAAAGGCGGGGAGGGGGACGAACTTTTGGGCCTCGATGATGGGTAGGCGGACGGCGACGAGCTCGCGAGAAGAGCTCGAGGATCTCTGCGCGCAGCCATCATGTGTCCTCCCGGATGATGTGCTCCACTGCGGCGGCAGCAGCAGCATCCAATTAGTTAGCCGAGCCTCGCTCGAAGTAATCACTCCCCCCCCCCAAATATGAACGCCCGCAAAGCTAGTGGTCCGGCCGGCCCCATCGGCAATCCATTTCGAACATGAACGATTGAACGGGCGCGAGCCGAACTCAATGTCGTACACGAAACCGGACTTGGTGGCGGTGAGGTACTCGACGTCGGACCGGGACTCCTCGTACGAGACATGCCCGTCGCCTTGCGGGTCGGGATCACGTGCCGACCGTCCCGGCCTTGGCGCGTGCTCATCGGCTCTTTACGCCATGCGCCAATGTCAATCACACGGAGCGGGGGCGACTATCAAGGGATGCTTGAACCGGATCGCGCACCTCGGAATCCCTCGACGCGAGGTTCCACGGAGCGGCGACGAGGAAGGCGTAGTCGCGGCCGGTGTCGGCCTCGTCGAAGCCGCTTCGTCCATGTCGGCGCGGAGGACCTCCCGGTGGCCGAGCGCCCGCAAGTCCTTGAGGTGGGAGTTCTTGGCCATGTCGTCCGGATCGAAACTACGGTTGATGCATTACGGCAAATGGTTGTTCAATAAGAGGGGGATCATGGGAGGAATCGAACCGGGGTTCCCCGACCGTCGTCTTGACGGCGTAGCCCCTTCTCCGGCAGCATCTTGATCGGAGCCGAGGCGATGTAGCCATTCCCTCGGGTCACCTGCGGGATCGGCGGATCTCGACACCGCCGAGGTGCCCGGCCGTGCGGGGGCGCCTCAACACGTGACAACCGGAGCCGGAGCGACGGCTCGATGGGTGGGGGAAGAGGAGTGAGGACGAGGCGATGGATGCGAGCCTCTTGAGGAAAGAGGAGAGGAGGAGTTCGGTCGTGGAGGAAGGGGCGGCGGCGGCGGCGGCGAGCGGGAGCGGTGGTGGCGATGTGGAGGGAGGGGGCAGGCGGTGGATTGGGGAGGCGGCGCGTGAGGGGGGTGGGGGAGATAGGGTTTGCGGAAGGCGCGAGATAGGTTATATAGGATGTGAACGCGATCTGAGCCATCCAATTGGCAATGGACGACTGACAATAATTGGGCCGGTTGGGCCAAAATGGGCCTTATTGTATAGCTTCTTTGCTTAACATTTTCCTTTTTCTTTTCTATTTTATTGTACCATTGGGAGATAACATATAAAAATAACTATCTCATAAGCACAAATATATTTTTTATATACAATTTACTATATCTAAGTTGTTGTGTATGAATCTCGAGAATTATAGAACCGAATCGCTATTTTTTACGGAGTTAAAAGAATTTCTACATTCTTATTCAAAATAATTTGACCTATATGTACCTATTATAAGATTAAATATAATTAAAAAACTATATTTAGGAACCTATGGTCCATTATAGGACCCATGTAGGAGATTGGCGAAAATTACAATTAACTTGTACGAAAAACTCAAACTTCTACTAGTCACATTTTCATAAAATAGTGATAATAATACCTAAAACTTCTCCAAAAATTATGTAATTTGGAACATAATCATTTTATGGATATACAAGCCTGATAAAAAAGTTTCATAAGATTTTGTGAACATTTGAGTATACATCATTCATAAACTAAATAGTTCATTACATTGTTTCATACAACTCAACTTAAATTTTAAAGTTTGTACACACTCAACTACTTTTTATTCAAAAAAAATCGAGTACGCAGTGCTAAACGAAGCGAGCACGAGGAACATGTACATGGCAAAAGCGAGTGCTAAACGAAGCAGTAGTAATCTTAATAGTTATAGAGCGATTTACTAGTTTTTTTAGTTTAAATAAATTTATATATCTTTATTGAAAATAATTCCAAATTGACTTATATGTACATCTAATAAGATTAAAAAAATAAAAAAATCATATTTAGGCTTTTATGGTCCATTCTAGGCCACAACTAAGAGATTGACGAAAAATTTAAATTACTTGTAGGGAAAACTCAAACTTGTACTAGTCACCTTGTTGTAAAATAATGATAACAATAGTTAATTTTGTTCAAAACATTCTACAAATTGACATGAAACCATATTTTAAGCGTATAATGCTCCTATAAAAAAATCATATGGTTTTGATAAAGTGAGATTATATATGTTCACAAATAGGACACAAGACTCACATAGTTTCATACTACGAAAACAAACTTTGAGATTTTAACAACTAATAACGTGACCAAACTTGTATGCACCTCAATTTTTGACACCATCTCATGTTGACCATAACATTAGAAAATATTAAGTTATATTAGCAATTATTATGAAAAAACATGTTCTTTATATTCTCTTTTTAGTCGGAAAAGTTATGTTGTATGAAAAGCAACCAAGAAATAGTAATTAAGATACAAATAAATGGCACTGAGTAAAACATCTCTATTTTAGAAAAGATTAGGAAAAAGAATCAACCGATTTGGAGTTCGTATGAGGAAGAAAAACAGTTTACAAGTTTTATCCGAAGATTAAAAACAGAAATTGCAATCGATATGAACTGAGATGAACAAGTGTGTTTTCTCTTTTTAATCTTTGACTAAAACTTGTAACTAGTTTTTCTGCCTCATACTAACTCAAAATTCGATGATTCTTTTTTCTAAAATTTTCTAAAATCATTCTCTACCAAGATCTGCAGCTTTAACAAATGAAAAATGTTTTCAACACCAGTTTATTAGGGGTAATTCAAACTTACATCTCGAATTTACATCATCATAATTCAAATAATATCATAATATGCTCTAATGGTTCTACGAATTGACGTGGTAACATAATTGGGGTCCATAAACTTGTGATCAAACTTTCAAATGATTCCGATAACAGCGAAACCTACGTTGTTTAGAAATGGATACATGTCTCACATAGTTTCATGAAACATTACTTGAACATTGAAGTGTATCATACCTTTCAAATTTTTCGAATCCATATGCATTTCAAACTTTACCATAACCTTGTGTTTAGCATAACATTAGTTAATATGAAGTTATGTTACCATTTCTTATTGAAAAATATCTTTTATTTATTCTCTTTCGGCACAAGAAAAGAAGTTGTATGAAAAAGATAAATGTAATAGCAATTAATATGAAAACAAGAAATATTACATTAAAGATTGTGATTTTACAAAAAATCGAGAAAAAAGAATCAATGAATTTGGAGTTACTATGACCGAGACACACTAGTTTCAAATTTTAATTGTAGATTAAAAAGAATAAACGATGGGGGAAACGAGCTCACGGTGCGCCACGTGGTCCCTGCGAAGCAACTCGACCAATCCAATGCCGCCACGTGGTCCCAAAGCTTCGACGGTCGATATATGAAATGTTTATTGCCACTCTATATTGTCAACAACAAGCATAGCACGGTGGTAAGGTGCTACAATCTTATCTCCACAACTCCGTGTTCGAATCCCACCAACACCATATTTTTTTTGCATTTGGGTTAATTATAAAGGTCTGCGCTACGGTTGGGCCAAAAATGACGCTTGCGACCCATATTAATGTGGTGTGCGGCGGGCTAGTCTTTGGGCTAATGTGGCACAAACGGCCCGGCTTCCGGGTAGATAAGTTCAAAGGCATTTAAATGTTAGACATAGTCACAAACACGGTGGTAGCCCGGTGATAGGAGCGCTCGGGTTGAAGTGTGAGGTCCGGGGTTCGAGTCCCCCGGAACGCGGGTTTTCATTTTTTTTTTACGAGGAACTCATGCCTTGGGTGAAGTGGCGCTTGCATGGCAGTAAGGTGGGGCCCTAGATGCTTGTGTGGCAGTGAGGTGGCGCCTGGGTGGCAGTGTGGTGGGCCCTTGGCGCTCACGTGGTGGTGAGGTGGCGCCTGCGTGGGAGTGAGGTGGGCCTCGGGCGCTCGCGTGGTGGTGACGTGGCGCCTGGGTGAGGTGGCGCCGCGTGGCGGTGTGGTGGGCCCCGGCGCTCCCGTGGTGGTGACGTGGCGCCGGGTGAGGTGGAGCTCGCATGGCGGTGAGGTGGGCCCCTGGCGCTCGCGTGGTGATGAAGTGGCGCCTGGGTGAGGTGGCGCCTGTGTGGCAGTGTGGTGGCCCCTGGCGCTGACGTGGTGGTGACGTGGCGCCTGGGTGAGGTGGCGCCTGCGTGGCAGTGAGGTGGGCCCTTGGCGCTCACGTGGTGGTGACGTGGCGCCTGGGTGAGGTGGTGCCTGCGTGGCAGTGAGGTGGGCCCTTGGCGCTCACGTGGTGGTGACGTGGCGCCGCTGGCGTGTGGTGGGCCCCGGGCGCTCCCGTGTTGGTGACGTGGCGCCCGGTGAGGTGGCGCTCGCGTGGCGGTGAGGTGGGCCCCGGGCGCTCGTGTGGTGGTGACGTGGCGCCGGGTGAGGTGGCGCCCGTGTGGCGGTGTGGTGGGCCGGCGCTCACGTGGTGGTGACGTGGCGCTTGCGTGGCGGTGAGGTGGGCCCCCGGCGCTCGCGTGGTGGTGAGTTGGCGCCGAGCGCTCACGTGGTGGTGACGTGACGCTTGGGTGAGGTGGCGCCGCGTGGCGGTGTGGGTGGGTCCTAGGTGCGGTGAGGTGGTCGTTTTTTTAGGGATCGCGACGAACTCGCTAAAACGTCACAGTGTTGTGGGCCGTATTGCGACGAATTTAACAAATCGTCGTGATGGTTTGGGCTTCAATATCCATCGATGCACGTCCGTGACGAAAAATATGAATACGTCGTAGAATCGCGACAAACTAAACAAATCGTCGCAGTGTTTGTGACAAAAAAAAAGGATTACGTCGTAGAATCGCGACGAATTTAACAAATCGTCGCAGTGTTTTGGGCTTCAATGCACATCCGTGACGAAAAAAAGGAATACGTCGTAGAATCGCGACGAATTAAAGAAATCGTCGCGGTGTTTTGGGTTGCAATGCACATTCGTGACGTTTTACGAAAACGTCGCGAGAGAAAGCGTCACGGATTAAATAGTTTCTTGTAGTGCCGTGGCTGCTCAGGAAGGGTGGGAAGTCCATCACATGGATATCAAGAGAGCATTTTTGAATCGTGACTTGGTCGAGGAGGTGTATGTAGCACAGCCAGCCGGGTTTCTTGTGAAGGGGGCCGAGCACAAGGTCTTGAGGCTCAAGAAGGCATTGTATGGACTACGACAGGCACCCAAGGCCTAGAATGCCTAGCTTGACAGTAGTTTGTTGTCTCTTGGTTTCCAGAAGAAGGTGTTGTATGGACTACGACAGGCACCCAAGGCTTGGAATGCCTAGCTTTACAGTAGTTTGTTGTCTCTTGGTTTCCAGAAGAGCACAGCTGAACATGGAATTTATGTGAGAGGGGCTAGAGAGGAGACGCTGATTGTAGGTGTAACACTCTAGATTTTCGGTGAGGAAAACCCGAGTCACTGTACCTTTGCAATAGTCCCGGGATCAGTAGCTATCGCGTACAGATCTCATCATCGAAGGTAAATCACCACCATACATCGCATCACACAAATATTAGTACATAATTTATTACACGTCCATTATGGAGTACAACATTACAAGCCTCTTGGCTGAATCAGAGTGAAATTCTATGCAGCGGTAGATAGCATCTCAGAAGGGTCTCCATCTTTTATTCTTCACGCCCACAGGCATCCTTGAGCGAAGCGACGCGTCCCTCAGTCGTACCATCCATCGGCGTTGTTGTCGAAGTCGTACTCGCACCTTGCACACTCAAAGTCTATCCCCAAGTAGTGGGATAGGTCCACATCACCAACTGTATGCAGCTTTAAGTGGCCTAACATCCAAAGGGTAAGAAATGAGACAAGGCAGAAGCTCAGGTTTCCTATGTAGCAGCAACAAAGTATAAATATAAATCATCTCCACATAGGTCCCAAACCATATTATCAAACACAGATCGGAAACACCTAGTACACCAGGGTCCCGTCTCCACATCCTATTTCCATCTAGGGCCGATGCGAGAACTTCCTCTCCTCGCACCTCAATGATTGCAATCGGATCAACGAGGTAGAGGGAGCCACTCTCCTCTAGCCGACTGCAACCACGACTCACCACACTCTCAACTACAGGGGAAGGTAGAAATCCCAAAACATGAGAACCAACAATCCACTGGGCTCGTCCATGGCTGAGGACACGGCTATACGTATAGATCTAAACTCTGCAGAGCGTGTACACTTGTACCCAACTCGAGATGGCACCCGGCGGTGATCGGCCAACCGAGCCCACCCTACCGTGCGAACTTTCGGTAGTTACGGTCCCATCCTGCATCCGGCCCTCAAAACGATTCCCCTCGCAGAATGAATTGCACTGGAACTGTGAAATGCCTCCGTGTGGCCACACGGGAGACGTACTAAGAGGGTGGTCTAACTCCCACCTCTACCACACTGATACCCTCTATCCTGCTGGCAGGTATGGGTCCGCAGTTGCCTAGCTCAACTCGGCCCTAACCCCACTCTCGGCGAGGTGGTGTGTACGAAAAGTCCCGTGAAGCGGTTGGCCCACTCAGTTTCAGATCGGGGCAAGCTCATGTCCTCCAAACATCAGTAAAACCCCAACACCTGTGCTCCGAAAACCATACAAGTGGGAATGCACTGAGGAGTGCACCCTCATCCCGATCCCAGATTGGTTGTTTCAAGCTCACCCCCGCCAAAGTACCCAAAACGCCTTCTCCTGTCGGTTTTTCCCCACTCACACCAAGAACCACTGATCCCATCCCAGCACATCATTGCGAAGGTCACCATGTATACACGGTTATATACACATATAGTAGCAGGGCAATCAAGGACAGGATAATAAAAGAAGGCAGTGCAAGGTTCATCATCATGCATTTAAAGTAAAGCACTAGCATACTAGATAGCAATGCCTAATAGGTATTTTAGAATTAGTCGGGCGTGGACACCTGCATGCGAGTAGCCGTCGGTGACGTAGTCGTCGATGTAGTTGATCTCTGAGCTCAGCACCCCAGCTCCAACTTCTCCTATTAACGTGCAAATAAAATAAAGACGAATCCTATTGCAATTAACTCCAATGAACAACAATTAAGAGCCAAAAGAGAGTGAACACTAGCCTAACACGGAGTTTATAATTTTAGAAGAGTTTTGGAAAAGGTTTTGTAATTTTTGAAGTTGAAATGGATTTACTAGGATTTTCTGAAGATAAAATACATTTCTGAAATTGAAATACGCATACACAATACACTTAACTATAAGTTGACTAAAGGGGTATCTCTAGCTGACTCTAAACTATCTAAGGGCTGGCTGCAAGCTAACTCTAAGTGACCACATGGCTGCCAACCAGGTGTCTATAAGCCACCCCTTGTCCACATAGCGAATGACAGGGTTGCTGATTGGCCGGCGCACAGGATCCTGGCTAGATCTACTGCGGCCACAAGCCCTGCAGGCAGGCGTGGTTCGACTGGGATTGGTCAGGAACAAAGGATCCTGCGGATCCGATACGGTATGGCTCGGTGCAGTCGAACGTGTGGTGGAGATGAGGTTTGTTCGGCGCATGAGATCCGGTGGATCCGATGCGGCAGGTCGGTCTGTGCGCCTGTGTGTGAAGGGAAACCCCAACTGGGTTTTTGGGGTCAGCCGGAACGTGTTCAACAGTTCGCCCCAAAGGAGCGGCGGTCGGAAAGGGGCTCGCCGGCGGTGAGGTTGGACGGTGGCTGGCGCCAGTGAGGTTGTATGCGCTCGTGTGACCGAGAGTGAACGCTTTCTCGGGTTGGTCTGGCGCTCGCGCGCCTAGGCGGAAAGGATGCCCTTGACGGCGGGGTTCCGGCCGTGACAAGCTGAGCGTCGGTCAGGTTCGGCTCACGTGCGCAAATGTGTTCACCAGACTCGTGCAAGGAGAGCAAAGGCGACAGCTTGGTCGAGCGCATGCGCATGCGCACGACCGTGAAATGAAGCTCTCAGATGAGCACGGTGGCGCGGTGGAAAATGGCTCGGTGCGGCTCGAGCTCCGCGGCGTCACGACTGGGGTGTCTGCGGCGGCGTGGTAGCTCGCTTGTGAGGGGATGCATGCATGTGAACACGTGCGTGCACCATTTTTGACAGGGAGAGTAGGGCTCGACTCCCTCAAGTGCGGGCGTGCGTGAGCAGAACGGCGGTGGTGAAAGAGAGCGGCTCGGCGCGACCAGGGAAAGTCGATGGCTTCGGCGTCACGACCTGGTGGTACTAGCGCTGGTGCGCTCACCTATGTGCGCATGAGCAAGGGTGTGCTCCAGATTGGCATGGCTCTCGCGCGGCCAGGCGGAAAGGTCACCCTCAGCGGTGAGGTCTCGACCACGGTAGAGGGACAGAGTCCCACGCTGGCGAGGCTAGGTTGGCCTATGCCGGAAGGGGTGAATGCGAGCGTGTATGCGTGACCGACCGCGTAGTCAAGATCCATCTGGTGCTCTGTCACGGTGAACAAAGATTCGGCCTTGGCTTGGATTTTGCCCGCTTGGCGTGTACGCGTGCGCCGGCGCGCCGGGGTGTGAGGCGGCGTCGCGGCAAGACGTCGTGTGGAAACTAAACAACCCGGAAACAAAGCCTTGGGTGGCAAGGACGACTCGGTGTCACGGTTCATCACGCGATGCCGGCGCGTGCGTGTGCGGGCATGCAGTTGCGAGTGCGTGCGTGTGTGTGCGAGCACTGGTTCGGTCAGGGAAGCAAGGCCACGACGCTGCAGGTGTGCGCGTGCACCTGGCTTTGGGGTGAAACTCCCGGTTGAGCACGACGTCGCAGTGAGGAAGGACCTGAGCGGCAAAGACAGCCTGGCGGTGCAGTGCCGGCGTCTCTCGTTAATGTGTGCGTGTTGGCCATAGAAAGGAAGGACCTTGGACCTCGGGCGGCCACAAGCGGTACAGGTTGGTTAGGAAAAACCTACAGGCTCAGCCCCTCGGTTGCGTGCGCTCGCGTGCATGCCGAACGTCGATGGCGTGGCCATTGTGGCGACACGAAACTGGTGGCGTGCACCAGGCAAGGGAACAAAGAAAGGAGAACGGCGAGGAACGACCCGACGGCGCTGGTTAGGCACTGTTGAAGGTGAATTTGCATCAACCTATAGTACTTGTTATACATTGGTTTTGATTATGATTTGCAACTAACCCGCCACTAGGCACACTAATGATATAACAATTTCAACTTCGTATGTGCATTTGGAAGTATTGTGTTTTTGCAGGAAAACATGGACAAAAGGGACAAAGTCACAACAAGTTCAAAGGAGCAAATGAGGAGTTCCATTCGTGTTCGAGTGCAAGGAGAAATCACTTCCAAAGGTAGCAAGGACCAAGGTGGTATGACGGATCATCCCCGAGGACAAAGATGTAAAGTTAGGACTTCATACGAGAAGACCCCCTATCTTGATCGTGGGGATGACGACCTCAAACTGACACAAATCAAGGGGGAAAAGTCCAAAATGCCAAGATGAGCCATGGGGAGGAAGATGGGCCCAAACCGGCCCAGAAAGAGCCTGGGCCGGCCGGCCCGTTCGGACCGGACCAGGGGATTTCTAGCCCGGTTCAGCCCGCCCTTTGACCTAGCTCCGTCTCGGTCTATTTGTAGCTCCCTCGTCCGATGGCAGCCGCATCCAATCATTCTACTGGCCTCTTTTTACCAGAAACTCGCCGCCACATGATGAGGAATGAGATTAGATGAGTTCGTCGCAAGGATCAATGTCGGCGGAGGGAAGGAAGCAAGAGAAGGACTCCAAGCCACTGGCCTAGGGGTGTTCCCAAGCTTCATCGCCGCCATCTTCATCGACGACGTTCTCTGGAGTCTCCATCACCCCTATGTGCTTCAATCCTTGTAAGATGATGGGGTAATGTCTCCGTTCATCCCTAGGGTTAGATGGATACATGCTATGTGATCGCTACTTGATTCGTGGTTTCAATCTATTGCTTTCATGTTGATGATGCTTTGACGATTAAGGTTAACTACCACGTTTTTCGGGCGTATGATATCCGCTACTCCCACAAATTCCATCAACATACCATGTCCATCATAGGTTTAGTCATGATTACCTCCATGTAGTGACAGTACGGGGGGAGGGAAAGGGCGAAACCGTGGTCCCAACCCCCGGTAGATTGGTTTACCACTCTCGTGTAGTAGATGCATATCCGTGAAATCCTAGATCCTAGGGAGGGAACGCTTATCTTTCTTAATCACTCTCTTGTACCAACCTTTGCCATCTAGCTTAATCTTAGACTAACATAGATTAGATTGCTTTTACTTTAAGTTTTATCCTGTCTTTAAAGGTTCCCCTAGTCAACTAGATTAGTGCTTGGTTAAGCGCTAGCAATCCCCTTGCTCCATGGATTGACAAACCTTGGGATCTCCCATAGGTGAAGAAGGGCATAGGTGACTTGTACGCTTGTGAGTCCAATCGAAATGTTAAACAAGTTTTTACCATCAATAGGCACATACGCCGGCATATGAACTCGCATGCACGTGAGTGCGCATGCACAGGTTCGGCTAGGAGAAACAGGGCCTCGGCCCCTCGGTGGTGCGAGAGTAGGGTGCCGACGGCATAACCTCGGCAGTGACACCGATCAAGCGACGCGCACAACACGAACCGAAAAGGGGTGGACGGTCGGCCAAGTGGTGGAGCGCGTGTGGAGACGGCAGCGGCACCTACAAAGTGACCGGCTCAGCTCGATGGTCGGCGCTCAGGTGACGACGAGTCTACGCTGCGGCACGAGCCGGTAGCGGGCAACAGACAAACAACGAGCTCACAAGGCTCGGTCTAGCCTCAGCTCGAAGGCCGGGTCCACAGCACGGTGATGGGGGGTCGTGGTGCTCACCGATGCTCCAGACGCAACGACGAGGCGGTGGTGACGAGGTGCGGTGGAGCAGCCCGGAACGGTAGGTGAAGAGGAAGCAGGGGAAGCAGAGCAGTGGTGGCGTCGAGGTCCATGGCTTGTGCGGCTCCGACTCCTTGATGTCCCGGTGACATCGGAGTCGTGGTACTCACACGGGCGCGACGACCCCCGGAACGGCTGCACAGCGACCCCGGCTTCAGGATGGCGGCACTAGTCTTCTTGGGTCGGCGGCACAGCGATGCAGGCTCCCACTCCCCCTTCTCTTCTTCTCCCCCACTCCTTCCTCCTTTCATCTACTTCACGAACAACGGCTCGGCGGCTCCTGGATGGGCTTCATGGTGCCTGCGGTCAGGGCTCCTCGGTCCGACAGCGACCTCCAGCACCGCAGTGATTCCCCTCATATCCACTCCTTCCCTTCTCCCCTCCTCCTCTAGATTGCGGCGGCAACAAGAAGAAAACCCCAAGGGGGCTTCTACACAGGGGGCATCAGCAGATTGGGGACAAATCCCTAAGGGGTGGCGCGGAACAGGGAAGGCTGGGGAGTGGGTATTTGTACGGAGGCGCCCTAGGGTTCGCGGGGTCGAGAGCGAGCGGTGGGGATGCGGTGTCGGGGTGCGTGGCCTCCATCCCGCGGCGCCAGCTCGGCAGGGGCGGCAGCCATGTGAGGACCATGTGTGGTTCGAGGACCGGTGGATGGTCACTTCCTTGTGTGATGAGTGATTGACAACGTTGTGTGGACTGATTCTTGTCTAAGTATTGCAGGTGCAGGTTGCGGCTTGACTGGTGTTGGTGCAGGTGAAGAACAAGCGCGAAAGGTCATTGCCGGTGAGGCCTCCAGGTGTGGAGAAGACAAGTAGGCTTCGTTCGAGGGACCCAGTGGCTAGCGAGGTCAATTGCGGACCGCATGGTGGCATGAACAGCAAGATGAAGTGGTGGACGGTTTCTTGGTAGAGCCTCAAAACCAAGGTCGAGCCGGGACTACGTGGGAGCCGAGTTATGAGTGGAGATTGATGGAGGCTACACCGAGTTCGCGGGGTTTCCGGTGGTTCACCAGAAAACCACTGGGTTCCTTGGTTGATCCACAAAGCCAAGACCGAAGAACCGAAGACGGTGCTACGGCGGCGCGACCGGGCCGACCGGGTGGGTACCGGTCGACCGGTGGGGAGCACCGGTCGACCGGTGTGCGTCGACGCAGTCCGGAGACTTCGAAGCGGAGGACACGCGTCGGGATCGCATGGCTTGCGTCGAGGCTACACAGGGTGCGGTCGCCGGGCATCCGTCCGATGGTGAAGACATGAAGACTTCCAAATCCGCCCTTGAGGGGCTTGTATCCCTAGTTATTAGGAAAGGGCATTTTAGACATTCTGTTGCCTCCATATAACCCAAGAGGTGAGAGGATGGCAGCCAACTCTTGGAACCCTAGCTCATTTGTTTTCCCATTTTCCTTACTATTTTCCTTAGGTTTTCCATAGGACTAGCTTGAGAGCTTCATGGAGAGATCTTGTTGAGAGGGATGTATGTTCGGGCGGCTTGTTAGACCTTGTATGAACCTTTATTTCATGTATAGATGATTCGGCGTGGTTCTTCAAGGTTTGGATGTGTTTTCCCCGGATGTTCTTGGTTGTGATTTTCGGAACCCTCTCTTGGTGATTTCTTTGGGTTGCTTTCGGAACCTTTCTCTTGGGGATTTGATGGGGGAAATTTGTGGGAACCCTTCGTGGTTCTTTGGCCTGTGATTCCCCTCCCAAATCCATGAGTAAAGGTGCTCGAATTTGGGGTTTCTTGAGTTCTTGGGTTGGAAGTGCTCTTGGCGGGATTTCCTTGATTCCTCCTTTTTGGTCCGACCGGTGTAGAGCCACTTAGTGAAAGTTGCTCGGTTTCACCGGCAGGGACCGGGTCGACCGGTGGTGCTCACCGGTCCGACCGGTGGGGTCCGTAGACTCGAGGTTTGGTGTTCCGCCTGCGTTCTCGGGTCGGAAGGTTGTGTGTTGGTTCCTAGATCCGGTGGCACTCCGGTGGCTACGTGGGCTTGACCAACTTGGGTAGTGAGTCGGAGACGTGTGTTGGAAGCCGTGTTCATCTTGTTGGAGTATCCATCTCCTTCGAGAAGAATTTTTATCGGCTCCCATTCACTCCCTCCCTCTCGGTTCGCCGTATCGGTCCTTCAAGTGGTATCGAGCCGGTTCGGGTCTTTATTGACTCTAACCATTCTAAGATCCAAGGATGGTGTACCGAGAACGGGGTTCGGGTCCTCCACACTTCGATGGCAAGAACTACCGGATGTGGAGCAAGCGGATGGGTGCTTTTCTCCGCGGAAAGGGTCGGATCCTTTGGGATGTCACGGTGGACACGAGGCTATGTCCGGCCGATGGACTTCTTCGCTCCGGGATCGAGGGACAAATTCGACGCCAACAATAAGGCGGTCGACTACTTGTTTCGTGCTTTGTGTTAGCTCGAGTTCGATCGGTTGCACACCGAGCACCGGCTTGTAGGATTTGGGCGGTGTTGAAGGATGCTCATGTTGGGAATGCCCGGGTTCGAGGCACGGATGTATGCGACCTACGGAGAGAGTACGAGAACTTCACTCATCTCCCCGGTGAGTCCATCGATGCCTTGTTTCAGAGGTTCACGGTGGTTGTGAACAACATGAGGGCCAATGTGGGCGTGCTCCCGTACGATGATCATGATAGAGAGGTCAAGCTCTTACACTCTTTGGATCGTACGATTTGGGGCGGAAAATTTGAGGCCATTGTGGAGTCAGAGAAGTATGACACTCTGACGGTGAACGAGCTGTTCTCAAAGCTCAAGTCGGCTGAGGTGGATAGGGGCATGACTGCCAAGCTCGAGGGTCCGACTGACTCCCATAGTCTCGCCCTCGTCGGTGGTTCCAAAGGAAAGGCTAACTCTAACCCATCCACCAGGATGCAGGGTTTTTTTACCGGTGGTAACCGCGCGGTATACCGCAGTTACCGCTGCTACCGCTGGGGTACGGTAACGGTACCCAGCGGTAGCAACCGGTCCCAAAATTCAAATTTCA
The DNA here is from genome assembly GCA_947561735.1 of Cenchrus americanus. Taxonomy (NCBI): domain Eukaryota; kingdom Viridiplantae; phylum Streptophyta; class Magnoliopsida; order Poales; family Poaceae; genus Cenchrus; species Cenchrus americanus. The sequence goes on from OX387241.1 coordinate 201,673,158, forward strand.
ATTTGAATTCAAAAAAATGAAAAATCAATAAAAATCACCAAAAAATAGTTCATGATTTGTAGAGTCTTATGGTGTTGAAAGTTTTCAAATTTGAGTGCATTTGGTATTTATTTGGAGCTTTAGAAGTTGAAAAAAAAAGAAAAGAAAAAACATGGGCTGGCCCGTTAAGGCCCATGAAGCCCAAATGAACTAGATGACCTAACTCGTGCCCAACCGCGTGCCCCCGAGCATCCAGAGCCTTCCTCCTTCCCCGTCCACAAGCTTCCAAGCGCCGTCCGCCGCCGCTTCGCCCCTACCGCGCCGCCGCCGGCGGTTAACCACGCCCCGACCGCGGTTTACCGCTCGGTAGCGGCGAGAAGCCGCGCCGCGGCGGATCTACCCCCTACCGCTCGGGCGACGCGGTCAGCCGCGCGGGAGCAGCGGTATACCGCGGGCGACGCGCGGTATACCGTGGCTAGGTAAATTTTTTTTGCTTTTGAGTGGATTTAGGCTTTAGGAATTGTGTTAGGATCTAGGACTTGTGTTAGGATTTAGGTTTACTTTGGTTTAGGATTTTTGGTTTAGCTTTTAGGTTTAGGAAGACCCTGATTTTACAACTTGTTAGTCGGTGAGTGGCAGACAACAGCGGCGTGGACGGGCCTAACTTGGCAACAGTACAAGGGTGAGTTGCTTAGGACGAGAGGCTTGAATGTCATGTCCATCGCAGAGTACCACTCCACGACCCAGCTGGGGATCTTTCCTTTCTACCATTGAACTTGTGTTGTATGAACTATTTGTATGAATCATTTGTATGAACTATTTGTATTTGAACTACCAACTCACTTATGCACGGCTAGTATTATTGTGTTTGGTGTAGTATTTCTATGTATAACTATAAATCATTGATTGGGGTGCTATTTAACACTAATTTGTGCCAACACCATGCCAAAATTTTCATTTATTCGAAGCCGGATGGTCTTTTTCTTTGCACCGGTATAAACTCGTTACCGCGCGGTAAAAATAGTTTATACCGCGGTATAAACGATTTATACCGCGGTATACCCCTAGATACCGTTTGAACTAGAGGTTTTTAGCTGTTTTGGTTTGAAATTTGAATTCGAGCGGTATTTAGCGGTATACCGTGGTAACCTCGGTAGCTACCCTTACCGCTCCCGAGCGGTAAAAATCCGGCGGTTGGTAAAAAAACCCTGCCAGGATGTTCTCTTTCTCCTCTTTGATGTCTATGCCAGATGAGGAGTTCGACGAGCTTGGAGAGGACGAGCTGGCGCTCCTGACGAGGCGGTTCGAGAGGCTGCACGAGAACCGCGTGAACATGAGGAGGAACACGAGGACATGCTTCCAGTGCGGCAAGCCGGGACACTTCGTCGCCGACTGCCCGGAGAAGGCCGAGAACAAGGACGGCTACAAGCACAAGCCGAGGATGGACGGCAAGTACCGTTCGAGGCGCGACCACAAGAGCAAGCACAAGAACAAGTACAAGGACGAGCGACGATCGAGGAAGAAGGAGAGCCGAGGCAAGGCCCGAGCGATGGTTGGAGCGAGCGACGTCGACTCCAGTTCCGCGTACTCCACCTCGAGCTCGAGCAGCAGTGAGGATGAAGGTGATTGTCGCAAGAGCAAGAAGTCGTCCAAGAACCTGAGCGGGCTGAGCTGCTTTGCGAGAGATGGCTTCTGCACCATGGCGGCGAGCTTCGGCGGCAAGAAGAGCACACAAAGCGACTCGGACCACGAGTCCGCGACGAGGTGCGTGATGAACTTCCCTTCTTGCGCCGGGAGAATGAGAGGCTTGGCTCTTTGCTTGATAACCGTGATGACATGCTTAGAGAGGCCAAGAAAATGAGAAAAGAGCTTAGGGCTTCACTCGAGGATGCTAGGACTAGAGTGGCTGAGCTAGAGACACAGGTGCTTGATAGCAAGCATGAGATTGATTCCCTTAAGGCTAGCCCTGTTGTTTCGGATGAGGTTGATTGTGCTGATTGCTCCATATTTCTTGCTGATCTTGCTTTGTTTAAGGAGAAGCATGCCTCCAAGTGTGAGGAACTAGATGTGCTTAGGGTTGAAGTGGCTTAGCTTAAGTCTAGACCTGCTTTGCTAGGTGCTTGCACTTCTTGCCCTGTTTTGCATGCTAAGATTGATGAGATGCATGCCTACACTAGTTCACTTTAGGCTAAATTGAAGGAACCCATGCCTACATCATGCTCTACCTGTGAAATGCATGCTTTGAAAAATTTGGAACTTGCACATTATGTTGATCGTTTGCAGGATGAGAATGATGACTTGAGAAAGTTGATGGGTTGGTTGTCTGGTCATGAGCCTCAGTTGAGGATGATGATCGAGGCATTTAAGAGGCAGGATGGTGAGGGACTTGGGGCAAACAAGGTTGGTGAGGGAAGTGGAGAGAATATCTCGGAGCCACCAAAAACCCACCACAAAAATGATTTCCCTCCAAAACCTAACCATCTTAGGAACCGACTAGACACAACCCCAGCTCCACCCGTGTTTCCTACACCCACAAATGATCTACAAAAGCCTATCAAGTTTGTGAGCACTTCGGGGAAAGTGTTCTTTGGGAAACAAAGTGAGAAGGCTAGTGAGGGGAAACCGGTGGAGGAATTGAGTGGAGAGAAACCAAGTGAGCAGCCACATCCCAAGCCTAAGCCTAAGCTTGTGAGGTTCCATTGTGGCTATTGTGGGAGAGATGGCCATAAGGAGGAGTTTTGCTTCAAGAGGAAGCGTGAGGAGAGAATGGCAAAGGAGTGGGCTAACAAGGACAAGTACCACCCTTCCGATGGTGTACTTGAGCCTCGTGTGCAGATGCCCAGGGCCAAGGCGAATGTGAGGACAGTTCGGGCTTGGGGAGAGCGGAAGGCTGTTGGAGGTGTCTTCTTGTCCGGGTCACACCGGTCGGACCGGTGTAGAGCACCGGTCGGACCGGTGCGAGCCTGGACGGACGGCATTTCGGTTTCGTATTCGTACGGGTGCGAGGGTTGTTTTCGGAGGTCGTGGTTACGGTGGTTGGGGTGGAGAGTTTGCGGGTGGTCGGGTTGCTAGGCGTTCTCCCCCTCGAGCTCACTACGGGGAAGGGAGGAGTCGTAGCTTTGAGAAGGAGAGGAGGGACGGTCCACGGGTTCTCTTTCGTGGTTTTGGTCCTCCTCCAGGCAGAGAGGGGTGGTTCCCTCAGGGTGGTTACCGTGGTGGTGTTCGTGGAGGTAGCTTTGGGAGGAGAGATGCTTTGGTTGGTGCTAACCCCACTTTTGAGCAAATGGCTCGGCACTCGGTTTTACTCTTTTGGTACTAACCCCGGTGCTGAGTCGTTTGTTAGCTCACGTGCTCGTTTTTGAATTTCAGGTGGGAGACTTGAAGAACATTTGGTTGATTGACTCCGGTTGCTCGAGGCATATGACCGGGAGACGGGGGGTGGTTCTCAAGTCTCGTCCGTGGTGACGAAGAGGTACATCACCTTTGGGGACAATGGGCGTGGGCGTGTGCTTTCGAAGGTGAGATCAAAGTGAGTGACAAGATCACTGCGAGGTGTGTTTCTCTTGTTCAATTGCTGGGGTACAATTTGCTTTCGTGTCCCGGTTGTTGGATGAGGGCTTTGAGGTGTTGTTTCGGCCGGTGGTTCTCGGATTTTGGACTCTCGAGGGGACCTTGTACGTATGGTCGTTCCCGAGAGTCAGGTGTTTCGTGCTGATTTTTCTCAGTCTTCGGGTGTGGAGCGTTGTTTCTTGGCTGGTTCTTCGAGTGAGTTGTGGAGGTGGCATAGGAAGTTGGGTCACTTGAGCTTTGACCTTTTGTCTCACTTGAGTAAACTCAATTTGGTCCGAGGATTGCCACGGTTGAGGCTTGAGAAAGAGTTGGTTTGTGCGCCGTGTAGGCATGCCAAGATGGTAGCCTCTTCTCACCCGCCTCTCACCGATGTGATGAGCGAGCGTCCATGCGAGTCGCTCCATATGGACCTTGTTGGCCCAACTCATGTGCGATGCGGGTGGGAAGTGGTATGTCCTTGTTGTGGTGGACGACTATTCTCGGTATGCGGGGGTGTTCTTTCTCGAGGATAAGGGGGAGACATTTGGTTTTGTTCGAGATCTAGTCTTGAGGATGAGGAACGAGAGGCACGGAGATGCCATACGAGCTATCCTCAATGATAATGGCTCGGAATTCAGAAACTCTCGTTTTGAAACCTTTTGCCATGACTTGGGTCTTGAGCACCGGTTTTCGAGTCCGTATACGCCTCCCCGAATGGTGTTGTGGAAAGGAAGAATAGGACCTTGTGCGAGATGGCTCGGACGATGCTTGATGAGCATAAGACTCCGAGGAGGTATTGGGTGAGGCGGTGAATACCGCGTGCTATGTGTCAAACGAGATCTACCTCGAGTGCACAAGAAGAAGACATGCTATGAGTTGATGCATGGTCGGACACCCAAGGTGAGTCACTTTTATGTCTTTGGTTGCAAGTGTTTCATTCTGAAGAAAGGCAAAGTTGGATAAGTTTGAGGCTAGGTCTGTTGATGGTATTTTCTTTAGTTATGCATCTCACTCTAGAGCATATCGTGTGCTCAATATTGAAACTAACCAAATCATGGAGACTTGCGAGGTAACCTTCGACGAGACAGAGCCACGTAGTCAGCTTGTCTTTGAGTGTGCAGGTGATGATGAGCTTGGCGAGGAGATCTTTCAGGAGGAGGAGCATGAACATGGAGACGATGAAGATGGTGGTGCGGTGCCCCCGGCTGAACATGTACCCACTACTTCGACTACGATGATGGACGGACCCTCTACTACACCTACGACGACAAATCAAGAACGAGGAGAAGCTGATGTTGAGGGGGAGGTAGCATCGAGGCAAGAACCTCCCCGGCGAGTACAAGAGGATCACCCTGCTTCGAGGATCATCGGCGACATGAATGAACGCACTGCAAGGTGGAGGGTTCGGAACAACTCTCATTTCGCTCATGCTGCATTTGTTGCTACTTTTGAGCCCAAAGACATTGGACACGCACTATCTGATCATAATTGGGTTAATTCGATGCATGAGGAGTTGGAGAACTTTGAGAGGAATCAGGTGTGGGAGTTGGTTGACCCTCCCCCAGGGTGTAAGCCGATTGGTACAAAGTGGGTGTGGAAAAACAAAGAGGGAGAGAAAGGTGAGGTTGTGAGGAACAAGTCTAGGCTTGTTGCTCAAGGGTTCAGTCAGAAGGAGGGGATCAACTACGAGGAGACCTTTGCTCCCGTAGCCCGTTTGGAGGCGATTAGGATCCTTCTAGCCTTTTCCGTGGCTAAAGGGTTCAAGTTGCACCAAATGGATGTGAAGAGTGCTTTTCTGAATGGTGTGTTGGAGGAAGAAGTGTATGTGAGGCAGCCTCCGGGGTTTGAGAGTGAGAAGTACCCCCACCGAGTGTACAAGTTGAGGAAGGCGCCGTATGGGTTGAAGCGGGCGCCTAGAGATTGGTATGGCGAGGTTGAGGGGGTTCTTGTTTGAGACGAGGTTTTGAGATGGGGAAGGTCGATCGGACCTTGTTTTTGTTGAGGCGGGCGAGAGATATCCCGATTGTGCGGGGTGTACGTGGATGATATTGTCTTTGGTGGCTCGTCTAACTCTCTAGTTGCAAGGTTTGCGAGATGATATGAGCGAGGGAATTTGAGATGAGCATGATGGGTGAGTTGCAGTTCTTCCTCGGGCTACAAATCAAACGAGTCAAAGGAAGGAACATTTGTGCACCGGGCTAAGTACACCAAGGACATTGTGCGGAAGTTCAAGATGGAGGACTCCAAGGCTATGACGACGCCGATGAGTACGGCTACGGCTCTTGATGCGGACGAGGAAGGTGAACACGTGAACCGGAAGGAGTACCGGAGCATGATCGGGTCACTCCTCTACTTGACGGCGACGAGGCCGGACATACAGTTCTCGGTGTGTCTGTGCGCTCGTTTTCAAGCGTCTCCGAGGACTTCGCATCGGCAAGCGGTGAAGCGAATTTTTAGGTACTTGCGTCACACTCCCGACTTTGGCCTTTGGTACTCCGCGTCCTCTTCTTTGGCGCTTCATGGTTTTTCAGACGCGGATTTTGCCGGGTGTCGGTTGGATAGGAAGTCCACTTCTAGGACTTTCCAGTTTTTGGGTTCTTCTTTGGTGTCTTGGTCTTCCCGCAAACAGTCGAGTGTTGCTCAATCCACTATCGAGGCCGAGTATGTTGCCACTGCTAGTTGTTGCTCTCAGCTCCTTTGGATTTCATACACCATGAGTGACTTTGGTGAGGAGCATACCCATGTCCCACTTCAATGTGATAGCACCGAGTGCCATAAGCGTTGCAAAGAACCCAGTGCTCCATTCCAAAACCAAGCACATAGAAGCGAGGTATCATTTTCTGAGAGACAACGTAGAGAAAGGAAAGATAGCTTTGATCCATGTACCCACACATGACCAACTAGCCGATATTTTCACCAAACCCCTAGATCAAGCAACTTTCACTCGTTTGCGGGGGAACTTGGTGTGTGTTTGATTTCTTGAGTTGGATGTGTGGGAGCTCCTTTGTAGCATATGTATAGCTTTCCTTTGTGCATTTCTTGCATTTGGCATGGCATATGTAACATGATGTATAGGCATCCTTGTATCTTAGATTGCATGCATTTTGTATCATATGCATTGGTTAGGAAAAGCTTCTCTCATATACATTGTTCACCATGGAATGAGATATATGTCTTTGTGAGCTTGTTTGGTATGCTATGGTTAGTTTGACTTAGCTCTTGATGATCTTGATGAATAATCCATGGTTGATGGCTATGTTTTTGAAAAATGTCACATGTATGCTCTCTCATGTGTAAATGCCTTTATATGATCTTGACATGTTTTAGTGGCTTGTCTATGCTTAATTTGTGGTTGGATGGCTAGTTTATTGATCATATGGGGCCAAAGGCTCATTTGCCATCATGAATGTTTAGCCCTCTTGATTTATCTTGTGGAGGAGCATAAGTTCCTTTTTGTCGCAAAGACTTTTCATGTACCATTTATCAATCTGAAAATGAAATGAAAAATGCTTGGAAAACATGCTCCCATGTCATATGTGCTGAATTTAATTTGCTTTGGGTGCTAAACCGTTGCATGATGCCTACCAATGAGAAGTCTCATACATAGAAGTAGGCACATGGCTCGGTGGCTTTGACATGACATGAGGTGCTTGTGGGTGTTTGTGATGGTCTTATGATTAGAATGGCTGTCCTAGCATGAAGTTTGTGTGGCTTTGCCATTTTGATATGCTTTGATCATGTTTAGGACTTTGCTCATGAGAGGCAAGTTTTTCGCAAAATTACCCAAATCCTTCTTAGCTTCGTCCAATGGTTGTGAAACTTGGTGATCATGTAGTTGAGATCGATACAAAGCCGTAGAGTATCTAACTTGCTCATTTGGACATGTGTAGCATTCTTTGTTGAATTTTCTCTATTTGAGAAGCTCTAGGTTGAAAGTTTTGCTATTTTGGCTTGATTCATGCATTGCCAACAAGGGGGAGAAGTTTGAGCTTGAAATGGCTTGCTGGACGCATTTAGAAGGTTTTCAGGTGGTTTCGAGCCATTTCTGGGCTCTGTTGTACACCGGTCTGACCGGTGAGGAGCACCGGTCTGACCGGTGTGAGTGCTGATCCTGTGCACATCTTAGGCACCGGTCTGACCGGTGGTGATGACCGGTCTGACCGGTGTGAGCTGAAGTTGCTGCAGCTGCCCTGTTTTCAGCTGGTTTGCATGCATTCGTCCAGGGGGAGTTGCATTGGTTCAGGGGGAGCTTGCATGTGTGCAGGGGGATCACTTTGTGGTTTTTCGAGATTTGCTTTGGTGGTTTGCACTCTTTGCTTGAGCTTTGTTTTTCTCGAATGTGTCGAGCCGTTGCCCTTGCCTAAGGGGTTCGAGAGTTGTCTTCTTCAAGTGATCTTGCTCTTTGCCTTTGTTTGGCTTTCGATCGCTTGTTGGAGTTTCTTTTTGTTCGTTTCTTTTCTTTTTCTTTTTTCTCTTGTTACTTTCGTGTGGGTGTTGTCAATGCACTCATCAAAGGGGAGATTGAGGATCATGTGTGGTTCGAGGACCGGTGGATAGTCGCTTCCTTGTGTGATGAGTGATTGACAACGTTGTGTGGAGCGATTCTTGGCTAAGTATTGCGGGTGCGAGGTTGCGGCTTCACCGGTGTTGGTGCAGGTGAAGAACAAGCGCGAAAGGTCGTCGCCGGTGAGGCCTCCAGGTGTGGAGAAGACAAGTAGGCTTCGTTCGAGGGACCCGGTGGCCAGCGAGGTCAAGTGCGGACCGCATGGTGGCATGAACAGCAAGATGAAGTCGTGGACGGTTTCTTGGTAGAGCCTCAAAACCAAGGTTGAGCCGGGACTACGTGGGAGCCGAGTCATGAGTGGAGATTGACGGAGGCTACACCGAGTTCGCGGGGTTTCCGGTGGTTCACCCGAAAAACCACTGGGTTCCTTGGTTGATCCACAAAGCCAAGACCGAAGAACCGAAGACGGTCTTTGCGGCAGCCGCTGGCACGGTCTGACCGGTGGGTCTGACCGGTCTGACCGGTGGGCGACAACGCAGTCCGGAGACTTCGAAGCGGAGGACACGCGTCGGGATCGCATGGCTTGTGTCGAGGCTACGCAGGGTGCGGTCGCTGGGCATCCGTCCGATGGTGAAGACATGAAGACTTCCAAATCCGCCCTTGAGGGGCTTGTATCCCTAGTTATTAGGACAGGGCATTTTAGACATTCGATTGCCTCCATATAACCCAAGAGGTGAGAGGATTGCAGCCAACTCTTGGAACCCTAGCTCATTTGTTTTCCCATTTTTCTTCCTATTTTCCTTAGGTTTTCCATAGGACTAGCTTGAGAGCTTCATGGAGAGATCTTGTTGAGAGGGATGGATGTTCGGGCGGCTTGCTAGACCTTGTATGAACCTTTGTTTCATGTATAGATGATTCGGCGTGGTTCCTCAAGGTTTGGATGTGTTTTCCCCGGATGTTCTTGGTGGTGATTTTCGGAGCCCTCTCTTGGTGATTTCTTTGGGTTGCTTTCTGGACCTTTCTCTTGGGGATTTGATGAGGGAAATTTGTGGGAACCCTTCGTGGTTCTTTGGGCTGTGATTCCCCTCCCAAATCCGTGAGTAAAGGTGCTCGAATTTGGGGTTTCTTGAGTTCTTGGGTTGGAAGTGCTCTTGGCGGGATTTCCTTGATTCCTCCTTTTTGGACGAGTTTTGGTGGGATTAAACTTGGCTATGGACTCCTCATAAGGTGTTACTAATATCCCCAATGTCTTGTTCAAGTCCGTGGAGCGATTCGGGAGATCGAGGTTTGGATTTGGGGGAGTTGACCCGAGGGTGCTGTTCATCCCGAGCTGCCCAGGCTACACCGGTCTGACCGGTGCTCTTGACCAGTCTGACCGGTGTAACCCTCGGTGGGATTTTGCTCGGGTGAATGTCTTGGTGAGTTCGCTGTTGACCCGTGGTGCTGCTGTTTCGAGTTTGGGTCAGTTTGGTGGTCGGTTGGCCTATTTGATGCTTTGGGGGCTTTCAGGCTGTGATCGGTCTGACCGGTGTGTCTCCACCGGCTCGACCGGTGTAGAGCCACTTAGTGAAAGTTGCTCAGTTTCACCAGCAGGGACCGGTCTGACCGGTGGTGCTCACCGGCCTGACCGGTGTGGGTCTGTAGACTCGAGGTTTGGTGTTCCGCTGCGTTCTCGGGTCGGAAGGTTGTGTGTTGGTTCCTAGGTCCAGTGGCACTCCAGTGGCTACGTGGGCTTGACCAACTTGGGTAGTGAGTCGGAGACGTGTGTTGGAAGTCGTGTTCATCTTGTTGGAGTTTCCATCTCCTTCGAGAAGAATTTTTATCGGCTCTCATTCACTCCCCCCTCTCTGGTTCGCCGTATCGGTCCTTCACCATGGGGGCCGGCGTGGCTTGGGGTGCCCCCTGCCCCACGGCGTGTGCACGGGAAAGAAGAAAAACAGAGAAGGGATGCGTGGGGTCCACCTAGCAGTGAAAGGAGGGTTGCGGTTGGTTTTAGACGGGCGGCGGTTCGTTAGGCTGGAGGTGAAAGGTGGGGGTGATCCGGTAGACATTGTGAGCTGGGTTGATGCCCAACAGAGGAAGGAGGTGGTTTTCCTATTTTCCCTATTACCTTATCTTCTAATACACTTTAGATTCAAATTTGAATTTGCATCCAAATTCGAATCCCACACAATAAAATCTAAATAAAATCCAATAAGCTCCAAAGTTCTCACACTAGCATTTTATATTTCATAAATTAATTATTTAGATCAAAGTAAACCTAGGAAATTAGGGAAGGATCAAAGAAGACATCCTTATATTTTAATTATGCACTCAATTTCAAATTGAAATTTTGAAATCCCCATTTTTGCATTGCTAACATTTAGGAGAAAATTCTAGGATGTTACAGTAGGTGTGTATGTTGATGATTTAATAATTACTGGACACCATGGCATCAACAAATTCAAGGTTGAGATGAAGAAAATGTTTAAGATGAGTGATCTTGGCTTACTGTCTTATTACCTTGGTCTTGAAGTGAAGCAAACGGAGGAGGGGATCACAGTGGGGCAATCAGCTTATGCTACTATGTTGGTTGACAAAAGTGGGACGAGAGATTGCAACCCTTGTGCATCACCACTTGAAACAAGGCTCAAGTTGAGCAAGAAAAGTGATTCTCCTCTGGTAAATACTACTGAATACAGAAGTATGGTTGAAAGCCTATGATACCTAGTGAACACACGTCCTGATATTGCAAATGCAGTGGGATTTGTGGGAAGATTTCAGGAAGAGCCACATAAAGATCACAGTGCAGCAGTGAAACATATATTGTGTTATGTTGTCGGGACACATGATCATGGGTTGATCTAAAGAAGAAAGGAGAAAGGGGGAGGCAAAACCCAACTGACATGGTTCAGTGACAGTGATTTTGCTGGCGATGTTGATGACAAGAAGAGCACTACTGGAGTGTTGTTTTGTTTAGGACAGAGCCCCATCACTTGGCTGTCTAACAAGCAGAAAGTGGTGGCACTCTCATGATGTGAGGCAGAAGATATTGCAGCTGGGAGTGGAGACTGTGAAGGATTATGGCTTGCTCGACCACTAAAGGAACTGCTGGGTTCAGAGTCTGGAGCGCCTGTGTTAAAGGTAGACAACAAGTCTGCCATCAACTTAAGCAAGAACCCCATCCACCAAGACAGAAGCAAACACATCGAGGTAAAATATCACTTCATCAGAGAATGTGTGGAGGGCGGGAAGATCATTCTCGAGCAGATTTCAACTAAGGATCAGCTCGGGGATATCATGACAAAATCACTCAGGCGCGTGTTGTTCCAGGAGCTGCGCGACCGCATTGGGATTGTCAACACCAAGATCCGGACTTAGGCTTGGGAGGAGAATGATAGCTGTAAGCTAAGTCCTTTATTGTTTTTCTTCCATGTTGAATAAGCACGACACGTAGTCAGGCGGAGCGAGTCAGTAGGAGCCTGGTGCATGCGTTTGTTGGTGCAGAACGGATCATAGGGCCAGTGCGCGGCATGTCGGTGAGATCGTGGGATGGCACGGTCAGCTGATCGGCTCGCCGCGTTTGTAGGGAGTTAGTTGTTCCATAGTCTGTATTTAGGAGTTCAATTCATTCCGAGAAAAGCTGCTAGTTCTGTACGCAGCACCAAAAACCATTGTGTGTTCATTGTGTTCCTAGCATTCGTGTGCATGTGATTTGCAGAGCTCGCCGGTGAAGGAGTTCACCGGAACTCCAACAAGTGGCATTAGCTCCCGGTGAGCCGAGGGGATCGATCACGGCGAGGTTTCGCCGCTGAAATCGTGATCCGGCGATCCGGTGGGCACTGATGGCGGGCGACGGTGATGGCAAGCAGATCAAGACCCCTCCTGGGTCGCCACTGAAGAAACCTGGAAAGGGTAATGGCACTGACGGGAGCGGTGAGACCATGAATGTTGTCAAGGAAATCGCCGCCAGCGCGCCGAACTGGCTGATGCTGACCAAGATGAATTACATGTCCTAGTCGTGGGTGATGAAGATCAAATTGCAGGCCTGTGATCTATGGGAGGCGATAGAACCTGGCGGGGTACCGCTGAAGGAGGACCGGATGGCGCTCGATGTCATCACAAGCGCCTTGCCACCGGAGATAGTGCCGTCTTTGGCGGCGAAGGACACCGCACTGGAGGCGTGGACGGCGGTGAAGCAGATGCGCATCGGGAGTGAGCAAGTGTAGAAGACGGAGGAACAGAGGCTCCACTGAGAATTCGAGAATATGCGCTTCAACTCTTGCGAGCTCTCGACGACTACACGGTCTGCCTGCAGAACCTCATCGTCGCGCTCGAGATCGTGGGGGAGGTGATCCCGCTGCGTAGAGTCGTGGAGAAGCTGCTTTAGACCATCCCCAAGTCGCTGCGGTAGGTGGCCGTGGCGACCCAGGTGTCCGCGAACCTCGCCACATTGACGTTGGAAGACGCCAGCGGCAGACTGCGAGCGGCGCAAGATGCCGAGGCACAGGACGACGCGCTGCCCCCGCGCAGCGATGGGAAGTTGTATCTAACGCGCGAGCAGTGGGAAGTGCAAGCTGAGAAGGAGAAACATTGTTCCTCCGACGCCGACGGCTCGGGCTCAAAGTCCGGGGATCGCTGGGGAAAGGCACGACGGGGTCAAGGTGCCGGCGACGGGCGCTCTGGGCCGGTGCATGAAAACAGGCCATTGGGCTTGGGAGTGTCCGTCAAGGCCCAAGAAGGCGGAAGCCCACGTCGCCCAGACTGAAGAGGATGAGGGGCCATCACTTTTCTTCTCCTCTGCAGTGGTCAACATGCAGCCGACACCGCAGCCCGGTAGCGTGGATCTAGTGGAGGCAAAAGTTTCCGCGCAGCTCGACGGCGAGGGCACTAGCGAACGGGGTTCCGGCCTTTGGTATCTCGATACCAGGGCAACCAACCACATGACTGGGGCACACGAGGTCTTTACCGAGATCAACACCAGCATCTGCGGCTCGGTGAGATTTGGAGATGGGTCTGTGGTCGCCATTGAAGGCCGCGCGACGATCTTGTTCGAGGCCAAGACGGGAGAACACCAGCGCCTCGACGACATCTACTACATCCCGCGGCTCACGGCGAACATCGTGAGCCTCGGGCAACTCGACGAGGGTGGTTGCCCTGTGCACATCGACCGTAGAGTGCTGCGGATTTGGGACGAGAAGCAGTGCCTTATTGCATGGGTGCGACGCTCTGTGGCACGCCTGTACCTGCTACGGCTGAAGATTGTCAAGCCCGTCTGCCTTGTTGCTCAGTGCAGTGACGAGGCATGGCTCTATCACGAAAGGTACGGCCATCTTCACTTCAATGCGCTACCGAAGCTCGTCAAGGAAGGAATGGTGCATGGGATCCACGACATTGAGCACGATGAGCAGCTTTTTGATTGATGTGTGGCAGCAAAGCAAAAGAGGACCTCATTCCCACGGCAGCGAAATTCAGGGAACATGGGACATTGGATTTGGTACATGGTGACCTCTATGGGCCCATCACGCCGGCAACGCCAGGAGGTCACCGCCATTTCCTTTTGCTTGTTGATGATCACTCCAGGTACATGTGGGTGAGACTGCTCAACTCCAAGGATGAGGCTGCGGCAACGATCAAGCAGTGGTAGGCACTTGTGTAGGCGGAAATCGGGCATGTCCTCCGGGTTCTGCGTACTGATAATGGAGGAGAGTTCACCTCGTTGGAGTTTGGGGAGTGGTGTGCAGGCCGCATCGTCCGGCGACATTACTCTGCTCCGTATTCGCCACAGCAGAACGGAGTTGTGGAAAGGAAAAACCAAACCGTTGTGGCGATGGCATGCAACCTATTGAAGGGAAGACAAGTGCCGACGGAGTTTTGGGGGAGGCAGTGGTGACGGCGGTGTACCTGCTGAACCGGGCGCTAACGAAGAGCCTCACCCAGCAAACACCTTATGAGGCGTGGCATGGAGCCAAGCCGTCTGTGGTGCACCTGCTGTTGACGGTGAATTTCCTTCAACCTAGCCATGAGGTTACCTCTAATGTTGGTATTGATTTATTATTCTAACCACTGGAACTAACCCCCCGTATATAACAAGTTCACTCTTGCATGTCGATTTTGGAGTTTATTGTTTACGCAGGAAATCTACGCTAAAGAGGAGACTTTCAGGATAAGTTCACCAAGGACTTTGGAAGAAGATCATGAAGCCCGACAAGAGTCAAGACACGCGATGAACATGACTCCAAATGACCCGAGGACCGAAGCGTCAACGTGCAAGTCTTCTAGGACTCAACCAGAAAACAGTGAAGCTTGGATAGCAAGGACTCAAGCCTTAACCGTGAAGGAAACGACGTCAAAGGCCCACATGCAAGTGCACACAAATAAGGAATCATGTGAGAAGCAACCGGGGAGAAACCAAGGCCGAATCGGGCCAGAAAGGGCCTGGGCCGATCGGCCCAGTCTGACCGGCCCAGCCCACTTCGGGCCCGGTTCGGTGCCCCCGTTGCCCTAGGTGTTCATCTATTTATTACCTCTGCCTCCGTCGGCCGCCACATCGATCCAATCATTCTACCAACGCCTATTCACCAGAAAGTCGTCGTCGCAAGATGAGGGAGAGAGTTGAATGAGCTCGTCGCAAGAATCAACGTCGGTGGAGGGAAGGAAGCAAGAGGAGGACTTCAAGCCACTAGCCTAGGGGTGTTCCCAAGCTTCATCGCCGCCATCTTCATTGACGATGTTCTCTGGAATCTCCATCACCCCTATGTGCTTCAATCCTTGTAAGATGATGGGGTAATGTCTCTGTTCATCCCTAGGGTTAGATGGATACATGTTATGTGATCGCTACATGAACTCTGTGCCTTTCGATGCTTAATGGTCTATGTGTATGCGAGTGCTTTATTCACATATGTATGTACAACATGTGTTCTTAGTAGGGTTTGTGGTAATCGTGGTGATTAGCTCAATCCTATGGATGCTTAGGTATAGATGCAGTTATATGTGGAAGTGTTTGATTACCTTGCGTAGTGACGGTACGGTGGAGGGAAAAGGCTTAGCAGTCGCATAACCGCCATGAAGCTATTGTAGGCAACACCCTTTTCATGTAGTAGATGCATGTTCATGTGATCCTAAACCCTATGGAGGGAATGCTTATCTATCTTAATCTCTCTCTTGTGTCCACCCTTTGCCATCTAGTTTCACCTTAGACTTCTTAGATTAACTTAGGTTAGATTGCTTTTACCTTAGAGTATCCTCTCTTCCAAGGCTTTCCAATCAACTAGATTAGTGCTTGGTTAAGCGCTAGCAATCCCCTTGCTCCACAGATTGACAAGAACCTTGGTGTCACCCCGTGGTGAAAAAGGTGTAGGTCTTTATGCTTGAGGATCGAAGGTTGTTACGTGCTTCAACCGTCAACACCTTCGCACATTCGGGTGCATTGTGCATGTGAAGACTGTGAAGCCGCACCTGAAGAAGCTTGAGGATCAGAGCACGAAGATGGTGCTGCTCGGCTATGAGCAGGGCACCAAGGCATACAGGGTGTATGACCTGACGACACGACGTGTCCATGTCACGCGCGACGTCGTGTTCGATTAAGCCGCGAGCTGGAGCTGGGACGCGGACGATGGTGGCGTGGAAGGCGGCGCAGCGGAAGACTTCTCTGTCACGCAGTACATGTTGGATGACAACGAACCAGCCGGGGGGACCCCGGTGACTCCTACCATGACACCGGGCGCTGGCACAATGTCTTCTACGCCGAGCGTAGGCGCGGCGCCCACGACGCCGGTTGCGCCCACGACGTTGTCCGTGGGCACTGAGGAGGAGCACGTGGCGTACGCGACACCACCACCAGACGCATACGACATAGTGGATGCAGATCATGATGATGATGCTCTAGTTCGTGTCCACGCACTGGCCGATGTCGGCGTCTCATGTACGCCACTAGACCTTGCAGATCAAGAGGTTGAAGGAGAGCGGCTGCTATTCACTAGTGTGGAGGAGCCAACAACCTTCAGAGAGGCTGCAGATCAAAGGTGCTGGCAGCAAGCGATGCAGGAGGAGCGGAGTTCTATTGAGGATAACGGGACTTGGACACTGGTTGATCTGCCTGCAGGTTTTAGGCCGATTGGCTTGACATGGGTGTATAAAGTCAAGAGAAATGAGCGTGGTGTTATTGTCAAACACAAGGCTCGCCTGGTGGCAAAGGGTTATGTGCAGAGGACAAGAATAGAGTTTGAAGAGGTGTATGCTCCAGTTGCCAGATTGGAATCAGTAAGGTGACTACTAGTTGTGGCTGCTCAGGAAGGGTGGGAAGTCTATCACATGGATGTCGAGAGCGCATTTCTGAATGGTGACTTGGTCGAGGAGGTGTATGTAGCATAGCCAGCCGGGTTTGTTGTGAAGGGGGCCGAGCACAAGGTGTTGAGGCCCAAGAAGGCGTTGTATGGACTACGATAGGCACCCAGGGCGTGGAATGCCAAGCTTGACAGTAGTTTGTTGTCTCTTGGTTTCCAAAAAAGCACAGCTGAACTTGGAATTTATGTGAGAGGGGTTGGAGAGGAGAAGCTGATTGTAGGTGTGTATGTTGATGATTTGATCAGCACTGGACACCATGGCATCAACAAATTCAAGGCCGAGATGAAGAAAATATTTAAGATGAGTGATCTTGGCTTACTGTCTTATTATCTTGGTCTTGAAGTGAAGCAAACGGAGGAGGGGATCACAGTGGAACAATCAGCTTATGCTACTAAGTTGGTTGACAAAAGTGGGCTGAGAGGTTGCAACCCTTGTGCATCACCACTTGAAACAAGGCTCAAGTTGAGCAAGAAGATTGATTCTCCTCTAGTAATTGCTACTGAATACAGAAGTATGGTTGGAAGCCTACGATACGTAGTGAACACACGTCCTGATATTGCATATGCATTGGGATTTGTGGGAAGATTTCTGGAAGAGCCACATGAAGATCACAGCGCAGCAGTGAAACATATATTGCGCTATGTTTCCGAGACACATGATCATGGGCTAATCTACAGAAGAAAGGAGAAAGGGGGAGGCACAACCCAACTAATAGGGTTCAGTGACAGTGATTTTGCTGGCGATGTTCATGACTGGAAGAGCACTACTGGAGTGTTGTTTTGTTCGGGACAGAGCCCCATCACTTGGCAGTCTAACAAGCAGAAAGTGGTGGCACTCTCATCCTGTGAGGCGGAATATATTGCAGCTGGGAGTGCAGCCTGTCAAGGAGTATGGCTTGCTCGACTACTGAAGGAACTACTGGGTTCAGAGTCTAGAGCGCCTGTGTTAAAGGTAGACAACAAGTCTGCCATCGACTTAAGCAAGAACCCCGTCCACCATGACAGAAGCAAACACATCGAGGTAAAATATCACTTCATCAGAGAATGTGTGGAGGGCGGGAAGTGTTGACGGTGAAAATCCGTCAACCTAGCCATGAGTTTACCTTCGGTGTTGGCATGAGTTTTATACCTTATCCATTGGTACTAACCCCCGTGGTATAACAAGTTCACGTGTGCATGTCGGTTTTGGAGTTTAATGTTTATGCGGGGTTTTAGTGTTGAATGCAAGACTTTCGGGATAAGTTCATCAAGCACCTCATGACAAGACCTTGAAGCCCCCGAACAAGTCATGCAATGAAGCAAACTTAACTCCAAGAAGCCGGGGACTTGATCCGAGAAGACGACAAACTCCGGGGACCTCGACGAGAAAAGTGCCGAATCTTGCAAGACAAGGAGTTGAGTCCAATTCGGAGAGAAACCGACGACATGGACCTACATGCGAAGGGGGAAACATCCGAGAAGCAAGGGAACCGACGTGGGGCAAAGGAGCCCACGGGCGGGGCCTAAATGGGCCCGAGCCGGCCGGCCTAGTCCGGTCGGCCCGGGCCCATTTTGGGCCCAAACTCGCTCTCCTTTGCCCTAGCCGCCAATCGGGCTATTTATAGTCCCCCGACCGAGAGCCACGCGAGAGAAGATTTCGTCTTCGGCCGCCGAGAAGGAGAGAAGAGAGGGACACCATCTCGGAGAGGAGAGGGTCGAGCTAGTTGACTAGGGTTTCCCTAGCCGACGTGGGAACCTTGCACGGAAGACCACGTCGGAGTTCCCGAGCTAGAAGCAAAATCAAGGAAGGATCCCGGTGGTGATCTTGTGTATGTATCATTGTCATAGTTGAATTATCAAGTTGAATCTTTTCTTAGCGATCAAGTGTTTCCTCGAAGATTTCGTTTTTCGATCGGCTTTGCTTATTCCAATTCTATTCGTACGATAGATTACATAGGGTGTTCTTGTAGCCGCGGTGGCTAGAGGTACACGCCGGATCCTCCGAAAGAATCTCGACTTGTCTTTTGACTCGCCCTAAGCTCCCCGCATGAATAGGGATACGTTGTGACAGAACGGGGGTCTCAAAAGGCGGATGTTTTCGGATTTGGACGGGAAACCACGATTTAAAGAGGCTTTTATTAAGATTCGATTTGCTACTTCTTCTCTTGCTTGGAACTTCAACAAAAGGCTTACCCCGATCCCTCTAGATCGGTTTATCTACCCAATCTTACTTTGTTTTCTCCGGTTTTTAGTAGATTAGATTCGTTTTGTGTCTTTTACTTAGATGCATTAGGTCTTTTATCGAAGATTGAAGTTACTTGGCTTTAATAGATTAAGTCTTGCGTCACACATTTGTTCCACGGATTCGATACCTTGGGTTCACCACTCGAGGGAAGAAGGGTCCCTTGACTATGACGGGAGACTTGTCCGCTTGCAAGTCACGCACGAACTTTGATACAATTATTAACCGTCAACAGGAAGATCATTATCGAGCAGATTCCAACCAAGGATCAGCTCGCGGATATCATGACAAAATCGCTTGGGCGCGTGTTGTTCCAGGAGCTGCGCGACCGCATTGGGATTGTCAACATCAAGATCCGGACTTAGGCTTAGGAGGAGAATGATAGCTGTAAGCTAATTCCGTTACTGTTTTTCTTCCATGTTGAAATAGCATGCCACGTAGTCAGGCGGAGCGAGTCAGTAGGAGCCCGGTGCATGTGTTTGTTCGTGCTGAACGGGTCATAGGGTCAGTGTGCGGCATGTCGGTGAGATCGTGGGATGGCACGGTCAGCTGATCGGCTCGCCACGTTTATAGGGAGTTAGTTGTTCTGTAGTTTGTATTTAGGAGTTCAATTCATTCTGAGAAAAGCTGTTAGTTCTGTACGCGGCACCAAAAACCATTGTGTGTTCATTGTGTTCCTGGCATTCGTGTGCATGTGATTTGCAGAGCTCGCCGGTGAAGGAGTTCGCCGGAACTCCAACATGCTCCAGCGGGAACACGAGGAAACACAGCTTCGTCGGTAGAAGCTGAGGATTGAAGTACCTGATGATTCTGCAGCTTAGCGAGTACTCTCAGTGTCGTGCTTCTGATTTGCTCGTTCTACTTCAATCATATGCTTCACCAGCAGATCACAGCGTCCCTCTGACAAGAAGATCACTGCCACGCTGAAAGACGACCACGTATATATGGCGCAAATATGGGCAGAAAGAGATCCATAGTTCATCCCATCCAAGGTGCATATATGGAAATAAGCTAATGTTACTAACCAACTATCTGGTGCAATTCCAATCTTTTTATTTAACAATAACAACACTAACAATTTGACTTATTTGGTGTTGATAATAGAGGGTAACATAAAGAATCTATATATATTAATGCAAGGACTAGCCAGTAGTTGCATGATTAAAAGATCCATGCTCAGATGTATAGTAAAATAGAATCATCCTTATGTTCTCCAGACCTATAGCTAGGTAACCAACAATAATCTCCAATCTTGAGTTTTGGTATATGTCCACTACACTCATGATAGTTTAGTTGCATAACAACAAGTTTAATGGAGTGAGGATTAAGTACTAATTAGTTCAGTTCTTTTATGTCAGGATTACTACAAAGTTGTAAGGATTTAATCAAAATTTTACTTCACAAGAGTTGTCACGATGCAGGTATATATATCTTTGTAAGTTCTCTCTGCATATAAACATCCCCTGATCATATTTGTTTGTATAGATTAATGTCGTAGCTATAACCTGTCATCTATAGCTATTAAATTTTGTGTCAATTATGAATCTTCTGCTGTTTATGATTCAAATTTATTTTTCTATGGAACTGTCACTACGTGAAAACCTCAAATAGGTCACGCAGCATTTGTAACGGGCCCTTAACACCCGTTACATCCACCCACATCTGTAACGGTTGTTGTTTGACGCCTGTTACCTATAAGCGCGCCATGACGACCCAGGGGTTGGCCTCCACAATGCCCGTTACCAATGTGGACTTCTGGTAACGTGCTTCTTAAACGCCCGTTACATAAATTCTTTGTAACGGATGTTAAAAGAGCCCGTTACAAATGTCAAACCTATCGGTAATGGGCTTGTAAAGTCCGTTACCGATCAATACCCTATCAGTAACAGGCTGCTTAAGTCTGTTATTGATCGCTGCCGTATTGGTAACAGGCTATAAAGTCAGTTACCGATAAGTTCGTACTGGAGACGCATGCTTGTAGGATGCGTCTCCTTTGATTGCCGCCCAGGGTCGCCTTTTTTCTCACATCGGAGACGCATGTTGTTATCTCGTCTGTGTCTTATCCTTTCGACACCACTCGCTCTCTCTCAACAGAAGCTAGGACACTGTCGGTGTTTTAGACCGGCAACCTACTAAGGGGAGTACCCGAAGTAGATGAATGTGGCCTCGCCGAGATCGGTAACTCGAAGGAAGAGACACGTGGCACGCAATTTAGAGAGGTTCGGGCCGCGAGGTGCGTAATACCCTACGTCCTGTATGCTGCGTGGCTCTGGGTTGATTGGGTACAATTACAAGATGGTGCAATTGTACGCCGTGAGATGAGATGATGAGAGAGGGGTCCCTGCCTCGCCTTATATAGTCCGGGAGGCAGGGTTACAAGTCGGAGTAGGGAGAGAGTACTAGTCGAGTACGTCTAGGAGTCGGGACATGTACAGCTTCCTAACCGAGTACTTCTCCTCCGTAGTCCTTGTGCTTCACGCCATCAGGTGCCGTGCAGCGCAAGCCGGGTAGTCCCAGGGGCCCACTGAGTAGTCGGTCCTAGTACCCACCGAGGCAGTGCTCCCAGGGAGGTCCATACGACAAGCCCCCGAGTACTTTGTAGTCGAGAAGGATAGCTTCAAGTAGTCTTGACGGCCTTAACGAGTAGTCCCCGAGCGTCCCCGAGTACTACAAGTCAAAAGTCCTCAAGAGTAATCGAAGCATCCCGAGGCTGGAATGTACTCCAGCTGATGTTTGAGCAATCTTGAAGTCTTCTTGAGTAGTCCCAAGCATCCTCGAGTGCTGCCCTCGAAGGTCTTCAAAAATGCCCGCGTTGTCTTGAAGCCGAAGCTGATATGGAAGTGCGATTGCAAAATCGCACTCCATATGGAGTAGCCCCCGAGCCTTAGGTTGAGTCGTAGGCTCTGGCTGAGGGTCCATCTGAAGTTTTGGCAAGAATATCCCGAAAAATCCGGAGAAAAAACCGAAGGACACGTGGCACGGAGCCCCCGAGCCTTGAGTCGAGTACTTCCTCTCGAATTGAAGGGTCATCTTGTAGAATGTGTCCTGAGATGCTCCTGAGTCTTGTCGCTTCCCAGGTAGTCGAGTAGAGGTAGCCGAGCCCCCGAGGTGAGGCGCGTCGACTAGTTGAAGTTGAAGAGTCACGCGCGGCCGCTGAGTCAGCCGAGCGCAAACTTATCCATCCGGCCGTTGGAGGGGCGCGTTGACTTATAAATAGAAGCCAAATCCCTTAGGGGTTTTCACCCTACGCACCTGTAGCCATTTCAAATAGATCTTGGCCAGAATCGCCGCCAGCGCACACCGCCGACGCTGTAGATCTGAGCGCACCGCCGTCCAGAGCCACCGGAGTAGCTCCCGAGCGAATGCGCGTGAAGACGCCGTGCACTTGGTGGATGAAGCCGTCGCCGTCCAAGACCACGAAGACCACCGACGGGAAGAAGAGGAGCCGCGACGAAGCCGCCGGATCTGCCGCAGGGGCAGCACCGCCGATGTCTCCACCGCGGCCAGATCCGAACCGCGAGTGGAAGAAGTCGAAGGCGAAGACCGATGACTTGCTGGCCCTCCTCAATAGCGGATTCATCCGGGAGAAGGAGGTGGACATGTGGAGGACCGCCGCCGGGGATCCGTACCCGATGGAGAAGAGCGAAGACGAGATCCCAATGTTCGCGCGATTCGCGGAGCGCGGGCTTGCGCTCCCGGCGAGCAACTTCTTCAAGGGGCTCATGGGGTACTACGGCATCGAGTACCTCAACCTCAACCCCAACGGTATTTTCCACACCGCCGTCTTCGTCCACTTCTGCGAAGCTTTTCTGGGGATCAAGCCCCACTAGATCTTGTTCCAGAAGTTCTTCCGGGTGAAGCCGCAACCGAGCGCCAGCAACCCACGGGTAGTCGGAGGAGCGGGAATCCAGATGCAGGAGGACGCCGCCGAGCAGTACCTTTCGTACAAGCTCATCGACTCCAACCAAGACTGGAAGGCGAAATGGTTCTACATCACAAACCACCATGCGGGGCTACCGAAGCCGAGAGGGAAGCAGCCCAAGCATCGCCTGTGGTGGAACACGGAGCCGACGATGCAGGAGGGGATCCAGCTCCCCGAGTTGTTGGCGCGGATCAAGGCGCTGAGAGAATCCGGGCTGAGGGCCGAGCATGTGGCCTTCAGCTTCATGAAGCGCAGGGTGCAGCCACTGATGGCTCGCGACACCCTTGAGTTCGAGTACACCGGCGACGACGACACATCGTGGATTCCTAGAGACGAAGTCGACGATGACGACATTGTCGATAGGCTGGCGCGGATCTTCAAGGACATGCCGCCGTACACGGCGTGCCCCGTACCGGAGTACTCCGCCGCGCGCCCGGCAAAGGAGGTAAGTAGTCGTACCCCACATCGAGTACCCATTTCGTGTGAGTAGTCATGCTGATGAGTTGTGTCTTGTAGGACAACTTGAAGAAGTTCGTCTCTGAGACGCCGCCGCCCCCTCAAGAAGTCGAGATCCTGGAGGAGGGGAAGACCAAGGCCAAGGAGCGGCGGGAGGTCGGCGAAGGAGACGACACCGTTGTCGTGGAGGACATGTCTGACGAGGATGATGACGAGGAGACGCTACAGGACCGCTTCCAGCTGCGGTCGAGGTTCAGCCGTCCTGGCCTACCTCACGTTCCCCTCGTGCAGGATCCACCGGCTAGCCTGGAGGCTAGTCTGGCCGCGCCGCCGCGGAAGCCGCGCAATGCGTCCCGCAAGCGCGTGTCGAAGAAGTTGAAGGTCACCGAGACCACGTCCCCAGAGGTGAGCCTTCTTGAGTAGTGTAGTCGAGTACTCGTGTCTCAAGTTCACTTGTTGATGAAGAAGGTTCCTTGCTTGCAGGAGTTGCCGCCTACGGAGCTCGTTGATCAGGGCGACGAAGGCGAGTGGGACACGGTGGGGGAGGCCGCTGGGAGTCGTAGCCCAGCCCCCACTATCGAAGAGCTTCTGGTGCAGATGGAGCGCCAGCCCCCTGCTCGTCAAGAGAGCACGGAGCCTGCAGCTGCTGCTGCGGAAGAAGTGGTGGCCACAGAAGCGCAGGAGAGTGCTGCACCGGCTGCTGGTACTACAGAAGGGGCAGCGGTCGCAGAGGCGCGAGAGGAGGCGCCCGCCGAGGCTGGACTGGTGGACATCGCCAGCATTCTCGGCGCCCCGACCGTGACGGTGGTCCGGTCAAGCTTGTAAGTGTTGGATCTTCCCGAGTAGTAGTTGATGTAGTAGTCGAACTTGATTGACAACCAACTTGTGTACTCTGCAGGAAATCAACGGATCTGTCCTGGGAGGGGGATGAACCTTCTACAGCGGTGGCGGAAGAGGAAGCCGGGCCGCCCACCGAGGAGTCCGCTCCCGCCCCTCAGGCGGAGCCCGAAGCGCCGGCTGCTAAGGCTACGTTGCCCGAAGCCAGCGTGGTCGAAGGTGAGTACGCTGCTGAGGCTATAGTACCCCCAAAGAGTAGTCGTAGTCGTCAGATGACGCTGATGCACTTGTCTTTTCGTTGACGGGCGGCGGTGCCCATGGAGAATTTGACACTAGAAGTGCAGGAGGCTGCTGGAGGAGCCCCCGAGCTGGTGGAGGTGGCCGTCGGAGAGGCCGCCACAGTGACCGGAGGAGAGGAGGCCACCGCGCAGCCAGAACCCGCTCTGGAGGTGGTCGTCCACTCCCCGGAGATCGAAGACGCGGAGCCCATCCGCGCTGCACCGATGACCGAAGCCGCCACAAGTAGTCATGGCGGGGTAGAGTTGCTGGCAGATGACTTGGTCAATCCAGCAACGGTGGCTCGGCATCTGGAGGCGGTCCGCCAAGCCGAGCAGTGGATGAAGGTGAGTAGTCGTAACTCCTGAGTAGTCAATCTGTAAGCATTGAGTACCCATTTGATGTATATTGTGTGTGCAGGACGTCGTGGACAGGTCCCGCGAGAAGTCCAACATGCTTCAAGGCTTCGGCAATGCGGTGCTTCGGGCGGAGGCGCTGGAGGACCAACTCGTGAAGTCCCGGAAACACGCGGCCGCCATGCAGTCCAAGCTTGATACCGCCTTCGCCAAGTACCACAACGACATCCAGGAGATGCAGGCGAAGAGCAACGACTTGGTGAGGAAGAACAAGTCACTCCGCAACAAGAACAAAGGTACATCACTTGTCTTGTTGAGTACTTGTTGGAGGTCGAGAGGTAGTCTAACCTGCTGTGCCTTGTCGTTTGCAGAGCTTGAGACCCGGGTTGAGCAGTTGAAGACTTCAGAGACGGATCTGAAGAATCTCTTCTACTGGGAGTAGGAGGCCCGCCAGGTACTCGAGCTAGATTATAAGCAGCTTGCCTTCGAGTGCGACAAGCACATGGAGCTTCGTATTGCCTCCGATCGTGACCTCATCAACCTGCTACAAATCGTTGCGATGCCGAATGAGGACTGCGAGGGGCCGCGGGCCCACCGAAGGAGCTTGAAGAAGCCGCGCTCCCCATCGCAAGACTCTCGGTGCCTCATCCCGGCGGCCCCAAGATAGCACCGCCGGTGGATCGGCCGAAGGAAGCCCCCAGCCGGCTGGCGGCCTACGTGAAGCATCTGGCGAAGTTGATCCCGAACCAAGTGCTGGCCTTCATGAAGTCCTACTTCCCGAAGGTGCCCGTGGATGTAGTCGCTGGCGGGCTAGCCGCCAACTGTACAGACGAGCAGTATGCTTAGCTGCTGGAGCAGATGGCGCCCATTGCGGAGCAAGTCGCCGATAAGCTTAACCTCCAGTAGTCCTGTAATAGTTAGCTCGTAGCAATAGATGTACAAAAACAATTGTAATGGAATTGTTTAAGTATTAATGAAGAAAGGTTCCATCAATGAGTACTCGTAGTCGCGATCTCAGAGTGCGGAGTCCCATCGTGGAGTTGTCGCGAGTGGTCGTACTCGGCAGTAGTCCCGTTGAGGGAAGTAGACAGTAAAGAAGTTGATGAACAATCGAACTTTATTACTGAAGAAGTACACCTAGATGGCCAGGGCCGTAGTTACAGAGTAGTCGCCAGGACCCGGAGGCCGCCTACGGCTAAGTGATGCTAGGGCGAGTAGCCTCTTACAGCAGTAGATCCGTAGGTAGCCGTATAGGCTGGATCTAGAAGTACATGGTCTCTCAGTAGACCGTTGCTAGAGTCCTTTGTCGCTCGTCGCAGCCCAGGATCCGTAGGTAGCCGCATGGGCTGGATTCTGGAGAGAGTAGTCCGGAGACTAGTGCCTGGGCTCGGAGGCCGCTTACAGCGAAGGAGTAGTCCGGAGACTGGAGCCAGGACCCGGAGGCCGCTTATGGCAGAGGGGTCTTGATGTAGTCGAGTAGACTTGAGCCCCTAGGGTAGTCGTGTAGACTTAGGCGTAGAACCGACAGAGCTGGTCGACGTTCCACGAGTTGTTGACATCTTCGCCTTCAAGTGTCTGGAGGCGGTAGGAGCCCGGCCCGGTCACCTTTGCCACGGTGAAGGGACCTTCCCAGGGGGAGCTGAGCTTGTGTAGTCCTTCCGTGTTCTGGATACGACGGAGGACGAGATCGCCAACGTTGAAGGAGCGTTCCTTGACGTTGCGGTCGTGGTAGCGTCGGATACCCTCCAGGTACCTTGCTGATTGGACGAGGGCAGCGCAACGAGCTTCTTCGAGTCCATCGATGTCAACTCGTCTGCTGTCTTCAAAGACGCCTTAGTCGTAGTGCTCCACTGCTAGTGAATTCCATATGACATCAGCAGGGAGGATTGCTTCGGAGCCGTAGACCAGGAAGTAAGGGGATTGCCCAGTTGGCTTGGAAGGCTGAGTACGTAGCCCCCAGAGTGCATTGGGTAGTTCCTTGATCCACTTGCCTCCTTTAGAGTTAGCAGCGTCGTGTATCCGCTTCTTGAGAGCATCGAGCACCATCCCATTGGCACGCTCGACTTGTCCGTTGGCCCGAGGGTGGGCAACTATGAAATATCGGACGTCGATCCCGCTGTTCTCGCAGTACTCCCAGAACTGGTGATTGTTGAAATTGGAGCCCAGGTCTGTGATGATGCGGTGGGGTAGTCCGTAGAGATGCACGAGTTCATCCAGGAAGTTGAGTACTCTGTCAGCCTTGGGGCATGTGACCGGCTTGACCTCGATCCACTTGGTGAACTTGTCGATGGACACCAATACTCTGTTGAAACCACCTAACGCAGTGGGTAGTGGCCCAATCATGTCGAGCCCCCAGCAAGCGAAGGGCCAGGTTGGCGGTATGGTGACTAGCTTGTAGGCTGGGACGTGTTGCTGCTTGGCGAAGTATTGACATCCTTGGCACCTTCTGACGAGTTCTTCGGCGTCGCCCAGAGCTGTGGGCCAGTAGAAGGCTCGCCGGAAGGCCTTGCTAACCGGCCGTACGAGAAGACGCGTGGTTGCCGCGGACGCCCTTGTGGATCTCCTCCAAGATGTCCTTGCCTTCTTGTGCGGGAACGCACTTCACGAGTACTCCGGAAGATGCGCCCCGCTTGTAGAGCTTGTCTCCGACGAGGACGTAGGACTTGGCGCGACGGATGAGCTGCTCAGCCAAGTTCTTGTCCGAGGGAACCTTCTGCTCGCTGAGGTAGTCGATGAGGGGTTGCCTCCAGTCCACGTCGATCATCATGACCTCCTGTCCAGCGGGCGGATGCGCTGGGACAGTGGTCAGTGGCGCCGGCTCCGGGATGGATGGCGAGTGAAGCTCGTGGATGAAGACACCCGCTGGTACTTGAGCGCGAGTAGAACCGAGCTTCGAGAGGACGTCCGCTGCAACGTTGTTGTCGCAGACGATGTGGTGGAGCTCGAGACCGTAGAACTTGTTCTCGAGCTTGCGGACTTCTAGGCAGAAGGCGTCCATGTTCTCCTTGTTGCGGTCCCGGGACTTGTTGACTTGGTTGATGACCACCGCGGAGTCGCCGTAGACTAGTAGCCGCTTGATGCCTAGTGAAGCCGCGAGGCGGAGCCCGTGTAGGAGAGCTTCGTACTCGGCTTCGTTGTTTGAGACCATCCCGAGAAGATGCGGGGACGTACTTGAGTTGTTCGCCCGTTGGAGAGATCGGGAGTACCCCCGCACTCGCGCCCTCGAGGTTGAGTGAGCCGTCGAAGTACATCACCCAATGCTCGGTCGCACGGTTGGAGTAGGTAGTCGATTCTCCCGCCACTCCGCCATGAAGTCGACTAGCGCCGCGACTTGATGGTTGTGCGTGGCTTGAAGTCGATGGTGAGGGCTCCGAGCTCGACCGCCCATTTGGAGATTCTTCCGGTAGCATCTTGGTTCGCGCAGATGTCGCCGAGCGGGTAGTCGGTGACGACGGAGATCGAGTACTCCGGAAGTAGTGTCGTAGCTTCCACGAGGTGATGAGTACCGCGTACGAAGCTTCGCACGGAGTTGATAGCGTGCCTTGGACTCGACAGACCTCGCCGACGAAGTAGACCGGGCGCCGGACCGGATTGGCGTGGCCGTCTTCCCCGCCGCTCGACAATGATGGCGAGCGACCACATGAGTAGTCGCGGCGAGGTAGAGCGATGAGTCGCTCGCCTTTACGAGGAGCCGTGGGGACCGGTGGCTTCGATAGGAAGTCCTTGAGCCGAGCAAGGGCTTGGTCCGCCTCACGGGGTCCACATGAACTTCTCTTGGTGCTTCGATAGTTTGAAGAAGGAGAGCCCCCATTCTCCG
This sequence comes from Cenchrus americanus, assembly GCA_947561735.1. NCBI lineage: Eukaryota > Viridiplantae > Streptophyta > Magnoliopsida > Poales > Poaceae > Cenchrus > Cenchrus americanus. The sequence continues at coordinate 201,701,399 of OX387241.1, forward strand.
GGCTTCGAGATGAATCAGTTCAAGGCCGCCATGCACCTAGTCGCCTTCTCCGGACGTCTTTGAGTGCACGTAGGGGCTTTCATGCCGGTGATGGCGGAGATCTTCTCGGGGTTGGCTTCGATGCCACGCCGGTCGATGATGAAGCCGAGTAGTTTGCCCGAAGGTACGCCGAAGACGCACTTGTTGTTGTGTTGGGGCGGGTTGAGCTTCCAACGGTACTCGCGCGAGGGATGCGAAAGTCTCTTCAAGGTCATCGATGAGGGTAGCGGGAGTTTCTGGTCTTGACGACCACATCATCCACGTAGGCTTCGACGTTCTTGTTGAGTTGCTTCTTGAAACGAGCTCCGGATAGCTCGTTGATAGGTAGCGCCGGCGTTCTTCAACCCGAAAGACATGGTCGTGTAGCAGTATGCGCCAAACGGGGTGATGAACGCGGTCTTCTCCTGGTCTTCTTCCTTGGTCGCGATCTGGTGGTACCCGGAGTAGCGGTCGAGGAAGCGAGAGCAGTCACGGCCCCACCATGGAGTCGATGACTTGATCAATCCGCGGCAACCCGAAGGGGTCCTTGGGGCAATGCTTGTTGAGGTCGGTGTAGTCGACACACATCCTCTATTCGTTCGAGTTCTTCTTGCGGACGAGGACGGGGTTGGCGAGCCACTCAGGATGGAAGACTTCTCTGATGAAGCTGGCCGCGAGTAGTTTGGCGAGTTCCTTCTTGATGGCATCCCTTCTGTCGTCGGCGAAGCGTCGGAGGTGTTGTCGCTTGGGGTGGCCTTAGGATCGACGTTGAGGCAGTGCTCAATCAACTTCCGGGCAATCCTCGGCATGTTCGTCGGCTTCCACGCGAAGATGTCGCGGTTAGCCCGGAGGAAGTTGATGAGCGCGTCTTCCTATTTGGGGTCGAGGCCGGCCCCGATGGTGGTGGTCTTGTTGGCGTCACCTGTCCAGAGGTCGATCGTCTTGACCAGAACCTCCTCAGCTGGCTGAGGCTTGTTGCCTTTGTCAGACTTCTCAGGGATGTCGTGTTCACTTGTAGCAAGCTTCTTCGACGCGGCGTAGACTTCCATCATTGCGTTAGGTACTTGATTTGTGGAGGCGATCTCCACGGCTTCGGTGTCGCAGTCATGCGAGATCTTCAAGTCCCCTTGGAGAGAGAGTACACCTGCTGGGCTTGGCATCTTAAGCACCAAGTAGGTGTAGTGAGGCACCGCCATGAACTTGGCGATGGCCGGTCTGCCGAGGATGGCATGGTAGGATGTTTCGAAGTCCGCGACCTCGAACTTGATGTACTCGGTATGGTAGTTGTCCCGAGATTCCACGAAGGTAACTGGCAGGACCACTAAGCCCAGTGGGATAGCCGTGTTGCCGGGGATGATGCCGTAGAAGGGCGTGTTGCTCTTGGTGAGCATGTGGGTGATGTCGAGCTTCATCTTCTTCAAGGTCTTGGTGAAAAGGACATTGAGCCCACTTCCACCGTCGATGAGGACCTTGTTGAGCTTGTAGCCCGCGACCAGCGGCTTCGTAACGAGAGGGAACCGTCCGGTTCGGAGAAGCTGGTCCATTGATCCGCGCGGGAGAAGGTAATGGGTACCTCCGACCACCTGAGAGGGGTCGGGACCGCTGGTTCAATGCTCATGACTTCTCGACGGGTAGCCTTTTGCTCCCGCCTGCTGGGTAGTCCGCCGAAGAGGACGTTGACAGTCTTGTCGGGTTCCTGGAAGTCGTTGTTGTCTCCGTCGTTCTTCTTCTTGCCTTTCTTGTCGTGAGGGTGCGGTGGCTCTGGAGTACTCTTGAGTGCTCACCTGTGTTGGTAGCACTGCTCGGTGGTGTGATTGCCGTCCAGATGGCACGGGCACTTCTCCTTCAGCAAGTCTTTGAAGCCGCCAGAGTTCTTCTTCGAGTTCTCCTTCGGCAGGCGCGCGGATAGCCGCGATAGTGTTGTCCGGCTTGCACTTGCGGTTGGGACCCGATAAGTTGTTGTTGTTGCGACCGCCTTGGTTCCCGTTGTTGCCGCTGCCGCCGCCCGTGTTCTGCTTGTTCTTGCCACGGATGGCGTCGTACTTGGTGTTGGCCTTGTCTTCTTCATCCGCCCAGGACGTAATCATGTCCTTGAGGTGGGGGATGGACTTGGGGCGGCGACGACCGAAGTCTTCAAAGGTGCGGCGATGGTAGAGGCCGTCTTGGAAGAGGTCGATGACCTCCTTGTCGGTGACGTCAACTACGGTAGCGCGCTTGTCGAAGAAGCGGCGCATGTACTTGCGGAGGGTCTCGCCTTGTTCCTGCTTGACCATGGCCAGGTCCATGCGAGTACCCGATCGGCCCATGGCGCCCGCGAAGTTGCTGGTGAACTGCTCCTTCAGTGGTCCCACTTGTCGATCGAGTGCTTGTCCAGCGACTCGAGCCATGTGAGTGGAGCTTGGTCCAGGCAGAAGGGGAAGTAGAGGCACTTGGTGTCGTTGTTGCCGCCAGCGTTCTCGATGGAGAGGGCGTAGCACCTGAGCCACTGGATGGGGTCCTGCTTCGCGTCGTACTTGGTGATCCCCAAAGGCTTGAACTTGTCGGGGAGGAGCAAGTTGCGAAGTCGAGGTGAGAAGGCGGGGAAGCCGTCGTTGTCTCCTGCAATGATCGACTTCTTCCGCCGCAGCTCCTCAATCTTCTGGCGGGCGTCGTAGCCGCCCTGTGAGGCACCAGAGGCATGGCTGTTCACGTGGTCTCAACCTCCGCGGTTGCCGCCGCCGCCGGCCCTCCTGTTGGCTCCATGGTTGGAGCTTCCGTCGTCGCTGCCGCCGCCATCAGGGTCACGGCCGCTGCCGTCAGGATTGCGGTGAGGAACGACCTCACGGTTGCTGTTGCCACCCTGTGAGGGTCCGCCGGCGTTCGCGTGAGTACGGTTGGGCTGAGCCGGGTGCTCAGCTCGAGTACGGTTGCGACCGAGGTCGGCACTGCGACTTGTAGCTTCGTTGTCGCGGTTCGTGGCGGGAGGAGGCTTGTTGACCCTATTGTCGACCAGCATGAAGTAGGCGTCTTCAGCGAGCTTGGCGATGACTTCTCCAGCGCGTATACCCCGATCACGGCGTGCGATCGGCCGTGATCGGCATAAGGCATTGCTCGGGGGTAGTGTGTACTGCTTGCTCTCGGCGCCGAGAGCTTCCGCAAGGTTGCGGATGGGGAGGTTGTCTCCCGAGCCGCCGGTGCCGTTCGTTGCGCTTCTGTTACGCTCACGTCGAGCGTCCCTATTGGCGGCGGTCTCGTACGTAGGTGCGTTGGCGGCAAGCGGCTCGTCCGTGGAGATGTCTTCAAGGTAATTGTCCGTAGCCGTCCCGGATGGTCCGGGGGTGTCGCCGAAAGCCATGAAGACACGGCGATCGGGGTTGCCAAGGGCCGGACTCGAGCTCGCCACCTCGGTTGGAGTGTACGAGTCGGCCGGGCTAGTGGTGTTCCCTCCCGGAACGGGAGCGAGTCGAGGTAGGCGACGTAGTGTGAGTCTCCACTTATCGGTCCGCGGGCTTGCGGTCCGGCCGTAGACGAATCTTCGGCGGGCGTGGAGGTTATAACCGGCCCCGCAGGCCGGCCCCGATAAGGGATGCTCGGTAGAGTTGTCCTCGGACTCGGGATCCTGCGGGTCCCACCCGAAGTCAAACTCGTATGCGGAATCCGAGTAGAACCCGAAGGGGGGTTGGAGTCCGAAGCGTGGCCGGGGGCGGAGTCGGAGTCCGAGTTGTACTCGGGTACGGGTTCCTTGCCGGCCGGCGCGAAGAGGGAGCCCCCGTGCGGTGCCTGCGGGGGGGTTGTGGGGGCCACGCGTGGGAGCGCTCGCGGTATGGGGGGACCACATGCGTTGGCTGAGCAGCCGGCTCGCACGTGATTGCCCATGGAGATGTCGAGTTCGAGTTGGAAGCGGACTCGAGCTCGAAGTCGGCGTGATGGTTGAAGAGCGAAACTTCGCCGAACTTGCTGGCGAGTTCGCCTGTGACAACTTCAGGAAGCGTCATGAAGCCGGTCTCTGGGTTGGGCGGCATGGTGAGGCGGCGCTGGAAAGATCCCGCGCCGTCAGCAGTGCAAACCCAAGAGCCGAAGACGAAGGTGTCACCGCGATTGAAGGCGACGGTTGGCTTGAAGTAGACAGGAGCCGTCGAGTTCGCCATGTGATCTCGGGCAAGAGCCCCTACGCGGCGCGCCGGTGTCGGTGTTTTAGACCGGCAACCTACTAAGGGGAGTACCGAAGTAGATGAATGTGGCCTCGGCCGAGATCGGTAACTCGAAGGAAGAGACACGTGGCACACAATTTAGACAGGTTCGGGCCGCGAGGTGCATAATACCCTACGTCCGTATGTTGCGTGGCTACGGATTGATTGGGTACGATTAGAAGATAGTGCAATTGTACACCGTGAGATGAGATGATGAGAGAGGGGTCCCTGCCTCGCCTTATATAGTCCAGGAGGCAGGGTTACAAGTCGGAGTAGGGAGAGAGGACTAGTCGAGTACGTCTAGGCGTCTTCCATACAGTGCGGGACATGTACAGCTTCCTAACCGAGTACTTCTCCTCCGTAGTCCTTGTGCTTCACGCCATCAGGTGCCGTGCAGCGCAAGCCGGGTAGTCCCAGGGGCCCACCGAGTAGTCGGTCCTGGTACCACCGAGGCAGTGGGCCCAGGGAGGTCCATACGACAGCCACTCCTGTTTCGACAACAACACTTGCTCTCTCTCTCCTCAGAAGGTCACTCGCTCGATCTGTGTACTCAGATGTCCCTGGCGGCCTGTCCCGTTCGCCGCCACCAGCTGCGCGCGCTCTGAGGATGACGCTTAATTTCTCTCCTCAAAGCCGACACTGCAGCAAGCCGGCCGGCCGCGTGTGCGTGACGGCGAAAGGGGCCAGAGCGGACATCATTGTCACCTCGACGCCGCCTCCGATCCTCCTCCCCGCTCGCCTCGTAGAAAGTCCTTGTCAAAGTGGAAATTAATTGGCCCCTTTTGTTGAAATTCTTCAGCTGCCTTTTTGTCTGATGAATTATGCTCATTTGGTGTATGGAGTGCAGATGGCGTCTGCTACTCGGGCTTGGATGTACAGACAGCCCCCCAACAAGATTGGGAGAATTTCTTAAGTGGGGTCAATGGTTTTCTAAATCAAGCAGAGACGGATATGAGAAACCGTGGTGTTCAGGCAATGCTTTGCTCCTGTATTGATTGTCTCAACCAAAAGAAATTCTCACAACTGGAAATCATTTTTCATCATTTGGTCATACATGGTTTCACAAAAAATTACACGTGTTGGAATAAACATGGTGAGGAAGGCCTTAATGAACTCGAAGCAGGCTGCCTAAATGAAGGTGAAGTGCGACACCATGCTAACCGTGATGAAGACCTTGATGACAGTGGACTTTTTGATGGAAATGTACCATTATTCCCACCAAATGTGTTGAGGCCTGAGGATATCACTGATCAAGAAGTTAGGGGTTTCGATGATGGTGAGGTGTTGCAACGTGTGCACAATGTTGATCAAATGTTGCGGGATATTGAGTTTCAACGATTGTACACACCTTTTGAATTAGCGAGGCTAAAGCAGTTCAATAAAGATTCAAAGAAACCCCTTTATCCTGATTGCCAGAAGTACTCTCACCTTTCTGGTGATCTAAAACTTTTGCAGCTTAAGGCAGATCATGGTTGGAGCAACAAAAGTTTCAAACATCTATTGGATGTGCTTAGAGACATGCTACCTGAAGGAAACCAAATAGCAGAGTCTGTCTATGAGGCGAAGAAGATAATCTGTCCTCTGGGAATAGAGGTTGAAAAATCCATGCATGCAAGAACAGTTGTGTATTGTTCCGTGGAGATTATGCAGACCTTGACAAGTGCCCCAAGTGTGGCTATGATCGGTACAAGAGGAAAAAGGATGGTGGAGATGATAATAATGCTGATGACGAGAACGAGCCCGGCGAGATCAGAGGCAAGAAGAAGAAGGCTAACAGAGGGGCTCCTGTGAGGGTGGCATGATATTTTTGCATCATTACTTGGTTGAAAAGATGGTTTGCAACATGAAAGGACTCCCAACTCTTGCGTTGGCATGACGAAGGCCCAAAGGAGCTTAAGAAAGATGGCAAGTTTAGGCACCCCGCAGATGCAGCACAATGGGGTAACATTAAAAACCACTTCCCATGGTTTGACGAAGACGCAAGGAGTATACGGTTTGCTATGAGCACAGATGGTGTGAACCCATTCGGTAGCCAGAGCTCAACACATAGCACCTGGCTTGTCGTGCTGTCGTTGTACAACTTTCCACCTTGGCTATGCAAGAAACAGAAATATATGATGCTGGCAATTTTGGTCTCCGGGCCAAAGCAACCTGGCGACCGTATTGATGTCTAATTGAGGCCACTAGTTGATGACTTGAAGATATTATGGAAGCCTGGTGTGCCGGAGGTTTGGGATGAGTACAGGCGTGAGGAGTTCACAATGCATGGCATGTTGTTCACCACCATCAACGACAACCCGGCTCAGCGCAACCTCTCTGACCAGAGTAAAAGGAAAGGTGCAGCTTGCCCACACTGCTTGGAAGATACTTGCGCAATATGGCTAAGACATTCAAATAAATACGTATTTATGGGGCACCGTCGTTTCCTCAGCAAGAAACATCCATACCGGGCAATGGATTGTCAGTTTAATGGGGAAAACGATAATCGAGTTGCATGTGACTAGAGATATGGTCCACTTGAAAGTCAAGGACATGAAAACTATCTAGGAGTTACCCAAACTGACTAAAAAACCCTTGGCAAAAGAAAAAAACGAGATGGTGAAGAAGAAGAAGGAATGTGGAACAAGAAATCAATTCTATGGGAGCTAGAGTATTGGTCGTTGTTGGATGTGCGTCATTCGATTGACAACATGCACATCAAGAAGAATGTGTGTGAATCTACTTGTGGAACATTGCTACAACAGAAGTCCAAAGGAAAAGATCATAAAAATGCAAGTGAGGATCTTAAAGAGCTGGGCATTAGGCCGGAGCTCTATGCAGAGGAAACAGAGACGGGGACAAACCTTCCCTTTGCTGCAACCACCTTCTCAAAAACAGAGAGAAAAGAATTCTATCAGTTTTTGCATGATTTGAAAGTACCTTCAGGTTACTCATCAAACTTCAAGAGGCTAGTGTCAGTGAAAGACATGAAAATGAATTTCAACTTGATGAAATCTCATGATTGTCATGTGTTGATGATAACTCTTCTTCCTGTTGCACTTAGAGGTATCAAGACAGAACTGGTTCGCGACGCGGTCACGAGCTTGTGTTTATTCTTCAATGCAATAGAACAGAAGGTGATTGATGAGGAAAAACTATTGGACTTGGAGAGGAGGCATTTCGAGACCCTATGCCTGCTTGAAGCTACCTTCCCACCGTCATTCTTTGATCTCATGCTGCATCTAACAGCACACCTCGCGAGGGAAATCTGGTTCCTTGGCCCATCTTACCTTCATCAGATGTTTCCATATGAGAGGTTCTATGGATTCCTGAAATCATTGGTACATAACCGGTTATTTCCGGAGGGAGCCATTGTTCGTGGCTACGAGACCATCGAAGCAGTGGAGTGGGCCATGGGTTATATGGACCCACAAAACCCCATTGGTGTGCCTCGCTCATGGCATGAAGGTAGGCTTTCAGGTGTTGGGACCATGGGGAAAAGGTCAGTCACTCCGGATGCACAAGCCTTCGAAAAGGCTCATTTCACCGTGATACAACAACTGCACCTAATTACACAGTTTGCCAATGAGCACAAACGACAAGGACATGAAGACAACCCTAACCGTGGTAGGGCTTGGCCTGCAAAGATGCACATGCAAGGTTTCAGCAGGTGGCTCCGAGATTATGTCGAGACATGCAGCAATAATGTTGTAATTACCGATGAGATAAGGAATCTAGCAGCGAGGGCCATTATTCACTGTTACAAGATACAAAGGAATGCATATCAATGGATACACGTTCTACACCATGACCCAGGATAAAAAGAGCGTCTATCAAAATAGTGGTGTGCGTGTACAGGCCGTCATTGACGACAGTCATGACGATGATGATGACACAGAGACAGACACATATTATGGTCAAGTAGAGGAGATATGGGAGCTTGATTATGTAGGATTGAAGGTGGCCTTGTTTCGGTGTAGATGGGTCACCATGGGAAGAGAGCTATGAGCAAAGACAAATATGGTTATGTTAGTGTTGATCTCTTGGTCTTTGGTTACAAAAACGAACTGTTTGTCTTTGCCAACGATGTTGAGCAAGTGTTCTATGTACCTGACCTTGCAAAGAAGAACTGGTTTGTGGTTATGCCTGGAAAAAAAGGATTGTGGAGATTGAAAATGTTGTTGAGGAGGAGGAATACAACCAGTTTGACGAAATTCCATCCTTCGACACTTCATACAAGCCCCAGCTCTTGGGAACTAACAAAACACCGTACTTGCGAAGCGGCCATAGTAAAAAAATCCATATACAGAAATCAAGGAAGAAAAAATAAGCCTGATTTCTGCTGAATCCTTTTTGTAATGCCGAAGGATGTGTCTATTGGAGGAAATGGAATCCGTTTTGTAATATAAAGGATGCGATGATTGGTGGAATTTCAATCTTTTTTTGTAATATATGGGATGTGGTGGAATTTGAATCCTGCTTGTAATATATTCTGCCAAAGATACTATATATACTCTGTTTATATTCTGCTTCAGTTCAGTAATGGGCAAGAGACGAGGATTAACGAACCCAGGTCGCCTTTGTTACGGGCAAGAGACGAGGACTAACGAACCAGCGTTGCCTTTGATACGGGCAAGACACGAGGACTAATGAACCAGTGTCGCTTTTGTTATGGGAAAGAAGATATGCGAAATCACGAATAGATTACATCAAAAGAGACACGGATTAGAGCATCTCCAAGAGTTTGCCAAATTTTACATGGCAAATCTTGTGCTTTGCCAACTTCTAAAAAGATATGCCAAGAAAAAAAAGAGTTCATCTCCAACAATCTGGCATAATTTCACAAAAGCATGTCTCTTGAGATGCAAAATCACACACACACAGATTACAGTCATCATTGATACATCTGAACAAGGTTACAATGCGGCCATATCTTCATGACGAGATATGCAAAATCACACACACACACACATCGACCTTGCTTGCAGGTCGTCGACCTTGCTGCACGTGGTCATCGAACAAGCTCCATTTCTATTGACGGCTTAGAGACTTGATTCCTGACATGACTAATTAAAGAGAGCTTCTGTCTTGCAACCCCAATTTTGGTTTGCAAGACAGAAGCTTTCCTTTATTATGCTCATCTTACAAGGAAAAAATAATGAGATATGCTCCATCCAGATTCTGGATACTTCCTCATCTTACAAGTGAACACAAGAGAAAGATACTGAGAGGGTGGAAACATATCCCTTAAAAAATCCCTCCTCCTGGAGGAGAAGGGGAAGGAAGCCCAAGTGTGATAGAAAAGCTACAGCAGGCTTTCCGTCGGCTTGTTCATCCTGATGCCGGGAGGTTCTGGGCTACCTTCCCCGGACACGGTTGCGAGAAAGGGGTATGTCACAAGAATTCTTCTCGCAGTTGTGTTAGATGGATGAGCAACCTAATCACCCCCTATCACAAGAATTCTTCTAGCAACTAGAGATCGAGGAGGAGGAAGAAGAGAGAAAAGCAAAAGCTTGCGCCCTACAAGATCTATTCTTTGCGCCATAGCTATATCTAGATCTAGAGAAGAAGGAAGCAAGTGACTCGCTTTATTGTATCAGAAGAAGGAACCATATACCTAGATCTCGATCTAGAGAAGAAGGAAGCAACTTGAAGTGAGGAGGACTGATAGGCGTCAATGCCTTTTTATAGAAAAAACAAGGAAGGGATAAGATCAAGAGCATAGGAACTGCCGGGAAGGTTCCCAAGACGGTCCATGGCAAAACTGTTGCTAGTCAATGGCTAAGAGCAGAGCTGCAGAGGTAGTGATTCCAATCTAGAATTTTATGATACACGGAGTAAGCAAACATCATCTCCAATGGCCGTGTTTGGATGGTAGATGTTAGTGTTACTGTTAGTGGTAGTTTTCAACGCCTCCAAATTAACACATGTGTTTTGCTCCAAAGTATTAGTTTTGGTGTTAGTTTGCTACAAACTAACACTAACACCTCCATCAAATCATCCAATGTAGTCATCATCTCCAAAAAAAAGAGAGTAAGGGATAAGATCAAGAGCACGGGAAACAGGAAGAGGTTCCCAAGACGGTCAATGGCGAAACTGTTGCCATTCAATGGCTGAGAGCAAAGCTGCAGAGGTAGTGGTTCCAATGTAGAATTAAATGATACGCGGGGTAACGAAACGTCGTCTCCATTGCATACTTAAACCGTGTTTGGAAACAAATCTCCTGTACCTTCTCCTTTCAAAACAATTAGATCCCCTACCCCTTCATCTCTACCCGCGAAAAACAGCAACTGCCTACTCCTCATCGTCACTATTCCCGGCCGGAGATGGATAGCATGCCGGGAAGCAGCACGCGGCACCAACCGTCATCGCTGCTGCTGGGCCTCCCTCAAGACCTCCGCATTGTGATTGCGGCACGCGTCGGTGCGACCTCGGAGCGGCCCTTGGCTGACCTCCGCAGCCTACGCGGTACTTGCTCGACCATGCGCCGCGTGTACGGCCACGGCGACGTCGGTCGGCGTTTGTCGATAGAGGGGATACGAGACGAGATTTCTTTGGTGTGGAACCACACCGCTTACAAAGCATTCCTTGCTATGCTGAGTGGTCTCGGGAATCCAGAGGCTTGTTTCCTCTCCGGAATCAAAGCATTTTTCATCGAACACAGGGGATAAAATGATCTCCGGCGTGCCGCCGAGGGTGGGCACGATGCGGCAGCCTATCTATACGCCATCTTGCTCTACATAGACAATGGTGGTGCCGCCACCGACGACACCGCGAAGGGGTACATGAGGCGGGTCGCGGGCGGCGGCAGTACGACGTCAAGATGGCTGAGCAATGAGGGGTGTCTGCCTTTGCGCGAGAAGGCCGAGCGTGCGCTCCACTACTCAACTTGGCACATTTGGGGTGAACCACTGCCGCCTCCGGCATAGGTGCGCGGCGATCAACCGTGCGCAGGCACCGGAGGTGGCTGCGGCATGGAAAAAGGATGGCTTCGAATTTCTCTATTTTGCAGCGAAGACTGTAGGCTGCGCTGCAAAATGGTGAAGTTCGCACAGAGAATAGAAAATCAGTAGTAGATTAGCTTTTGTATGATGCTCGAATTATTTGTGTAAAATTTTGGGAGAGCAGCAAATCCGACGCGGGTTATCAGCCCTGCGTCGCTAATGACTGTGGGGCCCAGTTCTATTCAAATGAAGAACAGTTCTCATTTCTCCTTTTAATCTGCAATCCAATGTTGTAACAAGTTCTTCGTCGTTATGAGTCCAAGTTTGACACTTTTTTCTAAAGTTTTCTAAAATCATCATCTCTTCATAATTTCATTATTTAGTGAACATTTCGTTTGTTGAGTGATGTTTATATGCCTTATTTTGTTCTTTGTATGTACAACATACAAATAATATTTGTTTTACACAACCATTAGTGATGGAACTTTACATTTCGTAAGCTTAAGGTGAATACAAGGTTTTGTTAAGTTTACAAATTCATATGAGTTCAAACATGTTGCAAAGTGTGGAAAACTTCAATGTTCAAGCAAACATTCTAGGAAACTATGTGAGAGATGATGTAACAACCCGGGGAATCTAGGTGTGTGAATTTTGCGAAAATTTAAAACTTTTTGATTGCATTGGAGTGCTATCAATTTTTTGAGCCAAAATTGCTAGCCTCTCACCAAAATCTCCACAAATTTATCCTACTTATAAAACTTATACTTAAAATATGGTTTAATTTGTGAGTTGGTTTTTCATTGGTTTTCTTGGAGTTCAATTGAGTGAAGTTTGAATTTGAAAGGGGATCAAATTCAAACTATGTTTCAAATCCAAGACCAAATAAATCCGAGTTAAAAAGGTAAAGGGCAGCTAAGGACTTTGGGCCGAATTCTTTTCTCCTTGCGATGCAGCCGCCCAACCCAAAGAGCCTTTCGGCCCATTAACCCACACCGCATCCCCTTTCCCCATTTCTTTCACCGCCGCGTGGGCCCCGCTCGTCGGTTCCTTTCTTCCCCCTTTCTTTCCCCCTTATCTCTTTGACCCGCGCCGGTCGGCCCGAGCCGGGCGCGCGCGCGCCGCCGGTCCAACCACGCCGCCCGCGCGGGGTGGCGCGCGGCCGAGCCGCCCGGCCGGGCACGCACGCCAAGGGGCGGCGCGCGCGCGCGCGCGTGACGAGAGGCGGCCGGGGAAAAAGGCAAAGGACGCCTCTGCCCCTATCCCTGCGCATCCGAGGCGGGCCAGGACTCCTCCGCGGGCGCCATCCGCCGGGCGGCGGCGAGCCAAGGGTAGCGGAGGGATTTCCTCCTCAAGGCCTCGCGGTGCGGATTCAAAAGAGGAGGAGGCGGTGCGGCTTGGAGGCAAGGCTAACCACCCCACTTGTGGTTTTCCTCTACCTGCGCTCGGCCGCGTGCCGGAGAGGAAGGAGGAAGCGGGGCGCGCCACGCGCCGCGCCGCGCCGTTGGGGGAAGGCGTCGCGCCGGGGAGGAGTGACATCGCCGCGCCGCACTAGGGAGGGGGAAGGAGCCGGGAACCGGGAGCGACGAGAGCACGGACCACGACGTCGAGCCAAGGGAGGAGCGCGACGACGTGAACAACCGCATCGCCGAACGCCTTCACGCCGAACATCAACGACACGCCTTCGTCAGGCCGGCCACGTCTACACCGTCGCCCCACCGTGAGCACCGCGGCCATCCTCTTCTCTTTCCCCCTCCCTTGCTTTCTTCCTGTGTTGGCACCCCTTGATTGGAGACGCATCGCTATGGAATATCTTGCACGTGTGCGCCTTCGTGCCGCCCGACCGCCGTGCCGCGGCGGATGGAGGCTCCGGGCCGGTTGTGCCTCGCGAGCTCCGCCGTCGTCGCGCGAAGAGCGATGCGGGCTCGGGTGGTTTAGGTGAACGAGGGTGCGCGTCGCACCGCGGCTACCCCAAGCCGGCGGGGCGAGCCCTCCGGTGCACGCCCGTCGTCGTGCGTGGAAGGGCCGTGAGTTTGGCCGTCGAGCCGACCTCTGTGCGGGGGTTGTTGAGAAGTTGGCCTTCGCGCGGATCGCTTGTGCGGGAACGTGGGCGTCGCCGCCGTGGCGCGCGCGCGCGCGCGGGTACCGGGCGGCCGCGCCGGCGATTGGGCCGGGCGCGCGGGTCGTGTGTGTGATCCGGGCTTCGACCCGTGGCTTGTGCGGGGACGTGTGTGCGTGGGTGGGGGAGCCGTCACGCCGTGACACGCCGGCGGCGGCGGCGTCGTGCCGGCCACCGAACGACGCGCCGCCCGCCGCGCGCGGAAGCACGGGTGCAAGATCTCGGGCGGCAAGCACACCCCGGCTGCGAGCCGAGCCGTGTGTTGTTGCCGGGGGGATGTGGAACCGGGGCGTGAGGCACCCGAGCCGAACGCCGGCGGCGCACCGCGCGGTCGCGACGCCGCCAGACCTTTCGTCGAGCACCTGTGGGGCGAGTGTGCTGCGCCGGATTAAAGGAGCTTAGCGGGCCGCCGGCCAGACTTGGGCCCTAGGCCCAGCTATCGGCTGGCAGGCCGTCGGCCCGGCACGGGTTAAGAGCAGGAGGGGGTTTTCTAGACTTCTAACGGCTCCTCCGGTGGACTGTGCAGAGCAGGCCGTTTTGGGCCAAAATCAACCCCGGGCGAGATTGAGTCCGCTGGGCCGCCCACGGCCCGCCCGCACTTTTTGGCCTTCCTTTCAGCCTGATAACCCGAGGACGCTGACGTCATGCCGACGTCGCAACGTTTTTACGAAAATCCCTTTTCCTCTCTGTTTAAAAATTCCAGAAAATGTTTTTGACCTTTAAAAATTAGTAATAAATGCTAGGAAGCTCAGAAAAATACAAAACTAATTTCTATAAATCCGTATTTGCGAAACCGTGCTGATTGTAGGTAGTTTGGGATCTTTTGGATCTTCTAAATTGGATTTTATCTGGAGTTATTGCTTAGATGTGCACCGTTATCTTATTTTCGCGTCGAATCTCGTGCCGCAGACCCGAGCTTCGACCAGGAGGACGTGGAGGACCCCGAGTACCTCGCTCCGGGACGATCGCTTCAACGGCAACGAAGGTGTCATGTCACTCCCAACCATATAGATCCTATGTTGCTTTGTAGTCGCTAGTGCTTTACTTTAATGCATTGATCCGATGTATTGCATAACCCGTTTGATAGCCATGCCTTGATGTTTTGATATACCCCGTTCCTTGTTCTACTATCGCGGGACTAGCTACAGACCCCTAGCTAGTCCCTTACTTCAACTATCCATACTTTTGTTGTTTGATTATGGATGGTGCTCTGGGTTTGAGCTGAGATGTGGGGATCTCGGTGTGATTCTAGCGTGCGTTCTGGGTTGTGTATCCCCTTGCTGTGTTTTGGCGGGAGCGAGCCGCTGGTTACTTGTGAACGGCTGCCGAGGGAAGATGCGATCTGGCCTCTTACCCGAGGGTCGTGTCGTGTGGGATGGAGATGTTGAGTGCTCGCTCTCGGCCCCTTTAAGGACCGATCGTCAGTTGACCTTGTTTCGGATGACTACTTTCATACGACCGCCCGCCTTGTATTGGGCGGGGGGTGCGGGGTGAGACTTGTAGTGGATAGCACCCCTCCTGCAGGAGGATCGGTGTGATCGTGTCGGGAGTGGTCTTTCCCTCCCTAGTAGACTTTGCCCCGGCGAGGCCGGGGGAAGGGGTTCCACAGCTTCGAGGGACCTCTCGCGGGTAGTATGAGCTCTGTCGCGGAGGCTGGGCCAGGCTCGGAGATGCAGAAGGGTACTATCCACTTACTTGGGCTTCAGCCGTATGGTAGGGTCGGATACGGTGACGGCCGGTTCCGGACCTATTCGGGCGGGTACAGTTGTACAACCTCTGCGTAGTGTTAAACCTATAGCTATAGTCCGTGTCCCCTGGTTATGGACAGTCTTTCGATCTCTCACCTGACTAGTTACACTTCTCTTGTGCTTCTTCTCTCCCCCGAGTGTGTGAGCCCGGCTTCGGCGCGTTGAGATGTGGGGATAGGAGCCGGTGGGCCCCACATCGTAGATGAGAGTTGGGTTACGGATCGTGGTTGAGATCCGGTGCTTTGGTGTGGTGTTCCTTGAGCGGGGTGTGGACCCACGAGGTGTGGACCTCGGAAGCGGAAGCTTCCCCCGAGGTGTGGACCTCCTCGCTATATTCTCGCTTACCTTGTACGTTGCACCTTCTGCTTTGCTTAAACTTTCCACGGCCCGTACTAGGGTTATCTCTTGCATAGTAGAATATACACCGCTTTTGCCTCTTTGTTGGGAAGCCGACATGACCTACCCGCTTATCGGGTAGACCCCGGTGACTGCGACGCGAGCCGGACTACGACTTCGACAACGACGGTTGGGTGGACTAGAGCTCTTCCTACACTTGAGCCGCTGCGGATATGGAGTTTCCGCGCTTTCATGAAGCCGCCGCTAGACGTTTTATTTCGTTTGATTCAGTCCTGATGGACTTGTACCCGGCATGTGCCGAAGAGATGTACTCTGATTAATGTAATAAAATAAATGTTGTACTCTATTGCATTGTTTTTACCTTTCTGTATGGATTTTGGAATCGCTGAGACAGGGATTGCACGTGGTAGCCTTCCTGGGACTACCACCGAGGTGCTAAGATTCGGGGATCCGTTCGCGGAAATCCGGGTCGTTTCAGTTGGTACCAGAGCCATGCTTGACTGTAGGACGAGCCCCAGGAATGGTCGATAGCATAGGAAGCCGTTTCTGAACCTTGAAACTTTATATAAACTCCTTGGCTTCCGTATGTATATAACTATACTTATATATATGCATTACCTTGATTAACTTTCACTAAGCGCCTTACTAACTACGCTCTAACAACGTTGTGCGGATGGCGGAGACGATGTGGGTTCCCTTGGAGTCGACGGCAAGAGCTACGGAGGCTTCTGCCGCTTGCTGAGAGAGTGCCTGGAGGCAGCTGGAGTGGGGACCGACGGAGTCAGCTACAAGGGGAGAGCCATGGGGTACTTGGAGCAGACCCCCACCTTCCTGGCCGTCACGGTGCCGGCAGACCCACGGGTGCCAGAGTTCAAGGAGATTGTGATGCACTGTTTCGAGAGTTCGGTCACGGAGGCACACCAGACTGGCGCACGCAGGGCTCTCAAGAAGGTGTGTGCTCAGCTCAGGGAGAGACTTAAGGACACTCCGTTCAGTGTGCTTCCGACAGAGATCTACGACCCGGGCCGCTGGGACTCGGGCGACCAGGCGCGGTACCTGGAGGTGACTGCAGTGGAGGAGGACCAGAGGATGCTCGCTGCCAGGCGGTGCATCCCGGCCCGGAGACCGAGGGCGCTGTACTGGGCGGACGGAGAGACCGCGTACCTTCGGTGGAGGTGTGACGATGCCATGCAGCGAGTTCGGGACTTGGAGCCGGAGAGAGAGAGGACATCTTGGACGAGTTGGAGGCGTCGCACGTGAGGAACGGGGAGCTAGTGCGGCTTGAGTGGCGGCGGCCGCAGCCAGACCGAGAGGGATGCCGGAGGATCGCTACTTTGGAGGCACGGTTGAGGGCGAGAGCGGGGAGTCACACCGGCTTCGGTGGGGGGCCGCGCGAGAGGACGAGTGCGGGCGGCGAGAGGCTCGGGACCGGGTGGAGTCGATCGAAGCCGGCGGTACCGACTATCGAGGGTTAAGGTGTGGGATGCGGGGAGGCGAGTCGACACAACTACCACCACTTGTGTTACCTTGGTGGATCGGTCTACGAGGAGAGAGACCGAGCGAGACGGGACCCGCGCGGCTCGGGAGCGCTCCGACCGGCGAGAGGCCGGCGGAGCCGGAGGCGCTCTCCGCACGCCTACCACCCAAGAAGAGGCCCGGACCGAGGACGGAGACTTTCGAGCTTCCCCCGACGCTCCTACCACGAGTGCGGCCGTACCCGAGTGGTTCGCGAGGACACGGCGGAGATGGATCGTGCTCTCCGAGATACTCGTGACTACTACGGGGGACCGGCGATCGTGGTGCCGGGTTACCCGAGAGTCCACTCACCGCCGTTCTACTCGGTTCCACACGGACACCGGCTCCGAGGCACCACAGAGTACTCAGTGATGGGAGTAGAGATCTTGTAGCGGCATTCCGAGTAGATGTAATGTTGTCGCTCTTGTTGTCATGACCTTAGCAGCTACCCCATGATGTACCATGCGTTAGTGTGATGTGTTGCCGTGTACCCTCGAAGGTCGTTGGAGTAAACCTCGAGGTGCACCCCCTTTTGTATGGTGGCATTGATTGAGTGACATGGATCTTCATGGTTTCTTTTGGATTTCATGCTTCTTTATGTCTGTCTGAAATTCTGTGACTGTTAGCAGGATTACTCCATTATAGTTAATAACCACGATTAAATGCATTCTCCCTACCACTACTAACTCTTGCAATCGGAATCGGATGTCGGGAGCAAGGAGGTCCGGCGACTCTCGGCCCGTTTCGAGGGAGGTCGCCGGGGGACGACGGAGGGGGGGAGGATGCCCCTAACCCGGCGGGGAGCGAGAAGCCGCGGACGTCGTGGAGGTCACGCGCCACGAGGCGGGCTCCGCGGAGGCCGAGGAGGCCGAGTCGGCGGTCGAGGAGCCGCGCGCGACGACGAGGGGAGCTCGGGAGCGAGGAGCTCGAGCACGAGCGAGGTACCCCGGCCGAGGGAGGGGCGAGGGCCGGGGCTCGGGGACACGAGGTGCCACCACCGCCACCTCCCCCCGAACTTGGCCGACGTGATGGCGATGCGGACTCGACCGATGCGGACGATCACCCGGATGCTAGCGCGAACAACAACAACAACAACCCTAGGGGTCGAACCGCTACGCGCCGGGAGGGTTTCCCGAGGAAGAAGGTCGAGAACTTCAACAAGCTGCGACCGCCTACCTTCGACCACTCGGCGGACCCAATGGACGCGGACAAGCGGCTACGTGAGATCGAGAAGAAGCCGGAGGCGACCGAGCTTACCGAGGAGGAGTGTGTGGCCGTGGCGGCCGCACCGGCCCGATCGGCACGGCCCGGTGCGTGGTGGGACGACTGCGTGACTCGCACGGGACCCGTTGCACATCGGGTGGGACGAGTTCGTGGAGGCCTTCGGGGAGTCACCACATTCCGGATGCGGTGATGGATAGGAAGGCCGACGAGTTCGAGCACCTCAAGATGGGAAACACGTCGGTGCAAGAGTACGCCAACCGCTACCGAGAGCCGATGAGGTACGTGCCGGAAGACACCGACACGAGAGAAGAAGAAGGTCTATCGGTTCGAAAGGGACCGCACAAGGGGATGGCACACCACTTGTCCGCGCACGACCGCCCGACACTTCGCTCCATTATCGACAAGGCACGCGATCGTGGAGAGGTCAAGGCTTGAGTACATGGAGGTTCGTGGGAGCAAGTCCAAGCGCTCGGACCCGAGCGAGACGCTCGAGACCACCTCGAGGCGAGAGGACAGGGTTACACTCGGGGCCACCGGTCACGGCGAGAGGCACCACGCCTCTCGGTCTCGGCCCGCGGAGCGAGAGCCAACCCGGGCGGGAGTGGAGGTCGAACAGTCGGAAACCGAGGCCGCCCCCGCGGGGCGACGAGACAGATCCAAGGTGACTTGCTTCAAGCGCCGTCGGGTTGGGCACAAGTCGTTTGAGTGTCCGCGGCGAGGCGCCACCGGGGAGTCGGGAACCGCGGCTCTCGGTTCCGGACCCCGGCCAAGCCACCGGCACCGGGAGGACGGCCACCACGTACACAGCGAGAGGAGCCGCTCGCCCGCCGCCTACTCGAGGCCGTTTGAACCACCTCACCGCCGAGGATGCGGCGGCCCGCACCCGACGTCACACTTGGTGAGTTCCTTGTTGACTCGGTTTTGGCTCTTGTTTTGTTCGATCGGGAGCACGTTTTTGTATATTTCTACCAAATTTGCTAAAGAAAGGTCTTTACCAACTAAGCCTCGACAAAGGCCTATCTTGACTAGCTCTCCGCTAGGAGAGAAGAGGAGTACGTTAGAGTGCGGGGGAGTGAGGATGGTGTTTGAGGGACTACGAGTTCACGGCGAGACTTGACGATCTTGGAGTCTACGGGATAGACGTGATCCTAGGGGATGGATTGGTTGGCAAAGCACAACGGGATAGTCTCTTGCAACCCCGAGTGATACGGCTTGAACACCCCGGCGGAACTACGGTGCGGATCGATCCACGAGAGTCCGAAGGTTGCTACGATGATGTGCAACATGAGTGGGAAAGAGATTGAAGAGATCCCGGTGGTCGTGAGTTTACGGGACGTGTTCCCGGAGGAGCTTACGGAGTTACCCCCGCACGGGACGTGGAGTTCGTGATTGAACTGATGCCAGGGGCGGGGCCCGTTGCAAAGAGTCCGTACCGGATGTCGTCTGACGAGGCCGGACGAGTTGAAGAAACAGCTCAAGAAGTTGCTCGAGCAAGGATTTGTTCGGCCGAGTGCCTCACCGTGGGGTTCACCAGTGCTCTTCGTGGAGAAGAAAGACGGTACAAAGAGGATGTGCATTGACTACCGCACGCTCAACTCGATGACAATCAAGAACAAGTACCCACTACCCAGAATCGAGCATCTGCTGGATAGACTCAAAAAGGCAAGGTACTTCTCCAAGATCGACTTGAGGTCAGGTTACCACCAAATGAAGATCCGAGAGCAGGACATACCCAAGACAGCCTTCACCACACGCTACGGCTTGTACGAGTTCGTGGTGGTTTCCTTCGGGCTGACCAACGCCCCTGCTTACTTCATGAACTTGATGAACAAGGTCTTCATGGAAGAGTTGGACAGGTTTGTAGTGGTGTTCATCGACGATATCTTGATCTACTCTGAAACCACTAAGGAGCACGAGGAGCACACGAGAGTCGTGCTAGAGAGGCCGAGGCGAGCGAGAACCGTACGCAAAGTTCGGCAAGTGCGAGTTCGGATGGAGAAGGTCGCGTTCTTGGGACACGTGTTGTCGGCGGAGGGGATAGCCGTGGATCCGTCCAAGGTTGAGTCGGTGACCAAGTGGGAGCAGCCTTTAAACGTGACAGATGTCAGAAGCTTCCTTGGGTTGGCGAGGGTTACTACCGGAGGTTCATTGAGAACTTTTCCAAGATCGCAAAGCCAATGACAGAGTTGCTCAAGAACAACACAAAGTTCGAGTGGTCAGAAGCGTGTGAGAAGAGCTTCCAGGAACTGAAGAAGAGACTCACCACAGCCCCAGTGCTTACCTTGCCAGATATCAAGAAAGACTTTGTGGTCTCTTGTGACGCTTCAAAGCAAGGACTTGGTTGTGTCTTGATGCGGGGAAGGGAAAGTTGTGGCTTATGCTTCCGGACGAGTCGAAGAAACACGAGGAAAACTACCCGAGCACACGACTTGGAGCTAGCATTACCGTTGTGCATGCGCTCAAGATCCGGAGACACTACGATCGGGAACAAGTGTGAATTGTTTTCCGACCACAAGAGCTCGAAGTACTTCTTTACACGAGACGAGGAGTTGAACATGAGGCGAGACGGTGGTTAGAGCTGATCAAGGACTACGACGTCGAGATCAACTACCACCCAGGCAAAGCTAACGTCGTAGCTGATGCACTGAGCCGGAAAACATATTGCAACAACCTCATGGTAAAGGAAGAGCAACCTGCTTTGCATGAAGAGCTAGAGAAGCTGAGAATCGAAATTGTAGACCAAGGCCAAGTCAACGTGATGCAAGTGACTTATGACCTGGAGGAGCGAATCCGTACAGCCCAGAGGGAGTGTGCAGAAATCAAAGTCTTTGCGAGAACTAATGAAGCGGGGCAAAGCGAGAGGACTACCGGATTGATGAACGGGGCACTATGTGGTTGAAAGAACGGATCCGTGTACCACAAGACAAGGCACTCCGGGAGCGAGATCATGAGAGAAGCTCACGACTCGAGGTACTCGATTCACCGGCGACACCAAGATGTACGAGAGATGCGAAGATCGAGTGCGGTGGAAGGACATGAAGAAGGATATAGCACACTACGTGGCTTGTTGCGACACACATCGTAGCAGAGTAAAGATTGAACATCGAAACCCGCCGGTTTGTTGAAGCCGTTGGATATTCCAGGTGTGGAAGTGGGAGGACATTTCCATGGACATTGTGGTGGGACTTCCTAGAATACCAAGAGGAAATGACTCGGTTTGGGTCATAGTGGACGAGCCGACCAAAGTGGCTCACTTTGTGCCGGTGAAGACCGGTATGCAACCGAGAAGTTGGCGAGAGTCGTTCGTAGAGCACATACTCGAGCGCACGGGGCACCCGAAGTATTGTGTCCGATCGAGGGCCACGGTTGTCTCCAAGTTTTGGCGAGTTTCCACAAGCTTATGGGCACCACACTCGGCTACAACACGGCTTTCCACCCGCGGACGGATGGTCGGACGAGAGAGGGTTAACCGAGGTCCTGGAGGACATGCTACGAGCTTGTGCACTCACCTATGGTGCGATTGGGAGAAGCGGTTTGCCGTTTGCGAGTTCTCGTACAACAACGGCTTTCAAGCAAGTCTCGGATGGCACCCTTTGAGGCACTTTACGGTCGAAAGTGCGAGGACCCCGCTAGCTTGGTCGAGAGGTTGGAGAGCGAGCTCTGTTTGGGCCCGCAATCATTGAGGAAGCGAGAGGAGAAAGTTGAGAAAGTTCGTGAGAACACGAAAATCGCTCAAAGTCGTCGAAGAGCTATGCCGACAAGAGAAGGAGAGAGTTGACCTTTGCGGTTGGCGACGGGGTGTACTTGAAAGTCTCACCGCTCGGGGGAACCAAGAGGTTCTTGGTGAAGGGAAAGCTTGCACCGAGGTACGTGGGACCGTACCCTATCACCCGTAGGATTGGGAGTTTGGCCTACCGGCTTGCACTACCCGAGACAATGGCGGGAGTTCACCCGGTGTTTCACGTGTCACGGTCGAAGAAGAGCGAGAAGGCGGTGGAGGCAAAACAAGTGCCCATGGAGTTGCTTGACTTGCAAGACAACCTTGAGTGCACGAATACCCTGAGAAAATCTTGGACAGAGCTGTCAAGGAAACAAGGAGAACTACCATTCCTTTCTGTAGAGTGTTGTGGAGCAACCATACAGAGCGAGAGGCAACATGGGAGAAGGAAGCCGATCTCAGGAAGGAGTACCCTCACTTGTTCACAGAGGAGGTCGAGGACTAAATCTCGAGGACGAGATTCTCGGTGGTGGGGGAGAATGTAACAACCCAGGAATCTAGGTGTGTGAATTTTGCGAAAATTTAAAACTTTTTGATTGCATTGGAGTGCTATCAATTTTTGAGCCAAAATTGCTAGCCTCTCACCAAAATCTCCACAAATTTATCCTACTTATAAAACTTATACTTAAAATATGGTTTAATTTGTGAGTTGGTTTTTCATTGGTTTTCTTGGAGTTCAATTGAGTGAAGTTTGAATTTGAAAGGGGATCAAATTCAAACTATGTTTCAAATCCTAGACCAAACAAAATCTCGAGTTAAAAAGGTAAAGGGCAGCTAAGGACTTTGGGCCGAATTCTTTTCTCCTTGCGATGCGGCGGCCCAACCCAAAGAGCCTTTCGGCCCATTAACCCACGCCGCATCCCCTTTCCCCATTTCTTTCATCGCCTCGTGGGCCCCGCTCGTCGGTTCCCTTTCTTCCCCCTTTCTTTCCCCTTATCTCTTTGACCCGCGCCGGTCGGCCCGAGCCGGGCGCGCGGCGCCGCCGGTCCAACCACGCCGGCCGCGCGGGGGTGGCGCGCGGCCGAGCCGCCGGCCGGCACGCACGCCAAGGGCGGCGCCGCGCGCGCGTGACGAGAGGCGGGGGGGGAAAAAGGCAAAGGACGCCTCGCCCCTATCCCCGCGCATCCGAGGCGGGCCGGGACTCCTCCGCGGGCGCCATCCGCCCGGGCGGCGGCGAGCCAAGGGTAGCGGAGGGGATTTCCTTCTCGAGGCCTCGCGGTGCGGATTCAAAAGAGGAGGGAGGCGGTGCGGCTTGGAGGCAAGGCTAACCACCCCACTTGGGGTTTTCCTCTACCTCGCGCTCGGCCGCGTGCCGGAGAGGAAGGAGGAAGCGGGGCGCGCCACCGCCGCGCCGCGCCGTTGG
Source organism: Cenchrus americanus (assembly GCA_947561735.1). NCBI lineage: Eukaryota > Viridiplantae > Streptophyta > Magnoliopsida > Poales > Poaceae > Cenchrus > Cenchrus americanus. The sequence continues at coordinate 201,724,610 of OX387241.1, forward strand.
GGGAAGGCGTCGCGCGGGGAGGAGTGACATCGCCGTCGCGCCGCACTAGGAGGGGAAGGAGCCGGGAGCGGGAGCGACGAGAGCACGGACCACGACGTCGAGCCAAGGGAGGAGCGCGACGACGTGAACAACCGCATCGGCCGAACGCCTTCACGCCGAACATCAACGACACGCCTTCGTCGGGCCGGCCACGTCTACACCGTCGCCCCACCGTGAGCACCGCGACCATCCTCTTCTCTTTCCCCCTCCCTTGCTTTCTTCCGTGTTGGCACCCCTTGATTGGAGACGCATCGCTATGGAATATCTTGCCCGTGTGCGGCCTTCGTGCCGCCCGACCGCCGTGCCGCGGCGGATGGAGGCTCTCGGGCCGGTTGTGCCTCCGAGCTCCGCGGCGTCGCCGCGCGAAGAGCGATGCGGGCTCGGGTGGTTGAGGTGAACAGGGGAGGCGTCGCGCCGCGGCTACCCCAAGCCGGCGGGCGAGCCCTCCTGGTGCACGCTGTCGTCGTGCGTGGAAGGGCTGTGAGTTTGGCCGTCGAGCCGGACCTCCTGTGCAGGGTTGTTGAGAAGTTGGCCTTCGCGCCGGACTGCTTGTGCAGGAACGTGGGCGTCGCCGTGGCGCGGCGCGGCGCGCCCGGGTACCGGGCGGCCGCGCCGGCGATGGGGCCGGGCGCGCGGGTCGTGTGTGTGTGATCCGGCTTCGACCCGTGGCTTGTGCGGGACGTGTGTGCGGGTGGGGGAGCCGTCACGCCGGGGGACACGCCGGCGGCGGCGGCGTCGTGCCCGGCCACCGAACGACGCGCCGCCCGCCGCGCGCGGAAGCACGGGTGCGGGAACACGGGCGGCAAGCACACCCCGGTGCGCAGCCGAGCCGTGTGTTGTTGCCGGGGGGATGTGGAACCGGGGCGTGAGGCACACGAGCCGAACGCCGGCGGCGCACCGCGCGGTCGCGGCGCCGCGCGGGCCTTTCGTCGAGCACCTGTGGGGCGAGTGTGCTGCGCCGGATTAAAGGAGCTTAGCGGGCCGCCGGCCAGACTTGGGCCCTAGGCCCAGCTATCGGCTGGCAGGCCGTCGGCCCGGCACGGGTTAAGAGCAGGAGGGGGTTTTCTAGACTTCTAACGGCTCCTCCGGTGGACCGTGCGGTGCGGGGCCGTTTTGGGCCAAAATCAACCTCGGGCGAGATTGAGTCCGGCCCGGGCCGCCCACGGCCCGGCCCGCACTTTTGGCCTTCCTTTCAGCCTGATAACCCGAGGACGCCGACGTCATGCCGACGTCGGCAACATTTTTTTCGAAAATCCCTTTTCCTCTCTCGTTTAAAAATTCCGGAAAATGTTTTTGACCTTTAAAAAAATTAGTAATAAATGCTAGGAAGCTCGAAAAAATACAAAACTAATTTCTATAAATCCGTATTTGCGGAACCGTGCCGATTGTAGGTAGTTTGGGTTCTTTTGGATCTTCTAAATTGGATTTTATTTGGAGTTATTGCTTAGATGTGCACCGTTATCTTATTTTCGCGTCGAATCTCGTGCCGCAGACCCGAGCTTCGACCAGGAGGACGTGGAGGACCCCGAGTACACTGCACCGGACAGCGACTGCTTCAACGGCAACGAAGGTGTCATGTCACTCCCAACCATATAGATCCTATGTTGTTTGTAGCTGCTAGTGCTTTACTTTAATGCATTGATCTGATGTATTGCATAACCCGTTTGATAGCCATGCCTTGATGTTTTGATATACCCTGTTCCTTGTTCTACTACCTGCGGGACTAGCTACAGACCCCTAGCTAGTCCCTTACTTCAACTATCCATACTTTTGTTGTTTGATTATGGATGGTGCTCTGGGTTTGAGCTGAGATGTGGGGATCTCGGTGAGATTCTAGCGTGCGTTCTGGGTCGTGTATCCCCTTGCCGTGTTTTGGCGGGAGCGAGCCGCCGGTTACTTGTGAACGGCCGCCGAGGGAAGATGCGATCCGGCCACTTACCCGAGGGTCGTGTCGTGTGGGATGGAGACGTTGAGTGCTCGCTCTCGGCCCCCTTAAGGACCGATCGTCGTTGACCTTGTTTCGGATGACTACTTTCGTACGGACCGCCCGCCTTGTATTGGGCGGGGGTGCGGGGTGAGACTTGTAGTGGATAGCACCCCTCCCCGCAGGAGGATCGGTGTGATCGTGTCGGGAGTGGTCTTTCCCTCCCTAGTAGACTTTGCCCGGCGAGGCCGGGGGAAGGGTTCCACGGCTTCGAGGGACCTCTCGCGGGTAGTATGAGCTCGCCGCGGAGAGGCGGGGCCGGGCTCGGAGATGCGAAGGGTACTATCCACTTACTTGGGCTTCGGCCCGTATGGTAGGGTCGGATATCGGTGACGGCCGGTTCGGACCTATTCGGGCGGGTACGGTTGTACAACCTGCGCAGTGTTAAACCTATAGCTATAGTCCGTGTCCACTTGGTTATGGACGATCTTTCGATCTCTCACCGACTAGTTACACTTCTCTTGTGCTTCTTCTCTCCCCCGAGTGTGTGAGCCGGCTTCGGCCGTTGAGATGTGGGGATAGGAGCCGGTGGGCCCCACATCGCGGATGAGAGTTGGGTTCTCCGGATCGTGGTTGAGATCCGGTGCTTTGGTGTGGTGTTCCTTGAGCGGGGGTGTGGACCCCGAGGTGTGGACCTCGGAAGCGGAAGCTTCCCCGAGGTGTGGACCTCCTCGCTATATTCTCGCTTACCTTGTACGTTGCCTTCTTTGCTTTGCTTAAGCTTTCCACGGCCCGGACTAGGGTTATCTCTTGCATAGTAGAATATACACCGCTTTTGCCTCTTTGTTGGGAAGTCGACATGACCTACCCGCTTATCGGGTAGACCCCGGTGACTCGACGCGAGCGGGACTACGACTTCGACAACGACGGTTGGGTGGACTAGAGCTCTTCCTACACTTGAGCCGCCCGCGGATATGGAGTTTCCCGCGCTTTCATGAAGCCGCTGCTAGACGTTTTATTTGTTTGATTCGGTCCCGATGGACTTGTACCGGCATGTGCCGAAGAGATGTACTCTGATTAATGTAATAAAATAAATGTTGTACTCTATTGCATTGTTTTTACTTTTCTGTATGGATTTTGGAATCGCTGAGACTGGGATTGCACGTGGTAGCCTTCCTGGGACTACCACCGAGGTGCTAAGATTCGGGGATCCGTTCGCGGAAATCCGGTCGTTTCGGATGAAGACATTTGTACACAAGTATATTATTCCTTCATTGATACCACTTGAAATTTTGAAGACAAGTTTAGGTACCCAAATTGTGTTGCCATGTCGATTTGTAGATTTTTTAGAGCAAATTTGATGTTATTAGAATTATTATATAATTACCATGGGGTGTAAAAACGAAATATATGAATTTTGGGCACACAAGTTTGACTGTTGATATTTTATTCAAATACTAAATGTCCAAATACGAATTGTTCGTATTTTTATGATTTTTTAGGTGCTGTTTTATGGGCTCTAATAATTCAGGGAAGCAAGTTTCATTCAAAAAAAATGGGGCCGGCCCACGCGTCGGCGTCGGCGACCAATATAAAAAAGATAACCATTGCCTGCCCGCCCGGACCCAACTGCCAACAAATGTGATCGGGGTTCACTAACCATCGTCGCCAATGACACTGGCCCACGTGTCAGCATCAGCGTCAGCAGGCTAACCTGCCTCGGCAATGACTACTCTAATAAGATCTAATTAATCACAACAGATCTCCAGTTCATCATAACAGAACACCGTTCATCACAACGTGGTTGGATCTACTCGCGTAGATTGAGTTCATGACATACAAAATCTAACAACCAAACTAATTATCTAAGCAGTTCATGATTGACAGACAAACTAAGCAGTTCATGTCCAAGAATCGGACGAAGACACAAAAGCACACAAACATTATTGTTACTAATTGGTAGAGGAGTCTATCATTTAGTCGGAGTCCCACCGTCGTCGCCGCCGTCACCGTCGTGGCTACTGTCGTCGCCATCGTCGTCGCCGTGGCTGCCGTCGTTGTCGTGGCTGCCGTCGTCACCGTCGGAGCCGCCGTCATCGAAGAAGAAGTGGCGGCGGGCAGCCCGCTTGACCACGGGGAGGTTCTCGAGCTTCTCAGCCAACCCATGGATCCTGAAGGCGAGACCCTTCATGGTCGGGTCCTTGTACACATCATGATGCGCCTTAATGTCGAAGGCCTCGCCAACACCTTCAAGCTTTCAGAAGGCGCTCCTGAGCAGATCGACAGCGACCTTATTGTCGTCGAAGAGCGGTTCATCGTTGGCGTCCTTGGCCGCTGGCTCCTTCCCCTTCTCCAACTTCTTCCAACGGCAGCTTTCGTCATCGTCGTCCTCCCTTCGTCCCCACTTCGGGTGGGCTCCTCGACGCCATCTCCTCCTTCTCTCGGTGACCGAAGATTTGTAGTGGTGAATCGCGAGGAGGAAGAAGTGAAGAAAAAGATGATAAGCTTATGGAAGAAGCAGGGGAAAGCAGGGGAGGGCGACTGGGCGAGGGAGTTATATTGACAAGACGCGGAACCGTCAGGCGCCTCTGCCCCTACCCACTACTCCATTACTGCCAGTACGTGCCACTTGATTGTGCATCAGGCTCCATCTCGAGCGCAAAGCCACGCGTCGCCTTTCACTTACGTGGGAAGGAGAAGGGGCGGGGCAATGATGTCGGGCCCACTTGTCAATGGCAGCAGCCAAACTGCGGTGCCTTTTCAATTTCTATTTATTGTTTTATTACAACATGGCCGAGGCGCCATCTTCAACCTTCAACCGTCGAGCTCGTCGCCTCCTTGAACTTCAATCCTAGTCGCCAACTTCATCCCACTTCAACTTCAATCCTCCTTGCCAACTTCATCCCTCGTCGCCTCCAACTTCAACCCTCGTCGCCATTCAAATTCCAGACCCCGTCGCTGTGCTATTTCCTCCCCTTCTCCTTGATGGCTCGATGTGCTTGAAGCTGCTGCTGCCAGATGAGCTTCTCACCAAGATAATCATCCACTACATCAAGGATGTGGCTGTTTTCCATTTTCTGAACCTTCGCAATAAAATTTGCGGCACCTTCCGGCGCATCTGCAACTCTGATGAGGTACTATTGCACGTGTCGCTGTGTGATCTTCGTGAGGTGTGCAAGTATCGCTACGTCAGGTCATGCTTTGAGCGGCGCTTCCGCGAGGCCAACCATCCGGAGGCATTATGCTTTGAGGGGATGGTGAGGTTGATGAGGCGGCGGAACCCTGACAAGGGTCTGAAGCTCATCGGAGATGCCGCCGCTGCTGAAGACTCCGGTGCCAAGTACCTTTTAGCGATGCTGAAGTACAGTTGCAACCCGGCGGACCCCGAACCCATGGCACTACTCTAGGAAATTAGCGGTGGCCCGTGCCCCCTGACGGCCGGTGGAAGAACCACAACCTACGGCGGCTGTGCTACCTCATCAAGCAGGATCTCGACAACATTGCGTGGTGGTACTGGCTTGATGACAGCGACGACGACGACATTCCATTGCTACCCATCCAGAATCCCCACATCTGCATTTGGGAAGCGGGATGTAGGCACTACAGGCCAAATACCAAAAAGATCATCCACTACTGCAGCGCCGAGTGTCGCATCCGTCATGGGTTCGACCTCTGGACACGTAGCTTACGCTCCGCTGTGGAGTACGCCGTCAGCAGGATAAACATCGGGATGTAGGCGCAAGCATCAATGAACATTATCTATCTTACACCGTACCAGTCTACGTACTCCCTCTATCCCAAAATAAATGCAATTCTATGATTCAAATTTTGTCCCACAAAGAATGCAAGTTTGACTAACTAACCACAAAAGACAAGTGAGTCTAGAAGTTTCTCACACAAAAGACAACCAAATATCTAGATCTTTCTCACAAAAGACAAGGGGAAATATGGTCATTTTACACATCTCATTGGTTTGCGTGCTGAGTCGTAGAATTGCATTTATTTTGGGACGGAGGGAGTATACTAAGTACGAATCGACGGGAAAAAAGACTACGAGGAAAAGGAAGCGCGCCGCGAATCTTAAGACCTCTCGGAGGCTCGGTGCCGTCCCTACCTTTTTTTCTCTTTTCAAAAATTGCAATCCTACGCCCTGTTCGCTTGGCTTATCAGCTACCAGCCAGCAGTACTTTTCTCTCAGAACAAACCAGCCAGCAGTACTTTTCTCTCAGAACAAACCAGCACCAGCCATCAGCCACCAGCCAAACGAACAGGCTGCTAGTCTACAATCAGTTGTTCAGACTTGGTGACCAGGCGACGCCTCCACTGCTCCAGGTGATCAGGCAGTCCAGGTTATGGCAATTTAGTTCATTGGTAGGTAGAGGGGCTTTAGTCCCGGTTGGATAGGGGTATAGGTCTCCCAAGTCCAACCGGAACTAAAGTTCCGAGACAAAAAGCGCCCCCTTTTAGTCCCGGTTGAACCAACCGGGACTAAAAGGATCCTTTAGTCCCAGTTGGTAACACCAACCTGGACTAAAAGGTTTTCCAGAAAAACAAAAAAAAAAGCCTCTGGCTGCCGGTGCCCTGCATGCACCGGCTCCGCCACCCCCTCGCCGGCGAGCCTGCTGCTCAAGTTCCGCTGCCGCAGTTCATAATAATTGAGAATCGATAAGAACAAACAACACCACATACAAGAAGAATATTTCTTACATAATAGTTTAACCATCACATGAGGAAACCAATCAATTTCACCACTCATGAATCACAGGTTTGATTCGATTCACAACACAAGTTTTCTCTACATCACAAGTTTGATTCGATTCACAACAAAAAATTTCATGCGCATCACAAATAAAAATCAGAAAACTAACCAATCGGTGCTGAGCATCACAAATAAAAATCAGAAAAAAACAACCGGCGCGGGGGGGACGCGCCGCGCGCGGCGGCCCGCACCCGCGCCGGGGGCCTCGCCCGCGGCCGGTGGCCGTTCCCGCGCCTCGCGCCCCGCGTCGGGGCCGGCCGCGCCCGCTCGCGCCGGTGCCCACCCGCGCCGGTGACTGGCCGGATTTCCTCGATCTGGATCTGCACGAGAGGAGAGAAAGAGATGTGAGAAGAAGAAGGAAGAAGAAGGAAGAGATAAGGTTTTACTGGTGGGAGAGAAAAAAGAGAGAAGAGACTGATAAAATAGACACCGTCGGTGGGTGGAACGACATTTAGTCACGGTTGGTGTTTCCACCCGAGACTAAAGGGGATCCGCGACTAAAGTTTGGCGCCAATTTTTTATCGTAAAATAGCAGTTTGCAGCCCCTTTTGGTCTCGGTTGATATCACCAACCGGGACTAAAGGGTAGGGTTGTTCACGGCCATTTCAGGCCACGTCGATGAAAATTCGTTAGTCCCGGCTCCAAAGTTGAACCGGGACTAAAGGCCCTAAGCAAAGCCTCCCACTCTACCAGTGGTTGCCGTTTGGACAGCGCAACGTCCGGCAGTCTGCAAGCGCACTCTCAAGGTGATCTACTCATTAATGCTTAGCCTCGATTATTAGTGGATGGCAGTTTCGAATTAGTTGCCGTTTGGACAGCGCAACGTCCTGCAGTCTCTGCAAGCGCACTCTCAAGGTGATCTACTCATTAATGCTTAGCCTCGATTAGGAGTGGATGGCAGTTTTGAATTAGTTGCCGTTTGGACAGCGCAACGTCCTGCAGTCTCTGCAAGCGCACTCTCAAGGTGATCTACTCATTAATGCTTAGCCTCGATTAGGAGTGGATGGCAGTTTTGAATTAGTTGCCGTTTGGACAGCGCAACGTCATGCAGTCTGCAAGCGCACTCTCAAGGTGATCTACTCATTAATGCTTAGCCTCGATTACGAGTGGATGGCAGTTTTGAATTATTGATTAATTGTGTCGTATTTATTTTGGAGTTGTAGCACTATGTCATCTAGAAAAAAATATCCATCTGGCAGTTACAAAATAAAGAAGAGGAAACAAGCAGATGATTCTATGAAAACTTGTAAGGTAGTTACTATATAAATACATTATTTGATTGCACATCAATTGTGAATTGATAATAATTTGTATATAGATATAATAATGATAATAGTTACTATTGTTCAGTGTTGCAAATAGTGGGCTATAACATTTCGCGGAGAGCTCTTTTCAGCTGCTATAGCCTACAGGTCGCCATACAGTACAACACAGTTGTAGAGACATGTCGACGAAAACTATTTTCGCTATTCGCAACATTGCTATTTCTATTATTATTATGATGCTATTGTACTAAGGGCCCTGTTTGTAATTTTGCCCCGGGCCCCTGTGACGCCCCAGGGTTTTAATTAACCTTAATAGCCGGTCAATTGGTCAACCGTGGTCAAACCTAGGTCAAATCAGTTGCAAGGCAGTTTTCACTGTTTGCAGAATCCGGCTGACATTCAAAGTTGGCATTCGAAAAACTCCAATTCTGTGAGAAAAAACCCTGTATAGCGTTTGTAGAAATTGTTAAGGGTAGTTAGATCTACAACTTTGGTATTCATCACTTGGTTGACTTTTATACAAAATTTTGGAGCAATTGTATTTCAAAGTTAGCACCAGTAAAACAATTTGGGCAGAGCGCGTCGCGCCGCGAGCGTCGCGCGCGCCCATGCGCCGCCCGTCGCCGGCCGCCGCACGCCGGCCGGCCCTCGGTGTCCGCGCCCGCGCCGCCCGAGGCCGAGCGCACGGCCCAAGGCACGCGCCGCCCGAGCCGCCCGCGCCCCGACGCGCCCCCGCCCCGAGGCACACCGAGTCCGCGCCGCCACGCCGCCGCACGCGCGCGCGCGCGCCACGGACCGGCGGTCCGTCGGCGATTACGCGCGAGCCCCGAGCGCCGTAGCACGGCCGGGAGCATCTCGCATCGTCACCCGGCGTCACCCCGTGCTCGAGCGCCTATTTAAGCCCCCCCCCCCCCCCCGTTCCCCGCCGCGCGCCACCCCGAGCCGCCACCGCGCCATCGCCGTCGCCGCCGGTGAAGTCACTCCCCCACTCGCGCTCGCCGCCGTCCGAGCACGACTAGGCATTCCTTAGGCACCACTTGAGCCTCCCGAGCCGCACATTTGCTTGCATCCCCGCGGGCCTCGCCGAACCGCCGCCACCGCGGGTGTTCTCGCCGGCCGCCGCCGCGCGCTCTCGCCGGAGCTCGCCCCAGCCCCGCCACCGCTACCAATCAACTAGGGGTGAGCCCAATCGCACTCCCCTGCCACATGGGGCCCCGGTCCGGCCCCACATCGCCTCCGGCGAGCTCTCCCGCTGCCGCAGGGGCATAAATGTGAAAACCAAGGGCTGTTGTGTGAATTAGGGACTGGTTTGCAATCGAAGTTATCTAAGTTTCTTTACAGTTCAGTCCAGTGCCTTGTAAAATGCCTAGAAATTCATAGAAAAATCAGAAAAATCCCAAACCAATTTTGTAGGGTTCACGATGATAAATCCCACCTCTTTTGTTATATACGCATGGCTAGATTCTAAATAGCTTTAGCAGGAAAAATACAAATGTGTTAAACCTAGATCTTTCATAACTTGAAATCCATAACTTCTCTTTAGCTCAATTTTGGATATGTTGTGTGTTAGGATATTACTAGATGCTGTCCTAAAAATTGCACAAAGTTATGCGGTAGATCTTGCTAAATATATTCTTTTCCATTCCTGCAGTAACTGCTTAGATGATTGTTCCTGTTAAATATATTTATGTTCTTGAGCTCAACTTGTGCACACTGTCTTGTAATGCCAAAATATACATCTTGTGAATAAATCATGAATTTTGGATTAACAGAAATAATTATTCTTAATTTATGCATGTGTTCCTTTGTAAATTAATAAACCAAGTTCAGTAGAGATTCCATGTGAACATGCTGGTTCTTTAGACTTGTTTAGGACCAGAGAGCTTGCACAAGAAAGTTTGGATCAAATTGATGCTTATTTATTTTTGTATGCATTTACTTTGAATCACTAGCTAGCCTTTGTTATTTTCAATAATATTTAATTTCCGCGCATCCAAAACTTACATGTGGGTCCAATGGACCAGGATAAGTGCTAGTAGGCTTAAGAAACACTCATTTAATTTTTGGTAATTTAATTGTTAATAAAAAGCTTAATTTCCCTTTTAATATTAAAGGGAAATCAAATAAAGAAAAACCCCTAAATAATTCTTTTTCCTTTTTGAAAAGTATTATTTAATATAATTAAAAGATAATTAATTATCATCATTGATAAGAAGTTAATTCATAAATAAAAATATTCATTACACCTTTGTTGGTGGAGATAAAAGGAATTGAAGCTTCCACATGAAATGACGAGCTTGATAAAAACCTTTATTCAATGTGCAAATAAAAGAGTAAACCATGTACACCCCATAAATCAATCGATTGTTGGCCTCTCACCGTTATCCGAGACTACTTACTCCACTAGTCATGTGATCCCTAATTATGGAAGTTGATGAACTTTATGCTTGATTAATTGTATTGTACAACTTTGTTTGTACTAGTTGGCTAATGTAGTAAAGATCAAACCTACTAGAACTTGTGCTAAAATCTTGAAAGTAAGGACCTACTCTTTGTTACTTTTTAGCAAAAGCAACCCAGTAGCCAAAAAGCCTTTCATGGTCAAGATTGGTGAAGTAGTTATCACCGACGGGTAAGTCTTGCTGAGTATTAGTATACTCAGCCTTGCTATAATGTGTTCATTCAGGTAATGCCTTCAGTGATGTGTGGCCCGGAGAGATCCCGCCCGGCTGGGAGCTGGAGTGGGTGGAGGACGACTACTGAAAGCATCATGGATGGCCTCCCGTGGTGTCTTCACTTCCGCTAGTTTATTTCCGCTGCTTTCGAAAACTCTGAACTATTTCGTCATGACAAAAACTATGGTTTGTAATAAATAAACCCCTCGGGGTACGAATTTGGATTTTAATGTTGTTGTATCTCTGGAATCGCCTTCGAGTGAGTTTTAATGCATATATTCGATCCTTGTGCTCTTCAAGTGATTTACCAGGCGTTAACCCGGCAACTAACGACAGGATGATACTTTATTATTGCTTAATGACCAAAGTGGATCGGTCTTAGGCGATAGTACGGTATTTTCCTGGGCGGGTTCTCACAGTTGGCATCAGAGCTTATATGCACCAGAGATTAATTAATAAACCTTAATCACTGATTTTTGAATAAAATATGCCAAGATTGTTTGATTTGCCAAAATACGTTGGTCCGCTAAGGATAAACTAGACCGAGAGGCCCTAGAGGGTATTTTGGGTTCGTTCAGGTGGCTTATTAATCTATGGTTTATCTTGCTAACTTTCAGCACATTACTTTATGCCAGACTTACTTTCTTGCACAACCAAACTAGGAGCCACGTGTTTTATACGTGTGCTGTTCCGCATCACGGGAATTGCGAGGGTTGATAGAGTGATCCATTCCACGGATCCCATCTTCGTGTCTATTCATGAGTTGTGTGTCGCCACGTGTTTCATACGTGTGCATTCCGCATGTCGCTCATGCGAGGCAAGGATACACTCCATTCAAACGGAGGGTGTCCGAGGTTGGACGCTGTCCATGCAGCGGCTTAACACATGGATACCGTTTCTATAGTGAACGGTAATGTATGTGGACGCTTTCGTGACGTGCTGGCACGAAAGGTTCGTTTTCTGCAGGTACATAACAGCGCTTCGTTAGTTGATAAGCGAGTACCGTATAGCTCTCGACTAGATATTATAGGGAGAGACGAATAAAAGCCTTGCCACCGGCACTAACTTCGATTTTTGTCTTGATTGCCATGTGAGGTCGAATAGGACATCTTGCATGCATGTTAAAAATCGAAACAACTAAAATGGACCCAAAAATCGAATTTCCATATATTCTCTAAGGAAGTTTATGCTAGTGTGTGCTTTTTATAAACTAGAGTACCTTCCATACCTAGCCGTCATGCTGCCGAAATTTTGTGAAAAAATTGTTACCATGTGCTAGGTTAATTAAATTAAATTGTTAAAAATAATTGCTCCTCAACTAGTTATCTTGTAATAGCAAGTCTCAATCCTAGTTCGTTGGGTTGGTTCACACTTCCCTAGGCACATCCAGGTTAAGGACCATTCATCTTGTTTCCTTGATCGATGCTCAACCTTAAAAAGCTTAATTAAAAGCGTTAAAGGTTTAATTTAAAACTTGGGAAATTTTTGAGGTTTCTGGATTTTTGGTTATGAATGTTTATTCACAGCTGCCAGAACTTCACCATTTGACATGCCGTTCTCTTTGAGATCTGACATGAGTTACATTTGTGTACAGATGGATTTCCCCGTGTTCCACCAGTTCGACGTTGACGGTACGATCCGTACCAACGGGCTGCACTAGGAGGGTTTTCCGCGCTTGGCGTGGGAAGCACTCAGTGCCGTAGGCTACCTCACCCCACCGACTTACGAGGTGAAGGAGTTTGAGCACTTTGGCATTCCCCGCTGCAGAGTGATCGTTACTGTTCTACCACGCCCAGACCACGCCGACTGGTTTGACTTGAGCTTTATCTACTGGGGATTTATCACTCACGAGTCCGTTGAGTCACCCGCCCTCGCAGTACCGACGGACTTCGTGACCACAACCCCACCGTGGTAGCTTTTTCTCCGTTTGGACCGTTTCCTCGCCGTGAGTCCTCACGACCCGGCATGGTTGGACCGTATGGACCACCTACGGGAGCTACCGACCCTAGCGAGCCGTTGGATGTTACTCGGATGCTTGCCCGTTGTCCGAACGTGGTCTTCACACTTCGGGGGCTGCGTTATAACACCGCGGCGATTATTGCACGGCGCTTGGAGGCATCTAGGCGCGATTGGGAGCAGCTTTCGAAAGACACCGGCGACCGAACTTCACGCTTACTCAGGTGCAGCAGGAGAATGACAGGCTGCGTGCTAGGAGGTTCCAGTTGGAGCTTGAGAGAGGTGATCGCTTGCAGAGGATCGTAGATATGGAGGAGGAGACCATGCACTAGAGGAGGATGCTGATGCTCACGAGATAGAGAGGCTGACACTACTGCAGAACATTGCTGATATGCAGCAGCAGGTGCAGGAGGCCGAGGTACAGGTGGCAGCCTTGCAGGCTATAGTGGCCTTACGGCCCATCGCCCCCGCACTGAGCACACCCGGAGGAGCAAAGCAGGCTTTGTCCTGGCCCTCGGGACCGTACGAGCCGGCAGATCGCCGCTACCGACTCCCCCCGCTTCGCCTACGTACAGTGGTGCTTCAGTGGGAAACTAGGTTGCCGACAGCAGGGATTAGGAGGATGTCGATCCTATCGAGTTATTTGGAGGTGTTTAGAGTAGTGGCTTGACAGCACGTCTTCGTGCCAAGTAACTACTTGTATCGTGTCATGTCATGATGTTTCAAATTCGAGTTGTAATGTATTTGAACCTTGTTCGATCGTGTTGTAATAAAGATTGCTTTAGCTTGTATGCTTTAAGTAAATTTTCGTTTGTCATTCAGATTTGAAACCTTCTTGCATATGAATACCAGATCCGTGGATAAACCGTTGCAAAGGACCACGCTTGTCAATTTTGCATTTCTCGCCTAAAAACGTTTGTAAACCAAAGCATTTTAGGGACATCACTCGTTGCCAACGAATAAGTACTCGTCCGTATACCACCTTCGTTGGTATCCGAAATGACAATGATCGTTCGAGGGTGTTTATGAGCCGTGCAATTGAGTAATCGCAGTCCTAACCATGTCGAGAAGAACGATTCCATGAATCTTGATGGCTATAGAATATTGTTGATTGTTGCTGTCCTCATTGTTTAAGTGCTAATGAGATGTGATTATGCATGATCGTGCTTGTCATCATTTGGAGTAAGCTTTTGGTTATCTCACTAATAAAGCTCACTTTTCAGATGGTGGGAACCACGCGCAGCTCTCCCAACAGTTTCAGAGCAAGTGGTAGTGGTGACTTGCCACCACCCCCGCCCATGACACCGACGGAGGCCTTCATGGCCATCCAAACCGAGGTGCTCGCGCCGGATCCGCGGACGCAGCAGCGGATCACCCGGCAAATGAACCGAGGGCCGCCACATGGGGCCAACCACGAGGGGCCTAACCAGTCACTACGTACGCCCCGGCTCATCGCTATGAAGCCGCCAACCTTCGCTAAAGCGAGAAGACCCCCGGAAGCCGAGGCTTGGGTCAAGGCCATAGAGGCAAAATTCTCTCGCCTTTGTGTTGCCTTGCTCCGAAGAGAACAAAGCGAACTTCGCAAAGACCGCAACCGCGAGGGGAAGCTTTGATGTGGTGGGACCACTTCAAGTCAATGCGGCGAGGGCACACCGTGACTTGGGATGAGTTCAAGCAAGGCTTTCAAGAGCCACCACATTCCCAAGGGACCGATGGATAGGAAGATGAGGGAGCCGTTGGCCCTCCGTCGTGATCCGACTCGGTGTACCGCTATGCTCGAAGTTTAATAGCTTGTGTCGTATGGTGGGCATCATGTTGATACCGATGCCAAGAAGATGGAGAGGTTTCGTGACGGGCTTGATGGCAAGCCGTATGAGCGCTTGAATCGCTCGAGCCCGCAAACTTCCATGAGCTAGTGAACAAGGCTATCTCTCGGGAGGATGCTATGAAGAAAGCCCACGGGGACAACAAGAGGATGTCCGGTTTCACCCCGTGCGGCGGAACGAGCAAGAAGTTTCGCTTTGTGAAGAAGGAAGCTCCGGTGCCCATCCCAAGCCAATCATCAACTTGACGCCGGACGATGAAGCCACCTCGGGGCAAACCCGCTAGGAACTTCCCGGTTCCGCCGTGCCCCGACAGCCAGGCCCCAAAGCCTAATGCACCCCCCTCGCGATGTTGGAGATCGTCGTTGCTACAACCGTGGCCGCCAGGGCACTACATTAATGAGTGTCCCAAGCCCGGACGGATCAAGCCCAACCCGCGAGAATCGGGGTACGAGAAGTAAGCCTACCACTCCGGCCAAGAAGCCTATGGTGCAAGTGCGCCAAGGCAAGCCGAACTTCACTACGATGAGTGACATTCCGGCGAGAGCTTCGGTACTCACGGGTACATTCTCTATCAATAACACTCCCGTTAAGGTTTTATTTGATTCGGGAGCCACCCATAGTTTCATAAATGAGAGCCTACTAGACAAATTGGGTCTAAGAGAAGTACAAACCAAATCGCTTATAACATTACCACACCGGTGGAAACATCACGTCTCAATTAGTGACTTTTGAAGTCCCTCCGAGACTAGGAAGTAGGGTTATTCGATCTAAACTTATAACCATCAAATTGGGAAGCATGGATGTTATCTTGGGTATGGAATGGATGAATCAACATAAGGTGATTCTAGATATATCGGATAGAGTCGTAGAGATCAACTCTCCTACGGTCGGGCACACTACCTTGTACCTACCTTTCCGGACTCGTACCGACTCTTGTGCCTATGTGACCATTATCTCCTCTCTTGATGAAATTCCAGTAGTGTGTGAGTACCCGGACGTCTTTCCCGATGAGTTGCCTGGTATGCCACCAGACAGAGATGTCGAGTTTGTGATCGAATTCCAGCCTGGTACCGCACCCATATCCAAAAGACCTTATCGCATGCCACCCAAAGAGTTAGTCGAACTAAAGACCCAACTCCAAGAATTGTTAGATAAGGGTTATATTCACCTGAGCTCTTCTCCTTGGGGTTGCCCTGCTCTCTTTGTCAAAAAGAAAGATGGTAGCTTGAGAATGTGCGTAGATTGCCGACCACTCAATGCAGTCACCATCAAAAACAAATACCCGCTTCCTCGAATTGATGTTCTTTTTGATCAATTGGCTGGTGCCAAAGTCTTCTCTAAGATCGACCTTCGTTCTAGCTACTACCAAATCAAGATTCAACCGTGCGACATTCCTAAAACCGCTTTTTCCACTCGTTATGGTCTTTACGAGTTCTTGGTCATGTCTTTCGGACTCACTAATGCTCCTGCCTACCACACTAATGCTCTTGCCTACTTCATGTACCTTATGAACTCCGTGTTCATGACGGAGCTTGATAAATTTGTCGTGGTCTTTATCGATGATATTCTCATCTATTCTAAGAGCGAGAAAGAGCACGCCAACCACCTCCGAGTTGTCCTTCAGTGTTTGCGAGATCACAAGCTTTATGCTAAGTTCTCCAAATGCGAATTCTGGTTGAAAAGTGTCAAATTCTTAGGGCACACCATTTCCCACGATGGTATCTCCGTAGATCCTAGCAAAGTTCAAGAGGTGATGGATTGGAAACCACCCAAGTCCGTGCATCAAATCCGCAGTTTCCTAGGATTGGCGGGATACTAGCGTCGATTCATTCTTGACTTTTCCAGAATCGCAAAATCCATGACCGAATTACTCAAGAAAGGAGTGAAATTCGTGTGGAACGAAGCATGTGAGAAAGCTTTCCACACCCTCAGGCAACATCTAACTTCAGCCCCAGTGCTAGCTCAACCCGATAATTCCAAATTGTTTGAAGTCTTATGTGACGCATCAGGCACGGGTCTCGGCCGTGTCCTTATGCAAGAGGGCCGAGTCATTGCCTATGCTTCAAGAGCCCTTCGACCCCATGAGCTCAATTATCCTACCCATGATCTTGAGTTAGCCACTGTTGTTCATGCCCTCAAGATATGGAGACATTATCTAATGGGTAATCATTGCAAAATCTTCACTGATCACAAGAGCCTCAAATACATCTTCACCCCGTCAGAGTTGAATAAGAGACAAAGAAGATGGCTTGAGTTGATTAAAGCTTATGATCTAGAAGTGCACTATCATCCCGGCAAAGCAAATGTTGTTGTAGATGCTCTTAGCCGCAAAGATCATTGCAACCACCTAGAGTTGAAGCCAGTCAGTGAACCCTTGTGTGAAGAAATGAGAAGGCTCAACTTAGAAGTGGTACCGCAGGGAATTCTTTATGCCTTGACGGCAGAGTCAAATCTTTATGACAGAATTGTCACTGCCCAGCACAATGATGCAGATATTCAGACCATCGAGGCAGAAACTAGCGAAGGAGACCCCAAGTACACTTGTTTCCAGAAGGATCACCAGGATGTGGTCTGGTTTGGGAAACGTCTAGTGGTCCCCGTTGACCCAGAAATTAAGAAAATCATTCTAGATGAAGCTCACAAGTCCAAATTCTCTATTCATCCCGGTAGTACCAAGATGTACCAAGATCTGAAGCAGAACTTTTGGTGGTCTAATATGAAGGTGGATGTAGCCAAGTATGTAGCCGAGTGCGATACTTGCCACCGAATGAAAGCAAGTCATTTGAAATCGGCAGGAGTACTCCAACCCCTATCGATACCTATGTGGAAGTGAGATGACATTAGCATGGATTTCATTGTGGGTTTACCCCCTAACCACTAGAAAGAAGGACTCTATTTGGGTAATTGTGGATAGACTCACCAAGACCGCTCACTTCATTGCCGTGCACACCACTTACTCCGTACAACAATATGCAGAGTTGTACGTGGATCACATAGTTCGTCTGCATGGAATCCCAAAGACTATAATCTCCGATAGAGGGACTCAGTTTCTCGTTTTTGGGAACAGTTGCATGAGTGTTTGGGAACTCAGCTGATCCGCAGTTCCAGTTATCATCCACAGACCGATGGCCAGACGGAGAGGATAAATCAGATTTTGGAGGACATGTTGAGAGCAAGCATCTTGCACTTTGACAAGAGTTGGGACAAGTGTTTGTCCTTGGCGAGTTCTCTTACAATAACGCCTATCAAGCTCGCTTGAAAATGGCACCGTTCGATGCTCTATACGGACGTAGATGCCGCACTCCGCCGAATTGGTCGAGGCCGGAGAAAGAACACTCTTTGGACCAGAGTTAGTTAAAGAGGCCGAAGAAAGGGTGCAAGTGATAAGAGAGAATTTGAAGATGGCACAGATGAGGCAAAAGAGTTACCATGACAAGGGAACCACACCTCGACACTTTGAAGTGGGAGATTATGTGTATTTGAAAGTATCCCCCACCAAAGGTGTGCAAAGGTTCGGAGTCAAGGAAAAGTTAGCCCCGCGCTACATTGGACCATATGAAGTAATAGAAGTATGTGGACCTGTGGCTTACCGTATCCAATTGCCAGAACGGTATTCCGCAGTTCACAATGTGTTCCATGTAACTCAGTTGAAGAAGGGAATGCCTGTTCCAGAGAATGAAATCATCACGGAAGTTAATGCTTGGATCGAGCCGGATTTCTCGCTCGTCGAGCATCCATTGAAAGTACTAGACCAAAAAGAGCGAAAGACCCGAAGACAGACCGTGCGAATGTACAAGATCCAATGGAGCCATCACACGGAGGAAGAAGCAACGTGGGAGACGGAGGATTATCTTAATACTAAGTATCCGGGCTTCCTACAATCTCGAAACCGTGAGTCCTTCTCCCCATCTCTTTGTTGTCAAATCGAATCTCGGGACGAGATTCCGTTTAAGGTGGGTAGGCTGTGACGCCCCAGGTTTTTAATTAACCTTAATAGCCGGTCAATTGGTCAATCGTGGTCAAACCTAGGTCAACCTGGGCCCTCACCTCGGAAAACTCACTAACCCACCCTAGTGACCCCAAATGAATAGTAAACACACTTGTGGGGCCAACCCATGGTCAAAGGTTGGGTCAAACCCCTTGCCACCCCAGTGTCCACAGGTGTCTGCCGGAACTTTTACCGCGTTCTCCAAAATTCACCTAAACACTTAAAATTCTACCTTTATGAAAGTTGTAGATCTTGATGAGGGACACAACTTTCATGTAGATTGGCATTTCAAATTTTGAGGGGAAAAACTTGAAAAATCAGTTGCAAGGCAGTTTTCACTATTTGCAGAAGTCGGCTGACATTCAAAGTTGGCATTCGAATAACTCACATTCTGTGAGGAAAAACCCTGTATAGCCTTTGTAGAAATTGTTAAGGGTAGTTAGATCTACAACTTTGGTATTCATCACTTGGTTGACTTTTATACAAAATTTTGGAGCAATTGTATTTCAAATGTAGCACCAGTAAAACAATTTGGGCAGAGTGCGTCGCGCCGCGACGTCGCGCGCGCCCGTGCGCCGCCCGTCGCCCGCCGCGCGCCGCCGGCCCTCGGCTTCCGCGCCCGCGCCGCCCGAGGCCGAGTGCACGGCCCAAGGCACGCACCGCCCGAGTCACCCGCGCCCCGACGCGCCCCCGCCCCGAGGCACACCGAGTCCGCGCCGGCCACGCCGCCGCACGCGCGCGCGCCACGGACCGGCGGTCCGCGGGGCGACGTCGCCGCCGTACGCGCGAGCCCCGAGCGCCGTAGCACGGCCGGGAGCATCTCGCGCCGTCACCCGCCGTCACCCCGTGCTCGAGCGCCTATTTAAGCCCCCCCGTTCCCCGCCGCGCGCCACCCCCGAGCCGCCATCGCGCCATCGCCGCCGCCGCCGGGGTGAAGTCACTCCCCCACTCGCGCTCGCCGCCGTCCGAGCACGCCTACGCCTTCCTTAGGCATCACTTGAGCCCCCCGAGCTGCACATTTGCTTGCATCCCCGCGGGCCTCGCCGGAACGCCCGCCACCGCGGGTGTTCCCGCCGGCCGCCGCCGCGCGCTCGCCGGAGCTCGCCCCAGCCCCGCCACCGCTACCAATCAACTAGGGGTGAGCCCAATCGCACTCCCCTGCCACATGGGGCCCCGGTCCGGCCCCACATCGCCTCCGGCGAGCTCTCCCGCTGCCGCAGGGGCATAAATGTGAAAACCAAGGGCTGTTGTGTGAATTAGGGACTGGTTTGCAATCGAAGTTATCTAAGTTTCTTTACAGTTCAGTCCAGTGCCTTGTAAAATGCCTAGAAATTCATAGAAAAATCAGAAAAATCCCAAACCAATTTTGTAGGGTTCAGGATGATAAATCCCACCTCTTTTGTTATATACTCATGGCTAGATTCTAAATAGTTTTAGCAGGAAAAATACAAATGTGTTAAACCTAGATCTTTCATAACTTGAAATCCATAACTTCTCTGTAGCCCAATTTTGGATATGTTGTGTGTTATGATATGACTAGATGCTGTGCCAAATATTGCACAAAGTTATGCAGTAGATCTTGCTAAATAAATTCTTTTCCATTCCTGCAAGAATCGCTTAGATGATTTTTCCTGTTAAATATATTTATGTTCTTGAGCTCAACTTGTGCACACTGTCTTGTAATGCCAAAATACACATCTTGTGAATTAATCATGAATTTTGGATTAACAGAAATAATTATTCTTGATTTATGCATGTGTTCCTTTGTAAATTAATAAACCAAGTTCAGTAGAGATTCCATGTGAACATGTTGGTTCTTTAGACTTGTTTAGGACCAGAGAGCTTGCACAAGAAAGTTTGGATCAGATTGATGCTTATTTAGTTTTGTATGCATTTACTTTGAATCACTAGCTAGCCTTTGTTATTTTCAATAATATTTAATTTCCGCGCATCCAACAATTACATGTGGGTCCAATGGACCAGGATAGGTGCTAGTAGGCTTAAGAAACACTCATTTAATTTTTGGTAATTTAATTATTAATAAAAAGCTTAATTGCCCTTTTAATATTAAAGGGAAATCAAATAAAGAAAAACCCCTAAATAATTCTTTTTCCTTTTTGAAAAGTATTATTTAATATAATTAAAAGATAATTAATTAGCATCACTGATAAGAAATTAATTCATAAATAAAAATATTCATTATACCTTTGTTGTTGGTGATAAAAGGAATTGAAGCTTCCACATGAAATGACAAGCTTAATAAAAACCTTTATTCAATGTGCAAATAAAAGAGTAAACCATGTATACCCCATAACCTTCCTAAAAGAGAAACTTTAGATGAATGCTTGTTAAGGTGAATATGACCAACCCAGAGTTGGATAAGACAACAAACTATCACATCACCTAAAGTGCATTGCATTCCATGTAGATCTTCCGGACGGAGATTACTCCCTTGTCCCTGAAACCGAGGAAGGAGGAGCGGAAGGTTCTCTGCAGTACGTGGAAGTGCTTGACACCGAGGGTGCCCAAGCTAACCTAGCTGGCGAAGGCAAGCTCCGGTGCATCTAACCTAGTTTTAAAGTTCTTTATTCAATTGTCTATGAATGATTGTGCATTTACGTTCAGAAGTTGAATGAAACCCTAGATGCATGATCCATAGGTACCCTTGTCCTTACTAGTATGATAGGTCGATAGCTGCTAAGCTATAGGACCGTTACAAGTCGGGTGATGACCTCACTCGCGAGAATAGGTCCTAAATAGGAATCATACTATATCCTTAAATGGATTGCTCACGTGGTAAGAGCATGGGATCTGGGCTCCGGTCCAGTGGTTATGTGGGTTAAGTTTTTGAACGTACCAAACATTTGCCGGGAATGGGACCGGTAAGCCTAGTACCTTAATGAGGCGGCGAGGGATCCTACCGTTACTACTCTTGGGATTCGCTCTCACGGCTCGCCACCGGTGGTGTATGGTGACTCCGGGTATCTCGCGGGGTATGCCGGATAGCCTGCACCAAAGACTGTAAGATTCGATCCCGACCCGAGGATTTCTGGGGATGGCCTGGGAAAGTTTTCCTTGCGGGGGCAGCCTACCGTGTGTTTGGGTCTACCTTGCAAGGTTTAAATCAATCGATTGTTGGCCTCTCACCGTTATCCGAGACTACTTACTCCACTAGTCATGTGATCCCTAATTATGGAAGTTGATGAACTTTATGCTTGATTAATTGTATTGTACAACTTTGTTTGTACTAGTTGGCTAATGTAGTAAAGATTAAACCTACTAGAACTTGTGCTAAAATCTTGAAAGTAAGGACCTACGCTTTGTTACTTTTTAGCAAAAGCAACCCAGTAGCCAAAAAGCCTTTCATGGTCTAGATTGGTGAAGTAGTTATCACCGACGGGTAAGTCTTGCTGAGTATTAGTATACTCAGCCTTGCTATAATGTGTTCATTCAGGTAATGCCTTCAGTGAAGTGTGGCCCGGAGAGATCCCGCCCGGCTAGGAGCTGGAGTGGGTGGAGGACGACTACTGACAGCATCATGGATGGCCTCCTGTGGTGTCTTCACTTCTGCTAGTTTATTTCCGCTGCTTTCGAAAACTCTGAACTATTTCGTCATGACAAAAACTATGGTTTGTAATAAATAAACCCCTCGGGGTACGAATTTGGATTTTAATGTTGTTGTATCTCTGGACTCGCCTTCGAGTGAGCTTTAATGCATATATTCGATCCTTTTGCTCTTCAAGTGATTTACCGGGCGTTAACCCGGCAACTAACGACAGGATGATACTTTATTATTGCTTAATGACCAAAGTGGATCGGTCTTAGGCGATAGTACAGTATTTTCCTGGGCGGGTTGTCACAGCCCCCGAAATCTCAGGACCGCCACTGCTTGCAGTTGGCCATGCCGGCGCGCTCGAGGAGTTCCTCGACGTAGTTCACCTGTGAAAGGAAGAACCCGTCGCTGGAACCCTTGACGTTGATGCTGAGGAAATAATTGAGAGGCCCCATGTCCTTGATGGAGAATGCAGATCAAAGCTTGGTGATGATGTTCTGTAGGAGTTCCGGAGTTGAAGCGGACAGCACCATGTCATCGATGTACAGCAAGAGGAATGCCGTTCCGGCCGCCGAGTGCATGATGAACAAGGACGAGTCGGAGCGGCTCTGCTTGAATCCCACCAAGGTGATGTACGCCATGAAGCTCGTGAACCAAGCTCGTGGTGCTTGCTAGAGTCCGTAGAGGGACCTGGAGAGAAGGCACACGGCGTCTCTCGGCGAGCCGGATCGACGAATCTAGCGGGCTGATGGTAGAAGACCTGTTCGGTGAGCTTCCCATGCAAGAAGGCGTTAGATATGTCCAACTGGTGGGCCGGCCACTGTCGTGAAGCGGCAAGTGTGAGCACCATACCAATGGTGGCTGGCTTCACTTTAAGGAATCGGATGCCCATTAGCCTAAGAGGGGGAGGGGGTGAATTAGGAAAATTAAAACCTTAACCTATGGCTCACTAAATTTTGCGCAAAGGTAAACTAGAACATACAATCTATATGTGCAACTATGGTTGTTCTAGTGTGTAACTCCCATCCCAAAAGAAGATTTGCAACCTATAGGCAATCCTAGCATCATACTACTCTAGGAAAGTAGAGGCAAAGATTGCAATAGAGTAAATGCGGAAACGTAAAGGGGATGAGAGGAAGCAAACTCTTGACACGCAATTTATCACGTGGTATCGGTAGGCACTAAGCCACCCCTAGTCCACGTTGTTGAAGCACTCACACAAGAGTAGTGCTTCCCGGTCACCAAGTCTCTCCCAAGAGCACCACTTGAGTCGCCACAAAGGCTAGCCACTTAGGCACTTGCCAAGCTCCCTTGGTCACCTTGATGCCGCCTCCACTAAGGAGCTTCTCCACCAAGGAAGGGGGTCTCCACGTCCCCCGCACATAGTGTCCTCACCGCTCCACACCAAGCCGGAGGGTCGATGACGATTGCCGGTGAGCCACTTAGGCCACAATGCTTCCGGCGAACCTTGCACAACTGGATTCACTCAAGAATCACCTCACAAGGTTGGCACAACCTTGCACTCACTTAGCTCTAAGCTAAGCCTAGCCTAAGCACATACACAAAGCATATGCAAGTCTAAGGATGAGCAATTAAGCACTTGGATGGATTGGATATGATCTTGAATGTGTCTTGAACTCCTCTGCACTTCCACACAATCCAGCAACCTCAAATGGCTGAGTGGAGGGGGTATAAATAGCCCAAGGCATCAAGCTAGCCGTTGGCTAACGTCCACTGAAAAAGGTACCGTCGGATGATCTGACACTATGCTTTTCCAGGGCGTCGGTTCATCCAGTGCCCCTCCCACGTCGCGTACCCATTGAGGTTCTCTGACACAAATGCTCCGACGCTATGCTCCGACGCTACGTCGGATCATCCGGTGCTGAAGGCCTTGCGTCCAAGTCGCCACTGTTAGCTTCCAACTGACAGTCAGATAGACAAACGCTAACCCTGACCAAGGCGTCGGATCATCCGGTGCTGAAGGCTTCGTCTTGGCGTGGCTCTGTATGAATTCAAACTGAGCGCCGGATAGAACGACGGGGTCCCCACTCGATCGGTCGGATCATCCGGTGCTACCGTCTTCCTTGCTCTTCCTCTCGCAACTTGTCCGACGCTACTAAATAATGGACCGTTGGTTCATCCGACGGTACCTAGGGTTTGACCCTGTGCACCAACTCGTCCGACGATTGCACCGATGCTTGTATTTGACGGACCGTCGGTTCATCCGACGGTGTCTTCTCTTTTCCTTTTCTTGTTCGGTTTTAACCCTTTGTTTTGGCATTTTTGCATGTGGTTTTCTTGCATCCTTGGGACCTAGAAATGTCTACAAAGACATGCTCAAACAATATGGTTAGTCCCAATGATCATGTTGTCATGAATCACCAAAATCAAACTCAAACTAATGGCATATGAGGCCATGTTCGCTACAATCTCCCCCTTTTTGGTGATTTATGACAACACAACCAAAGCAAGCATAAATTTGCAAGAATTAACAAAATTAGAACCACTTACACTTGCTTGGATGCTTACCATCATCCCAACTCCCCCTTGATCAAACTTCCCCCTTTTTGATCTTCATGTTCACATTCTCCCCTTTGGTCTCATATCCTTTTAACCACTTGTAAGTATCCTTGAAACCACTTGTAAGCTTAAGCCACAAGCTTGCTTTGGTCCCACATTCTCCCCCTTCAGAATAAAATCTCCAAAAAGTCCCAAAGCAAAAGGATCCAAGGAAACTAGCAAGTCCTATCAAGCATAGCTCAAGGAGAAATGTTAAATGCAAGGGAGAAAGTCGTATGAACCATGATCCATAAGTATGATATCAATGAAGATACCACATGTGTGAATAACAAAGGTGGATCACAAGCTCATGAGACTAGCCTGATACAACCTAAGCCCCCCCTAAGTGTGTGCACAAAAGGATACCACTTGTAAGACAAGGGTAGTGAGAAACAAGTGCACAACTGCAAACTTGAAAAACAAGGAAGCTTAGAGCATATCATGCAAGGAGGTAGCTTAAAGGACAAATGATAAAACAAATGGGTTCTTGTTACATTACCACTTGTAAATATCACTTGTAGTCTTTTGATCATTGCATATAGGGCTGGACGAAAAGCTCGAAGCTCGTTAGCTCGCTTGAACTCGCTCGTTAGTGGCTCAGCTCGGCTCGACTCGTTAGTAAATTTGTAACGAGCCGAGCTTAGGTTTTAGCTCTCTACGATAACGAGCCGAGCTCGAGCTGGCTCGCGAGCCGCTTGCGAGCCCTAACGAGCCAGGGTTGAACAGCCAACAAACAGCCTAATAGATCTAATTTCAGATCACAAACTAATAACTTAGAGTACTAGATTGCTTTTTGACTACGTGATTTCATTGTTGGTTAGCTGGTAAACATGTTGCATTTGTTGATTTCATACTTACCTGTTAACTATGATTTTTTGAATTTATAACTGTTAACGAGCTGGCTCGCGAGCTTAACGAGCCAGCTCGAGCTTCTTAACGAGCCGAGCCGAGCCGGGTTCCTAGCTCGCTAAGATAACGAGCTAAAACGAGCCGAGCTCTAATGAGCCGAGCCATAACGAGCCGAGCCTTAACGAGTTGAGCCAGGCTCGATATCCAGCCTTAATTGCATACCTCCGGGGGGAATGATCCTCTCTACCTTGTTGGCACCACATTGAGATGAGCCACTTGGAAATGATATCACTAGGTGACACCACTTGAAAGAAGCTTGCATAGAAGACACTTGGGGTACCACAAGGATTAGGAATGTATGAGTACATTGCCTTTGAACTTATATAGAGACATAAGCTCGCAAGGACATGACTCAATAGCAAGAAGCTCATATTGCTATATTCACTCTTTTAGAGATGTTAGATCACATTGAGAGTGAAATAGCATTCTCTTAGAATGAAGCACCGCACCGGAACGCGTCACCAAGGGACTACATAAGATAAGCTAGAAACAATGTTAGTCCCATAACCAAACCATAGGATGACCTCCCCCTAAATGTGTGCATTTAGTGTTTGAATCACCAACCAAATGTATGCACATTATTTGTGAAAACAAATGGGAAGCTAATCCTATAGCTTGCTCATGATGCAAAGAGATATATATTAAACATGCACCATTAAAGAACAAGTATATCTTTCCTGCACACTAATAAAACCATGTAGATTGCTCATGGGTTAGCACATGACACAAGCAATCTACCATATGTAAACATTGCAACAAATGCAACCTAAACAAGGCAATGGAGCTACAATGATGCAAGAGATAGGTACTAGTTTCCATTACTTCAATCGGGGAACTTGGGCAACAAATGTCCAATTTGCAAGCTTGGCTTATAGGCGTGAATCTTCTCATCTTGATTGTGCCAAGCCTCCCAAGTCCCCGCACTCATGGCCTTCAAGTGGCCTTTGGAACCCAAACCATTTGAGGCCCCTTCATGTTGATGATGACTTCCTTGGGCACCCAAATGGGTTGGTTCCAACTCCGCTCCTCCTTCATCTTCCCAACCATGTGTGCAACCACCTTGCCATTAGCCTTCTTCTTGATGACGTAGGTGTTGCTCTTGGTCTTGTTCTTGCGGTTGGGCTTGGTGTAGATGAGGGAGCTCTTGATGGTGGGCTTCAACTTCTTCTTTTCGCCCTTGTCCATCTTCTTGACAAATTGGGGGCATTTGTAGAACTTGTGCCCTTCTCCATGACACTTGTAGCAAGTCGCGATTGCACCCTTCTCAAGCTTCTTAACCATGGGGTCACGGTTATCTTGAGAAGGTTGGACTTGGCTCTTCATGTCTTGAGAGATGTCCAGTTGTTCTTCATCGTTCTTGCCTTTGCCCATCAAGTTAGCCAACCTCTCTTGAAGCCATTTCACTTCTTGCTTGAGCTCATCATTTTTCTTGCCTATGAGACAATCACATTTTTCTACAACAACATTCTCATTGCAAGATGGTGAGCAAGATTCATCAATTAAATCAATGCAAGAAGTTGAAGCATCTATCTTGGAGATAGGAATTGCACAAGGGATAGATGTTTCATCTAGCTCAAAGGAATTACTTGTTTTAGTCTCATTGCTCTCAAGCTTAGCTTTTAGCTCATAACACTCCTTGCTAAGCAATTTGAATTTGCACAACAAATGTTCATAATTTGTAGCAAGGGTGGCACTAAGATAGTTGAGAGCATTGAGTTCTTTAATTTCATTAGCTTGTTTCTTAAGCATTCCTTTTTGCTCATGGACTAGCTCAACAAGATCATCAAGAGAGGTGGTATCAGATTCATCATCACTTACATTGCTTTCCATACCTTGGGCCATAAGGCACATGTGTGGTGATGATGAGGGACCATGCATGAAGCGGGTAGTGAAGTTCTTTCTTGATTCATCACTTGAGCTAGAAGAACTTGATTCTCCACCACTTGTCCACTCACGGACGGCGATAGTTGCTCTTTGCCTTGGTCTCCTTTCCTTTACCACCTTCTTCTTAGGCTTGTGCTCGATCTAGGTGAACTTAATGTGTTGATGATGACGCCCTTCTCTCAAGTGGATGTTGTAGCCATACATGTTGACTTTCTTAACATACTTGAAGATCTTCTTCACGTACTCGGCCACCATGGATTCGACCTCTTCATCACTTGAGGAATCTCCATCGTCACCATCATCACCATCATCCTCGCTTGAGCTTCCATGAGTAGCCATCCTACTCAACATCTTCTCTTGTTGGCTTGAGAGAGCATGGCTTGTAGTTGGAGAGGATGGTTCTTGGGGATTTTCTTGGGGCGCCTTGTTTGACTTGGGCATTAATTTAAGCTCATGTGCCATGATCTTGCTCAAGATATGCGATGGCTTCAAATCTTCGAGTTTCTTCTCGTATATGATTGCCTTCACCAAGTCATAATCGGGCTTCCGGAGACTTTGAAGGATCTTGCAGTTGATGTTCAAGTCCGTGATGTCCTTCACACCTAAAGCATCAATCTCATTGACAAGAACATTTAGGCGTGAGTACATAGATTCGGCATTTTCATTAGAAAGTTGCTTAAAGCTATTGAATTCCTCAAGAAGACAACCGTAGTGTTCATTAGCAACTTCTTTTGAACCCTCAATTTGCTCCTTGATGGTTTTCCATAGCTCATGAGCATTTTCACAAGTAAAAACTCTATTGAAAACGCCTACATCTAGTGAGAACAAAATGATACTCTTAGCAATTACATCAAATTGCTTTTCCTTTCTAGTACCATTTTTCATGCCCTCATCAGTGACTCTCCAAACATCAAGATCCTTTGCTTGGAGATAGGCCTCCATGAGAACCTTCCACCAAGAATAGCCCGTACCATTGAAATGTGGAGCCAAACCTATGGAATCCACCCCTTTCATTCCTCTATAGAGCAACTCACTAGGCGGTGAAGCCTAACCGTTCCAATGAGCCGGTTTTCAAAAATTACCAATCGAATTGGCGTTTCGTTGTGAAGGAAGTGAGTCCCGGCTCTGATACCACTTGTAAGGAATCGGATGCCCGTTAGCCTAAGAGGGGGAGGGGGTGAATTAGGCAAATTAAAACCTTAACCTATGGCTCACTAAATTTTGCGCAAAGGTAAACTAGAACATACAATCTATATGTGCAACTATGGTTGTTCTAGTGTGAAACTCCCATCCCAAAAGAAGGTTTGCAACCTATAGCCAATCTTAGCATGATACTACTCTAGGAAAGTAGAGGAAAATATTGCAATACAGTAAATGCAGAAACGTAAAGGGGATGAGAGGAAGCAAACTCTTGACACGCGATTTATCCCGTGGTATGGGTAGGCACTAAGCCACCCCTAGTCCACGTTGTTGAAGCACTCACACAAGAGTATTGCTTCCCGGTCACCAAGTCTCTCCCAAGAGCACCACTTGACTTGCCACAAAGGCTAGCCACTTAGGCACTTGCCAAGATCCCTTGGTCACCTTGATGCCGCCTCCACTAAGGAGCTTCTCCACCATGGAAGGGGGTCTCCACGTCCCCCGCACAAAGTGTCCTCGCCGCTCCACACCAAGCCGGAGGGTCGATGACGATTGTCGGTGAGCCTCTTGGGCCCCAAGGCTTCCGGCGAACCTTGTACAACTGGATTCACTCAAGAATCACCTCACAAGGTTGGCACAACCTTGCACTCACTCAGCTCTACGCTAAGCCTAGCCTAAGCACATACACAAAGCATATGCAAGTCTAAGGATGAGCAATTAAGCACTTGGATGGATTGGATATGATCTTGAATGTGTCTTGAACTCCTCTGCACTTCCACACAATCCAACAACCTCAAATGGGTGAGTGGAGGGGGTATAAATAGCCCAAGGCATCAAGCTAGCCGTTGGCTAACGTCCACTGAAAAAGGTACCGTCGGATGATCCGACGCTATGCTTTTCTAGGGCGTCGGTTCATCCGGTGCCCCTCCCACGTCACGTAGCCGTTGAGGTTCTCTGACACAATTGCTCCGACGCTATGCTTCGACACTACGTCGGATCATCCGGTGCTGAAGGCCTCGCGTCCAAGTCGCCACTGTTAGCTTCCAACTGACCGTCAGATAGACCGACGCTAACCCTGACCAAGGCGTCGGATCATCCGGTGTTGAAGGCTTCGTCTTGGCGCGGCTCTGTATGAATTCAAACTGAGCGTCGGATAGACCGACGGGGTCTCCACTCAGACCGTCGGATCATCTGGTGCTACTGTCTTCCTTGCTCTCCCTCTGCAACTCGTCCGACGCTACTAAATAACGGACCGTCGGTTCATCCGACGGTACCTAGGGTTTGACCCTGTGCACCAACTCGTCCGACGATTGCACCGACGCTTGTATTTGAGGGACCGTCGGTTCATCCGACGATGTCTTCTCTTTTCCTTTTCTTGTTCGGATTTGACCCTT
The DNA here is from genome assembly GCA_947561735.1 of Cenchrus americanus. Taxonomy (NCBI): domain Eukaryota; kingdom Viridiplantae; phylum Streptophyta; class Magnoliopsida; order Poales; family Poaceae; genus Cenchrus; species Cenchrus americanus. The sequence goes on from OX387241.1 coordinate 201,754,481, forward strand.
TGTTTTGGCATTTTTGCATGTGGTTTTCTTGCATCCTTGGGACCTAGAAATGTCTACAAAGACATGCTCAAACAATATGGTTAGTCCCAAAGATCATGTTGTCATGAATCACCAAAATCAAACTCGAACTAATGGCATATGAGGCCATGTTCGCTACATTCACGAATCACGACTGGACTGAAGGTTTCCCCAAAATCGATGCCGGTGCGTTCGATGTCTCCACGCAGCACCCATCTGGCTTTGTAGCAAGTGAGTTCACCATCGGCGCCGTACTTGTGCGTGAACACCCATTTGTCGGAGAGCACCTTAGCACCCGTAGGACGGTCGACGAGCGTCCAGTGAATGTGTGATTACATTGGACGGCTGCGAACTCATCGTCCATGGCGGCACCACTACCATAATCCGAGGCTTTGCCCAGAGTTCGTTTCTGTGCCGAGAGTTAAATAAAAAAATCTCGGCAAAGAAGGCTTTGCCGAGAGCGAAATAAAAAACTCCCGGCACAGAAAAAACACTCGGCACAGAGGCTTCTTTGCCGAGAGCCAAATAAAAAACTCTTGGCGCGAGAAAAAACACTCGGCACAGAGGCTTCTTTGCCTAGAGCCAAATAAAAAACTCTCGGCAAAGAAAAAACACTTGGCAAAGAGCAAATTTTTTGGTTCTCGGCAAAGAAATTTTTTAAAAATCACTTTTTTACCTCCAATTTTTTCTATCCTCAACATACACTTGAACAAAACTTATGCTCAAATTTGGCACAATTTTAACTTTGTTTGCTATATTTAACAATTTTACTTCTTTCTAGATATTGTTTCGCATACGTTCGATATGAACTACAAGTGCATTAAATTATATAGTAAAGTTGGTGAAAACATGATATTCATGTTCATGAGACATCTCTAAGACCATGTACCTGAAATCAAGCTAAATTTCCGGCATTTGGTTCTCTAATCATGATGAAGATCGTGAGGTACAAAGGTTTTAAAATTGTATAAAATTCAAATGAAGTTTGAAAATTGTGAAATTTGTCATGATATCATATGTGGAGGTTGTGATAAAAAATTGAGAATGTTTTGAAGATTTTGACACGTACGCTGTTTAGAAACCGGAACATCTCACGAGAAGTTTCTAAGAATTTGAACTAATATCACTAGGTTTGGAGTGTTAGAGAAATTCAAATTTGAGTTTGACCACAAGAGTTTTTATATAAGTAATATACAACATAATTAGTGTCATTTTAAGTTTTGGATAATTTTCATACCATTTTGCTATTTTTAAAATTAAATTTGAGTGAAATTGTCTGTGCCGAGAGGCTTACTCTCGGCAAAGAGCTCTCTGTGCCGAGAGCCAGGCTGGCAGCCTCTCGGCAAAGCCCGCCGGCCCACGAACCACCACCTCGTGGCCCATTTACCAACCGGCCCACCACCGCTATATAATCCGCCCCTCCCCTCTCCCAACCCTAACCCGCCCACTCCCTCACGCCACCGCCGCCACCAGCCTCCCGTCGTCCCCGCCCGCCGCGCCACGCCGCCCCTCCCGCCCGTCCTCCCCGCCCGCCGCGCGCGCGCCCCACGACCATCTCACCGGCGCGCGCGGCACCTCCGTGCGCCCCTCCTCCCCCCTCCGCGCGCCGCCCCTCGTCTCCCCCCCGCGCGCTGCCTCTCGGCCTAGCAGAGAGGAGCGGCGGCGGGGCGAGATGTGGTGGCAGTCTTAGCGGCGGGGACCCAGCGGTGGGGCTCTCCCCTGGAGTGGTGGCGCGGATCCAATCGCGGTTGTGGCGGAGGAGGAACTGGCGGTGGCGGATCCGCGTGGCCACGGCGGGCGGCGACGGATCTGCCAGCGAGGACGAGCTCGAGGCGGCGGCGGATATGCGTTCACTAGGTTCTCCCTCTCTCTCATTTTCCTCCTCTCTAATCTTGCTCTCTCTGTTTCTTCTCGCAGGTGGTGGCGTCGGCCGGTGGTGGTGCTGCTGATGCCTGATGGTGGTGGCGGCGCGGTGGTGGCGGCGAGTGGCGGTGGTGGGCGGCGGTGGTGGCGGTGCTGGTGGTGGTGTTTGCGGGCAGTGGGGGTGTCGGGCAGCAGTGGTAGCGCCGCCGGCGGTCAGCCGGCGAGGGGGTGGGCCAGCAGGTGGGGTCCGTGGTGGCCCTGTGTCTTTTTTTTGTTTTGGAAATTCTCCTTCGCTGAGAGCCATATGGGGCTCTCGGCACCTCTGTGATGAGAGTGTTTACTTTGCCTCTCGGCAAAGAGGCCTTTGCCGGCCCAGCGGTGCCGAGTGGGCTGTGCCGAGAGTTCCCTCTCGGCACAGGCTATGCCGAGAGTATTTGGGTCTGTGCCGAGTGGAGCTCGCTCTCGGCACAGCCCCAGATTCCGGTAGTGCACACCAGTGCGGCTCCTATAATGCGGCGCGCACGGATGAAGGTATGGGTGCAGGAGCTGTGTGGCTAGGGCATAGCCATCGTAGCGTCGTTTTGGCTGGAAGATGCCGGCTCTTGCGCGAGCGACCATGTGATGGCGGGTTTGCACGGGCTGTGGTGGTGATGTTGGCTGGATTGGTCGCGACGTGGATGGTGTTGCGGCAGGCAGGCTGGGTATGGGTGGCGCTGGTGACGCGTGCGCGGGGGAGTGGACCGGCGTGGTCACCGGCGGCGGCGTGGCCACGGTGTTGGGCGTGGGCGTGCTCGATCGAGATGACGAGGTCGGTGCTGTAGCAGAGCCGCTGGTGGTCGCTGGTGTAGAAGCGGCGCCGTGTACTGCTTGTAACGTCGGTGTACTGCTTGTATGGCGAGGCGCACGTGCAGCAGGAGGAGGTCGTGGCACTCCTTGCACAACCATATCGTCGTCGTGGTCCGGTGCAGGAGAAGCTGCGGCCGCAGGTGCAGTGCGCTGGAATGGGAACGTGTGCTCATCGAACACCAAGTGCTTTGATGTGTAGACACGCCGGGAATCAATGTCAAAGCAACGGTAGCCACGGTGGTCACTGGGGTAGCCCATGAAGACGCAGGCAGCGTGGCGAGAGTGTGTGTGGAGCTGTCGCCGTGAGGTTGGGGTAGCACAAACATCTGAAGACGCAGAGGTCGCCGTAGTCCGGCGGAACGCCGAAGAGGAGCTCGAACGGCGTCGTGGTTCCCATGGCACGGCACGGTCGTCGGTTGATGAGGTGTGTCGCCGGTTGATGAGGTGTGTCGCCGTGGCGAGGGCTTCTGCCCAAAACTCCAGCGGTGCTGCACTATGGATTAGCAAAGTTCGAACACAATCATTGAGCGTGCGGAGTATACGTTCCGCCTTTCCGTTTTGCTGAGAAGTGTGGGGGCAGGAGAGGCGGAAAGCAACACCATGAGCAGACAACAGCAGACGTAGGGCATTAGAACCAAACTCACGTCCGTTATCAGTTTGGAGGGCAAGCAGCGGAAGGCCAAATTGAGTTTTGGTGTAAGCTAGAAACGAACGCAAGATATGGAAAACATCGGACTTCTGGCGAATCGGGAACGTCCAAGTAAAATGAGTAAAGTCATCGATGAGCACAAGATAGTATTTGTAACCGGAAAAGCTCAAAACATGAGAGGTCCATAGATCAGCATGTATCAATTGGAAGGGAAAATAAGTAATGCTTTTGGAAGAATTAAAAGGTAGATGAACACTCTTGCCAACCCGGCAAGAATGGCAAGAATGGTGTTCAAATTTATTACAAAGGAAATCAAATTGCTGAAGAACTTGTTGGAGATCGAGCTGGTGTTCCCGGATGCCCGAGCCGAGCATGCCACAGTGCGACGGAAGAGGTGGCGCTAAGGGCGAGCTGCGGCGGCAAGCGTAGAGGGTAGAGAGCACCATCACTCTCACATCGGAGCGTCACTGTTCCGGTTGACTGATCCTTTACAGAGAAGCCATGGGGTCAAACTCAATGGAAACATTATTTTCGCAAGTTAATTGACGAACGGAAACCAAGTTCTTAACAATTGAGGGAGACATCAAAATGTTATTGAGGTGTAGAGGAGAGGAGGTGGTAGGGATAGCACTAGGGGCGGAATGGGTCACCGGGAGCCGTGCTCCATTCCCGACAGTGATAGATGTGTGGTAAGGAATGGGTTTAGGGTTCGGGAAATTACCATGAGCGTTTGACATATGTGAAGATGCATCGGTGTCCATGTACCAATCGCTGGAGCTCGGGGGCGACGTGGTGTAGCCGCTGGCGGATGAGAGTGCCGAGAGCAGTGCCGTCTGACCCCATGCAGAGGAGGAAGAAGACCCCGTCGGGCCATTCTGGCCAAACTGATGTTGGGTCATCATGGCGTTTTGAGGCTGGAACGGAGGTCGAGGCCCAAGTACGCCTACCCCCCGGGGCGTGGAAGTTCATGGGCCAGGTCTGAACAAGGCCGATCCATGGGTTGTACCCCGCGGCCCAGGGAAGACCAGGGATTTTGTTGCCCCCCCCCTCCCACACACACACACTTGCACTGCCGGGGGCACCGCCGGTCTGGCCGCGGTTGTTGCCGCCGCGGTTACCTGGGTTCCCGCCGTCGGAGGAGTTGGAGGTGGAGCCGGATGTGGAGCCGGAGCCACGCTTCTGCTGGCGAGGCTTGTTGCGGGTACCGCCGGAGCCGGAGTCACCGCCCCTAGAGTCGGATCCAGAGGCGGATTGGTGGCTGGTGTAGAGAGCCTGGCCGGCCTCTTCCTTCGCCTCATGCTTCTCACAGAGCTCCTCAAGACGAAGGTACGATCTTGCACTGGCGAAAGTGTGATGCGGAAATTTGGCCTTGATGGTTGGCTTCAGATGGCGGTGCAGCAGGTTGAGCACCTGGCTCGGTTCGGAGACGGGAAGGCCGAGGTCGCACAGGCTGTCGGCGAGAGTCTTCAGCTTGGTGCGATAGTCATTGATGCTCATCTCGCCTTGCTGCAGGGTGCGGAGCTCTGCCTCCAGGATCACGGCACGCTCCATCTCTTTGTCGTGGAAGAGATTTTATCGCACACCAGATGGTGTACCCGAAGGAGTCCGGCTTGTAGACATTGTCGAAGACGCTCTTGGCAATGGTGGTGTAGAGCCAGTTGACGAGCGCATGGTCGATCATCTGCCACTCCGCGTCGCGTTGATGGAGTGGCAGCGGGGAGAAGACATGCGAGCCGATGCCGAACTTTCCAAGGACGGAATCGAAGAAGCGGCGCTCGTTGGGGAAGTTGGTCTTCGGAAGCATCGCCCTCGCCCGCCCACGCCGGAAACCCTCGGCCCGCATACGGCTTCGGTCTCGCGGGAAAACCCTTCGCCGCACGAGCGCTAACGAAATACTAGTGCCGCTTATGCCTTATGAGTTTCGTTGTGCGGGGATGATCCTTTGTGGCCGCGCCTACCTTCGGAGCCGAAGGTGCCGGTGGTCGTGCTCCCGTGACGAAGGCCCAAGAGGGCCGGGGGCGGAAAACGCGGCCCCGGGACACCGCCTCGGGGCCGGCGGCGGCGCGGACGAAGCGTCCGAGGGGGCCCGACGCCCCCCGGTCCGGGGTCGCTACTTCGGCACCGAAGGTGCAACGATCCCGGACACGTGGCCACCGCCAACGTGTAAAGTGGGCTCCGGTCGGGGCGGCAGACAGGGGCGGCCGCGTGTAAAGGCGTTTCGGGCCGTACGAAGACACGCCGGAGGCCTGTACGACGCGGGGACTTACTGTTATACCCTTGTAAAGTGTTTAAAGCAGATTGTCAGGAACGAAAAAGGTGTAATTGAGGCAAATGACTATACCCAGGGGTCTCCTATAAATAGTGAACCCCTTGTAATGAAACGGACACACTGTAATGAGAAGAGAGCGCCGAAGGCATCTGCTGGTCTTTCGGCCTTCGGTCTTCTGAGTATTTCCTTATTTCCTTTACTGTCCTGTTAAGTCTAGCGTTCCCTCCCCTCGCGCAAGTAGAAGTAGTAGCCTTGTGGAAGCAAACGAAGGGAGGGAGAGAACTCAGGGGGCTGTTGTGTCGGCGTCCACCCTTCGGGCCCGATTTCCACCAACGGCGCCATTGGGAGGAGTTGGGCTCCTTGAGATCGAGAAGAATAGGAACATGGTTCCTGATGTTGAGTTGCTGGATCACAGCAGCAGGGGTAGGAGGAATGGCGAGGTGAGGGACGCTGTCAGAGGAAGCAGAGGAGGCATCGGAGTGAGCAGGGGAGTGCGCCATGGAAGCGGAATCAAAAGCATCAGAGGAAGCAGAGGGCGTGGTGGTGAACGGATTCACAATGTCGGAATGACCGGTCACTGATACCATGAAGGAGGTGAGGATTCAGAAGAAGAAAGCAAAAGGAGATGAACCACACCTTCCATTGATCCACGTGAGTTTACATATATAGATTACAGACCCCTACGGGGTTAACTGAAAACGCTAGCCTTTCAGGAGCGTGGGCGCAGGCCGCGCGCGGCGAGCGATCTGTTGCGGTGGAGCGTGTCGTGCGGGGCTCCGCGATGCCCGTGGCGAGCGTGTCGTGCGCGAGCTGAGGAGGGCGCCGTGTGCTGGAAGGAGAAGGCCCGGTCGTGCCCGACTGAAGCTGTGTCTGCTAACACACTGCAGCCGACTCCTGGGCCATGGCGTCGTCGTCGAGCGAGTGCCATGGCGCCGCCGTGGCAAACCACCGGCACGTCCTGCAGCGTTTCACCTGCGGCAGCCTGGTAAGAGCTACGCTGTCGCCGTACGCCGGCCAAGAAACCACCCACTCCGGCCGTGGAGTTGTGCTGATATCTTGCTGCGCCTTCGCAGCGCATCCCTGATGAGCTCGCCGCGGAGATAGCCGCCGAGAAGGCCCTCGTCGTCGGCCCGCACAGCAAGGGCTGGCGCGTCGGGGTCGAGTGGGACAGTGACGGTGCGTTCCTGGGGCGCGGGTGGCGCGCGTTCGCGGCCGCGCGCGGGGTCAAACCCGGGTGGCTCTTGGTCCTCCGCCACCGCGGCCGCGGCTTGCTCACCCTCAAAGCCTTCGACGGTGACCGTTGCCTCACGGAGCTCGGCGCTCAAACAACTGCACCTGTAGGTAAATATCGATTTCTTCTCCTGGTGCCAGCGTCCCATTCCCAACAATTTCTTATTTGGGAGCCAAATCTCAAACAATAGTCACTCATCCATGATGGATCTTTGCTTGATTACATCTACTTGATTGAGGAGAAATTTTTTTGGGAGGTAAACTTCTACCTCCCTTCTTTCCCCTTTCCCTTTTCCCTGTAAAAAGTAAATGCTCTTCTTGCAGTGGTACTGTTAGTTCTAAGGATCATGTAACAGAGAGCTCACTGGTGTTGGTGATGTGCTTGCACTCTGAAAAGCTAATTGTAATTTTGCAGCATTAAAGTGTTAAATGTTTGAATTCAGGATTGTCCAAATTTGCTCCATGACATTGCAAAAGCGACAGTTGCAAAATATCAATGCAAAAACTCCTTCGAAATGGGAAATGTCACATGGAAGCAATTACAACGGCACTGATTGGACAAGGGATGGCGCTCGTTGTGGCTCCTCTCTGTGGCGTCAGCCATGGCTGATTCTCTAAGCCCGCCGCCGTCATCGCCCGCCGTCGTTTGCCCGTGATGGATCTCTCATCTCTGGATCCCGCCTATGGTATTTCTTTCTCCTTGGAGGTACCCTCCTCTCTTGGTCGCCCAGTTTGTTCCCCAATCCCTGATCTGGGCTTGAGTTTTTGGCTTATCGCTGCCTTCAGTCGATCTCGTTTGCGCCTTTCGTCGGATTCTGTTGGACTCATTCTGCAATCAATCCCTGGTGGTTCGGCGGACCTCTTCTCGGTGGTCGAACTTGAACAACAACTTTTCAAATTCTCTGTTCTTGATCGGCAAGTGGGTCTTCGTGTCTTCGCCTTGAAATATTTCGTCTATGATACCTTCAAGATTTTCTTTCACCTTTGGAACGAAAATGGTCTGGCTCGAGCTCGTATCTCTTCCACCTTGGACTCTGGTCCTCATTTCGAATGGGTCCCTGCAAAACAAAAGAAATCGGCGAGTTCTTATGTTGCCGTTGTTTCACGGGGTGGGCGTTCTCCAAATTCGCGTGTTGGTAACACCCAATCGATGTTTTCGAGTCTAAGTTTTAGATCAGTGCCAGATCTTAACCTCCAACCAGATAAACAGCCGTGTTCTTCGCCTTTGAGCTTCAATCACGGCGGGAGTTTCCTTTCTCGTTCAACTGCCAATTCAAAATCGGTCGGGTCAGATGGGCCTCCTTTCCTTTCAGGAGCTAATGCGGTGCCGCTAGGGAACAAACATTCAAAGCCCACCGCAGGAAAACCCACAGTGCGGCCCAGTTGCTCTCGCTGCTTGTCTAACTTTCACACTCGGCCCAACTGTCGCTCGAGCACAAGGTGTACTGCTTGTTTTCGGTTGGGACATGTAGCATTTCCTTTCCGTTTCCCGCCTTGGTTCCCGAGCCTTTCCAAAGATGGGGTTTTCTCCACTCAGGTTCATTCGGTTGCTTGGGATCCTTTAACTACAGCTACCTGGTTCAAGTCTATGACTAGTGGGGCCAGCACATCAATTCCACCCGTGTTCACCCTTGTCTCTTCAACTTCAATACCCTGGTTCTTGCCACTGAGCTCTTTCCTTTCCTCAGCGCAATCGCCTCCAGAATCCTTGCAGGATTTCTTTCCTGAATCCAGGGTAAATCTTGAGCTTCGTCCGCCTAATCCACCTCCCTTTCAGCAATCTTCACCGCTGCCACCACCCCCTCTACATTCTGAACTGCCGGAGCCAGAGCTACAGTCCCAACAAGAAAACCCTGCTGCTGCTACAGTAAGCTCGAGCCCCCCTGATAAGATGGCGTATCAGTTCGTTGATCCTACGCCTTTCATCCCACGGGGGTTTCAGCGTGTTGTCGTTCCCAATTGCAAGGCCATGAGCAGGGTGATTCTCGGCAGGCCCGCCAGGCGCAATCCTGATGTTGTCATTGTCACCATCAACCCGCTCCCTCAGCATCAGGTAGCTTTCAACCCTATTCGTGATGTGCTACATGAGTTTCTCCATGATCATGCTCGTGTGGGGTATACATATATCCAACCATGCCCTTTTGGTCAGGCCTATGTCAAGTTCATTTACTTTCATGACAGAGATCAGCTCATTCATAATAGCCCTCATCAGTTTGGGGATGTTTATATTACTTTCATTGAGCATGATAGGGATATCAATCATAGGGCTGTCACCCTGAATCATGAAGTTTGGCTTATGCTTTTGGGGACAAACATTGATTTTTGGTCTGATGTGCATATGAATAAAATTCTGGGCGACCATGGTCACATAATAGCCTGGGAAGAAGATCCTAATCACATAGCCAGAGTTCTTCTCAAGGCCAGAGTGGTTAATTTGGAAGAAATCCCATGGTTTATTGTCAACACTTAAGGGTCTAGTTTCAATGGAGATTCTTGGACTATTCAAGTTGAGATAATTCAAGCTCGTATGCTAGGTGGGTTAGGTTCTGATGAGGATATCCCACCAGGTCCTGATGATCTTCAACCTGAGCTCTTTGATTTCTTTGGCTTTGGGCAACAAGGGCCTGACCCTAATCCTCACTTGACGCCACACCAGCAATCGCCTGAGCCAGCCCGTGAGGGACAGGAAGGAGGTTGGGGACTAAGGCCCCAAGGCCCAGGTGCTCACGCCCAACAAGATGCAGAAATTGTTCACGCTATTCCTGCAACTCAACCTTTGAATTTTGATTTAAATCAACCTCTGGAACAGGTAGATGATGATTTGGGTGTGGTTGAAAATGTATTCCCAGGCTTCTTCCAGCCACCTCATCAACCTGTAGAGCCTATGGAGGAGGATATTATTGTGGCCAGCAGTGATTCAAAAGGGGGTGCTGCAATGTGCCCATTCAAATGGCAGAAGAGCAGCAAGATGTCACTGTTTTCATCCCCATGGACAATGGTGTTCCCTTGCAGTTGATACTTGATGAGATACAGGAACATGACTTGATGGATGCTCCAGATTTCAATCTAGCAGCTGTTGATCAGAATGAAAACAATCTTGAACAACTTGGTTTTGTGGAACTTTTGCAGCCAGCTCATGATCCAGTTTTTATGCAGAGACAATTTTCTGCCAATTATTCAACTTTTCCTGCTTTTAAAAGTAATCCTGAGGCCATCAGACTTTGGGCCAATTTCTTAGCTCCTGTGGCTAGGGCTTCTTCTGTCCAGATTCCCAAAGCATGGGCTGATTTCTTTACAATGATGCTTCTAAGTCCTGGGGCTTTTCAGTGGGCCAAGCAATTTGTCACCTCTCCAGCTCTGGAGCATCTGGCTGGAACTTCCTCGATCTCAGTTCCCTTTTGCCTCCCTCGAGCTGTTCCAGATGCAGGTCTCTTCTTATGCTCCAACAATTTACTAGTAGCTGAAGAACCTGATGTCTCCTTGCCTTCACAAGAATCCCCTTCATCAGTGAACTCTGAACAGCTGTCCCCTGCTACACCTCCAGAGAAACTTCAGTCCAAAGTAGCTCCTGTGTCTGGACCCTGGTCTGCAGCCCTGCTTGATTTGGCTGCACAAAAAGAGGATTCAACAATTCTTAAAGAAGCCAGAGCCAGAAGGAGTTTGAGGTAGAAGGCTTTGCACAAAGGTAAAAATTCTCATTGCTTTAATAAGAATTGTCTAGGTTGCTCTTTGGATCCTCCCACTCTGTCACCATCAATTATTAAAAATTTGGGTGCCACTTTCTGTAATATTAATCCTGACAAATTGGCAGTGGAGAAGTTGTCAAAGACAAAGAGCAAGAAGGCTGATTCTACCAATGAACAGCTTGCCCCTGGTGGGAAGAAGCAAGCCAAAAGCAAAAGCAATCCTGATTCTACCAATGATGTCAGCCAGGCAACCAACAAGAAAAAGCCCAAGAAGAAATGAATGGATTAGTTCTTTCTTTTGTCTTTGTGAAAGGATCATTATTTTGTGGGGCCTGTAATAATTCTCTCTTCAAGCTATCCTTCTCTTGTGGTAGACTTGTCAGTCTGTTTGCAAATATGGTTGCTAGTCAGCTCATGTGGTACCTCTTCTATCTTTTGGTTTTACATGAATACAATACAACAAACTAGAAAGTGGAAAGTGTTATGCTGGAATGATACAGGCTTGAATGCAAAAAAAAATGGGATGCAATTCGTGATAAAATTTCAGAAAGTGGTTGTGATGTTATTTGCCTACAGGAAACTAAAAGACAGTTTTTTGATATCCAATTCATCAAAAATTCTGCCCTTCCAGCTTTGATGCTTTTGAATTCTTGCCTTCAGTGTGGGCCTCTGGTGGAATTATTACTATCTGGAAATCTTCCCAATTTTCAGGTTTACTGGCCTTTAGTAATGAATATGCTAATTCTATTGAATTTCTTTCCAACCATGATCAATCTGCCTGGCTTTTAACCAATGTTTATGGACCCTGCACGCCTGACGGGAAGTTTAATTTTCTGAATTAGATGAAATATATTCAAATGGCGTAAGAGGTTGATTGCCTTATTGTAGGTGATTTTGATTTGATAAGAGGCCCTCACAACAGAAATAAACCTGGAGGTAATGTTCAAGAAATGTTGTTGTTCAATGAAGTTATAAGTGCTCAGGGCTGGATTGAACTACCTCTGCATGGAAGAAAGTACACGTGGTCCAACAAGCAAAGCTCTACTTTATTAGAAAGGCTTGACTGGTTCTTCACTTCTGCATCCTGGACAACTAGCTTTCTAGACAGCTCCGTTACTTCACTTTCCATGGAACCATCTGATCATGTGCCTTGTGTGGTTAGCATCAATACTTCAATTCCCAAGTCATCTATTTTCAGATTTGAAAATTACTGGATGGATCATGAGCATTTTTTAGCAGTAGTTGCTCATGGTTGGGCAGTACACACAGCTCAGACAGATTCAGCCAAAATTCTTACAGCAAAATTCAAGAACCTGAGAAGAGTTTTAAAAGCCTGGCAATCTCAACTTTCTAACCTCAAAGCTAACATTGCTAATGTCAAAAGTGTGCTCATTCTTCTGGGGATTTTAGAAGAATACAAAGATCTCACAGTTCATGAATGGAATTTTAGGATGGTGTTACAGGATAAATATTCTTCACTTTTGCACCAACAACAAATATATTGGAAACAAAGGGGCACTTTGAAATTGGTCAAGTTTGGGGATGAAGGCTCAAAATTTTTCCATGCCATAGCAACAATCAGACATAGGAAAAATCTGATCACTTCAATGCAAGATGCTAATGGAGTCTTTCACACAAATCATCACACTAAGGCTGACATCCTCTGGGAGGCTTATAAAGACAGATTGGGAACTCCTAATTCTCCTGAAATGCTTTATGATCTTAGTAAGCTACTTCAGCAATCAGCTATGCTGGATTCTCTTTCTGAACCTTTCACTCATGAGGAGATTGATGTTGTAGTTGCTAATTTTCCCTCAGATAAATCTCCAGGTCCAGATGGTTTTAACACTGATTTTGTAAAGAAGTGTTGGCCAATCATTAAGCAAGATTTCTACAAGCTATGTGCTGATTTTCATGCAGGGCAAGTCTGTCTTCAAAGTTTAAATGGATCTCATATAACTCTTCTCCCCAAAACAGATAACCCATCAGTAGTTTCAGACTTCAGGCCTATTTCTCTCTTGAATACTTCCATCAAAATTCTCACTAAGCTTTTGGCTAACGGGCTGCAAAGAGTCATTATGGACATTATTCATAAAAATCAATATGGTTTCATCAAATCTAGAACCATTCAGGATTGCCTTGCTTGGGCCTTTGAGTACTTACATCTCTGTCACAAATCATAGAAAGAATTGATTATTCTCAAGCTAGATTTTGAAAAAGCTTTTGATAGGATTGAACATCAAGCAATGTTGCAGATTATGGAGCATAAAGGTTTTAATGCCACTTGGCTACAATGGATGTCTTCAATCTTCAACTCTGGTACATCAGCCATCCTCTTAAATGGAGTGCCAGGAAAAACTTTTCACTGTAGGAGAGGAGTTCGACAAGGTGACCCCCTCTCTCCTCTTTTGTTTGTACTGGCAGCAGATCTCTTGCAAACACTCCTTAACAGAGCCAAAGATCTTAATCTCTTGAACCTGCCAATTCCTCTGGTTTCCTCTACCGACTTCCCAATTTTACAGTATGCTGATGATACTTTGATAATAATGGAAGGATGTGCTAGAAGATTATTTTTCTAAAGAGTTTGCTGCAAACTTTTGCAACATCCACTGGCCTCAAAGTTAATTACAGCAAATCAATGATGGTTCCTATTAATATAGAGGAAAGGAAAATGTCCATCCTTGCTAATACTCTGGGCTGCTCAATAGGCTCAATGCCTTTCACTTACTTAGGTCTTCCTTTGGGTACCACAAAGCCACAAGTTGCTGACTTCTTGCCTCTGATCTCTAAATGTGAAAGAAGGTTGATCCGTACCTCTAAATTTCTTTCACAAGCAAGCAGGTTGCAAATGACAAATGTTGTACTCTCTGCAATGCCAACCTTTCATCTTTGCACCTTCAAAATGCACAAAACGGTCATCCACCAGATTGACAAATATAGAAAACATTGTTTATGGAGAGGTGCTGACATCAATGCCAAAACACCTCCTAAGGCTACATGGGATATGGTGTGCCTTCCTAAATTAGAAGGTGGACTTGGTGTTCTTCAACTTGAAACCCACAATGATGCCTTGTTGCTCAAAAACCTTTACAAGTTCTTCAATAAAGTTGATATTCCTTGGGTGCACTTGATTTGGGAAAAGCATTATAGAAATGGCAGACTTCCCAATCACACTCTGAAAGGTTCTTTTTGGTGGAGAGATATTTTAAGGCTTCTGGGAAAATTCAAAAGTTGTGCTTCTGTAATAGTACAATCAGGAAGTACTTGCTCTCTTTGGCATGGTTCTTGGTGTGATACAGTCCCTAGTCAGGCATTTCCACATTTGTTCTCCTTTACAAGATTGAAGTCATTTCAGTTGGTAAAGTAAGGTCAATGGCCATCAGCAACCTCTTCCAATTACCTCTTTCAGAGGAAGCCTTCGACCAGGCGCTGGTTCTTGCGCAAGCTCTAGACGACATAGAAAACTCTGATTCAGATGATATTTGGAGTTACAGATGGGGACCTTCATTTTCCCCCAGAAGAGTGTATCTTCATCTCATTGGTTCACGACAGATACATCCAGGTTTCAAATGGCTTTGGAAAACGTCTGTTCAAAAACGGCATAAAGTTTTCTTTTGGTTGTTGCTTAAGGATCAGCTGAGCACAAGAAACATTCTTCGGCGCAGAAATCAAGTCATACCTTCATATGATTGTGTTCTCTGCAATCCGTGTGTTGAGGAGACTTTGGAGCATCTTTTTTTCAATTGCAATTTTGCGCGAAGCTGCTGGGCATCCTTGAACCTTTTCATTCCCTCTGGTGACCCTTTTGAGGTCCTCGTTTCATTTGGATAGCAGCTCAACTTGTCTTTCTTCATGGATGTCATTATAATCATGAGTTGGAGTATTTGAATGGCCCGCAATGACTTCATCTTCAAAGGGCAGCAACCATCTCTGCAGTCGGCTAAGGCATGCTTTCGGAAGGAATTTGCTCTAGTTATCATTAGAGCAAAACCTAGTCTCAAACATCTTATGGCTTCATGGCTAGAAGCTTATGTGTAATTTGCTTGATTTTTTACCTTTCTTTTTTTTGTTTCTTGATTTCGTGTGTTGTACTGAACTAGTTCTTTTTAAATATATATAATCAGTAGGGGATTCCCCTCCTGTTTCTTAAAAAAAAGGGAAATGTCACTGCCATAGCTTTGGCTGTTAAAGAAATGTAGAGAGACACTGAATAAAATTTGGACTTGCCCTGGATTCAATTTGGCTCTTGGCACCAGATCATTCACTTTCAATTGCAACCTACCCAGCCCACCTTTCTCTACAATTCTCTCTGCAAAGAGATTCCAGACACTACAATGCACACTGCATATCGAACGCAGTTCATTGTTTTCTATGGAATAAAATAGACATCTGAGCGTGAGCGACTGAACATCACTTTCCCAGAAACTGAACAAATTTCAGGCACCAAAACACACAGTGCAACCAAGCTACAACGAAACAGGACAAGGTCAACTAAGATCTTAAAAAACTTTCTGTAACTGAACGTCCCCTTCATTTGTATTTTGACAGCAAAGCTACTGGCAATGGCATTACCCCAAGTCAAAGCTACTGTCACCAGAAGAACCTATGTTTGAATATTCTGGACCTGAGTGGTTATTGCTATTGCTAGATCGCTGCTCCCCTACATAGTGTGATTGGGTCAAATTAATCTTTTGCAGAGCTTGGACAGTTCACAACAACATCACCCACCAATCTGGTGACATACAAATTGAAGGATCAGTTCAGTTCCTACTGCAACTCCAAAACAATGGCAACCTGAACATGCAGCCGGTGAGAAACGAAAACGGAAAGGGGAGGGAACATTATTGCCAATCTGACAACAGAGACCAGCAGAGCCTGTATACCGATGGTCCTCCGAAATAAAATCCTCCTCCTAAAGATTGGATTAAGTTGAATGTTGATGGGTCTTTTGTGGCCCAAAAGGGTGAGGTGATCTTTACAGCATGGAAATCTCTATTCCTTTGTGCTAGTGCATTAGAAGCTTAAGCTAGAGCGTGTGTCGAGGGAATCAAGTTAGCGATTGAATGGGCTCCGGGGTAGGTGATTCCGGAGACAGATTGTGACCATAGAAACCATGCTATGAGGAGCAAAGATGATAGATCAGAGGTCAGCTTTCTGGTGCAAGAAGTAATTGACCTCAAGCAGGTTCTACCCGATTTTGTAGCGAACATGGCCTCATATGCCATTTGTTCGGAGTTTGATTTTGGTGATTCATGACAACATGATCATTGAGACTAACCATATTGTTTGAGCATGTCTTTGTAGACATTTCTAGGTCCCAAGGATGCAAGAAAACCCCATGCAAAAATGCCAAAACAAAGGGTCAAAACCGAGCAAGAAAAAGGAAAGGAGAAGACACAGTCGGATGATCCGACAGTCCCTCATTTACAAGCGTCGGTGCAATCGTCAGACGAGTTGGTGCACAGGGTCAAACCCTAGGTACCGTCGGATGAACCGACGGTCCATTATTTAGTAGTGTCGGACGAGTTGCAGAGGAAGAGCAAGGAAGACAGTAGCACTGGATGATCCGACGGTCTGAGTGGGGACACCGTCGGTCTATCCGATGCTTAGTTTGAATTCATGCGAGACGCGCCAAGACAGAGCCTTCGAAGACCGGGATGATCCGACACCCTCGGTCAAAGTGGAGCATCGGTCTATCCAACGGTCCGTTGTAAGCTAACGATGCACCGAATTGGACGCGAGGCCTTCAAAGCACGGATGATCCGACGTGGCGTCGGAGCATAGCGTCGGAGCGGCTTGTGTCGAGAGAACCTCAACGGCTACGTGACGTGGGAGGGGCACCGGATGAACCTACGCCTTGGAAAAGCATAGCGTCGGATCATCCGACGCATACCTTTTTCGAGCTTTTAGCCAACGGCTAGTTTGATGCCTTGGGCTATTTATACCCCCTCCACTCACTCATTTGAGGGTTGCTGGATTGTGTGGATGTGCGAGAGGAGTTCAAGACACATTCAAGATCATATCCAATCCATCCAAGTGCTTAATTGCTCATCCTTAGACTAGTGCATGCTTTGTGTATGTGCTTAGTGCTAGGCTTAGCTTAGAGCTGAGTGAGTGCAAGGTTGTGCCAACCTTGTGAGGTGATTCTTGAGTGAATCCTGTTGTACAAGGTTCGCCGGAAGCCTTGGGGCCTAAGTGGCTCACCGGAAATCGTCATCGACCCTCCGGCTTGGTGTGGAGCGGCGAGGACACTTTGTGCGGGGGACGTGGAGACCCCCTTCCTTGGTGGAGAAGCTCCTTAGTGGAGGCGGCATCAAGGTGACCAAGGGAGCTTGACAAGTGCCTAAGTGGCTAGCCTTTGTGGCGAGTCAAGTGGTGCTCTTGGGAGAGACTTGGTGACCGGGAAGCAATACTCTTGTGTGAGTGCTTCAACAACGTGCACTAGGGGTGGCTTGGTGCCTACCGATACCACGGGATAAATCACGTGTCAAGAGTTTGCTTCCTCTCATCCCCTTTACATTTCCGCATTTACTCTATTGCAATCTTTGCTTGCCTCTACTTTCCTAGAGTAGTATCATGCTAGGATTGGCTATAGGTTGCAAACCTTCTTTTGGGATGGGAGTTTCACACTAGAACAACCATAGTTGCACATATAGATAGTATGTTCTAGTTTACTTTTGTGTAAAATTTAGTGAGCCGTAGGTTAAGGTTTTAAGTTGCCTAATTCACCCCCTCCCCCTCTTAGGCTAACGGGCATCCGATTCCTTACAAGTGGTATCAGAGCCGGGACTCACTTCCTTCACAAGGATACGCCAATTCGATTGGTAAATTGTGAAAACCGGCTCATTGGAACGGTTAGGCTTCACCGCCTAGTGAGTTGCTCTATAGAGGAATGAAAGGGGTGGATACCTTAGGTTTGGCTCCACATTTCGATGGCACGGGCTATCCTCGGTGGAAGGTTCTCATGGAGGCCTATCTCCAAGCAAGGGACCTTGATGTTTGGAGAGTCACCGATGAGGGCATGAAAAATGGTACTAGAAAGGAAAAGCAATTTGATGTGATTGCTAAGAGTATCATTTTGTCCTCACTAGATGTAGGCGTTTTCAATAGAGTTTTTACTTGTGAAAATGCTCATGAGCTATGGAAAACCATCAAGGAGCAAAATGAGGGTTCAAAAGAAGTTGCTAATGAACGCTACGGTTGTCTCCTTAAGGAATTCAATAGCTTTAAGCAACTCACTAATGAAAATGTCGAATCTATGTACTCACGCCTAAATGTGCTTGTCAATGAGATCAATGCCTTAGGTGCGAAGGACATCACGGACTTGAACATCAACCGCAAGATCCTTCAAAGTCTCCGGAAGCCCGACTATGACTTGGTGAAGGCAATCATCTACGAGAAGAAGCTCGAAGATTTGAAGCCATCACATATCTTGAGCAAGATCATGGCACATGAGCTTCAACTCATGCCCAAGTCAAAGAAGGCGCCCCAAGAAAAGCCCCAAGAACCATCCTCTCCAACAACAAGCCATGCTCTCTCAAGCCGACAAGAGAAAATGTTGAGTAGGATGGCTACTCATGGAAGCTCAAGCGAGGATGACGGTGATGACGATGACAATGAAGACTCCTCAAGTGATGAAGAGGTTGAATCCATGGTGGCCGAGTACGTGAAGAAGATTTTCAAGTATGTGAAGAAAGTCAACATGTACGGCTACAACATCCACTTGAGAGAAGGGCGTCATCATCAACACATCAAGTTCACCAAGATCAAGCACAAGCCCAAGAAGAAGGTGGTCAAGGAGAGAAGACCAAGGCAAGAAGCAACCTTCGCCGTCCGCGAGTGGACAAGTGGTGGATCAAGTTCTTCTAGCTCAAGCGATGAATCAAGAAAGAACTTCACCACCCGCTTCATGCAAGGTCCTTCATCATCACACATGTGCCTTATGTCCAAAGGTATAGAAAGCAATGTAAGTGATGACGAATCCGACACCACCTCTCTCAATGATCTTGTTGATCTAATCCATGAGCAAAAAGTAATGCTTGAACAACAAGCTAATGAAATCAAAGAACTCAATGCTCTCAATGATCTTAGTGACACCCTTGCTACAAATTATGAACATTTGTTGTGCAAATTCAAATTGCTTAACAAGGAGTGTGATGAGCTAAAATCTAAGCTTGAGAGCAATGAGACTAAAACAAGTAATTCCTTTGAGCATGATGAAACATCTATCCCTTGTGCAATTCCTATCTCCAAGGTAGATGCTTCAACTTCTTGCATTGACTTGATTGATGAATCTTGCTCACCATCTTGCCATGAGAATGTTGTTGTAGAATCATGTGATTATCTCATAGGCAAGGAAAATGATGAGCTCAAGCAAGAAGTGAAATGGCTCCGAGAGAGGTTGGCAAACTTGATGGGCAAGGGCAAGAACGATGAAGAACAAGTGGACATCTCTCAAGACATGAAGAGTCAAGTCCAACCTTCTCAAGATAACCATGATCCCATGGTGAAGAAGCTTGAGAAGAGTACAACCGTGACTTGCTACAAGTGTCATGGAGAAGGGCACAAGTTCTACGAGATGCCCTCAATTTGTCAAGAAGATGGACAAGGGCGCAAAGAAGAAATTGAAGCCCACCATCAAGAGCTCCCTCATCTACACCAAGCCCAACCGCAAGAACAAGACCAAGAGCGACACCTACGTCATCAAGAAGAAAGCAAATGGCAAGGTGGTTGCACACAAGGTTGGGGAGATGAAGGAAGAGCGGGGAAGGAACCAACCCATTTGGGTGCCTAAGGAAGTCATCATCAACATGAAGGGGCCTCAAATGGTTTTGGTTCCAAAGGACACTTGAAGGCCTTGAGCACGGGGACTTGGGAGGCTTGGCACAATCAAGATGAGAAGGTTCAAGCCTATAAGCCAAGCTTGCGAATTGGAAATGTGTTGCCCAAGTTCCCCGATTGAGGTAATGGAAACTAGTACCTATTGTAGCTCCATTGCCTAGTTTAAGTTGCATTTGTTGCAATATTTACATATGGTAGGTTGCTTGTGTCATGTGCTAACCCATGAGCAATCTACATGGTTTGATTAGTGTGTAGGAAAGCTACACTTGTTCTTTCATGGTGAATGTTTTCATATTTATCTCTTTGCATCATGAGCAAGCTATAGGGTTAGCTTCCCTTTGTTGTCATAAACAATGTGCATACACTTGGTTGGTGATTCAAACACTAAATGCACACATTTAGGGGGAGCTTATCCTATGGTTTGGTTATGGGACTAACATTGTTTCAAGGCTATCTTATGTAGTCCCTCGGCGACGCGTTCCGGTGCGGTAATTCATTCTAAGAGAATTCTATTTCACTCTCAATGTGATCTAACATCTCTAAAAGAGTGAATATAGCAATATGAGCTTCATGCTATTGAGTCATGTCCTTGCGAGGTTATGTCTCTATATAAGTTCAAAGGCAATGTACTCATACATTCCTAATCCTTGTGGTACCCCAAGTGTCTTCTACAAGCCTCTTTCATGTGGTGTCACCTAGTGATATCATTTCCAAGTGGCTTATCTCAATGTGGTACCAACAAGGTAGAGAGGATAATCCCCCGGAGGTATGCAATAATCAAAAGACTACAAGTGATATCTACAAGTGGTAATGTAACAAAAACCCATTTGTCTTATCTCTTGTCCCTTAAGCTACCTCCTTGCATGATATGCTCTAAGCTTCCTTGTCTTTCAAGTTTGTAGTTGTGCACTTGTTTCTCACTACCCTTGTCTTACAAGTGGTATCCTTTTGTGCACACACTTAGGGGAGCTTAGTTTGTATCATGCTAGTCTCATGAGCTTGTGATCCACCTTATTTCTCACATGTGGTATCTTCATTGATATCATACTTATGGATCATGGTTCGTGCGGCTTTCTCCCTTGCATTTAACATTTCTCCTTTGAGCTATGGTTCCTAGATCTTGCTAGTTTCCCTGGACCCGTTTGCGTTGGACTTTTTGGAGATTTTATTCCAAAGGGGGAGAATGTGAGACCAAAGCAAGCTTGTGGCCTAAGCCTACAAGTGGTTTCAAGGATGCTTACAAGTGGTTTCAAGGATTTGAGACCAAAGGGGGAGAATGTGAACATAAGATCAAAAAGGGGGATGTTTGATCTAGGGTGAGTTTGGATGATGGTAAGCATCCAAGCAAGTGTAAGTGGTTCTAATTCTGTCAATTCTAGCAAATTTATGATTGCTTTGGTTGTGTTGTCATAAATCACCAAAAAGGGGGAGATTGTAGCGAACATGGCCTCATATGCCATTTGTTCGGAGTTTGATTTTGGTGATTCATGACAACATGATCATTGGGACTAACCATATTGTTTGAGCATGTCTTTGTAGACATTTCTAGGTCCCAAGGATGCAAGAAAACCCCATGCAAAAATGCCAAAACAAAGGGTCAAAACCGAGCAAGAAAAGGAAAGGAGAAGACACCGTCGGATGATCCGACGGTCCCTCATTTACAAGCGTCGGTGCAATCGTCAGAGGAGTTGGTGCACAGGGTCAAACCCTAGGTACCATCGGATGAACCGACGGTCCATTATTTAGTAGCGTCGGACGAGTTGCAGAGGAACAGCAAGGAAGACAGTAGCACCGGATGATCCGACGGTCTGAGTGGGGACACCGTCGGTCTATCCGATGCTTAGTTTGAATTCATGCAGAGACGCGCCAAGACAGAGCCTTCAGCACCGGATGATCTGACGCCCTGGTCAAGGTGGAGCATCGGTCTATCCGACGCTCAGTTGGAACTAACAGTACCGAATTGGACGCTAGGCCGTCAGCACCGGATGATCCGACGTGGCGTCGGAGCATAGCGTCGGAGCAGTTGTGTCAGAGAACCTCAACGGCTACGTGACGTGGGAGGGGCACCGGATGAACCGACGCCCTGGAAAAGCATAGCGTCGGATCATCCGACGGTACCTTTTTCAGAGCTTTTAGCCAACAGCTAGTTTGATGCCTTGGGCTATTTGTACCCCCTCCACTCACTCATTTGAGGTTGCTGGATTGTGTGGACGTGCAGAGGAGTTCAAGACACATTCAAGATCATATCCAATCCATCCAAGTGCTTAACTGCTCATCCTTAGACTAGTGCATGCTTTGTGTATGTGCTTAGTGCTAGGCTTAGCTTAGAGCTGAGTGAGTGCAAGGTTGTGCCAACCTTGTGAGGTGATTCTTGAGTGAATCCTGTTGTACAAGGTTCGCCGGAAGCCTTGGGGCCTAAGTGGCTCATCGGAAATCGTCATCGACCCTCCGGCTTGGTGTGGAGCGGCGAGGACACTTTGTGCGGGGGACGTGGAGACCCCCTTCCTTGGTGGAGAAGCTCCTTAGTGGAGGCGGCATCAAGGTGACCAAGGGAGCTTGACAAGTGCCTAAGTGGCTAGCCTTTGTGGCGAGTCAAGTGGTGCTCTTGGGAGATACTTAGTGACCGGGAAGCAATACTCTTGTGTGAGTGCTTCAACAACGTGCACTAGGGGTGGCTTGGTGCCTACCGATACCACGGGATAAATCGCGTGTCAAGAGTTTGCTTCCTCTCATCCCCTTTACGTTTCCGCATTTACTCTATTGCAATCTTTGCTTGCCTCTACTTTCCTAGAGTAGTATCATGCTAGGATTGGCTATAGGTTGCAAACCTTCTTTTGGGATGGGAGTTTCACACTAGAACAACCATAGTTGCACATATAGATAGTATGTTCTAGTTTACTTTTGTGTAAAATTTAGTGAGCCGTAGGTTAAGGTTTTAAGTTGCCTAATTCACCCCCTCCCACTCTTAGGCTAACGGGCATCCGATTCCTTACAAGTGGTATCAGAGCCGGGACTCACTTCCTTCACAAGGATACGCCAATTCGATTGGTAAATTGTGAAAACCGGCTCATTGGAACGGTTAGGCTTCACCGCCTAGTGAGTTGCTCTATAGAGGAATGAAAGGGGTGGATACCTTAGGTTTGGCTCCACATTTCGATGGCACGGGCTATCCTCGGTGGAAGGTTCTCATGGAGGCCTATCTCCAAGCAAGGGACCTTGATGTTTGGAGAGTCACCGATGAGGGCATGAAGAATGGTACTAGAAAGGAAAAGCAATTTGATGTGATTGCTAAGAGTATCATTTTGTCCTCACTAGATGTAGGCGTTTTCAATAGAGTTTTTACTTGTGAAAATGCTCATGAGCTATGGAAAACCATCAAGGAGCAAAATGAGGGTTCAAAAGAAGTTGCTAATGAACGCTACGGTTGTCTCCTTGAGGAATTCAATAGCTTTAAGCAACTCACTAATGAAAATGTCGAATCTATGTACTCACGCCTAAATGTGCTTGTCAATGAGATCAATGCCTTAGGTGCGAAGGACATCACGGACTTGAACATCAACCGCAAGATCCTTCAAAGTCTCCGGAAGCCCGACTATGACTTGGTGAAGGCAATCATCTACGAGAAGAAGCTCGAAGATTTGAAGCCATCACATATCTTGAGCAAGATCATGGCACATAAGCTTTAACTCATGCCCAAGTCAAAGAAGGCGCCCCAAGAAAAGCCCCAAGAACCATCCTCTCCAACAACAAGCCATGCTCTCTCAAGCTGACAAGAGAAAATGTTGAGTAGGATGGCTACTCATGGAAGCTCAAGCGAGGATGATGGTGATGACGATGACAATGAAGACTCCTCAAGTGATGAAGAGGTTGAATCCATGGTGGCCGAGTACGTGAAGAAGATTTTCAAGTATGTGAAGAAAGTCAACATGTTAGATAACGGACATCCGATTCCTTAGGCTAACGGGCATCCGATTCCTTACAGATTTTAAAATAGTTCAGGTGAAAAGAGAGTGTAACAAGGTAGCAAATGATTTAGCTCATTTAGCTAGGAGGACTTGCCGTTCTACTGTTTGGCTAGGACGTGCACCTATGTGTGTGGTAGGACTAGTTGAACAAGATTGTAATCTGATGCCTCCTGGTTAATGTAAGCTCTCTTTTCCCCGCAAAAAAAAGGAGTTTTGCAGTGGTATTCTCCACCTCAAGTTCTTTGCCTTAATGGTATTTTGCAACTATATATTTTTGATCTTGAGAACATTTGCTTTTTTAATATTCGAATTTCATATTCTCTTTCAAAAACATATTATCCTTCAAAAAAAGATTCGAATTTCATATTCTTGGACAGAAAAATAGTAGAATATTCCATGGTTTTGGTCAGGAGAAAAATGATACAATTGAATTCACATTTGATATATTTCACTGTGATTTATTGATGTTATTGCTACAAACCATATTATAAGAGAAGCAGTTCATATCTTGAAAGTTGAAACAGAGGTAGGGGTATGATTGGAACTATGAAAAATAGTATTTTTGTAATATATGAAATGAAACATATGAATTTTTTATGTAACCTTATCTCACACTGGTTAATATATTTTGAGCAAGATACCATTTTATTTTCAAGCAAAATACCATTTAACTCATAGCAAAAAACAAATTATACTACCAAACTCCCGTTGGATAGTATTGTGCACCGTAAAAGACATAAAAAATAAAACCAAATGATCTTGCATATAGTTGGAATAAGGAGGCTCGCAAGAGTATATTTTCCTGAATTAAGAGTGCATGTGTTCTTTGTTAACTTCTAGTTCTAGTTCATCGTAGCCAATTTGTGTAGCGAACATGGCCTCACATGCCATTAGTTCGGAGTTTGATTTTGGTGATTCATGACAACATGATCATTGGGACTAACCATATTGTTTGAGCATGTCTTTGTAGACATTTCTAGGTCCCAAGGATGCAAGGAAACCCCATGCAAAAATGCCAAAACAAAGGGTCAAAACCGAGCAAGAAAAGGAAAAGAGAAGACACCGTCGGATGAACCGACGGTCCCACATTTACAAGCGTCGGTGCAATCGTCGGACGAGTTGGTACACAGGGTGAAACCCTAGGTACCGTCGGATGAACCGACGGTCCATTTTCTACATGCGTCGGACGAGTTGCGGAGGAAGAGCAAGGAAGGCGTAGCACCGGATGATCCGATGGTCCGAGTGAGGACCCCGTCGGTCTATCCGACGCTCGTTTGAATCAAGACAGAGACGCGCCAAGTCGAAGCCTTCAAAGACCGGATGATCCGACGCCTTGGTCAAGGCATAGCGTCGGTCTATCCGACGGTCCGTTGGAAGCTAACGATCGACCCGGACGCGAGGCCTTCAAAGCACGGGATGATCCGACGTAGCGTCGGAGCATAGCGTCGGAGCGGTTGTGTCGAGAGAACCTCAACGGCTACGTGACGTGGGAGGGGCACCGGATGAACCGACGCCCGGAAAAGCATAGCGTCGGATCATCCGACGGTACCTTTTTCGGTGGACGTTAGCCAACGGCTAGTTTGATGCCTTGGGCTATTTATACCCCCTCCACTCACTCATTTGAGGTTGCTTTGGATTGTGTGGAAGTGCGAGAGGAGTTCAAGACACATTCAAGATCATATCCAATCCATCCAAGTGCTTAATTGCTCATCCTTAGACTAGTGCATGCTTTGTGTGTGTGCTTAGTGCTAGGCTTAGCTTAGAGCGAGTGAGTGCAAGGTTGTGCCAACCTTGTGAGGTGATTCTTGAGTGGATCCAGTTGTACAAGGTTCGCCGGAAGCCTTGGGGCCTAAGTGGCTCACCGGCAATCGTCATCGACCCTCCGGCTTGGTGTGGAGCGGCGAGGACACTTTGTGCGGGGGACGTGGAGACCCCCTTCCTTGGTGGAGAAGCTCCTTAGTGGAGGCGGCATCAAGGTGACCAAGGGAGCTTGACAAGTGCCTAAGTGGCTAGCCTTTGTGGCAAGTCAAGTTGGTGCTCTTGGGAGAGACTTGGTGACCGGGAAGCAATACTCTTGTGTGAGTGCTTCAACAACGTGGACTAAGGGTGGCTTAGTGCCTACCGATACCACGGGATAAATCGCGTGTCAAGAGTTTGCTTCCTCTCATCCCCCTTTACGTTTCCGCATTTACTCTATTGCAATCTTTGCTTGTCTCTACATTCCTAGAGTAGTATCATGCTAGGATTGGCTATAGGTTGCAAACCTTCTTTTGGGATGGGAGTTTCACACTAGAACAACCGTAGTTGCACATATAGATAGTATGTTCTAGTTTACCTTTGCGCAAAATTAGTGAAGCCATAGGTTAAGGTTTTAAGTTGCCTAATTCACCCCTCCCCCTCTTAGGCTAACGGGCATCCGATTCCTTACAAGTGGTATCAGAGCCGGGACTCACTTCCTTCACAAGGATACGCCAATTCAATTGGTAAATTGTGAAAACCGGCTCATTGGAACGGTTAGGCTTCACCGCCTAGTGAGTTGCCCTATAGAGGAATGAAAGGGGTGGATACCTTAGGTTTGGCTCCACATTTCGATGGCACAGGGCTATCCTCGGTGGAAGGTTCTCATGGAGGCCTATCTCCAAGCAAGGGACCTTGATGTTTGGAGAGTCACCGATGAGGGTATGAAAAATGGTACTAGGAAGGAAAAGCAATTTGATGTAATTGCTAAGAGTATCATTTTGTCCTCACTAGATGTAGGCGTTTTCAATAGAGTTTTTACTTGTGAAAATGCTCATGAGCTATGGAAAACCATCAAGGAGCAAAATGAGGGTTCAAAAGAAGTTTCTAATGAACGCTACGGTTGTCTCCTTGAGGAATTCAATAGCTTTAAGCAACTTGCTAATGAAAATGCCGAATCTATGTACTCACGCCTAAATGTGCTTGTCAATGAGATTAATGCCTTAGGTGTGAAGGACATCACGGACTTGAACATCAACCGCAAGATCCTTCAAAGTCTCTCGGAAGCCCGACTATGACTTGGTGAAAGCAATCATCTACGAGAAGAAGCTTGAAGATTTGAAGCCATCGCATATCTTGAGCAAGATCATGGCACATGAGCTTCAACTAATGCCCAAGTCAAAGAAGGCGCCCCAAGAAAAGCCCCAAGAACCATCTTCTCCAACCACAAGCCATGCTCTCTCAAGCCGACAAGAGAAAATGTTGAGTAGGATGGCTACTCGTGGAAGCTCAAGCGAAGATGATGGTGATGATTGTGATAATGAAGATTCCTCAAGTGATGAAGAGGTTGAATCTATGGTGGCCGAGTACGTGAAGAAGATCTTCAAGTATGTGAAGAAAGTCAACATGTACGGCTACAACATCCACTTGAGAGAAGGGCGCCATCATCAACACATCAAGTTCACCAAGATTGAGCACAAGCCCAAAAAGAAGGTGGTCAAGGAGAGAAGACCAAGGCAAGAAGCAACCTTCGCCGTCCGCGAGTGGACAAGTGGTGGATCAAGTTCTTCTAGCTCAAGCAATGAATCAAGAAAGAACTTCACCACCCGCTTCATGCAAGGACCTTCATCATCACACATGTGCCTCATGGCCAAAGGTATGGAAAGCAATGTAAGTGATGACGAATCCGACACCACCTCTCTCAATGATCTTGTTGAGCTAATCCATGAGCAAAAAGGAATGCTTGAACAACAAGCTAATGAAATTAAAGAACTCAATGCTCTCAATGATCTTAGTGACACCCTTGCTACAAATTATGAACATTTGTTGTGCAAATTCAAATTGCTTAGCAAGGAGTGTGAGGAGCTAAAATCTAAGCTTGAGAGCAATGAGACTAAAACAAGTAATTCCTTTGAGCTTAATGAAACATCTATCCCTTGTGCAATTCCTATCTCCAAGGTAGATGCTTCAACTTCTTGCATTGATTTAATTGATGAATCTTGCTCACCATCTTGCAATGAGAATGTTGTTGTAGAATCATGTGATTATCTCATAGGCAAGGAAAATGATGAGCTCAAGCAAGAAGTGAAATGGCTCCGAGAAAGGTTGGCAAACTTGATGGGCAAGGGCAAGAATGATGAAGAACAAGTGGACATCTCTCAAGACATGAAGAGCCAAGTCCAACCTTCTCAAGATAACCGTGATCACATGGTGAAGAAGCTTGAGAAGGGTGCAACCGTGACTTGCTACAAGTGTCATGAGGAAGGGCACAAGTTCTACAAATGCCCCCAATTTGTCAAGAAGATGGACAAGGGCGCAAAGAAGAAATTGAAGCCCACCATCAAGAGCTCCCTCATCTACACCAAGCCCAACCACAAGAACAAGACCAAGAGCAACACCTACGTCATCAAGAAGAAGGCAAATGGCAAGGTGGTTGCACACAAGGTTGGGAAGATGAAGGAAGAGCGGGGGTTGGAACCAACCTATTTGGGTGCCCAAGGAAGTCATCACCAACATGAAGGGGCCTCAAATGGTTTGGGTTCCAAAGGCCACTTGAAGGCCTTAAGTGAGGGGACTTGGGAGGCTTGGCACAAAGAAGTTGCGGAAATTCATGCCTACAAGCCAAGCTTGCAAATTGGACATGTGTTGCCCAAGTTCCCCGATTGAGGTAATGGAAACTAGAACCCATCTCTTGCATCATTGTAGCTCCATTGCCTTGTTTAGGTTGCATTTGTTGCAATGTTTACATATGGTAGGTTGCTTGTGTCATGTGCTAACCCATGAGCAATCTACATGGTTTGATTAGTGTGTAGGAAAGCTACACTTGTTCTTTCATGGTGCATGTTTTCATATATATCTCTTTGCATCATGAGCAAGCTATAGGGTTAGCTTCCCTTTTGTTATCATAAACAATGTGCATACAATTGGTTGGTGATTCAAACACTAAATGCACACATTTAGGGGGAGCTCATCCTATGGTTTGGTTATGGGACTAACATTGTTTCAAGCTTATCTTATGTAGTTCCTTAGCGACGCGTTCCGGTGCGGTGTTTCATTCTAAGAGAATGCTATTTCACTCTCAATGTGATCTAACATCTCTAAAAGAGTGAATATAGCAATATGAGCTTCATGCTATTGGGTCATGTCCTTGCGAGCTTATGTCTCTATATAAGTTCAAAGGCAATGTACTCATACATTCCTAATCCTTGTGGTACCCCAAGTGTCTTCTATGCAAGCTTCTTCCAAGTGGTGTCACCTAGTGATATCATTTCCAAGTGGCTCATCTCAATATGGTGCCAACAAGGTAGAGAGGATCATCCCCCGGAGGTATGCAATGATCAAAAGACTACAAGTGATATCTACAAGTGGTAATGTAACAAGAACCCATTTGTCTTATCTCTTGTCCCTTAAGCTACCTCCTTGCATGATATGCTCTAAGCTTCCTTGTCTTTCAAGTTTGTAGTTGTGCACTTGTTTCTCACGACCCTTGTCTTGCAAGTGGTATTCTTTTTATGCACACACTTAGGGGGAGCTTAGTCTGTATCATGTTAGTCTCATGAGCATGTGATCCACCTTAGTTATTCTCACATATGGTATCTTCATCGATATCATACATATGGATCATGGTTCATGCGGCTTTCTCCCTTGCATTTAACATCTCTCCTTTGAGCTATGGTTGCTAGATCTTGCTAGTTTCCTTGGACCCGTTTGCTTTGGACTTTTTGGAGATTTTATTCCAAAGGGGGAGAATGTGAGACCAAAGCAAGCGTGTGGCGTAAGCTTACAAGTGGGCTCAAGGATGCTTACAAGTGATTTCAAGGATTTGAGACCAAAGGGGGAGAATGTGAACATAAGAGCAAAAAAAAAAGGGGGAAAGTTTGATCTAGGGGGAGTTTGGATGATGGTAAGCATCCAAGCAAGTGTAAGTGGTTCTAATTCTGTCAATTCTAGCAAATTTATGCTTGCTTTGGTTGTGTTGTCATAAATCACCAAAAAGGGGGAGATTGTAGCGAACATGGCCTCACATGCCATTAGTTCGGAGTTTGATTTTGGTGATTCATGACAACATGATCATTGGGACTAACCATATTGTTTGAGCATGTCTTTGTAGACATTTCTAGGTCCCAAGGATGCAAGGAAACCCCATGCAAAAATGCCAAAACAAAGGGTCAAAACCGAGCAAGAAAAGGAAAAGAGAAGACACCGTCGGATGAACCGACGGTCCCACATTTACAAGCGTCGGTGCAATCGTCGGACGAGTTGGTACACAGGGTGAAACCCTAGGTACCGTCGGATGAACCGACGGTCCATTTTCTACATGCGTCGGACGAGTTGCGGAGGAAGAGCAAGGAAGGCAAGTAGCACCGGA
Organism: Cenchrus americanus; assembly: GCA_947561735.1. Lineage (NCBI taxonomy): Eukaryota > Viridiplantae > Streptophyta > Magnoliopsida > Poales > Poaceae > Cenchrus > Cenchrus americanus. Next base: position 201,784,173 of record OX387241.1, read on the forward strand.
TGATCCGACGGTCCGAGTGAGGACCCCGTCGGTCTATCCGACGCTCGGTTGAATCAAGACAGAGACGCGCCAAGTCGAAGCCTTCAAAGACCGGATGATCCGACGCCTTGGTCAAGGCATAGCGTCGGTCTATCCGACGGTCTGATTGGAAGCTAACGATCGACCGGACGCGAGGCCTTCAACGCCGGATGATCCGACGTAGCGTCGGAGCATAGCGTCGAGCGGTTGTGTCGAGAGAACCTCAACGGCTACGTGACGTGGGAGGGGCACCGGATGAACCGACGCCCGGAAAAGCATAGCGTCGGATCATCCGACGGTACCTTTTTCGGTGGACGTTAGCCAACGGCTAGTTTGATGCCTTGGGCTATTTATACCCCCTCCACTCACTCATTTGAGGTTGCTTTGGTGTGTGGAAGTGCGAGAGGAGTTCAAGACACATTCAAGATCATATCCAATCCATCCAAGTGCTTAATTGCTCATCCTTAGACTAGTGCATGCTTTGTGTGTGTGCTTAGTGCTAGGCTTAGCTTAGAGCTGAGTGAGTGCAAGGTTGTGCCAACCTTGTGAGGTGATTCTTGAGTGGATCCAGTTGTACAAGGTTCGCCGGAAGCCTTGGGGCCTAAGTGGCTCACCGGCAATCGTCATCGACCCTCCGGCTTGGTGTGGAGCGGCGAGGACACTTTGTGCGGGGGACGTGGAGACCCCCTTCCTTGGTGGAGAAGCTCCTTAGTGGAGGCGGCATCAAGGTGACCAAGGGAGCTTGACAAGTGCCTAAGTGGCTAGCCTTTGTGGCAAGTCAAGTTGGTGCTCTTGGGAGAGACTTGGTGACCGGGAAGCAATACTCTTGTGTGAGTGCTTCAACAACGTGGACTAAGGGTGGCTTAGTGCCTACCGATACCACGGGATAAATCGCGTGTCAAGAGTTTGCTTCCTCTCATCCCCTTTACGTTTCCGCATTTACTCTATTGCAATATTTGCTTGTCTCTACATTCCTAGAGTAGTATCATGCCAGGATTGGTTATAGGTTGCAAACCTTCTTTTGGATGGGAGTTTCACACTAGAACAACCGTAGTTGCACATATAGATAGTATGTTCTAGTTTACCTTTGCGCAAAATTAGTGAAGCCATAGGTTAAGGTTTTTAGTTGCCTAATTCACCCCCTCCCCCTCTTAGGCTAACGGCATCCGATTCCTTACAATTTGTAGTTGCTTACTTGTTTTCAATCAAACCTGATGTTTTTTAATTTGTATTTTTCTTCAGTTGAAGCAGCCGCGTATTACAAAGGCGCTTCTCGTGAGCCACAATTCATCAATGTGTTTTCTACAAAGTCCATGGGAAAGATGGTCTGCAGACAGCTGTTGCTACTTTGTTTTATCTTTACTAGAATGTTCTGAGTTTACTCTGTTTATTTATGTGCTGTTGCAGCTAATACCTTCAAGGTTTGTGCAACATTGCATCCACAAAGAGCACCTGAACAATCGCATGACCAATGTTTCAGGACCCCTTGGAAATGTTTGTCAAATTGAGCTCGAGATGAATCAGTCAGACATGTTCTTCGCAGCTGGTTGGTCACAGTTTATGGCATTTCATGGCATCACTGAGGCTGATGCCCTGCTATTAAGATATGAAGGTAACATGGCATTTACAGTCAAAGTCTTTGGGCCTGATGGATGCCAAAGATAGTCCATGCACGAGGATGGCAGAATGCAACATAATGGGCTGGAGACAAGTAAGTTTATGACATCGATGAGTCTGTTTGTACTGTTTTTGAATGTGAGTTGAATGCTGATACATGTCTCTTTCGTCTTATCAAGCGTCAACATTAAAAGATACTGAAGGGCAGCACGAAATATCTCCTGCTTCCAGTAGGAAGTGTAAGAAGTATAAGAGCATAAACATTTGGCCTGATACTGATGAACAAAGGAGGCCAAAAGGAACAAAGGAGGACAAAAGGCTTCGTCTCTTGTTTGAAGAAGAAAAAGAACAAGAGTTCAGAGACAAATTGTGCCTACGACCTTGGACCACCCACTTGACGAAGACAATGAACGCCAGCATGATGAGCAAACATCATCTTGTAAGCACAATATTTTTTGTTCTTGGAAAAATGCACAAACATTTCTGAATAGCACAAACTTATTTCATTTTTAGTGACTATAAAGTTATGAAGTGCAATTTTCTAGGATATGGCATCTAACACATCCGCCAACAAACTTAATTACCTTAGAGACATATTCCATCACTTTCCAACGTTTTAGTTACTAACCATATCACTATATGAAACCTGTGTAGTACTTTTGTTTCTTTAGTGCCAGCTCTTCATGCAGCATTTTTCATGTATATGCACTTCAAGAACTTGTTATCAAACCCATATGAACAAACATTAAGATGGATCGAGCATACAGAAATAACTTGCATAACCTGTGCTCTCGCAACCGCGCCCCTTCTGCAACTCCATTGGTTTCTGGAAGCCTTGCATGATTACTCTCCAGGACTTAATGGGAAGAACCAGTTCTTGGCAGGTGCGCGGTCTCCATTAGAAGAATGGTGGCCAGTCAGCTTGGATCAGGTTGGAAGAAACCCTAAAAGTCATCGAAACCACACTGTGGGATGTCACCATCGCCCGTCCTTAGACTAAGGACGTGTGATGATTATATATATAGCTCAGTAGATCTGTGGCTTTTGTTAGAAACATTGGATGCTATCTGATCACCTGTGTACAAATACCGCCTCTTATGCTGATTGCCTTCGCTAGCTAGGTCAACTAAAAAAACATCATGCGTGAGGTTGTATAGAGACGTCCATGTAACTTTGTTTAATGCAATGGAATTATCATGTACTTCCTCCATCTCTCTCTCTCTCTCTCTCTCTCTCTCTCTCTCTCTCTCTCTCTCTCTATATATATATATATATATATATATATATATATATATATATATATATATATATATATATATATATATATATATATATATATATGCACCCTGGGTGCATTCGTATAACAAATGCACGGACCTCGCGGTTGCAACTTCGCGAGCTTAACCAATTGCAACTTGACGGACCAATTGCAACTCGACGTGAATCAATTGCAACTTGACGGACCAATTGCAACTCGACGTAAACCAATTGCAACTTGACGGACCAATTGCAACTCGACGGACCAATTGCAACTCAACGAGAACCAATTGCAACTAGACCTAGGCGAGCCGCAACCGTGCGCGAACCAGTTGCAACAAAGAGAGTAACCGACCGCAACCGTGACACTACACTAATTGCAACTCGACGGAACTAATTATAACAAATCGACTCCGTTGCAATTGGACACGAACCAATTGCAACTAGACTCCTAATTGCAACCCGACGTGAACAAATTGCAACGAGAATGAGCTCCGGTTGCAACTGGACAAGACCTAGTTGCAACAAGGGTGGGTGCATTCTCTATACGGAATGCACCCGGGTGCATTATAGCAAAAAAATATATATATATATATATATATATATATATATATATATATATCTATATATATATATATAAACATCTACAGATTTAGAAAAGCCAAATGGACGTAGGGACGTATCCACTTTGTTCAGGAGGGTTATTAAGCGAACAATTTGGAAGTTTTTTTAAGAAGAAAGATGCATTAATCTTATCGCATTACACCGGTCCTTTTACCAGGACCCTAAAGAAAAGGAAAATAACAAAGAAGTCTAAAACTCTCGTTCATCTTTCTCGAACCCTTCAGAGATCCATTCGTCACCGCTGTCGAATTCGCTTCCCAATGGTATACACACACAATATTTAGATGCATATAAACATCTACAAATTTAGAAAAGCCAAATGGACGTAGGGACTACTAAGTTATTTTACTTCCTCACGTATCCACTTTGTTCAGGAGGGTTATTAAGAGAACAATTTGGTAGTTTTTTTTAAGAAGAAAGATGCATTAATCTTAGCGCATTATATCGGTCCTTTTACAATCAGGACCCCAAAGAAAAGGAAAATTACAAAGAAGTCTAAAACTCACGTTCATCTTTCTCGGAGCCTTCAGAGATCCATTCGTCACCACTGTCGAATTCGCTTCCCAATCGTTGCCCGAGACCAGAGCCAATCTCCACAAGGGGGAGGCCGCAGAGGAGGGCTTACTTCTAGACAAAACAGCCGAGTACACTGCCTCCCAGGCACATCGGCCAACTCCGGTACCCATGACGCATCCTTCGATTCCACCGCCGGCAACCCGAGCAAAGCTCAAATTTTCACCAAAGATCATCTTCCTCGAAATTAACAGGATCAACAACATCGTCACCTGAAGATGATGACGATATACCGACCCTCAACTCCTGGACAGGTCTCCCCAGCCTCTCCGTTGATGTCGGAGTAGATCGCCATCGGAGAATGAAAGAAGCTTAGAGAAATTATTCCTCTGCAACGTCGTCACTTTTGCATCACCAACGCCGCCAGGAAAACCAAGCCGCAAAGGAACCACGCTCCTCCGGCAAAACCTAACTCAATCGCCGAACATTGGCGGCGAGCAAACCCTAGACCTAGAAGGACTCAATTATGACTTGATCTACTGAAAGGAGGGACCCTCGTCCCTTTGCCACCGGCTTCAGGCCGGAGCCCGAAGGAACGGGGGCCAAGGTTGCGGCAGCGGCGATTACGCGGCGGCGGCGCGGAGGGGTCCCTCGAGTCACCTCGGGGCGACGCGGGGCTGTTTCACGTGAGGGCCCCTCGAACAATTTGGAAGTTGGGAGCACATATCGGACCATGATGGAGAAATGCATGAAAAGTGTTTAGCTACATTTCTAAAACATAGTTTGATTGCACCCATATTTCTTAAATTATTTCAAAGTTTAGGTGATTGAAATATATAAGGCATCGTGTAGTTTAAAATCAGATAAACCTGGGAATCAAATTCCTAGGTAAAATTTCTTGACTCGATATTTTCAGTTTTTTATATGGGATTCATTTAACACTGCAAGGCAAGTAACATTTTTCTTGTTGACTTAACTATTTCCCACATATTAATTGATCTAAACTTTCTTATTGTCTCACTGTCTTACAATTAAGGGTTAACTGAAAATATGCCATTACAGTTTTCAAAGATTGGAGATCTACCTTTAAAAATCATCTAATTGGAAATTTGTCACTACAATTTAACCATACGCCGAAACTTGACATTGTAATTCAGAGTGATATGGAAAATTGCAATTGCAATTCGAAGTGATATTGGAAATTTGCATTCAATTTCGACGTTTGGTTGAACTGCAATGACATATATCTAATTTCACAAAGTTGTAATGTCATATATCAAAATGGCAAAAGTTGGAATGACATATTTCCAATTAACCCAATGGGTAAAAAAAAAAAATCCGTTTTTCAGTAGCACACCCCCTGCACCGCCTCACTGCAGCTGCATCCCGCACTCGACAGATTCCCAGAAGCTGAGGACTCCCATGGCTTCTTCCGGCGACCAAGGGGCCTCCAAGGCCAAGAATCTACGGGTGCTGCTGCGATTCTCCCGCGACACTCTGGTTAGTGCGACCAACAACACTACCGCCGTCGCGCCGCCGGTGACTCCAGCGGCGGAACCTACTGACTGGCTGGTTTTCGCCCAATCGCCCTTTCCCAGCGCATCCCCGACGAGCTCGCAGCGGAGATCGGTGACGGGCCGGCCCTTGTCGTCCGCCCGACGGGGACCAGCGGCAGGGTCAAGGTCTGGCCCGTCGAGGTCGGCCGGGACGGCGACGGCGCGTTCCTGGGCAGCGGGTGGCCGGAGTTCGCGGAGGCCTCCGGCGTCGAGGCGGGGTGGCTCCTTGTCCTCCGCCACCGTGGCCGCGGTGCGCTCACCGTGAAGGCGTTCGACTCCAGCCGCTGCCTCAGGGTGCTCGGGGCTACCACTCCGCCGCGTGAAGGTACTGGAAGACCCCCATGGAAATCTTGGACCTTTTAGTCTCAATTTCACGTCGTGTCGATGTCCCGCGGAAATTAAAGGTTTAAATTTTGAGCATTCTTAGGTAATTATACTCCTTTTTATTACCTTGTAATGGGTTTACAATACAAGGTAAAAGGGGATAAAATTACCCCAAATAAGATGTGTGGAGACTAGAGAGATCAGTAATGTTGGTGTTCTGCCTGCTCCTGGACTCTGAAAATTGACTCATTTTGCAGCATTGGAGTCATCAAAATGTTTGGCTCATTCTTAAAATAGGGGGAAATCTGATTCTCAAAACTGAGTACTATTGATCTAAGTGTATATGCCATCTTGGTTAACTCCTAGAGTAGTTCCCTGCCTCCAATTCGTAAGCAATCGCAAAAAATCTGTTCCCTGTTAAAGCTGATTGTTTTTAACTCATATTTTGTTCAGTTGAAGCAACTATGAGCAGAAAAGATGATGCACGTAAGCAGCAGTTCATCAGTGTGCATCCAACAAATTTCATGGAGAAGATGGTTGGTTCGCAGACTGTTGATAGCTTGTTTTCCTAACTTTGTCCTCTTTTTGGAATGGCCTGACTTTACTCCTTGTATGTGTCCTCGCAGCTAATACCTGCTAAGTTTGTGCAGCAGTACCTCCCAAAAGATCACCTAAACAATCAGTCGGCCGTCGTTTTGGGCCCCACTGGCAAAGTTCATAGCATTAAGCTCGAGATGGGTCAGTCAGATTTGTTTTTTGCAGGTGGATGGTCACAGTTTCTCGCATTACATGACATTACTGGAGCGAATGCTCTGCTGTTAAGGTATGAGGGCAACATGGTGTTTACAGTCAAAGTTTTCGGGCTGAACGGATGCCCAAGAGAGTTCAAGCATAAGGAGGTCAGAGTTCCACAAAGTGAGCAAAAGATAAATATGTTTACTATATTTTAATTCTGTTACCAATGAATGCTAGCAGTCTTATCAAGTATCAACATTTCCAGATATTGAAGAGCAGCAGGAAGCACCATCTGCTTCGATTCAGAATTGCGAGAATGATCTGTCGATTAGTGATGGAGAAAACATACCACAAAGCTCCATCACTTCTTTAAAAAAGGCATCGTCACGAGTGAAATGCATTTACAAGATTGGGCCACCGGCTTGGATAAGGAAGGAAATGAGCACCAATGCAATTAGAAAATATATGGTAAGTGCAATCTTATTCTATTGATGAGACTAATTTAGGAATTAGATAAATTTGTTTTAGTGTTAAACAAGAATATGAACTGAAAATTTGCCATATACGGCATTTGGATTTCTGTGAGACAAGCTTACCTTTCCGAATGGTGAAACAGGAACATATTTCATTATATGCTTGAACTGATAGACATGAGTAATAAACAAATTAATATATGGAAATACTTATTTTATCAGAACTTGGGTAAACTTGTCACATGAACAAGGAATTCATCCACTTCGATATATAACTTGTCAGTGATTGCTTACGTAGAGCAGTTTCTGATCAATGCTATTGGAATACTTGCAGACTTTGCCAGCAGCCTTCTGCGATGCAATTGGTTTCCAGGAAGGTTGCACAATTACATTCAAGACCTCACTGAGCAGCACCAGCTCTTGGCAGGTGCGTGTTCGCCCATACAAGGGTAGCAGTCATCAGCTCGGATCAGGCTGGAGGAGGTTCTGCCAGGAGAACAGGATCAAGGAAGGTGACGTCTGCACCTTCAACATCATCGATTCCACACTCTGGCATGTTGCCATTGCGCATCGATAAGCTCCAACCAATTGACCTGACAACAATGTGCCAACAATGTGTCAGTGTCCTTTGTTAAAATGCTAGGTACAACATCATAGCATCATGGACTTTAGTTAAACTGCGATGCACCTCTTAATGTGATTTGGGCAAGTTGCCCGATTGTCGGCTACACTGTTGAGTGCTTAACTGAACCTTTCAGGCTTCTGTTGTTTACTGGTGTCCTTAGCTAGGCCCATTTACAGAATTGCAGGTCATCAAGGCTACCTGATTCATTGTGTGAAATTAGTGCGTGTAAAGTATTCCAATTAGATCAGACGGTGATGAAGTCTATAGCCTAGAGGGAGATGAAATGTGCGATAATGTCCATCCCATCCAAGCTATCAAATTCCAGTTCCAGAGATCTGTTCTCACTTCTACTCAGACTCAAAGTTAAACTTCAGATAAAGCAATCTCTTAAGTTGCAGTTGATTGGTTTGGTTGCCTTCTTGCAACTCACATCACAATGTAGTTGCCATCTAAGTTATGTAGTAGTGGGGGGATGATAGTGTAAGCTTCTCCGGCAATATACAAAGACATACGTGCGGGAGTTAAGATCACAGCAGAGATGGTTACAGATAGATATATACAGAATCCCATCTGTAACAATCTACTGAGATAGTGACATAGTTTGGAACCTCTCTGGAAATTGAACTTTTTATTAGTAAAAGCTAAATGAAATAGTAAAATTTAAACATCTAAAACTGTGCTAAAATAGGTTTGTATTTTGTATCACCCTCACCCTAAGAATGGAAAAACAATTAATACATAAGCTGAGTTACTTCAACGCTGACAATCCACAGTCTTTATAGAACCCATCCCATAATTGAGCATCGAAAAGTATAAGCTGAGTTAGAAACCATCTAACACAGGACTATCATAAAATGAAGTATCGAACCATGGACTTAATACGGAAAGGGAATGTGCTGCACTCATTGAGAGGCCTATCGGTCACAAAGACAACAAATACAGTCATTGAAATATATTGGAATTTTCTAATGCCTTAGTTATCAATAATTGGCAAAGAATTTCTTGGTAAATAAGGTCTGTTAATCTCAAAATCAGAGTGGTGACATATTGGACTCTTGCGCACTATCAAAGCAACAAATCAGATGTCCTAATTATTTCTAGCACACGTGAGAATTATCCCTTGTGGAAAGCTATTACCTTTGTAGGCCATGTTGATATATCAAAAATTGGTTTGTGTGTTTTTCATATATTTTTCACCATCATGTTTTACAGTGTCCAATGCGAGTTTAGAATGTTAGGAACCTAGCGCACAATTACCTAAGTTTTACTGAAATATAAACATTGGTACAAACTGGTTGAAAAGAGAAAACTGTATGATGTAACCAAATGCACTATTCTGAAAATTCTATATTTTGCTGTTTTTAATACCACTCAATCAGCCATGCTGCGCTAGTCCCAAATTTTAGTATTATTCTTATTTTAGGTTGGCCATGTGCCTATACTAGAATAAATTATATAGGAAATTTTGTTTCTATAAGTAGTGTTTTTTTCAGAAAACATTAGTTGCGTAATTTGTATTTTAAGAAGTTCTTTAAAAAATCTTGTTCAAATACCGTGAAAAAGTTATTCCTATAAACTTTATTTGTATAATTTTTGTTTTATTAATACTCCCTCCGTATCGTTTTAGTTGACGCCGGTAGTTCAGTTAGAAAGAATCAAAGTATTTGTCATCCCTTCAAGGCACATGTTAGCTTCCATTTTTACCCCTTTCCTGTTAACTTGCGTTGCGCTGTTGTCGTTCGTGCATGGCGCCTACATGCTTCCGCGCGGTTGGAGCAGCATCTCCTGCTAGTGGGCACACCCCTTTCGATGCTGACACGGACATGCGCCATGCGGCCGTTGATACAGAAGAGCCCATGGCAGTCAAACACCGCAGCTAGATGCTCGATCAGATGAGCGGGCGCTTAGGACAGTCTCAGTGGAGTTTCATGTAGAGCTTCATTGCATTAAATATGCTGATGTGGCGAAAATAGAATGTGAGAGTTTCATAGGATGTGAGCAGAGTTTCATCACCATCAAACTCCACTAGCACGATTACCTAGTTTTCAGTCTAGGTAATTTTGCTTATGAAAATTGCACTGAAACTGGCCTTAGACGGAAGGGCAACCATACAGGATGAGTTTGGGGGCCGAAGAGTAAATGTATGTCTTCCTTAATTCTCACAAAGCGGTTAGGAATGTCATTTAAAACTAGGTGATACCCCGCGCGTTGCTGCGGGGATTGTTTTATGCACACAAAAATCGTAAAACTGAAACGAAAACTTATTTGAGAATGTACACAGAGCAATTAATCTTCAAAACTAACAAAATAAGGACAACAACAAACTTGAAATGCTAATAAAGTTGGAGTAGAGCATGTTACATAGGCTAATGTGCTTGCTATTTCCAGAAAGGTTAAATGAATTCATACGAATCTGCAAAATTGAGGCAAAATCAATTCATATGAACATGCAGAATTGAAGATGTTTTGAAAGGGCAGTACATGGAACATATTGAGTGCATGAAACTCAATCAAAACTCCATCACCTCATCATTATATAGGCTCACTGCCGCGCTGTCTCCAACCATGGAAAGCAGCTCCGATCCATGTCCATGCCCGTCTGGTACTCCTGCGAGCTCTGATCATGTTCATGCCCGTCCGATACTCCTGTGTCCGCCCCACACGCAGCATCGGCGGGCGCATTGCTGCATGCTCCTCCTCCTCCTTCCCGAGACGCCATCCGGTTGGTAATGCTGCTCCAAGTACATGCACACGTCTGACGTCTCGGTCGATTAAATAGTGAGCATCGTCGCGTCATTTGCTGCAAGACCATGTAAGAGTGGATGGTAAAGGTGGGTGGACGTCCTTTGAACTGCAGTGTGTTGGTTCAGGCCGTTGTTTCAGCGGTCATTAACTCATTATTAATAGGAGGCTCTCCAGGTGCCATCCCTTCAGCTGGTGTGTAGTGCTGCTGCCGTTTCAGCTGTTCTTTTTTTTGGCTGCGTGCATGTAATGTTGTCGTATCAACTGCTTTGCTGTGTGGGTGCTAGGAGCAATTAAAGAGGAAAGTTGGGTGGAAGAAATCTGGATGAGCCAAGATTAAGAGGATGACGTGGCACTCTAGGAGTTGAGAGAATGGTACCACTTATATAGTTTTGTATGATGATATGGAGGGAGTGCACCCTTCGCGTGTCTATCTGCCCCCCTAATATATTTCATTTCTACTATTGCTAGCTAACTCCACTACATGTTAGAGGCACGGAGGAGAGTTAGAACCACATGACCAAGTGGTGTGTATATATTTCATTTCTCTCTCACACACATTGGGAGCCTAGGGCTTCCAATAATTATTGAAAGCCCCAGCCACGCAAACCACATCTAGTTCAACCAAACTGCATCCTCACCCGTGCATGGCACCAGTGGCCACCCCCCACCTCAGCTTCCCCTTTACCAACCACTGGCCGTGGCCCACCACCCACCCCCTCTCCCTGCTCTTTATTTCAAAATCCACCCACCCGACCACCATCTATTCTCACAGGCGGATAAAGAAGCTGGCCGCACCATCGCCGGCGTCGTCCCTCCGGCCTCGCGATGGCTCCACCCGACCGCGCTGGTGCCGCCCCTCCTTCGGCCTCTCGTCAGCCGCCGCCGACTACACCGGCTTCGCCCCCTCCTCCTTCGCTGGCGGTCGCAGATCCAGGCGGGAAAGGGGTGGGTGTCCCAACCGAGCAGCCTCCCGACTAGGGATGCAAGTGGGTACCCAATGGTGTTTTTTGGGTCCAGCCGATTAATTACGATAGTATGCCACTCTAGTTTATTTTCTCTCCAAAATTAATTACGTATGCCATCCTAGTTAATTTTATCAATTTTTTGGGCCGACCCAACGACCCATTATAATGCCAACTTGCATCCCTACTCCCGACCCCAAGTGCACGCGACGGATCCGGCCAGCTCTGCCCTGGGTGGCACGCCGCGGCGGGCGGGGGCGCAGGCGGCGGTGCCAGCTCCAGCCTGCTTGGATCTGGCGACCTCCACCAGGCCGGTGGTGGCTGCCGGTCCCCTATGACAGCGTGAGGCAGCGCCGCCGCCAGGCCGGGCCGCAAGCTGCCCGTCCCCAAAGGAGGCAACGAGCGGTGCACCGACGGTGCGACCTCGAGCACTGCAGTGTCGTCCCGGAGCTCCTTCTTCACGTTGGTGGGCCGACGGCCACGTGCGCCAGCAGCAGGTGCATGGCCGGCGTGGGAACTCCCTGTGCGCATGGTGCTTCCTGGCTCAGGTGCTTTCCCCATGCCCTTTTCCTCCTCTGCTTGCAACGTGTTCGATGTATTGCCTCAGCCAAGCACCTCGCGACATCGCCTTCACCTCTGCACCAATTCATTGTTGTAGGGGAGCAGCAACCCTGCAGCGCCGTGGTTCGGGAGCCGGATGTTGACGCCATGCCCCTTCGCCACCACCGGATCGACCACAACACCTCTGTGTCCGGCCATCGAGCCGTGTTTTTTGCAGGGATGTTGCCGGCGGTTGCCAGAACTTCAATGACAAGCTGATCGCCGGATCACACGGGATGATTGTTTGCCTTGAATTTTTGCTGGTTTTTCATTTTGATGTTCGGAGATCTGCTGGTAGGGTAGGATTATGACTGTTAGTACAAGATTATTATATTATGATGCTTGCATGACATGCCAAAACATTTCGAATCCTTTATATGTTTCTATATCATGGTTATTGGTGTTTCACGGTCATAACATTCTACGGTCATGTTACCGATTTTATATGCTCGAGCATAGATTTATATGATTGCGTGTATAGATTTCTATGCATGGTGCCCTGAATCCAAATTTCAAATGTAGACTCGACAACCGATTTCTATGACTCGGTCCATAGGTTTCGATGATCCAACAAAGATAGGTATCCCTAAGTTTCTATGTGTGTTCTTTTGTTTCGTGGTGTGACACCCTAAAATTCCATCACTAAAATCACTTAGCAACTTAATATTGTCTTAGGGATTTAAGGAGATTAAAATGCTAAATAAAATTGAGCTCTAAAAATATTAAAGATAATTTAATAACCTTAGAAACAACAAGTGTATGTGCATCATCATTTGGCTTGCATGGTTTTGTTGCTTGAGTGGTTTCTAAAAAGTCTATAAAATATTTGAGAAAGGTTTGCAAAAGTTTGATTTGAATTTGAGTTGAAATTGGATTTGAAAATAAGGTTTAAAAAGAAAAAAGAAAAAAAAACAAAACCCCGCACCCTTACCTTTTCGGCCCAAACGACCCCGGCCAGTGTTCCCCGCCGGCCCACCGTCCCCCCCCTTCCCTTTTTTTTTTTTTTTTTCGGCGCGCGCCGACGGGCGGGCCCCCCCGTCGGCCTCTATCCCCCTCCTTCCTTTCTTCTTCCCCGCGCCGCGCGCCGGCCGCCGCCGCACGCCGCGAGAATCCGCTCGGCCCCCGCCCCTTCCCCTTCCTTCCTTTCCTCCCCGAGCACCGCCAATTAAGGCAAGTAACTGCCCGTGATCAATTGGGGGCCGTTTCCCCCTTTCCTTACACCGAGCCGTGATGGCCGCCGGCCATCAATGGCAACCCGCCGCCGCCCCCGTCCCCTAGCCGCTTCACTTCCCTCCCTCGGGCCCTTATAAGCTTGCTCACGCGCTCCTTGGCTCCCCTTTCGCCTCGCAAGACACACACGCGCCGAGCCCGAGCCCAATTTCTACGCGCGCCGCCGCCTTGGTTTCCGCCGCCGCCGTCGTCTCGTCGCCGCCGGTGAAGGGCCAAGCCTTCTCGCCCGTTTCGCGTTGACCATTAGGTTCGCGCAGGGGGCTTGACAAGCTCGTGTGCCTGCAGGGTTCACGCCCTCGACGCCCGTGGCGCCCGCGCCCGTGCTCGCCGGAGCGCCGCCCGAGCCGCCGTCGTCACCAAGCCGCCCCATTGCCGCCTCCTTTCCACCCTTCGGCCCGTCCTCATCGCTCGCGTGTGGTAAGCAACCCCCCCGCCCGGTTCCCCTCCTATCGCGCGCGGCCGCCTTCCCCCGCGGGCTCGCCGGAGCGCCCGCGCCGCCCCCTCACGGTGCCGGCCGCCGGTGAAGCCTAATCGTGCCCGTAGAGCCCGCGATCGTGTGCGCACGCTCTCCCACGTCGTTTTGCGCCAATCGTAGCCGGAGTAGTGGCCCGAGCGCCGTAGAGGGCTTACGCCGGCGAGCCGGCCGCCGCGCGCCGCCGCACCGCCCCGTTCCCGGCGACGCGCGCCGCCGCCCTCGCGTGCACGCGTCCGCAGCCGTTAGATCACGCGCAAACGGCCGAGATCGCGTACCCCTTCGGTTTAAGTGGCCGGGTCCACGGTGGACCCATGGACCGCGCCCACGGCCGGGTCCACGGTGCACCCATGCGCCATCCGCCGTTGGATCTCAGATCCACGGTGTTGAGTGGCGGTTTTGTTTAAGAGTCCCTGGGAATTCAAATATTAGCAAGCCGGTCCTTCCACCTTTGAAAATAATTACAGTTAGGTCCTGATTCTTGCAAACTAGCCCCTATCTACCCCGTTTAATTCTCGTTTTAAGCCCTTTTCACTTCTTTTTGCACATAAACCCTCTGATTTAATTTATAAAAATGTTTTAGCCCCTGAATTTATTCATAAACAACCCCGTAGACATAGTTTTCTTGCAAATAGGCCCCCGAAAACTCGTTTTAACCATATCTTTCTCATTTTAACTCCGTTTTTAGCGTTCTATATATCGAAATGATCGTCTCGACGAGTAGAATCTTTTAAACAGTAAATTTACCAGTTTTATTACTGTTTGGTGTACTGTTTTGTTTATTGATTGTTATCCATGTTTGACTCGTAGATATCGTGCTCGTTTCGTCCGAGCTCCCTGTCGGAAGTGATCCGGAAGAACCTGTCTTTGAAGAGGAATTCACCCGGCTTGTAGAGGAAGGCAAGTGGATTTCCCCCTCCGCATAATCTTTTTGAACCTATGTCACCGCATGCTAAACAATGTTTACTATTCCCGTTGATATGCATAAATCGATGGGCAAACACCTAGCTAAGGACTTGACTAGATGCTTTATCACTTTACCTTGATCAACCCTGTTTAAACAAATGTTTGGGGTAGATAAATGCTTAGCTTGCTCAACATAAGTATCGTTATGCTTTGTTTATGTTATACATCTCAATTTTGTTTATGTTTATGCTTGTGCTTTAAACAAGATAACTTGATATAATCGGAACATGGAGAACCACCCAAGATAACAAGTACAACCACGGTCCACATGGCTCGGCTTAGCCAATTAATTAGGAGAGTGGGGTAGCCGATAGCTCTTTTCCGAGAGGGGCACAGGGGGCCGGAGTTGAAGGGGTATAGCCCGGTCCTTTTGGGGTAGCGACCTTGGCTAAGGTGTTGACCACTAGGGAGGGTTATGGCCGCTCCGCCGCAGAATCGTTGCGGGCTGTTGGTTTCTCTTCTTTCCTTTGTAAAGGCTTCGTAGTGGACCCCTAGCCACTCACCTTGGAAGTGTTTAAGGGTCTAGCTAACCCGGGCAAGATGGGGAACACGAACCGTGGGTAAAGTGTACAACCTCTGCGCAGTGAAAATCGATCGATCGGCCGTGCTCACGGTCACGAGCGGCTTGGACCCTCACATGATTAATAAACTTAAAGACTAATGCAAATCATGGGTTGGAGGTTTGGTTTGAGGTTTCTTTTAAGGTTAAGTGGGTTGGTATACACTTACATCTAGTAACTAGGTGCTTGCTAATAAAACTTGACCAACTTATAAAATGCTTACCGTGAACCATAGCCTATTCTTGATAGCCTTGCATTTTCCCCCACTTGCCGAGCTCCAACCATAAGTGTGCTCACCCTTGCTTACCGCCGTTCGGAGGAGAACGTCGGAGGTGAGGACGAGTATTGGAGCGACTTCGAGGAGTTCTAGGCATGCGGATCCCCCGGTCATCATGCCCGTGGATGTCGCCGATGGAGTTGCTCGTCGTCGTTTAGTTATCGTTTTGTTCGGACCTTCGAGTCCACTCTTATGGATGTAATAAAGGATGTTATACCGGTTTAAACTCTTGTACGTTTTGTTACAAGCAATGGTATTACTCTCGTTTTGTCTAATCATGTGTGTGTAAATGATCCCGGCGCACATATGAGATGCATTCGGTTTTCCTTGTAAAATCGGGTGTGACAAAGTGGTACCGTAGCCGTGATGACTGTAGGACGCAGCCTTAGTTAGAAATGGACGAAATTAAGGATTCATGTTCTAGAAAGCCTCATCATGCTTCAAATCATCTTATTTACGCACTAAAAATCTAATTTAACTTTGTTTATCATTTTAAACTATCATTTTGATTTATTCTGCACTCTGAGATCAGTTTTGCTTTGACAGATGGCCAGGACTTACATGACCCCTCGCAAGAGCACTGGTGGGCGCTTTCCCTCTCGGGACACCGGCTCCTCGCCACCGCCTTGAGGATGTTGAGGAGGAACAGGAGGAGTTCCGGTAGGAGGTTGAGGTTGAGGAAGACCCGAGAGGAGGTCCGACTGAAGAAGAAGAAGAGGATCCGAAGAAGTCGAGATGGAGGAGGAGGAGCCGGAAGAGCCATTGGAACGCCACACCGTACGATGGCACGGTGCTTGAGGCGGACGTAGACGGTGACATTGTGATTCCACCGGCGCCCGCAATCAATGAGGAAGCACCCCCCGCACCCGCCGATCCTGTGCCGAAGGTGATCCGAAGACTCCGGTGATGACACCGTGGGTGAGGATGATGGTAACCATGCCGCCGGCAACCCGAGCAAGATGAAGATCCCCGCTACCATGGAGCCGAATACCATAAGCACTCTCATCGAAGCCGAGAATGGGCGGTTCCGCATTCTCTTGTGGGATGTTCCGAGGTATCCGGGGTATACCATAAGGCCTCTCTATGTGACCAAGCATTTCGGTGAGCCCGGAATGAGGGATTACTACACTTGCAAAGTTTACATCGAGAAGCCTCCGAATGATACCGAAGGATGGAGGTATCGCTCATCCCACCATAGCACAGGCTCGTTCTCTACGGATGATGCTTGCGGTGAATGATGCAGCAAGGAGGGCGCTCGGTCGGTTTGTAATGCTAATCGAGTGCGGTTGTTCCAATCGGAGTACCGTCATGTGCCTCGACGTGCAAGTGGCACGAAGTGACCGTGGTGCCGGCAGGAGGCGATGACCGCATCGATGTCTTGGCAAGGGTGACTGCTGCTGCGAATGCTGATCCGGAGGGAGCAACTTTAGAGATAAACAAGTATCATGAAGAGTCGGGCAGTCGCTCGGGCAAAGATAGCACGACCGGAAGCACAACTTGCGGGACGGCGACCGCCTCGGGAAGTCATGCCATACCGGACTACGCCTTCCCCTCCGCGCAAGAGGCTTCGTTACAACACCGATGAAGCTACTACTCGTCTTGGCTAGGATCCTAGGATGCTCGCCCTTATCATTTACCTTTTCGATAGACCGTTCGTGTGAACGTAATTACTTGTAATAATGAATGCTGTTTGCAAACATGCTTGAGTTGGATCTTTGCTTGATTGTAATTGTATGGTGGAGTGATGGCCACTATGCAATCTGAAATTTTAAGTTAATTAAAGTTTGGTTTGGGTTTTATCGGTTGTCATTGCTTAATCTCTTATGCAAATGTGATTGGATCAAATCTGTTTTCGCAGTCATATGACATGTCAGTAATGTTTTGTTTATAACTCAAGCTACAGAATTCCAAATGACATGAAACCAGTTGGGTTAGTTCACAAATTTAGAGGAGGAATTTCTGTCAAAAATTCAATGGTATACTATACATATTCTGGGAGTTATGCACAAAGTAATGAACATGACAGAATCTGTAAATCTCTGCTGATATAGCTGTACTGTTTGAATTATATCTCGAGTTGTACATATCCAAATGAGGTGATTCCAGTTGGGATGGTTCCATAATTTTATACACTATAATCTGGTAAAAATTCGTGGTCATTGGATATTTACACAGAAAGTTATGCATAATTCTTTGAGGTCAACAAAATCTGTCTTAACTGAAGTACATGCTGTCATTTTACTTTGAGTTATTCTCTTATGCAATGATTCAAGTACAATTATCTGAGATATGATTTTTCTAACGGTCAGATGGTAAACACCAGGTCCGGAGGAGGTCAAGACGTGCCACCCGTGATCCGGGCACATATTGCTAATCAACAAAACCCAAGCACCACCTCCACCGATCAACCAAGCAATGGACCCGAACATGCAGCAATTCCCGGCAGCGCAGATGCAACCGATTCAAAACCTTACCAACACAGGTGCAGCAGATGCAAGCTCAACGAGAACCAGCCACCACCACCGATGCCTCCACCACCCCCGCCACCAAGGGACAGCACAAGGAGTTCATGAGCCACCACCCCCCTACATTTTCTCACTCGGCCGATCCACTAGATGCCGATGACCGGCCGAAAACTATCACTAAGAAGTCGGAAATCGTGCAAGGTGCACCGACGGGGAGATGGTTCGTATGCCGCTGGAAGACTTGTGGGGGGCAAGCCGCGATTGGTGGGATGCGTACTCTCAAGCTCATCCCAACAGCGAGAACATCACTTGGCGAGAATTCCGTGACAACTTCCGCACTTATCACATTCCTTCGGGGGTTCTCAAGCTCAAGCGAGAGGGAGTTCTTGTCACCGAGGCAAGGCAATATGTCGTTGATCGAGTATCCGAACAAGTTCACTCACTTGTCACGTTATGCACCGATGAAGTCAACACTGATCCAAAGAGGCAAGAAAGGTTCCTGGATGGCTTGATTAGTCCTCTGAACTATCTACCGCAGTCACATCTTCCCGGACTTTCAGACGCTGGTAAACAAAGCTATTGGGCTGGAAAGCAAGAGAAAGGAGATGGGTGAACATAAACGCAAGTTTCAGTCTCAGGGGCAGTCTAGCAGTAACACCCGTCCCCGTTACAGTTCTCAGCAGAGCTTGACTCCATATCGTCCTGGTGGTCAAGCTGGGAGGTACCCACAGAACATGCAGCTCCAGCGCTCGTTTCAGCCACAGCGCTTCAATCCTCAGACACCCAGAGCTCCTACCCCTCCGATGAGTCGTCCTAGCAACAACTGCGGGGGCACCGTCGAAACACCAACCCCGTTCGGTCCGGTGGATGCTTCAAGTGTGGAGAGCCGGGGCATTATGCTAACAACTCGTCCAAAGAGGGTGATGCGGACTCCGCGAGAGGGATATTGGGAACAGGACCGGGCAGCCATCTTCTCGGGCTCGTACTCCACGGACACCCGGCAAGAAAGGCCGGCAGAGTCATGTGCGTGGCCGAGTCAATCATGTATCGGGGGAGCAAGCTCGAATGATGCCGGCGTGGTATAGGGTACGTTTTTCGTCAACTCGTACCCGCTACCGTATTATTTGATTCGGGAGCATCACATTCATTCATAACCGATCAATTTGTGGCAAAATATAACTTATCTATGAGTACAATGAAGAACCCACCGATAGTTAGCACTCCGGGGGAGAAATGAAAACTCGGTCACATATGCCCACAAGTAAAGATTAATATCATGGGGGTAGACTTTCTTGCTAATCCGGTAGTTCTAAAATCATGGGGAATAGATGTCATTCTTGGTATGGATTGGTTAAGGAGTTGTGATGGAGTAATTCGGTGTCGGAAGAGGTCGATCGTTAACCGGTCCTCAAGGGGAAAGAGTAGAGTATGTGAGTGCACCCTCATCCGTTAAAGGAGTTATGAACTCGTTGAAGGCAAGGCCTTGGAGGATATAAGGGTAGTGAATGAATTCCGGATGTGTTTCCGGCAGGATTTGCCGTGTATGCCACCCGATCGTGACATTGAATTTAGTATTGAACTTATACCCGGTATCGCTCCCATATCTAAAAGACCATATAGAATGGATGTTAAAGATCTAGCTGAATTAAAGAAACAAATTGAAGAATTACTTAGTAAAGGGTTTATCCGTCCTAGTTCATCACCATGGGGAGCCCCCACACTCTTCGTTGATAAGAAGGATGGATCTAGGAGGTTGTGTATAGACTATCGATCACTTAACGAGGTTACTATCAAGAATAAATACCCTTTACCTCGGATTGAGGATTTGTTTGATCAAATGAGAGGAGCTAAGGCTTTCTCTAAGATAGATCTTAGATCGGGTTATCATCGAGTTGAAAATCCGTGTGGAGGATATACCAAAGACAACATTCACTTCTAGATATGGGTTATATGAGTTCACCGTGATGTCCTTTGGCTCGACCAATGCACCAAAGATACTTTATGTATTTGATGAACAAGGTATTCATGGAGTATCCGGATAAGTTTGTTGTGGTATTCATTGATGATATATTGGTATTCTCTCGGAGTGAAGAAGAACATGAAGAACATTTGAGGCTTGTGTTACGAAGTTACGGGAACATCACCGTATGCCAAGTTCGAGCAAGTGTGCTTTCCGGTTAAAGGAGGTATCTTTTCTCGGACATATAATCACGGATGGAGGCATAGCGATCGATCCAAGCAAGGTTCGGGATGTATTGAACCGGAGTCCGCCTAAGAATGTGCCGGAGATCGAAGTTTCCCGGGTCTTGCGGGATACTATCGGAGGTTCATTGAAGGGTTTTCTAAGATAGTGAAGCCACTTACCACTCTGCTCGAGAAAGGAAGAGAATTCAAATGGGATGAGAAGTGTCAGGCTAGTTTTGAGGAGTTGAAGAAGAGGCTGACCACAGCACCTGTGTTGATCATGCCAGACATACACAAAGGGTTCGATGTGTACTGTGATGCCTCTCGGCAAGGTTTGGGATGTGTGTTAATGCAAGAAGGAAAGGTAGTAGCTTATGCTTCAAGACAGTTGAGGAAACATGAGCAGAACTATCCTACTCATGATCTTGAGTTAGCTGCGGTTGTTCACGCATTGAAGATCTGGAGACATTATATGATTGGGAACAAGTGTAAGATCTTTACTGACCATAAGAGTCTGAAATATATCTTTACTCAGAAGGATCTGAATTTGAGGCAAAGAAGATGGTTAGAGTTGATCAAAGGTTATGATTTGGATATCCGGTATCATCCGGGAAAAGTGAATGTTGTGGCGGATGCTTTGAGTCGGAAGGGACGGACTAATATGCTATTGGGACACCTGTTACCTCGAAGCTATGTTGGGAGATGGCACGGCCTTAACTTGGGAATGGTTGCTTCAAGTGAGACTCGACATTAGAGATCGAGTCGACTCTTGAGCGAGGATATCGTGAAGGGACGGATGATCGATGCCAAGATCGCAGAATACAGAAAGTTGATTAAATTAGGCAAAGTTCCGGAATTCAGAGAAGATGAACAAGGAACAGTGTGGTTTAAGAACAGAATCTGTGTACCTGAGATCAAGGAATTGAGAGAAGTCATCTTGAAGGAAGCACATGATTCAGCTTACTCTATACACCCTGGTAGTACCAAGATGTATCAGGACTTGAAGCAGAGATACTGGTGGTATGGGATGAAGAAAGATGTGGCAGCTCATGTAGCCTTGTGTGATGTGTGCCAAAGAGTGAAAGCTGAGTATCAAAGACCAGCAGGATTGCTACAACCTCTGAAGGTACCTGAGTGGAAATGGGAGGAAATCGGTATGGATTTCATAGTAGGATTACCTCATACTCGTGACGGGTATGATTCTATTTGGGTTATTGTGGATAGATTAACCAAGGTAGCGCACTTCATTCCAGTGAAGACGACCTATACAGGAGTAAAGCTAGCTGAGTTGTATAATTCGAGGATAGTGTGTTTGCACGGGGTACCGAAGAAGATAGTGTCGGATCGAGGTACACGGTTCACCTCACGGTTTTGGCGAAGTTGCATGAATCAATGGATACAAAGTTAAACTTCGGCTCAAGATACCATCCTCGGACGGATGGGCGGACAGAGAGAACAAATCGGATACTCGAGGATATGTTGAGAGCTTGTGCGTTAAAGAACAAGTGGCGGTTGGGATAAGAGTTTGCCTTATGCGAGTTTGCTTATAACAACGGCTATCGTCCAAAGCATCAAGATGGAACCTTTTGAAGCTCGTATGGAAGGAAGTGTAGAACACCGTTGTTTTGGAATCGATCGGTGAAAGGCGAGTTCTTTGGGCCGGACAAAGATACGAGAAGCGGAAAAGCAAGTTGAAATCATAAGGGAGAATCTTAAGGCGGCACGGTCTAGACGGAAGAGTTATGCCGATCCTCGGCGAAGAGAGGTGATCTTGGAAGTCGGTGATTATGCATACCTCGAGTGTCACCTATTCGAGGGTTACGAAGGTTTAATGTCGGGGGAAAGTTATCACCTCGATTTATCGGACCTTTCAAAATTTTGGAACGGAAAGGAGAAGTAGCATACCAGTTAGAGTTGCCGACACGGTTGTCGGGAGTTCATGACGTGTTTCATGTATCTCGGCTAAAGAAATGCACAAGTGAGGTTAGAATAGAACCGAAGGTACGGTTAGAGGATATTCAAATGGAGAATGATCGACGTACAAGGAATACCCCGTTAAGATCTTGGATGTGTCGAAAGAGTTACCGGGAGTAAGATCATCGAATGTGTAAAGTGCGGTGGAGTCATCACACCGAGGAAGAGGCCACTTGGGAAAGAGAGGATGAACTCAAAGAAGACTTCCCTCATTTGTTCTCTAAATCTTCGAATCTCGGGACGAGATTCTCTTTAAGGGGGTAGGATTTGTGACACCCTAAAATTCCATCACTAAAATCACTTAGCAACTTAATATTGTCTTAGGGATTTAAGGAGATTAAAATGCTAAATAAAATTGAGCTCTAAAAATATTAAAGATAATTTAATAACCTTAGAAACAACAAGTGTATGTGCATCATCATTTGGCTTGCATGGTTTTGTTGCTTGAGTGGTTTCTAAAAAGTCTATAAAATATTTGAGAAAGGTTTGCAAAAGTTTGATTTGAATTTGAGTTGAAATTGGATTTGAAAATAAGGTTTAAAAAGAAAAGAGAAAAAAAAAACAAAACCCCGCACCCTTACCTTTTCGGCCCAAATTGCCCCCCGGTGTTCCCCGCCGCCCACCCCCCCCCCCCCCCCTTCCCTTTTCTTTTTTTTTCGGCGGCGCGCGACAGCGGGCGGGGCCCCACCGTCGGCCTCTATCCCCCTCCTTCCTTTCTTCTTCCCCGCGCGCCGCGCCGGCCGCCGCCCGCACGCGCGGGAATCCGCTCGGCCCCCGCCCCTTCCCCTTCCTTCCTTTCCTCCCCGAGCACCGCCAATTAAGGCAAGTAACTGCCCGTGATCAATTGGGGGCCGTTTCCCCCTTTCCTTACACCGAGCCGTGATGGCCGCCGGCCATCAATGGCAACCCGCCGCCGCCCCCGTCCCCTAGCCGCTTCACTTCCCTCCCTCGGGCCCTTATAAGCTTGCTCACGCGCTCCTTGGCTCCCCTTTCGCCTCTGCAGCACACACGCGCCCGAGCCCGAGCCCAATTTCTACAGCGCCGCCGCCTTGGTTTCCGCCGCCGCCGTCGTCTCGTCGCCGCCGGTGAAGGGCTAAGCCTTCTGCCCGTTTCTGTTGACCATTAGGTTCGCAGGGGGCTTGACAAGCTCGTGTGCCTGCAGGTTCACGCCCTCGACGCCCGTGGCGGCCGCGCCCGTGCTCGCCGGAGCGCCGCCCGAGCCGCCGTCGTCACCAAGCCGCCCCATTGCCGCCTCCTTTCCACCCTTCGGCCCGTCCTCATCGCTCGCGTGTGGTAAGCAACCCCCCCTACCCGGTTCCCCTCCTATCGCTCGCGCCGCCTTCCCCCGCGGGCTCGCCGGAGCGGCCGCGCCGCCCCCTCACGGTGCGGCCGCCGGTGGAAGCCTAATCGTGCCCGTAGAGCCCGCGATCGTGTGCGCACGCTCTCCCACGTCGTTTTGCGCCAATCCGTAGCCGGAGTAGTGGCCGGAGCGCCGTAGAGGGCTTACGCCGGCGAGCCGCGCGCCGCGCGCGCGCCGCACCGCCCCTCGTTCCCGGCGACGCCGCCGCCGCCCTCGCGTGCACGCGTCCAGAGCCGTTAGATCACGCGCAAACGGCCAGGATCGCGTACCCCTTCGGTTTAAGTGGCGGGTCCACGGTGGACCCATGGACCGCGCCCACGGCCGGGTCCACGGTGCACCCATGCGCCATCCGCCGTTGGATCTCAGATCCACGGTGTTGAGTGGCGGTTTTGTTTAAGAGTCCCTGGGAATTCAAATATTAGCAAGCCGGTCCTTCCACCTTTGAAGATAATTACGGTTAGGTCCCGATTCTTGCAAACTAGCCCCTATCTACCCCGTTTAATTCTGTTTTAAGCCCTTTTCACTTCTTTTTGCACATAAACCCTCTGATTTAATTTATAAAAATGTTTTAGCCCCTGAATTTATTCATAAACAACCCCGTAGACATAGTTTTCTTGCAAATAGGCCCCCGAAAACTCGTTTTAACCATATCTTTCTCATTTTAACTCCGTTTTTAGCGTTCTATATATCGAAATGATCGTCTCGACGAGTAGAATCTTTTAAACAGTAAATTTACCAGTTTTATTACTGTTTGGTGTACTGTTTTGTTTATTGATTGTTATCCATGTTTGACTCGTAGATATCGTGCTCGTTTCGTCCGAGCTCCCCGTCGGAAGTGATCCGGAAGAACTTCGTCTTTGAAGAGGAATTCACCCAGCTTGTAGAGGAAGGCAAGTGGATTTCCCCCTCTCGCATAATCTTTTTGAACCTATGTCACCGCATGCTAAACAATGTTTACTATTCCCGTTGATATGCATAAATCGATGGGCAAACACCTAGCTAAGGACTTGACTAGATGCTTTATCACTTTACCTTGATCAACCCTGTTTAAACAAATGTTTGGGGTAGATAAATGCTTAGCTTGCTCAACATAAGTATCGTTATGCTTTGTTTATGTTATACATCTCAATTTTGTTTATGTTTATGCTTGTGCTTTAAACAAGATAACTTGATATAATCGGAACATGGAGAACCACCCAAGATAACAAGACAACCACGGTCCACATGGCTCGGCTTAGCCAATTAATTAGGAGAGTGGGGTAGCTGATAGCTCTTTTTCGAGAGGGGCACAGGGGGCCGGAGTTGAAGGGGTATAGCCCGGTCCTTTTGGGGTAGCAGCCTTGGCTAAGGTGTTGACCACTAGGGAGGGTTATGGCCCGCTCCGCCGCTCGTAAGCTCGTTGCGGGTCGTTGGTTTCTCTTCTTTCCTTTGTAAAGGCTTCGTAGTGGACCCCTAGCCACTCACCTTGGAAGTGTTTAAGGGTCTAGCTAACCGGGCAAGATGGGGAACACGAAGCGTGGGTAAAGTGTACAACCTCTGCAGAGTGAAAATCGATCGATCAGCCGTGCTCACGGTCACGAGCGGCTTGGACCCTCACATGATTAATAAACTTAAAGACTAATGCAAATCATGGGTTGGAGGTTTGGTTTGAGGTTTCTTTTAAGGTTAAGTGGGTTGGTATACACTTACATCTAGTAACTAGGTGCTTGCTAATAAAACTTGACCAACTTATAAAATGCTTACCGCCGTGAACCATAGCCTATTCTTGATAGCCTTGCATTTTCCCCCACTTGCCGAGCTCCAACCATAAGTGTGCTCACCCTTGCTTACCGCCGTTCGGAGGAGAACGTCGGAGGTGAGGACGAGTATTGGAGCGACTTCGAGGAGTTCTAGGCATGCGGATCCCCCGGTCATCATGCCCGTGGATGTCGCCGATGGAGTTGCTCGTCGTCGTTTAGTTATCGTTTTGTTCGGACCTTCGAGTCCACTCTTATGGATGTAATAAAGGATGTTATACTTTGGTTTAAACTCTTGTACGTTTTGTTACAAAGCAATGGTATTACTCTCGTTTTGTCTAATCATGTGTGTGTAAATGATCCGGCGCACATATGAGATGCATTCGGTTTTCCTTGTAAAATCGGGTTTGACATGTGGCCTCACTACATGTTTTCTATGATTATTACTATTTTATATGACCCGGTCAATAGGTTCCTATGATTAAGGTAACATTTTTTTTCTATGACTCAAACAACAGGTTTATGACTCAGAGATAGATATTTCTTTGTGTTTTAAGCTTATGTTCATGTGTTTATATAGCCAAATTGGTTTCTATGCTTGCATGCATAGGTTTCTATGCACGACCAATCTTTGGCCAGTTCTCACTTGTTTATATGTCCGACAACACTTGTATTCAAATTTTCAAATTCTGTGGCTGCATGCGTCATGTTTATATGACGGCATGTGTCAAGGTGGTAGGTGCATGTGTCAGATCTGTCCACTTGTATTCAAATTTCAAATCTAGAATCGAGCGGCTCAACATTTGTATGTTTGTGTTGTAGGTTTATATGCTCGTCTCTGTATGTTTCTATGCTCAAATTTGTATATTTATATGACATAAGGTTTCTATGACCCAGATGATATGTTTCTATAACCAGCCACTGCATAGTCGAAGCTGCTGCTCGGCGTTAGATATTACGTGATGAGCTATGATCAATTTCAAATTTTCAATTTTGCTTTTGTGCATGAATGTAAATTCCATGTTTATATGATGGTTTTCACTTGTTTATATGACTGTCAACACTTGTATTCAATTTTCAAAATCTTTGATGACATGCGTCAGGTTTATATGACCTCGTGTGTCAGCTGCACCATGTAGCATGTGTCAGTTTTGTCCAGTTGTATTCAAAAATTGAAATCTCGAAAAACTAGCAGTTGAACATTTATATGATTGTGTTGGTTTATATACTCGTTTTCATATGTTTCTATGCATGAATCCATATACTTCTATGATAGGTATGGCAGGTTTGTATGACCCGAGAGATAGATTTCTATGGTCCGTGTAAAAGAAACTTATCGCAGGGTCATAGAAACATTTAGTCCGAGGCATAGAAACCGCCATCCAGTTAATGGAAACTTGTTGTTTGTGTCAAAAAAATCTTTTGTTGGGGTCTTAGAAATCTACCGTCCAGGTCATGGAAACATGTTGTCCGGCTCATAGAAACCTATCATCTAGGTGAAAGGACCTTGTGATGCCTAGAAGGGGGGGGGGGGGTGAATAGGATCACTTCAAATTTCCGAAACAAAAGCGGCGGTTAAAGCACCTGTCGGTACTAGCGACGTGGTGCCGGTTCTACCGAGGGGTCTCGGTACTACCGGTATTGGTCGGTACTACCGACGGGGGTAGAGTTGACTAAAACGAAATTTGAATTCTGCAAGTGATTTTTGCAATTCTATTTGAAACAAAGTCTTAGTTAAGATCCCGAGAACCACCCGCAACCACGAGAGATGAGTTGGAAAGCAACCAAATGATAGATCGGACTAAAACAAGTTCTAGGGTTAGACAGAAACAAAGAATTCAAGTAAGAAAAGGAGACACAAAGATTTAATCCGAAGTTCACACCCACAAAGGATGCTACGTCTCCGTTGAGGATCCCACAAAGGGAGGGCTATCACCAAGAGCCTCTTTTCCTCTTCCAACCCTCAAAAAGGAGGATTGGTGCTCACTAAGAATTCTCCACCAAGGAGAGGGTAATACAAATGATCCCGGATGCACCACACCAAGAGGGCACTCACGGGCGATGCCTAACCGTCTAGAAGCAAGCTTCAAGAGTAACAAATGCAAACCAAAAGCCCGTAGATGCTTCAAGTGCTCTTGAGAAGGTGAGAAACAACGGGGCTCTCAAAGCTTGTGCACACTTCACTAGAAATCACCTCTCTACTCAAACCCTAGCTCAAGGGAACCAAGGATTAGTTCTAGAGGAGAGGGGAGAGGTGGAGTGAATGCTTGAGGAAGTGTTTGTCTCGTGGTTGGTCAGCAATGAGTGAGGAGGGAGAAAGGGGTTTAAATACTAAGGCTCAAAAACTAGCCGTTACTGTGCTGAGTCGTGCATCCTCGGTACTACCGACACGGTGTCGGTACTATGAGGGGTGTCTCAGAAACCTAATAGTACTGGACCATCGGTAGTACCGACACTGGGTCGGTAGTATCGACCCCCCTGGCTAAAACTCGCCAGTGAAGCCATATCGGTATACCGGCCCTACGTCGGTTCTACCGGGGTGTTTCCGGTAGTACCGACGCCGTGTCGGTACAACCGACAAAGGCTGAGAGTTTGGGAAAACAACAGCAATCGTGCATGTGCCAACTCTCAACTCTTCTCACTCACTTGGGTCACCTTTTAGAGCACTTTTCGCATTTCTTGGCTATCGATTCGCATCCCCCTTTATAGTACGGTGTTTCCTATACTCAAATTCAAAAATAAAATCAAATTAAGCCTTGATTCGAGTTGAAAATGACGACTTGGAGTTGGGGGCCTTCCTTTGGTCAAACCATAAGAGTTTCATTCACCGAAGTCCTACACACATCTTGATCAAGCATTAAATACCACAAATTGTGCTTGTCATTATCACCAAAACAATTGGGGGCCAAGATGCACTTTCAATCTCCCCCTTTTTGGTGATTGATGACAACCACAATTTGATTTAAAAAAGATGTGTGTATCCGTTAATCGAAAGTGAAACTCCCCCTAAATGTGTGCTTGGACTTTTATTAAGGCCTTAAATGCCTATCACACATTTAGAAGTCTTTTCACTCTCAATTTGCATATACAAGTGCATAAGTGTGATATAGAAATCGTGATGCACATGACATGAAATGCAAATCATCAAAGTGAGAAATAACAAGCATCACAAGTAGATAATCAAGGTTCCACATTAGCACAAATAGGTCTTACAAATTTAAAAAGGTTCACCAACCATCACGCCATACAAATAGGTTCATACATGTCCACAAACCTAGGATGGATGGATAGATAGATAGATATGGAGATATACACACCACCCCCACATGGATAAATTGTGAGCACACTCCCCCTCTGGCATCAAGCGCCAAAAAGAGGAGGCCCTTCAATCATCATAATCATGGGGAGAGTGGGCAGCCGGAGGAGAGTCGTCGTCATCGGTCTCACCACCACCAAAGTCCTCATCGTCGATGTTGGCCGGGGGAGCTCCATACATCATGGATGTGTCGCCGTAGATCTCCCAAGGGTTCTAGAAGGTTGGTGGAGGTGGAAAGTCCATAGGCTCGCGGACGGGAGAGTGCTCGATGTTGTGTTGAGCAAGCAAGGCCTTTTGACGAGTCTCCAACTTGATGAGCTGCTCATCAACGTGTTTCCGGTGAGCCCGAATCTCCTGTGCATTGTGCTTTCCCACATTGAAACAAGCAAAGAGGCCCTGAGATAGAAAGTTGAATATACTCTTCTTCTTGCCCGGTGGAACGGTGCCTCTAGATGCGGATGGCCCACGAGAAGATGATGGTGGCTCATAGGAAGACGGGCCACCGGAGGAGGTGCCACCACCGGGAGCGGGACGAGGAGGGGCATGCTTGCCCAACTTAAGGAGGCGCTCAATGTTGCCCTTGTTTGGCTTGTACCAAGAGTGGCTTTTATCGGTGAGAATATAACTCCCGTCACCTCACAAATCATCTTGAAGATCCATGGAGCATATTGGCAACTCTTGTTTGCGGACATGGAGCACACAATAATTTCTTCCCAAATGAAATCAAAGATGCTAAAGTCTTCTTTTCCCGGTGCCATCCTCATAAGAATTTCCTTGGTCACATTGGAGATGTTGGTATTGTCACCGATCTTAGGAGTGAGAGTGTAGCGAAAAAGTTGGTTCAACATCCTATAGACCGGTTTCATTCCATGAGTGGTACCAAACTCCACCTTGCCATACATGGAATCATACATGAAAGCCATCTCACTATCAAGCGGAAACTCCCCACCATGAAGCTTGGGGCGACCAAGATCCTCCTCACCAAATCCAAGAATTTGAGCAAATCTCTCATATGAGACGGAGAGGGGCTTGCCTTGAAGGAGCCAATGGAAGGTCCTTGTCTCGCGAAGGATATATAGATTGGCATAAAATTGAGTGACCACTTCTTCATTCCAATCATAGTTGATCGCCATCACGTTGGTCATCCCCTTGGCATAACAAATATCAATAGCATCATTGACCGCCGGAATGTTGAGAGACCTAAGAAGTTCCCAATTGATAGACTTCATATCTACGGTCAAGTGATCCTTGGTAAGGATAACGGACTCATACCAATCTGCATTAAACTTGAGCCAAAAATGGATGTCCGCATCAAATTTCTTTTGCCAAAGAGCGGGATTGGTGTACCTCTCCTTGTACATATTGTGAGACCCCCTTGTGTAGTCCACCATCTTGACAATGCCCATTTGAGTAGCCGAATGAGGAGGCACAGATGGCCGAAGGATGAAGGATGAGAGGGTTTCCAAAGAGATGTCCTCATAGTCATCATAATGATCATCGGGTTGGTGAGCTTGCTTCGTATGGGCGCGATGACCTTGTCCCTTGGACTGATGAGGTGCAGCAGGTGGATTGGTACATCCACGTCCACGTGGACCTTGAGTGCTAGCTCCCACCTTTCTCTTCCGTTGAGCAAGAGGGACATCATCCTCATCGGACCCTTCGCGAATCACTTGCTTGCCGGCACGACCCATCTGGAGGATAAGAAATGTTTGCATAAGATGGATGTGTTGAAAAAGGGAAAAGGATGGCATGATTCAACAGGTGAAGTGCTCCTGTCAGCACCCCATCGGTACTACCGACACAGGGTCGGTACTACCGATGGGAGCCGACCCAGGGCCCAAACCCTTCAATCCGGGTGATTTGTCCAACCAAAAGATATGAGATCATGGGTATGTGTTCTAGGATGGATAAAATGATGATTCCCTAAAGCATTCCCTCTAGAAACAACTACATTGAGAGATCAATTGACGAAGATTTGAATGAGTACCTTGAGGTGTTTCCCGCGCGAATCAATGAACTCCCGACGAGAATCAGATGTTCCAGAGGATGGAAAATCGAGTGGAGTGGCTAGATTAAGTTTTTCACGGTTGGATTTTGTATCCCCCACTCGGATTGAGCAAGAGGAGAGGGAGAGCGGCTCCAACGGTTGGAAAAAAAGAAGCAGGAACCCTAGGTCTGGCCGCGGGCTATTTATAACCCAGAGCGAGTTATCGGTAGTACCGACATGGGGTCGGTACTACCGGGGGTCTAGATAAATTACGACAGAGAGTCTTTATCGGTATACCGACCCCGAGTCGGTTCTACCGGAGGGGGCCGGTAGTACCGACACAACACTGGTTCTACCGAGAAACGCCGGAAATTCCCCCAGAGAGCTCTTATCGGTACTACCGACGTACTATCGGTTGTACCGGCAATATAGCCAGAAATTGAGATGGGTTGAGAAATTAGATTGAGTTTGTTGAAGAGAGGAGAGTATGGACATGTAGAGCACCCATAGGAGTTGGTGACTAGTCACAAACAATCAATCAAAGCTATAGTCACCAACCTCTATGCAAAGATCCAAATTTTTGTAAGACACACAAAGGGAGAAAAAGTAAAACATTTTGCTTCCTATCGAGGCAACAAACAAGTTTATGTGCAAAAGATCAAGCCAAGTTATGAGAATCTAAGATGTTTAGCTCACTCCTCAAAGCACAAAACCTATGCTCGTCGAGAGGCTTGGTGAAAATGTCGGCAAGTTGCCTTTCGGCGTTTACATGCCGTAAAGCAATGTCACCCTTAGCCTCATGATCCCGTAAGAAGTGGTGTCTAATGTCTATGTGCTTTGTTCTAGAGTGTTGGACTGGATTGTTCGCTAGTTTGATAGCACTCTCATTGTCACACAAGAGTGGAATCTTACTAAACTTGCAACCATAATCACTCAACGTTTGCTTCATCCACAAGAGTTGTGCACAACAAGCACCGGCCGCCACATATTCGGCTTCGGCCGTGGATAAAGCAACCGAATTTTGCTTCTTTGAGCTCCATGACACCAAAGACCTACCAAGAAATTGGCAAGTCCCGGTAGTGCTCTTTCGATCTACTTTGCAACCGGCATAGTCCGAATCGGAGTAGCCAAGTAGATCAAAAGTGGAACCTTTGGGATACCACAAGCCTAGGTTAGGAGTATGAACCAAATATCTAAAGATTCTCTTAACGGCCATTAGATGACACTCCTTAGGATTGGCTTGAAATCTTGAACACATGCACACACTAAGCATTATATCGGGCCTAGATGCACAAAGGTAAAGGAGGGAGCCAATCATGGAACGAAATACCTTTTGGTTGAATGACTTCCCTTCTTCATTGAGATCAAGATGTCCATTTAGTGCCATGGGAGTTTTAATGGGCTTGGAATCGGCCATGTCAAACCTCTTGAGCATATCTTTCACATACTTGGTTTGACACAAGAAAGTCCCTTCCTTCATTTGCTTGATTTGAAACCCAAGAAAGAACTTCAACTCACCCATCATAGACATCTCAAATCTCTTGGTCCTGATCCTACTAAATTCTTCACAAAATTTATCATTAGTAGAACCAAAGATGATATCATCAACATAAATTTGACAAACGAATATATCTTTTCCATTCCTTTGTATGAAGAGAGTAGAATCGGCTTTGCCTATCTCAAAGTCGTTCTTGAGAAGAAAATCCTTAAGGCATTCATACCATGCTCTAGGAGCTTGTTTGAGCCCGTAGAGCGCCTTATGGAGATTGTACACATGGTTTGGAAATCTTGAGTCTTCAAAGCCCGGTGGTTGATCCACATAAACTTCTTCTTGGAGAGGTCCATTCAAGAAGGCACTCTTCACATCCATTTGATGAAGCTTGAAATCATGATGGGTAGCATAGGCCAAAAGAATACGAATTGACTCAAGCCTTGCTACCGGAGCATAAGTCTCTCCAAAGTCCAAGCCTTCAACTTGAGTGTAACCCTTGCCAACAAGCCTTGCCTTGTTCTTTGTGACGACACCAAATTCATCTTGCTTGTTCCTAAAAACCCATTTGGTGCCGATCACATTTTGCTTGGGTCTTGGTACCAACTCCCAAACTTCATTTCTCTTGAAGTTGTTTAATTCTTCCTCCATTGCAATAATCCAACCCGGATTCTCAAGAGCTTGTTCCACACTAAGAGGTTCCAAAGAGGTAATAAAATGCACAAAAATTTGACAATCTAAATCGAGTTGTTACCCCTCTTTGAATGCTCCCAAGTATGTTGTCAACGGGATGATCTCGTTGAACCATTTGATGTACCCTTGGGTGTGGTTCTTGAGATTGATGTTGAATGGGTCCATCATTATCATCTTCACTTTGTGGAGTATCGCCTTGAGCTTCATCACTTAGTTCTCCCCCTTGATCAAAGCCCCGTGCATGATCGTCATCATGAACTTGGCTCTCATCTTGATGATCTTGAGAACTAGGTGGTTCCACTCTTGTTGATGATGATGGATCTTGAGTGCTTGTGTCAACCGGAGTTTATACTTGAACCTCACGAGGCATCACTTCACCGGTTCCCATTCTCAAGATTGATATGCTTGGGGGCTCTTCATCATCTACAAGGTTTTCACTAACTTGCTCTCGTTGAGAGCCTTGGATTCATCAAATTTCACATCTACCGTGGTCTCAACACAACCGGTGGTTTTGTTGAAAACACGATAGGCATGCTCGTTAGTTCCATAACTAAGAAGAAAACTTTCATCAACCTTGGATGCAAACTTTGAGGCTTTGGGTTTCTTGTTAAGTATGAAACACTTACACCCAAAGACCCTAAAGTAATGCACACTAGGCTTCTTACCTGTGATGATTTCGTAGGGTGTCTTGTTCAAGTACTTATGGAGGTAGAGTCGGTTGGCAGCATGGCATGCGGTGTTGATGGCTTCCGCCCAAAATGAGTCCGGAGTCTTGTACTCATCAAGCATTGTCCTTGCCGCTTCAATCAATGTACGGTTCTTCCTTTCAACGATGCCATTTTGTTGAGGTGTATACGTAGCGCAGAGTTCATGCTTGATGCCTTCTTCATCTAGGAACTCTTCAACTTGAGTGTTCCTAAACTTCGAGCCGTTGTCACTTCTTATGTTCTTGACCTTGAGCTCGAACTCATTTTGAACTCTTCTAATGAACTTCTTCACAATTCCCTTTGCTTCACTTTTATCTTGCAAAAAGAATACCCAAGTGAAACGTGAAAAGTCATCAACAATTACTAAACCGTATTTGTTACCACCGATGCTTATGTAGGCAATATGTCCAAATAAATCCATGTGTAGTAGCTTCAATGGTCTTGATGAGGTAGGATGTTCTTGGCGGGATGATGAGCTCCAACTTGCTTCCCGGCTTGGCATGCACTACATAACCTATCTTTCTCAAAAACAACATTTGTTAGTCCTAGGATGTTCTCGTCTTTTTGAAGTTTGGCCAAGTTCCTCATGCCGACATGGGCTAGTCGGCGATGCCATAGCCAACCCAAGACAGCTTTTGCCACTAAGCAAGCCTTAGGGTCCACCTTTACTTTTGTGAAATCCAGATAGTAAAGCTTTCCCTGTAAATGACACGCAAAGACAATAGAGGAATCCTCCCTTCTAGAGACGGTCACACCCTCATGAGTAAAGAGACAATTGTAGCCTTTCTCACAAAGTTGTGAAACCGACAACAAGTTGTACCCCAACCCTTGAACATGATAAACATCTTCAATTGAATTTGTTGTTGAGATAGCAATTTTACCTAAACCAATGACATCTCCTTGACCATTGTCTCCGTAGATGATAGTTTCTGTAGGGTTGTCATAATGATCAAGGGATGCAAATAAGCCTTCATCTCCGGTCATATGATTAGTGGCACCACTATCAATCAATCATGCGCTTCCACCGGAGGAGTAGGCCTACAAAACAAGTTTAAGCTTTTGGTTTAGGTACCCAAAATGATTTGGGTCCTTGGAGGTTAGATGCATAAACTTTTGGAACCCACACACTCTTCCTCATGGCTTTCATGGCATAGGCCCCAACATACTTGACCACTATTTTACCATTGTGGTCCAAGGTTACTATGTAGTCACTAGTGTAGTTGGGAGAGGGCTTGTGCTCAACCACATTCTTCAATGCCTTTGGTGGAGGGTTAACCCCACCATTTCCCTTTGTGGTGTTCACCATCTTTGGCATGTCTTTGGATGTGGTAGAGGTGGTGACTCCATGGGCAATGTCCATAATAGTGTTGAGGTAGCCACCATTGTTCCACAAGGGAATCTCATGCCCTTTCTGTTAACACCAAAAAATGGTACAGGAAAGAGGCTGACTTGTGGGCTGAGCTTGGTGATGAAATACCATTCGGCTAGGAAAAATCTCCTCAGAGGATTTAGTAAGGAACGCTTGCGGTCAGCAATGCGCTGTCGCTCGGCAAAAGGACTGTTTGCGCTTTTAAAGGGAAGTTTTCGGGAATGCGTGGTGACGTGGCCTGATATAAGGAAGGAACGAGTTGATGGCGTATACGAGATGGACATTGGCATCGAAGCATTAATTTAGACATTAAATGTTGTACTCGTAGTCGACCAGGAGTCGTGTTAGGACAAGGGTATAAATATAAACCCTTGATGAATGTAATAGGAATCAAACATCTTCACAACTAAACTGGCCCCGTGCCAAAAATCGAGTCTTGTAGTCGAGTCGTCGTGTTTTTTGAGAGGAGCCATCAATCCGTCGACCTCCGTAAGTACGGGCAACCTTGTATCATGTCTAGTATCATGTGGTGGATTTAGACCGTGATGCAAGTAGTCTTGTTACCATGCTTAGTATCATGCGGTGGATTTAAGCTTGGTTCAAGAGGGTTTCTTGTTAGATCATGAGCCATGCGGTGGGCTAAGATCTAGCTTGGAGCTAGTTATCGGCTCTATTAGATTTGGCAAGATCTAATAGATTCATTAAGTTACCATGTGTTGCCTTGAGTTTTTACTTTATGTTTAAATTCATGTAGCACTCTTTTGCCCAATTTAGATTGATTAGAATCGGATTTACCTTTATTTGTGATCCTTATGTTACATGTTCATATCTTTAGCTCAAAGCGGCACATGGATCACGTGTCCCTAAATAGCCGAACTCAAATCAATCTAAGTTGTCACATGTTGCGGGTTCAAGATTGTTGATCTTGTATGAATCTTGAAAGAACCGAGTATCATGCGGTAGATGCAGGTTTTTGGGTTGTTTTAGAGCTAATCATTCGGTGGATTAGATTTCGATTCAATCTGATAGGTTTATCATCTTTGACAATGTTTGTTCCTTCTTCACAGAACCCGATTCGGCTGTACAGCTGTATTCGGTTATGCTACCATGAGTAAAACGTGTTTATAAGTTTGTTTTAAATAATGTGTGCTTTTAGCCTTCCATATTTAGATTGTATCATGCGGTGGATTGTACAGGAAAGAGGCTGACTTGTGGGCCGAGCTTGGTGATGAAATACCATTCGGCTAGGAAAAATCTTCTCAGTGGATTCGGTAAGGAACGCTTGCTGTCGGCAATGAGCTGTCGTTCGGCAAAAGGATTGTTTGCGCTTTTAAAGGGAAGTTTTCGGGAATGCGTGGTGACGTGGCCCGATATAAGGAAGGAACGAGTTGATGGCGTATACGAGATGGACATTGGCGTCGAAGCATTAATTTAGACATTAAATGTTGTACTCTTAGTCGACCAGGAGTCGTGTTAGGACAAGGGTATAGATATAAACCCTTGATGAATGTAATAGGAATCGAACATCTTCACAACTAAACCGGCCCCGTGCCAAAATCGAGTCCTTTAGTTGAGTCGTCGAGTTCTCCGAGAGGAGCCATCGATCCGTCGACCTCCATAAGTACCGGAAATCTTGTATCATGTCTAGTATCATGCGGTGGATTTAGACCTTGATGCAAGTAGTCTTGTTACCATGCTTAGTATCATGCGGTGGATTTAAGTGTGGTCCAAGAGGGTTTCTTGTTAGATCATGAGCCATGCGACGGGTTAAGATCTAGCTTGGAGCTAGTTATCGACTCTATTAGATTTGGCAAGATCTAATAGATTCATTAAGTTACCATGTGTTGCTTTGAGTTTTATTTTATGTTTAAATTCATGTAACACTCCTTTGCCCAATTTAGATTGATTAGAATCGGCTTTATCTTTGTTTGTGATCCTTATGTTACATGTTTATATCTCTAGCTTAATACGGCACGTGGATCACATGTTCCCAAATAGCCGAACCCGAATCAATCTAAGTTGTCATGTGTTGCGGGTTCAAGCTTGCTAATCTTGTGTGAATCTTGAAAGAACCGGGTATCATGCGGTAGATGCAGGTTTTTGTGTTGTTTTAGAGCTAATCATCCGGTGGATTAGATTTCGATTCAATCTGATAGGTTTATCATCTTTGGCAACGTTTGTTAAGCCAGCTTCTTTCGGCTTGTTGTGTGCTTGGCGCGAGGTGCTGATTTTGCGTCAACACACTTTTTGGCACGCTCGGTGGGATGCTCTAATTGATTCAAGATGCCTGACATTCAAGACGTCATGGATGTCACCATTGATGATCTGTCTCCAGAACAGCAAGTGCAGTTGAAAGATGCCATCGACCAGTTTCAACAGAAATGCTTGATGTCGTTTGGCAAGAACAGAAGCGGTGTGCCATACCTCAAGTCTGATATGCCTAGGGTTCTGTTAACAGGGGAGCGCGATTCCACAGCTGCTCAAGAGAAACAGGAGGTTTTGAATGCTTTTCGGGAAAATATTGACAACGTAATGGTTAAGCATCATACTGCTTTCCTGAACATGTTCAAGCAGATGATGGTTGGAGTTTTTGGCCCAGGCATGGAGAGGATGCTTAGTCGAGTATCCCTCAGGCATCTTCTGCGGAGGTTGGAGGAACCAGAACTGCCCAACCAGCTCGAAGTGCAAACGCTCAACCGCCACTACAAAGTCAACCAATCCAACTGCCTCCGCAGAGCATGGGAAGTCAACCAATCCAACCACCTCCTCAGAGCATGGGCAGTCAGCCGGTTCAGCCGCCTCTACAAAGCAATGGAGGTCGCCCAGTTCAACAACCGAACCCGTATCAGGCAAATGGACCTACATATGGAGATCTGGCGTTCGGTTCATCTGGACTGCCGCCTAACTCTGCTTACAAGATAGCCCCGGCCAACAACAGGCTGCAGAGGAATATGTATAGTGGGGGATACTCAGAAGTCATGGATTATGGCGCCATTGATGCTTTCCCAAACCCTGGATATGGTACAGTTGCAGGAGGGCAAGATGCTAATGATGATATCTTGGTGCAGAAAATGGCCGATGTACTGCAAAATCAATTCGGCCTTAAACCTAAGATGCAGGGACCAGCTTATACGTCGCCTTTCCCAGAGTGGTACCACAGGGTGATCTTGCCACCAAGGGTGAAACCTCCTACAGATTCACAAAATTCTCTGGGCAAGATGATACAAGTACTGTGGAGCACATTGCCCGATACTTGAT
This sequence comes from Cenchrus americanus, assembly GCA_947561735.1. NCBI lineage: Eukaryota > Viridiplantae > Streptophyta > Magnoliopsida > Poales > Poaceae > Cenchrus > Cenchrus americanus. The sequence continues at coordinate 201,822,265 of OX387241.1, forward strand.
GCAGCTTGGGGAAGCTTCAGCTGATGAGGCGTTCAGGGTCGGATACTTCCCTTTTTCAGTGACAGGCGCGACCTTCACATGGTTTTCTTCTTTGCCTCCTCAGTCAATCGGCACATGGAAAGATTTGGAACAAAAGTTCCATGCCCATTACTTCAGTGGTAGCACTGAGAAGAAGCTAATTGATCTGGCTACCTTGAGACAGAGACACAATGAAACGCCCTTAGAATTTCTCAGAAGGTTCAGAGAGGTCAAAGGCATGTGCTTTTCTTTGAACCTGCCAGATGATCAATTGGCTGACATGGCTGTTGCAGGAATGTTACCAGCTATTCGGGAAAAACTATTCGACATGGAGTTTGACAATCTTGGCCAGTTGTCCCAGAGGTTGTCCCTAATGAGCAATCAAGCATATGGATTCAAGAAAGACTCCAGATTTGCCAAGCACAATGATATAGCTGATATTTATAATCAATTCCTCGAGAGAGCTGATCAGGTGGAAGATTTTGATGATGATAAGGAGATAGCAGCAGCTGAGATCATGTGGGGCAAGGAACCCCTAACTGTAAATCAAAGATGGATAAAGCAAGCCAAGGGCATGTATGACTTTGACGTGACCAAGGCTGACAAACGTTTTGAGAACCTGGTGAAGGAAGGCCGCATCAAGTTGCCTGAGGGCTTGTTCGCTTCCGCGGGATTCAATCCGGCCGGAATAATAAATGTATGAAGAAAATTATGATATGGACTCGGATTTATTCCGGATCAAAAATTAATTTACCAATCATGATGGATAGAACAAGAGACCGTAGAGCCGGATTGGTTCCACACCTCTTGACTAGTGGATTGATTCCGAGCCTTTCGGTGTACCTATCATGAGAAAATTAATTTTCGACCCGGAATAAATCCGGATCTCTTATAGTAACTATCATGATTTTCTTGTTGTATTTATCCATTCCGATCGGAATTGATCCCGTGGAAACGAATGAGGCCTGAGGGGCATTCTATGCTTCGGCCCGATGGAGTTAAAGAGAAACGTTACTGTGGTTTTCATGACAGAAACTCTCACTCCATTAATGATTGCAGGGTTTTCAGGATGAGGATCCAAAAGGATATCCAGGAGGGTCACTTGAAATTTGACAACAATATGAAGCTGGATGGCCACCCTTTCTCTCAAAACATGGTTGGCTTTTCTGTTAATATGGTGAGTGCTGAGGAAAAGGGGAAAGTGAAGGTTTTAACTTCAGCTAGAGCAAAACAGGATGGATCAGTTGATCCTACACGACAAGTGACAGTGGAGCAAGTCCACAAAGAGGCTCCTCGCGTCCTGAAAAGCCAGATTGAAGTTGAGGAATCTTCCAGGACCAAGCCCAGGGTAACCACGCGCATTCTCCTTAACAAGTGGCAGCGTCAGTAGGAAAAGGAACGCTACCAAAAGCAAAAATACGAAGAGGAGAAGCGGAGGTTTGAAGAAGAAGTGCACAGAATAGAGCTGGAAGAGCATGCACGGGAACAGGAGTGTGCACATTGGGGATGCACATTCTTCAGGCATTGCTGGAACGAGGGTTTGAAGCTCCCCACATTGAAGAATTGCCCTGAATGCAGTGATAAGTACACTGAATATAGGCAGGAAACTGTCAATCACCGATCCGTCCATGATAGAATTGGAAGGATATATCCTAATGACAGTCGGCGCGTAAAAATAAATGAAGCCAATGATCACCCAAGGAAAAGACATGCTGATCAAAAGTGGGTTGATCAAGAAGAACAGGAACACGAATACATCTGGCAAGAAGGACAGTGGTGCCCACCCGGCTTGAGGAGAAGCCAAAAAAGAAGGGATCAACGCTTGAGGAACCAAGAATTGAAGCAGGCGGGAATCAAGAGAAAGCAGGTGTGGCGTCCAAAAGATAGGCCTGATGGATCTGGTCGTTCGGCTCCAGCATGCATGGTGTACTTTTTGCCGAATGAGTTCATGGCTCCAGCTAACCAAGTTGTGCAGGAAGAAACATCTCCAGATATCAATGAGGATGAGCAGCTTGGGGGGTTAATGGCACAGCTGGTGTTGGCTAAGCAGGCTACCTTCGACAAACCGGCCAAAAATCGACACATGAGGCCGTTGTATTTGAAAGGATACGTCAATGGCAAGCCATTGACCAAGATGTTTGTTGATGGTGGAGCTGCAGTCAACGTGATGCCATACACCACATTCAGGAAGCTTGGCATGAGCCCCGGAGATAACGCCAACAAGCATAATTCTGAATGATTTTGTTGGGAATCCTTCAGATACCAAGGGCTGCGTGCACGTGGACTTGATGATCGGGTCCAAGACTTTGCTCACGACCTTCGAGGACCATGTGTGGTTCGAGGACCGGTGGATGCTCGCTTCCTTGTGTGATGAGTGATTGACAACGTTGTGTGGACTGATTTTGGCTAAGTATTGCAGGTGCGAGGTTGCGGCTTGACTCGTGTTGGTGCGGGTGAAGAACAAGCGCGAAAGGTCGTCGCGGTGAGGCCTCCGGGGTGTGGAGAAGACAAGTAGGCTTTGTTCGAGGGACCCGGTGGCCGGCGGGGTCAAGTGCGGGCCGCATGGTGGCATGAACAACAAGATGAAGTCGTGGACGGTTTCTTGGTTGAGCCTCAAAACCAAGGTCGAGCCGGGACTACGTGGGAGCCAAGTCATGAGTGGAGATTAGCGGAGGCTACACGAGTTCGCGGGGTTTCCGGTGGTTCACCGAGAAAACCACTGGGTTCCTTGGTTGATCCACAAAGCCAAGACCGGAGAACCGAAGACGGAGGTGCAGAGCGGCACTAGACCGGTCTGACCGGTGGGTCTGACCGGTCTGACCGGTGGGGACCGGTCTGACCGGTGAGGAGCACCGGTCCGACCCGTGTGCGACGGCGCGGTCCGAATCTTCGAAGCGGAGGACACGCGTCGGGATCGCATGGCTTGCGTCGAGGCTACGCGGGGTGCGGTCGCCGGGCATCCGTCCGATGGTGAAGACATCAAGAATTCCAAATCCGCCCTTGAGGGGCTTGTATCCCTAGTTAGTAGAGAGGGGCATTTTAGACATTCGGTTGCCGCCTATATAACCCAAGAGGTGAGAGGATGGCAGCCAACTCTTGGAACCCTAGCCCATTAGTTTTCCTATTTTCCACCTATTTTCCTTAGGTTTTCTCTAGGACTAGCAAGAGAGCTTCACGGAGAGATCTTGTAGAGAGGGATGGATGATCGGGCGGCTTGCTAGACCTTGTACGAATCCTTGTTTCATGTATAGATGATTCGGCGTGATTCCTCAAGGTTTGGATGTGTTTTACCCGGTTGTTTTTGGTGGTGATTTTCGGAGCCCTCTTCGGTGATTTCTTTGGAGTGTTTTGGGGGCTTTTCTCTTGGTGATTCGGTGGGGGAAATTTGTGGGAACCCTTCGTGGTTCTTTGGGTTGTGATTCCCCTCCCAAATCCGTGAGAAAAGTTGCTCGAATTTGGGGTTTCTTGAGTTCTTGGGTTTGAAGTGCTTTCGGCGGGATTTCTTCGATTCCTCCTTTTTGGACGAGATTTGGTGGGATTAAACTTGGCTATGGACTCCTCATGAGGTGCTCCTGATATCCCCAAAGTCTTGTTCAAGTCCGTGGAGCGATTCGGGAGATCGAGATTTGGATTTGGGGGAGTTGACCCGCGGGTGGTCTTGTTCATCCCGAGTCGCCGGTGCCACACCGGTCTGACCGGTGCTCTTGACCGGTCCGACCGGTGCGGTGCCCTTGTGGGTTTTCGCTCGGGTGAGCGTCTTGGTGTGTTCTTTGTTGTCCCGTGGTGCCGTTGTTTCGAGTTTGGGTTCGTTTGGTGGTCGGTTGGCTTTGTTTGGTGCCTTGGGGGCTTTCTGGCTGCCATCGGTCTGACCGGTGCGTCTCACCGGTCTGACCGGTGTGGAGCCACTTAGTGGAAGTTGCTCAGGTTCACCAGCAGGGACCGGTCTGACCGGTGGTGCTCACCGGTCGACCGGTGTGGGTCTCGTAGACTCGGGGTTTGTTGTTCCGCTGCGTTCTCGAGTCGGAAGGCTGTGTGTGTTGGTTCCTAGGTCCAGTGGCACTCCAGTGGCTACGTGGGCTTGGCCAACTTGGGTAGTGAGTCGGAGACGTGTGTTGGTAGCCGCGTTTGTCTTGTTGGAGTTCTCATCTCCATCGAGAAGAATTTTTATCGGCTCCCATTCACTCCCCCCCTCTCTGGTTCGCCGTATCGGTCCTTCAAGTGGTATCAGAGCCGGTTCGGGTCTTTGTTGACTCTAACCGAGTCTAAGATCCAAGAATGGCGTACCGGGAACGGGGTTCGGGTCCTCCACACTTCGATGGCAAGAACTACCAGATGTGGAGCAAGCGGATGGGTGCGTTCCTCCGCGGAAAGGGTCAGCTGCTTTGGGCTGTCACGGTGGACACGGGCTATGTCCAGCCGATGGATTTCCTTGCTCCGGGGTCGAGGGACGGATTCGACGCCAACAATAAGGCGGTCGACTACTTGTTTCGTGCTTTGTGTCGCCCGAGTTCGATCGGGTGCACACCGAGCACTTGGCTTGTAGGATTTGGGCGGTGTTGAAGGAGGCTCATGTTGGGAACGCCCGGGTTCGGGCACGGTTGTATGCGACCTACGGAGAGAGTACGAGAACTTCACTCATCTCCCCGGTGAGTCCATCGATGCCTTGTTTCGAGAGGTTCACGGTGGTGGTGAACAACATGAGGGCCAATGTGGACGTGCTCCCGTACGATGATCATGATAGAGCGGTCAAGCTCTTACACTCTTTGGATCGTACGATATGGGGGCGGAAAGTTCGAGGCCATAGTCGAGTCGGAGAGGTATGATACTACGATGGTGAACGAGGGGTGTTCTCGAAGCTCAAGTCGGCCGAGGTGGATAGGGGCATGACCGCCAAGCTTGAGGGACCGACCGACTCCCATAGTCTTGCCCTCGTTGGTGGTTCCAAAGGAAAGACTAACTCTAACCCATCCACCGGGATGTTCTCGTTTTCCTCTTTGATGTCTATGCCGGATGAGGAGTTTGATGACCTTGGAGAGGACGAGCCGGCGCCGTTGACGAGGCGGTTCGAGAGGCCGCACGAGAACCGCGTGAACATGAGGAGGAACACGAGGACACCGCTTCCAATGCGGCAAGCCGGGGACACTTCGTCGCCGACCGCCCGGAGAAGGCCGAGAGCAAGGACGCCTACAAGCACAAGCCGAGGATGAACGATGGCAAGTACCGTTCGAGGCGCGACCACAAGAGTAAGCACAAGAACAAGTACAAGGACGAGCGACGATCGAGGAAGAAGGAGGGCCGAGGCAAGGCCCGAGCGATGGTTGGAGCGAGCGACGTCGACTCCGGTTCCGCGTACTCCACCTCGAGCTCGAGCGGCGCGGTGAAGACGAGGGAGATCGCCGCAAGAACAAGAAGTCGTCCAAGAACCCGAGCGGGCCGAGCCGCTTCGCGAGAGATGGCTTCGCACCATGGCGTTGAGCTCCGGCAGCAAGAAGAGCACACGGAGCGACTCGGACTGCGAGTCCGACGACGAGGTGCGTGATGAACTTCCCTTCTTGCGCCGGGAGAATGAGAGGCTTGGCTCTTTGCTTGATAACCGTGATGACATGCTTAGAGAGGCCAAGAAAATGAGGAAAGAGCTTAGGGCTTCACTCGAGGATGCTAGGACTAGAGTGGCCGAGCTAGAGACACGGGTGCTTGATAGCAAGCTTGAGATTGATTCGCTTAAGGCTAGCCCTGTTGTTTCGATGAGAATGATTGTGCTCGATTGCTCCATATTCCTTGCCGATCTTGCTTTGTTTAAGGAGAAGCATGCCTCCAAGTGTGAGGAACTAGATGTGCTTAGGGTTGAGGTGGGTCGAGCTTAAGTCTAGACCTGCTTTGCTAGGTGCTTGCACTTCTTGCCCTGTTTTGCATGCTAAGATTGATGAGATGCATGCTTACACTAGTTCGCTCGAGGCTAAATTGAAGGAACCCATGCCTACATCTTGCTCTACCTGTGAAATGCATGCATTGAAAAATTTGGAGCTTGCACATTATGTTGACCGTTTGCAGGATGAGAATGATGATTTGAGGAAGTTGATGGGTTGGTTGTCCGGTCACGAGCCTCAGTTGAGGATGATGATCGAGGCCTTTAAGAGGCAAGATGGTGAGGGGCTTGGAGCAAACAAGGTTGGTGAGGGAAGTGGAGAGAATATCCCGGAGCCACCAAAAACCCACCACAAGAATGAGTTCCCACCAAAACCTAACCATCTAAGGAATCGGCTAGACACAACCCCAGCTCCACCCGTGTTTCCTACACCCACAAATGACCTACAAAAGCCTATCAAGTTTGTGAGCACTTCGGGGAAAGTGTTCTTTGGGAAGGAGAGTGAGAAGGCAAGTGGTGAGAAACCGGTGGAGGGTTTGAGTGGAGAGAAACCGAGTGGGCGGCCACATCCCAAGCCAAAGCCTAAGCTTGTGAGGTTCCATTGTGGCTATTGTGGGAGAGATGGCCATAAGGAGGAGTTTTGCTTCAAGAGGAAGCGAGAGGAGAGAATGAGGAAGGAGTGGGCAAACAAGGACAAGTACCACTCTTCCGATGGTGTACTTGAGCCTCGTATGCAGATGCCCAGGGGCAAGGCGATTGTGAGGACAGTTCGGGCTTGGGGAGAGAAGAAGGCTGCGGGTGGTGTTCTTTGTCCAGGTCACACCGGTCAGACCGGTGTGGGGCACCGGTCGACCGGTGCGGTGCGGGACGGACGGATGTTCGGGTTTCGAGCTCGTACAGTGCGAGGGTTGTCTCGGTGGTCGTGGTTCTGGTGGTTGGGCTGGAAAGAGTGCAGGTGGTCAGTTTGCTAGGCGTTCTCCTCCTCGTGCTCAATACGGGGATTGGAGGAGTCGTGGCGTTGAGATGGAGAGGAAGGACGTTCCACGGGCTTTCTTGCGTGGTTTTGGTCCTCCTCCAGGCAGAGAGGGGTGGTTCCCTCAGGGTGGTTACCGTGGTGGTGTTCGTGGAGGTAGCTTTGGTAGGAGAGATGCTTTGGTTGGTGCTAACCCCACTTTTGAGCAAATGGCTCGGACTCGGTTTTCCTCCTTTGGTACTAACCCCTTGTCTTGAGTCGTTTGTTCGCTCACGTGCCTATTTTTGATTTTTCGGGTGGGAGACTTGAAGAACATTTGGTTGATTGACTCCGGTTGTTCGAGGCATATGACCGGAGACGAGGGGGTGGTTCTCAAGTCTCGTCCCGGTGGTGACGAAGAGGTACATCACTTTTGGGGACAATGGGCGTGGGCGTGTGCTTTCGAAGGTGAGATAAAAGTGAGTGACAAGGTCACTCGAGGCGTGTTGCTCTTGTTCAATCGGCGGGGTACAATTTGCTTTTCGTGTCTCGGTTGTTGGATGAGGGTTTTGAGGTGTTGTTTCGGCCTGGTGGTTCTCGGATTGTGGACTCTCGAGGGGACCTTGTTTGTATGGTCGTTCCCGAGGGTCAGGTGTTTCGTGCTGATTTTTCTCAGCCTTCGGGTGTTGAGCGTTGTTTCTTGGCTGGTTCTTCGAGTGAGTTGTGGAAGTGGCATAGGAAGTTGGGTCACTTGAGCTTTGACCTTTTGTCTCGCTTGAGTAAACTCAATTTGGTCCGAAGATTGCCACGGTTGAAGTTTGAGAAAGAGTTGGTTTGTGCTCCGTGTAGGCATGCCAAGATGGTGGCCTCTTCTCACCCGCCTCTCACCGATGTGATGACCGAGCGTCCATGCGAGCTGCTCCATATGGACCTTGTTGGCCCGGCTCGTGTGCGATCCGGCGGGTGGGAAGTGGTATGTCCTTGTTGTGGTGGACGACTATTCTCGGTATGCGTGGGTGTTCTTTCTCGAGGAGAAGGGGGAGACGTTTGGTTTTGTTCGAGATCTAGTCTTGAGGTTGAGGAACGAGAGGCACGGAGATGCCATACGAGCTATCCGCAGTGATAATGGCTCGGAATTCAGGAACTCTCGTTTTGAAACCTTTTGTCATGACTTGGGTCTTGAGCACCAGTTTTCGAGTCCGTATACGCCCCCTCAGAATGGTGTTGTGGAAAGGAAGAACAGGAACTTGTGCGAGATGGCTCGGACGATGCTTGATGAGCATAGGACTCCGAGGAGGCATTGGGCCGAGGCGGTGAATACCGCATGCTATGTGTCGAACGGGATATACCTCGAGTGCACAAGAAGAAGACATGCTATGAGTTGATGCATGGGCGCACACCCAAGGTGAGTCACTTCCATGTCTTTGGTTGCAAGTGTTTCATTCGAAGAAGGGCAGGAAGTTGGATAAGTTTGAGGCTAGGTCCGTCGATGGCATTTTCTTTGGTTATGCATCTCATTCTAGAGCATATCGTGTGCTCAATCTTGAAACTAACCAAATCGTGGAGACTTGTTGCTCAAGGGTTCAGTTAGAAGGAGGGGATCGACTACGAGGAGACCTTTGCTCCCGTAGCCCGTTTGGAGGCGATTAGGATCCTTCTAGCCTTTTCCGTGGCTAAAGGGTTCAAGTTGCACCAAATGGATGTGAAGAGTGCTTTTCCGAATGGTGTGCTTTGGAGGAAGAAGTGTATGTGAGACGACCTCGGGGGTTTGAGAGTGAGAAGTACCCCCACCGGGTGTACAAGTTGAGGAAGGCGTTGTATGGGTTGAAGCAGGCGCCTAGAGCTTGGTATGGTAGGTTGAGGGGGTTCTTGTTTGAGAGAGGTTTTGAGATGGGGAAGGTCGATCAGACCTTGTTTTTGCGAGGAGGGGGCGAGAGATATCCCGATTGTGCAGGGTGTACGTGGATGATATTGTCTTTGGTGGCTCGTCTAACTCTCTTGTTGCGAGGTTTGCAGATGATATGAGCAGGGAGTTTGAGATGAGCATGATGGGTGAGTTGCGGTTCTTCCTCGGGCTACAAATCAAGCAATCAAAGGAAGGAACATTTGTGCACCGGGATAAGTACACCAAGGACATTGTGAGGAAGTTCAAGATGGAGGACTCCAAGGCTATGACGACACCGATGAGTACGACTACGGCTCTTGATGCGGACGAGGACGGTGAACACGTGGATCGAAGGAGTACCGGAGCATGATCGGGTCACTCCTCTACTTGACGGCGACGAGGCCGGACATACGGTTCTCGGTGTGTCCGTGCGCTCGTTTTCAAGCGTCTCCGAGGACTTCGCATCGGCAAGCGGTGAAAAGAATTTTCGGTACTTGCGTCACACTCCCGACTTCGGCCTTTGGTACTCCGCGTCCTCTTCTTTGGCGCTTCATGGCTTTTCGGACGCGGATTTTGCGGGTGTCGGTTGGATAGGAAGTCCACTTCTGGGACTTGCCAGTTTTTGGGTTCTTCGTTGGTGTCTTGGTCTTCCCGCAAGCGGCCGAGTGTTGCTCAATCCACGACCGAGGCCGAGTATGTTGCCGCTGCTAGTTGTTGCTCTCAGCTCCTTTGGATCACCTACACCATGAGTGACTTTGGTGAGGAGTATACCCATGTCCCACTTCAATGTGATAGCACCAGTGCCATAAGTGTTGCAAAGAACCCAGTGCTCCATTCTAAAACCAAGCACATAGAAGTGAGGTATCATTTTCTGAGAGACAACGTTGAGAAAGGAAAGATAGCGTTGATCCATGTACCCACACATGACCAACTAGCCGATATTTTCACCAAACCCCTAGATCAAGCAACTTTCACTCGTTTGCGGGGGGAACTTGGTGTGTGTTTGATTTCTTGAGTTGGGTGTGTGGGAGCTTTCTTTTGCCGGTGGTGTCGAGCCCGTTTTGCCTCCCCTCGAGGAGCCGGTTTGTAGCATATGTATAGATTTCCTTTGTGCATTTCTTGCATTTGGCATGGCATATGTAACATGATGTATAGGCATCCTTGTATCTTAGATTGCATGCATTTTGTATCATATGCATTGGTTAGGAAAGCTTCTCTCATATACATTGTTCACCATGGAATGAGATATATGTTTTTGTGAGCTTGTTTGGTATGATATGGTTAGTTTGGCTTAGCTCTTGATGATCTTGATGAATAATCCATGGTTGATAGCTATGCTTTTGAAAAATGTCACATGTATGCTCTCTCATGTGTAAATGCCTTTACATGCTCTTGACATGTTTTTGTGGCTTTGCTATGCTTAATTTGTGGTGGGATAGCTAGCTTATTGATCATATGGGGCCAAAGGCTCTTTTGCCATCATGAATGTTTAGCCCTCTAGATTTATCTTGTGGAGGAGCATAAGTTCCTTTTTGTCGCAAAGACATTTCGTGTACCATTTACAAATCTGAAAATGAAATGAAAAATGCTTGGAAAATATGCTCCCATGTCATATGTGCTGAATTTAATTTGCTTTGGGTGCTAAACCGTTGCATGATGCCTACCAATGAGAAGTCTCATAAATAGAAGTAGGCACATGGCTCGGTGGCTTTGACATGACATGAGGTGCTTGTGGGTGTTTGTGATGGTCTTATGGTTAGAATAGCTGTCCTAGCATGAAGTTTGTGTGGCTTTGCCATTTTTGATATGCTTTGATCATGTTTAGGACCTTGCTCATGAGAGGCAAGTTTTTCGCAAAATTGCCAAAATCCATCTTAGCTTCGTCCAATGGTTGTGAAACTTGGTGATCATGTAGTTGAGATCGATACGAAGCCGTAGAGTACCTACCTTGCTCATTTGGACATGTGTAGCATTCTTTGTTGAATTTTGTCTATTTGAGAAGCTCTAGGTTGCATTTTTTGCATTTTTGGCTTGATTCATGCATTGCCAACAAGGGGGAGAAGTTTGAGCTTGAAATGGCTTGTTGGACGCGTTTGGAAGGTTTTCAGGTGGTTTCGAGTCATTTCGGTCTCTCGTTGTACACCGGTCTGACCGGTGATGAGCACCGGTCTGACCGGTGTGAGTGCTGGTCCTGTACATATGTTGGGCACCGGTCTGACCGGTGGTGATGACCGGTCTGACCGGTGTGAGCTGAAAGTGCTGCAACTGTCCTGTTTCATGTGGTTTCTTGCATGCATTCGTCCAGGGGGAGTTGCATTGGTTCAGGGGGAGCTTGCATGTGTGCAGGGGGAGCTCTTTGTGAGTTTTCGAGTTTTGTTTCGGTGGTTTGTGCTCTTTGCTTGAGCTTTGCTTTGTCTCGGATGTGTCGAGCCGTTGCCCTTGCCTAAGGGGTCCGAGACTTGTTTTCTTCAAGTGATCTTAATCTTTGCCTTTGTTTGGCTTTCGATCGCTTGTTGCAGTTTCTTTTTGTTTGTTTCTTTTCTTTTTCTTTTCTCTCTTGTTACTTTCATGTGGGTGTTGTCAATGCACTCATCAAGGGGGAGATTGAGGACCATGTGTGGTTCGAGGACCGGTGGATGGTCGCTTCCTTGTGTGATGAGTGATTGACAACGTTGTGTGGACTGATTTTGGCTAAGTATTGCGGGTGCAGGTTGCGGCTTGACTCGTGTTGGTGCAGGTGAAGAACAAGCGCGAAAGGTCGTCGCCGGTGAGGCCTCCGGGGTGTGGAGAAGACAAGTAGGCTTTGTTCGAGGGACCCGGTGGCCAGCGGGGTCAAGTGCGGGCCGCATGGTGGCATGAACAAGCAAGATGAAGTCGTGGACGGTTTCTTGGTTGAGCCTCAAAACCAAGGTCGAGCCGGGACTACGTGGGAGCCAAGTCATGAGTGGAGATTGGCGGAGGCTACACCGAGTTCGCGGGGTTTCCGGTGGTTCACCAGAAAACCACTGGGTTCCTTGGTTGATCCACAAAGCCAAGACCGGAGAACCGAAGACGGAGGTGCAGCAGCACCAGACCGGTCTGACCGGTGGGTCTGACCGGTCTGACCGGTGGGGACCGGTCTGACCGGTGAGGAGCACCGGTCTGACCGGTGTGCGACGACGCAGTCCGGAATCTTCGAAGCGGAGGACACGCGTCGGGATCGCATGGCTTGCGTCGAGGCTACGCAGGGTGCGGTCGCCGGCTTCCGTCCGATGGTGAAGACATCAAGAATTCCAAATCCGCCCTTGAGGGGCTTGTATCCCTAGTTAGTAGAGAGGGGCATTTTAGACATTCGGTTGCCGCCTATATAACCCAAGAGGTGAGAGGATGGCAGCCAACTCTTGGAACCCTAGCTCATTTGTTTTCCTATTTTCCACCTATTTTCCTTAGGTTTTCTCTAGGACTAGCAAGAGAGCTTCACGGAGAGATCTTGTAGAGAGGGATGGATGATCGGGCGGCTTGCTAGACCTTGTACGAATCCTTGTTTCATGTATAGATGATTCGGCGTGATTCCTCAAGGTTTGGATGTGTTTTACCCGGTTGTTTTTGGTGGTGATTTTCGGAGCCCTCTTCCGGTGATTTCTTTGGAGTGTTTTGGGGCTTTTCTCTTGGTGATTCGGTGGGGGAAATTTGTGGGAACCCTTCGTGGTTCTTTGGGCTGTGATTCCCCACCCAAATCCGTGAGAAAAGTTGCTCGAATTTGGGGTTTCTTGAGTTCTTGGGTTGGAAGTGCTTTCGGCGGGATTTCTTCGATTCCTCCTTTTTGGACGAGATTTGGTGGGATTAAACTTGGCTATGGACTCCTCATGAGGTGCTCCTGATATCCCCAAAGTCTTGTTCAAGTCCGTGGAGCGATTCGGGAGATCGAGATTTGGATTTGGGGGAGTTGACCCGCGGGTGCTTGTTCATCCCGAGTCGCCTGAGCCACACCGGTCCGACCGGTGCTCTTGACCGGTCCGACCGGCCGGTGCGGCCCTTGTGGGTTTTCGCTCGGGTGAGCGTCTTGGTGTGTTCTTTGTTGTCCCGTGGTCCTGCTTGTTTCGAGTTTGGGTTCGTTTGGTGGTCGGTTGGCCTGTTTGGTGCCTTGGGGGCTTTCTGGCTGCCATCGGTCTGACCGGTGCGTCTCACCGGTCTGACCGGTGTGGAGCCACTTAGTGGAAGTTGCTCAGGTTCACCAGCAGGGACCGGTCTGACCGGTGGTGCTCACCGGTCTGACCGGTGTGGGTCTGTAGACTCGGGGTTTGTTGTTCCGCCGCGTTCTCGAGTCGGAAAGGCCGTGTGTGTTGGTTCCTAGGTCCGGTGGCACTCCGGTGGCTACGTGGGCTTGGCCAACTTGGGTAGTGAGTCGGAGACGTGTGTTGGAAGCCGCGTTTGTCTTGTTGGAGTTCTCATCTCCATCGAGAAGAATTTTTATCGGCTCCCATTCACTCCCCCCCCCTCTGCGGTTCGCCGTATCGGTCCTTCACCTTCTTTGTCATTAAAGGCAAAGGGGCTTACAGCTTGCTGCTTGGATGGGACTGGATCCATGCAAACTGTTGTATCCCATCTACCATGCATCAACAGTTTGTTCAATGGGTAGATGATGATATTGAAGTAGTCCAAGCGGATGATTCTGGGAGTATCAAGGCATCGATTGCTTCTCAGGAAAGGACTGGGGTGAAGGTCCTGTTGAACCAGTCAGCAGTGATCAACAGCCGATTCAAGCAGTCGGCTCTTATAGCATTTTAATGGATAATCCAGTTGATGGAACTTATGGAAAGTTGGGACGTGGATTCATGTCGGCTGACAAATTGGAAGAAATTGACATTGGAGATGGTGATAAGCCAAGGCCGACATTTATCAGTGCTTATTTGGATTCAAGTTTCAGAGAAGGATTAATCAAGCTGTTAAAGGAATATAAAGATTGCTTCGCTTGGGATTATTCGGAGATGCCTGGGTTGCATCGTTCCATTGTTGAGCATCGGTTGCCAATTAAGCCTGGTTTTAAACCTTATAAGCAACCTCCCCAAAAAATCTACAAGGACGAAGTATTGGCCGACGTGAAAAAGGAAATTGAAAGATTGCTTGATGCAAATTTCATTCGGGCGTGTAGATATGCGGAGTGGATCTCTAACATCGTCCCTGTCTACAAGAAAAATGGGAAGATGAAGGTTTGCGTAGACTTTAGAGATTTGAACAGAGCCACTCCTATGGATGGATACCCAATGCCTGTTGCTGATCTATTGGTTGATGCTGCTGCTGGACATAAAGTTATCAGTTTTATGGATGGTAATGCAGGGTACAATCAAATATTTATGGCAATAGAAGACATATCGAAGACAGCCTTCAGATGTCCTGGTCATATAGGCCTGTTTGAGTGGATTGTCATGACATTTGGGTTGAAAAATGCCGGTGCAACTTATCAACGAGCCATGAATTATATCTTTCATGAGTTGATTGGCAAAATTGTTGAGATTTATATTGATGATGTCGTGATCAAGTCTTTGAATCATGACTCACACTTGAAGGATGTGAAAAGAACTCTGGAATGCACACGAAAGCATGGGTTAAAGATGAATCCAAACAAGTGTGTCTTTGGAGTTTCAGCTGGAGAATTCTTGGGATTTTTGGTGCATGAAGGAGGGATTGAAGTTGGCAAGAAAAGCATGAAGGATATCGATGAAGTTGTTCCTCCAACTAATCTCAAGGAGTTGCAATCACTACTTGGCAAGATCAATTTTGTGAGGAGATTCATTTCAAATCTGTCACAGAAGGTTTTTCCCTTCTCTCTGTTGCTGAGGATCAAGAAAGATCAGAAATTTGTATGGGGTGACGAACAACAAAAGGCTTTCGATGAGATCAAGCAGTACATGAAGGAACCACCAGTGTTGGTGCCTCCACAGTTGAACAAGCCTTTCAAGTTGTACGTGGCGGCCGATACCCAAACCATTAGATCGGCCCTTATACAAGAATTTGAAGGAAAGGAGTGGATAGTAGCGTACCTTAGACAAAAATTACTTGATCCTGAGACCAGGTATTCAGCTGCGGAGAAGCTGTGCTTGTGTGTTTATTACTCGTGTACAAAGTTTTGGCACTATTTGTTGAATGTCGAATGTGTTGTATATTCGAAGTTTGATGTAATTAAACACATGTTATCTATGCCAATTTTGAATGGAAGGATTGGCAAGTGGATTTTGGCTTTATCTGAGTTTGAGCTGAAGTTTGAATCGGCAAAAGCTATTAAAGGTCAGATTATTGTTGATTTCATTACTGAGCATTGTGATCCATCGATTGATTTGCTTGAAATTACTCCTTGGGTTTTATTCTTTGATGGATCTTCATGTGGAAAAGGTGGTGGAGTAGGAATTTTATTAATTTCACCCAGAGGTGAGATGTTTGAGTTTGCTATCCCTATTCAACCTACTGTCACAAATAATCAAACTGAATATGAAGCACTGCTTAGAGGGCTTCAATATTTGAAAGAAGACAAGGCTATTTCAGTTGAAATTTATGGAGATTCAGAGTTAGTTATAAAGCAATTGAATGGCCAATATGAATGTAGAAGTGATATCCTGAGGAATTACTACGAAGAGTGCAGTGAAATTTTGAAGAGTTTTCAGTTAGTAGTTCTACAACATATTCCTAGAGAACACAATGAAGAGGCAAACAGGTTGGCTCAAAGTGCTTCAGGTTATAGAGAAAATCAAGAAGCGTTTGCCATGGAGGTATGTGCTTTCGGGACTGATCTAGCAGAGGATGACTGAAGAAGAGAGATCGTTGATTATCTGGAGAATCCATCCCAAAAAGTTTCTAGGAAACTCAGGTATAAAGCTATAAAATTTGTTCTTCTGGATGGACGTTTGTTTTATAAATCATTAGATGGGGCGTTGCTGCAATGCCTGGGTCCAGAAGAAGCAAAGAAAATGATGAGCGAAGTGCATGATGGGATATGTGGAGCGCATCAATCGGCTTATCGTATGAAGTGGGTTATCAGGCACACTGGATGTTTTTGGCCGACAATGCTGGAGAATTGCTTTGAGTATTACAAGGGTTGTCAAGATTGTCAAAGGTTTGGAAATATTCAAAGGGTCCCAGCGTCAACTCTGAATCCAATTATCAAGACATGACCATTCAGAGGATGGGGTATAGATTTGATTGGCCAGATAAATCCTCCATCTAGCAAGGGGCATAAATTTGTGCTTTTGGCTATAGATTATTTTACCAAATGGGTTGAGGAAATTCCATTAAAGAAGGTAACATCAGAAAACATGGTTGAATTTGTCAAAGAACACATTATTTACAGATTTGGGATTCCTCAAACGATTACAACTGATCAAGGAGCACAGTTTGTATCTTTAGAGTTCAGAGAATTTGCTGAAAGCATGGGTATCAAACTACTGAATTCTTCTCCTTATTATGCTCAAGCTAATGGTCAAGCAGAGGCTTCCAATAAGATCATGATCAAGCTTATACAAAAGAAAATTGCTCAGAAGACAAAGAGGTGTCATTCAGTACTCAATGAGGCTTTATGCGCCTACCGAATGGCTCCTCATGGAGCTACAAAAACAGCTCCTTATGAGTTGGTTTATGGGCATCATGCTGTTTTGCCCTGGGAAATACAATCAGATTCAAGGAGGGTGGTTTTGCAAAAGGATCTAAGCTCCAAAGATTACAGTGGCTTAATGGTGGACGAGTTAGAAGATTTGCATATGATTCGTCTTAAGGCCTTGGAAAATATTGAAAAGAACAAAATGAGAGTTGCTAAATATTACAAGAAGAAAGTGAAGGTCACGCAATTTGCAGAAGGAGATTTGGTTTGGAAAGCGTTACTGCCGATCGGGACTAAGTACAGTGAGTTCGGCAAATGGTCCCCGAATTGGGAAGGTCCTTTTCGAGTAGTCAAGTGTGTACCTGGTAATGCTTATATATTGAAAACTCTACTAGGAGAGGAATTTTCTGCTGCTATAAATGGAATATATTTGAAGAAATATTATCCTAGTTGAAGGACCGATACGGCGAACCAGAGAGGGGGGAATGAATGGGAGCCGATAAAAATTCTTCTCGAAGGAGATTGAAACTCCAACAGGATGAACACGACTTCCAACGCACGTCTCCGACTCACTACCCAAGTTGGCCAAGCCCACGTAACCACTGGAGTGCCACTGGACCTAGGAACCAACACACACACCCTTCCGACCCCAGAACGCAGCAGAACACCAAACCTCGAGTCTACAGACCAACACCGGTCAGACCGGTGAGCACCACCGGTCGGGACGGTCCCTCGCCGGTGAAACCGGGAAACTTTCACTAAGTGGCTCCACACCGGCAGGTGGGACGTGAGACAGACCGGTTAGACCGGTCCACGGCTTGAAAGCCCCCAAAGCACCAAACAAGGCCAACCGACCACCAAACCGACCCAAACTCGAAACAAGCAGCAACACAGACAACAGCGAACACACCCGGACGTTCACCCGAGCAAAAACCCACCGAGGGTTGCACCAGTCAGACCGGTCAAGAGCACCGGTCTGACCGGTGTAGCCTGGGCAGCTCGGGATGAACATCACCCGCGGGTCAGCTCCCCCAAATCCAAACCTCGATCTCCCGAATCGCTCCACGGACTTGAACAAGACTTTGGGGATAGTAGGAACACCTCATGAGGGGTCCATAGCCAAGTTTAATCCCACCAAAACTTGTCCAAAAAAGAGGAATCGAAGAAATCCCGCCAAGAGCACCACAAACCCTAGAACTCGAAAAACCCCAAAATCGAGCCCCTTTACTCACGGATTTGGGAGAGGAATCACAGCCCAAAGAACCACGAAGGGTTCCCACAAATTTCCCCCATCAAATCCATAGGAGAAAGGTCCTTAAAACAACCCAAAGAAATCACCAAGAGAGGGCTCCGAAAATCACCACCAAGAACAACCGGGAACAACACATCCAAACCTTGAGAAACCACGCCGAATCATCTATACATGCAACAAAGGTTCATACAAGGTCTAGCTTGGCGCCCGATCATCCAACCCTATCAACAAGATCTCTCATGAAGCTCTCAAGCTAGTCCTATGGAAATCCTAAGAAAATAGGAAGGAAAAAATAGGAAAGCAAATGAACTAGGGTTACAAGAGTTGGTTGCCATCCTCTCACCTCTTGGGTTATATGGAGGCAACCGAAAGTCTAAAATGCCCTTTCCTAATGACTAGGGATACAAGCCCCTCAAGGGCGGATTTGGAAGTCTTCATGTCTTCTCCATCGGACGGATGCCCGGCGACCGCACCCTGCGTAGCCTCGACGCAAGCCATGCGATCCCGACGCATGACCTCCGCTTCGAAGTCTCCGGACTGCGTCGTCGCACACCGGTCGGAGCGGGTGCTCCTCACCGGTTAGGACCGGTACCCACCGGTCGACCGGCCCGGCACCTTCTTGCGCAAAGACCGTCTTCGGTTCTTCGGTCTTGGCTTTGTGGATCAACCAAGGAACCCAGTGGTTTTCTGGTGAACCACTGAAAACCTCGCGAACTCGGTGTAGCCTCCGCCAATCTCCACTCATGACTCGGCTCCCATGTAGTCCCGGCTCGACTTTGGTTTTTAGGCTCAACCAAGAAATCGTCCATGACTTCATCTTGTTGTTCATGCCAACATGCGGCCCGCACTTGACTCCACTGGCCACCGGGTCCCTCGAATGAAGCCTACTTGTCTTCTCCACACCCGGAGGCCTCACCGGCGATGACCTTTCGCGCTTGTTCTTCACCCGCACCAACACCGGTCAAGCCGCAACCTGCACCTGCAATACTTAGCCAAGAATCAGTCCACACAACGTTGTCAATCACTCATTACACAAGGAAGCGACCATCCACCGGTCCTCGAACCACACATGGTCCTCACTAGTATTGAAGTTGATCGTTGATTACAAGCACCAGGATTACAGGCATCTAATACACAGAAACAACCGGCGTTCGGGAAAGAAGCCATCTTTAGACCAAAAAATCCTAACAAAGGAGATGGCCAATACTGGAATGTATTGCCCTTAGCACCAAAATACTACACATTACAGATGTTTCTTGCAAGCTTTTATTTGACAATCCAGCTACCTAAGATTACAAAGAGGTGGGAAGCAGAAGGCCTGGAGAAAGAAGCGAAAGTATGCTTCATTCCTCTGATTCCTTGTTTTTCCTCTTCAGCTCCTCCCTCTTCAATTGTTCCAGGACCACCGTAACAGCAACCTGGAAGCTTCGGGGGTTGCCATGACTTGCAGCTTCCATTAGGATGTCCCAAGAAGCCTTCAGGTTACTATACCTGTCAGAGACATCTGGGAGAAGGGAACAGTTGTTAGAACATGAAGATCTGAGCTTGAGCGTGGGAGTCAAATAAAGATGGGAATCTTACCCCCTACCAACACCTCCAAACTCATGCGGCATTCACGTTCGGCGTTGAAGCGGGCGGTGATGTCCTGTAGGTTGTGCTCTAGATGCCGAATACGGCGGCGCAGCTGGTGGTTGGTCCTCTGTTCTGGCGTGGCGTCCTCTTCTTCAGTGGTGGAATCAGAGAGGATGTATTCGGGAACCTATTCAGTTCCAAAGATTTCTTCAGGAAGCAGGTCAAGACTAAAAAAATGGAGAAGGTGTAAACCATGAGATTGCAAACAAGAGCAAGAAACAGATTGACAGAAAACTCACTCTCGAATGGTACGCTTCTTTGGTGGAGTGTTGTCCTCCTTGATGGGTTGCTTTCCCTTGCCTGCCATGGCCTTGGGGTTTTCTCCTCTGGAGCAAGGGGAGAAGATGTGAAGTGATGGAAGAATATGCGAGTGGATTTACAGGGCACCCAGGGGACAATTTTATTGACTGAGAAAGCGCATTGGGAGTGATGACTGGTTGGCGTACATTATTGGAATACCAAACGGCAGGGTTTTCTTCTCGAATGCGAAGGGTTTTCATTGAACAGTGTTTATGATTCCCGAATTGAGGATTTTCTGCGGATTTTGTGCCAAGGGGCAGGTGTTTTGACGTATTCGGCTAAGATAAAGTTCCCGAATTCATTTGAAAACAGTAAAGTTTGCATCTACAAGCAGGAGGGAATCATCACGATGCAAGCACGGAAGTTAAAATTCTTTATTTATTGCCGAAATTCAAGCATCCCTAGTACAAACTAATCGAAAAGCCTGTTTAGCACAGACTGGGGATGGATGATTTCGGCAATGGCGTCGCCGTGCCCGTCGAGGCGCTCCAGGATAACTTTGATCTCGTCGATGTCCTCTAGTGCGCCACCCTGGAAGCCGCGTGGCTGGATGGAGTAGTCGACGCCGGTGTGCATCGCCATGGCGTCCAGGCCCAAGGTGGTGCCTAGGCGAACGCCGTGGAGGGCCACTTCATCCACGCGGTTTTCCACCGCGGCGAGGCGGTCCGCCGGCGTGTCCCCGAGGGCGTTCACCTTGTCCGCCAATTGCTGCACCGGCATTTTCAGCTGGTCCAGTTCAGCGTCGCGGGCTGCAAAGTTTCAAGACAATGGCGGTTAGTTTCAAAAATTGAATTGGAGCAAAGTCATTCAAAGGGATTACTGTCAATGGTCTCCAGCAGCTGTTTACGCTGATCCTCCCATTCGAGCTCAGCGATGCATGCTTTCTTGGAAACTTCTCCCAGCTCGCACCGGGATTCGTCACGCTCCACCTTGAAACGGAGGGCGTCGCGCTCGCCGTAGGGCATGGGGGAGTAGTTGTACGACTCCGAAGAGTCGTCCGGCAGGGCCGGATTTGTGGCCGGCGCAGGGGCTGGATTCCAATGGATGAGCCTGAAACAAAGGAGATCGTCAGAAACAGAAGAAAGTCTGAAAGGAATCATGGAGGAAGTTGACGATCACTGCCTCCGACGTGCGCCGGCGCGGCTTCCTTCCGCCTCGTCGCTGGCGCGGCGCCTGTTGCCACTACCCGCCAAGCGTTTTTTGGATGCACTGGTGATGGAGGAAGAAAGCTTAGATTGGCAAAGGCTTGAAGGCAAAAGATTTGGTGAAAGGCTAGGGGCACCTACGGTTTTATTTATGGAGATGGAAAAGAGATCATGGGCCTGGATCGTGGTGCATATCGCGAGAAATTTGGAAGGTGGAAAGGCTTCCTTAACTGAATCGCCGTTGGGTCATTTGGAATTCAAGCTGAGTTGTATTTGGTTGACTGGCTCGGCTGAGTTGCGGTCGGAGTGCTATTCGGGTATAGTACTGTTTGGCCGGAGTTACTGAATGAATCGTCGAAAAATTGCAAAAAAAAGAAACAGAGAATGAAAAATGAAGTTTGTGGTAAACAAAAGTTACAAGGACGGTCAATCATTCAATTACAAATTGTTTGGCACAATCAAATGTTGAGATACTGTGCAATTACACTAGAAGCATCTGATATCATTTTGCTGATGTTTTCTAACAGTTTTGATCGGCTTCTTGAGTGCTGGACAGGACGGAAATCTTTGACTTAAGCTGGTTTGATTCAATCATAGCTGCTGAAGTTTCCTTCTGGATTTTCTCTGTTAATCCAGGGAGTTCGGCTATCTTCTTCCTGTCAGCCTCAATTTCAGCTGTCAAAGTCTTCAACTCAGCTTCTAGTGCAGCTTTCCTGGCAATCTTCACCTCAAGTGCAGGAGGCATTTCAGCTATCAGTTCCTTGTTCCTCTGGATTTGAGCCTGGGATTCTTCCACGAACTGCTTGACTTTGGCTCTCTTTTGCTCAAGGACTGATCGTGAGGATTGGTTCTTTAAGGCTCGCCTCACCACTGCATAATGATTGTCCAGATGGGAGATAGGCTCCAGGAGAGCTTTGATATTACTGGGAAGTTCTTGGTCAATGGATTCAAGTATTTCCTCTAGACAATCAACGTCCCTAACTTGATCCTGAATATCCCTCTGCAACAGAGAGAAGACTTCCTTCAGTTTTGCCAGATTCTCCTCTGATAAAGCCTGATGTGAAGAAGCCTCATCTCCTTTTTCGGCAGTAGGGTCATCGACAATAAATGGGGGGCTTGATGTTGATATAGCCTGGTTTTGAAAGGAATTGCCGAATTAGGGATGGTTTATTAAAAGGGAATGAAAGTGCAAGTGTTTACACTTACCTCATTTCTGGTCTCCAGAATTGGAGGAGGGTTTTGTTCAGGCTCAAGAGGGATTTCTTGGGTGATCAGCTCAGGAGGAGTTTGAGGAATTCCTGGTGAAGCTGAAGCTTCCAGTTGAGGGGAAATTGGTGCAGTTCCTGGTAGATCTGAAGCTTCTGGCTGAGGTGAAAATGGGTTCATCCCTGTTGAAACTGGAGCTTCTGCTTGAGAGGGGGATGATTGAACCTCTAGTGCAGCTGAAATTTCTGCTTGAGGAGAAGATGCTTGAACCCTTGGTGAATTTGAATTTGAAGCATGTTCAGGAGAAGAAATCTCCACAGGTTGATTCACCAATGTTTCTTCTGCAAGTGGCAAGTAAAGGGTTAATGCCAATGTAAATGATGGTCTTAAAGTAAGGCAATCAGGGCCATACCAACAGATGGAGCATTGGCAGGTTCTGAGGCTGTTGATGGTTGCTGGATTCTGGTCTGAAATTACATAGGATGAGATTTGTCAGATGAAGAAAGATCTTGTGTTCAAGAAGAAAGGGATGTTACCTCAATGGGAACTTTTTTGGTGGTTCCTTTCTTCTTAGCAGCTAGAGGTGCAACCAAAGATGGAGCTTTTCTCTTATCAGAGGTTGAACTGATAAGAGTTGGGTCCATTGTAGCATATCTGGACATCAACTGAGCCAGAGTTGGGGATTTGAATCCCAGAGCAGAAATTGGGCCTGCTGTATTGTAAGCAATTGTCCTGGCTCGAGGGGCAGACACTGTATTCTGCAAGGAGTGGCAAAAAGTCATGATCGGTAAAGGAGGCCATGCTTGGCAAAAGAAAAAGATAAGTGTATTACCTCTGAAGCTGGTTGGAAGTCAGGCATCAGTTCAAGACAAAAGGAGTGCACTGGCTCACTGAAGATATGATCATGGAGCTCTTGCCACCAAGTGATAAAAAGAGGATGGGCAATTGATGTTGGTACTAAGGACCAAGGATAAACAGTTGGACTGCATTGATATTCAAAGACCCTTTTTGCTTGCAAGCTTTCTTTTATTTCCTCCCTAGGCTTGAGGAATTCATGAAGAAACAGCCTTGGGGGCACTTGGCCACATCCTAGTTGTCGAGCCATCATATTTGGCTGGTAATACTCATAAGTGCTATGATTTTGCCTTCCTCCACAAAATTCAGCTGGCAGGATGCATGGATGAATGAAGATATTGAAAATTTCTATGGATTTCGCATCATTGCATATATTCTCAAAGGAGAATTCATAAGGAAGGGTCAGGTTGCCATTGTGCAAATAAGGAAGCCAGAGGGGGTTGGTGAAACCTTTGAAGAAGAGCTCAAAGAGTTGACTGATGTTTTGGTCAATGATTGTGGTTGAGGCGGCTTCACCATAAGTTTGGCATCCTTTTGTGATCTGGGTTTCTCCTTCCTTATAGTCGGATGAGGGGAAATGCCTATTATTGAGATTAACACCAACAATCTGGTGCATATACAGTTGCAGCCACATCTGTACAAACCACCAAGGGCCGTTGACACAAGAGATTTTTTGACTGGTGTGCATCAGGTGAGTGGTTTGATGGAGCATATGGTATACACTGCCTAGGAGATATTTCCCGAGGGGGATGTGATGTCCAGTAGCCAGATCTTCAGCCATTGCAATGTGGTTCAGAGTTGGCTCATTGGCTTTGCCACAAAAGATAAATCTGCATAGCCACATGTTCAGGAAAGCTTTGTATTCAACTTCAGACAGGGGGCCATCGTGCATATGGTTTTAGATATATTGTTTATATCCAGATCCTGTTTTCACTCCTCTTTGCCTGCTAGAGCTTTTGTACTTGTAAGGGTACATGGATACTATGACATCAAGGCCGGTCATCATTTATACATCGGCCAGAGTGGGGGACATTGGTCCATGACCAAAGAGGAAGGCATTGACGCCGTTTGACCAAAAATGACAAGCTGCAATTAGAAGGCTCTCATTTTTGGGGTTTCGGCTAGAGATAACTCCAAACACTAGGCAATACAGAGGGTGTCCCAATTTATGGTCTTTACACTTTTGTCTTCTAGTATCCTCTTATACCAGTTCCTCCAGCCTGCGATTGGGGGCAGGGGCCAGTTTTTAAAGGCATCTTGCCACGCGTGAGGTCTTACTAAAGCCGATTTGAAGGGTACTTTGTTGGATTCGGATTCAATAAACTCATGGGGGTCGGAGTTTCCCACGGGACCGAGGAAATAGGATGATGATTTGTCCTCGATGGGAATCAGAAGCTCAGTGGATTGAGCCCATCAGGAGAAGACAGAGGAACAAATCTAAGCTTGGGATCGAAGAAAGCGATACCGAATGGACCTAAAGGGGATGAGATTTACCTGAACAACTTGATTTTGGTCCGCCATTGGAGATTTGAGCTTGGAGATTGATGACCTAGGGTTTAGATCTGAGCGGAGACTCCAACAGATTGCAAGGAGCAGAAATGGGTGTTGAACGGATTTAGCTCGAAGACGTTGGGCATTTATGGTCAATTCTAGAATAAAATCACTTTTATCCCGTAATTGAAGGGGCATATGTTAACACAAAAAAATGGTACAGGAAAGAGGCTGACTTGTGGGCTGAGCTTGGTGATGAAATACCATTCGGCTAGGAAAAATCTTCTCGGAGGATTCGGTAAAGAACGTTTGCGGTCGGCAATGCACCGTCGTTCGGCAAAAGGACTATTTGCGCTTTTAAGGGAAGTTTTTGGGAATGCGTGGTGACGTGGCCCGATGTAAGGAAGGAACGAGTTGGTGGTGTATACGAGATGGACATTGGCGTCGAAGCATTAATTTAGACATTAAATGTTGTACTCGTAGTCGACCAGGAGTCGTGTTAGGACAAGGGTATAAATATAAATCCTTGATGTCTGTAATAGGGATCAAACATCTTCACAACTAAACCGGCCCCGTGCCAAAATCGAGTCCTTTAGTCGAGTCGTAGAGTTCTTCGAGAGGAGCCATTGATCCGTCGACCTCCGTAAGTACCGCAACCTTGTATCATGTCTAGTATCATGCGGTGGATTTAGACCTTGATGCAAGTAGTCTTGTTACCATGCTTAGTATCATGCGGTGGATTTAAGTGTGGTCCAAGAGGGTTTCTTGTTAGATCATGAGCCATGCAGTGGGTTAAGATCTAGCTTGGAGCTAGTTATCAGCTCTATTAGATTTGGCAAGATCTAATAGATTCATTAAGTTACCATGTGTTGCTTTGAGTTTTATTTTATGTTTAAATTCATGTAACACTCCTTTGCCCAATTTAGATTGATTAGAATCGGCTTTATCTTTGTTTGTGATCCTTATGTTACATGTTTATATCTCTAGCTTAATACGGCACGTGGATCACATGTTCCCAAATAGCCGAACCTGAATCAATCTAAGTTGTCACGTGTTGAGGCTTGAAGCTTGCTAATCTCGTGTGAATCTTGAAAGAACCGGGTATCATGCGGTAGATGCAGGTTTTTGGGTTGTTTTAGAGCTAATCATCCGGTGGATTAGATTTTGATTCAATCTGATAGGTTTATCATCTTTGGCAACGTTTGTTCCTTCTCCACTGAACCCGATTCGGCTGTACAGCTGTATTCGGTTGTGCTACCATGAGTAAAACGTGTTCATAAGTTTGTTTTAAATAATGTATGCTTTTAGCCTTCCATATTTAGATTGTATCATGCGGTGGATTAATCTCTTTGTGGTTGGTGGTGTGATTTCAAACAAGTTGTATCGTGCGGTGGATTAACTTGTTTGGTGTCATGCTTGACGGGTTTGAAAGTGCCTAGACATGCGGTAGACTAGTGCTTTTGGCCTATGCATGCTTGTTTATTACACATTTATAATCATGCTTTTACCTTATTTGTTTTAAGTTATTGTTTATCTTCGAGAATCGGTCATGATCATGCACGAGCAACGCTATTTAAACAAAGACCAATTATTCGTCATGCTTACGTCATCCATTCAGCTATATCATGTTGTCATGTTCAACAGCTCCCGAATGATATTTGAACTGCTGATAGATAGCTTGTTGTAGCTATATATTATTTCAATTGGCTTTCTAGCCGTAAATACAGAACTGTCTGGTACCATCCGGCAAGTTCCAAGTTTGTATCTAACTATTTTGCATCCTTTGTCAGTTTCAGGAAAATTGACTGGCACGCTTTCAGGATTCATTGCGCGTGTTAAGCCAGCTTCTTTCGGCTTGCTGTGTGCTTGGCGCGAGGTGCTGATTTTGCGTCAACACTTTTACCACCACTCTACCATTGGCTTTGTTGTTCTTGCGATGCCCAAGTCCATGCTTGTCAATTACCTTGGGAATGGACTTGGCACCAATGTTGCCTTGTGTAATCAACATGTTCAATCGGGCAATTTCCTTGTCCTTGCTCTTAATTTTCTCTTCAAGCCTTGCATGGTTAGTCTTGAGAGCACTTATATCAATGTTAGCACAAGAGGAACAAGTTTTGCTAGTGGAGGCACAAGAGTCCAATCTTGCCGTTGGAATGACTTTGGTGCTTTCCCAAAGACTACTAAAGTTAGCTTCAAGAGTTTTGTATTTCTCCGTCAAGCATGAGAGGCTTGATTGAAGCTCACTATGAGTAGCTTTTAGGGAAGCTAGAGATTCAGTTGCCAAAGTGTAACCCTTTGACATCCTCTTGTTGGAATCATTGGCCAAGGACAAGTCCGTGGTCAACTTTTCAACCTTAGCCTTCTCCTCGGCAAGAGATTTTTCTAGAGCAAGGTTTCTTTCCTTTCCAAGGATAAGCAAGTCTTCTTGCTCATGAAGAATCTCCTTCTTTTTCTCTAGTTTGTCCAAAAGCCTTTTAATTTCCTTGTGGCCATTTTTACCAAATTTCTTCATCATGTTGTTCTCTATTTCCTTTTCCTCATCTATGTTCTCTATGTCACTACTAGGTGTGGATGAAGTGGATATTGGAGGAGATGGGACGGTAGATTCTTGTACCTTACTCCCCCTTGCCATGAGACAAAAGTGAGAGTGATCTTCATCATCGGAGAGGTTGTTGAAGAGGCGTGGTGAAGATGTGCCTTGTGCCATGGCAACGGTTGTCATTCCTTGATTCTTTGGTTCCACATCTTCATCACTTGAGTCCCATTGTTGACCCACATGAGCATGCCCTTGATACTTGTTCTTGTACTCCTTGCTCCTCTCTTTGAATTTCTTCTCTTCCTCACTTTTGTTCTTGTTTTTGGGGCACTCTGCAATAAAGTGTCCATACTCTCCACACTTATAACACTTTCTTTGTGACTTCTTCCTTCTTTCATCTCCACCTTTTCTTGAGGTTCTTGACTTCAAGAATTTCTTGTACTTCCTTAAGGCAAAGGCGGTTTCTTCATCCGTGCTTTCTTCATCGCTGGTGTCTTCCTTTTTGCTCTTGGAGTGCTTGGGCTTCTCTTCAACAACTTCACTAGAGCTAGCTTTGAGGGCTAGACTCTTGCCCATCTTCAAGGTTAGAGACTTCTCTACATCTTGGTCAACAAGTTCTTGATGCAATATTTCTCCAAGAAGTTGAGTGGGAGTCATTGTTGGGTATCTTGGATCCCTTCTTATCATTTGCGTCAAGTTCTTGTCCTTAGGGGCAAAAGCTCTTAGCAACTTCTTTGTGACCTTTGAGTCATCTCAATCTTTACTTCCAAGAGCTCTAATGTTCGAGACAAGTACCATGATCCTATCATACATTTCTTGTACGGTCTCTCCATCCTTCATGAAGAATAGCTCAAGCTCTCCGTTGATTAGGTCCATCTTCCCTTGTCTCACATGTTCAGTTCCCTCATGTGCTTCCTTGAGTGTATCCCAAATCACCTTGGCGATTTGGATGTTCCGCACCTTGTTGAACTCTTGTGCACACAAGGATCCCGTGATGACTCTTGTTGCTTGCACATTGCGGTGGAGGTCTTGCTCATGCTCAATGGTGAGGGCTTCTCCTTCAGCGGGTATTGTAACACCTACAACCACAATCTTCCAAAGAGAAGGGTGAAGCCCGTAAAGGTGCATTTGCATATCATAATCTCATTTGGGATAGTCCTTCCCATCGAAATGAGGAGGCTTTCCCAAATGCACGGAATAGAATTTGTCGTTAGAGTTGTTGCCCGGGAATTGCGTGTAGTTGTGGGACACTTCGTAGAAGTCGGAGTGGGTGTACTTGGCTTGCTCCTTCTTGATCATCTTCTTGAGAAGCTTCTTGGCCTTCTTCTTCTTCTTAGCCTTTCTTCTCTTCTTTGCCGCATTGTCATCATCCTTGACATCTTCATCGCTTGAGTCGGAGTCCGTGTCGGAATCCGATGATGAGTCGTCGGAGCTATCGACAATGGATGGTGTTCGGCTTGGGGCCTTGTCGATGAGGTCGCCGACTTGAGCAGCCTTGAGCTCTCTCTCTTGAGCTTCTTTTGCGGCAATTTTTTCGGCGGTCGGGTTGCTTCCAATCCCCGACATCTTGATCCCTTAGCGGTTAAGCCTAAATCAAGGGATTAGTCTCTGATACCAATTGAAAGGACATTGTGATGCCTAGAGGGGGGGTGACTAGGATCACTTTCAAATTTCTGAAACAAAAGCAGCGGTTAAAGCACCTGTCGGTACTATCGACGTGGTGCCGGTTCTACCGAGGGGTTTCGGTACTACCGGTACCAGGTCAGTACTACCGACAGGGTAGAGTTGACTAAAACGAAATTTGAATTCTGCAGTGATTTTTGCAATTCTATTTGAAACAAAGTCTTAGTTAAGATCCTAAGAACCACCTGCAACCAGAGAGATGAGTTGGAAAGCAACCAAATGATAGATCGGACTAAAACAAGTTCTAGGGTTAGACAGAAACAAAGAATTCAAGTAAGAAAAGGAGACACAAAGATTTAATCCGAAGTTCACACCCACAAAGGATGCTACGTCTACATTGAGGATCCCACAAAGAGAGGGCTATCACCAAGAGCCTCTTTTCCTCTTCCAACCCCCACAAAGGAAGATTGGTGCTCACTAAGAATTTTCCACCAAGGAGAGGGTAATACAAACGATCCCGAGTGCACCACACCAAGAGGGCACTCACGGGCGACGCCTAACCGTCTAGAAGCAAGCTTCAAGAGTAACAAATGCAAACCAAAAGCTCGGAGATGCTTCAAGTGCTCTTGAGAAGGTGAGAAACAACGGGGATCTCAAAGCTTGTGCACACTTCACTAGAAATCACCTCTCTACTCAAACCCTAGCTCAAGGAAAGCAAGGATTAGTTCTAGAGGAGAGGGGATAGGTGGAGTGAATGCTTGATGAAGTGTTTGTCTCGTGGTTGGTCAGCAATGAGTGAGGAGGGAGAAATGGGTTTAAATACTAAGGCTCAAAAACTAGCCGTTACTGTGCTGAGTCGTGCATCCTCGGTACTACCGACACGGTGTCGGTACTATGAGGGGTGTCTCAGAAACCTAATAGTACTGGACCATCGGTAGTACCGACCCCCCTGGCTAAAACTCGCCAGTGAAGCCATATCAGTATAACGGCCCTACGTCGGTTCTACCGGGGTGTTTCCGGTAGTACCGACGCCGTGTCGGTACAACCGACAAAGGCTGAGAGTTTGGGAAAAGAACAACAATCGTGCACGTGCCAACTCTCAACTCTTCTCACTCACTTGGGTCACCTTTTACAGCACTTTTAGCATTTCTTGGCTATCGATTCGCATCCCCCCTTTATAGTACGGTGTTTCCCATACTCAAATTCAAAAAATAAAATCAAATTAAGCCTTGATCCGAGTTGAAAACGATGACTTGGAGTTGGGGTCCTTCCTTTGGTCAAACCATAAGAGTTTCATTCACTTAAGTCCTGCACACATCTTGATCAAGCATTAAATAGCACAAATTGTGCTTGTCATTATCACCAAAACAATTGGGGGCCAAGATGCACTTTCACTAGGTCATAGAAACATGTTCGCAGCCTCATAGATTTTAACCACGCGCCGCCGTGACTGCCCGGAGCTCTGGCGTGGTAAATTACTACTCACAGATTTATTCCTCCTCAGATGTCGGTAGTAAAATCGACAGATGTTGCCTAGACAAATCCGTTTTTGCATTTAATTCCTGCGGATCCTGTGCTGCAATTTGGGGCTACCGTTTCTCCATGGGCGCCACCGCGTACGCCATCGACACCGTTTTCGTCCGGTGCGTGGTCGTTCACTGTGACTATCGTTTCTCCGTGGTAAAACTGACGCCATATCCATCTTCGCCTACTGCAGTCACCACCTGCTAGATGCCATCTCCGGTGAGATCAAGTATCCAATGGAAGAGATGGAAACGATTAAGGACAGGAGTTGGAATTGAGTTCGCCGGCTGTATCGGTAAGTATTGATTGTATTATTGACACTAATTTGGTGCAAAGTTAATTGCATTGACCAAAGGTATTGAATGATGTGCTTCCGAGGATGAGGTTTGGGAGTAAAAAAATTACAGAGGAGTAATTCACGTTGTATCAATGGCGCAATTCAGGGGGTTTTGAATGAATAAAATTACAGAGGAGAATAAAGGTACTGAATGATATGAAGGACAGTGGTTGGAATTGTGGTCGTCGGTTGTCTCTGGATGTATTAAATGTTTTATTTACACTAATTTTGGTGTGCAATTTATTGCATTGACCGAAGGTATTGAATGGTATGCTAGGAATGATGAGGTTTGGGAGTAAAAAAACATTAAAGAGGAGTACATTTTCATTCATGTGAACTAAAATTGTCATGTGGTAGATAAATGATAGATTTTGGGAGTAAAATATTATGAGGAATACTGACTATGCTGCAGGATGTATCCAGAGGATGAGTCATGGTAGTAAAAATAACGAGGGGGGGTGATTTACTCTTTTTTTTGTCATGCCTAGATTCGTCTAGGCAACATCTCAATTTTGCTACCGACATATCTGGTTATTTCAGTTTCAGATGTCGGCGAGGCATGGGGGAATGAGATTGCAAGGAAAATGGCAGGTAATCTCTCCATACGAACTTGTTTTCAAAAGCATGGGCGGTGGTGCTCGATTTTCTCCAGATAATAAATCTTCAAAATAATTTTCATTATTCCTCATAGAGATTAATTATCCTCTGTGCATGCTTTACTGTCGATGCGTGACGACCGGCCGGTGGCAAGCTCCTTCAAGGCTTCGATGGTATGCGAGTATTATGCACAACATGCAAGCATGTTCCCTGCGAGATATGAATTGTGCTACGTGATGAAGTTTCATAGCTGAATACAGTCAGTAGTAATTATAAGCTCATAGAGTACGTAATAGAAGAATAATATTGCAATGCATTGCATTGACTTAGAGGAATAATAATTATGCTGACATTGTGCATTGCACAGCACATCACACAATTGCACAAGCTTGATGTGTAACTGCATGACACTTTACTGCTTGGTCCACAAGAAGAGTATGCTCCACAGAATTATCTTTAATTTCATTAATTCTTTGTTGGGAAAAAAATACTCCCTGTGTCTTTAAATATTTATTATCCAAACCTCTCGTTATTACTTGATTTTCATCCAAAGAAATAAAATTCTTCTACCCCATGATTAAGGTGCTCGTTTTGCTTCCTGCTGGGATGCCGAATCATTTTTTGTGAAAAGAACTAGTCTGTAGCTCATCGTTTAGTTTTGCGCGTGCGTGTATGTATTCGTATGTGTACATTGAAGATTATTTTTACTCACACATTGGTGTGGACCTGGGGCTTCATCATGCATGTAGCATTCAATCAGGACAGCATTCTATAATTGGGCGGGTGAAATTCGCTTACTGTCTTGCATGCAAGCAAGGTTGACCAATACTATTAAACTAGGTGATACCCCGCACGTTGCAGCCGGGAATTTTAAATAAAATTTGAAATATAAAACACTAAGACCATGTTTGGATCCTTTCCTTCTCTTATAATCTAAAAAATTGCATTTGCTATTAGTTACAGAAAATCAATGAAAGATATTAATAGAGTAGTGACATGGATAGTTAGCACGCTGAGAGTGTTCTAGTGGATGTTGACATAGATATCTTGTATGTTGAGAGAAATAGAGTAGTGATGGTTAGTGAGTATCAATTATATAAGTTATATAGATATGAGAATTTATAGGTGTTAACACAACATTCCAACTTGGATGAGTAAATTTTGAAAGTTATGAATATTTTTTAAAAAAATGTCATGCATATTTTATCTAATAACTAGAGGAGTAATGTTTTCATTGCTCAGAATGTTTTTTTAAGAAAAATGCTTTTCACTTGTATTAGTATTTTGCAAATGGTCAAATTAAATATTGACCAGAGTAGTATTTAACATTCCTCAGGTGTATCTTTCTAATTTACAGCAGGAGTACTTCCCAACAGATGGTGACAAAGGAGTATTTTTTCAATTTTGAGGAGCAGCTTTCAAATCTAATAAGAAATTCCATGTATTGCCCTTATTCAAATCTAATGGTGAGAGAGAGGGTACAGTTAAGCTTATCGTATTCATACATGCAACACCAAAGAATTTAGGATATGCAATTAATTTCAGATACCAATTTACAGCCACACTGGTGCGCGAGGAAATCACATTAAAATAGAAGTAAATTCGTCTCTCAATGAGCATTGAAGTCATCTTTTTCCTGTTATTGTTCACACATGATTCCCGGATTGAAAATGATTTTTATCCACAAGTTATGCTCAGGGCCTGGACCGCAAGTTTTCAATTGAGAGAGTAAAAGTAGCCAGTATTACTCCAGTTTCATTATGGACAATAAAAAATACTAGAAACAAGAGTAGTAATTAGAAATTAAAAAAGGGATTCGCCAAATTAAGGCGTAATTTGTGTTAGGATTAATTAGATTAATTAGTGATCAAGTAGATAAGCACTATCATTAAGATGGTAACCGATTAGGCCCCTTCCGGCACATCCTTGGGAGTCCACACACTTGTTCAGAAGAGGCACCTTTTGGCTATTAGCCTATTATCTTGTCCACAACAGTTAATAGATAATGGAATCATTTGCAACTCTCGTTTCTCTCGCCCTCATTCTTAACACGTTATCACGCACGTTTACTCTGCCAACACTGAAGCCGTAGGCGGAAGAAAGGAAGCAACATCACCGGAGACAGACCATCGGCGTCATTGTCTCTCCAGCATGATGCCATCACATACTGTTCTTCCCTGAGAAGAAAGGCCGACGAGCAGTTTGTTTTTGAGATCGGAAAGAAGAACGGAGGATGCACATGGAGAGGAATTACATCAAATTCTCATTCATCCTTAGCCTCACAAGTACAAGATACGAAGGTATTATTCTTTATGCAAATAAGCCAGAATCACACAACATTGGCGAGGTGAACTCACGGTTGGCGACTCCATGGCAACGGTTTCCTCACTGTAGCGCTCGATCCATTCTTGAGACGTTGAGTCACTGCATTCAGACGTCGGCCTTGCGTCGTGGCTCTCGAGCCTGTGGCCACCGTACTATCTGATCCGCACGACATTGCGCTACGTCTCCTCCTGCACTACGGCAAGACAGCCGTGCGCTCGCACTGGCCCGGACCACGGACCAGCACGGTGCCATCATTGCTGGGCTCACCTCCTCTGTCGAGGGGAGTGCTTGGCCGCTCCTGAACACCAGGGGGCGGACGCTCACCGCTGAGCGACGCTCGTAGGGCCGGTGGTGGCAGATCCATTGCGGCGTGGCTTGTAGGGACGGTCTTCTGGACCAGAGCTCGCCGGGGACGGGCGGATGCCCGCTGGCCAGCCTCCATGGCTGGATTTGAATCCGCCCTACGAGGAGGAAGGAGGGGCTAGAGAAGTGGTTGTGCACGCGGTGGTAGTGGCTGGACAGCGGTGACCGGACGGCGGTGCTCGACGGCGATGGTCACCGGCGGCGACTAGGCGGCGGCGGAGCCCGGAGGCGGCTGCGGCGGCGAACAGGGGCGGGTTAGGGTTCAAACCCTAAGAGAGTTTTACCCGTATGCCATTAAAAAAGATGGTATCGACCCGTTTGCCATTAAAAAAGTTTCTCGCACCGTGTGCCATCGTGCTAAACTTCTTTGCCCTCCGTGCCATTCCGTCCATGATCCGTTAGAAACTCAACGTTAGGATGTCCCGACACGTGGGACCGGACATGTGAAATGTCCAACCTACCCCCACCTCTTGACCGGTTGACTCTCCAATTCATCCCGTGCCTCACCCGTGCGTGACCCGATTCGATTCGTTCCAAAAAAAAAAAAACCGGCGGCCGGCGGCAACCCTAGGGTCGGCGGCGGCGGTGCCGGTGCCTTCCGGCGGGCGGCGCGGCTCGAGGACGCGGGCGGGGCGCGCGGGGGGCCGTGGTTGCGTCAAGGCGGCGCGGCCGGCGGGCCGGGCGGGCAGCCGGCGCGGCAACCCTAGGGTCGGCGGCGGCGGTTCCGCTGCCTCGCCGCCGGTCGCCGCCACGACATCGCCGCGCGCACATCCGATTCCGGCGAGCGGCGGCGCCGTGCGTCGGCCCAGAGCCCGTAGAGCCCCTCCAGGCCGCTGTGCCGTTACACGTGCCGTCGCCGCCTCTTTCTCTCTCGGTTTGTTTTCGAATCTAAAATGAATCCTAATGTGGCAATTTTTTCTATAATAGCCTGGGATGATGCCAAGACAGAGGTGGATCCCCCGAGCTCTCACCGATAAGGTAATATTATTCTGGCCTATGGTTCAATCGATGTTGCGATCCTCTGCGTGTTCCTTTGTCGGCTCGGGCGCTCGGCTGGGTCTGCAACCTTCATTCAGGTTGCTGTTTTCTCTAGGATTTTTCTGCGGCAAGTGCAAATGCCAGTTTACTGTTTAGATTTGTCTGGTCCTGTCCTGGGTAGCTCGGCATGTGTTGTTAATGCACGTTTCTTCAGTGGAAAGCAGCAGCATAGCTTAGCGAGCTCACAGCTTTCAGCAGCTCAAGCTCTGCAATTTTCTGAGTTCTGTGCAGTGATCTTTCGCTGCAGGTTACAACTGCTGCTGCGTGCAGTGTTCTGTTAGCTACATGTAGCATCTACTCTTAAGTGCAGGTAATTGTTTTGGTGCAGGGACAGGACAGGAGCAATTCGGCTCACATTAGTGTAGTGTAGGTGGAACTTGCTTTGGTACATATGAAATGTCTCTGTCCTGCTAAAGTGCTTTGTGTATTTAAGCTGTCTTCATTCATTTACTTGAGCTTTAGTTTATCCTCTAGCTTGATCAAATGTCCTCGGTTTATTTCAGCAGCTCCTGTTTAGAATTGTGAGATGTCCCTTGCATGTAACAGGCAACCATCACTGGCTTACCTTTGGTCATTCATTCCGTCCTGCATATTTTAGCTACTGACTCGTTATTTAATTAGCTCTCTGGTTTGATAGCTATAGGGGTGATTTGGTTTTAGCTGTTAGCTTTTCAAAACACTATTCACATTTGGCGAATTGCTTACTGTTCACATTTTTGAATCTATGCAGGGGCCCTCCAAAGAAAAAGCAAAAGAAGCAAGCAGCAAGCTGTAGTACAGAGAACAGCATTATACCTGTGGCTCCATCCCAGATGGTATTCCCACACAATGAGGCAGTGGACAAAGCTACACACAAGAAAGGGAAGAGAAAATCATCTTGTACTTCAATTACCAAGAAAAGCAAG